>JAZGTH010000060.1:0-2472500 GCA_036877525.1 Chromobotia macracanthus | reverse complement strand
TTCCTCTCCCATCTTTCTATTCTCCACCTCCACCCAAGACCGAATCCACACAGGGGCGCAGCAGCCATGCTTTCTGTGACCATGCCCCCCACCGACGCTTCTCCTCTGCCAGTAATGCACTGTGCACCTTGTGTGTTTTTTTTTTAGCCAATAGCCTGGCATGTGACTCTGCTTACCAGCCAATTCCTCACCACTAACCACACCGCTCTGCCTGAATCCGCACCCACTAGCCCAGTTTGTTTAGGATTGGATTGAGTGTTTCGTGACTTGCTTGTTGCTGCATTTTGGATTTGTGCTGAGGTAGTGTTTGGGTTTTGCAGGCCTTTGTTTGAAGTCTACTGTCCCCAAAGAGCATCAAGCACTGACTAATGTGGTGAAATCAGTCGGTTTTTCATTTACCTAAGCATTACAAAATGTGGGAGGTTGGTGCATGTGATTATATCTGGTAACTAGGGGACATTAACAGCTCTACTATCTTAAATCCAAGCTTAGTTAAGACCAGTTACCTTTCCAGTTACTGCACCCATTGGCTGCTTTTAATGCCCTCACTCAGCAGCGACTTTTACATTTGTGCAATCTCTCAGGTATAAAGATCTGGTCTATACGTAGGTCCCACCACTTGTAGTTTGTCCAGTTATGGTTAACATCAGCTGTAAAAGGTGCTGTTTTACTTTACAATACTCGTGTAGGGCCCTAAATGCCTCTGTCAGGATAACGTGATGGTGTGGGTTCATGGATCCAGTGGCCCGTAAGACTGACACTAAGCTTTTAATCTCCACCGAGAGATTCTCTGAAAAATGAAGGAGTGACATTGACTATCGGCTAGCCGTTTTAAACCCCAGATCATATCCAGCCCTGAGCCGTCACACTCAGAGAGAGAACGTCAGGAGAATTCTTGTGTTACTCTGAGACCCGTACTGCAATTTTGTCACTTTTTTCTTTATCTAAGACACAGGTTACAAAGCCTAAAGAGCTACTGCCTACATGGGCAACCTGCCTTTGAGGGCATTTTCATTGGCAATTGATTTTAGTACAGTTGTTCATGTGCATGTGGCTAAGCTAATAGCATAGCACTAACAAATATTGAGGGGATATTTTTACACCTAGCTATTTTATTTTTTGTCAAACCTTTTAAGTATTGAATGCAATGTGTGTTTGTTTATAATCAACAATTGAAAATTTTACCCAAACAAAGTATCTTAGGAGGTTAACATACCTTTTGCAACATATTGAATTGACTTAGAACTGCAAATGTGACTGCTAATGCAATGTGGTTGCATACATTTGTGCTTTAACTGGACTCATCACAAAACATTTTGCATCTCATTTATACCTATATTTGCTTGTCAACATGTTTTGGTTTAATGTTAATACCAGTTGTAAATCTCTCTCTCTTTCTTACTGTTTCTTACTGTTCTTTATCTCTAATTTGGCTGTGTGTGTGCATTTAAACCATTGTATTTACACAAATACAGTTGCCCTGTAAAGTATTTGGACACACAATGCATAAATGTCATTTCAATAGATCACCAAAATATCACCACCAAAGTGGCATTTATTATTTATTATTGGGGGTTTTTTGTATATAAAGTATATGGAATTCTTACATTCGTAATGTGACAGAAGTGTTCAGATACTTTCTGGAGCCACTGTACACACGTTGGTCTGTTTGGGAATCACAGATACTGTGTTTATATGCTCAGAACTCATGACTCTTCTGTTTGTGGTATAAAGAAAGACAACATGAATCTATTTCCTTTTTCCATTACTTTTCTTTCTGTATTCTGTGTTTCTGTACAACGTTCTGTTGTTGTTGTTTATTCTAATTTTTTATAAGTAATTACCTCATTTTTATGTTTATGTTGTTGTTTTGGTTTCCAAGGCAACCTTCCAGATGCTTTCTTTCATGGTTTTGACTCCTTTATTGGGGTTTGTAAGTAGCCTTTGCTCTTACTGCTCTGCCTCTATACATATACACACACATACACACCTGCTTTATTGCCCTGCTGGTCTTCCCCTGGCAGAGAGCACCCACCACCTGTTTGTTAAGACACTCTCACATACTCTGGCATAGTGTGTTCAGTGGACGCTCTCCCTTACCTTGGTTTTGCCCTCTGGCTCTCCTGGCGTGTTGTGTCCCCAGGCCTCTTTGTGCTGGAGAGAGTAAATGCATTTGATTGGCCTCTGTTCTTAATAATTAAAGAGACAGTATTGTTCATCCAGACCTTTTAAACATGGTTTAATACACACAGCTGCCTGAATCAGGCACTTGGATGCAGGCACATGAGTGTGTACACAGGCCATTTATAGTTCTGTTTGTAATGCAGTTTATTACTTTTAATGGGAGCATCTAATGGTAGTAATGACAGTTACTGTTGCTATTGCTCATGTTTGTGGTTAGTGATTTTATCATATCCCTTCTCCTAACTAATAAACTTTGGCATGTAACTTGCAGCATTTGTGCTGCAGACATGAATGATAGCACTTAGATTCACATTTAAAAATCAACCTAAGCCATATCAAGAGACCAGAATGGGAATGCTTTTGATTTGGGCCTGTAAGAAACCACCTAGCATCCACTTAGAACAACCTAGCAAAGACATAGCAACACCCTGGCAACCACCCACAACATAGGCACTTTACACAGGTGAGCACCAAAAGCTAAAATTTTGTTTGCATGATAAAGTCACTTCTCTTATGAAGGTTGTTAAAAAATAATAAACTAATTTAAATAGATTTAGTGCCTCAAGAGAGCTGTGACCTTGTTTAAAATGTGCTCTTATTTTTTTAACCATTAATCCATAATTAGATTTAAGTCCTTTTAATTTCCATCTGTCATCTTATAGTCTCTTAAGGTCATTGTTTAATTTTATGGCCATAATATTAGAAACCTCTGTGAAATCAACCCAAAACGTTTTCCAATTGGAGGAAATTTTCCTGATCCTGTAATACTTAAAAGTTATTATTTAAATATTGAATATTTGTCATTAGGATGTTTGACTTATAGTGGGTGTGAAATATCTGATAAAATTGCACCAAGGGCATGTAGACCACAAGCTCTCATTTTCTTTAGTGTCTTATGTTTAGCAGCCGTTTCTAAACTCCTCTGAATCTGGGCTCTAAAACATTTTAGAGGATGGTAGCACTTCAATGATGTCATGATCGCGCTGAGAGGTGCTCATTTAAAGCCAAAATAGAGACACAAGATCCAAAATAAATCTTAGCTTTCAAAAATTTAAGCTCAAAGAACAGCCTCAGGTTTCTGTCTCACAAATAGTTTAGCAGATTAGTTGTGGGTTGATGCTGCTTAAAATCATACTGAAATTATCTCAAAACTACCTTGACAAATTGATACAATGCTTCTTAAGAACATCAAACATACTTTGTGTTAAGACTGTAAGTGATGTTTTTAACTAAATTTAAGAGACATTTCATAAAAAGAACCGAGCTAAGAGAAATCCTTTAGTTATCAGAAATAAATAATACTGTCTCTTTAAATACATATCTGCTTTTATGTGTGTGCGATTGTGTGTGATGATGCTTATAAGCTCTTCCCACTCTTAGCATGGGTCTCCATGGCCCTGTTATTCCTGCAGCCTGATCTGATGCATCATGGGAGTTTGTTTTAGTTTGCGTGCGCACACGCATGTGCTTAGAAGCTGTTACTCTGCCTCTATATCTGAAATGTACTTGTCATCAACCTCAGCCTACAGAGTGGCATCAGCTCTGTTGACCCCTCAACAATCTGGTGGGTTTCTCCACTTCAGTAGGTTGTCCTGTGTTTGACAGTGAAGTGTAACACTTCTCTTCAAATAGAGACTCAGACTTAAAGGAACAGTTCATGCAAGATAAATCTGAAAATTCTGTCATATAACAGTACATCTTCAAAATAGCTAAACGGTACCATTATAGTACTCTTTACAAAGTTTGGACTATTTAAGTCTTTTAAAACCAGGTATTACTTTTGACACTAGTGATGTCACGAATTGTCACATGCTAATTAAAATATGTGCTAGTAAAAATAGTCATACTGGTTTGGAACAATGTGGGTGAGTATTTGATGACAGAATTTTTGGGTGAAGTATTCCTTTAAATTTCCTGTTTGAATGATTGTTTATGATTGATCTGTTCAAAAGAGCTTTGGTATAACCTAGAACAGCTATAAATAAGGGAACCATCCACTTGTGTATTAAACGTTTACATTAGAGTTTACATAAGTTCATTTTTGTATCCTGTCTGGGTGTTTTAAAGGCTGTGTTAGAAGACATTCAGCAAAGATCCCCCGGAAGCCTTTTAAACTCAGCGCATGGGGGTGTCAGGGTCTTAGTGTTTAATTCAGTGATCCATGCTTGTGTCCACAGTCACCATAGAAATGCTAAACATAGGAGCAGCAGCCATGGATTGGACTCAACAGGCTCGTTGCTAAAGAGAAAGAAACTGAGATGTACAGGGATCGATTTCGGTCTGAATGCATTTTATGTCCTGCAGCTTTGGTCGATAATGTCCAGTCTATGACTCATAGAGACTCTGAGGATCCTAATATGTTTCTCTTAACCCCAGCCGAGACTGACCACACTGATGCCAGGCAGTGAAGCTCTGCCAGGCAGCCACATGTCCAGGCAAATAGGGATGCTGTGATTGTTGAACTGCTGAATTTCAAATTGGTGTCTTTGGTTCTTTTTTGCGGTTCATCTCCTGAATCTGGAAAATTGAAAAACAACTGTGGCCGAATATGGACAATTCCCTGGTAAAACTGCTAAAGGAATAATTCTCCCAAAACTGAAAGCTCTGCCTTTTTTACTTGCTTGTTTCAAATCCATATGACTTTCCTTTTTCCAAATATTCATAAAAATGTGCTCTCTTTTATTCAGTTACAGTAAATAGGGACTGAAACTTTATAGCTTTAAAAATGTATATCAATCTTTTAATGGTGCTTTTACATTATTTGTGAAATTTAAAATATTCAGTATTGCCTGAAAAAAGATTTATATGAAGTGAATGAGCAAATGTTTTTTTTTTTATTTTGGGTGTACTATTCCTTTAAAAGAAGGCATTTATATTCAACCAGAGCAGACGGAAAGACAAACTTCATTTCCACTGATCTGTTGCACTGGTAGGAAATTTGTATGTTGCAGCCAGCACTTGTTTAGTAAGGTTTAGTAAGTCTCTGCAAAGCAGCAGCAAAATGTAGAGCTTCGTTATTTGCTGTTAATATACTTGCCATGTATGTCCATACAGGGCTTAGCTATGATCAGCTGCCATCTAGAATTCATGTGAATCAGAATGGTAAAAACTGACTCTAGATCAGTCTTTACCCTGAGTGGCTTGATAAACCTGACCCCAATCACTGGAGTGTTGTGTATAGATGGTTCCTAACCATACATGGAAAGAGAAGAGACCCTTATGAATATGTCCTTGCTTACTATCTGTGTTTCTGCTGCAGGTTCCGTCCACGCCACCTCCATAGCAGCATCACGGGTGGAGCAGGCGCTGTCCGAGGTGGCCTCGTCCCTACAAAGCAGCACTCCAAAACAGGGACCCCTTCACCCTTGGATGACCCTTGCCCAGATCTGGCTCCATGCAGGTATGTACCAGACTCACAACCGTAATTTCTATCTTATTTACATAAGCCACACCCACATAATATTGTGACACATCTAAAAGTTGTTTGTTTTGTTTCATTCTGTAGTCCTGCTATACAATTCAATTAAAAGCATATTTTACATATTTAACAAAAGGTAAACCTTGTTTAACTAGGGATCATATTCCTTACTGTGCTTAGTGAGCCCACGTTGTTATTAATAGCTGCCATTGTCCAGGAAAATACATTGGGAAAACATCATTCAGCAGGGTCCAATTACTACAATAGATGCTTCTGCTCTCTGTCTACAATCAGCATCTATGCATAGACCATGCAAATTTAAGCTTCGCTTATTTAAGAATGTTACATACCAGACTAACCAAGTTATATTCTGTGAAGTTTCAGAAATGTAAAGAAATAAGCTGCATGGAGATTCCTATAGCTCAGCTGATAATGGCACAATTCAAATGCATGAATGTAAAGGTGGAGATGTGTTAGGAAAAGATGACCATTATAGTATTTTACTGTTTGGATGCTTTCATTTATTGTCTTAGAATAAGACTGTTAACTTGATTAAGTCTAATTATTCTTTAAACAGCTTTTCTGCAACTGTGCCAAGTAAGAGAACCCTGGCAAATCCTAGCAGGGTGAAAAAGTGCCAAGAGTAAGCATGTTTAGCAGTCACTTTCCCTTGTTGTTGATGGAGTTTGGCTGAAACTTAAAGATGGAAGATGCATCTCCATTGTTTGTCCCCTAAAAGTCCCTCTGTATCTTATCACTTGTTCATGAGCTGAATTCCAGAGAAAGAGTTAAAGCTGGGAGGTGTGATGATGCATCCGATGCGTCTGAGAATCTCATTTCCTGTTTGACTTCAGATCAGATAAACAACTCAATGATCAGTCATCCCCAACAATGAGTTCTTCTCTATTTCCTCATTATCTCTCTGTCTTTCTCTCTCTATAGCGGAGGTGTATATTGGAATGGGAAAGGCGGCCGAGGCGACAGCGTGTACGCAGGAGGCAGCCAACCTGTTCCCCATGTCTCATAACGTGTTGTTCATGAAGGGTCAGGTGGCGGAGCTGCGGGGGAATATGGATGAGGCCAAACGCTGGTACGAGGAGGCACTTTCCATCAGCCCCACCCACGTCAAGACCATGCAAAGACTGGTGAGCGCATATACGCAACTTTTTATTTATCTGTTTGTTGAGTTCTGTTGTTTTGAAACTGAACTAATGATATTACATATCACGTAAACCCTTACACAAACCTTCTGGAATTTTTACATCTTCAGTATGACATTATTTATTGAGCTGTTTTATTACACTGGCTAGTCCTCAAATTGCAGAAAACTTTAGATTTACTGTCCTTGATTTCCACATGTAGGCAAATCCTAACCCCCCTAATTTACCAGCAAATTACCAGAATAACTTTACTGGTAAATACACAAGTGTGCCATTCACACAAGCAAAGGAATTTCATCTTTTTATTGGTAATGTGTCATTCACACACCTGTACCAAAATATTGGTAAACTCTGTGATGAGACTCTGTTTTCACACATCTCATGCAATGCCAGTATTAGCAGATAATGATTTCAGGATACGCACACAGTCTGAGCATGTACTCTCTCTTTGTAGCTTTGTGTGAGTGTGTGTAAGTGTATTTTAATAGTAAGCATAAATGTCATGTCTCATGACATTTATGAGTTTTTATTTAGCAGACAGCAGCAAGAACAAGTACTGCATCGTCTGTCAAATCTCTCTCTCTCTCTCTCTCTCTCTCTCTCTCTCTCTCTCTCTCTCTCTCTCTCTCTCTCTCTCTCTCTCTCTCTCTCTCTCTCTCTCTCTCTCTCTCTCTCTCTCTCTCTCCTTCTTTTGTGAGAATGTGTTCCAACCTATTCTAACAGCAGGAGAAGGAACTGCATATGAACACTCAGAGCAAGACCAAAGGACACGAAGAACAATAATCAGAGAGTAGCCACAGCTCAACTTTAACAAACTCAGAGGAATAATATCATCAGGATCTCTTTAAGTAGTTGATGAAATGATGAACAATTAAAACATTGACAGCCAATCCAAAATCATACTTTGAAAGTCTAGATTATTTAAAATGGCAGAAAACAGAGAAGTTTATTGCTGAAGTCAGTGTGAAAACACAACTGCCATTTAAAAACAAGGGAAATCTTGTACCAATATCCATTTGTCTTTATTCCTTTTGCACGTAACAGGTCATGGTGACCCTAATTATGAATCTATGACTTGTCTTTTCTGCAGGGTCTGATATTGCATCAGTTGCAGAGGTACAGTCTTGCCGAGAAGATCTTGCGGGACGCAGTGCAGGTAAACAGCACGGCTCATGACGTGTGGAACAGTCTGGGCGAGGTTCTACAGGCGCAGGGCAATGATGCTGCGGCAACCGAATGCTTCCTTACTGCTCTGGAGCTGGAGGCCAGCTGCCCCATCTTACCTTTCACCATCATTCCCCGCAGCCTCTGAGATACTCGGATCACTCAGCTCCAACAAATCTTTGTCTAAACGTTGTGCATGAACTACAGACCCTACACACATGTATGCACACACAGTCTTGAGAGACTCTAAAAATCCTCTTCTGCCCCAGAATGCCTTTCTCACCCCTACACAAGAACTTTGTGTCAGTTCTCTGATGTGCATCTGCCCAGACAGAGAGAACTCTGATCAGTAGGCTTCACAACCGCATGCACCACATCTCATGTGTGATCTTGTCTACATTCTTTGTCTCTTTCTTGTCCCTCTTCCTTCTTTCTCTAGAGGTGTTTTCTCAATCTCTTCCTGCTTCTATGTATTGGTGATGCCCATTTTTAAAGTTCCACCACATCCAGCACTTTCATTGGCCTATGGGCCTTGTAAGTTTCACATTACTGTAAAATTGGACCAATAAGAAACCTGTTAAAGCTGTTGTCACAGTGAAGCAACAAACCGCAGTGCTTCCTTTTCTCCCTGAGACATGTTCTGAAACCCACATCCTTGAGATTATCACAGATGTCTGCTGTGTGACCAAATAACACTGACACTGAGATGGTCGTAAATGTGTGTTAAGTGTGCTGTGTGTTTGCTGGTGCAATCAAATGATCTGTCAGAGTATGTTTCCTTTATATGTGGTAATAAAGGATATCCCCTCCTTTGTATGTGTGTGCGCACGCACGCATGCGCGTGTGTGTGTGTAAATTGAATGGAATAATCTACATAGTGTTAGTGGATCCCTGTTATACACACACATGTAAGAAAAGTTTTTCTCCATGCTGTTATATATGTATGAGGGCATGCGTGTCACACATTCCGTGACTCATAAAAGAAACATTATGTCCCCCTATGAATTAAACACTGTACTGTTTATATACTGTATGTACAAATCGCCTGGAGCAAATGGAATGGATGCCAAAAAAACTGTTAGACTGAAAGCAAATATTTTACCTTTTACCTCTTTTTAAAAGAGAAGTTAAATATAGTTTTTTGTTTATTTGTTTATTTTTCCACATGTATGATGATTCAGAGGTCAGATTTATATGGTTGGTTTAACAGAGATATGTTATATTAGATGTTTATTTATCTGTGTCCCAGTGGCCATGTGTGAAGACATGGATATGTATTTCATGTGTGTGAGTGAAGAACATAGAAAATCGTGGACACTTCTCGCATTAAAATCTCAGACACAAATCTCATCTTTATAACGGTCATAGTGACTTAAGCCATGTTGAAGAGAGAAACGGGAAGATTGTGTGTGCAAATGTGCATTTCAGAGTGTAATTCACATGGCCAATCACACAACTGGAAAAACTGTTTTATGATGTCAATAAATAATCAATTGAAAAAAGTCAGTTGGGTTCTTTGTGTGTATGTCTGTTTTATGCATTTGAGTGTGAAAAGTATGGTTCAGGCTATGGCTGTCACAATATACCTGCATTGACAATAACCGTGACAATAAAAACCAGGAATACTGATGCCATGTTAGAACTACACATGATAATATTGTTAATAATTTAGTACTAGTATATAGTACTAAATATAGCTATAGATACCCCGACACGGTGATGCTTTTGCACCCGTTTAACATTTTTCCTTAAGAGCCACAATGATCACAAACTCTTTCTGCCTCCTTACTCTTTTTTGAGTGATTCATTGGCCAGAAACAACAAAATAAACCAAATTCATAAACTGAAAGCATTATTTTTATTTTTTATTTTATAATATAATGCGGTAATACTGTCACTGTGAATTATTTTGGCCATGATAACGGTCTAGTGAAAATCTGATTCCGTGACAGCCATTGTTTAGGCTTTACTTTCCCTGTTTAATTTTTTTCTTCTCACACACACGCATATTTCCCTATATGCCCTGCTCGCCACACCTCATGTATGTTAGATGAGCTGACTGTTTCCGGTCTTGTGGCACACACTTGAATACCTTTAAAAGCTTTCAAAGATTGATGAAGGTCCAAAAGCTCACAAGCAAAAAAATATTATAAACACTAAAGACGCGACCAGGGCAGCCATCCCTAAAAGCAAATGAATGACGTGGCCTAAGAAAAAGGAGTTGGGGAATATGAGGTGGGAAATGTAGAGTGTGAATTATTAAATGCACTTACAGGCCTGCCTTAAACTAATGAGCGCTGCTTGCTTCTTAATGGGACAGGCCGTGCTCCCTGGAGGCTTCTAGGAGGTTCTTGAGAACATAGAAAAGGCTGCAACAAGGGTTTGGTTGTTATTAAAGAGATGTGTTGTTAGTGTCAGCTAAAGCATTCATGCCTCTAGAGGCCTTTCTCCTCACCTCATTCCAGCTGCTGAGAGCCGAAAAGCATAAACAGCCCAGCGCAGTCAAACACTGGGTTTTTGATGTAGGTAAGAAGCATGGAGAACCTTAACAAACCCTTAGTGAAAGTCTTGCTCTTCTGGTTTTTGTAGACACTACAGCAGAGCTTTGAAGAGGTCTCAAACAGGTGTTTCTTTGAGGGCTTTGCTTTGATCATCTACATTGTAGGGCATCAATTTGGGTTACAGGCAGGCTGAGGGGTTTCAATTGTAATGCGTCTTATCTGACCACATATGGCCCATGCCTGTGACAAGCAGACTCAAACACTGCTATAATTATTATTTAATCATCAGTAATTATTAGGTTCAGTGCTATACATAAAGAGGATTGTATGGATATACACTGCTCACATGTTATTCAGATAATGTGAAGAACTAGATATGAAATTTTAATAATTTAATTTACATTAATTGGAGTAAGCTTTTATTTTAATAAGTTAATCATTTTAAATGACCTTGTCTACGCCTCTCTCTCTTTCTCTCTCGTTTCAATGTTATTATTACTCTGATCCTGTCATTGATAGGCAACCAAGCTCAATTCTCACATCAGAGCACAGAATCAATAAGAGAGACCCTGTGGAGATTGATTTTTTTAGGGTGAAAGAGTTTGCTCACATTCTTACACATCAGTGGGAAAGTTTGTCTGCAGCATTCAAAATAAAGTTCTGGTAAAGCAGGTAAAGAACTATGAGAGTAACAGAACACCAAAAAGGGAATATTGTTCTGGCTGTTGTTTAAAGTGATCCCCATTTAATGAAAGTGAATGGGGACCGAGACAGTCAAGTTTAAAAAATGACAAAACGTCAGCATAAAAATACCATGATACAACTCTTTAGCCATGTCTGTTGTCAAAAAGTCATATGGGGTTGGAACATGAGAGTAAACAATGACAGAATTCTAATTTTTGGGTCTACTGTTTCTTTAAGCCCTCTCATGGTTCCGTTCCTTTTAGGTGCAAAATGTTTTGACATTAATTTGCTACTTTCTCAATAAATCTGTGATTGCACACAGATCCATATGCCCTATCCTCACATGTCCATGCACATGTTCACTGGTGATTATCCCAGTGAGGGGTGTTGACATTGCACAAGGGCATTTACTGTTATCTATGTCCCAACAGCATTAGCCTACCAGATAATGTAGCTACACTTTGCACCACCTTTCAAACGTGGGAAAATGCGTGAGTTTGTGAGCCAGTGAGAGTGTGTAAGGTGACTCTTCCATCTGTGATCCCCGCTGTTTCACAGTGCACCCATAGATGTAGTGTTAGCAAAGTGTTGCAAAGTGTTGTCTATCATCAGCAGATTAGCATGCTTGATGTGAGAGAGAGACATAGAAATGTTGCTCATTGTTTTGAAGCGTGACCGTGTTCTCGGTGTCTGTGTCACACTGAACATTCTCAGGGGTCGTGACCCTTCGCTCAGCTCTGTGGGATCTACGTTCCGTGCGATCTCATGTTACCGTTCAGAGTTCCAACCGGGCCTCAGCAAATGTCTCCCGGCAGTCAGGACTTAAGCATCATTGTAGAGATTTTGGGTAGCTTAAAGGGGAAGCGTGTGTAACTAGTGGCATAAAATGGAATTCAGTTTGTTTGTTTAAGCATCTGGTCAAAACCACATTGGCTCAACCAATGGTGTGAGTTTGGGGAAGAACTACCTACTTATCAGACAATGGAAGACTATATATAAGTCAAACACATACGATAAGTGTTTGATATTTAATTTATTGAAAAATATTGAATATATATCTTTGTTATTAAGGCACGTTTCATAATAAACATTTTTAAGCAGTAATAAATAGAATCTTTATATTCATACTGAGCTGTTTTTTTCACATTATTCTTTCAGCTTCATTTTGTAACTTTTAATCAAAAACAGTTACTACTTTTTAGGTTCTCTCAATTCTGTCCTCTAAAAGTTCTTCTGCCTTCTAAAAATTGTGTAATTTT
This sequence comes from Chromobotia macracanthus, assembly GCA_036877525.1. NCBI lineage: Eukaryota > Metazoa > Chordata > Actinopteri > Cypriniformes > Botiidae > Chromobotia > Chromobotia macracanthus. The sequence continues at coordinate 2,460,130 of JAZGTH010000060.1, read as the reverse complement.
TCTCATTAATACAATTCAACTTCAGACACACACAAACACTCGGTCCAGTGACTATTCCACTCTGAAACTGCTCAAGACTGCTGACACTAGGTCCTACAAATGATAATTTCCCACGGGGTATCCAGTCGGCAAACTGTTACAGCAAATGACTGTCCTATCAGCATGTACCATACTCCCTCCCCCCTCCCTCCCAAAAAAACACACAAGGGCAAACCTAAACACAGGCACCCTGACAAATATATTCCTAACTGCTCCAATGGATTAATACATTTATAATCATATGATTGTATAATTAATTGTATTTGTTTGTTTGTTGTTTGTATACATCTATTAAAATCATACCCTCCTTATCCATCCATCCAGTCATCCAACCATCCCTTGTCTGGAAGCGTGGGAGGACTAGGAACAGATGGAGAGTGGGGAAAAAAAACGGACATAGCAGGAACACCCAGTGAGAGAGAAAGAAACCGAGAAAGGGAGAGTGAGGGGATTATGTGAGGAACTTGCTGTACTCTTTAAAAAAAATGAAAATTCAAGTTAATTAATTTTATTTATAGCTCTTATAACAAGGCAGATTGTCTTCAAGCTGCTTAATAAAGTGGCAGAACTAAAACACCAAGCAACCAAGCAAAAGAAATGTTCAGACTAACACCAGAGCTGAAAATGGAGAGATTAGATCAAAGCAGATAGTGTGAAGGTACACCATACTGAGTCCTGAGGGACAGGAAAGACTCCAGGGAGAGCTGCTGAGAGTTTTCAATGTGTGAGTTTGTAAGAAAACAAAATGTTTTGACAGGTGGATGATTATTTCAATGTTCTAATTAGCAAAATATACATTTAAAAATATATATAATATATATATATATGTAATTTGAGTCACAAAAAATAATTTTTATACAGTGTCCTGAATACATGTTTATTTAAAACAATCGCCCAAAAATGACAAAAAAATTCTGTCATCATTTATTCATGTCATGCCAAACAAGTATGACTTTCTTTCTGACATGAGACAAAGGATGTCTTGGCTGTTCTTTGACTGAATTATTTGTATTCCTTGGGTGGCTTTGTCAATAGAAGAGGATTTGCTTTATAAGTCAATCAAAGATAGCACTCAGAATGTCTCACCATGTTATTTTCAGATCCTAGGACAATGCTGCCCGACATAAGCTGTTCCAAATGTGGCTGCATTTTACATGATCATTCAACAACAGAGCTATTTACCCTCTGTATATGTGTGAAGCGTAAACTCTTTGCAGGGCCTAACAGTGTGTATTTATGTGGATAGTTTCTTATATTACTGTAACGCAAGCCTGTATTCTTTTGGTGGCCAGGGTGTCACTGCCCTGCAGTGCATGTGTGCGCTTGTGAAATATTGATGCAGTGTTTTACTTGAGCATCATTTAACCCCACAGAGCACCTGTCAATCAGTAAGCTCCGCCCCTACCTCCACTCTTCTTTAGAATGCGTGACCTCACTCTCTTTCAGGTTGCAGCAGGGACTTCCTCACATACGGACACACCCAGTGAAGCATGAGGTGGAATAGATGAAATGCTGATGGCTGCATTCTTAAACAGCCCACTCGTCACACACTCATATCTCATTCCCTCCTACTGTGCGTTTTTCTTACACCATATGGGCTTTCCCACCCCTGTGTACAAACACACACACACACTTGGAGTCTTCCCTAGACCAGACACACACACAGTCTAAACCAATAAGTGTTTGAGTGTGACGGATAAAAAAAGGAATTCATTAAAAACACATTTGTCATGGTATTGGACTCTAATTAACAAGTATATGGATAAATATGAGTAGTGTGAATATATTGTTATTAACTAAGGCATAATGTATACAGTCAGACAGTCATTGTTGGAAAATTACCCTGTCATCTTATCATCCCAAAGAGGGGTTTATTTTGTATAATGATCGGCTGACTGTACATTATCCTGCTCATAACCTGCCACAATTGACCACAATTGACCAAACAGAATCAAGTACTCCCCAAAGCCATGTATGAAGTATATTTTTGGGGGCTTCATTTCATTTAAGAAAATTTGTCCTTGTTTTATTTAATTGATCTACTTTCTAAATCACAATTTAGAACGTTTTAATGTAGTTAGCAGTTAGCAATGTCATGACAAATTAAGTCTGGTGTTTTTATATTTTCTCTACAGGGTCCCAGGGGCCCTGGTTGAAAAGCCGGACTTTAAACGATCTGTGCAGGTCAGGGTGTTAACAGATAACCAAAGCTCTTGACACATTTCATGCCTTGTAATGCGAGCTGTTCTCCACAGGCATGTGATAAACAGTCTGGTCCTTCTTATTCCTGCCTCTGCCCTGATAGAAAGCTAATAGTGTTTAATTTTTTAATGCAATTGTTTTGTGGACTGTTGCATTTGCATCAGATGTTAAATTGCCATAGGAGGAGGTTTAAAGGGCCAGAGGAGGAGGTTAACTCTTGGTTGGGTATAACTGATTCAAGTTCAGGAGTGAGAAAGAAGCCATCAGGATAAGACGACCTCTTTGGCACTGTGTGAATACAGAGCAAATGAGTGAATTACATCCCAGTGGCCTTGATTTGGCTTTAGAGTGCCTTATCACTACTCAAAGTCACTGGAACTGTTTTTTTAATTGTCGCATTAATTTACAAAGACAAGACCCCAGGAGAAACCTGGAGTTGAAGCAGTAGTGTTTCATTATTTTGGCAATCAAGCTCACCGATTCTAAACGATTGTGGGTAGTTTAACATTTTAAAAAAATGGTACTTTCAGGTTTAAATGGAAGCAAATCTAAGACTTGTGGACCACAGTATGTATGTGTTATATCTTTGTGTGGTGCCATTCAGTTCTGTTATATAAGTGCTCTCTGTATGTGGGATGTTTTGGCTGTTCTTGTTCAGATTGCTGCTATAAAGCCTGAGAGGATGAAGAGCATGTGACCAAACAGCAACTGAACCACCAAAATATGTTTGGGTGAACTGCCCTATTTTAGAGGCCCAAAGGAGGCTATTCAATGAAACCTGGAAAGTATTGTACAGATCGTCTCTGATGAGGGACATATCCTACTCAGTGAATACCCAGGTCCAGTTGAATATTTCCTTCAGTCATTCTCTGTTTCTTCTTCTAGGATGAAGTAATGCATTTAAAACACACACACACAGCCATGTGAAACTCATCAGTCAGGAGGGCACAGAGACGTAGGACGTTAGTGCGCACACACACACACACACACACACACACACTTCTCCCACACGCCTGTCACTGCATACAGTTCTTCACTGCTAAACAGCACTATCACTAGCGTTGATAGGAGCGTGTTAGTTAAATAGCTGTAAATCAAGAAAACTGAATGTGAAACTCTCATGTGAGATCTGATATTAATAATGCTGCAGAAATGTGTATAAAGGTAATAATAAGAACCTTAGAAGTCTACCGCGTGTTCATGCAGCTGAATTGTTAGAGCACTACATTTGCGGCACAAAGATTGTGGGTTTGATTTCCAAGGAACACACATACTGATCAAATGTATACCTTGAATGCTCTGTAAAAATTTTTAAAGTGTCTGCCAAATGCATAAATGTACTGTAGATTTGAGGTACTGTAGAGATAAACTCTGCCTGACTACAGGAGGTGGATCTTGTTGCTGTGGTTTAATCAGGTGTAGACTCGCACACACTCTCTCTCCAGAGTATCTTATCCGTCTCCCACATGGCTTTTGATATCCCCCTCATCCACTAGAGCCATAGATCCAGGTTGCCAGGCAACTCCTAAAATCCCCACAGACAAACTCGCTCAAGCCTCTGCTTGGATAGCTCAGCGCTCATGCAACATGACACATATATACGGAGACACAGGAACAGAAAAAGAGAGTGGTTGCCATGGTGATTTCTGTAGGTTGGTTGTTAAACCTTTCCTAAGTGTTGGTCCAGATATGGGAGTGATATCTATAAAGGCTGACTCATGACAAGAATGACAAACGGTAAAAATGTTGAGTTCATGTTGTTTTATTGGAAAAAAATCAAAGACGAGCATGTACAACTTGGAATGAACATAAACAGAACTGAAGGTGGGCAGTCAAAAGAAAACCCTGGTGAAAAGCCCTCTGCACTCCCCAGAGAAATCGACATGCTCACGGTCAGAGCCCAGAGCAAAACTAAAGATTAAAACATTTATGGTACAGTCACCATCCCTTACCCAAAGAAACACTTCCACCTAAGGTGAAAGGTCACACCCTAGACACCCCAGCCACTCCCTCCCAGCTAAACGCTATCGGGCACAATGCACAAAGAAACAAAACTCCAAATATCCTGACATGCCAAACATAGATTAAAATCTCTTAAATGCTCATTTTCTTAAAAATATCTCTTTATTTAGTTATTGAAGCAAACTGCAAAGGTCCCATTCATTTGTCCTCTATGCAGATTCCAAGCCCCCAACCCACACCCAAATCCCAGATCCCAAACTACATTGAACTCTCATTGAAATTCAGAATGTTCCAAAGCCCAGAACGCTCCGACAGACATCGCTGAGGTTTCTGCCCAGTAGTGGCTCCAGACTCAAGCTGCATGCATGTAGAACAGAAACAGGAAGTAGAAGACGATTGGCCAGCCCAAACATCGCCACTAGCAAATGGAACCAGTTAAGCAGTTCACCAGATGCTTTTACTTTAGTTTCTGAAGGTTTGATATCAGGATTATTGATTTATCTTGTTGAAGATGTCTAAGCAGTTCTTTGGGAACAGGACCACTAACCAGTACATGCAGGTAATTTATGTTTGTTTACTTTTTTTGGTAGTTTTTTTTATATATGGACATTTTATCTTTTTTAACATTCAGTTTTTTCTATACAGAAACAGTATGAATAAATGAATATTTTTGCGTAAGAGGTAAGTAAAATATTTGACTGATTTTTTTGTCTTCTAAAGAGGTCAGAGGAAACAGAAGAGCTTCACTTTGCAGTCATCATTTGTACAAATTCTGTGGACAGAAACAGATGCAGAACATTAAACATGATGTTGGTAAATTCAACAAATATTACAAATAAACATTTCAAAGCATTCAAATATGCAAAGAAAACTTTATATTTTTCAGACTACCCCTTTAAATTCTCTCTTCCTTCTCTCTGTTGCTCAGATAAACTGACATAACCTTTTGTAATCCAAATTACATTATTTTAATTGGAGTCACAGACTAATTTCTAATCTGTAGAAAAAGTGACCTTTCCCACAGCAGGTAATTCCATTGCACAGCTGTGTCGTACCTTCATAATTGACCTGACCATCACCATCGATGTCGGCTTCTCTGATCATCTCATCAACCTCCTCATCCGTCAGCTTCTCGCCCAGGTTCGTCATGACATGGCGGAGCTCTGCTGCGCTGATGTAGCCGTTCCCGTCCTAACAGATCAATTGATAAGTCAACCTTGTCATGCCATTAAAATATTAAAGCATAAAATGTGGTCGATGCAGAAACCCTAATGACTCATAATAGTGGAGTAACACTTAAGCTTTATTTGTAGATAAACACTGTTGATAAACAGCAGCAAAATCTCCTGGTAGTGATAAGAAACGATCAATCAATTATATAGACAAATAAATCACCTTTATTTATAAATCACCTTTAATATTTAACCTTTAACAATTTAATCAATAAATTTTTATATTTTGTGCAGGACTTTGTACAAACCTTTACAATATCAATATCTATTATTATTGCAAACTGTTGAAAAATCAATTATTTGACAAACAAATCTGTCTGTAAACCAACTTCAACAGAAATCTGACTGTGGAAATAACTACTCAGTCTAATGCTGTGTTGTCATGTCTTTTTTTTTGTAAACCAACTGCAGCTTTATGTGGACCAGGGGCTTGTTATTTATTTTTCCATGGATTGGTTTGTTTTTCCTGCCTTCTCACGGTTTCCATGGTAGCAAAAACATCATCTTCTGACAATACAATCCCACCATTTTTCCAGCACTGACCTTGTCAAACACTCTGAAAGCCTCACGGATCTCCTCCTCACTGTCTGTGTCTTTCATTTTACGGGCCATCATTGTCAGAAACTCAGGAAAGTCAATGGTTCCATTACCTGAGAGAGCGAGCGAGGGAGTGAGAGAGAGAGAAAATAAACAGATCTAGTCAGATGTGTTTAGGGAAAAGAAAATACTCTGAACTCTCAGTAGAGGAGCACAGGAACACTGTTTAGGGGTTTTCAGGTTGAACTGTGTGTGGTTTTGGCTCCCTTGAGGTTTTATCAAGCTAAGGTGGAATATTTCCATTAGACAGGACACATACGACACACACCCCCCCATCCCTGTGTGCATGCATGTGTGAAAATGATCACCACAGCTGTTCCCAGAGGGCTCATGCTGCATGTGTAATCTGACAATGTGGGTCTATACACGTGTGTGTGTGTGTGTGTGTGTGTGTGTGTGTGTGTGTGTGTGTGTGTGTGTGTGTGTGTTCCTCTCACTCTTGCTCTTCACGAACAAACACAAACACTCTCTCAGTTCCATTGGCAGTGCCGCCAAAGTGGATTATGTAAAGGATTCAATGCGGTCTTTATTACCGACTGTTATTCAATGGACATAACTGTCTGACTTATAAAAACAACTCTATATCACAAAGTCATATCATCTAGTAATCACAACATCACAGAAACCCAAAGACCTCTGTGTAGTCTAAAAGCTCGTTCAAATGACACAGATATCACAGTGCATTATAACAATATCCCCCCCTCACCTAATATCACAATAGTATTCTGGAACACAATAGTATTCATGTGATAATGACATTACGAGAGAACATTCTAAGGCCTTTTAGATTTGCTGCAGTCTGCAAGCTTGTGTAAACACAAGCTAATTACACAACGAGATAACAGTTTAATCACATGGAGCAACAGTTTAATCTCAATAGGGTTAGGAGAGCTTCCAATAGCAAATGTGCCAGCGAGACAAGTGACTGGACATCCTCACAAGCCAAGAATGTTGGGCAAGATGTCCTGCAGAGACATCAGACGAGGGTTCCTAACTTAAGCTTGAGATCAGACCTTTTGCAGTATATATATATATATATATATAAAAACAGCATTAAAATATGTAATAAATAGGGTTCTCAATTAAACACATAGACTGATTAATTATTAAAACAAATGCAATAAATTACGCTTATCACTGACCCATATATAACTTATATGGTATGGTATGGTATTATATGGTATTTTATACCATTGAAGCAATTCATGTTTAAAGAGTCATCATGTTTTTGACGAGTTCCATGGTGAATCTATTACTGTCTATTATAGATAACACGCTTCACCAGACCACATTTACTAAGAGCAGGTAGTACAAAATAAGGACTGAAGGATTGATTGACAGCCCTTCAAATCAGCATACTTGAAAATTCTCAGGTGTGACAGTAACACACTACCTGCCAGACCTTCCTCCGGTGTAACTGTAAAGTGCTTTCCCACCACACTCACCATCAGCATCCACCTCATTGATCATGTCCTGCAGTTCAGCCTCTGTGGGGTTCTGTCCGAGGGATCGCATCACCGTGCCAAGCTCTTTAGTTGTGATGGTGCCATCGCCGTCCTTATCAAACAAGGAGAATGCCTCCTTGAACTCTGAGGAAAAAAGATGAGAGAAGCATTCAAACCTGAGTTCGCCCATTTGAAACCTGATGTTCATGAGATCTTCCTGTCTCAGGTGTTTAGTTGAAGGTCATTTAGAGAGAGCGGGTTGTACTGATTGTAAGTTGCTGATGCTTGACTTTCTAATACTGGGCATTTTAGGACATGTTTACATCAAAAACACACACAAACACACTGTTTGGCTTACCAGCAATTTGTTCCTCGGTAAGTTGGTCAGCCTGGAGATGGAGAAGAAAACGAAGGGAGTGTGCAAGAAGAGATGGGGGGATGGAAAGAGAGAACAATTGAGTAAGTGAGTCTTATAAACATATAACATATAAACATATATAGTACCAAGCACTTTACTGTGAAACAAAGGGATCACTAATGGCACAAATGTTGTGTTATAGAGAAAAACAAGTTACAGTGGCAGGATCAAACACTGGACAACCAGATTCAATCTCAAATACCAAATAGCACATTAATATGCCACAGATGAATAAAACAATTAGAGAAGTTTATCCATATAACAATGAAAACATTTACTGGCTAATGTACTGACTACTGACAAAAACAAAATCTATTGACAGAAATACAGTACAATGACTTTCATTTCCTTACATCAACCATTTTGCTTAGCAGCACTTATAATACAGAAATAATCTTCTTATACAGAAACCAGATGAATCAATCATCAACATTTGCATACAAGACAACAATCAGAACTGAGCAAAAGACACATATTCAGAAACATAAGATCAGCTATTTCCACTCAGATGTTTCTCATTCTCTTATTGCTAGCACAACTTTATGCCATCTAGCTGAATAGCAGTCAAGTCAGCCACCAGCCTCTTCACCCTTGGGTTCACTGTCCCAACCATCACTCTTCTTTATATCCTGCCTGTTGTCCATCTTCACTGGCGCTTTCCTGGGTTTGACCTCTGTGGTGGGGCTTTTCAAAGTGGTCAGGCTTAAAGTCCACTGCTCCCCAGACTATCACCAGACCTTCTGCAAGGCACTCGGCCCATTTGGCACTCTGCACACCCTGACATTATTAAGCTCTGTATGGCAATGCTGCAGGCAGTTCTTCAAGTCCTGGACATCTCGCACCACGCTGTCAATGCAGCTGTTGGTGGAGTCCATCAGCATCTGCAGGAAGGCCTGCAGTTGGTCGAGAAGATTGTACACCATGGACAGTGATACAGAGTTCTCCTCAGGGTCTCTTTGGGGGCATTCTGGTCTTTTTGTGAGCAGATGTTACCGCAGTCTGAGTGATTAGGCTAATGGGACTCACCGGTTGCCTGAAGCCTGTGTCACTGTACCAACCACCTGAGCTGCATAACCAAGGATGTTCTGGTTGTATCATGTGCCAAGAGATTAAGCCGATTTTTGAGAGGCCCAAAGTGATTGATTGATTGATTGACCTGTGGTTTTCACCACAATGCCTCAATCCGGGCTGTCAACAGTGCACTATGGTTATAACGACGAGAATTAATCAAATGCGTGTTGCATTAGCCCACTAAAGGCAAAGAATTCTGGGATGTATTCTGAATTAGATCAGCAGGTACACACAGTGACAAGTAAATCAAAAAAGGGGTATTACAGTGCGCCTGCTTATCCGGTCACTTTACTTGCTCCTGCGGTCATCTCAGTTTACAGCCCGCCGTGGGTTTGGGTTTATATCCCTTTGATCACATGAGTGGCATTCCATGTGCTAACCATGCCAACACTTCTCTCCGTCTGCAAGCACAATGGCTGGTTTTATGTTTCCTTGCGCAGGTGTATTATCTCACTTGCCCCACAGAAACCATCTCATTGTGTTTGTGACCAAGTTTGTTTTTCTCTCCCTTCCCTCCACCCCCTCCCCTCCCAAGGGGTGCTGTTAGCCTGAGGGTTAAGGATCCGGCATCCTAACACAAAGGTTGCAGGTTCAAATCCAGGTAGGGACAAACCATGACCTGGAGAGTTGCAAAGGTCCCCTCCTACCCTATAATGACTATACTGTTGTGCAAGTCATCTCAGCACAGGTTTCTCCAAAGGGACTCTGCCTGCAATTAGTGTACTTCATGTTCTCTCCATAACTGCTGTCTCTTGAAAGGTAACCTAAATATGAGAATGTCATTCACCGTTACATATTTCCTTCATTTTTAGCATGAAATATGGTTGTCAAAATTTGTATTTGACATCTCGACCTTCTTTTGTAGCCAAGCATGTTGCATCATTCTTCCATTTGCCTCCACCCTTCCTGCCCCCAGTGTACATATCTTGGCTAATATCATTATATATCATAATATCATCCCTTTCAGCTATCAATACGCGTGTGGTATTTTCAGCTCTGTTTAACCATATTCAATCTGCATATTTCCAGTTGTTACACGAGGGCCTGTCCATAGGGAATGTTTTTATTACCCATTCAGCTGATGGAAGGAAAACGGATCCTGCACCACTACTGGAAATCTGCCAGGCCACTTGCCATCCAGCAAGGTTTCAAACACACCACACACCACTGCCAGGAATTTGGCCTGGATTTAGAAGTCACTAGGCAGCAGCAGCTGAAAGACTGGGCTGATGGTTTGGACAGCCAGCGTATGATAATGACTGTGGTATTGCCACTTTCACACCATGTTAACGGGGAACCCCCGAGGCCCGCAACCATCACACTGCCAGAAAGACAAGGACACTTGCACATGACAGATAGTGTGTATAATCCTAAGGCATATACTTTTTAATAAGTCTGGTTCCATGCACAGATTGTGCACAACACTTTTGCCAAAAACAAAGTGAACACTGATATAACTACATTTAGCACCCAAGACGGGAAGTTGACGGCATGAAACTACCCAACCACAACTGTGAAGGCGTCTTGCAAACCAAACCATCTGTGAGCTGTGAAGACAACAAGCTCTAAAATACCCATACATTTCTGGCTAATCTGGTTGTTTCAGCTCAAAGGTTTCACAATGAATTATTCAGGATAAACATAAAACATCTTTTAATCCAGAGCTGAAATCCACAACACTAAACAGCTAGTCAGCTCTTATATAAAGAGGGTGAAAGACAGTGTGGTCATTCTATTAAATTGACAGCATGACTGTCATTTCTGAATTACACCCCAGAGGCAGCCATACGAAGAAGCGCAGACTCTTTCTAGACTGTTCGGCAAGGCAGAGAAAAACGTAGCTTATTTTTCCTCACCAGGGCTCGCTGAATCCCATGGCATGGGTGCCCATACGGGCGGGACAATGAAACTTGAGCTGTAACACGGCCGGAGGAAGATGATTTTGATTACAAGATGCAACCCCAGGGAGGAAACCAACCAACGGGACACACACACCTGACACTGCAACTAACCTCACCAATATAGACCGATCACTGTTTATTATGTAAACTATGAAACATACATGTATCTTGCCAAACCCACCACATGCATGAATAACGCCCAGAAAATAAATGATTTAATTGAGCCTTTTGGCAGCGTGCAGTGGAAAAGCTGAACCAGAAACACTTGCATGGACTCATTCAATGCATATTGACTCATCCTTTATTGAACTCACTCTGGTACGGACAATCTTTACATTCTTCATGAACAATGCTCGCTTTCTTGAGCTAAAACACACAATGAAACAAAGGTTTGTTTTTGTATTCTGCATCTATCTACACAATACAGTCAAGCTCTTATGAAGAAACACGACCTACACAAACCTGTTACATTAACAACTCAACATTTCTAGGCACTGATATTAAAGTGATCAAATAATGCGCGAAATGAACGAAATATGTTTGTGACGACCCAAACAAAAGCACAATGCCACAATGCAATGTTTATGTCGACAGATCTGATACAGTTATGCAAACCATCATTTTTTAAGATGCCCCAATAAACGAACAGCCGAAATGGAGGGCATGTCATAAATACATATATAAAAAAATATAAAGTACGTATTTAATAACCCGCGGTCCTATAAAAACAAATTAAACAATGATTGTCTACAGCCAATAAAACCCACATGACAGCTGCCTAATGCATCTCATTCATTTCATTAGACCGAGAAATGTTAAGGATTTTCAGCCTCTGTCTATACAAGATGGCCTGATTTAGGACAGACATTGTCAATTATGACTGCAACACAATGATTTGTTAAACCAAAGCAAATATTCTTGCAATCATGTCCATCACAGAGCACAATGGGTTCCTGTCCTTATTTAACAGCAGACGAGTACCGATCATCTGTCTGCTGCTGTCCAGCACATCGCACCGTAACAAAACGCATGTGTCACATTTCCTGCCGCACTATGACATCGATAACACCGCAACACATTCATAATAATGAAGAGACACAACGATCACTTGCTGAGTGCGATAAAATTCAGAACCGATCGTAATGATCACATATCATAGTTGCTGTTTCTTAAAGCAGAGCATGCGCGATCTTTACATTCATCACGAATGTTTTTGTATGCAAAACATGAGCGGTGCATCTTTGACGTAAAGTTGTCTGATGAAAGTCTGTACTTACCATATCGGAGGATGGACAGCGGACTGGGTTCGTTAACCTGCACTAGATTACAACGCTGCTCTGATGTCAGTACAAGCTCCACCGTTCGACTCTTGCTCGCAGGGCGCTAAATGTGATCCGGCTCTATATACGTCGGTGTATTCCTCCGCCGTACGGGTCCCTATCACTCACTTCCGCATGTTCAAGTCTAGGCCCCGCCCACCTACTTATCATAACACCTGCAGGAGTGTGGCCCCTTGAAAGACAGGGCTTGATATATGCATGGACTTTTAAAAATAAAAAATGTGCTAAAATTTAAAATGAAGTGCAATTCATATGCGATTTACTTTTAGTTAGGGACATAGAGCAAGAATTAGGGCAAACGTTCTGTTTGACACATTCAAGCCTTTTAGCTTGATTTTGAATGCAGCCCCTGGCATTGTCTGTGTGTGATGGTTGAAAAGTCTTCTGTTTTACATATGCCATTCTGGACCAGTTTTACAGACTGTGATCCCATTTCATCTTCTGGGGTATTTAAAATGAATAAAGTATTAAAGTTCTAATAGATTATAAAAAAGCTTCTATAATATAAATATATGTATGTAAATATATGTGCATCTATAATATAAGTATAAATATATTTCTTTTTACTTTTATACAAATGATGCCTTGATCTGTGAATTTTTTTTGATAAATATGAAAATGTTCTATTTAAGTTTCAGGAAAATATATTTTAAAAACTGTTATTACAAGGAAAATAATTTAAAAAAAAGAAAATCTCTTTTTCAGTTTAATATATGTAATAAAAATCCCAGTGAGCAATGTTTTGTTGTAACGTTGAATTAAAAATGTTGATGGAGCAGTAATACCCCTTGCAAGTAAACAGGAAAATAAACACAATTGTTTCAAAAACATTCTGTTCTGTTTATTAATGTTTTAGGAATACAGTAATAAAAGTCGCTCAATAAATAAACACAGCCAAGTCTATATATTAAAACAGTGGTAAGCAATTATTCAGAAAAATGTAAATAATGAATGTAAAATTTATTAGAGTCACATTCCCAAAAGATTAGCTTAGAATACTTTACATCCTGGGGAACTACTTTTTAGAAAGGCACTAGTTTCTTTTGGAGGAAGATTACTTCTTGGAAGTCCGCGGTCTTTGTTGACGCCAGGGAGATCTCGCTTTAGCATGTCACGTCTTTTCTGATTGGCCAGTTGAGACCTGCAATCCGCTCGTGAATGAAATAGCATCTCTGATTGGTTACGTTAGACCTGCAATGCGTCAAGCCATTGCGCTCAGTGTGTCCCGGATCACGCAGCACTGGAGCCGACGGGCCAACAAGCCCTTCGGTTCGACAGGACAGGGCCGATTAAATTACTCTCCCGGGATCAGATCGCATATAGACTCGCCGTGAGACTCTTGTACATTATGGAGGTTAAGATTAAACCCGAGATTTCCTAGGTATATATGGGAAGCACAGAGTGTTTTTTCCTGTACAGATCAACTGATCCGAACAGAGTTGCAGACATAGCGGAGGATGCGCTTTACGAAGTTTGCGGCAAAGGAAATAAAATACTGCTTTGAACGTTTCTATTAACAATCTACTTTGTATTAAAACATTAAAAAAAATCACTTAACTATTACAATATTTGCCAAAATAACATTTACCCGAACAAATAACTACATCTCTGTGTAGATAACTGTAAACACCTAAAAAACTGTAAACACATAAACCTCACAGAAAATGTGTGAATTAATATATTTTCTTACTATTGTGGAAAATAAACTATTGCAATAATATTTTCCTCAAAACATTAGGCTTCTGAGTTTCATGCTGTCAACGTGTTTTAGGTCGTGCGTGGATGACGTCATCGACGTGCGTCTGTTTTTGTCTGCGTGCAGTAACATGGCTCTGTTTCCCTCCTGTGCTAGCATATCAAACTCTAACAGCTCTGCTGTGGCTACAGGTAAGCTCTATTCTCAGTCTAATAGCGTTCAGGAGAAAGTGCTTTGTACTGATAGTGATATTAGAGGATATTTCCGAAGCTCAGAGCTCTGGTCGGGACAAAGTCAGGTGCGTTTGATGTTTCATTAGTGAATCAACAGTAATAATGTAATGTAAAAGTAATTATCATGTAGCAGAACACAAGCCTCTTATTTGTTTATTATAGCATCACCTGTAGTGTTGTATTTTGTATTACACCAGTTGTTACTCCAGTGATTTGGAGTAAATCCATTAGAAAATGATGCATTAAATTGGACCTATGAGCCCCTAGAATCGTTCCTGTCTTTGAGAGGTATAGCTACCGGCCTAATTCCATGGGTTTAGAGTCTGAACACGCTTGTCTATGTAAGCCTGTGGAACACAGAATTACAAAACAGTACTTGAGTTAAGATTAACCCTAAATATGAGCAAAGGTAATAGAGATTTCTGTCTTAGCAACTAATTGGCACAGAATTATACACACACACACACACATTAACTTATATTAACTTATATGCTACATCCACTAGATGTGTTATATGAAATGTTTATTTTGTAAACGTGTTAAGGTGTTAACATTGTTTTATGATATTGGCTGCAGTTCAGTGCACTGCAATCTGTCACATGTTCTGTTTGAGTGGTTCTGATCACCCAGCATTTAATAAGCTAGATGAAGACACACGTCCTAACTAATCAATATTAAATTATTGGGAAAGGTGTGTTCTCACATCAAGCAGTACAGTAGTAAAGAACAAACTGCTTTTGCATGCAGATCACCACTGCTGCCGTGGGGGATTTATGCAGAATATTGGCCAGGTCAGCAATGCATCTGGCTCCTTTTTAGACTGTCCGCAGAGTAACAGCATTGTGCCTCTTTCCTTCTCACTGCTTAAGAGATTGCATGTGTTTCTGCGTGCATTTCACATAAGATGCTCTTCTGAGGGTTTTGGCCAGTTGGATGACTGGCTGATTTATTCAGTTCTTAAGGGGCCAGCAGAGCTAATTTGATTTAACTGAGAGTTTCTCCTCTCTGATCCAGCAGATCTGGAATGGCTGAGTAATCAGAGCTTCAGCACAGAAGACGCCTTGAAGACTCATCAGCGGGCCACAGTGAGAGAACATGAGGCAGAGGAACCAGCATACACAAGGTCATTTAATCTTTCAAAACGCAGTGCAGTTACTGACTTAATAAAGTGACTTACATCCCATGTGGATCTTTATATATGACAGTTCTTTTTTTAGATTACCAAGTAAAACACAAAAACTCTGTTCAACATCATTAAACAACATCAACATCATTGTAAACGGTTTATTTGACAATGAAACATTCTACAGAGATTGTGTTTATCTATACAGTCAGCAGAAACACTCAGAGAGGGAAAATAGCCATGGCAGATCAAAGAAGCGGAAGAAAGACAAAAAGAAGAAACGTAAGAAGGAGAAGAAGAGCAGAGATCATTCTGGGACCAGTGGCTCTGATTCAGACACCATCTACCCGAGTGATCTGCTGAAACAGGACAAGACTGACAAGTGTGTTCATTCTCCGCATGAAGATATTAGACATACATAGCTGTTTCAAGTTCAGCTGTCTATATCTTAAAAGGCTTCACACATTTAAGCTCTGTTCTTGAAAAAATTTTACTTTAACACAAAAATGGATTTTTTAAATATGTCCAGACTGATCTTTATCATACAACACAAAAGCATACAGTAACCCAGGGCTGTCAGGTTTCAGATAGGAACCATGAAAGCAGTTAAATATGAATTGGTTGCTATATTCCAGTTCTTCCATATCTAGCTATGTCTGAGAAACAGAACAATATGTAACTCTGTCTTATTTGTGCTTCTATATGTTTCAGCTTTGGTGTGTTGTAACTGGTTGTGAGACATATATGAATGGCCTTTGACATATTTGACATAAAAATGGAATGGAAATTCAAAATCTTTTGATTTTGAATTTTCTTAAAAAGATGAAAGATTTACTCATCTTTTGTGCTCAATTAGTACTTATCGCTCTCAGTACATTCAGGACAGTTTATAATGGTCCAAATAAATAGCTGCTGGGTGTGATTCTTAGTTGTACTGCCTGGGTTCACAAACTTTGTTCTGTTTGCATCATTTCAAAACTTTGAAATGTAGAAATTAGAAATCAGCTTCTAGACAATTTTATTCTAGACTATTTCTAGACAGTCCGTTCACTCTTAACCCTTGGTTTTAGGGTAATGGTTTTGTGTGTGTTTTAATGCCCTTGTCTTTCATCCTCTTGGCTGCAGGCAGGAAGCTCAGGTTCAGGTGAGCGGGGCTTTTATGTGGCTGGATGACCTCCAGTCCCCCACTGACTCCCTCTTCTGCATCGACAGGAGAGGAGACCGTGCCAACTGGGAATACAAATCTCTCTATAGGGGAGACATAGCCAGGTAACTTTACTCACTCTGCCACACACAGATGCTCTCCATTTTCATCCTTTCTCTTTGCTTCTCTGAAGGTCATTCAGTCTTATCAGCAGGTGCCAGCGTCTCCGTAATGCAGGGGAATACTGCGACTTTGTGCATGTGTGTGTGAAAGAGAGCACTGCAGTGTTTATTTTGGTCATCTGTCTCTTTGAACTGTAGTTGCAGCAGAGCCCCTTTGATATCCACAGGAAATCTTCTCTATTTACACATTTTTTGCATTTAAATGCAAATAGCCTAACATACAATCTCTGTTCAGATGTTGTTTAGTAGTTTATTAGTTGTTTATTAGACAGCTTGTGCATCTTCATCCTTTTTAAAGCACTAGTGCACCTTTAAAGAGATACAGATTTGCAGAACCCTAATTTAAATTTTGTTCCCTAGATAATGGTAATGTGATATTGTTTTTTGTTTGTAAAACTTCGTAAATGAATAGCAATTGGTGTTCGTTCTTGTATTTTTCCCTGGTGAATTTTCTTTTCTTGTCTTTTTAACCATCTGTTGCCACCTTTACATAAAGACAGAAAGATAGTGTTGCATTGTATGTTGATTCTTATACAGCTGTCTCTTGAGCTGTCATAGATCAAGATGCATGTAGAGTCTCATGACAGCAAATTAGCCCTGATGGAGTAGTTAATTTATATAGAACCTAAAGTTTTAAAAACTCATAAAATCTGCATCCATTCTGCTTTCTTGCAGGCACTGGTGTTTCCACCTGCAAATGTAAATCTAGTTTGCAGAGCATTCAGCTCTTTAGGTAGTTCTGCACCCCTGCTCTTCCTAAGAGTCATTCTGGATCTTATTTACTCTGCACACAGCAGGCTATAGTGAAGGGTTTATTAGCTGTTCAAAGGCAACAAATCTCATGCCTGGCGGTTCTCCAGCTTCTATCAGCTTTAATCTGGTGTCAGAGCTGCCATCTGTAACTTAAGAGATGTCGATCAATACTCTCTGGTTCTCTGTCTCCCCACATCCCCCCCACACAGATCCCCTCATACACACTCCTGTAAAGCTGATCAGATCTTGCACAGAGAGTGTGTGTTCTGCAAAGGGGCAACACTGTTCTCTTTTCATCAGAAGGTCAAGTGCTACATTGAAAAGGATACACATTTTTCACCTTTGATCTCTTACTCACTACTTTCATGTTACCTCATCCTTCTGCAGTAACCTGTCAACTCCGGTTTGTGCTTTGTCTTTCACCCCTCACCAGGCCCAGACATTACCTGTGGAAATTTTTGATTTGTGTGCTAATTTGAGGAAGTCTGTGGGATTCTGTTTAATTACAGGGAAATTGTCATTTTAAACATTCTGTTCAAAAGACTACATACTGACTCCTACAAATTGCTGTATAGTCATACAATAACAGTCAAACAATAACAATAGCTAGTGTTTCAATTGTCCTCAATCTCACAGGTAAGATAGAATCTTCTGTAATAGCTCTGAGTTAGTGTCAGCATCTATAATTCACTTTTATAAAATTTGAATGTTGTGAATCATGGGTGTTTCAGTTTTGCTGAGTTGCTGAAGTCAAAGCTTTTGTGTGTCTGTCACCCAAGATAATCAACGGTTTCCTGAAGTTCATTGCCAGCTAAAGCTATTTTTCTTCTCTTTAGGTATAAGAGGAAAGGGAGCTCATGTCTGGGTTTGGACTTCAGGACGCAGGCTGTGAGCTGGGTTGACGGTGGTTCAGAGAAGAAGCGAGCAGACCGGAAAGCTGAACGCTATTTCTCTTCTTTCACCCGTCAGCTGCTCCGGTCAGACAGCTTGCAGGTTTTGCCTGCATTCTCCGAGAGTACTGCCACCAGCTGTGATCCATACATTCAGCTTCCAGCCTGTACTGAGGAGCAGGTCTCTTCCACCCAGGCACCTGTATCATGGGTCAATCCACTGGGCATCTATGACCCTGGCACCTCTCTGTGGCTGGAGGGCAAGGGTCAGTCAGAGGTCAAGGTGGATCAGCAGGATGTTGATGCTCAAGGGACCGGCAGCACACTCCTAATTGCACGTGTGGAGGAATTTAACAGGAAGCTGCGGGAGAATCCTACAGACATTCAGATGTGGCTGAACTTTGTACACTTTCAGGTACAGTTAGAAAATGTTCATGATTCATGTAGGGCTGGTAATTTGGAGTGATTGATTACAAACATAAGGCAAAGTAACAGTTCATGTTCCAGTATGTAAATTTCATAATAAGGAATTGTCCTACCAGTGGCGACATTTAAGCTTGAAAGTAACACTTACATGCAAGGCATATTTTTGTAAGTTCTGTGGTCAGCACAGCCCTGCTGCTGCTACAGGTAATGTGTCCCATCAAACCATACTTCAAGCAGGCAACACAGAGTAAGTGAGGAACACAGATTCTTAAAAGCACGCTCTTGGTCTGAGACCAACTGAGCACAAGTACACAAATTAACAGTGTAAACTTTAGTCCATGCATGTGATATGTGACAGATTAAATGGTTGAGGAAAGTTCTGACTTAATTTCTGTCTCTTTCTTTATCTTCCTGTCTCTAACTCTTCCTTTCTGATCAGGATGAGCTGGCCTTTGGTTCCGAGACATTCTCTGGAACCAAGGACAGTGATGGTGACATGAGGAAGATGTCTTTTCGTGCCGTGTTGGAGAAGAAGTTGTCCATCATGGACAGGGCAGTGGAGAATAACCCTGGCAACGTGGATTTAAAATTGGAGAAGCTTCGCCTGTGCAAGGAACTGTGGGAGCCTGCAGTCCTGCTGAAAGAGTGGAAGAAACTGGTGTTCGTCCACCCGAACAGTGCCCCCTTATGGAGGAAATATCTGCTCTTTACACAGAGTCATTTCAGCACTTTCTCAGTGTCAAAGGTCAACAGCGTGTTTGGAAAGTGTCTGAGCACCCTCAGCGCAGTGCAGGATGGCAGTATGGTGTCTCACCCTCCACTGCCAGAAACACAAGAAGACATTTTGGGTAAAATTATAGTTTTTTTCAAACCAAGCATGTATCGAGATGTTTGTATACTAACTGGGAAGGCTAATTTGCCATAGGTTTCCATAGAAATTTGATGTATTTTTAGAATAGCAGTTTTCAGTTCATTAAAGCTAAATAACACCTGTGTTACATTACTTGAAGAGACATTCACATTACCACAGAGGTCAATTTTGACTAGTTCATACATTTAAACGCCAATAGTTGTGTAGCTATTGTGTAGGAACTTGTTAGCAACATACATTTTAAAGGCCACAGTGGTTTCAGAATTCACTTTTGACGTTATATTGTAGAACAAAAAGTCTCCTTAAGTACTGTTGACCACAGACTTTATTTGCTTCATAAACTGAAGACCACTATTCTAAAAACCCATTGGAAATTCAAAAGGGAATTCATTGCTAAAAATGCTAATTCTCATTTGGGGTCTCAGAGCTACAAGCTGAATATCTCTGTTTGCAGCAGTAGGCTACTGTTTTTCTCTCCCTGTCCCTTTTGTTGCTGCGACAGCAGTTGGGTTGAAACTGTAAACATGTTTTGATTACATGCATAAATATTTGTGGAGTTAAGCTCGTTTACAATTTGTATATGTGCACGTATTAGAGTGTCTCCTTGTACTCTGTGTGTTGGTGTGTGTGTGTGTGTGTGTGCGTGGGATGGACTGGCAGGCGGCAGCATAAAGGTGATGACAGGGTGGTTTTGAAGCGGAGTGGCATGTTGTTTGTCAGCTAGTTTAGTGGGTGTATTGTGTGGATTTGTTTAGAGAGAGCCAGACAGTGAATTTGACAAACAGGATGGAACACAAACATCGCTGTCCTGGACTTCCCCACACAGGGATTTACTTAAATGAATAGGTGATAAAGTCTTTGCAACTGTGTGTGTGGATGAACAATGAGATTTCGAACCAGGGCCCCTTCTGTTCTAGTCTGTCTGCCAGTTCTCAATTAGCCTGACTGAACAATTACTTCAATAGATTTGTTAAGTGTGCAGTGGGTTTGGACCAGCACTTCCTGGGTATACATTTACTAAACTGTGCTTACATGTACAATTAAACATGCAAATATTACACAGGTTGGACCAGATGGTGACATTAATGACATGCTTTTTAAAACACTGTTTGTAGTTGCCATTGACAAGAATGAATGTTGAATTCTTAACATATCAATATATCTATCATCAAGTTCTGAAAGGCTTGAGGTGAGAATAATTTATCTGTATGATAATTCTGTCATCATTTACTGACTCTCATGTTTCAGATCTGTATGGTATCTTGTGTTTCATAGAAACTATAAATACAGTCTTCTTACAACATTTCAGAAGGTTAAGGCACACTAGCCATATAGCCCAATTGTATTATTGTTTTACCATAAAGCTCCAGAAATACCTTGTTTTGTCCAGTCTGGGGTTACTGTAATGGAGCTGTGTCAATATTATGCTAATTACCTCCTTTTGTGTTTTAAAGTCATGCAGGTTTTTAATGAGGCATAAGGTTGAGTAAATGATGACAGTTACTTAAATAAATGCAGGACTGTGTGCTTTCCTCTTGTGGCCATTGGTGGAGTATGGAGTATCAGGGGGTTTGTGTCAGAATTTGTAGTTTTCACTTTTTGTTACATTCATATTTATCTAATTTCAAATGCATTTAACAGACACTTTCTCCAAGTGACTGTAGTTCTGTTACTTCAGTGCTGCCCGAAATGGAGGAATGTCTGTTTTTATTCTGCCCATAATCATTATGTAATTAAAAGTGATCTAATCTGTTAGCAGAATTCCAGTGAAACACTGACAGGAAGTGTGTTTTTTCTCATTTGGCAGAGATCTTCCTTCAGCAGTGCCACTTCCTGCGGCAGGCGGGTCACACAGAGAAAGCTGTGTGTCTCTTCCAAGCCCTGCTGGACTTTACTTTCTTTAAGCCAGACAGTGTGAAAGATCTGCCCACCAGACAGCAGGTACACACACACTGATGGCATATGCTACAACTTTTTAACATATCGGTCCCCCACTTATTTAATCCTTTAGGACAGTGTTTCTCTTTATATTATTTTCTGTATTCTGTTCCTCCACATTAAAGTTCAAGTACCTCTTCATTGACACAAAACCAGAAAAACTAAAAGTTTTAGTCTTAGTTTCTTTAAACTAAAATGAAATACTGGATTTAATAATTTATCATGAAAAATAGTAAAATAGTAATGAATAAAACGGTAATTGTTGTGATGATTCACAATTAATTAAAAAAACAATACTTTTTATATATTGTGTGTGAGAAACAGTTACTAAGAGAAGTAAATTTCTCTTCCTTTAATAAGAGACCTAAACTTGTTTATAATTCATTAACTGTTTTAACAGTTCAAGAGACAATCATAGAGAAACCTTTTCTCAGAAACATCAATAAAATCAGATGGGGCAAAGTAAATTCATTTGATCTTTTCGTATGGTGGGATTTAATTGTCAATGATGGGACAAAGTAAATTCATTTGATCTTTTCGTATGGTGGGATTTAATTGTCAACGATGGGACAAAGTAAATTCATTTGATCTTTTCGTATGGTGGGATTTAATTGTCAACGATTTAAAGCTCAGCAAGGATGCAGTATTAGTTGTAAGTGTTATAAGTGAATGTTAATGGGAAGTTGCAAATTGCACATAACATAGAAATACAGGTTTCACAAAGCAGTATTAAAATCTTTCCCAGCACCCCCTGGAACATGCTTAAGTACCCCTGGTGACAAATACCACTGGTTGAGCATAAAAGAGTTAAATCAGGTCATTGGTTTATGTTTACAGAAAAAACAGCTTACACTTGTATAATAAAACTCTGAACTCTGCAATTTTCCATGATTTTATGATAAAACAGGATTTACAGTAAACATATACATTTCAAAGAACATATAGAACAAAGGTGCGTTCTATGTCTTCCTTTCCTTTAGAGGATTTGCTGAAGAAGCGCATTCACATGCAACAAACTTTTTATCTTAAACACAGAAATATCTGTCCAATCAACAGTGACGTACATGTCCTGCTGAGCAAGGCATAAAGAGTCAGAATGCTCCTAACTCAGGACACGTAACTACAGACTTGATGCATTCAGAAGCTGGCTTAATATTTCTGCATCAGTTTGCTTTTAATTTTGCGTATCTGCTGTGAATATCAAACACTTAAAGCACAGCTTGGCTCTTTGGGAAGATGCTTGTTTTATCTTGTTTTTTCTCTCTCTTATACCCAACTTTTTAGCAACCCTGCCTTAATCTCTTTTCTGTGAAAACCTAACACCTGGTTATGCATAGCCACAGTTCTTTATGTCTGTGTTTTTGAACTTAATATAAAGCTAATCTGTTATGAAAATAAATGGAAATGTCAACATGTGTTCTGTGCCTCATCACTGAGGCATTAATCATCCAGTCATCGTATGAATGACTTGCTGTGACTGGCTGAACGAGTGCTCAGTGCTGGTTGAGTTTGATGCTGCAGTATGGGTCTGCTGTACTCCATGCCTTTTAGTCTTGTGGGGTCTCCAAGGATAAACAAGTATCCGTGCATTTGTTTATATGTGCAGGTGGAATTTTTTGAGCCATTTTGGGACAGCGGAGAGCCTAGGATCGGGGAGCGGGGGGCTCGGGGGTGGAAAGCATGGATGCTTCAGCAGCAGAGGGGAGGATGGGTTATTCCACCTGAACCAGGTGCTCAAACCACACACACACGCAAACATCATGTGTAAATCTGCGCCAATATACAGTCTAGCTATTGGGTACAAAGGCATGTTAATGTTTGGCTTTTATCATTTGTTTAACACCACACCATAATTACATGGACATGGGTAACAGGGAATTTTTACTGTTTCTTGGGCTAAAGATAAAACATACAGATTCATTCCATCAAAGCAAATACAGTTTTTTCAGAACTTAAACCCAGTGCCAAGACATCAAAGACTTCAAATCGAAGTCTTTTTATCCAATCCATGACTGACCTTACTGTAAAATGTACAGATGATGATGATGATGATGAAGAGCAGGAGGACTCAGAGATCAAAGACAAAACCTGGCCCAAATGGAAGATCTGGCTAGATGTGGAGGCGTCCCGTGAGGCAAACCATTGGTTGCCGTGGAGACCAGATAAAGCAAAGGGCCAATCAGAAGAAGACTGTGAGGACCCCGACAGGCAGGTGTGGTGTTTGTTGACATTTTAATCAAAGCAAACTTGACGAGTAGGAAAATGTTTTTTTTGTTTGTTAAATCATTCTGTACATTGACTTTCTGTACAAATATTTTGAAAACTGTAATAGACTTAAATATAGTAAGCAGAAGTGCAACCCTTTAGCTGAAACGTGTTCTGTCTCCACACAGGTCTTGTTTGATGATATCGGCCCATCAATGATCCGTGTAGACAAACCGAATCTCCAGCTGGAGTTAATCCTGTCATTCCTGCAGTTCCTTGGGCTGCCTAGATCTTCTGGAAAGGTCTCTGCACTGGCTGCCTCAGACATCCTGCTGGACAATCTCTCTTTCCTTGAAGAGGGCCCTGACCCAGAGAGACCTCTGACCTCATATGACCTTCCGATGACAGGAGTCTGTTCAGCGGGTCACATGACATTTCTGAGTGACCACAGGAAGCAGACAGGGCTGTGTAAGGCAGGGGAGGAGTTTCTGCAGAACGTTCTGGAGCAAACACTCCCGCTTGTCTCTGCACAGGATCGAGCTGCTGTTGCTCTCTGCTGGCTGCAGTATGAGAAACTCAAGGTCTGTGTGTGTGTGACAAAGAAATCTCTTTTTAAAGAATCCGATTTTCTTGATTAAACATATTATTAATTAATTTGATCCTAATAATATCTGTCAAAAAATGACAGTGTGTCTAAGTATCATAATAATAATGTCACAATGCCATAGAGATTGTCATTTTAATATATTATTGTTTATATTAACAGACATTGTTTGCATTAAAAATATATATTCACTTTTATATTATTTTAGAAATATATGAATTCCTTGATTTTATGGTTTAATCTTGGTTAAATCTTTGACTTAACAGTTGGCTGATTTAAAAATTATGGTATTAATGGTTTTATGCATCTTTTTGTATTTGTGTTAAAGGTGCTGAGATGTTTGCGCATTGGGAATAAAAAGCGGCTAAAGTCTCAGGGGAAGCGTAGTAAACGTCTGGCTAAACGGCTGTTAAAGGAGCCGGAGAACAGGGGCAGTCTGGCTTTATGGAGAGAGTACGCCCATCTGGAGTGGCTACTGGGTAATCTGGAAGAGGCACGCAAAGTTTTTGACATTGCCCTGGGGATGGGTGTGTCTAGAGGTCCTAATGACCCCGCCCTCTGCAACCTTTGCCTCCTTTATGCCCAGTTAGAGGTAGAGCAGGCTTTGAGGGGTGGGACAATCCCCACTTTCTCCCCAGCTGTCTACATTCTTACTAAATTAGCAGAGGGTGCTGCATACACCCCTTTCTCAGGCCAAATCAACCCGGTGGCCATACTGAAGGCAAGAAAGGCATATGAACAGGCTCTGTTGAGTGCTTTACCTGAGTCGAGTGCAGGCAATAACGCCCAAAAGTTCCACAGAACGTCCAGCCTGGTTGGATGTTTTGGGCTTTTTCAGTACCTGACAATGGGGATAGATGCAGCTGATGCTGTGTACAGTCAGGCCAGGCAAAAACTGATTCCCAGCACTGTGAATCCAGAAATGACTGATGGCTCTCTCAGAAGATCCAAGATCTTTGCAGATTGGGAGTCTGTTGCTGTCCAGCATGTAGCACTGCTGCGCCATCACACAAGCACCAGTGTTTTCCCTCTCTCCCGGCTCAGACTGGGACTTATGGATGCCCTGTCTTTACTGCCCTTCAGCGCCCCCTTGTGGCATCTGTATCTACAGACAGAGAACCGTTATCACAGTGCAGGCCGCACTCGCAGGTTTTTTCACAGTGTAGTTAAGACAACTAAAAGTGTTGTGCCATATCTGTTCGCCATAACAACAGAGCAGCGACTCAAACACCTGCTGGACACTGTGCAGAGGTGAGAGAGAGATTATCTCTCATTAGCTTAAATATCCTTCTGTTTCTTGATTAATTTTCTGTTTTTAAAGACATGTATGCAAAGGCTTCTACCATTCTAGATTAGTACATATATAGAGTATGTTTCTGTTTAATAATACTAACTGAATAGATTATTGCACAGATTGACAAATAAAGTATACAGGACTAACCTGATGCAGGCCTGAGGACATTTGTCTCTGAATACACATATATGTATCTGATGTCTGCTTTTTCCAAAGGTCTAGTCTTCCTGGAGAGGCTCTCCCCACCCTGCCAGAGAATGGCCTTAGCAACCGTATCCGCTGTCTGTTTGAAGCTGCTATAACAACAGAACATGGAGCTCACTGTCCTTTGCTGTGGAGAATGTATCTGAACTTCATGGTAAAGCTGAAACCACAAAGCAAGATTCAGAAATATTCAAAAAACAGCAATATGAAAAACAAAGGTGTGAGCTTACATCCTGTGTTTTTTTTCCACAGGTATGTGATGGGAATGCTGAGAGGGGAAGTGGAATCTTCTATAAGGCTCTCCAGGAAGTGCCCTGGGTGAAGGTAAGGTCAATTCCTTTCTGCAAAATAGTGCAAGTGAAATTCTTCCCTTTCCCTGAAGAAGTGAAATAATTAGAGAAGTTTACTACACTGGAACACTTTATTTCCAGACTGTTAATAATAGCGCACAGTCCACATCAGAATGTTGCAAATGAGGTGCTTGTGTCGGTGTGTGTACCTGCAGGGTTTGTACATGGACGCAGTTCAGCTGTTTCCTGAACGTGTACAAGAGTTTTTAGACCTAATGACTGAGAAGGAGTTGCGCTTGAGAGTGCCCATGGAGGAGGTGGACATCCTGCTGGAGGACTAGCCATCAAAACTCTTTTCATAATGCACTGCAGACTTTCAGTCATTGCAGTCACTTCATAATTGACAGAACTCTCTGAAAAAGAGCTGAAGATGAAAACTACAGATTTTATTTTTATCCTTTGTGAACTGTATTTTTCCATGTTTTGGGGAATAAATAATAGAGAATATTGAACTTGTCTGTCCTCTTTGATCAGATTGCTTATGGTTATGAAAAAAGACCAAGTGCCATTTAGTTTGCAGTATCTTAAAGTTCTGATTATCTTGTTTGATTATGAAATTATGAATGCATGAGGGACAAATGTGTTCTATTATGGTTTTACTTTAAGTAACATACTAATATAAACATACATATATATGTATAAGTATATGTGACTTTTGTAAGTCGCCTTAGATAAAAGCGTCTGCTAAATGACTAAATGTAAATGTTTATAATATGTATAAAAGTCAAATTACAATGTAATAACTTTTGTAATTAGTAATTGTTCTAGGGTGTTTGGTTATGCATTGTCTAAATATACATTGTATTGTGTGACGTTGTTCCAGGACTTTGAGTTTAAACCACTAATCTTCTATAACATTAGCTAATAATTTTCAGTTTATCATGGTGAACTCTGATATAGAAATATGAAAGTCATATAAACTGTGGCCTCACGTTGCATCCAATGTCAGACGGTGTAAAAGTCAAACAATGTTATTATTTTCTATATATATTACATAAAGTATATATATTTTGTATATATTACATCATTCTTTATCTCTCTTTTTGCTCAGCTCTTACCAGTCATTGTCACACCTCTGCAGTCATTTCCACTGTGCACGTTTTTATTTTCATGATCATGTAGTGTCCCTAATTTATGCATTTATTACATAAACATAAAAGGGGTCATGAGAGATTAAAAGAAGGACTTTGAAATCAAAGATTAAAGTGTATTGCCATATATACCGCCTTCCAAACACCAAGTATTGGGGGCAAAGCACTTCCACAGTGACAGCAAAATTTACATTATATTATTTTAAGGCTGAAAGTATGATGTTCCTCAGTTTTGTCACTACTGTAGTTATTCTACTGTGTGGTGTTAAAGGTAAGCGCCTATAAAACGATGTTTCCTGTAGCATTCTCTTGACTCTGATAATTAATAATAACTATTGTGATTAACTCTTTGTCAAATTAATTGTGTTCTTCAGGAAACTGGTTGGATGAATATCATGAAGGGTTAAAACATTACAGCCAGGAAGAGCTTCACAAGGTTAGGTTCTCTGTTAGTGTCATAACAGAAACATCTGTAGTTTTGTAGATTTGACTGCCTCAAAGCAGTTTGCATCTGATTCCATAAGGATGTTTGTGTATCTTTAAAATGGTGTATTGTCCACATTCAGAACAGCATAATTAATACAATGGTGTGAACAACCTACCCTTATACCTGTTTGGTAAAAAAAATGCAATAAAAAAGATTCCATGTCTTTTAATATTGTTCACATTGCTCACAAATTCACTTCGTTGTGATTTTTTCCCTCCCAGAAACATCCAGAAAAAACACGACCACAAGGTTTTAAGCATGCACCTTTCCAGTGCCCTGACATGACTCCCTCAACCACAGTGCCCACCTCAGGTAAGACCTGGTCCCTTCCATACACTGTACTTCACCTCTGCATCTAACATATAAACAAAATGTTACAGAACAAAAAATAAATGGAATAAAGGAAACATTTTCAGCATAACTGGCATAGTGTTTTGTTTGGGAAAGTGTCTTCAGGGTCTTTAAAGGTGTCAATTTACATGTGCTTTGCAGTAGAAAGAGTGAAAGCAGCTGACATTAAAGTTATCGCTGCTTTAGGAGATTCACTGACTGTGAGTATTAATCCAATATATTTATCCAATTAATCAAAAATAATTTTAAGTTTCTATCTGGTATGTCACAATGACTAAGGCCAGGATTTTGCTTCTCTTTATTATTTGCTTTTCATGTTTTCAGACTGCTATAGGGGCCAATGGT
Organism: Chromobotia macracanthus; assembly: GCA_036877525.1. Classification (NCBI taxonomy): domain Eukaryota; kingdom Metazoa; phylum Chordata; class Actinopteri; order Cypriniformes; family Botiidae; genus Chromobotia; species Chromobotia macracanthus. The sequence goes on along the minus strand of JAZGTH010000060.1, from coordinate 2,431,736 downwards.
TCTACTGTACTGGAAATTCCAATTGAATATCGCCAAGTATCATGGAGGTACCAACAACTTTAGAGCTATATCTGAATGACTGTGAGAATGTATTGTTTTAATAGTTACTGATTGACTGGTATTTGACTGATTATTGCTTTGATGACTGATCAAATTGATCTTCATCAGTTTTATATATCAGTTTATCTGTCTCCTCCCTTTTTTTCTGTGTGTGATTGGCAGTATTGGAGGATATGGAACATATCAGGATGTCATTACTCTCGCAAGTAGGGTTTTTCTTACTGTAAACATGTTATTTAAAGGTGTCATTTGTGAAGCATCAAACCCTCTTAATCTTTTGATATACTTTGAAAATATACTATAACTTTCCGCATTCAAAACTTCTTTCCTAGTCCAAGAAGACTATTTACTGAATCTAGGCTACAAAAATACCTCTCTCTGTAAAAATACCTTCTTCTAACTTTTGCTTTCTACTTCAGACATTGTGAAACTTTTCAACCCCGGTGTTCTTGGGCCATCACCTGTGGCGACCCTACATGGATATCCAACAACAATTAATGATACCCGCTTCAATTTTGCAGTTACTGGACACAATACACTGTAAGCAGTATAAATACTTAGCTTTCACAGCTCAAAACCGTGCCAACACTGTACAAAACATTGTTTTTTTTTGAGTGAGTCTCAAGTATTTGTAGGAATGAAAACTCACAGTAGAATAAAATCGGTGTCAAAGCTCCTGCTGGTGATCTGAATGCCACATTTTTCACCATGTGAATCCATTTTTATGTTATATGATGCCTATTTGCTTCCCAGAAATCTCTCTGAGCAGACCAGGCACATGATAGACACCTTTAAAACATACCCAGTAAGATTTAGGTTCTCTTTGTGTTCACTTCTAAAACCACACACACTGTATGTTAACATTTTTCTTATGTTAAATAATATTTTACGTGATCATTTTAGGGCTGCTCAAACTGGATTTACTGTGTTTTCTCCACAGGGCTTAAATTTCAAAGAAGACTGGAAACTTCTGACTATTTTGATTGGAATGAACGACATTTGTGATTATTGTACAAACAAAGTCAGTCTGTCCTCAGATCTTATGTTCAGATTAAAACTTAAATGCAGTTTACAGAATATGTGATTTGATGCTGTGTCTGATGCAAAACAGCAGTGTGTTTGAATTTCTGCATATGGCTATCAACCAGTAAAATGATTTTAAATATTTAAAATGATGCTTTAAATATTGTTATAGTCACTGTTTTCTGTGGACAACTTCATCCTCTACATGACGGAGAATCTGGAAATGATGATGCATGAGGTCTGAATATTTTTAAGTTCTAAAAACTTTCTAATGTTTATTGATGTAAACTGAATGAAACAGTGCAGTGTTATCTTTTTAATTTAAAATAAACTTCTTCCTTACTCTATTTTTCAGGTTCCTAGATTAATTGTGAATGTTGTTCAGATTCTTCCCATGGAGCCACTTAGAGAGGTTGCCAAGCCCAACATTGGCTGTGTGCTAAATAAGTATGCATATAAATTCTCAAATCACTGTGTATGTGACATTTTCTTTTATATGTCCTTATATATCCTGATATTTGTCTTATTCATTGTTTTGCCCACCATTTCTTCCACATTATCATCATTTATTTAAATGGAATTGTACACCCCAAAATGAACATGCTGTCATCATTTTCTTCCATCATTTACATGATTGTGTGTACTATTCCTTTTAAACTCTCTGGCTAAAACCAGCAGACTGTATTTGACCACCAGAGAGCATTGTTGCTTTCTATCACTGCAGCTGCCTCTGCCGTTGTCCCGGACTTGACCTGCATATTTACAACCTCAATAGGATTTCTTTAAATCCTGGGGGTTTTGCAGTACGTCTTATTGCATCCCAGGACTGTGGCTCAATCTTTTCATCTCCTCCATGCAGATTTTTTTGCTCGTGTCTGACACGGCCAGAGGAGAACTCACCAGAACTGCAGGAGCTGTTGGAGTTGAACCTTGAGTTTCAGGTGTGCTGTGCTAGTTAGATGATGATGTAATACTTACTAAACTGATTTACTTTTTGTTTTGAATCTTCAAGTGGGTGTGCAAAATGCACATTTTTAAAATGAAAATGACAGTGTGCTATGGTGACAGGAGTTGTAGCCACTGTAATGTTTGGGTGTGATGTGTCACAGAGGCGGCTAGAGGAACTGTTACACTCAGATCGCTTCTTTAAAGAGGACTTTGCAGTGGTTCTTCAGCCCTACCTCACCTATGCCAAACCACCTAGACTACCTGTGAGTTCATCTTCCAGCATGTGCCAGTCACTTTAAATTTAAGTCACTTTAAATTTTAAAGCGACAATCCATACATTTTTTGGTAAAAAATAAACAAACATCAGTTACTGAGCAAGTACATAACAGATCTGTTTTTAAAACTGTATCCCTACCCCGATTTGCAAAGTAAGCTATAATAATGATTTATAATTTGAGCTGTCAGGTCCAAAATGTATGTTGGCTTCATTTGTTTTTAACATATGTAAAAAAAAATGTAAAATAAACTGCAATTTTATGTTTATGTTTAACAAAGATGGTAATACGAGAGGCAAAAGTTACAGATTGCAGGTTTAAATTTAAAATTCATACATAATTTTTTATCATTCAGTTTTCCTGGATGTTTCTAATTAACACTAAACCAGTGTTTATAGTGCAGGATAAACATACATATCTTCATACATATGAAGTGTGACTTAACCGCACCCCTCTGGTGGTTTTTGATACTTTCAGAATGGCAAAATCGACCCCAGTTTCTTCACAGCTGATTGTTTTCACTTCAGTGTTAAAGGTCATGAGGAGCTGGCTAAAGGACTCTGGAACAACATGGTAAAAACCAGACATTATTGCTGCTTAGACCTGACCATTCTCATGCAGAACAAACAAAACTTATAAAAAAAAACATAGCTGACACCAGTATTTGAATTGTAATTTAAGCTCAGAACCTTTCTCCTGACCTCAGATCTGAAAGATATCACTGTATTTAGCCAGGACCGTATTTGGTCTTATGTGTGCAATTTGTATGAGGCTTAAAGATTGTTTTGTAATGTACATCTCTTTAAGGTTGATAAACTATCTGTTTTCTTGATTTATTTCTTTTGCCACAGTTTGAACCTGAGGGACAAAAGACAATGATTGACAGTTTTTCAGAACCAGTTGAACTCATCTGCCCATCTCAAGTAAAATTTTAATGCATCACCATCATTTTTTAAATTTAATTTTAATATATTAAAAAATAAATTAATAGTTCAGTTTAAATGTATTTTAATATTTTAATATATTTTATTTTAATATATTGTGTCCAGGATCACCCTTACATATACACCAGACCCAAAACACGCCAAGTGAAGTCATCAGCAAACGGCCATAAGGCTCTCTGGACTTTTATGATCCTAAGTAGCATTCTTACCATGTTGCTCAATGTACAGTAAACCTTCAATAATTCCTCCTAATCATTAATTGTTTATGATGAACTTTCATAAATAAAGCACTCTAAAAACATATGAAAGAGATTATTTGGTTTGCCAAGAAACTTTAGTTATGCTCATTATATATACGACTAATGTACTCTACCTACGGTACTTTATTACTGACTTAATGTTATGATAATCAAATCTTTCTGATCTTTTTACCTGTCAGGAATGTGTCATTGGTTGTGTGTGTACTTAAATATTCACAACATATTAACTGAATATTTCAGACTGTATCTGCAGAATGTGTAATTCATTTAACATGTAATTAATAATACAAAACGAATGTATTTGTACCTCAGTCACTTGTATGTTGTAATACAGAAAATAAGCTGTTGATGTTTTATAATGTATAAATAATTATACATAATAATTATTATTATTATTAAAAATATATTTTTCTCTTGCCCATGGGAGGGGCCGTTTTTATAATTGTAAGAACTCCATCTAGTGGTGTAACAATGTTTTTCATTATTTTTGTTTTCTCACAAAACATTGAATTAAACAGTTCATGGTGCATCCTCAATTTTGGATGTAGAAAAACAGTAACTTTATAACTACACGAGCTGTCGTGATGTACTATGAAGATGCAACACCACATTTAGTACTTATTCTAACATCTCCGAACTTCAACTGTAAACTTGTTCATATTTAAAATTTGGCAAACGGATTAAACTAGTTGATGACTTAGTTCAGTGACAAAGCCAGTGTAAGATTTTAGTTTTTGTAAGTCTGATGTGTGTGTGTTGTCTGGGGGAAAAGCCACGTCAGACTGCCCGTGATCAACCACGTTCAACTGTCCGTCCTGCAGTACCGCAGAGTGATCGACAGGGGCGACCGTGAGGCGCCACACTCGTCCAATGACTCGTGGCCGTTCGTAGTATTTCCTTTTATTTAGATGAGTTGCTGTTAAGCCAAATCGTGAAGAGGGTAGAAATCATCAAGTTTATATTCCTTTACTTTACTAGGCGTTCATTTCACGATGTCGCTTACGGCTTCTTTAAGAGATCGAGCATTTTGACATTTTAAACAAGAAAAGTCCGATGCAGCTCTCCGCCGTGTTTGAAGCTGCTGGCTGTCAACTTGTGCGCTAGCTGCAACAGCATTACTCGAGACTTTCTGTTTATTTGTGCTGCAAAAATAACTTGTACGGGATCGTGAAAAATAACAGCGTGTGGGCGTTTGCTCTTTTGAACCATGTCCACAGAAGTTGCTAATAACTTGGACGTGACGGTCAGTTGTTTGGGCGAAGGGAACCAAAACAAGTCGGACGCGGATCGACATAAGAAACCTGATCGAGCGAGCCACGAGGAGGGGCAGCAGGATCCTCCTCAAGTCGACTGCAAACATCCAAAACAGGGGGTCATGGAAAGCAAAGTGGATGGGTTGAATACGGACAGCACGAACGACAAAGAGAACGAGCAGAATGCATCGAGCCACAAAGCGACAGAAAATGCGAAGAAGAAAATGATCGAGGCTCCTCCACCAAAAGTCAACCCGTGGACGAAGAAGAATTCATGCCCTCCCAATAATGTCACCAACAGCTCCATACAAACAGGTATGACCGCTGTGTTTTACACGCGTGTATGTACAAAAAAAATCATTTGTGCTCATAGCAGACACATTTATGCATTTGTCATGCACACATGTGCTCTGTTAGCCCGCATGTGCTACAGCAAGGCAGTAGCGGCCCCTAATTTCGGACCAGTTCACTTTTATGAGTTCTTTCACATATTAGTGCATTTATGCTTTGAAACGTATGAAAACGGCGAGCGCTTGTTTATTTTCTAATTATTCAGAAACTTTGTGCCCATATCCGTAAAGTGTGTTTTTCATACATGGTCAGAAGCTGACCAATCAGAGACGGGGGCGTGGCCTGTTAGCTGTAGCATTGTGCTAACCTCTCAGCCAGAAAGCTTGTTTAATCCCTTAAGGCGCTATAAAGCCTTAAAAACCCGAGCAGTTGGTTTTTTTTATGGCATAAGTGGTTTATCCGTTTCATCGCTTTGTTTTGAGTTAAACTAGTCTCGGAGTTGGTCTGTAGTTTCGCAAACATATGGTTGGGCTGTCCTTGTTCGCCTGATTTTAAAACGCACCAGTTGTTAAAGTTAAATAACACACAAAACATATCGAGATTTTGATAATGTCCTCCGGATATTCGCGTGTGACAACAAACGTCATTTTAATTCGTTTCGGGCTGGTTCGGTCGTTTAACTTTGTCAAAAAACGTCTTGTTGTCAGGAAGCCCCGAGCTCCAGCCATTGGTTATGTGACCAAATATGGTGGCAGGGGGAATTAACGCCCATCAAAACGCCCGTTCCCACATCATTCTGCATACAGGCCCGTGTGTGCCTCGATCATTTGGTTGTATTTGGACAGACTTGCTGATGTGGGCAGATTCAGCCCCCGTCCTGACCCCATCTGATCGAGTTGCACGGGAGCACGTGTAGTGCTGAGCACTGCAACTCCAGCAGGAGCTGATGTGAGGCCTTCACACCCTCAGCGCTTCAACACAACACTGCTAAACACTTCATCAGCGCTTGATCTCTTTGTGTTTTTGTCCTCATAGTAGCTTCTATGATAAAGAATGGTCAGAGCACCTGTTGAGTTTACTTTGACAGTATGGTGTTGTTTAAAGTAGTTTAGAAACTACGAGGCTTATTTAAAACACTCCCTAAACTGACTTTTACGTGGTCTGTATTACTAAAACCCTCTGATGGGTTTTGTGTACGCAAGGACGGCTTTTGTATATTAATTGTTTTTAAGTAAATGTGTGATGTTTGGGTTTGTTTTAAAGAGTCATTATGAGTATCTTGGATGGCAGTTTAACAGACTAGAAGTCAGAGATGCTTATCTGCAGATGTGCAGGTTTTCCTCATAAACTGGGTGTTGACAAACTTAGTGTCTGATCAGAACTCGTTGCTTACAAATGAAATTGTAAAGTCTGTGTTCAGTTTTTTTGTGGGCAGTTGTTTGATGTTTAATAGGAATGCATTCATAGTACTATAAATAATATATATTACTAAAATATTTAAATAGGATTAACCCTTATGTGCATAGCTGAGAAGAAAGTACCGGTTATGTTAAAAAATTGTCTCTTTGGAACCTGATACCCGAATACACTGGTTGTGCTTTTGTTTTGTTCTTTGTATCCAGTGTTGGGTGATGGGCTTCCTGTCATACAGAGCAGATGTTTTCAAGCTGCTCCTGAGAAAATCAGTGTTGTGTCATTGTAATTCAGTTTCTGTATGTCAGTCTTTGAAGACGGGTTTGAATTCTAGCTTTGCGTAGAGACTTGTCCTATGTGTATGTTTCCTCATTGTGGTTTGAAGCCAACACAGGCTGTTCTAAATCAACCCATATACATTGCACACATTGTTCTAGATGTGCTAATAGCTCCTCTGTTGCTGAATGAACAGAGATGTAGACCTCACTGACGTTGCTAAGCCATAGGTCTTTGTTCTTTCTGCAAAGTAGGATACCTGTCATGATTCCAAGTATTTGCACATGGGAGAATGATATGAGAAAAGCTCTCAGGTTGAACCTGTGGGGATCTGTCTTAAAAAAAGATGTGAATGATGTTTTGAATGATTGCAGTACTGTAAGATGATGTGTGCACAGGTCGACCAATGACAAAGGTGATAGGCAGGCAGATTATTTGGCCAAAAAATTTTTAGTCAAAGAATATGACAACATTCTACTTTTTATGCATGATAACATTCTATTATTCAATGTAAAATAGTGCTAAACAACTTCAACATTTTTGTAATTATTAATATATCCAGATAAAATATAGCCATGTTAAGGCAACAGTCCTGGAAAGCAACTATTAGCGCAGATAAATCAGTAGAGCCAATATATCAGCTGACATCTAGATGCATGTACTGATAGCTGTGTTTGAAAAATCCCAGCACCATGTCAGTGGTTCTAGAGTGTGTACACATGACTTGTTAGCTGACATTTGAGAATAGGCAGCCGCTCTGTCAAACAACCACAGGGTTTGTGTTGTGACAGCAACTTTGTTGTAGGCAGCATTGTGTTTAAACTGCAGTGACACTTGCCTGTCGTACTTTTAAAAGTAAAGCTATAAGGGTGATTTGAATGTGTCATTTCTGTTCCCCCCCTCAGCCTCATGCACACACTTTTAGATATATTGCATAGCACAAAAGTTGCACTGTGTTAGACAACTATGTGTTCTGTGAAATGCTGGAGGAACTAAGCGGCCTTGAGAAACTTTTCTGCAAGTGAAAATGTCTGTTCAAGTTTGAATAATGATTCCAATACTAACCAACTTTAAATGATGTGAAACACCTTTTTTGCAGCCGTTATTAGCTTTCAGATTGTAGCCTGTGATTTGAATAGGGATCTGACTGCATTTGCTGACTGGCTTTGCTTATTTTTTGGCTTTACATTTTTAGTGATTAAAATTATCATTTGCATTAGACAAAATTATTCTGCCCCGGGTGGTACTAAGTTTAAGAAAGGTGTTAGTACAGTATCAGTAAGTCTGTATGTTCGGTCACACCCCACACTGTCAGCAGTCGCCCATTCCCTTATCATTGAGGCCATCCTTTCAGTAATGATAAAGGACCCCAGGCACTCCCAGAAATGGGCGTCCCTCTCTTTTGCCTATTTAATCCTGACAGTTTTCTGTTTTTCTGCCAAAAAAAGTGAGAAAATGAAAACCGGTTAGCAACTTTAATAAAACATAGCTAGCGCCTTTGTTTATGCCTTACACTAACTCAAAGCATTCCAGTATTTAAAACTTCACACAGTTGATTTGATAGGATCATTTAGGGCCAAAAATAAAAGAATGTGATCGTTATCTGATTATTTATTCATTACCACAAAAATGTTAAACTCCTCTTGGGTGAACTGTAATGAAGGTATAGAAGTTCAGCAGCTTTTCAAAAGGCAACCAGACAGTTTTGTCATTTGACATTAACCTCCTTAGCAAAAAAGGTTTCTGTCTTAGAAATCCAGAGCTTAGGCAAGACTAGCCCTGTTAGCACTCATATTTCCCTCTACTGCTTTTTAAAAACTCCCTCTAAATCTGCTCCCATGACTGTAGATCTGCTATTATCGGAGAACAAGTCCTAATGCTTTGTTGGGTGTGTGAACAGCAGAACAAATACCCATAGGGGCCAATGTCATTGTGTTGGGCGGATCTGAACACCATCAATGACTTCACTTTCACTGGCCCTTATAGAAATGTTGTTTGCTGCTTCATCGTTTAAAGTAGGTTAATGTTTTACATGTGTGGATGTGTGACCTTGCTGTGCAGGTGCTGGCGTTTGGCTTTACAATCTAACTGTAGCTGTTCCTAGGTAATTGACCACGACACTTAGTATTGACCTGGCAATTGAGTCCGAGAGCTTGTTGAGATGCATTGTGGGTAGATTTTTATCATGATTTGCAAACTGTGAAGGCAGGTCTCTGATATTTAGAGGACAAACACTCAGTCTTCATTCTTGAGTCACATGCATTTAGATACACAGTATTTATGGTCATACTTGGAGCTATTAATTAACTAAAAGTACATGGTTTTTGTAGCCTGAAGGTGTTTTGGAATAATCTTCACTGTAAGCATGTGTATTTACAAGCTGCAAACATTAACAAAATTGCAGAAAAGTTAGAATGCTTAGAACAGAATTGTTTCATAAAATGTTGCTTGGCTATAGTAGTGCACAAATCTTTACAAGTTTAAGTAGATTTAACAGGTGGTTACTGTAAAAATGCAAGTCGGTTTAATATTTAAATGTACCCAAAGTGTCAGAGACATATCTCAGTAAACTTCAAAAGTTCAGTTCTTACTGAATATTCAGTTTAAAAGGAATATTGCCTCTATCTATTTGTAATGTACTAGATCAAACATAGTTACACTCTTGTTTTTGTTCTTTGTCCACAGAACCCCAGAGTCCTGCCAAAGTTGTCCGTGCCAGCAAACCCAGGTCCAGAAAGACCAGCAAGGTAATGCACTCACACCTAGAGAATTGCTACGTATCAAAATGATGCAATAATGTCCTTATCTGCCTTATCATTAGGCAATATGATATTAAGTCATATAATACAAGCCGAATGCTAAATACCAGCATGGCTGTGATTTTGATGTAGGCATGGTAATCACAGTCGTGTAGATATTTAGTGCAACTGCTCAATATTGCTTTTATACAACAGTTTGTCAGCAAACGGAGTGATACAAAAAAAACATTAGGTGTCCACTGATATAATGCTAAATATCAGCTGTCCTGGAAAGCTGATTGTCCAATCAGATTAGAGGACCCAAACTAATTGTTTTAGATGAGCATTTATTAAAACTCCAATGCTAGAGTCACAGGTTCAATTCCCAAGGAATGCATGGAATGATAAAATATATACCCCAAATGCATTGTAGGTCATTTTGGATAATAGTGTTTGCCAAATTTAAATGGAATTGCATATAAACTCACATGGACAGATTGTGATTTGTGTAAACCTGCAGTTCCTGCAATTCCTCCAATCTGTTTGAGTAACAGAGTCTAGATCAGAGGTCAGCGACAGCCAGTCATAGAGCAGCTTAGTCTGTGTTAAGTAGATGTTTGTTCTCTCTGTTCAGTCTTTTATGTGGGTGAAATGGTCAACAGTAAGCACACGAGTTTCTGACTTTTACCTCAGCAGGACATTCCAGAGAGAGCACATACAAGGGCTCAAATTCAGTCCTAATGGGGGCAGTAGAGTCATCCCTATGACTGTCCCCAAGGCATGAATTTGTCTCCACTTACATGCTCAAATCCTTGTACATGTTTCCTTGTACATGTTTGATCACCAACACGTTCCTTGTCATCTATCCCTCGTATGGTAATATGTTTGAAGTGCAAGTGGAAACATTTGAGTTGAGTTAGCCAAACTGTTACACTCACACAAATTCAGCTTCTGCAGTCCAGTTTTAGTGTCTGGGACACCCGGGACCCATTTCAGGAGTGGAATCTGATATGACACTTGGAATTCTGGGTTGCTTTGCGACTTGAGGAATGATTGACGTTCGTCCAGTAATAGAAGGTGAAGTGATCTTGGAGAAAGGGACGCTACACACTTCCTCCAAAGGGTCTGGATAATGTTTTGTGTGTTACAAAGTTGAAGTGTAAGGTGGAAACTCCACTTGAGGACTGTTTTACTGTCAGAAAATTTACATTCAGAAAGTATCACACCCCTTTCTTTTCCAACTCAAATAAGAAAGTGTTTTTTTCTGGATTAAACGTTTTGCTTAGTTGTGTATTTGGCACAAATTATGCACATGAATTGACAAGAGGTGACAATGAGCATAAGTATTAAATGATATTCTTTTTATATATACATTTGAATCATAACTTCATTTTCTCTTTTTTTTTCTTATGTTGCAGTCGGGTGACTTCAGTGATATCACAAACTGGCCTACACCAGGAGAGCTCGCCAGTAAGGAGGTGAGAGGGGAAATGTTTTGCATTTTGAATGACTTGAAGCTTTTTTAGATGTTTCAACTTGATAGATATTTTGTTTATGACTCTTTAATTGTTATGAAAACCATATTGTTTCTGTATGTTTAATTTTTGTATATTGGTATAACTTAACTGGGGATTTACATTCCTGTCTTAAAGGGGACAGTGTGATGTTCACACATTTATCAATATGTCCTGCTTTAAATAAAAAGTGCAGCTCTGTATGTTTTCCACATTCTACATCATAATTTGTCCCTTATTAAAAAAGTTACACTTATTAAAAAGAGACTGTTACACTTGACAAAGGGATAGTATATTCATTTAATTTACTCACCCTTGTGTTGCTCCAAACCTGTATGTTATTACTATGTAACTCAGAAAATCTTCTAACTGCAGAATGTCTTGACTTTTAACCAATCAAATCATGAGAGACAGAAGAATGTTTTCTTTAGAGCACCACCTTCAGCTGTATGCAGTGTTTTACGAGACATCAGGTTTGAATGTATGAAAATTTTTATGAGATTTGAGTCCTGACATGGAGCTTTTTTTGCCAATAATAACTTATTATAATTTTCATATAAAAACCGGAATAAAAGGTACAAAATGTTTTAATGATACATTTTCATTTTTAGGTAAACTGTCTTTTTAAGAGGCACTATCTCTGCCTCTGCTCTGTCTCTGTTTGTTTGATTTGACGTTTGAGTTAAAAAAAAACTCATATACTGTCACAGACAGTGTTTAAAACACATGACATGCCTTACTCTGCTGCATTAACTGAGAGATTGATGTGATTGTGCCCTCAGCAGCAGCAGAATGTGATAAACACACAGGGGCAGAAGGGTACATCCGGCCGGAGGGAGCGAAAGAAGGTTTCTGGAGGAGAGAAGAGAGAGAAAGAATGCAGCAGTGATGGAAGTGACAGTAAGGAGAACAGGGAGGCGCAGTCGGACCCAATCACAGGACTTTCAAATGACCAGGAAGCAGAGGATGGAGAGGAGACACAAAGCAGTGCCCCCCGCAGGAGAGGTGGTGAGACACGAGTACATTAACATAAACACACACTGTCCCACAGAGTAGAAAGGAAGAAACAAGCATGCTATCTATTGCTAATTTGGCAAGTGGTGTGTGGATGTCCATGTTCAAAATCACAGCTGATATTACTTATGCAGTTTGTCACACTGGAAAGCCAAATCAAGGGCATTGCATTGTGGGATACAGTGCTCTATGTATTTCTGCTCCTTTTAGTCACCTTGGTATTCTATTCAAACAGAAAATTTGCATGCTGTGCATAGTATTCATGCTTTATTACAACGATAGTAAAGTGGAATGCTGGTATGCCATTCCGAACATAGATTCACATACCTTAATTGTGCTGAAGCATTAGCATTCACAAGGTCATGTGTTTGAATCTCAGTGAATGCACATACAGTGTTTCACCTGAATGTACTGTAAGTCACTTACTGCAAAAGCATCTACCAAAGACGGATAAAAACAGATATAAACTCTTGTCTACTGCTGTAAAAGGTGGTAGTTAATATTTCAGAGGTTTTTGGTCCATTGCCACTCATTGGTTGAATTTGTTTCTGAAAAGAAATCTAATTGCATGGTGATTGAGGTTCAACTTCAGCTCAGAAATACTTTAATTCAACTTAAAAAAAAAAAACCAAGCATATTTGTACAATGTAAAAGCAGGACAGTTATGGATGGGGTCAAAGGTCATCGGCATTGTGTTTGGATGCAACACCACATGCTCGCTGACTAAAAATGTTTTTTTAAGATTTGTCCACTGTGGATGTCAGATGTCAAAGGGTTAAAGATTTTTGTCAGAAGTACAGTTTATTTCTTTAGGTGTAAAGCTAGTAGAAAAAATTACATCAGCCCTTTGCAACTCTCAAACTGGTCTTGGGAAACAAATGTGTGAATTTGAGCACAATGGCAAACAGTGTTTAAACTCCAGTAGAGAGAGAGACTGAGAGAGAGAGACTGTGAGAGAGAGACTGTGAGAGAGAGACTGTGAGAGAGAGACTGTGAGAGAGAGACTGTGAGAGAGAGACTGTGAGAGAGAGACTGTGAGAGAGAGACTGTGAGAGAGAGACTGTGAGAGAGAGACTGTGAGAGAGAGACTGTGAGAGAGAGACTGTGAGAGAGAGACTGTGAGAGAGAGACTGAGAGAGAGAGACTGAGAGACTGAGAGACTGTGAGACTGTGAGACTGTGAGACTGTGAGACTGTGAGACTGTGAGACTGTGAGACTGAGAGACTGAGAGACTGAGAGACTGAGAGACTGAGAGACTGTGAGACTGTGAGACTGTGAGACTGTGAGACTGTGAGACTGTGAGACTGAGAGACTGAGAGACTGAGAGACTGAGAGACTGAGAGACTGAGAGACTGAGAGACTGAGAGACTGAGAGACTGAGAGATTAGACAATGCTATGATAATGGGGCATGTTTCAGACACGTAAATGCTTTAAATCTTACATGCATGTCTTAACACATACACACTGTGTGCTCATCCACACACTGTTGGTGTCCTTGGAATATACTGTTACACAATACTGATTTCTTAATTCAATGATTTCTTACTTTGGATTTACATTAGATTTGAGGATTGTGTGAGGTAATAGGTATTACTCATTAATCATTGGTGTCATTTGGTATTATTAAAATCTAATCACAGAATAGGTGCAAGAGGACACGAGGCATTACAAAAACCCTCCGGACTGGTTTTGGAGAGTTTATTTGTTTTTCTGTTTGCTCTATTATTTGTGCCTAAAGTCATTTAGATGTGACGAGAGAGAGCTGCTATAGCCCTGTAACATTCAGCTGCATTCTGGTCTCATCTTTCATATTGTAACACTTAAAGGCATTCAAAATCACATCAAAACCTGGTAACAAATGTAGTTTTAGATAAAAATGGCAAGTCAAAGCCAAACCAGTAAGAAATATTCAGGATTATACATTATTTTTAGATGACTAACCAACCACTTATGAGTCAAAATTGACCATGTTAACTACTTTGTATTAAACATTTCAACTTTCATTTGGTATCAAGTTGAAACTTGAGTTCAAGCCAGCTTGGAGAGCATGCAAAAGAATGTACTAATGCATTCTGAAATTCATGTAAATTTTTTTCTCTCATTCATTCAAATTAAGCTCGCAATTTGTAATGAAAAACATGACAAGTCGTCTTTGACTTGTAGACTCCATTGTAGCTTCATTTGGGTCTCTCAGCTCCCAATGCAGACCCAGTTTGAATTTCACAGGTAATATCTTCTCACTTGTAACTCTGTTTTATTTGTCATGTAGTCTGGAGAAGAGAAAAAGATTTCTTTGAGGACACAGCAAGTATTCGCAGCGAGGGCAGCAATGTTCGTGGAGGCCGTGGAGGCCGGGGCAAAGGTCGAGGCCGGGGCAGAGGTCGTGGGCGAGGTAACCAATGAACATCATCAAACAATATTCGAGACAGTTATTCGGTTCATTTTTCCATATAGAAATATGTGCGTGTTCTTTTAACAAGAATACACACAGTTTATTCTTTTATAATTTATTTTCTACACATAATACCCTTTACTCACACAGCACACTTATGTAGCAAATTGGCTATAATACAAAAATATTTGACTGCAGAGTACAGAGTACTGGCCAATCAGAACAGAGTATTCTAGGGAGAAGTGTAACAAACTAAGTTAAATAAATTTGTCTTTCTCTACTCAGGTCGCTATGACTACTCCCACAGTTTCCGGGACTCTTATCTGGATGGGTCTACCGTTCCAGCCGATTTCGGCACTAACATGGTCTATTACTACGATGACGGTAATCGTGTGCAGATGTATACGATCGAGGAGAGTTTGCTTAAAGAATACATCAAACGGCAAATGTACGTTCAGATTCTGCCTTCACTTTATATTTAAACAAAATTCCAGCATGGCAAAATGCTTTTCCAGCTTGCATTTGAATATATCACACAGATTTGTATTTTATTGGCCATAAAGTGACAGATTAATTACTCTGTGATGTCTTTTGTATACAGTACATTTCAGGTTTAGCAATAGTTCAGTGAAATATGCTAAACAGTGCAGGCATGGTTATGTGCTCAATGGCATTTTAAAGTGTTTAGTACATAACCACCAGCAGGTGGAGCAGCTGCAGCATTGGGTGGCCTGCCACTGTCTGACTCTGCGTGTCCTTAATTTAGCTTGTCTGCCTTATGGGTGGTGAGGAAGGGGTCAGTGAGATTAGGGAGTAGGACGCTGTGTGCGTGTATGTGTGTATCTCCTAGTCAGTCAGAAGTAATTACTTCATCCAAGCTTAGTTCTAAATTTTTATGTGGTTGGTGGCTAGTGGGACATACTCTTTTACAACAGCCCGTCTTTCGAAAACATTTTAATCAGTGTGTTTTGAACAAAAACAACACCACTCACAAATCAGTGGTAAAACATTCTTCTGTGTAAGATATAAAGGCCTAGTTTCACAGATATGACTTAAGCCTAGTCCCAGACTAAAATGCATGTTTGAGCCGTCTGACATAAAATTGATCAGTGCCATGGTTTCAGGACCAGTAATGTAGTTCCTAAGCTACATTTATAAAAGCTACTTAAATGTCTTAGAATTTAAATTCTGTCCTGCCAAAGTGTTATATATTATTTCAAATGTCATGTTTGCAGTCTTGACATTTGAGCCAAGTAGGTTTACAAGCAGAAAATGTCTGCAACCACTCCAACCAGTTCCTTTTCCTGGAGGTTTTCCCAGTCCAGTTCTTCCTAAACACACCTAAATATACCAGTTAGTGTAACAACAGCTTCACTGAAACTCCCCACAATCATGTATATTGCATCACACAGGGCGTCTCAACTTCAGCTGACTAAGCTGGTGGAATGTAAGGCGTGTTTTGGGTGGAGGCCCCACTGTTTCTCTCAGAAGGAATCTGCCTCTTACAGAACAAACACATAACAAATGTTTCGTTTTGCCAGAAGTTCCTGGGTGGGTTGCTTACCTACTCGACACACACACACACACAAGAGGACAGAGAGAGAATGAATAAGTGAGCTAGATAGAGAGAAGGGTGGTGATGCATGTATACATTGAGGGAGGAAGATTTCCACCATTTGTTGCCATGACGCCAATCACAGGCTCATCACTGCATAGATGGCAGTTACTGTATGCAATGGAACAACTCCACTAGATGCTGTTTGTTGATCATTTACATCTTTTTTTGCCTTGAAAACATTTGTATTTCTCTGATGTATCATAGCAAACTGTGCTAATTTAAATTGGCTTCCTAGAATTATTTAAGTTTATCTAGCTGGATGACAGAAAATTATATAACTTGTAACGTAATCATAACATGTAATGTAATCATCCAGTAACTCTAATACTCAAATTTAATAATTAATATCATATTTGTGGTGGGGTGGATTAAATTTTGTAAAAATGATTGGTCCCAAAAAAAAAAACAATTTTTGAGCTCTGTTATTTATGACTCGTGAAGTGAGTGGTTTTCTTTACTGTGCATATGTGCACAGGTTATTTTCATAGCTAGTATTTAAGTTCACCGTAATTAGTAACAGCAGACTGTGTAATTATTATTTTGGAGTTCACAGATGGCTGTTTTTGTTTGTTTGTAGTGAATACTACTTCAGCCTCCCAAACCTGGAGCGAGACTTTTTCCTGCGGAGGAAGATGGATTTGAAAGGCTTCTTGCCAATCTCACTGATCGCCAGTTTCCACAGAGTCCAGGCGCTTACCACTGATATCAACCTTATTAAGGAGGTGACCTTTAACCTTTGACCTACCCCATTTTCAGGGCACACACATCAGATGTCAGCAGAGATTATCTGCAGTCTGTGTTACATCGAGTGTTGTTTGTGCACACAGGCTTTAAAGAACAGTGAGGTTGTGGAGCTGGTTGATGAACAGATTCGTAGGAAAGAAGAGCCAGAGCATTGGCCCATTCCAGGTCCTTCACAGGACTCTTCACGCACAGATTTCTCCCAGCTCATTCACTGCCCCGAGTTCATCCCAGGACAGACCTTCACCTCTCTCAGCACAGGTTCAACTCATTTATTTGTTCAGCTTTCATTTGTATTATGTTATTGTAATAGCGTGTTAAACAATGGTACAGTTATAGTGCTTGATGTTTAGTTCTTCAGTCTACTTTTGTTCATAGTGATCGTTTACATTCACGTCATACTTCTGTTCTTATTTTGCCAAGTTTCTTGTTGGTTGACTGCCAGAATTATTCATTGAAGAGAAAAATAATAAAGTTTAGTCGATTTTGAGACGTTCCCTACAGTTATCTAGGTGTTTTAAGTGGACAACAGTCTTTGGTCAACAGACTCTTTTTCTGTGTATCACAGTGTCGTCGTCCCCAGTCAGTCAGCACATAGATGAACCTGCTGTGGTAAACGGGCAGGCCAGTGACACCACAGACACGGACACAGGCAAATCTCAGTCTAAAGAATCCTCTCCCTCTAAAAGTAACTCTAGCAAAGATGTGAGCAGTGCTAAAGAACGCTCCAGCAGCCTGTCTGATCCAGAAGCCCAGCCATGGATACAGGTGGAGAAACGACACCGGAATGCTACCGGAAAAAGCAAGGTATGTTCTGATGCACTTCAGGATTTAATTATAAAATCAGTGTATAAAATAATGTCTGTGTATTTGGCCAGTGTGTAATTTCTAACCCACTAGCAGCATCAAATGGAATTGCAGTCTGATTTTAATGGGTGGCCCAACTGAGACGGGCAACATTTGCTCAACCAGTGACATAAGTGTGGGGCAGGACTATGTGTTTATCAGACCAATAATATTGAGGGGATCTTTTGTAACTTTTTTTGTTTTGGTGCTGTTACTGGCGTATGAATGATGCACTTCTCTTTTTAAAACTACATGTTCTTTTCTCCATCCATCACCCCATCTCCTCTCCTGTGGGTGTGCAGACCTCAGTAACTGTTAGTCCTCCTTCTCCCCCTCCTCTTCCTCCTCCTCTTGAGTTGTTTCCATCAGCAGTTGAGTATCCCCCCTGCTTTTTGTCTTATTTGTTTTCCTGCACGCATGGCCATTTCATGGAAGGTCAGAAAAAAACGTTTATAAAAGTTAGTACACATTCATGTTGGAATTACTATAATTGCGAAGTAATTGAGTTCATGTAGTGATTTAAGATAATTTAGCGAAATATTTCATCAACAAAGCCCTTATAGATCCATTTTGATGTTGAGCATTGCCATAGAATCAAATAATTCCCAAATATAAAGATGTGAACATCTTTACAGGATGTGAACACAGCATTGTGACTTATTATAAAGTTGTTTATGTTTACCTGTAAGTAGTTGCATGACCTGGGAAAATCAAAGGTTTTGTGTTTGCTTCAGGAACGTTCAGAATTTGTTCAGTCCAGCCCAAAGCTGCAGCCTGAGGCAGACCAGGAGGAACTGGACTTCCTGTTTGATGAGGAAATGGAACAGCTCGCAGCACCTCGCAAGAACACCTTCACTGATTGGTCAGATGATGATTCTGATGATGAACTTGATGACCGAGATGTAAACAAGATCCTAATCGTCACTCAGACCCCCCCTCACCTGCGGAAACACCCAGGGGGTGATCGGACAGGAAACCATGTCTCACGTGCTAAAATTACAACTGACCTCGCCAAAGCCATTAACGATGGATTGTTCTATTATGAGCAGGACCTTTGGGCAAACGAAGAAGGACAGCAAGACTGTACCAATGCCAAGGTGAGAACGGGATCTATTAAGTGTTTTGCTGTTTGTTGGAATTGGCTGAGTGTAAATGTAGTCTAGAAAGTTAGTTCAGCAGCTGTCGGCTTTAGCTAAATGTTCACACTCAGCAGTAATGTGGGAATGTTCCACTGCAAATAAATATTTAACCTGCGTTTGCTCTGTGGTGACAAAAATATGCTGAAAGATTTGCTTAAGAGATCATATCTCAAATTAAATTGCTTAGCTGACGTGTGGGTTTCTTAGCTAGCTGAGATATGTAAACATACATTTCAATTTTATCAGTAAATTACAATTTTATCACTTAAATTGGACTGTGCTATTAAGTTGTTATTCTGACCAAAATTGTGTAATCATTGATACTTTGGTTAAAAAAAAAAAACAAGTGACAAATAAAAATGCTGAATCCTGAGAAGGAAAACAAATCTGATTTCAATTCTTCATGAAATTATCATCATTGCCTCACATTTTGTGCAACAGTTGTACTTTAATAGCTTTCAGAAAGCAGCTATTACCTAAAGAAACCTCTGTTTACGTCAAGCTTACTACAAACTACTTACTAAATAAAGAGTTCCTTTAAAATGTCCATTTCCTCCTTCCAGCCTCTAGGATATTAATAATGAAAGTGTGCTGAGCAGGATTCTCAGTCTGACATGATTCAGATTTATTGGCCCATTACATCTAAAATTTAAAGGGACAGTTTATTCAAAAATAAGTATTGACCCTCCAAATCTATATTACTTTTTATTATTAACGTAGGTTAATAAATCCTTTATTAATTTGGGTTAAAAAGTATAATTTCCATTTTACAATTTTGTGGCGTTTTTTTACAGAAACTGAGACCAGTAGCAAAATGAAAAAAATCTGTTTCAGTTGTGTCAGATTCCGATGGTGTTTAAACTTTACAGTGGTGTCGTGATATCTGGGCTACAGTCTGTAGCGCCTGTGTCTGCTCATGGGAGTTTTAACACCTGTGTTAACTGTGCCAAGGTCTGCAATAACACTGTTGTCTAAGGTTTTAGGTGGAAATATATGATAAACAGCTGCATAGAACAACAGAAAGGCGCACACGTGATTTGCTTCAGATTGTTTGAAGTTTTATGGGGGGGTTTAATTGATGCTACCTGTGTACCGTAAATTATGCATAAGCCACATCAGACTGCGCCGGGAAACATCCAGACAGTTTTTCTCTCGTAATTTAAATTCTATGCTTTATAAACTCCTGACATAAACTCAGTCATGTCTGACTTATTTCTCCTCATAGGCTTAAAAGATTTTGAGTGGTTTAGGTGCATTATCACCTATCACCAAATGGCCATTTATGATGAGAGTGATGGACTATAAAGATGTAATTTCTGTAACGCTGCTTGTAAAACTGCTGAAGTGCATTGCCTGTGTTCAAACGCATATCCGTTATGACCTCATTGTGCACAAAGGCAGAAACACAAAGGCCATAGTTGCCGGTTTCTGAGTTCATCCCACTATTTCTGCAGCCTGCGTGATATTTATTTGTATAAAAAAGTAAACTGTGTGTGTGATTTATTTTTTTTGAAGACTCGCAGCCATCACAAAGGCATTTTTATTTGTACATATTTGTATATATATTTGCGGCCACATGTCTGTTCTCTTTTTTCTCTTTCTCTTTTTAGGATGTGGAGAACTTTAAAAAGCTCAACATGATCAGCCAAGACGAGTTTGAAACTCTGACCCCTAAACTTTCTATTGACCCCAGGCAGGAAGTCCCACCCCCTCCACCGTCTCAGACAGGTGACTTCTTGACACACATCTTATAAAAATATTCATAGAATACTCGATTTAACAAATTAACAATATTATAGCTAAAAAGAGAACAAAATCATTAATATGATATAATCAATCTATTTATTGATTGTTTTCTTCCTGTAGATGAGTGTAGCCTGGCTCACTCTCTCCCCACAGATGTCCCAGAATCCTCCAGTGTGCCCCGGACCCCTCGTACCCCTCGCACCCCTGGCAGACAGGACCCCACCAAAACACCACGTTTCTACCCCGTCATCAAAGACACTGGAAACCTTGATGGAAAGGTAAGTTGCCCCATTTCTGGATTATCAAGATATGCAGTTTGTGTAGATGTTTACCCAGATGAATGCATGACAATATTTTGTCAATCACCCAATTACGGTGCAGTTGCACGTTCAATGTTGACTCCTAAATTGCTTGATTTGCATGTCTCTGATTACTTTTATTTATTTCCTCGCCCTCATAGACACCCAGAAAAAGGAAAACTCGTCACAGTTCTAACCCTCCTCTGGAGTCCCATGTAGGCTGGGTGATGGACTCGCGTGAGCACAGACCCCGCACTTCCTCCATCAGGTTTGTGGCTTATTTCATTAACTCTCAATACTAATGACATGTTATTGACCAACAAGTCATTTTCCTACTTGAGGTTTATCTCTGTTTCCTCTCTTTCCTGCTTCCCCAATACAGCAGCTCTAATGCGTCTCCATCGGAAGGAGCCCCAGCATTGTCAGGCAGTTACGGCTGTACCCCTCAGTCCCTGCCCAAGTTCTGGCATCCATCCCATGAGCTCCTGAGAGAAAATGGCTTCACTCAGCAAGTTTACCACAAGTACCGCCGACGCTGTCTCAATGGTACTAAGACTGTGTGATTTCAAGCCTTTGAATATGTACTGTCTTTAATATTTTAGTTTCTCACATGATGTTTTTGATCTTTTCAGAGAGGAAGCGTTTGGGGGTTGGTCAGTCTCAGGAGATGAACACCCTCTTCAGATTCTGGTCCTTCTTCCTCAGAGACAACTTCAACAGGAAGATGTATGAGGAGTTTAAGCAGTTTGCCCTGGAAGACAGCAAGGAGAATTACAGGTGAGAGCGCTTGAGTTGAATTCTGGAGACAGTCTGCAGACATTCAGTTTGGGCTTATTTCGGAGAATGAGGTGTTACAAATGAGATCAGTATTAGAATACTGTAGACATACTGTACTGTAGAATACTGCTTACATAATAAGGTATGGAGATTTTTGAATTTTGAAGAATACTCAGATATTATTCATACAACATTTCATACTGATCACTTTCCTTTTTCTTACCGTCCTTTTCATAATAGTGACACAAGCCCAAAACATACTATTAAAAGAGTATTAAGGGCTCACATTAGACCTGTCTTGGCATTTAGTTTAGTATCTCAGTATTTTGGAGCTGTATGTATGGACAACTCTTTTTAATCAACAATCAGTTATTACTTCATGTTCATTAGTTACTGAAACAATACTTAGAGTGAAATGTTGAAAAGCTAGACATCTGTTGTTACAACTTGAACATAAAAAACTAAAAATGTGCTACACTAAATGTTTGCAAACACTTTTTTTGTGCCAACACTTTAACATCTTTTGCTAAATATATGTCATCCTCTGAGAAATGTCAGATACCTCAAATTATTTGTCAATCAAACCGTTAAAAAACAAAAAAAAAGTCTTTAAATAAAAACAGTAGAAAAACAGCAAACTATGCCAACTGTAACTTTTGTGGATGTGTGGTTATTTGATGTTCTTCACATAGTGTTGTTTATTATTGCAGGTATGGACTGGAGTGTCTGTTCCGGTTCTTCAGTTATGGACTTGAGAGGAGATTCAGACAGGATATCTATAAGGACTTCCAGGAGGAGACTATCCGTGACTATGAGAAAGGTGAGGGGTCTTGCATTTAGAGGGTCACAGGATTTGTGACAGAAAAATGAATAAACACAGGGCTCAACAGCAAGAATGGCTGCTGTCTTTAAAACAGACAGAAAATAAAGGTTAAATTTTTTTAAAAAATTGTGCATGCATTATGATGCCTTGCAAACTTAAGTTTTATTTATTCCAACCAGCCTGTAACTTCCATGGTATGCCATCATTATCAATTCCTAGCAGAAGTGCTTTTATGAAAACAGCTGTCACAGTGTGTAAACAGAGCTGTGTAATTTCCAGCCATGACTGCAAATTAAAATGTTTAATGAAAGTGTTGTTCTAGCACATAAAAATACATTGCTCAAAACTACCATTTATCTTTACTGTGTGTGGTGCGGCCAGTAAAAAAGTTGCCAGGACAAATAAACATCTGTAATTTTTGCCTCTGTACTGCCATCTCTGTTTAAACCATAAAACTGCAGGTTACTTTACATGCTCTTCTTCACGTATGTTGTCAGATGAAGCCAAACTGACATTTCCCTAAAAATGCAACCCGACGTCTCAAATTATAAATTGTTTATTATTGAAAGGTTACCGTTGTAAATTGGGGTAAGTTAAGGAGACCATTATTTTTAGCCCAAAAAAGTTACGAATTATAGCTTTAAACAGTCAACAAGCATGCATATTAGCCATCATCAGTGTTTGGTGGGTGAACTGCACTTCCTCCAGGATTCAGTTCAAGCTCAAAAGTGAACCACAAAAACCAGTTATTTCATCAACTGCATGTCTGCTAACATTATTACCTCATTTTATCTACAGCAAGGCCTTGTTTCACAGACCGGGTTTAAATTAAGACAGGAGAAGACCTTATTTAAATTATGTGCCTTAGAATAAATAAGTACTGGTGTGCATCCTGTGACAAAACAATGGCACTGCTAAATTAAGATGTCAGTGCAAGTTACTTTCAGTTAAGACAGCTTAGAAATGCATTTTGGCTGGGACTAGGTTTAAGCCTTATCTATGAAACCCAGCCTAAATTTGTTTCTACATTGAAGCATTAGCTCTATAAACTGCATTCAGTACTGTAATAAGATTGCAGATCATAACTTTTTTCAAAAGCTTCTGGATGTGGATTAACTGCTCGTTTTGTGATGTTTTTCATTGTCTGTGCTGATAAAGGTATCATTGTTTGGTTTGATGTTTTTGGGTTGGTGTGTAGGTCAGCTATACGGACTGGAGAAATTCTGGGCTTTCCTGAAATATTCCCAGATAAAGGATCAGACCATTGACCCCAAACTTCAAGAATACCTCAAGAAGTTCAAAAGAATTGATGATTTCAGAGTGGATGTGAGTTTAAATATTGTAGAGTTATGTAAAAAGAAATGAAATTTGGAGTCCAGTGCTGTTGTACTTTATAAAACAGTAAATTATTAGTGTGTTGCAGTCTTAATCAAATCTAATTTCTATGCACTTAGCCACCAATGGGAGAGGAAGGAGTGAGAAGAAAAGCCCACTCGTCCTCCACCGGAGATGAGGCCAAACGTAGACGACACAACTCGTCATCATCATCATCATCATCGAAACAGACCCCAGTTACCAAGGCTTCTACAGACAATCAACCTGCTGCTGGAGGCGGGGCTAAAGCATCCTCAGCTGATCAGACCACTGGCCCAAGAAAAACGAAAGTCATCTCAGCCAATCAACCAACTGGTGCCGGGTCAGCCAAATCAGCCTCAGCCAATCGGAAACCAACTCTTCCGACTACTAAGAGCAGCACATCTAACGACGCAGCTATGAAAGCCCCACCCAAAGAGAAAGGGAAGAATACCTTTTCAGATGCTCGCAAAAGAGATGCAGCAGTGAGCAAAAACAGCCAACAGCCAAAAAAATGAAGCTTTTGCTATACTATACAGTATTTGAGTTACAGTATCTTTAGAGCTGTGAATGGATTTTTACTGCTGGTTTAGGCTCACGCTTTACACTGTAACCTTGGAAGTGAGACAGTCAAACCGTTAGAGCAAAGACCAACTGTCATACCGCTGTGGTCACAAACTGAAGAATAAACCAGAATTGTCTGTCATACCAAGGCCCTTTTCTGGATGGGTTAACTTCCATAACATCTTTTACTTTTAATTTCTCTTTTTTTTTTTCCTGCATTAGTAGTAAAATTGCAAAATCCTCAGTGCACATGGTGAACTTTTTTTGCTGTAGAGTTTACAGAAGGTGCATTCCTCCATCGAATGCAGTTTTATCTATTTTAACATTTGGTTTTACCTTTGCAAATACCTTGCATTTTGAAAGCAACAAAACATTTTTACAACTCTGTCATCATTTATAATAATTTTTTGGTTTATATCTCTCTTGTGTATTTTTCATTTGTGCACGTGCCTGTCTCGACGCATCACATTTTTTTGTGTCTGACAAGAGCATGTTTATTTTAAAAATCAAACAACAAAACACAAAAAAAACTTGAATTCAGGTTGAGACACAATATCACACTATATAGCCTATTGCATTTTTGCTCTTTTAGCTTGTGTAGAAAATATGACGGTGAGAAAATACTAAGTTGTTTATGCTTTTTATGATTAGCTGAGCTGATATGTCTGAGCTGAATATCAGGAAAGCCAAAGTGGTGAGGGATTGTGAAAAACAAGATATAATATCTACATGATGTTCCTGCTTATAAACAAATATTGTGCCATTTACATTACGGAGATGACTATGGTGCCACTGTCTCCGGTTTAGGTGTGGAGAAGGAAGACATCTTGATGACTTTTACGATAATTTTGACTTAATTTGGAAAACATCTGTGTACTTGAAGTTTTCAAAGAAATGTTATTGTTTTGAAAGGAATTTTTCCTTTTCAATACTTGGAATTCTATTGGAGTTTAGAATAATTTATTTTCCTCTATTGTGATAGCTAAATTGATTTTAATCTTTTTTTTATCGATATTACTGAGAGAGTGTAGACGACTACAAACGTGGTGGCCTAGAGAATACTTTAATTTGTGTTTTATTTCCAAGATTGGATCTTTGTTGATAATATTAAATCAGTGTTCTTCTCACGATCATTAATCAGACACTGAATTGATGTCTTGATTGTATCATATTTGCTTAAAAACTTGTACATAAAAATTATTAGAAAAGCCGCTCTCATAATTTCAATCAATTTGTTTTTATTGATTCATTTTATTGTGATATTTTCGTGTGTGCGCTTGTGTGTTGGTATGCATGTCGGTTTAAAATTTTCTTCATAAATTGTAAAATGTAAAAAAAATATATTAAACTGTTTATAAAACCCCACAATTTGCGTATTTGTATTTGATTCCAAGTTACAGAGGTATGGGATGAAGAGGTGGAGAAATGTCAGTAAATATTACTGTCATATATTTAAAGCTTTTAAAATTTGGTTTTCGGTACTGCAATCTTCCAAACAAATCCTTCTGCGTGTGTATATGTTTTATTACGATTATTTATGTAATTGATCATGAGTTCACGTATATGGAATTTCGCATGTGCGTATATGACATTTTGTTGTCTTTTAAGTTGCATAAAGTCTAGCGCTTGCAAAACACGTTTTAAATCTACCATCTCATGGCTGTTAGCAAGCGATGAAGAAAATCGTAACTGTTCGCTTCTTTTTATGTGATCCTTTTGTGTGGTCGCATGTGCTTGCTGATCTTGTAGGCGTAACGCCGTAGAAACAACACGGCCATCCTGAAAGAAAACTACAAATCCCAGCAGCGACCTGCTTTTCCGCTCACTGACAACCAATCAGATGCGCGTCTGCGTGCCAGCTAGGCGGGCGCGCGTTGGGAAGGCGCTATCGTTGCAGTATGGCGGACGATGGGGACGGTAGGAGTACGGCGGCGGACACCAGCGGCGGCCAGGGGACGACGGAGGAGCTTGATCCAGGAGCCGGTCTCGGTATAAGCGGCATGCTGCTCAATCTTAGCGTTGTAGTGGTCGTGGTCGCCGCGTGTTACGCGATTTACGCGCGTTGGTGGAGGAGGGCGGGCGCGGACGCAGGTCGGGGCAGCGAGGCCTCGCCGCTGCCCAAGATGAGACGGCGCGACTTCACCCTGCAGCAGCTGCGCGAGTATGACGGCGTGCAAAACCCCCGCATCCTCATGGCAGTCAACACAAAGGTCTTCGACGTGACCAGCGGCAAAAAGTTTTATGGACGTGGTAAGGAGGCTTTTGGCATGGGGCTCGGACTCGCATTCAGAGGGGTTGTTTAACTTTAGCAGAAGAGCTTGTGTTCTGACCAGCTTATGCGTATATCAGTACAATAGCCAGAGAAAAGCTGCAGATCTGCTTATATTGATGAAGACTCCGTCAGCCGGAGAATCCTGCTGTGATGATGCACGACTTGATCTCATGTTTGGTCAACTTTCCAACCACCACTCATAACAGTTTTTTAGTTTAACTGCAGAGGCTGGTTGAGGTGTTACAGATCTGATCATTAGTAACAGGCCCTGTGTTATATTCCAGTGCAGTTATGCAAGCACTCTGTACTTTTCTCCCTAAGCACAGTCTGTTTTGCTATTGCTTGGCTTTCCCAGACTTCCTGTCATGTTAGTGCATTTTTGAATGAGAGCCATGTATGACGTGGACATGTGCAAGCCATGTGCTGATACACCCATCTCCTCCCTAAAACTCCTTATGTCACCAAATATACTGTACGAGTGGAATGGTGTCATATACATGTAGTTTACTAAATATGCATTTAAATCATCATGTGCCGTTAACAGCTTGATAAGCTATGATGGATATTAGGTCACCTAAGTATAGCATCGACCCTGGTTAAGAAATATTGCAGTGAATCTCTTGGCTTTCACCCTCCCAACTGCTGATCTTGTGCCCTGTACTTTAAGAGTACAAATCAAATCAATTGTGTTCAAACAGCTGTTCAAACAGCTGTTTGCTGCAGAAATATTTGAGATATTTTGCCTTCAAAGGCTCGAAGCAGAAACAGCAGTCTTTTGTTCAGCTTGAGGCTGTATTTGGAGAGACAGTTCAGAAGTGAAACCATGAAAGCTTACAAGATTCTGTTCGCTTTTGTAGTCCTTACTTGAAATGTCATGAACTTTGTTTGCATTTATTGTGCAAGTTTTGATTGGTAGTCTAAACTAGGGGCCTATGATGGGGCATCAGATCTGTCATGGCTATATTTGTATGTGAGATTTGTATGTGTTTTCTGACCATCTTGGGAGTTTATGAGTGAGGGCTGGGTGTTCAAGGTGTGGTGTCACAGTAGACCAGATCCCGACCACTGCCTACTTCATTCAGACACCTGCATTCTCGTAGTATCTTGCAGCATTTTGTCCGGAAAGAAAATCAGATCAGTTTTTACCTGTTGCTGCATTGTTATAGTAGCATGCTGCGATAATGTCAACAGTAAATATTTGTACTGTGTACACAGTCATGTCTAACCACTGGACTATAGGGCAGCCTGCTTGTTTTGGTCAATGTTGGCTGGACCTGCTTGTTCCTTGAACAGCCATTATTACACAATGGCTGGAAGAAAGTGTGTGTGCAAACATGTTCAGCTGCTTGCGCACATGGGGGTCAGATGATGAGCTGAAAAAGTATTGAAAGAGGCTTTATTTGCCGTCTGTCCTGAATAAATATTGACTGTACAGTCATCTGATCTCAAAGGCTTTGATTTGGCATTTTTTCTTCTTGAACAGTTTCATGGATTGCCGTTAAAATCTGGTTTGTAACAGAAACCTCCTACGTTGAAAAGCAAGTCCTCTCAGATAAGCACCCTATGGTAGTTTGAGACTTTTTCTCTAGTTGCATCTGGTGACCGTGAGATATGCCTGTTTCCTCATCTCTGCGTTTATCACATTTAGTTTCATCATTTGTTTATCTTGGTTGACTGAAGTTTATCAGTTTGTTGTGCTCTTCTATCACGTCTCGGGTTCGAAAAGGGTGCGGCCTAACCTGACAGTCAGTCCTTGCACAGCTAGAATTGATTATTTTTTGTAGTGTAATATGTTTTCACCTCACATCCATTTACTTATTCAGTCCTGTGTTTTATTTAAAGAATCCCTCACGCCTGCTTTGGGTTATGTGTGTGTGTGTTTACCTGCGTTCCTCAGACAGGCCCAAGTGGCTGCATCCACACTAACTTTAAATACACTGCACTTTGGTCTTGGCATGTCTGGGATTGTCTGGCCTGCTGACTCAGCTATGATGTATGTATGGAATTTTTATGGAGTTTGTTAGTTCACTCGCAGCTGGGAGTACCAGTCAAAAAAAAAGTCTTCATAATATTGTTTTTGTTGTGTTGGATGCCTGTGTTTAGAGTACTTCTCAGTTTTAATGCAGCAAGACACTTTGGGAGTGCTGTGTTGGAAGTCCAAGTAATGCAGTGGCCTTATAAATGTATATTATGGCATGTATGGCATGTACATAACCTATACATTTCTTTTGATGACCTTTGCACTTACAGTATCGTTCCCTTTCCAGAGGGCCCGTATGGAATCTTTGCAGGACGTGATGCTTCTCGGGGTTTGGCCACGTTCTGCCTTGAGAAAGACGCATTACGAGACGAGTACGATGATCTTTCAGATCTGAACGCCGTGCAGATGGAAAGTGTTAGAGAATGGGAGATGCAGTTTATGGGTAAGTGACGAGTCTGAATAATCTGAAGACATTTTTGAAGACAGACATTTACCAAAAATTGCTAAAAAATTCTATGACCTCAATGGTCATTTTGCCATTGAGGAAATTGGAGGTTTGAAGATTAGTAGGCAGATTGTTATGTAGTTACTTTTGCCTAGTGAAGACCTGTACATGTACATGTACTACAATCATGCAGATACTGCAGCAGTGGTCTGTGATACACATTCTTTAATGATGAGTGCCAGTAAACTTTATTGTGCTGGTAACGCTTAGATCAGGGAGCTTGAGAGCTGTAAAAATATATGGATAGTGTTTGCTGCACCGTACTAGTGCTGAATATACAGTGCCATGGCAGAAGAAATCATATGTTACCCTGCAGTCTGAATTGAAATGGGATAAAAAAAAGTGATTACTTTCAGTTATGTCTTACTCAATATGAAGCAAGAACCATTTTGAGCATTGTAAGTTTATGAAACTTAAATCAGTTTAAAAATGATAAACATTACTGACTAGTTTAAAATGGTCATGTAGTTTACACTTGCACTAAAAAGTTTTAATTAAAAAGCATAAAGCTGTAAATCATTAAAGCGTTTAAATGTTATTTACCTGGGGTATATGGGGATCTAAACATCTTGCATTGCCCTGCAGGCCTGTGTGTTTGGCCTGTAAACCACATTGTTAAATTTAATTAGACTGACATCTTAAGGCAATGTTTGTTAAGAAAGGTTTCCCAGGTTGGATAGAGACAGCATGTGTAGCTGTTAAAAATAGCCAGTGTTTTACTGTGTTCTGCAGTAAGGTTTACAGAGTCTACTGTGTTTGATTGATTGCGTCTAGTACAGTCGTGTGTATTTGTGTTGCTGTGTGTGACAAGAAAGATAAGCTTATGACGCATTCTTCTGTTTCTGCCTGTGGGGAAAATCAGGCGTGAAATATGACAGATTTGTTCACAAAATGGCCTGTTGACAGTAAATAATCTTCTGTAAATAATTCTTTCCCCTCCCCACACCCCTTTGTTATTCCTCTCTCTCAGATAAATATGACTATGTTGGACGTTTGTTGAAGCCAGGAGACGAACCATCTGAGTACACAGACGAGGAGGACATGAAGGATCATCAAAAACACGAATGATCTGCTGAATCATCACAGCAGCTGAAGCCCAGGACTGAGAAGACCACTGATCACAGTTGTTACACCCCCAGCAAAAATACCCTTAAGAACATACCCCTCTACATCCATCTTTCAGTGTTCTCAGTACTGTACAACCAGAACTTGATACCTTCAGTAATGCTCCACATCTCAACGGAGCTGAACACCTGTTTCTGAAAGCCTCTATGCTCTGACTGTTCTTCACCTTCTACCAAAACCGACCAATAGCCTGTCTGAGTTTCTGTCCTCTTCCTGTCTGTTCTTGTTGTTTCTCCAATTCAAGAGAAATTGTTTCTCCAATTGTTCAAATCCCTCCAGTTTCTTCCAGTTATCTTTCCACCTCAACAACACTCGATTACAACACTCAGTTATATACTTTATACCATCTGTCCTACACTGTAAATGCACAGCCATTCAGTCAAAACCCGAAAGCCTCCGTTACATACATTATACCCAAAACTCTGTTGGAAAGTGAAATGGACTACAGGCTTTTATCAAATCCTGCACATTTATGTGTTCAGGCTTAGACTGAAAGTGTGAAAAGATGACTAAAATGAAGAAGCATTTTTATTTACTTTTTGTCTTTTATTTGGGGGCTTCATTGTTGATGACCTGTGAGTTTAGGGGCCGTATGTTCATGACAAAGGGGGACAGAATCTGGGAATTCAGTACACAGCAGGTTAAGAACATGGTCTCTCTTTCTATGGTTCTTTTTATGTTGCTAGTTTTTGTGTGTAATTTGTACCACAACACACTTTTTGAGCATTTAAATCTCATGCCTGCTCTTCTTCGGCGTTGTACATTCTTATTTTAAATGAAAGGAAATGTCAAGTGGTTATGGTAACCAATCCAAAATCACATGTGTCTACCATCAGCCAATCCAAAGGTGGGGGTGGGCCTGGGGTGGATGGGTTCTAATTTTTTAGAACTATTTTTGTATTGTGTGCACCACTAGTGTGTGGCAAATATTGTCACAATGTGATTGTAAAAAATGTCAGGATGGAAAAGTTAGGGGTGGGGGGATTGGTTGGCATTCTTGTCATGTTATTTTATTTGAATTGTGTAAATCTGAATGGCTGGTTGGGATGCAAAGGGAGGATCGCTTCTACATTTCACTAAATCGGCTCGTTGGTCAACTCTCCCTTCCCCTATCAATGAAACAGTGTAGTTTTTTGTGCCTTATTTCCGTTTAATTCTACTAC
This sequence comes from Chromobotia macracanthus, assembly GCA_036877525.1. Lineage (NCBI taxonomy): Eukaryota > Metazoa > Chordata > Actinopteri > Cypriniformes > Botiidae > Chromobotia > Chromobotia macracanthus. The sequence goes on along the minus strand of JAZGTH010000060.1, from coordinate 2,400,382 downwards.
GGAGCGGTCCAGAAAAAAAAGAACGGTAAAAGAATGGAAATCGGAGGGAGAAAATGCAAAGATTCAAGGAGAAAACATGTTCAGCTCTGCCCATTTTCTACTTATGGAGGTTTTTAAGAAACCACAACATTTCCCCTCCATTTTCTCACTGTTTAAAAGATAAAAATGTGCTCTTGTCTGTATGCGAATCAGTCATGAGTGGTTTGAGAGATTGTACATAGACTTTGAGCTATTTCAGTGTTACTGCCATATCTGCGCTGTTATTAAATTCCACACGCTGTGTTGTACTGGCCAAAAGATCCATTACTCTTTCTCTTGTATCCATCTTTGTTTCCCCTCATTTGTTTTTCTTTACTGAATTTATTTTTAATTGCGGGCAATTTTTTCAAAACCACATTTAAGTGTTGAATTTGTTTTTTTCTGGAGAGGGGATCAACGAGTTTGGATTAATATTTTGTCTTTGCCGGGGGAGGGAGGTGAGGCAAAATTCAAACAAATTGTGGATTCTGTAAATACGTGTATCATTTTATTAAAGCATGTGCAGCAAACAGTGAGGTAATGCTGGCTCTCACGTCATGTATTTAAATGTGTGTGTGTGTGTGTGTGTGCTCGGGGAGGAGGATAAACGTGTTGTTGCAGAAATAAATACATTTGGATAATAACTACTGTTATCCTCTCTGCCCCTGTGTTTTGGACTGAAGTGCAAAGTATATATTTTTCTCTGTTCAAATTTCAGAACTGTAAAATTGTCTGCAGAAAATAACCACTAAAATGTCAGAAACAAATAGTTTGGTGTTTCTTTATATGACTACAGTGACTAAGCAGAACAGAAATGTGGACTTTTCCGTCTCAACAGAGCTTAAGTATGAAAGCAAGCAGCTATTGCAACATAAGTAGACAGGTCATTGGATCTGAATGTGGTTTACTTCTATTGAATATGAGTAGTTTTCAAAGCATTTGCCATGCAAGCCATGTGTTTGAGCAAAAGGGAGGAAAGCTGTGGCTGATTGAGGTATTTGACACCCTCCAGTTACAATTTTAGAATTGCACATACATAATGAAGCACATTTCTGGCTCAGCCTACATGTGTGACGAGTATACTTCAGTATACTTCAACAATAACGGATGAATATTGTTTTTTAATCAATATCATTACATTTTTGTTGCTGTGTGTGTTTTTAATGAAATTTTGCCAGGTATACAGGATTAATGTTTTATAAAAGCAATACACCCCATGAAGACTTTTACAGTCAATAACGTCCCTTAGCTGTTCTGAATTGGCTGCTTATTATTATAAGGGCGTATTCCTTTAATTCTTCTATTGTAAAAAGTGTGAATCTTACATGCTAACATATTTTTGAAAACATGTTATATATAGGTCTGTAATATCAAGACAGACTCGTGATTTATCAACCGCACAAACTATTGGGTTGCAGTGACATCTGGCGGATATATACGCGTCTGTATCGCAATTGCTTGATTTCAGTAGGGACGTTTGTTTTTGTGTCGAGGGATGTGTAAATGGTTCACCGACAGAGGGATTTTGGAGACAGGGTCGTAGTGTTGCTTCATATGGTATTTAATCGCTGAGTAGCGTTATTTACAGCGGAACTGCACATCAAAACCTGCAGCCTTTTGTCTGGTAAGTGTCGCGGTCAAACACGAAGTTTTCGCTTGTTTTGGACTGTCATACGGTGTCGTTTGTTTGTATGGATATGATAGTGTGCCGGAGGTTGTTGGTTTTTCATTTTCATTACTTAAAACAAACAATGCACATTCTGCTGATCGTTTTTTTTTACAGCGTGCAGCATTTATTATTATTTATTTTCACACAACACATTATGGTCAGTGCATCGTCAGTGCATCGCCTAATGTGTTATACGATTCGTTTGCAGCGCACCACGACGTTCAGATTTGTATTTAAAATGGTCTTCGATCTTAGTTTGTATAGATTTAATCTGAAATGATTGCTCATATATCATAGTATAATGTATCATTTGCACGCTGATTTTGCAGTAATGCGATGCAGTGTTTCACTTTCGGCTGTGTAAAGTAATGTGCAGCACAGTGTCCTCCTATACAGGCCACAGATTTCTGAGGGGAAATATATACAAAGCTTATTGAGTCGCATAAACTCAATAATGTATATCAGGAGCACAGAAGAGAAAGATATAGAAGACAAGGGTTTATACTTAAGGGTTTATAGCATTCAGATGCAAGTTGTACGTCTTAATTACAATTTTATATAATAGATAACAATATAAAACTAAGAGATCATTTAGATCTTAATACTTTACACACACATCAAGAGTGGAATGAGTCATGACTGATAATGAACTGGGAGTTACATTATAATCCTGAGCAGGGTGCTGATGGTGTGCTTGCATTCATTTTATATTTAACAGGAGGAATTTTTGCCGTCATGGCTGAACATTTATCCCAGAGTGAACTGGACTACCCCTTCAAACTCTTGGAATATTTAAATGGATTCAGGATCTCAAAGGTTTGGGTTTAATGCTGCTTCTTATCCTTTGTATGATGTTTCGAATGAATGAATTAAAATCAGAACTTTTTACTGCTTTCCAAGATTCTAAGTGGATAGTTAGTGGAATGTTTTAAAAACATTACAGAATTGAAAAGGTTTGAATAACGTTCATATAACCATGCAGTAATGTTAATGCAACGTCTAATGTTTTGAACATTGCTAGAACTTTCAAAATAACATTGTAAATGTTTTTTACTGAATGGAAACGTTAGGGAAAGGTTCAACCTAAAAGTGTTAGTTGGGTGTATGTCTAAATAAAATGTACAGTTATCAGACTTAAAGGAAGAAAACTAAAAGATTTGTTTTTGTGGATCTTCTTTTCTGAACACTTTCAGGCGATATGTTCGGCTTGTGAGTTAGGGGTGTTCGATCTTTTGCTAGAGTCCCAGAAGCCGCTGAGTGCAGGTGAGGTGGCACAGAAGCTTGGCACCAGTGAAGATGGAGTAGAACGTTTACTGGATCTTCTGGTTGCCATCGAGATTTTGGAGGTGGAACTAGTACAGGGAACAGGTGAGCTGTTGAGGTATCCTGTCGTCCAGCGCTATTACATTGTATAAAGATTGAGGACCTGTTCTCAGACATGAAATATAGTTGGAAAATCATATTTTCAAAATGGGCAGCCTCAATTTTTTCTTTAAACTAGACTCTCCATCCTATGTCTGTGTGGAAACATGAGAAATGTGGACAAAGGATGAGCTTTTTAGGGTGTTGATGAGTCAAGACACTGTCAGTGGAATTGTTTTGTCTTAAAAGTGTTTTCATAAAGTCACCCTAAAGAATGTTAAGGCATTCAGATTCCTGCCTCTGAACCATTGCTCTTCATTTTCTCAGCTTATTACTGCAGTACAGATGTTGCTAATCTGTACTTGGCTAAGTCCAGCACCAAATCTCTACACAGTTTAATCATCTATCAATCTCAGACCATCTATCCGCTCTGGAACAATCTGGTAGATGCCGTTAGGTGGGTGTCGTTTTTAGCCCCTCTTGGTATTTCTGTTTCAGTATAGTATTGAAAGGAGAGATGTCTTCCTTCCAAAGTTTGTGACCACTGAATTTGTTTTCTGAGGGATATTTTAAGGATGTTTTTATATACATCAGGATTTGAAAGACTCCAGTTGCTAATGACCAGTTAATGTGAGATCCAGAACAAAACAATACCTGGATATTTGAATGTTTTCTGTGTTTCTTGAGTGAATACTGCCCTTCATCACCAGCCTTCTGAAATCCTCACAGGGAAGGAAAAAACCAGAATGAGAAAACCTTCGGCCTCCCATCTGAAGAAATCTTCTCTGCAATATACAGGTTTGTGTACTCAGTATTTTAAGAGCAGTTTTTTTCAGTTTTTAGGACTTTTCTTTGGATGTCACTGGATTGAAAGTCCTTTATTTGACTGCAGTGATGCAGTCTTAAGCGATTAGCCGCTGGGGCTGAGAAATTCTAGGTCATGTTTTTAAGCTCTGAAATAGTGTTCAAATTTGAGGCTTTGTGACAGGCTGTTCTTAGGCGTGAGGGGATGGTATGTGTGCTAGACTGTGATTCAAGCATCATGTGTGTATGTCATTGTAAAAGTATGACACTAGGGTTTATTTTATGGAGTGTGTCTGAGAAATGTTTGGCTACTCAGTGATAGTAACAGATGGCATGAGTGACAGTATGTCTTGGTTTGTTCATTGCATGTTTTCTGTGAAGCCATCTGGAAAGGATCCGTATGTTGACACAGGTGTGCGTGTTTGTTTCAGGTCAGAGGAGGAGATGCTGAAGTTTATGGGTCTGATGAACTCTACATGGGTCATTGATGGCCATGACATAGCAACAGCATTCGACCTCTCCAGCTTCAGGTCTGTCATAGATCTGGGGGGTGAGTATGACTTTAATATTTCTTTCTGTTCTTTCTCCTTAATGGCAATATCTCGGCAATAAAAAAATACAATAATTATTGTTAAATATCTTAATAAAACATGTATGAGATTTTTGGCAGGCTGCTCTGGTGCATTAGCGCGAGAGTTGGCGAAAGAATATCCTTCCTCCACTGTCACGGTTCTGGATCTACCAGATGTGATCCGATGTGCTGAGCAACATTTTGCTCAGCAAGACGACACCATCCATTTTCAGGAGGGTGCGGATGCTTTTTAACACCATTAATGATTAATAATGATCATTCATAATTAATGAAAATGATAATTGGCATTTGGCAGCTTCTCTGTCTTGCTAAATGGATCAAAATAACAGAAGTCTAGTGGCTGCCCTCTCAGTATTGATCATTTAATGCTATTAATAGTTATGTGGCATTTTTAATCTGTTAAAGTATTATCGTGAATGTTTTCGTGTGTAGGGGACTTTTTTGATGGAGAAATTCCTCCTGCGGATTTGTACATTCTGGCTCGGATCATTCACGACTGGAAAGAGGAAAAAAATCTCAAGCTACTGAAAAAGATTCACATAGCATGTAATCCAGGTGAGAACTTGTGACAGGTGATGGAGAGGAGGGTTGGAAATCAGCAGATATCTCTTGATACAGTACTATATGAACTCTATATGAGTCATCATATTTTTTATTCCAGTTTATATGTATATATATATTTCTTCACTATCTATTGTGCTCCAGGTGGAGGTGTTCTGATTGCAGAGGCACTGCTGTTTGAGAACCGCCGGGGTCCAACTATGGTTCAGATGTTTTCTCTGAACATGTTGGTCCAGACAGAGGGGAAAGAGCACCCACCATCTTACTACACACATCTACTGACTGAATCTGGATTCAGGGATGTGCAGGTTTGTCGGACTGGAAAATCATATGATGCTATTCTGGCACTCAAATGAACTTACAATAAAGCTCCTTCAGCAATCACACAGAATCCTTCTACCTTATCTACAGACCTGTTATGATTAGAAACATGTCATTAATCATGTTCATGCACATTTTGGATATATGTTTCACTTTGGCCTAGATTTAGATTTCTTACCTAATCATAAATCAGTTTCCTCCTAATATGCAAATTAGAATGTTATTCATCTTGTCGTGGTTATTGACTTCATGTTGATATGAATATGCAAATAAGAACATTAACCCAGGGTGAAATCATTTTACAAATGCACAGTGTGAAATCATAAAATGTGAAAAGCCATTATAATTATTAACCCTGGGTAAAGTATGAATAGTGTAAAATATAGTAACTCTTGATTAACAATTTCCAGTGTTACAAGCCCTTTTTAGTGGATTAGACATAGTTATTTGTGAACCTAGCTCTTGTGGCCTACACAAGTGGCCTGAAAGGGGGAGTGTTGAGGAGTTATTTTACAATTGGTTGGAAACATTTCAATATTAAACTCCTCCTTCCATCCAGTCCAGTATATGCCTTGTTATGGTCACATGGTTACGTATGACCCCTCGTGGTAGTTTGTTGTAATAACATAAATGATTTGGCTACTTTAAATCTACACACAACACATGCATTTAGTGGTTTAAACTCCTACACAGACTTCCAGAAAAGGTCTCCATATCAATTCCTGACTTAACCTATTTCTGTCTCACTCACATTGCAACAGTATGATTAAATGGTTGATGTTTGTGAATAATATTTCTAGCACAATTACTTTCCCCAGCCCTTTCCAGGAAAAAAGGAAGACCATTGTTTGTAAATCGCTTTTTGTTTGTTTGCGTTGTACTTTTATATGTACTTTTCAGTGAAAACATGCACCACCCTCACCTTGGGCCACATATTTATATTTCTCCTGGAATCATTTTCTAATAAAAGGAAACTATAAAGTTGTGGAGTGATTTTGTGTTATTTCCAGCTTTTCTAGCTTCAATTCTGTAAATAAGCTTTTTCTAGCTTATTTTTTCCAAGCTAAGTTCATCTTGCCTGCTTAAAAAAAAAGACCAGGTATATTACTCAAATGTATTTGAATTAATTTAAACTAGTGCATAATTAACATCAGTCGAGTTCTTTAAAATTGTATACATATTTTTTTCTGGTTTTCTCTACAATTACTACTAATGAAAGTCTTTATTTGCACAGGTATCTTGGACGGATTTGTATTAAATCAAAAACACTTTTAACTTTTAACACTTTTAAGCTTTACAAAACTTACAAAAACTGTGTGTCTGGTCAAATAGGTTTTGCTATACCTATGGGAGCCACGTTTTTTTCAAATACACTCACAAATTGCTGAAAATCGGACAAAACAGCCTGTTTATAATGTATTTGTTAAGCATTTTAATACATTTGTTATTAGTTCAAATGTAGTATGATTAATAATTTCATCAAATTACTCAAGGCTGTTTCTATCTGTTGAATCTAGTTTTGATGCTTATCTCCATATATAGCGCAAATGGGTTTTTTTTTAATAAAAACCCCGAGTCCTCTGTAATAAGAGGTCTCAATAATAATACAGCTAAACGATGCGTTTGCGCCTTCAGTGCGGTGGAGGATGAGGAATACAGCAGCAGCAGCACGCAATACGTAACCCGCATGTGTTTGTGTGTGTGGGGTGGAGGATAGGCGACTACTGAAACTAAGCCAGCGCAGGATCGCAAGGCCATTTTATGTAGGTACATTGCATTTTCCCCCGTGCTTCAATATTGATTTGTTTAAAGGCAGAGACGGGTTTATTTTCCGACGTGCGTGCGGTGTTTTCCAGGATTTCCGCAAGCTCTTCTTGCGGATGATCCGGATCAAATGTAGCACGTCATTAAAATGGCGCCAAACATTAAGTTCATCGGCTTTAGACACTGTCCTCATTAAATGTTTACATGCATTTGGTCGCTTTCTTGATTGATATGCACTCTTGGTAAGTTTTTTTTTATATTTGGTGTTTAGTTTAAATCGCGTAAGCTATGGGCCCTGTGTATGCGCGTGACAGCGTGTGCACATATGCGTGTGTTTGTGTGTTGAAGCGTCACGTCGCAAGTTCAGCGCGCCTCCTGGCCTGACGGTGAGGCTTGTGTCATTTAATCGGAAAGTTTGACGTTGAACCAGTAAATAGCACAAAACGGGTCTCCACGTATTAGAATTATTGCTTTATTGTGGATTTTGTTTATTTTGAGGGGGCTAATATAAGGATGCCGTTTAATTCCCTTCCGCGTGTCATGATCTGGGCTGGTCCGAATTCAGTTTTTGCATGCTGTTGTAAAAATAGCGCTTGCATAATATTTACATTTTGTGTTTTGGCGTTGCAAGTAAAATCCAGCTAAGTTTGTTTATTCGTGCAATAATAAATAGTTTTCTGATCGCACGAATGTGGCCAAAACACATTTGGGTACATTCTTCATACTGTAGGTCGTTTTTTAAATTCACCAACGCCGATATTATGAAAGACAACGCAGACGCAGCGACTGTTTGACAAACATAAATTGGCTGTGTTGAATAGAGGATATAAATATTAATAGTTTTGTTGTCAATTTTGAACGGGCACTGAAATGGACAGTCATCTTACGTCAAGGGGCGTGGTCTGCCATCGGTGTCGCATGGAGAGTTTGTACTGCGTTGTTTACGTGGAGAGAAATGCGTGTTAAGTGAGGTACTGTCTGATCAGGGACATCCGCAGAGTGCCCGTTTTAAAGAGAGTAAAGAGGTGCAGTCCGTTCACGTATAAAAACGCTTATTTCTCATTTGATCTGGGATGTCAGTTCGACTGACAGCGGATTGAGACGTCTAGGTTATGACGTCACCGAATGTTGTCAATACGACGTGCTGCATTTGGGTGCTAAACGACACCCAAACGATGTGTTCAAAAATGTATTTGTTTGTGTAATGTAAATGTACACGTTTACGTACAGAAAGTTCAAAGACTACGTTCCTGCTATATACATTGTGAATTGATTTTTGTTTTCGTTTCTCGTGAGGTGTTTTTATAACAGAATTACATTTTAATGATCATTTAGATCGGCCAACTCACAGCCTGCTTTATATTTATTAAGAACATTTACGTTTTACTAAATATAAATATGACATGATATTTAACACTGCGTCTAAATAATTAAATATATGAAGGATGGAAAAAATGAACCATTTGTTACTCATAGGCTGTTCAAACTCCTTATTTTGTCCATATTACAAATATACGTCTTATCAAAGCCAAGCATTTAATTAAAACATTTCTTGAATGTCAGTACAGTCTCACTTCAGTCTAGCTTTCTGGAATCATATCTGATTGCGAATGTAGATTAGATCTGTCTGGTCTGTTGCGCTGCCTTTAGTCAGACAAGTTCTGGCTGGCTGAATAGAAAGCACACTCAGCAGTAAATGGTGCAGGATCAGTTTGCAGGAATGCACTTCTAATGTTTGATCAACATCTCCAGATTTCAGATTTCTAAATTACTAGAAGGCTGTGGCAGCTGATAATGAAGCGAAGCCGTGTCCCGAGCACCAGTGAGGATTCAGACAATGGAAGTAAGTAGACACTGTCGTCTCCAGTACCAGGCTGCCTAGAAAAAAACTTCTGGTACACCTCAGGTTTATATTATTAATGAAATAAACTCTTATAAAATGAAGAAAGACTACAAACATATATCCCAGCACAAGCCGTAAAGTTACAGGACCTATTAGTCCTTATTAGTGATTAAGGATCAAATTAGGAAATTTGTTTAGTTGAAGATGTTGTGAACTTAAGAATTGTAGTTTATTTGATAATATTGATAATTGCATTTAAGTGCCCTGTAAATCAGTGTGTTTCTGTTTCTCTCAGGTAACTCCACATCCTGGTCTCAGCACTCCAACTCCAAGCACAGGAAACAGAATGGAAAGAGACCTTCCGAGGTACATTCCATTTCAGTGTCACGCATTTACACATCTGGAATCAGCATACGAAAGCAACTGCCAATGATGTAAAAAATGTTTAAAATGTATCATTCTTATCATGTATCATTTACAGCATCATACATGATGAGTCAGTAACAGTATCTTGGTTGAAAACATGTCAGTCACAAAAACATTGTATATCCTAATTTCCAAGTATTTTCATTTTTGACAGCCTAATATGATAGCCACACCCCTGTTTTCTCCCCCTCCTCCAGGTGTTTAGGACAGACTTGATCACTGCTATGAAGCTGCATGACTCATACCAGCTGAATCCAGAAGATTATTATGAACTGGCTGATCCCTGGCGACAGGAGTGGGAGAAAGGAGTTCAAGTCCCTGTTAGTCCTGATTCTATACCGCAAGCTAAAGTGCGGTAAGAAGCTTCTCTGTTTCTTTGTGGCATCTTAATGCTTTTTAAGATTCCAGAGATTATTATTCAGTAGCTTCTATTTATTGTTATTCATTTTTCTTTCATTCCTACAGCACTGTAGCTGAGAAATCCCCTGCTGTTCTATTCATCAGACCGAAGAAGCTGATTCGCTCTTCTGAGTCATCTATGCTGGGGTACGTGGGTATTCAAACACTAGCTGATGGCATGTGTCGATGTGACCTGAATGAGGAGGACGTGGCTTGGCTGCAGGTCGCTAATGAGGAGTTCAGTAAGATGGGTAAGCTAAATATGTTGTAAAATAATAATTTACCCAGATAATTTTACATGATACAAATAATTTTATTTGCACCAGAAAATACATATTTCAAGCTTGTTTGGCTGTAGGTATGCAATTCCTGGATGAGCTGACGATGGAGCGGGTCATGGAAGAGTTTGAACGGCGTTGCTATGACAACATGAGTCATGCTATGGAGACGGAGGAGGGGCTTGGTATCGAATATGATGAGGATGTGGTGTGTGATGTCTGTCAGTCACCTGACGGCGAGGACGGCAATGAGATGGTTTTCTGTGATAAGTGCAACATATGTGTGCACCAGGTGTGTGGGCACCTGATACTTGCTAGTGTATAAATATATGCGCAAACGCATTGCATGACATTAAGATCCATGTACCTCCCCACAGGCGTGTTACGGTATACTGAAGGTTCCGGAGGGCAGCTGGCTTTGCCGTACTTGTGCGCTGGGCATCTTTCCCAGATGCCATCTGTGCCCTAAGAAAGGTGGAGCCATGAAACCCACCCGCAGCGGCACTAAGTGGGTCCACGTCAGCTGTGCTCTATGGATACCAGAAGTAAGAAGTGATCACAGAACAGAGCTTGTCATACACAAAAACATTTACAAATTAATGTAGTAGTTTTCACAGCAATTCTGTTTCTCATCATGTCATTTTTCAAAATTATATAACACTTTTTTGTTGTGATTTCTCTCTCTTGCTCTCTCTCCTAATCTCTCTATCTAGGTGAGCATTGGCAACCCTGAGAAGATGGAGCCTATCACTAATGTGTCTCATATACCCAGCAACAGATGGGCTCTAATATGCTGTGTGTGTAAAGAGAAAACGGGAGCTTGTATACAGGTACTTTACCTGTACTTTTACATTAATATCTCTCATTGTGTTATTAATGCTGGTAATTATCTTCAAGGACCCAAAGCATGTTTCAGACCACAATGTTTCACGTTTTGAACTTTTTGGAAAATAATATTCGCTTCATCATTTATTAAATATAATCTTGGTATTGGATGAACCACAGATTTGTTAGAATAGAATGTTGTTTTCCCTTTTCCACTTTTAAAACCAAAAATAACCTTCTTCCTTTCCTTTAACCAGTGTTCTGCCAAAAGTTGCCGTGTGGCTTTCCACGTGACCTGTGGTCTACATTGTGGGTTAAAGATGAACACTATCCTGACAGAGACAGATGAAGTGAAGTTCAAATCCTTTTGCCCCATGCACTCAGGCATGGACTGGAATGAGGAAGAGGGAGATGAATTTAGACTTTTAAAAGATCAGAGAGGTAGAAACAGAGGAGCAGATTTTTCCTCTGCACAAAACCCAAAAGAGACGAGAGTCAGCGAACGAAAGCTTCGAGTCCAGCAGCTTGAGGATGAGTTTTATCGCTTTGTCGCTGCAGATGAGGTTGCCGAACACCTGCAGTTGCCCCTGGAGATGGTGGACTTTGTGTTCCAATATTGGAAGTTGAAAAGGAAGGTAAACTTTAACCAGCCACTGATAATGCCGAAGAAGGAAGAAGAAGACAGCCTTGCCAGACGGGAACAGGAAGTACTTTTGCGTCGACTCCGCCTTTTCACTCATTTACGACAAGATCTGGAGCGGGTAGGTAGCAATAAACCCAGCATTTCAACTGTTAAAAAAATACTAGTTTCTTTTAAATAGTGAAAATGGTCTGTGCCTTACATAAATATGTTTGTGTTCAGGTACGTAATTTGACATATATGGTCAGTCGTCGAGAAAGGATTAAACGGACCTTGTGCCGAGTACAGGAGCAGATCTTTCACCATCACATAAGACTGCTTGAGCAGGGACGTGTGGCTGGTGAGTTTTATACTTCTGCTGCACCTCTGCCCTACAGAAGAAAAGTCTGTTTATACTCCTTTATGAATTGTGCCTTGTTTCTCTTTCTTGGTCACAACATCAGGTGTATCTTCTACAAGACGTTTAGAGGAGGCAATGTTTTACTTCCGGACAGCACCTGTGTCCCCCCAGCCTTTGAAAGGTCACTGCGGGCAAAACAGTGCACTGGGCTCCACTGTTCAGACTCATGAGAAGGGAAACAACTATTACAGAAACTCAAAACATCCCCCAGCTCATTTAGAAACAAACAAGCCTCCAAAGATGACCAGGCTGGAGGGCTTGGTCATGGAGAAGGTTCCTATTTCTGAGGGGGTCATTGATTCAAGCTCTAGAGGTTGTAACATTTCTAGAAATGAGGTGGCAGCATCAGCTACAGGGAAACGTTCAGACAGCAGGCTAAGAGGAAGTGTAGCCATTGAGTCTCATAAAAAGGATGATGACACTGAGCACCCCCTAGAGGACAGGAGGCGGCGGAACAAGCTATGGGAACAGGTGTCAGTAAAAGATAAACTGAGGCAATCAAAGCTCTTGGTGGATACGGTGAAGAATGAGGCTGAGCACAACAATATGGACAACATGTTGCTGTCTCACAGCAGAGCCAGTGGGACTGCTAGTTCTCCAGTCACTGTGGCATCCGCGTATAATGGATCACCAAGGAAGTCAAATGCAAGCCAACATCAGGGAAAACTTGTGCCAAATGGAACATCTAGACGCCATCTGAAATACTGGGGTAGTTTCAGAATTCCAAAAAGGAGTGAGAGAACAGCAGGAGGTAAAGACGGACTAGAAGGAAGTGACACAGCAGATCAGAATTCATCCTTGATTAAAACTTTTAACACAACTCCCAATTCCTCCTTTCCTCCAATTAGAACCCGACTGAGGACAGGAAGTGAGAGCCAAAGCCACGTGGAAGAGGCTAAGCTTGGCCAATCAAAACAGGGCAAGAGGTGTCACGCTCAAAGACTTCGGAGTCATGATCCAATCACTAGGCGTTACGGTTCTGATGTAATCCAACATGGTGTTCTTGCATCATGAAACTTACACAGACATTTATTCTGTGTCCAAAAAAAATATTTCTTCAGTGAAAGCAGCACTTCAACCAGTGGAACAATATTTATTTTTTTATTCTGTAATTTCTCTGCTGTTGCTGAAGCTATTCATGTTTGTGTGTATGTAAAGCCCTTGTTATCTCTTGTTACAATGCTTTAGCTTTAGAGTGCAAAGACCAAACAATTGGCTGATAAAGAAAAAGAAACTTCTGCATTATACTTTGCTCTTAATTTTGAGTTCAGCCCTTTTAATCAGGTGAAAATGACTGGCACAATTTATGATAAATTATGAGCACTTGCAATGTTCTCCTAACGTTACCAGCGAGAAAATGACCTTGTATGGCCCAACTGTCTTAAATTCCTTAGAAATACTGCACTTAACTGAGCACTTATCTTAATTATCTGACCATAACAGTTTAACCATTGTCCAAAAGTTAGATACATTTGTTTTAATTTATTTCTCAGTATTCTACTAACTTAAATGACCATCACGTGTTATGTATGTGATGTGTGCCATAGTTTTGGCGCCTTTTACTTCTCAGGTAAAGTCTGCTTATATTTGTACTTTAATTTATAGTGTCATATTTTGTTATTTTTCCTCTTTCTCAAATGAACTGAACATGTAACAGGTCAATGCCTTATACACTCTCTTTGATCATGAAATAATTTCTTTTCATTAAATTAAGCAACCCAACTCTTTAGTTAACAATATTCTACAGCAATAGATGGACACTGTAGAGTCAAACAGACAAATCCATACTGTTTGAATTCTTAAGGACTGAAACCAGCAGCAGCTCTTGTCAGGTAGGCTTTTAACAATAATTTACATACAATATACATTACCTTTAATTTACTTTTGCACTCAGTAATAATAACAAGACACTATCATAATAGACACTTGCATTGAAAGACTTATCTTCTTGACATGGTTGCCTTGGAGTTGTACTAAAATGTTTTGGGATATTTTCTATATAGCTGTAAATATTTTTCAGGCAAATTGTGAGTTGATCTCCTTGAGAAAAGTTTATCTTGTGCTTGAGTGTTTTTGTTGAGATTGCACTAGAACTTTAGCCAGAGAGCTTGCTATAACTGTTCTTGAAAAGGTATTTCTATGTTTATATAAATGAATGCTGCTGTATTTTTCTTCATTCTTTTTCTTGTATTCTTATGCAATACTTTTGTTGCAGATTGTAAATAAATTTTCATGAGGGTACTTCAGGAGATGGATATCTTGAATTGAAAAAAGTTACTGCTGTTAAATTTAAACATGGAAATCTGTTGAAGGACAACAATGATTACGCTATTAGAGTGCAAATGGCATTGTAATACACAAAATAAATGAACTGGACGTTCTTAACATTGCTAACTGAATTCTGTCTTTTAGAGAGGACAGAATCATTTTAACCAAAAACAGTTTTCTAATGGAAATAAAAGCATTTTTAATCTATATTTCATCAACAAAGTCAGTGCTAAACATAACTATATTCATGTCAAGCATTAGGACACTTGGGGTTAGTGTTCCTTAGATCCTTCATTATAATATATGGGGTCTTATAAGGTTATTGTTATGCCAGGCCTGTCTAAAATGTCCCCAATGTTCCACGAGAGCCCAGCCAGTGAATGATCAGCTAACAGTAGGTGCACAGATATGACTGGGCCTTATCCATGGACCTGTTTGTCCCACAGACTTGTTCTTGATGGTGTGTCAGTATTTTTACACATGCTTCCAGAGAATGTCTGCTATGTATTATCTACTGATGGCACATCATGTATCGTCACTATGGTTGAACCGCTTGTGGTGCTAAAATGTTCACCGTTGCTCTGCTCCATGTTATTGAGAGCCACCCGTGGTATGCGAAATCCATTCTCTGAAGGTGTGTTCGAGTTAGGCTGCACAAAGCTTCCTGAGACTGAATTTGCTCCTATGTTGCTCATGGCCAGGTTTGTATTTGTGGTAGTGGAGGATGTCTTTTTTCTGGGTCTGGTGGAGCTCCCTTCCAGCATCCTTTTCGCATGGGTCCTCCTATAATTAGTGAGACATTATTGAAAAAAAATATAAATTTGTTCACGTCCTATATCTCAACTCAAATGTGTACAAGTACACCACTGTCCGTCTGTCTATCAAACAAATCTATCCAGCAAATCAATCCTTTTACTGTCACTACAAGAAATTGTGTTTCACTATATTAAATTTTTCATTATGACCTTTAAACAAAAAGGCCTCAGTCAATCAGCTGAATTACAGTTCGTATTATACCTCAGTTGGTTACATTTTAGGCGTTAGGCACTTTTATCCAAAGCAACTTACAGTACATTCAAGGTATACAGGTAATCATACACACTCTCTCTCACACGCCCTGCCTCTCTGTTACTCCAGTAAATTGTATCAGACTTTGATTATCTTATTATATCAGAAAATGATCAACTTAGAGCTGAGCATGATTTATTTTTATTTTATTTTTAGACACGCCCCTTCAGCCGGAAGAACATTGTTTCTAAAACTCATCTATTTGGAGAGTCAAAGTGAGACTTGTTGAATTGGTTTTACTCTATTTTTAGGCCTCAGTCCTAAAATATCTGTCTATTGTAAGGAGACAAGGTGTTCACCTAATGGTATGTAACTGAATCATCATGTCACCATACCTGTTGTACGTCTTGAGAACTATAAGCAAAAATGTGAGAATGATGATTATTCCAATGACGATTACAGCTATCATGGCTCCTGAGCCTGTGAACACAGGGAACAGATAATCTTTCACTCACTTTTGAAAAAGCTAATCAGAAGTTAATCAATCAAAACTAAAAACTAAAAAGTGATGAACTTTATTCAAAGATTTTTTTTACTGAATTATAAATTGTATGTGAATTATTTCAAATATGTTGTAGAATAGGTTTCAGGAAATGATGCTGAGGACATTGCTGGTACAATTTTGATGTCTTAATTCCTAAATGCTATATGCTAAAGGTTTTGTACTCCACACACACACACAGCAAGCACATACTTACTCAGGATGAGCATTTGCTCCTTAGATTTGGTGACTGCTGTGGTATTTAGGGACGCAGACGTTGTGGCGTCTCTTTGCATCTTTAGAACTGTTCTAAAAAATAACCAAAAGATCCGAGTCATCTGACCAAATATTGAATCCCATTCAGATAATGTCATTTACATTTACAACATTTAATATGATTTTTTCTGTTTTGTGCCATGTGCATTGTTAAAATGCTTGACAGATTTGAAAGCAAAGACAAAAGCATGTTAAAAACTGTTAGCCAAAAACTGCTGGTTTGGGAGGTGTTTTGTTTAATAATACTGCATTAGTGATTTGTTATGTTTACTGATAGACTGATTTAGTTTACATGCATTGTAAACATGCACTCAAAACCAGCCATAATGCTTAATGGCTTCTGTAATATTCTGCCTATTCTACATAGGGCTATTCAATTACACATGGAAAAAAGCAATGGATTTATTAAATGGTATGTCGGGCCACTGTCTTGGGTACCATAGATACTTCGCAGAAAACCATAAAATGGTTGAAGTGGATCTGTTGAAGATAGCCTGGAGGTGTATTTCATTCTTATGTACATATGCCAGCAATAAAACAGTTCACACCCATGAACTTCCCTTTATTATTGCTTATCTCTCGTATCTTCAGCCTTCATCTGAACACCAACAGCATTGATATTGAAATACAGAACAGTCTGCCGGTCCCTTCCAGTCTAACACGTTTCTGCTGACGAATTAGAGGCATTGTCAGAACAGAACAAATTTGATTTACTGCATAAACTCCCTGTCTATTGTGCATCACTGACTCTAGAACAGCAGTGATTCAAGCATAACCTCACAATTATAGAGCTGAAGTTGATTTTAAATGTAACTGACTATAGAGTATCCTCTACATAATTAGAGAAGCCACTTCAAAGTAGAGCGACATTTGCATTGCCTATTAAAAAGCTTCATATCCTGGAACTCGAAGGGTCAAAACTCAACACACACACAAATGCACTATTTTTCTCTCAGGATCAAACAAGCAAATGCAAACATGCAGTTTTTGCTTTATTGTTAATGTCTCTCTCTCTCTGCTTAAAATGCTCACACACATTTTAAGCACAGACTATCATTCTCCAGGTGATTATATTCAAATAGACTGGCGGCTGCAAATCATGCAAAACCTTCAGTTTTATAAAGAGAGTGGGCTCTACAGTACCTGGCAGTTAAACAAGATCTTTTTGGTCTAAAGCAAATCGATGAAAAATATGACCATCATCTTTATGGCACTTCAGAAGATGCACTCTGTAATGTTTTGTTTATGCTGCACTACACTGACAGTGTATCAACTTACCCCACTAACAATTTTAGGTTGTAAGAACGTTTTCCGAACATTTCCATTAAGTAACAAAATAGTAAAAATGTTACTTTGAAAGGTCTAGGAATGTTCAAAACATCCAGTTTTAGATGTTGTATTAATGTTATTGCTTGGTTATAAGGACGTTATTCAAACTTTTTGTAATTCTGTAATGTTTTTAAAATGCTCTACTAACAACCTAAGAATAACCTATTTGATACATTTGATATATAACATTGAAAAAGTTCTACTACTGCAAGAATATTTTTCAATAACTTTAAGAGAACTTTTTAGAGAACCTTAGCCAATGTTCTGAGAACATTCCCTGTTACCTGGGTATACTAACACCTACCAGTATGGATGGAGCATTATGCAAAATTAATAGTTTTGGGTACAGATACATGTTTGACATTCCTTGTAAGCATTAATTTATCAGCAGATGCCTGTGTGTTACTCTTTCCTTTATCTTCAGGCAGTGGAGATAAACAGAATAATGTCAATCTGACACAAAAGCAAAATAAAATGTTATACTTTGAATAACAGTTGAGGTCACAAAAACAAGTACAGCTTAGCCCCTAACAACCTGCATTTAGCCAAATTCATCCTTGTTATTTTCAGCACATCTTCATAAAACAACCTCTTTTGTTCCAGACAGGCAATAATATTCAAGGATGAGTATTTTTGACAGAACCAATCAGCACAGATGAAAAGAAAAATACAACTCTGCTACCACCAAAGAACAGCAAATAGTTGTAAATTCTGTTGCCGGAGCTACCAGGTTAATCATACAACATCAAGTTCAGTTCTGTTTCACACCACCATAAAACACCATTATACACTCACTGATACAAGTATTAGCCTATGACAACCTAATTTATACCCACTTTAAACTCTCTCAGATGAACAGAGCAGCTGGGACAGAACAAGACAAACTATGAATCTTGCCAGAGTCCAATTTCTGGTATATTAAACTCAAAAAGTCACATACTTTGCTAAAAACAGAACACTTAAGCTTATTAAATCGAATCAAAAGATTATAAAAAGTAAAATTTAATTTATTTATATAGTGCTTTTCATAATGTGTCATAGAAAAGCGGCTATACAGAAAAAGAAACATTTCAGTACAGAAGAATGAGAAAGATAATATTTTAAAGATTTCTATTACTTTTCCAGAAATATTATAACTTAATAACTTAAGGTGACTTTGGCAACAAGCAAACATCACTTACAGGCATTTTGACCAATTCATTAAACATCAGTCTCTACATCTCTCTATAAGAATAGATGCACCACTAGAAGGTCAAGAATTAGCTGTTCCAGGTATTGTCAGTATTCCTCAGTGAGCAAGCCAGTGGTGATCATGGCAAAGTAATAGCTTATTTTCAACAGTATACATAGAGATTTGTTACATTTAAATGTTCCAAAAGTCATCAAAACATCTGTTTAAAATTGATCACTTATATTTTTTTTAAACTCAAAACCCAGGTATCCTTACCAGCTTCATAGCCATCTGGACAATAATCTGTATTTGTTAATTTTTAAGATGATTTAATTTAATTGATATGTTAACCATATAATACTAATAATACATTTAAGTGATCAGTGTACACATTTGAAAATATTACATTTTAACATAGCACCAGACGGAGGTTGGTTGGATGGGTAAAAGTAAACTTCCCCTATGAGAAGCTGCACAATTTTAACTCTGGATTTGATATCTTCTCTCTTAACTGTAACTGACTAATTTTTTATTGCTCACAATGCAGAAGGCAATAAAGTTAAAAGGTTCAAGTTTATTGCCCAACACACAATTAACTGTTCTGCTTATTTGCTTAATTAAAAAGTAATCAATAATGTTCAACCTGTTCAGCAATTATAATGATTATTAAGGGAAATGGGGAGTTACCCTTGTGTGAATGATGTAATTGCATTCTAATAATGCAAAAATTAAAATATACACCCCTTGTCTGAATACACTGCACTAACCAGATGTGCGATGGCTTGATTTCTGCAGTGTCAGAAACTGCGTATTTCTTGCTTAACTTTGGCTTTTTTCCCTATATAAGCTGTGACTGTATGTAAAACTTAATTACCTGTTCCTAATGTAATCTTGCATAACTAAATGAGAAGCAGTGAAAAACATATAACTTAAGTTTGTTGTAACAACCGCAAGTCAATCACTTCGGTGAAACGATTATTCAGACATATTTGGGCTGAGATAGTCAATATTTAACCAATAAATCTCCACCTGTAAAACTCAGTAGATCACAGGTGTGCTCACGTATGTGGCCTACAGTGCGCGTCACAACCTTTCTATACACAAGCTATTGCTGATCCCTGCCCTAAATTCTCAGTTCCCCTGAATCAAACAATGGCCTGATTCATCACAGTCACAGGTATGTATCTGTCTGAGGATGTATCTGTAACCTTCCTTCACCCACTCACTCAAAAAATGACCTCAAGTCTCAAAACAGATCTAAGAAAAGTTGAACTGAACATCCAAATCAATCCAGCCTCTTGTTTACCGGATCACTGTGTATTGTTCCTGAGCGCCAGAACACAATAATACATTCAGTCGCCCTGCCAGAGCTTTGTGTCCAATGTCAGGATAAGGTTGCAATCACATCAAAAGAAGCTTAAAAAGAAAGCTACAACTAAACAAATCTAGAGACTATATGGTATTGTTTGTTTATCAGATTCTCAGTGGATGTATACAACAGAACATTCTCTCGGGTCTTCTCAATGACATCAAAACAATCCTGTGTTAGTTGCTTAGTTACTGCCTGACAAATATCCAGAACATTCTTGTTTCAGTATTCTCATCACATTAGCCACCATAAAATAAAGGATAGCTAGTATCAGGGCATAATATTAAATATTTTACCATTGTAACATTAGGGCATAACATCAAATACAGCTAGTAGTTCTCATAGATTGAGAGTTCTGCTGCACAGTAAAGTAAAAAACAAACTATAAAGTATAACTAAATGTGCTTCCATGTGACAGCCACATTAACCAGTTGGATTTAAAATCATTCATTTAAAAATAAGTTATTTGTGTAAATACAATAAAGTTCAGTTCCTAAATTCTTGTGGCTCACCTGTACGATCAGTCTCTGTTGTGGAGCTTCTTCCTCCACAGAATCAATTCCTCCACTCCCCCTTCTTTAATCGACTGAGGAGAGCATAGTCCACACACACCACTGCTAACAGAGCTTAGACACGTGAACAAAACAACCCTACTGAAACTTCAGCTGAATTGCGGCTGAATGAGTAAAATAAGGAAAAATTGACCTCAGGTGAGATTAAAAAGAAAGTGAAGAGAGGGTTTCAGTCCTGGGTAGACACGACGTGCCATATCAGCGCTGTTTAGACTGAACACGGTAGCTGGTTTTTCAGGTCTGGCCTGGCCCCCAAGGCGTGCCACATTCACAACACAGTTCACACACTCCATTCTCAGTCAACACTCACCTGTAATTAAACACACACATATACAGTCGGGAGTACACAGGATTTCTCATTAACTTTCTCTCACTATAATAAAAAATCATTACAGGATTGTAATGGCACCTACTTGTACCCATGCAAATCAAGGCCACAGAGTAAGCTGATGTGATATACAGATGAATTCTAATCAGCTTTTAAACGTCCAATCAGATTCACAGTCAGTGCATTCCTAACCCACACTCAAATGCAATTAGATGATTCAAGCAGATACCAGAATAATTGATGAGGTTTGTTTAGCCTGATTTGATTTTTTTAGAGCCAGCATACTAAGGTTGCATACTGTATGTTAATGTGTTAGGTATCATAACCAATACTGACCAGTGTTTTTACAGTATTTCTTAATCTTGATTTATGTTAATATATAAAACTGCATTGTTAATAGTTAACTATTGCATCAACAAACTTTAACGTATGCAGTCATTGTAGTGTTTAACATACAGTTAACATTCAGTTTAACATACCAAACATCCTGTTTTTATGCATTGCTTTAGCAGATTGAATAATTATTCTACCGTGTTCTATGGATTTTAATTCTACATTGTCTATTATTAAAAATAATAATCAAATATTTTATATGACTTGACAAGAAAACATTGTGAGTTTGTTTAGGAATCTTTTTGACTTTCTAGCCAGTTAGTATCATAGCACAATTATTATTACAAGTTAGCATCATAGTATCACAGAGCAACATAATTAAATCTCTGTTAAGATGAGTCATCTGTTGGTTCATTTATACCTGTTCCTTTTGAAAGCAACCTCCACAAAATATATATTTCACCCTCACACACATATGCAACAATAACAGAAAGGAGACATTTGTTCTTTTTGAGGGATTCCTTCCTCTAAGCGATCCAATGACAGAGTTTCACTTATGGGTTTTCCAGTCAGCCAGCCAGGGCCAGATGCCACAGTGGGAATCAAGTTACCTATAAAGAGCAACCATGTTTTCTGGTTTTCCCCAATGAAACACTCACTTTCTGTTCTTTTTATAACATCCTGTGAGTGTTGTAATCCCAATGTCTGATATAAAACATGTATCATAATAGATATTAGGATATACTCATGCATATATTCTATACACTTTTTTGTCTCTCTTGCTCTTTCATTGTCTTGCCTTTTTCAAGGTGTAACTAAGCTTCATGGTCCCAGTGGGCAAATGTGGTTCCTCTGTGGGAAGCTTTTTGTCTGAATGTAGCATTATATAACACAAATCCTGCTCAGCTTTCACAAACAACTGGAGGAGAGTGGAGACTCACAGAAGTGACTTTATTGTCCTCAGCCGGTCTAGTTCAAACAAAGGGATCCATCAGGATCTGACGTCATGTGATTGATTAACTGATTGATTTATTGGTGTTTTACAAAAGGTTAAGTCTTGGAATGATCTATGCATGGCTGTTCATCAAGATACTTTCATGGTTGAGGTATTCCTTAAACTAATGGCATAGCTTAGTTTGTCAATTTCTAGAAAGTAAATGAATTGTCACATTCTGTAACATTTCTGTCACAGCGTCATTTCAATCAAATTTCAAATGACATACTGTGTGATAGCATTATGTGATGGAAATGACTGTGTGATGGAATTGCATTTGCAATTTTTATTATAATAGTCTTAGGTGTTTAGGTTATCATAGCTATAATGCATGGATATTTGGAAACTTCAATGTGACCATGTAACAAAACTAATTTTAAACTTAATCTAAAACATCTGTTAAAAAGAAACTTCTTGGACATAAAACAACCAATAGTATAGGAAAAACCTGATTATTTAAAAACTGAAAATCTATTAAGAGAAATTTATTTGTAATGTTGAAGTCTTTAGCTGTTTCGTGAGCTGGTCATGGAATCTCTTGCACACACCATCTGCTTTACACGTATAATACAGTAGATTAGAGCTATAGCATGGCCGTGTTTCCATTGGCCATTAGCAAACACATGACGACTGCAGGTACACACTGCACTGCAATCAGTCACCAGCCCTTCGTTTATTACACATCCGGTTCAAAGATTAGATTGTTTACATAGTTTTCATCTGTCTTCATTTGTTTCTCCATCACATTGAGGCTTCCTTATCCTATGAGAAATACACTAACACATATAGCAAATACTAATCTTTAGAATCAAAGTTAAAAAATATTAAATCAATTCTGTATAGATGATCATGATAAGATCCCATGTTACAGATCAAATGAATGTATATTTGATCAGAAAATTCTTGATCTGATTTCTAGAGGTTATGAGCAGAATCACAGTATACACTCACGAGCCAGAAAACGTCAACATTTCAGGCAAATCTTGTTCTGGAACATCAAGTTCCAGTAGTTACAGGCTGTGATTCAGGAGATTCCTATTATTTCCCTCAACGAGTAATTCGCAGCATGACATAACATAATGACGCAAGTCTTTCGTACTAGAATTTGAAGCTCGAGATTCTGGCTGTGATTTTCTGATTGACAGATATCAGATTTGCAGGTGTGTCGTGTTCCCCCAAGGCAAGGTAGAGAAACTTCATTTTCTTCATTGTCAAACGAAAAAAATTCAAAGAAACATATCAGATGATCAGATTCAGTTATAACTGTGTGAGGACATAAAACTGTGAACATGACCGACACCCTGTTGCTGTGTGAATGTGGCCTATTTAAACTGAGTGATCTAAAAGAATGGCACAATCAGAATTGTTATTTGCTTACATTAATATGTAAAAGAGAGAGAATTCACACAAACAGGGTGTCTAAAGGTTTGCCCATATGATTGCACCCGATGGTATGAGGAAGATGACACACACAGGTTTGTGTAAATGGGGACATACCCATATGCTCCTATTGTTTTTTGTATACAGCTAATTGTAATTACTGTACACTAACCCTAACATAAAATTTTACACATCCAAAATTTCCCCAACAGGACATTTTTAAGGACACACACAGCCTTAATATCCAACCTAAATAGACTTCCCTCGAGAATATTAATAGTCAGTGTCCATAAGAAGTATTAACATTATTTGTATTAACTTTTTGTAATATCGCATCACACCATGGCCAATACGATGCACAGTAGTGACAGCATCATGCTGCAGGGCTGCTTTTCTGCAGCAGGCTTGTACAGCTAAAATGAATGCAGCATTATTATGAAGAACATTGTGGGAAAGTTGTAGTGCCCAGATGTGCAAAGCTGATAAGACAAGACAGCTACACAGCCAAGGGTGCAGCCAACTAAATACTGATGTGAAAGGCAATAAAATGCAAACATTGTAAAACCATAAAACATGATAACTTCTAAGGGAGAGAATACGTTTATAAGCACTGTAAAAACATGTAATTAATAGTTTGATAATGATGAATATTGTCTAACTCTAACTCCATTTTTATAAGAGAAACAAGACATTATTATGTAAACACTCCACTAACACGCACATGCTTGTGTTTATTTTAATAATTCACCAACTTTTAGATCTTTCTTGTTTCTAGAGTCTTGTTGCAACAGGCTGCCATTGTAACACTAGATTGATATGGTATTTGAGCTTTAACCGAGAAATGAAGCATCGTCTTAGACATCTGTATAAAGTCTAGACGCTACTCTTGGGAGCTAGTTGACTATTCACACTATGAGCAAAATAAAGACTTTGCAACATGAGTTTTTGTAGGAATCATTTCTGTATATATTTTTGAATTTATATGTTTTATGTCAATGAGAAACAAATAACAATCATATTTATCCAAACATAAGCAAGCTAAGAGTCAAAATAACACCTCTGCAAATAAATAAACACCATATAGGACACAGACGTATAATTGTAAATTATTGCTTTGTATTCACAGCTTATGAGCTACAGTTACAATCCAAGACAATATCTACATCCAGAAAGAACAACAACAGTGATAGAAAAAGAAAAACAAGAACACTGCATTACAAAGCAACAACACACCAGTAAAAAAATGTCAGTATAACGCTGCCAGTCATTGGCTGATCTATTATACCTCTTCTTCATCTGTTAAATTAATTTCCTGTTTGTCTTAAACACATACAAACTGACACAAACCAACACACTTGTTCATGCTGGTTATCAGGAACTTATCGAGCTCCGTTCACCCCTGTGTCTGTGGCCAAACACATGAAACACATCAGGAAATGGCAGGAGAAACAGGGCTGCATTCAGGGTGAACTAAAACCATAAACAACTGCATCTATGGAAGTCACAGCATGCAGGAATCCACATCACTTCAGAATTACAAAACAATTCAAATATTACGTTTGACGTATTTCAATTATTTGCTAAAGGAGTCCTCTGTCAATAAAGGATTTGCTTTGAAACAAGACACTGTTCTTGTGTAAGCAGTAGAGCAAGGCAAATGATGGTCACATGAGTATCACAGTTATTTCATTGCATGGTTTCTTTTTCTCCTATGTTGTAATTTACATAAACCTCTGAAATGTTATGGATCACATTTTGAACTATGATGTATTTTTTTTATCTGTTTTTGACCATCACTTTCCATGTACTGTTACAGCACATAGCTTACAACATTTTTAATCATTTTGGTATGAATGAATGCTTATATCCACAGTGAATGCTTATATCCAAAAATGCCATAAAAAAGAATTTTGCAAGACAAAATACCTTAATTAATCTTTTATCTGTCAATGCAAAATACAGTGAACACTGATATGACAGCAATCAAACATTCAGACAGTTGTACTGGGCCCACACACTGTATTGCTTACTGAAAAGATTCTGTCTCCTTCAGCTTAGTTCATGTCAGGGGTTGGTGGATGCTTAAATTACACAGCAGCTCACTGACTTAGAAAGCGTTTCTGATGCACTATATAATAACAGACTACTCACAGCAAGCAAGATGAGATTCAGTGGTCTTTAGAACAATCAAGTTTTGAAAATCTAGCAAAAATCTAGAATTCAAAAGAAATTTATCATTTTCCGATACTGTCCACAATAAGCAGATAGTCCTGTAATGTCAGCATTTCAATGCAGATATAGTAAATCTTTAATAAACATTTTCAGTGCTAAACAATGCGAGCAGTACAGAAAGCCCCCTAACACACAGGTTATCTACTGTAGCAAGTTAATCATTTTAAGCTAAAGCAGAGGGGTAGCAAACTGAGATCAGATGAAACTAAAATCTTTTCTTCTACACTATCAATGAACTTGCCACTACTATCTTATCAGGCTCATTTGTAAACACTGAGTTTAGTTACACAAGTACAAAAAGTCAAACTTTACACCTGACAGCTGTTTTCTTCGCTTTTCAAGGCTGGTTCGTCCCGCTGACAGACAGATATGCTCAAAAGCAGTTGCTTAAATCTTGAACGGAGTATAAAATACACCAGTTAACATGCAAAAATTTGTGTGGTGTCAAATACACACTTAGAACAATTGCGCATCCATCTTAGTTCACAAACATCTCACCATCATTAACGCTATTTAAACATTTCAGCAGACACCTTTGCTCTTAACAATTTCACAGAGAATCTCATGCCATCCTGGTGTGCCGTTAACACACGTAAACACAATCCCAGTGAGGCACAGCACCTCTGCAGGCTGATATGGAGATAAACGCGGACACAGCCGTCAGAGATTAACTGAGAAAACAAATGGTTCCCCTTTCATTTTAAAGCTTTTCATGTGGTTGATGATCAAAGCGATATACAGTAACAAAGTTTACATGTAACCTACTTCTACAACCGTTAATTACAATTTAATGCTACGGTACAAAGACTCTAAATGATGGAATGAAAGTGGTATGATTGTGGGGGAACAGGGGTTGAGAGACACAAACTCATCACCCCCTGGCTGTCCCGTGAGGCAAAGGTGAGACAGTGTGTTTATTCCACCAGTTCAGAACCGTAAGCCTCTGGTGCAATGGGCACCCCTCCAAACGCATCCATTTCTTAGTTTAGCTTTTTGTTGTTGAAATAAAGCGTGTCTTTCCCTGGATGAGAGAAAGATAGAGAGAAAGAATGTGTGCAGTGCGGTGAAGGGTTTAGTTGTAGACTTTCAGGGGTCCATCAGGACGTCTGGTCTGTACGATCTTTGCTTTGGGCCGAGCTTCCTCTTCCTCCTCAGTTTCGCTCTCGCACACGTGGACCACCACGCTAGGAGTGGACTCTGTACCTGCATGCAGCTCGTACTTCTCACCTACAGAGAGATATACAACACATACCGTTGTTAGTTTAATGGAATCACATTATGAAAACTCTATTTAGAAATTGTATTTTCTGGATTTAGAAAATCCAACATTTTTAGAAAAGCACATGTGAATTTTGAAGTTATGGCTTGTTTTTAAGAATTTTAAAATGTTTCACTAACAATTTGAGAAACTTTTTATGCTAACGTTTCTGAGAATGTTCTCTGTATCATTTTACAGGGTGACTATGTGGAGATTGGTATTAGCTTCCATTACATCCACAGACATTACCTAGCCTAGTCCTTCAATGCTCACTCTTAAGAAAGGGACACAATACTCATCTAGTTAAGAAGTTAAGCTCTAAGAACTTTATATCTAAAGCCTGACAAAAATAACAAAGTTAAGCTGCATGGTTAAAAATTCCTGCGTCATTAAAGTACTTCAAGATTTAGATTATAGTACTAATGTTGGCAGAAGATGAAGTATCAGTGGCATTATCATTGAACTAATGTTCCATATCTGACTGTAGTGTTACATAAAAAAAATTGCACTCTGTAAAACAAATATTGAACATTCCAGGGATAAATAACTTCTGTGTGCCTAATCAATACAGTAAAATGACCAATGACCATGATTAAAGAAGAACCTCTATCAGACTATAATGGAATGTTTTGGTTACCATGCTTTGCTTGTAAGATTTGAAGGTCATTAAAAGATTATATACAGTCTATGTTTTCATATCCAAGACTAAGTAATAAAAGCGCCATAACTGTGAACATTACAAACATTGGGAAACAGAATGAGTGTAGCTATAGTAACGGGCAGACCTGTCAGGGGTTTCCTGTGGCAATGTGTGAGAAAGTCAGTGTGTGTTCTGATATTAACCAACAGGGGGAGCAGACACACACAAATAAGCTAATAACTCACAAAAGGAGCAGCACAATTAGAGCTTATTTTAACAGTTTTTCTGGCTTATTTTTTCTTCACACACATCAGCTGTTTACCACTAGAGAATTGTCTTTAAAATAAGGCAACTTGACAATTGCATGCCTTCTTCATTTAAAACATTTACAACAGGAAATGTTGAAGAAAAATTAGCCACATGTGAAAATGCATTTAATATATAAAATTATTGCAAAAAATGGCCTGGAAAAGAACTTTACATCTTTTTTTGCAAATGCAACTTTGACTATATTTTAAAATGTCATAAAATCTTACATTTTTAACTGAGTTCTGTGTCAAAATACAAAATATACCCCGTTCAACTATAAAGTCACTAACAGGTCTTATTTTGTTTACAGATGGTGTAAAAGCCCCTGTTTTGAGTCAGAAAACAAAGACGTTTAGACCAGATGGTTACACACACATGCAAGACGCAGCTTGTTTATATGTGTAGGAGTACGACATGCCTGTATACTGATAGTTTGTATGTGTGGTTTCACATATAGCATATCTCTCTATGTGAGAAAGAAATACTGTTATGTGTGTTTTATTCTACCTGGTCCTAGTTTGGCCACTGCACACAGCAGGTCATAGTTAATCACCGGTGTGGCATCTTCACTCTGACTCCACCCCACAGGCGGGGATGCAGGTGGAGAGATGAGGAACTGCTTGACAGGTTGGGGCGGGGCCAGGTATGTTTTATCTATATCCTCACCTGTATTCTGCACCTGTGTTCAAAGGAGGATAAGGGGAGGAGGTAAAGAGAGATCCAAGATTTAATAATAAGAATATTTCACACTTTATTACAACCAGATTTGGCCTTTAAGCTATATATATAACACTTCCACAGATCAAGACAAGATCTAATCAAGTTCCTCTTTGAAGTCTGTTACATACAGGAAACTCTCACTATAGTTACATCTCTCTAAAGGAAACAAGTTATTGTTACTGCTCAGAAATACACAGTGTCCTAGATTATATCTGTACACACCTACACACAGATGAACAGCTGAGGCAGTCACATGGATTACATTTACTACATAATGATTCTCTAAATATAATGGTGTTAATCTGATTTCAGATAATTAATAATGATTAGTCATACATGGAAAATATGTGTGGGGTTGTGCATATGTGTTTGCTGTAATGCTAAGAACTGTGTGTTCTTTGGCATTTCCCAGCAGACAGACCTTTAGGAATTGAGAAATGAGAACCTAAACAGTCACGTTCACTCCCTGGGTCTCCTGTTAATAATATTACTCATGTTGCTCTCTTCATGCTAAGCTCAGTTCTGCTATAGATACACTGGATAGTGTCTGTCTGAACAAACGGATCAGGTTTCATTACCTGTAAAATAACAGATCTGATATATGAAAATCAAATTAGATTTGTGTGCAGTGTGAACAGAGCCTTAGAGACACCCACTATTTTCAAAGACAAGAATACAATATAATGAGGTCAATTAATGCACTGACCTGTGCAAAGTAGAGTTTTAGTTTAGTGCCATTGAAATCGGATTCGTGGAGCTCGATACGTGCACGTGCGGCTGCCTCTGGAGTGCTGAAGCTGATTCGAACCCTCCTGAAACTCTTGAACATCTGGAAGGATGTCTGATCGTCGTAGATCCTGAACAGAGCTTCAAAGCGCTCCTGGGGAAAATTAAATTAAAACATTTGGTGTTTTTGAACAAGCAGTGCTGATTTAGAAAATGAAGTGTGACCTTCATTCTGCTGATGGAGCAGGTAAAGAGTGAAATGTGAGAAGATGCAGAACAAATGTTTTTTTCAAAGGACACTAGAAGCTGCAGATCTATCCTACACATGTATGTGCACTGATGACCAACACTAATTAACTCCTGATTGGCTGTTCAGAATATGAATATTAATATGACTGATCTGAACAAAAAAATCTATCAACTAAGAACAACTAAACTGAATATAACTAAAATGTTGCATTTAAAATTCTGGGCACAACCAGAATTTTTTTGCTCTGCACAAGCAACATAAGAGACATGTTTGTGTTTTTGTGTTGACTGCAGACACAGAGTGTTTTGAACTGATATTGTGTAACAAGAGGGGATGTGTCAATCATTAATTCATGTGCAGCACTGAGTATTTCCTGCAGGCAGTGTAGACTTACACTCTAGCTGGGGCGAAGCATTGGACATCTGCCTCAATGACACACCAGCTCTGTGGGTTTGTGTATGTAAGAGACAGCATGTTGCATGTGAAAAAAACGGCAAGTGTATTCTGCTTAATAGACTAACCCTGCTAACAGGGAACATTCTTAGAACGTTGGCTAACAGTCTCTAAATGTTCTCTCAAACTTATCAAAAAGTTCTAGCAGTAACATTAGTACAAAGTTGCTTAATGTAATATATCATATATCAAAAACATTATTCTTAAGCAGTTT
This sequence comes from Chromobotia macracanthus, assembly GCA_036877525.1. Classification (NCBI taxonomy): domain Eukaryota; kingdom Metazoa; phylum Chordata; class Actinopteri; order Cypriniformes; family Botiidae; genus Chromobotia; species Chromobotia macracanthus. The sequence goes on along the minus strand of JAZGTH010000060.1, from coordinate 2,370,109 downwards.
GTGAAGCGCACAAAAGAAGATGATAACCAAACATCATTGGCACTCATTGATTTCCTTGGTATGGGCATAAAACCACTGCTGGTTTCTTAAAATACTTGTATTAATGTTATTGCTTGGTTATAAGAACATTATTCAAACTTGAATTCTGTAACATTTTTAAAACATTCCAGATGCAATGTTGGGATGTTGCATCTGGTGATGGAAGAAGAATTTTTATTTTTGGGGAATTACTTTTAAAGAAGGGACACAGCATTCAAAATGCAAGTGATGCGATGAAGAATTTTGTAGTTGTTTAGGGTCAATTTGATTTTTAAGTTTGAATTGGTGCTTGACACCAGCAACCCAGTACACCCTGTTTCGAGTATTGTTCAGTTCGAGTATTGTATGAAATCTGAGGAGCTAAGACACAGGAGAGGAAAGGACAGGAGAACAGTAGAGGGGACAGAAGAAAGAAATAAGGAGAGAGTTTGCTTCTCAATTTGTTGTTTGTGGATCTTTGATTGTGTACCAGCATCAGCATCATACCAGATCACATTATTTAACATGATACCAACATTTTACTGAAACAGACCCCTTTCTCAAAGGAACACTAAAGACAGTGTTTAAGACACCAATGTGATCTAAGTCCTATGCAACTGTTATGCAATAGCACAGGAGTGTTTGTGCTGGCTCACTTCACACCTCTGCCAATCACATGGATTACACACCTTTAACCTGCCTGGAAGGCATAAACAGGTGGCAACACAGGAGATCACTGTGGCCAGCTTTGATGGAGGACAGGGAGAAACATTTAGCACTACTAATGGAAAACTGAATATACTTTACCAATAGCATCGCAATAAACCCAGAAATGACCATGAAGGCCTTATGACTGGGACGATATAAGATTATCAATTAAATCAGGATTATTTTTGAAAGTCAATTTAGTTGTTTTTAATGTGTACTGTAGAATGTTTTGGCAATAAACCAAGGTTTCTGTAGCTGACAACTATGTATAAGTACAAACTAGCATTTACTCAGTTACCATTTACTCATTACCCATGTAGGAACGGTGTCAAAGGCTTTTGGAGATGCCAAAGAAATGGAATGCATATGTATAGGAGATCCAGAGAGAGATTTAGAGACTCAATCATACGGTCTTAAAAAGAAAGACACTGAGTCTCATATAAAAAATGTCAGAGAAAGACTCACAGTCGAGAGATTTAGACAGAACGTCTGTGACTCAAACAAAATGCCTGAAGTGACAGAAACTACAAAGAGAATTAGATTGAAAAACTCACTTCAGAATAAAGTCTAAAAAAATAAAGGTTGTTTCTGTTATGCAGTATGTCCCCACAATATATTAATTACAAAATATGAATATCCAACTGTAAATTCTAAAAGATGTAAACATTGTTGGTTAACAAATTTTATGGATAGCCTCATATGTATAGTAATTGTTTTTCTCATATGTATGGTGGTAATTGTTTTTCCAAGTCATAAAAATGTGAATATGTCCCAAGAATCTGGGACAAATGGCACATTGGGATTTGGGCAGGATATTTTGCTGAGAATAGAACCATCAATAATTAAGAAGATTAATCTGTTAAACAAGGAGAAATCTTTTAATTACCCTGTTGATATTACACAATCCCAACCAGCCACCAATCAAGGGCCCGTGAGTGGAGCAGGCCTGAGAAGGATTTACATCTACAGTTCATTGTAACTATACACGTACACACAGACAACTTTGACAAAACATTTTCCTGCCATGTATACAATTTATGACAAATGCTCAATAGCCATGTTTCCATCCACCATTTTTATTCACATTGGAAAAACATGGGTGGAAATGCCAAGATGCCCATAAATTCTTGTCTCGACAGAAACATAGTTAATCAGAGGCAGTTGCACATAATGGCCCCTTCCTAAATTATTTTATGTAAAAATGGCCCAGTTTCCTAAATTAAGTGGGTGACACAGCCCAACCATTGACACATCTTAGCCCACTCTCCCCTACAAAATTTATAACATTCCTCCATAGAAAGCATATCACGTCTGGTTTCCCATAGCTCATGTATCCATTGTTTGGTCTGTCAGAGAGTAATAGGTGAACTTTTGTTACTTTAAATCAAGTCTTTGTATAAAACAGAGCCTGGAAACAGGAGGACCAACCCAGAAAACAAAATCTAAATGTTATCATAATGTCACACATGGCACAGCTGTTATGCCAACTTGCCGGGCAGAAAAGAGTTTTGTACAAAAGAAATGCGATTCATCACATGTGCTGTAAATACAGAGGGCACTGAGTCTCTCCTCACTCTTGTCAGCCCCCAGTCAAACAACAACAAATAGTGTCACCCTGAGTGACTCCAGCGGAATTGGTGCCATCACTCAGTTCTGTTGTGGTTTTTATACTAGAATCAATGAAAGAGAACAAATTCAATTATCAGGCCTGGTGAAAACAGCCCAGGGGATTTTCCAGAACTCGAAGGGGGCGGTAATGCAGAGCACAATTCATCACACAATTTCATGTCGTTATTCTGGAAAAACTCAAGACCACACCAGATTCTCAGCCCTTCTGTATGATTCTGAGCAGATTTTCTATTTTCTCAATTCACAACACAACTGCATCAAAATGTATCTGCCAAAGTGCATCAGACATGTGCATCAGATCTTGAATTTTAGCTTATATACTTGCTTCATTAATCAAACAGCAATATTGACATCAAAAAGAAATAAACACCAGCTGCTCTATTTATTTCTTGTACTTCATTTTGTTTGATAAAAAACCCTTATTAATATTAGCCTTATGTTTAACTTAAATTAAATGGAGGGCTTAAACCGTATTAGTTTGGCTCTATATTGTACATTTTTACAACGGCTAATACCAGTACCAGTAAAATTTCATAAAAATACAAATTTCCACGTCTGTTTTTATTTTGGAACCTCTGAACAATATTTATAGCCAGTTCAAGCCTCGGCTACATTATGCAACACCCTACTAAATCAAAAAGCAAACATAACACCAATTCTCTGACTGCAAAATTACATAATTTTGTGCAGTTGTCACATCAGTGGAAGTTCATTCTTCATTCTCAGGATTGGTCTACTCCTTTCCCAGTTTTCAGGAAAGGAAGGGACTTTGATGTGCAGGCTGTGACGGCTGGTAACCTGACACAAAGGAAAATGGACACAACTCGGTGGCCAGCAGCCTTTTGTCTAACGTCATCATTACCTATGAATGCCTTTAACCTTTTACAGTGACACCTGAGCTCTGCCTCTGCTCTTGGGTTACAGATGTATCTAACTAACCCCTCTTCCATCCATCTTTCTGTTTCATCCATCTATCAATCTATCTAAAAGGAGAGAGAGGGACAGAGAGAGAGATAGGCTCCTAACACACCAGCATAACTAAGCATGCTCGTTGGAGGGCCATCTCAGGCCACAGGCTTCAGTCTCCCCAGCTGCCAAAACTCTGATCTTGTTACTCACCTGAGCAGAACATGATCCAGGTATGCTTCAGTCCTACGCTACCCTCAGTTTTTCCTGTCACTCACTCCTTCAGCAAATGCACCATTTGATGTGGCAGCTGCTCTTGAACGATATACTACATCAGCTAGCCAATAATATAAATGTTCAATCCTCTATGTATCGTTTGTAAAATCTACCAACAGCCTTGTCATCAAATGATACATATTTTTGTGTTCAAGGTTTGCAAGTTATTTTTCATAATATTTACCAAAAATTAAGAGTTTATCATTTTCATTAGTCAACATTAATTTGTATTATGTGTACATCTAGAGCAGAAGCAAGTTGGCAATTTGCCATCTGCCAAATAAGTTATTAAAAAATCTGATGATTAAAAATCACTGATCTATATGAGTGAGAATGACCAAATCCTCTGACAAACCCTTATTAAGCCAAATTATCCATCTAAACTATTCTCAACGTTCTCTCAAAGTTCTCATTAGAATATTTTTAACATTATATATCATATCATAAACATTACATGTCATTTAGCCAAACTAAGTTATTAGGTGCTAATTGTTAAAGTTAAATGCTTTGCTCAAGGGCACAATGGATGGATACAGCAAAATTCTGATATCGGCACCTCTCCAGCTATGGCATCCATGCTTGGGATCAAACTTTAAACCCACATCTTTAACTTGTTAAACCATCCAATGACATACTGATCATCCAACAAAGCCTGCACGACAAATAAAGGAACAATAAGCATTGGTGGGGAGGTCAAACAGCTGCTTTATATGGTACAATACATGCTGATGGAAACTCATTACTGTCTGTAGGAATCAGTGTGACTGTACCTGTTTTCTGCTCTATACAATTAACACAAGCTCTATACAATTAACACGCACAAAGTGCCTATCAATTTTTAGCAGTATATCATCTTAAACACAACATCAATGCGTTAACTGATTAGGGTGTGTGCGCGTATGAGAATGTCAAGTGTCCTGCCCATAACCTTCACATTTAGTGTGCTGATGTCTGCATATTTTCCATAGCACATCATTTTCCACCGAACAAACGCACACTGCAGGCCACACCTGTTCCAGTGGCCATGCTCAGATCCCAGCTGCTACAGCAACAACACAATTCAAAACACAGTAATGATGCAAGGACAGCTAATAGGCTCAAATATCTCAGCACACACGTCAGGTATACTGAACTGTAATGCAAGGCAAACTAAACCAAACTTGCCTCAGACGGCAAGACATACTGTCTAAACATCTTGTTTTCTCCTCCTGTCCAAGTGGGCAGTTCTTGACCAGAATAAACTGCCAAGTGGACCAGGCTTTATATTGCATGTCAAAAGTCTACCACCCATTCCTAAATCCTCATTTCTTCCAGTAATGAGAACAGCTCAAAATTTTAGATGTAACAAAAAACACCCATATTCTGAATGAACTTTAACTGCCTCTATTCGCTCAGACTCAGACCGATACTGTAAACCTTGCCATCCACAGATAACAAAAAACAGTTCAGAGAGTAAATGAGAAAATGATGGACAGCAGAGGATAAAAAAGAAAAAAAGACAAGCTGCTGTGCAGAGATCAGTGTAATCAGTGACCGTGACCCACGTGCCGTTCCTTGTAATCTCTTGTGTCCTCAAAACGAGCCAAAAACCCAGATTAAAAGCAATACACACATTTTCCTCCACTATCATTGTCTTCACGAATCATAATTTTCTTTTGTTTTCTCTGCTGTCATTACCCGCTTAGAGCAGGACACTGCAGGCTAGATGAAGCACAGCAGATCCACTGCAGTCTGCAGTACCCACACTGAAACACCTGTCTATCTGATTGGCTGCAGGTGTCTGCATGGAAATGCCCGTCTGTCTCTTCCTCACTGACCAGCCACAGACAACGCATAAATCAGAGGAACACTTAAAGATGGCATCTTTGTTACTATGTTTGCAGCTTTTTACTATATATTTTTTAATCCACCTACAGAAGCAATGGTCACAAAAACAACATATGCAAATGTGTATATGTACATATATGTATATGTGGTTTGTTTTGTAAAAAAACCCTTAAAGTACCTAACATAAATTTTATTTTCTTGTTTGTGTAAGGCAAATGTTTAAGGATGTGTGAGATAGAATTGTTAGCAACATACAGTGTTTTACATGTCTACAAAATAATACATATAAATCTAAAATCACTGAGATATAAATGTACTCTAATAATTTTTTTAAGGTTGTATGCGGCAGAAAAATGCACCGATTCAACCCAGAATGTCCAGTTTCATAAACTAAACACACAGAGCCTCCAGTACTCTCATGACTGTTTCTGTTCCTGTGAAGAAACCTCATCAGACAAATTCCAGGGATTAACAGGAGTTAACAGACACTCCAAGACCTTAATGTGACCTGCATCATATCTGAAATAAAACTGAAAATTGTTGAAATACGCAGAAGCAAACTAAGCTTTATAATATTACAGTTTAATGCTGATATGAAACAGTTTCCTGATGTAGTATCAACGGATGCTTGCAGTTCCTCCTGACACACCTGCAGTATTTTGGGAGGCAGGTGTATATGGGTAAGGACAACTGGCACTGCGTCTCCATCAGATCTCAAAATATCTCCCTTTTTATTCATCGTGTTCATAAGCATTACACTTAAGCCCCCACTTTGACTACTTTACCCTACGCAAAAGGGCGGCGCAGCCCGTGTGGAGCTGCTCCGCATCGGGCGTCAGTCATTCAGATCATTGACGCCATCTGTGCGCATGCAGCAGAATGTTAATGTGAACTGCGGATTCATTGAGAAAAATTCCAACGCGGAGAAACAATGAATCGGCTGCGTGAAACGTCACGCCCGTGAACGCGCACATGGACGAACGCGCATAAAAGCACACGGTTCTTCTTAACAGAAATTGCATATTTTTTTTAGATAAACTTGCAGTACCTGCATTTTGTCGGACGTGAACACCTCCGTGTCTACATCGCAGGCGATGAGCGTCAGCATCTCTAATTTCATGTTTATCGATGGCATTCCCTCTTTTTGCCGCTTGCAAACAGATGCACGAAAAATGGTTTCTTTGATTCCCTTTTCTGTCACGCTCGTCCTGCTTTTGCACCCGTGCTGTCTAAGTCTGCCGGTAGGCGAACTGACTCAAACTCTCCGGCTGTGTGTCTGAGAGATGCTACTGTGTGAGCGCCTGAAGGCTGCGCAGGTTCTGCCGAACGGACCAATCAGAGCGCTCGACCGCCATTGACGTCATCGCTCCCCTAGTTTGAGTCTCTATCCCAACGTGCGCGCGCTGAACGCAGACCGCTGCATCGTAACGCGTTACTTTTGCCAAAAACGATGCCGTCATCTTTTCTTAGAGTTACGTAAGGGAAAAAGTTGTGTTACAAAAAACTACAAATCGAGCTCATAAATTGTCACAAGTTAACACAACCAGCAGGAACTGTGAACGAAATGGCAATGACACATTTGAGAAAACTGTGACACACAATGCCCGCACACAAACTATAAGTATAGACATAAATAATGAGTTCTGGCTCATGATTCTCAGAAAAGGCTTTTGTTTAACAAACATACAAAATGGTGGGCGGGAAAAGGTTTTCAGACAGGATTTGTTGAAGACAAAGTGGTGCTAATAAAAGAGGGGGTGGTGTGATAATTGTGCAGAGAATGAGATATGAGTTTATATAAAGTAGGTGATGAGGCCAGAACGTCCATTTCCATGTTGCACTGTTCTTGGTTCATCACTTGGGCAAACTGGCTCTCAGCACATGAGAGATATAATGCTGGACATACAACTGCGGTGATGAAGTACAATAAGCCAGCAAAACCAGCAGAGACCTGTTACCACAGTCCATACTTCTAAACGCTCTCTCACACACACAACATAACTGGCAGCATCTTGGTGGTAAATGATTAGTGTTGAAAGTTTGGCTCCAGTAACTGAATGTCCTATAAACTGTAACTTACTGAGGTCACAATCATATTTTATCACCATTGTGTCCTCGAGGAAGACATTTAACCCCAGATGCTCCCAAGAGACTGTCCCTTCAAGTAGTGCACCATAAATTTCATTGGACTAAAAGCATCCAGCAAATGACATGTAAAGTAATAGAACACATCCACAAACATGCTATTATACAATCACACAGACCGAAACAGAACCCCACCAATCAAAATAAAGAACTAGCATGACTGCTTTTATCCAAAACACAGAAAACTAATAGAACATAATGAATATTCTGTTTTTTATCACCAAAAAGAAAAAAAAATCTAGAAACATCTGTCCAAGACGCAATACTATGTAGCATGCGGGCTCAACACGCATGCACACATTCATATACGCAAGCAGTATTGCAGAGACCAGAAACACTGTACCATCATAACTTACAAATGGGCATCTACAAAGACTGCCAGTCTACCTCACTCATGTATTGCTGTACCACCCTCTGGTACCACTGCAGCTATTGCAAACTAGGGCAGGCTATTTATATCACAGAGAGGAGAATAAGAGAGAGAGATTGAGGGAGAGAGAATGATTGGGGGAGAGAGAGAGCATTCAGGTGCAGAAGAGTGCAGGCATTAGAAAGAGCAGAAGGTGATGCAGCAGATATGGGCTGCAGGAGAGAATGAAGAAAGTAGTTAGACACATAGTTAATATAATGGACAGGCTGACATGAAAGTGAAAGAATAAAAAAGAAAAATAATTTAGAACATTTCACAATGTAGATATGGAAAAAAATCAGAGAGTCAGAGTTCAGGCTGGGAAATAACTGAAACACTTTCACAATATTTAACATGACAGAATGGGGGGAATTATGAGACATTGAGGAGGGTATAGTGTGTTACTACTGATCTATGAGTCAGATCATTTGCAGTTTCAAGCGTTTTCCCTGTGGAACTTGTTTACACACAACACTGAAATGTCACCTATGTAAATGAGCCAAAACCTGATATGAATAACAACAGCCAATATTCTAATTGTGCTGTTCTGAAATCAGTTTCATCAACGGGTCAGCAGGAGGCCCATGGACTGCTCACCACAGCACTAAAATGAGCAATGCAGTATATCTATTTACGCACCTTATTATATAATAACTAATGCGCTGATGTGTTGTTTAAAGCAGTGATTCCCAGTAGATTTTGCTTCAGGAACCTGATTTTACATCAAGTTAGACAACAATAAAATATATTATTTTCCTTCTCCAAGCTAAGCCTACTTATTTTGCCTATCTAACTATGCACAATTGTATGGTTAGTGGCGTTTTATTATCTGGTTTTAGCATTGGGTCAGGGACAGCTGAGAATAACAATCAGAACACACCTGTGACCCATTTTTAGGTCACGACCCACCAGTTGTGAACCATTGATTTAAAGCCATGCTGGGTGTAGTGGAAGTAACTGATCTTATGTCCTATATCTGATATTAAAATGAATCAAAGAAAGACTTTTACATATATATTACTTATGTCATAATGTTTAGCAATATATTTGTTTGTTTTTTTGTACATTTAAACTGGCAGGGTATTTCCCTACTTTCGATCTGAGACGAGTACCAACATGCTCTTGCACCCTAACATGGGATTTAAGTACCAAAGAGAATGCATGAATTTACATTCATTTATTCATTTGATAAGTAGCCATGTAATAAGTTGGATAATGTACAGTTGCAAAATAAACCCAGACAGGCTGGTCCTGTATCACATCAAGGAGTTTGTGTGCTACTGACTGGCGGACAGTACATTATCACATTTATCAAATCCATCCACAGCCTGGTCTCTTGAGTGAGATCAGAAAAGGACTATATATAGACACAAATCTAAGGATACATGGCTCAGATCCATTGTTTTGACGCCATATGATGAGTCTCTCTGTCAGGACTTTACCCCTGATACATCTTAGTGAACGGGGATGAGGGGGGTGGGAAGTGGAGTCTAGGCACGTGCCACCAAAGCAGGTCAACTAATGAAGGTCAGCAGGGTTCTAGTGAAACAACATGGCCAGACTGCCAGACGCAAACAAATAAAAGACATATGAAAGTGTGTGTGTGTGTGTGTGTGTGTGTGAGAGGGAAAGAGGGCTTTTCACTTTTCAGAGGGCCACACACACATCAGGCTGGATAAAACAGATAAAGAAGATTTCAGACATTGCAGGCTCCAGTTCTTAGGCAGAAATAAAGTCCAGCTGTTTACCCACAGAGATGTTCCCTCTTCCACCAAAGGACACAATTCTCACTCAGTAACTGAACTCTGATTTTAAATCACAGACTCAAGATGTTACAAAATGATTGTCAAAATAAAGTGTCACTGCATGGTTTGTTTTAATGGCACTCAAGGCAGCACTACAGGTCACTGACTAAATGGCATTATGGGTAACCTTTAGCTCTCACTATTTTATTTTCAGCCCCGGATAATGACCTAAATATAACAACTCTCACACTCAGGGTCAAAAACCACACAGACAATAATAGAAATGCGAGTCATGCTCCTACTCTGTATTGTTAGCATGTTGATGTTGTTTATAGGCTATGAGTGCATTAGCAGGCCTATATGAAGTATGATATATAGTGTACTGTAGTAACATAACTGCTACACTGAACCTAAACAGGTATGAAAATCTCAATAGTTTTTCTGGTGCAAAAATTGCTAACATTGTAAATGGAAAAATAAATTACTAAAAAAGTATGAAATGACCCATTAAGAGGTCAAAAAGAATAGAACAATATGAAAATAAAGTAATAATTTTCTTTCTAATGCTGACTGTGGTCTGATAAACAGGATATTCATTGGTGCTCCAGACACAAGAATTATGTTTTTGGGTCAAGGGTTTCTGGGAAGTACAAATGCAGTAATGAGTGTAGTAATGACCTGAGTTTCTGTTGCTCTCTCTCACTGCAGAAAAATCACTTCTCTGCTGAGAAATCACATCTCCTTCTATCACAGGGGAAAGTAAGAGCTCTTCTCTGTCCCTGACACTCTTCAGGTAATAGGTTACAGCTGCAACGTGCACCAGAAATATTCCAGGAATGCTGAGGCAACACAGTGTGAACGTCAGATATTGTCCGCAGGCCCTTAAAGTGCTGGCTTTTGAATGTAGGTTAAAATGTACTGCTCACAAAACTCCATTAGCTCTGAACATGCCAGATTTCGAAAACCAGAGTTTGTTGAGAAAGATAAAGGGGACCAGCGAGCACTCAAAAGACCTGAGGAGATGAGTGCGGACCAGAGAGCCTTTCTATCCTATAATGCCCCATATGAAGCTCACATAGGCCCTTAAGGATGAAGCCTCATTTGCATTTTTTATCAACAGATACGAGTGTCTATCTGTAAGCTGAATTTTCTACTACGGTAATGGAAACAGAAAGAGAAAAATTTTCATGATCAAATAACCAAAAACACTTTATTTTAAAACCAGCTGTAACAAGCTCATTTTTATTTCTTTTCACTGATGCACGCACACACAGTTTGTTCCACTATAATAATGAGGACATCTAATTGACTGCTATTGTTTTATATTAAACTAATTAAACTTCTTAAACTGCACTTTCTCATGAACATTATTTGACTTAAAGCAAAACACAATAAAATAAAAACATTAATTACTGGTAAGGACTAGGAAGGACCACTTACACAGCCCGCACAAGTTTTAGGTTTTTGACCTACTTGTCAAATATATTTGTGACAACATTTTCAAAGATTTAGCACAAGTATGGCCAAACCTGTAAACACACACTCACGCACACGCGTGCACACACATTTAGCACACACACTTACACACACACTCACCCGCTGCCTATCCTCATCGAACACAGCCTCATGTACGCTACAGGCAAACAGAGCTGTAGGTAGATCACTCAAGTCCATCATCTCCTCTGAGTCTTCCTCATTCTCTCTAAAAGCCATCTCCTCTTCATCACCCTCTTCTGGATCACTGCTGTGACCCTCTGAGTTGTTGCTCCACAATTTCTCAGACTCACGCATTATTCTACTTTCCCAGCACCAAAGGGAGTCACCACAAATGACCCAAAGCAGAGAGCTGAGATCCAGTGACAATGTTTTAGAGAATAAAAAAGACAAGGAGAAATAACAGAAAATTAGTTTTAAATATCATGTGCACAAATAAAACTTGAAGTTACTTCCTATTTAATCTTTGAGTTTACAATGACACCCTCAAAACCTTCATTCTTTTATGCTTCAAAACTCTCTGAACCACCTAAAGTTTCCAGCTATAGCTGGAGAGATATTAACAGTCCTATTTAATGATAATGCAGCTTCACACTTGGTGACAGCGTTAATTAGGTTTGTTCAGGTTAACTAAATATATAAATATATAACCAAATATATAACTAAATATGTGCTTGAGCTCTTTATTTATTATCCTCAATCCTCTTCCACAGCAGAGCCTCGGATGGCTCTCTGTGTGTCATAACGTCATCTAGTGGCCGTGATATAAATATGTTTTGGATCGTAATCTTATTATCAGCGTGGATCTGAAATAGAAAGTCTGTGTCGAGAGAACGCAAACATTCATGTTGTTGAATATGATAATATATCCCTAATCCTTTATCATACAGTTTGTGATTTTAAAATGACTAGCATAGCTTTCTGATATTGTGGAAAAACATCGCTGCTCTAGATTTCATAGCAGGTCGACCAGCAAGCTCAAACTACCAAGATATCATTCTAACAACATAACTGTCGTAGCAAGTTACTAAGCTACCAATTCTTGTACTTTTCTTTAACCTGAATTGCAAAAGAAAATCTCATTTCATCAGAGACGAATCTAAATGGCATGATCATTTAAGTTTAAATATAACTTACCGGTTATCTGTGCAACTGATTCAAAAGCGGAGCGACAATCCATCCATTTTGAGATCAGAGGCGTTAAGCATTAATGCAATAAGGGAATATATAATATAATATAATATAATATAATATAATATAATATAATATAATAAGGGCTAAATCTCCCTAACAAAAAAAGCGTCTTTTCATATAAACAGAAAATTCATTGGTTGCTCTCAAAAGAGAACCGAGAGTGAGGATTGACCAATGACACACAGGCTTATCTCATAACCCACCAATAGGATTTGAGTTCACGAATGATTGACAGTTCGTATTGGTGACGTACTTTGGCAAGAGTCAAACCGTTAGATATATATAAGTTTAAATTATATTTTTCACATTTTTATTTTTACAACATCAAAATTTCCAGACAGCAACAGTATGGGATACAGTAAGGCTTCTGTCATGTAAAACAAATAAGCACTAGACCAAATCAATCTGTTGTATGAAGTAGCAGTACTGTTAGTTTTACAGGATTTGTACCACTGTGTTAAATGTTAAGGCATATTAGAGAATTATTTAAATTTGTTTAATACATTATGGATGTAACTCGCTTTAATTTAATAACAATTATACAGTATTTCTTCTGTAAAAAAATCCTTTAAAATGACATTAAATTAAATTATCTCAACAGAGCGGTATTTCTGCTTAACAAACATAACAACAGTGTGTGTTCAAGATTTCCTTAAACTTTCAAACAAAACCAAATAATTAAACAAAGCGTTAATAATTATTGACTGTTTAACATATAAAAAAGCTGCACAATAGGGGCATAGAAAAACAACCAAATATTGGAAAAATACTATCCAGCAAATACTTGAGAAATATGATCCAGCAATAGGCTAATAAAGCACAGGAATTTCTTATAAAACATTCATCAGTGTTTCTTAAAGCATTATAGAAGTCATCTGTACATTTCAACAACCAACAGTGTTTTGGTATCTGATGTTCCCTCATTACACACATTTGAATAGAAAGGTAAATGTATGTGCCGTAGACAGGCACTGAAAATAAATCAAGTAAAAAAAAGCACATAACACATTCAGGACCAAATACTCAAAATGGGAAGTGCGTACAAGTTTACATTTTGTACTAAACACTGAATATAACTGACAGGGAATGTATTGTTAGTGTACATTAGGCCTCTGGGTGATAAAGCTGGAGTGGTTGTATTATGTTATGTACAAAGCAGTAGCATCTATAACATCTTTTGAGGTATATATATATAGACACTTAAGTTAAATATGATATGGTTAGATAGATGATAGATCTAACTTTCATGATGGGTCAGGAGTGATAGTGAAGTGTCAGTCAACATTTTAAAGACATGATTACAGTTACGAGTTTCATACAAAGACTACAATGACAATATCTTTTTGCAAAGAAAGTTTAAATTAACACCACCAATGAAGGTCCTAAACCGTGTTCCAGTAGTTTACACGATTGTTCTCCTAGATTAGGATCAGAATTCTCAGAAAGATCTGTATTGTTCTAGAGCAATACAGAAGTTCTACAATGCCCAAATGTTATATAGCAATCAAATTTTGAATAATTTGCTGTTGTTAACCAAACAGATAAGGCATAAGCACAAAGAGTCTTATTTGCTCTCATGCTTATTTCCACTCAGTCTTTCTTCAGCTCTGTTGTTTGGTACTGGCTAACAGGACTGGGTGAGATGGACAGATTCTGACCCACTGGGAGAGTCACAGGAGCAACGTTGTCATTGTTCTCAAGAGCCCCGTAGGAAAATGAACCATTATAATCAGGCTGCACAGCCAAGCCTTTGTTGTGAATGGTGGGAATACCTGTGTTGACAGTAAAACATGCAGTGTTTTATGCAATACTTGACTGGATGATTGTTCATTTAGTTTGTTAACGGAAATTGTATGCTGGTTGTCAGATGGCTCAGCTTTAACTGCTCAGTTGAAGGTCAGCAATCTCTAAATTAGCCTGAGCCTGATTCTAAGTAAAGCATGTGGATCGTTGTCCAACCACAAGGTTACAAAACTCGTTTTAAGTATTCCGATGCACCTTCAAGTATTCCGAAGTATTCTGTACACTTACAATAAACAGGACTAAAGCATTACTGATAGCTTTAGAAGTATATAGAGCCGTATGCACTACTTTTAAGATACTTTAATGGTGCTTTTGCATCCTTTTTGAAGCCTGATTTTTATGCATTCATTATTGCATGAAAAAAGCAACCAGCACAGTGTAGAATGTTTTCTTTTGTGTGTTCACAGAATAAAGTTATAAGCATGTTTGGTATGACATTAGGGTGAGTAAAAGACAATTTCATTTTTGAGTGAACTATTCCTTTAAGAAAAAACAAAATTTTATACACACCTTTTACCATGTCCATAGTTACATATGGCTCAAAGGCTTTGGCCTTTCTCTTGTTTTTGGTGATTAAGGCCACTCCAAGGAAGCATATAGCACATCTGCAGAACATTACAAAGAACCATTTCTTAACAAATCTCAGACTTCCAAAGACTCACCATAAATCTATCAGTCAACATCTGTGGAATGTCATGGTCAAAAACTTTTTCTTTTTGACACTAATCTGTATTAGTATATGAAGTATTACTCCCTTGATATATGATACACTAAATGTAAACTGCATTATAGTAACACTATACATGCTAATTATTACATGCTTAGAATCTATCACATAGACCTACCCCAACAGAAACATGCATATGTGCAGGACATCTTCATGGTTAAATTCCTGGTAAAATATGGTTCCTGTTTAAAAGCAAGCAGACTGTAATGAAAAACAATATTTGACCGGTAACACTATGCTGAAATGCTGATAGGGTAACTCCCTATTAGTGAAGAAGAAAAGAGAGAGAGAAATTAGTCCTACCTGCCACGATTGCAAATGTTGTTGAGAAAATGTAATTTACACAGGTAATGAGAGAAGAATCATACAGGTGGGATGCCTGTGCTAAAAATCTATATAAAAAGACAGTCAGATCAGACAAAGAAAATATATGTATCCAAGTTTGATGCCCTTAAATTGGCAGTAATTATAGAATAACTTACGATGCTTGGAAGACAATAGTAGCCACCATGCTGACGAACATGACATAGAATATGGGGTATGAGAGCTGAAGAGGACCCATGACACTGAGCACAATCATTCCTGAAACCGCTTTCACTGTGATCACAGTCACTGAGCCTAAAGGTCAAAGGTCAAGGGTAACTGCCATGATAACGACACAGATTCATTCAGATCTAGTTCAGCTGTATTACTCTAGCTGTGCATTCCTTTAGTTATTGTGCAAACACTTAGATTAATGTTTTAGCTCTACAAATAGATTCTTACCAAGTAGTGCCACCAACAGCAGGATCAAAACGAGGTAGTTTGCCTTCCATTGTTTGTAGAAATACAGGACCAGACAGAACGTGATGATTCCCAGAAGCTAAGAAAAACAAGAAAAATTTTTATATTTTAAATAAAAGCAACATGCACTATAAAACACCCTACAATTTGTAGATGCTTTTGTACGTGGGTGTTTATATTAGGGTGTGTGCATTACCAAGAATAATAGGAAGGGCCAGCTAATGACATGTTTGACAATATTTTCTGCATTCAGCTTCTCGTGAGAGTTTGGCCCAAATGTCACAAAAAGGTATGTCCCGCCTGCTGTCAGTGCACAGCCCATGAAAGTCAATATGTAGCGTTCTGCAAATACAAAAGACAGTGCTACAGACTGCATGTCTGAACAACTGCACAATGATTTTATATTGTTCTTAAATTATTTATCAATACAATAAATAAATTAATTAATAATAAATTACAAATGTAGTTATTTTCTGTTCAGCAACACATGGCTTCAATAGTTTGCAAAAACAGCTTTAGGAAAGACAGCTGGCAAATCAAAGCCAGCGTTACTGTAATAAGTTGTGGAATTTAAAGCAATTATATGATTTCTCAGCATGGTGTTTCATTTATTTGTAGTGAGAAAGACAAGAAAAACTAACTCAAGAATTCCTGTGCCTTCCACTTTTCCCTCAAAAACAGGAAACCTAAGATAGAGCTTGCTGTGAAAACACAATACAACTGGTTTAAAGCCATATTGCCTATAAAATTACACATTCATGGCAAACAAAACACAAGATTTGTTGCGTTCAAATCAATATTTCAGGCATGTAATATTTCTGATGTACAGATGAAAACAGAATAAAATACATGAATATGAACAACATATGAATTTAAAATAAAGTATTACATAAGTCATGAATACCTACATATGACAGACACAGCATTAAGTGGAGCTATGAGAGACAGGGGAGCAAACGCGTATGACACAAACAGAGCCCCCTCCCCTAGAACCATGAGCATCAAGCCAAACCACCAGGTCTTTGTACGGTAGTATTGCCTCGGGTCTTTATTTCCTGCTAATGACACATGACTTTGTTTCTGCAAGAGAAAACATCAGTGGTATGACGTTCGTTATACATAATTCCCTTTAGTTGTTTACTTTCACCTACACAGGGTGTATCCTAAGGTTACACCCTTTCACATGACCCGGAATATAATTATTATGAATAAGGGCTGCCAACACACACACTTACCTGAATGCTCACTGAGATGCTGACCAAAAGGTTTCCAAAGATAGCTAACAGTGTACCAATGAGGTTTTCCTGTGCATCATAAAGCCATATATAAACATAAGTAATAAACAGGAGAATAATCAAATTGTTTAATATCAACAATAATCAATAACCTGTACTTTAATCAAAAGTAAAAATATGATCATACAGACATCAACTAAATGTGATTACTGAAAACAGAAAGCTCAGTTAAAGCAACTTATACGGTGTATAAGCAGTAACTAAAGATGACTAAAACCAGCTTGCCCAAAACAGTTTAGCATCATAAAATCCCATATTTCAAGATTAAGTGTTACCAATACATAAAAAGAGTCACTTTTTTTAATGATTTTTATGTTTATAACACACAAACGACATAAACATTACGTCATAGACTCACGGTGTAAGAGTCTTCCGTCACGCCGTCCTCTCGCGGCATCCTCACACTGTCCATATTTACATCAGATAATCTGCGGGGATAATCTGCGCATCACCGGGCCCGGTTTACGGCTCTGATCGGTTGGGTCATCGATTAAAGACAACTACCTTTTCTGTCTAGTCTACGACTTCAGCGGACTGCCATTTTCAAAACTCCGTTTCTTCCGGGTACGCTTGACAAGAGGAGTGACGTTGTACGCAAGTTCTGCACGCTGCGAAGTCGGAGGATTGTGACGAGGTACCCAAAAAACTTTTATTAATGTGACTGCGGCGTGTGGTATTAAACTCTAGTGTAAATGCAGTTACCGATACAATTTAATTTTTTTTCACGATTTACGACTTGGACGACATTTAGTTTGGCATTGGCCTACAGCATGGCGTGTTTATGCGGTTTTAGGGTTTTTTTTAGATGTTTGTTGTTGTTGATTATGTTCATTATTCATGCAAAACATTGATTGATTCAACCAACAAACACATATATAGATAAATCAACATTTTCAACTAAACGCTTGAATATGACACTTATGGTCACCAGATGGCACCAATGCGCCTTCATCAATACAGAATCCCAAAATCATCCCAAGCATACTAGCTTAAACATCACCTGAGATTTGCAACATCCATTTCAAACAAAGAGCCTCTGTGTACAGTAGTTAAGTAGCTCCTCAGAGCCTTGAAATTCTTGCAAACTGACCTGAAATTTTGCAATTTCCATTATCCTATCCCAAGGGTATGGGGTTCTAACAGTAATTTAGTCCCATTTAGATCATTAATTGTGTGTTTGTAAAGCTAAAATGATGCATATTTTATTCTGTTTGTTTTAGATCCACTTGCAGTTCATTTGTCTCTGTAGGTAAAAAGGTGTATTCTACTCACACAACTATTTTCACCCTCTAGTGACATATAATACTGCAGACAATGAGGAAATCTGCATGGGTTATGGTGTGATTGAAATGAAACAAGTCTTTGACCTTTTGACAAAGTAGAATAAAAGAACCTTTAGCCATTTTTTTAGAGAAAAGGTACGCCCATGTCATAATATTTACTGATGCTATGAGAAATGTGTCATCCCTGTATGCGTGGTGATATGTCATTGGGTGTGGTATGGAAGGCCTGTCTGGAAAATGATCTTTCTGATCATCTTTTGTATGTATTTGGTCAATCATCAAAATGTAGTTATTTAATTGACTACAGCAGACAGGTCCATCAGTTCAAATAATATTCCGCAGGGTTGTGGGAGGGCTGCAGCCTATAGTAAACAGACCTTTAAAAGCTATTTTTTAACTATTTAGAGTGTGCATTACATCCAGACCATTGTGGGTGATAACCTTTAACCCCTGCCCATAATTCTAAATGACTTTTCTCTTCATGTTTCTGTCTTTTTCCTACTAAATGTTTGTTTTGTATGTATGGTTTGTAACAATAAATTTCAATAGGAACTTTCAGCAGTAAGTTATCAGATTCCTGTACTAGTTTCAGGGAATACCTGACATGGTGATTTGACTTGAGACAAGATCAAAATATTAAAAATCATTTATATTTGGCAAGTTTAATTATTATTACAAGAGTGTTTCAGAATGCCACTGTGTAAATGGAGGGAGTTTCAGATTGCTTGATGACATTTTCAATCCTAATTAAGATCAGTAAGTAATGATTTTTTCTCTGTAGTTAAACACACCCAGCAACCCCTAGAAGACGAGGAACATTTTTTCCCTTGAGGCTTGTCCTCACGAGGGTGACAACCCTCTCAACAGAAGTCTGTCACTTAATGTGAAATTTCCGAGTAAATTCTGAGTGGCTTATCTTTGAAAAGAAAGCTTCTTAGATTTACTTCTCTGCTTTGCTAACATTTACAGAAATCATTTTTGTCATACACAAGATTGCAGATGAGTGTTTTTCTGATTTGAAAAGTAATTTCCCATTTTTTTCCCCTAAACTGTCACAGAAACGTATTATTTTCATCCGATCTCATCTTATACTCTGACCTTATGTTTTAGATAGACAAATTGTGCTATATAATATCCTGATAGGGTGGTGATTTTGGTCTCATTCTTTTAAATTGTAGCAATCACCAGAAAAGCTCTGATGTCTGTCTGTCTGCCAGATCTGTTTGTGCCTCAGGACATCACCCCTTAAAAAGACTCTAAATATGCAAAACGTTTGAAGTTTAAGAAGTTCAGAGAAGGTGCATTTGCAGAATGAACAGGAAATTATTCTCAGGATGTTTATGGTTAGAATTACAGTTGCCTTCTGTACAGTAACCTTACTGTAAACATTATATGTACAGAAAATATTTTGTCTCCTTTATTTCCTGTAAGGTTTGGGCATTTTAGACATGATACTATTTCAATTTACTTAATTATTATTAGTGACTCATTAACCGTTTCAAATAACACACTGGGAAAAACGGTGTTTATGAAAAAGTGCATTGCAGCAATTTAAGTTGTTTATTAGATTAGTGCAATATTACCCTCTGTTTCACGATAATTATTTGATTGATTTTGATCATTAATAACATTAACATTTCTGTTTAATAATGTTACTTCTTTTATAATACATAATCAAAAGCTTTTTCTTAACTAGTCAAATATATCCTGTTTCAATGGCTCACACCACTGCAAATGTTGCCTCACCTTTTAGCTGTATTTACTGCGCAAAATAAATTCTTTGAAACATTCCACAGACCCACAGCGTTCCTCTGTGGTTTTGTTGTTTTTCATAAATGACAATCACACTCACAAATCAAAACATACTGTTCACATGAGTAAGTGTAAGCCTTATTGTTTATTAGAATTATCTCAGAGCGCTTCTATAGAGCTTCAACATTTTAGCTTCAAGTCTCCTGTTTCTTAGAGTTTTCTGCTCAGGAAAATATCCTAGTAATCTTACTTGTAATTTCACTAAACTTCTATCTATTTTACAACATCAATGAGCCGTCATGCGGCTTCATCTGTGCTGTTAATACTCTGTGTGTGTTTGTGTGTGTCTGTCACTGAGGGGTCATTCACTAGCTGACAGACCTGTTGTCTGCATTTCCACCCTCTAATAATCAGGTGTTTCTTTTGCTTTTCTACAGCTCTGATGTTGTTCATGTTACCTGCAGGCTCAGGACTGAGTGGCTTTAGCACCCTGAAAGTCTCTAATTTCAAATGTATTCCGCCTATCTGTCCTCAAAGGCATCAGCCTTATTAGTCACTCAAGTTATTAAGTAAGTAAGGAATTAAAAGGACAAAATAATATTTCCTTAAGTTTGATCTGGAATGCCAGGCATTGGACATTTAGATTTAAATTGGCCCTTGTATATCATTTTGACATTTTTTCCTATATATCATCAGAACATCATGTACTATGCAATATTTTGCATTTATTTGCTTGTTTGTTTCTCAAAATAGAAATGAACTGCAAATGCAAAATTCTTTACATTTTTGTGCAACTTTTAGTCCTGCTCTGAGATCTGTAGAGAGTTGAATCTATTCCTAGCTAGTCAAATTGATGTATGTATGATTCTATAGCTTCATATATGACAAATCTTGATAATCTTATGCTGAGGGAAATGTTGACAGATCATTGCAAGGGCAAAGTGTCGGTTCAGTGGAAATCAGTTTTTTAACCCTTCTGTGGTCCTACAGATATTTCGAATCATTATAAAACGATATTTCGCGGGTCAAATGACCTGCAGGTGCACTGGTAAAGACATGCTTCCTGTTGCACATCGTAGACGTTATGGGGCCATGCTATTAAGTTTGTCTCTGTGCACTTGTTTTGTGTTCATACACACTGCCTCCAGACTTACAATTCATCTTATTTATCACTGGTGGGTGTGGGTTGATGTCTTTCAAACCCCCTCCAGCACAAAAACGTTAGTTACTGACCAAAGGTAATAAAAAATCTGTGACAAACAGGTTTTAAATAGTAAATAAATTCCATCCCTGTTTCAGTAAGTATGAATGTGTGAACGTTAGTGTTTGAAGCTAACATCTCCATGTCACTTTTTTTTTGGCCTTCATGTTTTACTCCGGAAGTAAGTTTGTGGCGATACCTGATTTTTCTCTTATGGAATGAAGGTCCGTTGGAGGGTTGTGGCAAGGTAGGCTTTTCCTAAAACCTCCTCAGGTTCAGACTTGTCTTGGTACGCACTGAAAGGTATTTAAACATTGATCCAAGAGACAACAATGACAATGACACCTCAGTCCTAATGTGAGCAGAGCCATGAGGGAGAAATGAAGCATAACGTAGCCATGACTCGTTTAATCAGAATTAGAAACAGTCATTAAAGGGATAACAGGGTGTAACCATACGTTCCTCGTGTGTCATGACGTTTGTCTTTAAAAGACTAATTAAATTGTTCTCATAACAACAGTGTTAGGGTTTGTAAAGCCTTTCACATAAATAATTAGGTAATCTTCAAAATAGTACATGCTTTATAGCTGACACCGTTGTGTGTGAATCCTAAGTTTCCTTTTTTCTCAGAACACAATGCAGAACTTCATATTAATTCTATATATAATAATTATTTGTTTAATATATATACTTTTGGTAGTTGCATGCCAAAGCAGATATCAAATGGCAAATATCATATCTCAGAGTCTACTGAGATATAATGCACTTCATTTATGTCAATGCTGTGATTTGATTTGTCTTATGGCCTATTGTGTTTATGCATTTGGCTGACGCTTTTATTCAAAGCAACTTACACTTTTATGTTATTATTTTTGTCAATGTGTGTTTCCTGGGAATCGATCCCACAACCTTTGCACTGTTAACACAATGCACTCAATCAATTGAGCTACAAAAATACTATTTGTCTATGAACCTATTTGTAGAGAACTTTTAACTAGTAACATGTTATTCTGCAAAAACTATAAGCCTTATTAATGCTTTAAGTAGAAATTGTTTGTCTGTATTGGGTTTGCATGCTTATCATTGTACTGATACATATACACACATCTACCTGTGTAAAGTATTTGTGACCTGCAGTGTTTGGGCAACAAACATTTTTATTAGATCATTTTTTCAATTTATATTTGGTTAAATATGACTTGGCAAATGAAACAATGAATGGAAAAAGAATGAAGTGAATTAGAATAATTGCTCTGGGCTCTCACTAATTTGCATATATTATATTTGTTTATCTTGAGGTTTATAGTTACATAAATATAAATGTATAGATTTATTTATTTGTAGTTGTTTTTATATATTTTGTTAAATTTAAAATTTATTTAGGTAATTTTGTTAGGCCCACAGCCCATTTTTTAGGTGTGGAATTATTTGGACTGCATATCTGGATTTAATGTTAGTATGATTTAAAGTAATGTTTGTCTTTGTCTAACTGTCTATTATTTCTATTTTATTTCTATTATTTGTATCTGTGTATAAATCCATTATTTATTGTATGTTAGAGTATGTGCTTACATTCCTAAATACATGCTCACACACTGTAAGCATATGAGTGTAAGTTAGTGTGTGTGTGAATTGACAAAATTATTCCCTGAAGTTAACTATATTTAACAAAAAAACTCATTTTGGGAGTTTATTAGTTTTAGTTTAATTTTGTATGATTCATAATTGTATAAGATGTCCTCATTTAGAGAGCTAGGTAAACGTATGTGTCTGTGTTGACTTGGCATGTGAATTGAGGTCAGTGTTAATGCAATAATGGTTTGTTTGTATAGACTCATGATGAAGAGGTTAATCCAGATGGACAGATGGACATATAGATATACAGACAGACACAGGGAATAATAGGAGCTCTCCTCAATGAGACGTGACTTTTGTAAAAGCCATCGTGGCTAAACAAAAGGCTCTGTTTCATTTTCTTTCTGTTTATTTGTCTCTTCCTTCATTTTTTCAGCACCTCGTAATCACAGTCTTTGTTTGTGTTGGGTTCAGGTTGAACCTGTTGTGTTACTGTGGGCACGAACAGCACCTTTTCCTTCCACCTCCTCTGCTTTACACCTTCACCCATTCACCCCTTACCCTCTTTCTCCCCATCCTTTCATTCGCTGCCATGTTTTACTCTGTACTAAAGCCAGAATGACATGTGCCATTTGTCTTAAGTCTCTTCTCTTCCCACCTGTGTTTCTTTACAGGTGTCTGCTGCTACAGAGCAGGTGCATTCTGCATTCTTTCACTCCCTGACTCACTCACATTGGTTAATCCATGGAATTTATCTTAATTACAATCTATTTCCCAATCTGTTTCTCTGGATTAAATACAGTTATATATAGAGAAAGGAATAATTAAGGCATACCTTTACCTCCAAAAGTCTGAAATTGTAGGATTAATGTAAATTTAGAAATTTTTATAACTTAGAAGTAGAAAATTCAATTTGAAAAACGTTTTTGCACATTTTAGTATTGTAAAATAGAAACAAACAATTATTTATCATTGTGCACCAGTGCTAGGTTACTAAATAAATAAGCACATTTGTGACATTAGCTATGTTAACTCTTTTACATAAACACACATTCATTGCTGTAATAGAAGCACACAAATTTGTGGAGGACGTCATGCATGATGTTCTTAAAGCAGTAAGGACATACCAAACACTAAGACATCCTAAAATTCATGTTAATTTTCCACTTGCATTGTTATGCTGATTAACATAATTTGTAATTTATAAAAAATTTAAACATTAAAAAATAAATGCAAAATAAAAGTTTTTCATATGCAATCTCAGACTTTTGGACCCCACTGAATATAAATTAGTGCAGGGCTCCTATATAAAACACATCCAT
This sequence comes from Chromobotia macracanthus, assembly GCA_036877525.1. NCBI lineage: Eukaryota > Metazoa > Chordata > Actinopteri > Cypriniformes > Botiidae > Chromobotia > Chromobotia macracanthus. The sequence goes on along the minus strand of JAZGTH010000060.1, from coordinate 2,346,017 downwards.
AGTGGCTTCTTTAAAAACATGTTTTAATAAAATTTTACACCTTATTGTTGTACTATAACAAACTTTTAAATGTGGAGCTGAACTCACTGGCATCTATAATTGTCATCTTTATAAGAACATCTTTGGAATGTAACAGTATCAAATGTATTCTTTAGTAATCTAGTAAACTCTAGTACTATTAAATTATGTTTTATTGAGTTCACTGATTCAGTTACAATCAGATCTGTGATGAAAAAAACAAAAATCCTCTTTCTCTCTTTTGTCTGTCTGTCTCCCACTCTCCCTGTGTGTGTCTTGTATTCTCTTTCCTTCTCTTTAACAAGACAGGACTTGTAGAGTGAAACTCGGTGAGAGATTTTGGTGTTGCACACGTGAGGTGTGTGTGCGCTCTGTAAAGTTAGAACAAAAGTACTTTGCACGTTTTATCTGAGAATTAGGAGTGGGGTGGAGATGGGGGATTATTTTCTCAGGAAAGTGGATTTTTAAGGATGTAGTGTGTGTGTGTGTGTGTGTGTGCATAGGTGGTGTCTACATATGCGTGTGTTACACAGGTAACAGGGCAGCGGGGATAAAAGTTTGGACATGTTTCAAAGGTTATTTACAACAAGCATGTGCACTTGTGTTCGCATGCGGGGTCCTGACATGTTTCGTTTCTACGGTTGTTCCCAATGTGGTAACGAATCCTGGAAAACACGGCAGCCTCACAATCCCACGGGAACATCTCAACCCGTCCAGGGAAAAAGTAAAGAGAGAGAGAGGCAGATGACTATCGCTAAGTGAAAAAGTCAACCTCTCTTGTCATCTTTTATTTGGTGTAATGAGGGATGGTTTCTCATAACTCTGCTCAATTTACTGTCAGGTCTTAGTAAGAATCCCACAGACCATCAAAAGAGCTTAGAAACTGTCAGGATCTCTATTATTCTCCACAAGCTCTGCTGACAGAAATTAAACTGAATCCCAATGAGGAACAACTCATGTCAGTTTGCTTTTATAAACCACACAGCACACTCACACTTACGATACACTACTGTAGACTCTGCTCTGTAAATGATTTATCTTTAAAAGATTATGTTTTTAAATCCCTGACATTTTTCATTTCTGGATAAACTGTTGAACAAGGCTTTTTAATATTATCAAATAATAACCAATAACTAAAAAAACATACACTAAAAATCTTCACAGTAATTTTATTAATCTTCAATCTGTCACTGCTTCCTTTGTGGAAATGTTCTGCTGTCACTTTTTTTTAATAAATAAATAAATAAACTTACTTCGTAAATACTCTAAACTAGTTGATGTGATGGTAATGACAGTCAGCCTGGGGACAATGATTATTTGTTTTAAACAGTTACAGAAATTTTACAAAAATGTGACAATGAATTTACATGAAATCATGTAAATTCAAAAACATGTTTCCTGACTGTGATACTTTTCATACTTTTATTTTAAAAACTTAAAAAAATTTTGATTTACAGTTTCATCTTTGTTGGTTCAGGAAACAGTTATTTACACTATGTGTCACATTTTTGTGCTTTTACAGCCTTTACGCACAGACGAAATCCCTTGGAGGAAATATGAGAAAATTGTATCTTGCAGGTATGCTAGTTTGTGTTTTCATACTCTGTGTCCTTCAGTTACGACAGTTCCACCGTAGCCTACGGAAAAAGTTTAAAGAAATTACAGAATGACTGTCAGATGGAAACTGTCTTGCTCTCTTTCTCTGGGAATGAAACTAGGATTAGATCTGACCAATAGATATTACAAGTCACGCCTCTACACCCTATGATTTTACCATTACAATGTGTCTGTGTGTATGTGTGTGTCCTGATTCTCGTGAATGATGCAGAAAGATCTAAGGTTTTGACCCTAAGTCATAAATTTTAAGCACATCTTAGGCAACATCTGGTAGTTTCATTGGGTCAGTGTTTGCTTCTGGGCTTGGAGGATTTCTAAAAGTGTAGTCACCATTCACAACTTAGCTGAATCTATAAATTCGAAAACTAAACTTTGGACTTGCAAAAAAGCTCTTTTGTGAATTCCTTCAAACAAATTTGGACTATATTTAACTATGTTTAATGTTAAAAAAAGTTAAAAAGATAAAAAAACATTCTTCTTATATTTGAATCTCCTGGCATCAGATCTTAACTTGTAAATGTGACTTTGTAGATTACGCTTGTTTGGCTCTTAAGTTGCTTTGGATGAAAGTGTCTGCTAAATTAATAAATCTAAATGATTTGAAAGGATGAAAGGATTTATTGGCTTAATGAGACACGTTTTGTGTGCGCTAAACAAAGTCGTATTACTAGCAACAATTAAGACTGTCTAGACTATCAAAATTCTAAATGCATCATGTTACCTTCATTTCCAATTTTTCTTAACAGTTTCACAGATAGTGTTTGAAGACTTAGATATCAAACTGTAAAGCAACAGGTGCACATTGTACTATTCTCACAGCTCCAGACTGATTTCATCTCAGCTCTACACACCTTTTAAATACAATGAAATGGACCGTTTAAACCAGCCAGCACTGACTCTCTGATTTTAATGATTAGATTAAACTCTGATGACTTAGAACAGTTCATTGGTTCACGAACAGTTGAGTGTTTTTTGTCAAATTAACCTCTGATAAGGCTTAGTTTTTAGTTTCACACTTAAAAATGAAGGGTTCTAAAATCATCGCAGCAATGTCATAGAAGAACCATTTTTTTCCCCAAAGGACCATTGAGTCAAAGGTTCTTAAACAAGCGTTTCTTTCTTACATATAGTCTAAAGAACACCTTTTTTCACTGAAAGAAATCTTTTGTGAGGCAGAAAGGTTCTACAGATGTTAAAGGTTCTTTATAGAACAGCCAAAAATTGTTCTTTCATGGCATCATGAAGAACCATTTTGCAAGTGCAGGTTTGCACAAAACTACCAGTGTGAATTCGTATTCTGAAATAAATGACAAATGTTTTATCTGACGTTTATTAAAGTAAGAAACATACTTTGGGGTCCAAAAGTATGAGACCTAATTTGCATCTTTATTTGAATAGTGCTACATTTTTTCATTACAAATTATAATTTCAGCATAACAATTTGAGCAAAAATATGCACATGTATTTCAGAATTCCTCAGCATTTGGAATGTCCCCCTTTTGCTTTAATAACATTGTGTACATTTTAGTGCAGTGTGCTAGCATAGACTCAAAACTTAAATTCATTTTAAAGCTGATTATATTGTGTCCAACAGTCCGATCACATTTGCTTTGAGAAGCTCTGGGTACTTACTGTACTTTTGTCGTTTACTAAGGGATTTTGGGATGGAAGACACACAAGAGAATCTATAAGTAGATAGAGTACACTGAGGTATAGACACTCTCCTTGTATTTTTTGATCGTTTTTTTGTTATAATTTTTCTTATTTTCTTCTACTCACACATGAGTGTTATTGTAAGTAAAGGCACTTTATGTCCCAGGATTGATTTTTTAAAATAAAAATAATAGGTTTCAGTGGTTTTTTATTATAAGACTTCTTTATAAATATATTACTACTATTTTTGATAACCTGAACAATGTAATTCATCTCATGAGCATATAAGTGGGTTCAGCTCTTTGGTTTCTGATTCTTCAGCATGGTTTCTAGGTGTGAAATAATCCATTTGGAAGAGCATCTCGCTCTAATGGCTCTTTCCCTTTACATTCATACATTGCATTCATACACTGCTCTCAACCAAGCTGTTCACACCTGCTGCTGTTACTTTTGGTCTGAAATCAGATTGACTGGTATTAGCTCATGGGATCAGTGCAATTCAGTGTATGAAAGGAACATTATATTGTTTTGGAGGAACCAGAACTGTTACACTTTTACTCCATTTTTGAAAATCTGACTTTTGAATAAACAAAAAGAGAGTTGTTTTAGATTCAGATTATTAGATACCAAAAAACAAACAAACAGAAGATACTGTACATTTCAGTTTTAAAAAAACTTCTAAAAAGTTTTTTCTGAGAGTTTTCTCTCAGTGTGTGTCTCACATGTGTCTCTTATCTCAACAGACATAAATATGAATGTGTGAATTACTGTATGTCTCATATTAACATAATTGTTTGTAGCCTGTAGCCAGCTAGTAGAGCAAATATTGTATTTTTTTCTATTTTACGTCCAGAAACTCAATCAAATTCATTTACTGTAAACCTCTGAAGCATTATGATAGTTCCTAACTTCCTTCCCTAGTTCTTACAATCTGTCTTTTTTGGTTTAAGTCCAAGATGCCCGGAGGGGTCTGATGTGTGTGTGCGTGTGTGAAACTGTGTGGGTGTGTGTAAAGGCAGGCTGCAGAGCACGCACCCTTTGTGACACAAGGGCAAATGCATTGACATCCTGACAAAACCTACTACTAACCTACCTAACATATATTTAAATAAAAAAAGTGAATCTTATATATCGTATATTTTTTCTGCAGTATCCTGCAGTCTGATTACTTAATCAATTGACATAGCAAAATGTTTCTTCTGCAAGTAAAGCTTGTAGTTTAATTTTTTGAAGAAGTCAAATGTATTCATATCAAAATCACAGCATTAGAAACTAATGATCGAGAACTAAACATGACAAACACACTCATACACACATTTGTTCTTTCATTTTTTTGAAGTATGTGATGGTAAAGTAATTATAACTCTTAAATTATTTTCATGGTTTTTAATCAGAATTGTGGTGTGTTTTTGTTTTATTTTTATTTTGTGTGTTTTTTGTTAATTGGCAAATTAACAAATAGCAAAAACTATGCTTTAATTAAATATCATTGTACAAATAAATAAATTCTAAAATGAAGAGAGAAGAAACTGTGCAGTCAAAACTCTTTTAACATTCTGCCATAGAAAATGTCACCACATTTGCATGTTAAAACCTTCTTCTTTCGCCTCTACCTTTGGTTTCTGATCCTAAAATAAGATGCATTTCACACCTATGGCCAGCCACTCTCAGTCTTTTATATAAGGTGTTAATTAGCTGCCATGACTTGTAGCCCCCCCACACCCACCCAAAACATGTAAAGATTCTCTCTCTCAGCATTACGAACTCTCTCCAGCACTGAAAGGCTTAAGGGAGGATACACCTGTCCTATCACACACCTGCCTCAGGTTCTCAGCCAATCAGAGCCAAGAATCCAACCTGCTGGGTGGATAAATAATAGAGGCAATGTAGATATAAATCAAACCACTTCAGTCATCAGGATATAAACACACACACATACGCAACCTGCCACACACACAGCTGAGAAGATTACAGACTAAGGATTTTAGCTCCATTGCCTGTCAAAGGAGTCATGACAAAAGAGATTGAGTAAGTGTTATGGGTTTTTTCATTTATTAATATTAGATTTTATATGTTTGTAAAGTTCTGGTAAAGTTTTTTTTGCTTGCACAGATGTTTTGGTGTTGAAAGTAACTTTTAAAGCTTTTAGCTATTTCTAAATGGTTGTAAAAAGGAATTATTTTAAAGAATAATTGTTCAGTTAGTATTTAAGTTAAATATATTTTATGTGCTATTTTTTATGTGTAGATATTTTAGCAAAAATTGCAAAACAAATTGTTTAACATTTTTTAATAAGGCACTATTGTAGAATATAAAAATTCAATCCAGTGTCACATTTATGTTGTTTGTACGGCTGTTTCTAATGTTTCGTCTTGTATTGAAAAGAGGAGTGATGTTAGCCCCCTCCTTTCCCCCTGCTGATGTGTACCCAGTGCAAACTGATACAAAACACTTTCTCTCCGTCTGTCTTGTTTTTGCTTGCATACAGTGTTGTGTGAGTATCCTAGGGGTCTGAGTGCACAAGAGGAAAACATATCTTTTTGCTAATGTGTTAGGGGTTGGGGTCTATGTCAGCATACAGGTGCCTAGAATTACACATGTAGAAAAGTCGAAGCAGTTGCAAGCTGGATTTTCTGCTGATTCTAGAATATGGTACATTTTAGGGAGATACTAAAGCTGTTCTATAAGGTGTGTAAACGTCTTTAACCCCGTGTGGGCACAGGTGCCCAAACAGCTCTGTTTGTGATTTAGCTTAGCACAGCAGACCACCACATTGCTAATCCTAGTAGTTGGGCAAAGACCCAAAAACAAATCCATCCTCTCCCTGTTTGAGGAGTTGGTGATCCTCTCCAAATCCTCGTCTTTTGTTTGTGATGTCTGTGTTAAGTTGCAATTAAGTTCCTTCATTGTAGATTTGCTTCTGGAGGACAGACATGATCCCATAGAGTTGCTTACATTTTGCACTGTTTTTGCTTACATCTGGCTTTATGGGCCATTTATCTAAAATAATGTGATTTTGGAAGCCTGTTACATAGGTTTGAAGTATGAAGTCTGAAGGCTAAATGAAGTTTGCACCTTGAGATTATTTAAGTTTGGCACCTGAAGGTCTTGTGTTTACCATGAGACCTTCAGGTGCCAGATTTTTGGCAAAATCTTATGTTCTCTTACGTTGTGATACATAACGTTCATAATGACTTATGCTTGTTGGAACTCTTGGGAATGTGTGATGTTTTTATCTATGTTCATCTGCCTGCTCTTTCCCTCAAGGGCTCTCATGGTACAACAGAACGAGAGTTTCAGCTACTTGCGCTGTTCAGACAGTTACATTATGGACTCTTGGCCTTACGAGGGTGGTGGTGACTTCAACAAGACTAAACCCAGACTAACCTCAGAGGAAGATCTTACAGCCCACAACCTCCTCTTTGACACCTGCAAGGTAACATTAGAAAGGACTTTTTAAATGTATATTCAAAATTTTGTTTTGTTCCCCATAATTGTTAGATATTTATCCCTATTTAATTTTGTTTATAAATTCATTTATAGACCCCAAAAGAGCAAAAGATGACATCTTGTGCCCGTGAAAGCTCTATGTACAAACCCATGGAGAGGTAAGCTGACCTGATTCTTTTGCAGTTCAAACAGATGCACAGTGAGCACAATACCAACTGAATCAGAATGAAAGAGAAGAGGAATAATAAAAGATTGGCATGAACAGAAGAGAAAACAAAATTAATTTATGTACTGTAATGACAGGACACTTAGGTGTAAAAAGCTATTGTTGCCACATTTCCTCTTTATCCTTACAGTATATTGGAAGGTTGGGTAATTTACCTGAAGATTATTTGAGGTCAGAGCTGGTTCAACTGTTAATCCTCCTCATCCACCCATCCCAAAAACAACTGAGTCACAATACAGCACCCTTTTGTGCAAGTGAAAAATAGGTGCCTATAGAGATCGTCGGCCCGTCCAATGTCAAACCCTGCCGAGAAACTCAAACAGTGAAAAAATAAGCATTAGGCTGCAAACAGTTCCCACCCAGAGTGTTTGGTTTTCCTTTGCACGCGAAGAAAGCTGCATAAATAATGCGTAGATTGAGCAAAGCTTGTATTGACTTTAACACTTTTTTGTGATGGTTGTTTAGGTAGCTACTAGCTGCCGCTGCATAGCATGACTGAACTATTCTGAAGTGCTAGAGTTCCAATAAAAAACATTTTTGGACTACAGCATCAATGGTTATTGGTCTCAGTTTGTAATTTTCAGTTATTGCTCTCCTAGGACACCAAACAATTCTCCTCCTGAACTGGCCACACTGGAGAATGCCCATATAATGAAGCTTCTTTCTGATAACATCTTTGACTCAATCCTACTGTCGCAGAAAACTTGGCCATCTGATCAAGCTTATCCGGAGGCTAACGCAGAGGTTTGAGAGTATTTTTGATAAACACTTTACCAATATAAAATATGCAAGATAATGTAATGTAATGTAATGTAATATAACCATATTATTTATGTAATACAATACAAACATGTTTCATAGACTGCACAACATATTTAAGTATAAGTATTCATATTTAAATGAATATTATTTATTCATTTGTTTTGGTAAACATTATAAATAAGATTTTTGAGAAGCAAAATTGCATTAGATATGAAAACATTTTTGGGAATTTACTATATTTTGAATTTGCATTTTTTGTGTCTGTATACAGTGATAACTGTGCTTTAATCTTTATCACAAATCTTAAAACACATTTTATGAATGCTCAAAACAAGTGCTTTGTCCAATATAATTACCATCAGTTAATGACACGTCTGTTTGTTTTCTGTTCACAAAAACAGCCTGTTGCCTACAGCACTGCCTTTGTGGGGCAGACAAGCCCTGTGTATTCAGATTCCTATTCTAGTTCTCCTCCAGAGAGATACAGGTAAGAACTTTCCTACCTAAGCCTAAAGCAGTCAACTATTTTTTGTTCTTTTCTTCTCTGTTTGTCTTTCAATATATTCATTTCCCAAAACCACTCCAGCTCATAACGCAAAAATGTGTTAATTGGACCTCTTTTCATAGGAATGATTTCCAGTTCATTCTTGGTGCCCCACAAGCTTCCCAGCACAAGACCACTGAAATCCCCATGGTGTACCTCAACAAGGGGCAGTTCTACCCCATTAGCCTGCAGGGAGTGGACAGCACTGCTGGGGTCTCATGCAGCAAAGTAAAAGTAAGTTATATAATCATGAACACAACAACCGGGGCTGCCAAAAAGCATATTTGCTTGCCTTCCTTGTAACATTCAGAGTAACTTATTTCAGAGATTACTAAAGGTTAGTTGAACATCCTTTGTAATTTACCTTGAGGATTTTTGCATGCATGCAAATCCTCCTCATTCCTCAGCCCCTGCAGATTATAAGACTCTTAACCTTTGGAGATGGAGAGGAAGGTGTGACAGATTGGCCCTTTTGTTTGAAAGCAAAGCATACTGCTATGGTCAATGACAAAGCAGAGTGAAAGGGGTATTAGTGTGGTGACATATGACATCACTTGCTAAACGACAAGCATTTGTCCTAAAAGGAGTCACTAGTCACTAAAAAACAAGGTGACAAGTTCTAATAATACTGCTATTTTTCTTCTTATATCCTTCTCTCTCGCTCTCTCTCCCTCTCTCTCTCTCTCTCTCTCTCAGACGGTGATCATGGCTGTGTTTGAAAATGACAAGAGTCCTGAGATGCAGCTGAAGTACTGGAACCACTGGCACGCTCGACAGCCTACCGTTAAACAGAGAGTCATTGATATCGGTACATAAATCACTGTCATGACTGGAAATCAATAAACCAAAAGAAAAAATCCTTTATAAACCATTGTTTTTATTTCTTGATTAGCAACAAATACTTACTTTAAATTAGGTTTATTAACTCTTTTCTTATTTAATATAAACCTCACTCATTTTTTTGCAATTTAAGAGTCAAACATTCCCTCAAACAAGTCTTTATATCCTATGCAGTTGTGCTTCTTAAGAAAATGTCTATTTTTTAAAGATATTTTTCCTGGAAAATGAAAAGAAATCTCACAGAAATCTCACTGCACTCACGTCTTATCATTAGCCAAATGCTTATAAAGTCAAATGCTTTCTAATCTGTTGATCTCTGTTTTATATCATGCAGTTGTTTTAATACACTGTTCTGTATCAATTCTCAGCTGACTACAAGGAAGTCTTCAGTGGAGTAAGTAACGTGGAAGAGGTCGCTTTCAATGCTCTGTCCTTTATCTGGAACACCAATGAAGAAGCAAAGGTACGACCACATATGTACACACTTGCACAGGCTCACCTGTCACCTGTTTGTGTTAAATGATGGTTGAAAGAAGGATAATTTAGAGGAGTGTCAGTAAGCAGAGGTATCTATGGTATGTGACCTCCTCCTCAGGCACCTGTCATCAGAAAAGAGAATAAGAAATAGACAGAGGGAGGGAATCAGGGAAGAAGAGAAAAAGAGGGCAAACTTCAGCATGCCCCTGGGGCAGTAATGGGTGGGACAACGAAACTCACAGCAGGTGGAGCAGAGAGAGAAAGAAAGAAATAAAGAATGAAAGAACGTTATAGAGAAAGAGATTTCCTTGGAGAGAACAATAATGTTACTTATGTAATAAAAATCAGGATTGGAATGAACAATTTCTTTCTTCTAACCTCAATTCTCTGAATTCCTAATCTGTAGCCCATTCTACAGCCCAACCATGTGCCAAATGAATTGCTTGCTATGAGGAACTAGGAAAATCTTTTTAGACAACAGTTTATCCACCATCCTGCCCTCATAATTATTCTGTAGATGATTGTTTTTTGTTTTGCTTTTGTCTGCATCCAAACGTGTCTGATCTCGCCACCCTGTCATCCGTAGAGGCACTCCTTTTCTTTTGAAATAAATCAGAAAAACTGAACGTTCATTCATGCCACATTTGCATATGACACATCTAATGTCTCATCCCTGACCCTTCCTTTTGATATGATGTAAAGAGACTTTTTTAAAGCATAGCATTTTTTATTACCAGTGTACTAATGGCAGGCCTGTACATGAACCGGCCAATATATGAGCTCACTTGCGTTTCTATTTTCCAATATGAAATAAACTGTCAATGTTGTGTAATAAATCCAGGGTTTTATTATTTACAACGTGCTGTCATTGCAAGTATCTAAAATGTGTCTTTTAATACTTTACAGGTGCACATTGGCATCAATTCTCTGAGCACTGATTTCTCCTCCCAAAAGGGGGTCAAAGGTCTTCCTCTGAATCTGCAGATCGACACTTATGATTACAGCTCCGGGAACAACCGTCTCATTCACAGAGCCATTTGTCAGATTAAGATCTTCTGTGATAAGGTGAGCCAGTGACCAATTACATTGTTCTGTGCACGTCTCATATCAGACGCATTCACGCTCACCTGCTGTGAAGCAAATCGCATCACAGCATTAAAAGATGCATGCATGTAACCAGTGTTTAATAAGAAAAAGAGGTAGCAATAGATCTCGACTGCTTGTTTAGCTCATTTTGTACTGTGTTACAAGGTCTAAAGCAATCTGTAATTCTGACTCAACACTGTTTCGGCCTGCTAATTTCCTTAAAAATTATACAGTTTTTTCCACTGACCTCTGATCTCTTTCTTTCAGTTAGCATGTTCCAGTGTTCCTTTCAGTCTATCTTTTCAGTCTATCTTTTTTTGGTGTCTCCCGCCCTTGCTCTGTCTGGATCTTCTGATTCCTATTGATCTCTTTGTTTAGCTGATCAGATAAATGGCACCAGACTGCTCTATCTCACTCATCTTCTTCAAGCCTGTTTGTGTGTTTCATAGTGGCTGTAGCCATTAGCTGTTTTGATAGTGTGTGGGGGAAATGCATGATGGGAAGCTCTGATTTAACACACGTCTGACTGGTTTAGCAGCAGCAGGTGAACTGAGTGCAGTGCAACATTGCTGTGGTTTTTCTAAATGGATCAAATGCATATTTACCACACAGCTGGCACCAAAATGAAACATTAACTCATATTGAGTTGTTCAGTTTCAGCGTTTTAAGATTCTGGTTTTGAGTATTGAGAAATTAATAGTTCCTAAGAAGCTTGCATATGTGTTCTATTGTTTCAGTTTGCTCAGCCTGAGATTCTAAATGTGTGAATGGCTTGAATGTTTGCAGGGAGCAGAGAGGAAGATGAGAGATGAGGAGAGGAAGAGAACCAAGAGGAGAACCAAGAATGTTGCAGACTCCAGCCACAACGGTGAGTGCCATCAGTTATATAATTATAACAACACAGACAGGGAACACCCATTACCACCTTATGAACAATGTAGTAAAAAAAATGTACATATCTTCCCCTGCTGCATTTTAGTGTCCTTGTTGTGACCTGTTACCTGTGCAAAATAGTTTCGTTACCTAACACTTGGATTGAAGCCTCTTCATTTTAAACAAACCTTAAACCGAAACAAATTTTACACACGTACTTTCAATCATGTGTAAAAATCTTTACACTCAAATTACAAAGGGGCCCCTAGACAGGTGGCTAGTTAAATAGTTGCAACAACAAAAAAAATGCAATCTTAATTTTATCTACATATAGTGTTGTAGTTATGCAGTGTACCGTACAGCTTGTGCAATTGTCAAAGTTGTGTACCCAACTTTTTGATGTACGCACATACGATTTTTGTTGTCAACTAGGCTACATTTGCATGTTTTCAGTCATGAAACATTGATATGGCTATGCTTTAAAACACTACACTGGCTACACTGGAAGAAGTGGCAACATGCAGTTTTTTTTACTAACCCCACCCCAGTGCATACAGTGCATTTATGACCATTATACTTGTATTTATTAACAAGATTATGTTTTTGTGCTCCCCAGGTTCTAAACAGGCTCTGGTCTCCAGTTCTGTAGGAAAGGACTGCACATATTTTAAAACTCTAGATGATCACGTCACACAACCTGTTTTATTTATCCCGGAGATGCACTTCAGCACCATGCAGCGCTGTGGCCTGGTACGTCCTCCACTCTGTCTTTCACACATACAAACACGCTCTTCCCTGCATCCCAAAATATGTGGCTTAACGCAACACTGTTGAGTCATGTACAGCAACACCCTGAGGGCTGACAGCATAGGAGCGAGAGAGGAAAAGTGTGGGAAAATATGCGGTGGGAAAAAAAGTGGGCTTGGAAAAGAACAAGAGAAAGTGATCTCGAGATCAGACATGCTAACTGGTGCTCTGCTGAGTTTACAAGACGGCTGATGAAACTTACTTGAGGAGGGGACGGCTGCGCTGACTGACTCTAGGATTAACCTGTGGGATTCTAAACACACACGCATGCACACGTGCTTCAGTTCTGCTGGTGTTGAAGAGATGCTTTTCAGCAGTGTTTACACTGTATAAGCTAGGGAGGAATAGATGCTGTTGAGACAGGCCTTTTTCCCACAGTCCAGTATGTGTGTGTGTCTCACACCTGTTAAATTAATGAGTTAGTCATTTTATAACATCACTGGATTGGCTTTGGCTTGGCATTGTTACATATAACCAGAACCCAGGGGGTGGTGGGTGGTGGGGGGATTTCACATTGAAAAAGATAATGTCACTCTGGTAATGTTGCTATCATGGTTATCATCAGCATGCAAACACGCAAAAGCCAGGAAATGAAGCAACATTTTTATGACTTAAAAAACTGATCTTATCTGATCATTTTTGTCCAGGTGCCCCCTGTTAACCTGGAGGAGAGCGATAGGAACTCACTGAAACGCATTAACTGCTACACAGACGGCGGTGACCAGAGCAGCTCCCCGCCTAGCAAGCAACCACGTCGAGATGAGCAACAGAGAGGTACAATCAAATTAGAAATGTGGTGTAATGCTGTTTTTTTTTTTTGAGGGGAACTTATCCATATAACCAGTGTCATTTATCATGGTTTTATGCACTTGAATATACATCACAGACTGACAGTTTCTGTCTATAGATTATTTTGATGATAAATTTTTTGTTTTTTTTGTCCAGTTCTGCTGTATGTCAGGCGAGAAACCGAGGAAGTGTTTGATGCCCTCATGTTAAACACACCGACCCTCAAGGGCCTGAGAGAAGCAGTGAGTTTCCCCCTCTCTTTCTGTTACACATATTTGCACATAATTGTGAAGATCTTATCTCAAACCTTGAGAATAATCGTACATAAGACTTTACTCATGTCCCTTCTGCCTTCTCAGATTTCAGAAAAGTATGGCATGCAAGAAGACACCATTGGGAAAATCTTCAAGAAATGCAAACGAGGGTAAGATTTTTATAACCTTTCCAGTCAAACTCAGAGCTATCTTCATTGTAGCATTAGGTGAAATGTTATAGAAATAATTTTTGTGCCCATCAGTGTTGATTGTTTGGTCATAACAGTGTTAAACAGTGTTCAGTGTTCAATAGTTTTGGTCTTAAGTAGTTGTTGCACTAATAAAAGTTTAACTCTAGTTATCGTTAGCACCTTATCCAGTGACTTCTTTAAAAGTTGCTGTTAAATCTTACAGTGAGGTGTGATGAAGCCAAAAACCGAGAGAGATGTTGAAATGTCCTCTTTCACTGAGATGGACGACTGTTAAACCCTTTTCTTATAATCTGAGCTCCATCTTAACAAGTTACCTGGAAGCAAAGTCGACAGACCGGGTTGACAGGAGATCTGTAGTGTTTGGAATGTGGCAATTGCTGCTCCCCTTTAAAACAGGGTGAATAAAAAGCCAAACAAAAGGAGGAAGACAGGAAGATTTCAACATGGGTTGAGTCATCCGATTGTTATATGTTATTTGTGAAGGTTTACGAAGGTCAGAGAAGAACAGCAGAGATGTGAGCCCTGATAGGAAGGCAGCATTGGCGTCTGTTTGTGTAAGAGACATGCAATTTAATGAGCCCCGGCTATGAGAGCTGAATTTATCTCTTTGGCTGGTGGTCAACCATGACATTGTGTAGACATTTGCATTTACCTGTTAGCTTATCCGTATCAGAACATGTGGGGGTATAACCATCTGCCTGTTTAACTCACCTCAATGCATCATATAGTATGTATTTGATATAGTAGTCTCACTTGTCATTAGTGCAAAATATAGACTGATTAGGACATCGGAAACAAAGTGAACAAGTATCATTTTGCAAGGGTTTATTTTGCAATAATGACCAGCTAACTTATCTCACTTATTCTACGTGCTAAATTAATCAATAGATAGTTTAATATTGGTCTGTTTAAATTATGTTAAAGAAAAAAGACCAAAAATGACAGCAGAGTGATACAAAAGACCTGAAACTAGCACAGTGCAAATGATTGATTGCTATGGACATTATAAAAAAAAATAATTGGCTGCAGTGGGCAGAGACTGACCAATCAGAATCAAGGAATCTGGAAAGCCGTGTAAGAAATCCCATTTAAATAAAGGACATAATTGTACTGCTGTTGGTCATGCTTAAGCAGATGATCTGTCACCTGCTATTTTACACACCTACTGGAACTTTTAAGGAGCCACTCTGACCTAGATAGAAAAATGTCCAGTACTCTATTATCTTAATCATCCTAGCCTAGAGCTGTGTAACTTGGAGCTTAACTTTCCTCAGGCCGTTAGATGATGATATGGCTGAAGGATAGAGACAGGTCGAGCCACATTCTCTCTCTCTCTCTTGCCCCAATCTTCAATCATACTCCCTCCACCCTCAGGGCTGGGAGAGTTGGCACAGCATCGCTGTTAGTCTGTCATAAACACGCACATACCGTCTCTGCTAGATACACACGCTGGCTGATCTCACTGGTGGAGTCAAGCATTGTGCCAATTGTTTGCGTTAGTCATGAGATTGAAATGTTTTAGATAAAGATTGTTTTTGAAGGATCTAAATCAGGGTCTGCCCTTAGGGAAAAATGATGAATGCTTTATTAGATTGTGAAAGAATGCTTAGTTTTGATGCTTAAAGTTAAAGATTGATGAGCAAATGCAAATAAAAAGCTGTCAGTTGAGCAGTTTGTGTTGAAGTTCCTGATCTCCAACTTTCTTTTCCCTCTTCAGGATCTTTGTGAACATGGATGACAACATCATTGAGCATTACAGCAACCACTCTGCCTTCCTCATTGAGATTTCTGAAGTCATGGTCAATCACTTCCAGGTCACGCTTATGGAGTTATAAATGATATCATCAATCAGTGACGCGACACCTGATCCTGCTGGCAGCTTCTCACTGCCCCTCCAATCAAAAAGCACAAGCAACTCAGATTCATAAGCCAGATTCTGCAGTGCCCGAGCCGTCGCCATGGAAACAAGAGAACCTACTTTTTCAGTTTCAATATTCATGGTGTAAATACCATTTACCTCATTTATACTTTTTAAAAAAATATTTTATCAACAATTATTTTATAACAAGGAGCATTTATGATCAACAAAGTAAATTGTATGTAAATATTAATTGTAAATAGACATAAATATCATAATGTTGTGTGTTAACTCAGTTTTATAGCTATTTGTTATTATTTCACCGACAAACTTGCCTTTTTTATGCTGCCTCTTTATTGCTTACGGTAGGCCCATCATTTCTAAACAGTATGTGAGGAGGTTGTATCGCTTTATGCTACGATGGTGGTTTTCATGTTTTTTAAACTTGCCGCATCAGGGTGCTGTAACTTTCAGCCTGTTAGTTTCACATCTGAAATGCTCCATACACCACGAGCTTTCAGACTTATAAGTCGCACATTTCCACCCTTAAAGGGCTGCATATCTGTCAGTGTTTCGCTCACCTAGACTTTGATAGTCAGATCTAAAAACTGGGTCCACACATTTTGAATCTGTGTGGCTATACCGGTTGCTGGGACGACCGACCCTTCTTCCCTTCGACATTTAGATAAAAAGTTCAGACGAACCACTGCAATATCAAATTTGCCCAAACATCAGATTAATTAATGGTGACTTTTTCAGTTGCGGTTTTGCTTCACAAAACTTGTACATTTCAAGTGCTTTGTATTGCTGTCATACATTATTGGTATACTAAAGCTGTGTTTTCCTTTTTTACTGCCCCCGCTTTTATAAGGCAAATAAAATAAAAAAATGTAGTGGTTGATGAAAAATGAGTGGTTTGTCATTGTGTGAAGTTGTTCAAAAACACCTATCAAAAATGATACATTTAAAAATGTTGATAAATTGATTAGAATGTACTTTGGTCTTGGTGAAATAGGTGTCCTAACAAATCCACAAATATCAGATTCTGTGCCCAAGGCTCTGTAAACAACAAAAAGGAGCGGTCCACTTTTTTGGCCAATTAGAAAGCCAATCAATTAAAAATGCTCTCTGTCTGTGAATCACTCTGTGAGCGTTGGTTTAATGACTTAAGGTCTGATGGAGGCTTTGGAGGCTTTGGAGAGAGGGTATGTGATTGAAATTAGCCAAACCGCTCAAGTCATTTACAGCACCTTTAAAAATCAGGACATCAGGGTGCTATCATAAAAATCTCAGCTAACAGGAAATCTTCTCAGAACATTGGCTTCTCTAAAAGTTCGCTCAAAGTTGTCATAAATCTTTGTAGTGGTATTAAGTGGTATCATAGAAGTAACATTAGTAGTCTTTTCAACGTTATATATTAAATATTAAAAACAAGTATAAGTTGTTAATGGAACATTTTCAAAAATGTTACAGAATTAAAAAGTTTAAATAACTTTCGTATAATCAAACAGTAACGTTAATACAATGTCTAAAAAACTGAAATGTTAGAAATGTTAGGGAAATGTTCTTACAACCTAAAATTGTTAGCTGGGATCTCACAGGTGCTGACCTATAAACTATTATCAAGGTTTCTGTTGTGCTTGACATTGGACTCCAGGTTGCTTGATGATGCCAGTGGTTCAGTTTGGTACCAGGTTCCACTGACTGGACCCTGATTTCCATTTAGATTCTATAATGAGGACTGCAGAACATCTAAGAGACGAGAAGCACATTAGTGTTTCTCATGTGAGTCAGTGGTGTGAATGCCTTGAAAGATCATGTACGTCATCTTACTGTCTGATTGACACCCGCCTTTGAGGTTTAATATATATATGTGTGTGTGTGTGTGTGTGTCTGGACTAATACATGCAATAAGAGTCTGTCCCTTTAAATTCATCTCTCTCGTTCCATCTCTATCTTTCAATGTCTCTGTTTTGGTCCTCTGGTTGCCTTGAGCTAGCAGACTGCATATTGTATTCAGCACACGTCAGACTTGCTGTTTGTTCTGTGGTGTGTGTTTGTGTGTGTGCATGTTTAAAAGGAGAACGGGGGTGTATGGAAAGGCACATTCAGACGGCTAAGGAGAATCGGAAAGAGAGTGAGTCAGGGAGAGAGAGGACGGGGGAACCATCAAAATTAACAAAGAGAGCAACTGTATAATCACTCCACTGTCTGACTCTCATCCTTCTGTGGACAAAGGAGATCTTCTTCAGAGAGGTGAGTGAATGACAGCTCTGTTGTGTGTGATGCGAGCTAATGATGGAGAAATGACTATACTATCACCTGGGTGAGCATAAAACAGGGTCAGCAGAGTAGGTCAATGCACTTGCCTTTCTGTCCTCTTCCTTGTCATGTTTTCTTATTCATCGTCACTGCTTTTTGTCTGTGACATCTGCTGTGGGTAGTTTGCAGAGGCGCACCCTGTTGATCTCTCATGATGTCTGCTATGAAGACCAGCATTGCTGGTCAACAGCATATGTCATGTTTTGGATGCTCGTGTGCTGGTTAACTTGCTTAACAACAGAATTTCTTTGGTCATCCAACTTCACCAAAGAAACCAAGCTAGTCGGCTAGCTTCACCAGTTAGTCATTACTGGTCCACTAGTTTGAATAGCGCTAGTCCACTAGTTTAAACAATCACCTGGGAATTTTTGCTGGTCTGAGCTGATGTTTCCAGCCAGCAGAGATGTATGAGTTTTTTATCTGTTTACCCATCAGTTTAAAAAACAAAACTGGGATGCCCTTTTTCTGATCATACTGTCATGCTGAAGTTCTGAATGTTTCACAACTAACACAGTGTGAAAACAGGTGTCTGAGGTGTCAGGTGCTTTCACTTGCATTTATAACTGAAGGAAGGAATGTCAGCCGCATTATGTTGGTGTGGCAAAGCCTGTTATGTGTTTTTATTACTGTGTGTGTCTTTTAATGTTTGTTTTTTAGGTTGCCATGCAACAAAAGTGACTGAAACAGGAAAAAGGTTGGAAATTGATGTGATGATAGATACAAATTAACTTTAATAATACAGCTATTGACCAAAGTGTTGTAATCTCATCACAAGCTATGTGTGGCAATATAAACTCACACCCAACTTGCAGATTACATCTTAAATTAATCTTGGTTAACAACCAATTAGATGCTGTAGATATACTGCAAATCGCTGTGGTGTATTAGGCACATGTGGATTATTTGTGCATTAAACATAATTGCTTTTAATTGCAGCATATCATTCTGTTTTTTTGTCCTTGTTTTCTGTGTGTGTGTCTACAAAGCAGACATCAGCTCGCTCTGTCCTCCAGACATCTGGCTTCCTGTTTACGTACAATATGCCCTTCAGACTAATTTAAAATCTATCCAGCAACAATTTCCATTTCTGGGACAACATAGACATACAAAGACGCAAACGTACACTCCAACAAACATGCTGCCCATGTCAGAACAAGACAAACATCAAAAGAAAACATCATGAAAGGCTACATAAACATAATCAAGTTGTTAATGCATACATGTGTAAACGTTTGTGGCTAATAGCACTTGGACTATTCCAAATGTACCACAAAAGATGCAACCATGGGATAGTCTAGGTTACTGTCTCTTAGCAACAGACGGCCATTCGCCTCCACTGTGCTGGTTGCCAAGAGTGACGATGTTTCTTAGCGCTCAAAGGAGAGTCATGAGCTAACAAGACGTGCATATACTTTCTCTCTCTCTCTCTCTGTTTTTTAGATCTAACAGACTGATCAAGCAGAACCAGACAGAGATCATAATCCATTTCCAGTAATAGGTTTTAGAGTGGATTTTACATCTGGGCTATGATTTGTACGGAAGAATCTTCTAGAATCTGTCCTCCCAATGTGAGTAAAATGATTTAAATCTAATCTAATCTGAATCTCATTCTCTTCACTAGGTCCTTGGTGGTGGTGACAGCTGTTTGGCTCAGCTTCACATTTAGCGTCATTCTAAAATAGGGTCGACAACCTCTTGAGACTCTCCGGTCAGCTACACATCAACAAAGCGTAATCAAACTTGATTCACGTGATGCACACTCCTGCGTCCATGCTGATGGGGGTGGTCTTTGCTCCCTTGGGCCTTGTGTTAGTATTTACGGCAGCGATCACACCTCAGTGGAGGGAGGGGCAGGCGCGGCTGGGAGCGGCAGGGCGTGGTGGAGCCACGGAGCTCCTCCTACTCCGTTCAGACGGACTGTGGGAAAGCTGCCTGCAGGTGGTGCACTCCGAGCTCAAAGAATGCTGGCCAGTGTCAGGCTCCTACCAACGGGATGCTCGTGTTCGACTGGTCCAGGGGATGGTGCTGTCATCCCTCTTCCTGTGTGGTGCTGGGATTGTACTCGCTAGTGTGGGCGTTCGATGCTGGACTGACATCCCTCTCAGGAGTATAGCAGGAGCTGGTGGCCTGTTAGTAGCACTAGCGGGCGTGCTCAGTCTGGCTGCTTTAGGGGTGTACACAAGCCATCTCTCAAAACTGGGGATCGAGGTGGATTCAACTGTATCTGAGGCCCAGGGACTTAACATACATAAGCCACCACAACTAACGCTACACCCTGCCGGGTCGCTCTACTTTGGTTGGGTGGGTGCTTTGGTACAGGTGCTGGGAGGGGCAGCTTTGCTGTTTGGGTTCAAAAACATTCAGTGTCCATCCTGTACCAAACAGAGGCTCAAAGATAGTGCAGAGATGTATGAGGTGAACTGTTAGGACCAAGAAATATTTGCATCAGTGCGATAAAGAGACTGTGTACAACAGGAGAGAACAGTGTATTATTTAACACGTTGCTTTATATTTGTGGACATTTCTGTTTGCAGTCTACCCAAAAACTCAATAGTGTTGTTAAACTAAAGGAATGTTCTGGGTTAAATATCAGATTTATAGACAGTATGTCTATGGATTCATTACAGAAGCCTTTACAGATAATGTTAACGTTGTATGAGGTGTCTCTGTATTACAACATCATGCATAGGTTTTATGATACATCATGACAACAACAGCTTTCCTAAGCTGGCATAAAATGATTGCAATGTACTAACGTCACAAGGATGAAAAGCATTTCAGGCTTTTCCCGCTAGTACATGAGAAATTTGTCTTTTGGCTAACAAACATCTCTTAACATTTGGACCAGAAGTACTTTTATCTGTACTTGATCAATCTTTGCATTGTAACCGTGTTGTTACTGACTGTTGTACTGTCTGTTTTTTCTGATTAAACGTATCAAAGGCTTATTTTCCTGCTTTCTTTCAAGTCGTGAATAATCAAACCGCTTGTATTTCAGTCATCACATTTTTATCTATTGGCTTCTTGCCATGCAAATGAGAAAAGCGACCTGTCAAATACACACTGACCAGAAATCATAACCACATATTATATTGTATCTCATTTGCAGGCATCAGAGAGCCACTACAAATATATATAGAAATATAAATGTTGTTATATTTTTTACCTTTTAGATTTACACGTCACAAAACACTTAAATGTTGTGAAACCTCTTTTAGATAGCTGACGTTTGGTTATCCCTAGCTAACATTTGTAGGTTGTAAGAACGTTCCCCTAACGTTTCCATTAGTAACGAAAACGTTAAAAATGTAAAAAAGGTTGAAAGTTACAAGTTACAGTTTTGTAGACGTTGTATGAACGTTATTGTTTAGTTATAGCTATAGAAGAACGTTATTTAAACATTATGCGACGTTTTAAAACGTTTTAGAAATGTGATATATAACGTAAATAAATGTTATACTAAGGTTACTGCAAGAAAGTTTTTGATAACTTTTTGATAACCTTTTAGAGAACACTAACCAACGTTGGGGGAACGTTACCTGTTATCTGTGCTTGGGGCACCGAAAGCCTATTTCTGTAACGCTGTACGAACATAAACATACAGCGCACCTACAATGTAACTGTTGAAATGATTTAACACTGTTTCTCTAGAGATGTGTCTGCGTCTTAAAGTCATTAACACATCAGAAATGAATCATTTACACATTGCATCCAACAGGAAAGAGCGTGATGCAACAGCATAGGCATGCCATATATAAACACACAGCTAATATATGCATGAATATAAAGTACACTTACATAAAAACATAAGACGAGACAGCAACAGCTGAGCAGAAAATGCTGCACCTTGTGAAAATAGGCGCAGTGCGCCACTTCGTGGCAAGTGTGGCAATTTAATACAAACGCTATTTTCCATGCAAACGAGGTACGCATTTTCAAGAAACATAGTGTCTGAGCATGCTGCACTTTTTCAGGATCTGTACTGCCATGCAGCACCTTTATTCATAATGAAAAAATAAATTCTCATTAAAGGAACACTTTCATTTCTGAGCTCTGTCTGAGCATTCAAAAAACATTCATGAAACCGTTTCTGACATTGCAGGTACACAAATTATACTCTCAAAGTCATACTACATAGTAAAAACAAAAATACATCCCATTACAATTATAATTATTCTAATATTATAATTCTCAACATACCTAAAATTAGACAACCTTATGATCAGTGTCCTTTAACAAGTGCCTAGAGTTTGATTTGTTCCTTTCTCTGCAAAAGGCAGTTATTATAAATTCAGTGAAAGTTCATATTACATGTACAGCTCTTTCAAAAAAGCTGTAGATGAGTTTCATTGTTTTCAAAAACAAATCTCTACTCTGTCCCAGATGGGCTGAGTTTTAGATCATTTATACCAATGTTAGATTTTCATCTAAGCGTTATGGACTCAGCACTGATTAGTCCTGGAAATGGTTGTATTTGGATGGTTTGTGCACGTCTCATATGTAAAAGTAGTTTTCTGTGGATGTCGTATTGTCCATGCCTGTGGTATGTGTCTGCACAGGCACAGTTGCATCTGTAGGGGTGAGGCCTCCATCATCAGATATTTCAGTATCTACCAGCTGTTCGCCATCACTCAAGTTCAGTCCGCTTGCCTCATCGTCGCTCATGGAAACTGTCTCTGTATTGGGTGTGTCTGTCTCTTTCTGCTTTTTCTCACTGGCTAGTTTCTCAATATCCTGAAGCAGCTCTTCATTAAACTGCTTCCACTCACGAAACTTCTGCGGCGTTAATTCTGAATCCTCCAAGATCTTATTAATAAGTTGTAGCTCCGCCTCCTTTGCCTGGGAAACACCAGCAGCCAATAAGAAACCAACCGAGCCTGACCAATTCTATTTAAACACAGAGGGGTCTACAAGTCTGAGACCACTTGTGAAATTACCTCTATTAAATGTTTTTCTGATTTGATTAAACAAAATGTAGTTGCGGATTGTATTATCAAAATAACAATTTGCGTGAAAAATGAACATTTCAGAATTTCACAGTATTTGGTAGGCCTTTTGCTTTAATGACATCATGCACCTGAGCTGGCATGGTCTCCACAACCTGATTATCCACGCTTACCAAATGTGATTTGAGAATGTATTAAAAACCATTCTGTTCTTCAATGGAAGCAGGAAGTCTGACCTTTTATATAACTAAATCTTAGATATTTCAGATGAATAATGTTTTTGATCAATTTTATTTTAAATTTTTATTTTCGGATAACTTCAAAATAATGAATACATAAAATATATAAATCTTTGCTTTCCAATGTGGTCTCAGACATTTGCAATCAGCTATGTACAGTTCTACAAATAGTTATAGATTATGATGACTGTTTTTTAGATTCTGAGTAATATTTTACTCACATGAGTTAACTAATTTAGTTATTTATTATTTAATTAATGCCTGACCTTAAGTGTACTCTGGAGGGCACGGAGGGTGTGAATTTTCTCATTGATGACAGGGTTCTTGTTGCGTTTGATGAATGATTTACGGAGCTGGTCATGGGTCACTGGTTGATTCTGTCCAATCAGAGACACCCCTCCTTTTTTCAGGCTATGAAACATTTCATCCATCTCATCTACCCTTCCTGAGAGTGACATAGAGAGAAATAGAGAGAGGATGAAAGCAAGAGAGACATAATATATACAATAGGAAAGTCTGATGCAATCAGAGTTTTCATCTGTGACTATTTAATGCTGCTTTACCTGCCACTTTACTGCCCCCTGCTTGTGAAATGGTCATTGGCTCTGGCGTTGATGTCCTGTTCTTCTTAGCCTTTGTTCGAGGGAGAGTGTTTGATTGAGTTTGTGTTTTCTATGACACAATACAAAGATAATCACTTTAGGTTAAAACACCTTATTTCCCCTCATCTGTCAGCTGAAGATGTGTGTATTTGATCTATTTATTCTGTATGTATACAGTATAAAAGTGTGTGTGAGTGTGTATGTGTGTTATTCTCACTGCAGCAGGTTTCTTTCGGTGAGTGAGAGGTGAATGAGACGATTCCTCCTCAGATTCGGTTTCACTGTAGCAGTCTGAACAGAAACATCACTCATTAACACTCACAGCACCGTCTGAACATCAAAATCTTTACACTGCAGAAGCCACATGTATACCATGAAAATGAATTCATACAGGCTTGAAATGGCTTTATACACATAATTTTAAACTTGTTTATAGTCGCTTTAACTCACAGTGTAAGTCTTATAATCCATAAAAAAGCTATCAAAAATAACAGTGAAGGTTTTTTTAGTACCTTCCTCACTATTCGGCGGATTTTGGACATATTTCTTGTGTTTCTGAATGGCTGAGATTAAACAGTTAATCCATCTGTTGAGAGAGAATTAGTAAGAGAACGAATCACACGCTGATTTATCTACAATCCAAATGTCCAACTGTGCAGTATCATATAATGATCAACAGGGGGCAGCGTTGACAAGGAAAACCTCCTAATACATTAAAAGCAAATGACACTCCAATGATTGTGTTTGCTATAGTAAAAAGCCATAACAGATACAGACTAGGAGGGGTGCTATCTTAGTTAAAGGCTTGATATTTACATGTTCTGCAGACACAGTTATTCTGTGTCTGACTCTGAACTCCCGAGCATTTGACCAGGTCATTCGCAATAAAGCATGGAGTCAAAGTCATTAAGAGCCATTATAAAACAGACAGTTTAGCCTCTATATTCTGACTGCATGAACCACATTCAAAGCAAAGTGTAAAATGAAGATAAACACATTATAAATTAATGCGGCAAGTTGCAACGTTGCTTGGCAACAGCTAATAGCCTACAGTTAAGATGAACTATGTTATTTGGTAAAATTAGGATAATGCATGGCATCTTGCGGCTTACTGCTCTGTTGCATCATTGAATTACATGCTATTCATATAGACTGAGATCGAGCTGGCAACAAAATAACTTTTCCTAAGACAAAATTCAAATTAATGGGCCAAATCTGTTCAGAAGTAACAAACTGTCTCCTGATCTGTTTAGTATTACCACTTGGCTAATATGGTAGAATAATGCTTGAGGGTTAACTTGAACTGCCACATTGTCTCTTATAATGGAACATCATACCATCAGCAATATATTTAATCGAGCACCTGGTGATTCAACTGGTCATTGGAAGAATCAAGCAGTGCAAAAGTGAGCTCCGGTTTACAACATAAACTCTATGTGTAGTGCTCTTACATAAGGTACTCAATCCTGAAATACTGCAGAGGTGTAAAGCCATAACTCTTGAATTATCTGACCAAAGAGTCTCTAAGGTCTTTGAATAACAAATACAGGACTTCCATGTTTTTCATTGTATTACATCAAACATCACAGTGTACATTCCTCTGAAAGTCGAACTATGAAATGCTTTCTTAAAATTGTCTATGCACATTAAGTATTTTTACACTGAAAATATAATATTGCATGCGTCACCCCTTAATATGTTATTACAACATGAAATGTAATTGCATCCGAAATATTAATTTACATTGAAAGGTCAAAGCGGAGCTGAGCACAAGCAGAGACCGCAGATACGCTGTGAGATATAATCATTGTGACATTTTTCACGAGTCAACATAAATAATGATCTGTACAGTAAAATGGCATGAATGAATGTCTGTAATATTTGTGGTACAGAAGAGAAAATGTTCATTTATATGCAACCAAACTTACTTGCTCATGTCGGTTACATTATCTGCAGCGAAGAAAAAATTCTGAAAACGCTGGTGGCACATTTGGAAAACACTACGAAAAACAGAGAGAGAGAGAGATGATAATACCATTAGTCTTATGGCAAAGGGTTTAGCAGCCTAATGAAAACATGAAACCTCATCTGTCATCATATTGGCAAGTTGTGCTGTGTTTGTGGACTGCGGGGGAAGATCTGAGGTGTAAAGTGTAATTCTGTTGTTCGCACATCTCCAACTAACTGCCCTCTTGCGTCTGATAATCTCACTCTCACAGCCAACCACAAACACGGAGAGCCCAGAGAGCCTCACTTCTGTTTCCTGATAACAGTGTGAATGCAAACAATCATGTTGAAATGAGTTGCATGTCATTTAGTCAACAGACATGACACTTCCTTGAAAATGTCACCTGACTATGGGAATGAGCAGGTAGTCTGTGCCATTGTGTCATTTGTATTTGTGTGGAAAATACTCACTACTTTCTTTTGTGTTCCCCTGCACTTTCAATACTATAGCTGCCGATTTTGATCAACCCCTCTGCCTTCTCCTCCTGCACAACAATATGGATTTTATTCTTTCACCTATATCACTGGATTTTTTTCCAAAATTAACATTTTAAATTCACATTTTTACACTCAGAATGTGTTCATGTGTTGATAATAGTGTTTCTTGTGTCTGGATGATCAAATAGCATTTAATTCATTTTAAGATGTACACATACAGTAATGTTCTGAAAAATTAAATAATTTCACCCAAAAATTAAAATTTTGTGGCTTCAGAATATTTGGATGACATAACTTAAATTATATAAATCACGTGGACTCATTTTATTATGCTTTTTGCCCTTTTAAATCTTGAAAGCCCCAATTTCATTACATGGAAATGACAAAGATCATACAGGTTTATTTTTGGGTGACTACTTAGTTAATCTATGATATCTGGTTAGTTAACTCTATGCTAACCTATGCTAAACTCGTACTAACCTGTTGACTGGCATACCAATACAAGGTTGGGCCTTTTAGGACAAACCAAAATCTCTGCCATTTCTGAGTCATGAAGACATTTGCTTCCTTTCTCTTCTTCCAGAGCCAACCGTCACAGTCCGGACGGCCAAGCTCTCGACAGGACACCCTCCTGCGGCTCAATGCTGTCCGTGTTCCTGAAGTATGCACAAGGGTCAAAGGTTAGGGTCACAGAGGTCATCATTTTGGAAAGGATGAATTAAGGCCCATAGCTTACCTTTAGTAGAGATTTTCTTATTCTCCTTTTCCTCCTGTAGTCAGAAGAAAGTGATCAGTACTCTGTACTAGATCTTGGGATTTACAGAAGATCATCTACTGATGTCTTCTGAGGTTCCTCATTAAAAAAACTTTATTGTAAGATGCTTTTTCAGCCAAAATGACTCAAACTACATTGAAAGTGTAGCACACTCAAGGGCACAAGGGTAATAGATCTTAGTAACCCTGCAGTTCATGAGCTTCCCTTATGTGCCTTTGAACATTCAGCCTTTGTGTTATCAGGTTGTCATGGTTATTAGCCCCATGTGCATCTTCTTGCTGACTGGTGACTCACATGGCAATAACAAATGAATGTGTGTTTAACAATTTATTTGTGTGTGTTTTTGTGGTCTGACCTGTAGTCCAGCCATGTCAGGACAGGAGCTGGTACTAGCTCTGTTGAGCTCCACACCCTGTGGGGACGGACTCCTCCTGTCTGCTGGTGAGCTTACCTCCAAACTGTTCTGACTTGGACACTGAGAATCTGCAGTGCAACAGTGGAGACAGATTTACACATTCTACAAAGTCTAGAGCAGCCAGACAGAATACAGTCAGAATACACAAAAAAATAAAAAGTTAAGTCAGGTTCTACAATGCAATGTCCAAGCTAACAATTTTAGGTCATAAGAATGTTTCCGTAATGTTTCCAGCAACAATCAAAGCATCCAATTTTTTAGACATTGTGATAACATTATTGCTTGGTTATGAAAATGTTGTTCAAAACATTTTTAATTCAGTAACATTTTAAAAACATTCCACTAACTACTTGAGAATAAGGTTTTTATATATCATATATGATGTTAGAAAAATGTTCCACTAACATTACTGCAAGTACGTTTTTGATAACTTTCAAAAAACTTTTAAAGACTGTTAGCCAACATTCTGAGAAAGTTCCCTGTTAGCTGGGGCAGTGAGTGACTCTTACCTGCACCCAACTGAGTTTTTAAGGCATTTGATTGATGTTCATTAGCACTTTGATCACTAGACAGCGCTGATTTTTCCCATCTGAAATGATCTGTTGCATCTGGTCCTGATCTATGGTACACACATACACATCTTATGTAGCAACATATAGAAAAATGAACACAAAAACACACACAACAGCCTAAGTGGCCTTTGTGTGTGTGTATCCCAAAATATATATGTATATATAAATATATATAACTGGGGTAAGACATTTAAACTTCAGGAAACAGTGTATTCTCTAAAAGCAAGGGTTATCTCACACGATTTAGCCCCTCAAGTAAAAGTATTATATTTATAGGATGTCAGATAGTGCTTAGAGAAGCATCTGAGAAAATTCAGGTGAGATGAACTTGCCTGAAGGACAGAGAACGCACAGAGGCTGCCACCCTCCCAAACAGAGAATGTCTGCCTTTCTCTTCCTCTTCCTCCTCCTCTTCCCTCTAAAAAGAATGCATGACCTCAAAACCACATCTGGAAAAACCCTACAGAGTGTTACTGCGGAGGAAACTGATTCCTGTCATGCGCCAAATGCGCATGGTTCAGTTTTATTGTGGCATAGGTGTGTGATGCTGTGTGTGTGTGTGAACATGTTTGTGAATGACTTTGGTAAATGTGACATGTATTCAGTTGCTTTTGTGTGTGTTTTGAGGACAAAATTGTTCTTAGAAGTTCATTAAATATGACAAAACTTCCTTTAAGGGACATCCTCAATTGGAAATTGATTCATAAACAAAGTCTACATATTTTTTCTAATGATATAAAAGCAAACATTTAATGGTATGGGTTAGCATTAGTCAGCAAACATCAAAATTTGCTTTATATAAAGAACAGATTTCCTAAGACTTTACAGCATGTCCTTAATTAGCCTAGGCAATGTTGTAAACAAGCCTTGTGATGAAATATTTTATTTCCCCTTTTTTTATAAAAAAAATTAAAAAAAAAAAAAAAAAAAAAAAAAAAAAAAAAAAAAAAAAAAAAAAAAAAAAAAAAATTGTGTTTTTTTTTTTTTTTTTAAAAAAAAAAAAATAAAGTTCCCAGAAAAAAAAAGATGTGTCTCTGGAGAAAGTCAATGTTGTGACCAAAAGTTTCAATGGAAATCAGATTGTCCTTACGTTTTGAAAAAGTGTGTGTGTATAACAGTGTGTTCTATGTGGTGTCACAAAGAGGAAATGTGTGCATTGCTCATCAAACAACCATGTGTGAGATGTGAACATGTGACGCTATTCAGTGGATACAAAGCAACCGCTGAAAGAACCAACAGTGTGCAATGCTGGAAGCATCTCATATGAGGCTCATGTGCTCATCTCTCATCTATTATTGATTAACATTAATATTGTCAAAACACTCCGGAAAAACCCTGCAGTCCCTGAGCTATAGCCAGTCTGGAACACATTGTTGTTGACAAAGCTTAACAATCCTAACAAGACTATAACTTAGCAAGACTATATAACATAAATATACATATATAACATCAATAAGTATTATGAAAATGCTTAAAGGGATAGTTCACTCAAAAATGAAAATTCTTTCATCAATAACCTCGCCCTCATGTCATTCCAAACCTGTATGACTTTTTTGCTTCTCAAGCACACAAAAGAAGACATTCTGAAGTATGTTGGTAACCAAACATCAGGGGCACCCATTGACTTTCACTGTATGACACCCATTTTCATTTCTGGGTGAACTATCCCTTTAAACTGGCATACATTTGGGTGAAAAGCTGAGCAGACACTACACACAGCAAAAACTCTACTGTACCTCAGACTTGGCTTGGCTCTCCTTCCGTTTCAGGAACACTGGAGCTCTCCTTAAAACCAGAGTGACTCCATTTGGATTCTCTTCAAGCTTTTTAATAAGCCTTTCTCTACTCCAGCCAACCTGAAATATTATGTACCATATACACATAAATAAATGATAAATGAGTATACTTGCACCTAACATAGTATCCTTTTTGCATCTAATGCTTGAGGTGGCATTTATTTACAGAATGAGTCATTGTTAGGAAACTGTGCCATGCGTGACTGAAATGTTTCACTTGAAAAGGCACTAATTGTCAAAGACCACCATGGGAAGACCACAACACAGGGACATGGCCAATGTTCCTGTTAGTGGTCAACAAATATGGATATTACATGAATATGTTTTGTGCCAACCCAGTTGCATTTAAAACATAAAGAAGCATCAAATTAAGTCTATTTCTGAAGGTCCAGTTTGTCTGAAATAGTCACTGTTTTTCTTGTATTTGTTATTCAGTAATTATAGGACACAGGGCAGCAACCTATTGACAATCCTATTTAGTGGTCAAAAAACATCTGTGCATGTTTTTTTGTCTTGATGTGCTAAGCGGGGGTTCAGCCCTCTCATTAGTATCCTGTCTAATTTTCTTCCCTACAGCAGTCTTTATGTAAATAACCCAACATGTCATACCATCATTAACCAATAGCTCTTATCCATCATGCAGTGATCCAGTGAATTGTTTGTACTCACCACTATCTGACCGTTGACCTCAAGGACTTCATCTCCTGCTAAGATCTTCTCACAAAACTCTGTGGGTGACTGCAAGACAGCATTTAGGATTATGGACCATCATTCAAAGGTTCACAGAAGAGTTTTATCATTGAATTTTCTTTGATAATTAGGTTGCATGATTAATGTAGGTAAAGAAATGTTTGTCTTAAATGCTATTGCCATAGTCACACATTCACAATAATGTTTAAATTTGGTCAGTCCAATCAAGTTGCACCTTTTACAGAACATTTCCTTTCATTTGATATCATATACGGTAGGTATATTATGTCAGATGAAATGTTGCTGAAAACCTGTAGGACTTTTTCACATGGAACAAAATGTCAAAGTTGATTGTTTGCATACAGTGAAAATGCAGGGTGACTGTCGGGGTTTGGTTACAATTTTGCTTCGATTATTAAAATAAACTATATGTGAAACAATGAGCCAGGACTACCACTGTATGTATGAAATATGGTTGTATCTACAGGTCTTGCTGATTTTTAATGCTATGACATCACAACTTCCCTTTCCCCTATTTCTGTCATTGGGCAATTTCAAGCATCAATTAAAACAGACCTTGTCTCTGCGGTCATAGTATTAGCAAGGAATGTACAAACAATTCAAACCCAATTTTCTGGTTTTGTCTAGACACATTAAAAGGCCCACTTTTCCGTCAGACGACTCTTACCTTCAACTCAGTTCTAAGGAGCTGATGTGCGATCAATTAATTTACAAATGTCATTAACATCATTTTAGGCTAGCCAAGCAAAGATACCACAATTCACTATAGATTTTAAGCACATCCTTACATCCCAGCTAACAGGAAATGTCCTCAGAATGTTGGCTAAAGTTCTCTCGAAGTTATCAATAACGTTCCTGCAGTAATGTTAATAGAATGTGAATTAAATGCCTTACAACTGGACATCCAGAAAAAGATATAATACTTTTCCATACTGGTACAAATTATGAAGCGCTGGGGTACCAACAATATGTCTTACCTCAGCTGCTGTTCCAGTGACAAAATGATTTCTGGATCCTGTGGTCGTGATCTCAATTCCCTATGTGAAAGAAATAATGTGCATGTCAAGCCGAGAATATCTTAGACCACAGCTAAACTGCAGTTCATTGGATTTGATATGGGGTTATGTAAGGCAACTGAGAACCTGTGTTGTTAATTAGTCCATAGACATAGTCCAGTTTAATATGCTTGTTAACATGCTAACATTCAGACCTACTGCCTTCTAGATCAGTATGTCCTCTAGAAAGTAATTCAAAGAGAAAAGAGAACTGCTGTAAACCGGCCCTGGTCAATTAATTAACTGCAGTATCAGGCACCAGTCTAAGCAGAAAATGTACAATAAGTGCAAACTGCCTGCAGACCTTTAGCTCTGAGACAGCAGGCCAGAATGGTCCAGTCTCTGAGTAACTGAGTAAGCAGCCCTATTTTTGCACGTATAATAATTAATCATTAAATAATGCTTGGAGCAACTTTAAATACCTCAACCAATCACATATTCATAAGTATGCAGGTGTACCATGTGTCAAAATAAAGATCTTTTGAGATTTCCCCACAATCCACTGTCTTAGAAAAAGCAGAAATAGGTCTCTTTCAGCAAGAATCACAAGATAACCTGACCTTTTGACTTACAAAAATCACTTTACCGACAGAATACTGTATAGTGGGCACTGTAATAATGCCACTACATTGTTTTCTTGAATGATTTTTGGACTATAATTGACATATGTGAACTGTCTAAACCAACGTACACACATCCTGCATTGTATGTTCTGTACTGTTTAAAAAGCCCGATATTCAAACACATCAAACAGGTGCATGTAACAATTTTGCGTCTTCAAAACTTATCAGGTTTTCCATGGCTGTAACATGGGTTAAATTAAACCAGGGCTAAATCAAACCAATTAAACAGTTTCAGTGTAATAATTTATCTGTACGTAGACACCTTACAGAAGCACCTGTGTTCTGCAGAGCTATTAGCACCTCAGCAACATATCAACTAAACACAATACAAAGTACAAGAACTGTCTACAGCAAATTAGAGTGGTTTGTCTTTTGTGGTTGTTTAAAGACTAAAAGAGAGAGAACGAGAGGGAGAGAGAGCCTCCATCCATACCTCTATACTAAGTTCCTCTGGCTTTGCGAAACTATAAAGTAAATTAACTAGCAAATTAAAGTAAGGAAAACTTAATGCTACTTACTGTTGTGTTACTAGTATCTTGCTGCTTTAGGCAGGTGAAGGAATAGGGCAGCATGGAGAACCAGATATAGAATATATCAGTTTAAAAAAAGACAGCTAGTGATAAGTGATAAGGTGCATTACCACTTGGTCTCCTGGTGAGACTGGGACCAGGTCGACACTCTCCAGCTGGGCAGTATGGCTAAGAAGAGGCAATGGACTCACGGCAAAAATGTCATCACAAACTGTAACTAACTGATGGCACTAGAGAGACAGAGAGAGAGAGAGAGAGAGAGAGAGAGAGAGAGAGAGAGAGAGAGAGAGAGAGAGAGAGAGAGATCAATAGTTTAATAAATGTCTTCTGAAGTAATAAAGCTTGCACATATTATTAAATTATTTGATACACACTAATCAGATTACTAAAAAGTAAGCATTACAGTAAAATAAGCAATTATGTATATGTTAATAAAGCAATAATGTAATACATTTATAATGTATGTACACTATGTATACTCACAATAAAAATATGATAGTGATTACAATAGATATGATATATTAATATCATCATTACCGATATTATCATAAATATATAAAATATACAACAGCAGACTGGAGCTGATTAAATACTATTTAGCAATATTTAGCACTTCAAAGAGAACAGACACCAAAAATCTGCTGCTGTGTGAACATGAAAAGTACTACTGAAACTAACAGTGAAAATAAATGACCTATAATGTCTTACTATGGAGATGACATCCTTCTCCTTTTCAAACACAGCAGCCTCCTGCAAAAGAAGAGAGACAAAGAAATGAGAACATTCCCAAAAACGTAAGTGCTTCCACCCACTGAATAGTTTGGTAGTTTTGATAGTGAAGGGTGTATCCAGAGAATCCATCAGAACATATATTAAAGTATAAGGCAGTTTGTCAGCTTAATCAGAATTCTCATCTAAAACCTTAAAGAGACTGACACTATCCACTGCTCACATTCAGCAAACAAACCTCTTTTAAATCAACACTCAACTACAACAAGAGCCAAAATAAAAAATACCTAGAAAACAAGACTACAAACTCTCTTCCTCTCTTCTATACCTGCACACACACACACAGTAATGGAATGATTGGAACAGGAACATGTTAATCATGAGCTGATTAAAGGATTAGTGGCAACAGACTCATTTAGGAATAAGGCCACATAAAGGGTTTGAAACTGATGAGCCAAATCTTATGTAAACACTATGTGCCAGACCACCAACAGATTCCCTTCAGTTAAAGCACAACACACTAAGCCATGAAATTCAATTCACATTCACAACTAAAACAAATAAAGGATCATATTTGACTTGAGATCTGTTTGTGTTAGATAAATGGAATCAAAGTCTATCCAAAGCATAAACGTTCAGTACAGTATCCCTGTACAGTACAGTATACAATTTCCCTTTCAGCTTTAACACTGCAATCATACAATTTATGCATACAGTATAAATGTGTATGTGAGTGTGTACACATGACACAACCTAACATGGATATAACACCTAAAGAACTTTGTGAGATGTGTGAATGATGCTGATGGCTCACTTCTTGTTACTTTAAACAGGCGTGTCACTTCCCCTCTCTATTTAAAGGCACACACACATGACCATGTAAAGTATATGGCTGCTAAAATGGCTATTACTTAAAAAAGGAACCTGAGTGATACTAATCACCAGAAAAGCAAAGATTAGACTACAAGTGGTGCTCTTTTTACATGGCAGTCTAGTTTAGATATAAAAGCCTTTGAGTAAAACAATAAGATATGAGCTGGTGCATTTACACAGCAGTGGCTGATGGGATTCTGCTTTAAATGAGAGCAAGTTTCTGCTTCTTTAAGGTGATTAGGTGAGTATACAGTTTTTATGCTCATGTGCTGTTAGATGTGCCGCTGTCAAGGAAACAGGCATAAATGTTAAAATGGATAGAATAACTGCGGGAGGTCAAACAGGACAAACAAACATATTATTCACGTCCTTATATGCAATTCAGAGTAATATCTGCTATAGTGATTACATTTTTATTCACACCCTGTCAAAATTATATTACCCTGTCTTATAATAGGGGGTTAAGACAGGGTAGCCATGACAAGCACAGGTCGTTCTATACCAAAGACAGTACTTGACAGAGAGGGAGAGAGAACAGCAACATCTCCAAGATACACCTGATGATTATTTTCTTTCTAGTCCTGCTGTTTTCCTCCTGTTTGCGCTCTATTGAAGGTGAAGTCCTCACACAAAAGAGCTCATTCAGCTCAAAAGCCTTTACCTTGTTATGCTCAAGTTCTTCACACAAAGCTCCTCATTTCACACTAATAATGATCATTACCACTCCAGAAAGAGTCTTTCTCTGACTGAACACTGTTGTCTCCTGTCTCTTCTATACAGTTATAGTATGTATAGCTGTATCTCTCATTATTTCCTGATTATATCCTTTCTCTCTATTTCAGTGTAAATGCTTCACTGGCATTTCTCTGTATTTAACTTCACATTTGTATTACCAAAGCATTTTACCAAAGCCTAGCTGTGTGCAATGAAAATTCATCTTCATGCACAAATATAGAAATTATTATTTTTGTGTAAACTCTGCTGTGGGATTCTTTAAATATTACTGTGAACTCTGTACTAAGTTTCTGCTGCATTGCTGTGAAGTAACACTGCAGATGGAGGATTTCTAAAATCCCCAGCACACATATTTACTTAATAAAGAAAAAAACTATTTAGATGCTATTTTCTCTCAATACAGAAAGGGAAATATTACAGTAAGAATTAATGTCTCAAAACATTAACGTCCTAAGGGAACATTTAAAGAAAAGTTTATTCAAGGTAAAGAAGATAAAAACAGCACACACAGCACCTCTGTCTGATCGACTTGACCTTTTCCTCTAAATCCAGTGCTGCGTTATTTCTGTACTCTGCATGTGTGTGTGTGTGTGTACACTCATGCCTCCCTAACTCTCCCTCTCTATCTCTGTTATCTATTCTTTAATTAATCTGTCTTTCACTCCCTCACCTCGTCTTTTTGAATTCATTAGTATACTCTCTCTCACTCTCTCTCAGATTTAGGTATTTTATTTGACATGATAAAAAAGCTTTAGATTGCCAAAACATTAGTCATATTAAATAACACACATTCAAATACACATTCATATGCAAATTTAAAACACTTATTTACAAACATGTTTCTGAGCATTTTATGCATGTTGCCCAGCATTTTCATCAGCTGACTGTTAATTATTCCAAACCCCATGGGCTAGTGCTGCTAATGCAGACAAACACACTCAAAAACATGCACAGACACAATCGTAACTTTTAAATTAAAGCTTCTTTATATCTGGGCTAACCCTGAGGACACAGAATATTTGCTCACGTACTCATCAAAACCTTAACCAACACCCAACACCAGCTGTGAGTAAGACACACTCACTGTGTGACACACACCTGTAAAAGTTTATTTGACACATTACCCTTTGGCTTCAGGTGACGATGGTGACGATCAAGGCCCACCTGTCACTGAACACTTGTTCTAACATA
Organism: Chromobotia macracanthus; assembly: GCA_036877525.1. NCBI lineage: Eukaryota > Metazoa > Chordata > Actinopteri > Cypriniformes > Botiidae > Chromobotia > Chromobotia macracanthus. The sequence continues at coordinate 2,309,992 of JAZGTH010000060.1, read as the reverse complement.
CACCTTCAGAGGCAGAGTGCTCCTTCAAATGTCAATGGTTTATTAAGTAAGGAGAAGGCCCACTCCATTCCCAGAAACCTTTGCATTGTCTTGTGTTTAGACTGAACTCTCACTGTGATGATTAACAGAGAGTGGAATGGTCTGACCTGAAACTTAAACTAAACTTTCTCTAAACTGTCTTGATCTAAGAGTTTATACGCTGATTATGTTACATACAGGACATATACTTCTGTCAGTTATCCTATTGAAGGGTTTGTTTAGAAGCACCCATATATTGCTTAAAAATGTGTCTGAATGAGCTTACTACGACCAAAGATTTAATGAGGATTCTTCTCACTCTGATCATTAAATTAGTTCCAAAAGCTACATATTTAAAAATGTTGTATTACGGTCAACCAGCTAAAGTAGTGTGTTTCTCAGCTCTGCATGTTCACTCTTTACATTTCAGATAGAAACTTCTCTATTCCGTTCTTTGTTATGTACATTGTAGATTATATATTGTAAATAGTAGATTGTATTGGAATGTATATATTGCATTGTGTACATGCCTCACTATATTGTAAACAATGTAGACAATGATATTGTTTCATTAGACTTCCTAAGACATTCAGCAGCTCTGAAGTATCATTAACTCAACAGGGCAGTAGAAAAAACGATTCTGTGTGGAACTGTGATGAAGTTTGTACATTAACTCTTCTTTATTAGAAGAGTAGCAGTTAAAGAGTTTCCTGACTGTTGCACAGGGAAGCGTTTCCACACAGGATTATGTTTGTAGTGTAAACAGGAAGTACAACAATGCACTTTAATTGGGAAAGATTTTGGCAGCAGCTCTAGGAGAACAAACTTACAGACAAAACAACAAAACAGCACAAGGAGAGAGAACAACTCCCTGGTCATTTACACTGTGTTTGTGTGTGTGTATGTGTTTATCTTTGTGTGGGATAGCGACAAAAATGGGCTGATAGTATCAAATGTCAACATTCTTAGTTTGTACACTGCACATTGTTTCTACACACACACACACACACTTGTCTCATTTACACACTTTCCTTCCTCTCTTTAGCAACCATGTTTTCGCTCACAGCAGAACTGAGTCACATCATCAACAATTCAGATTATGTTCCTCTGTGCACACACTCCAACAGACAGCTACAGTTTTTGTTGTTACATGTGTGAGTTTGTGTACCAACAAGTCAGTGAAGCTTTAAAAAAACAAAGAAATCTTCAAGTGTTTAAAACCATGTGAGAGAAATAGCTTTCAGATGCCTTGAAACAACCAAACAAATACAACAACTGGAAAAGATGCTATCTAAATTCCAAAGACACAAACAATAAAGTCAGAGTTTGTATAGCCATTCAAGGCTTACTGATGCTAATGCTAAATAAATAAGCGTGGCAGAAAGAGCGCTATCAGAAGTAGAAAAAAACAATTAAAAAGAATTTCCTACTTTTCAATGAGAGATCTTCTTCTGATGGACTGATTCACATTGACCTCCTCTCCTATAAGCTCACCACAGGTGAATAACACATGGCCAAATATCTTTCACTTCTCATATTCTCACTTTGAATGCCCCTCCTCTCTTGCTCTCACTCTCTCTCTCTCGGACAGTCTCAACTCTGACTTTGCTGCGTCCAGTGAACTCAAACATACGTAATGGAAAACGTGTTGGTCTGTATTAGGGCATGTTTGTGTTTATCAGGCGCTGAAAAACAAATCCAGTCCAAAATATCCCCCCAATTTTCAGGGCAGCATGTCACATAAGTGGTATCTATTAAAGCGCTGTAATAGGAACACACTCACCTTATGCACAGCGGTGTCCAGGTCTTTACAAAGAGTGCTGAGTTTCTCATTTGCTGTGTATCCAGTCTGCTGTGAAAACTGGTATCTGTAAAAGTGACACGCACTGTGGCTGAGAAGAGATCCAGTTACTTTATTATTTTGTAACTAATATACAATAATCAAATCTAAAAATAACTCAGTATGGATCTGAGATAAAGAAATATTTAACCACCTGGTGGAGTTTTCATAAGACCCCCAAAAATCAACGTGAAATGTGGACATCATCATTTAATTAACAACAAGCAGCCATTCAGTCAAATGGAATGTGGCCATGAGCACAGTGACTCAATGTAGAACTGTCAGATAGCAATAGTAAAATAGTTCAGTGAGTCCAGTGTGAAGGAACTTGACTGGCCTGCAAAAAGTTCAGATCTAAATCCAACCTAACATCTCTGGGATAAACTGGAAGACCATCTGTAAGCCAGATCAAATCCTTGTAACATTTTAACATCTAGTCTGCCTACTGTAGAAAAGTAGCTGTTACAGCAACAACGGAAGTCCCAATTTACTATTAAAGCTGCAATGTGCAACTTTTTTGGGTTAAAAATGAACAGAACTCAGATATTGAGAAAGCACATGACAGATCAGTGTTCAACACTGTTCAACTAACCTTATCCTGATTCCCAACAGTAAGTTTAGAAAAATGATTTATAGTTTAAGCTGTGGGGTCCGATTTTTTATGGGAAATGTCAGTTGCTTTCAATTTGACTTCAACATAAATACAGGTAAAGTAACTGCAATTTTATGTTTAAACAGAGATAGCGTTAGAGAGACCAAAGTTAAAAATTGCAACTTTAAAAGCCATGGTTTAGAAATGAAATGTGTAACAATCAGGTATTGATATGTTGTTTAATTGTCCACATACTTTTGGCCATGTAGTGTGTCTCAAAAACTCAAACTCACAGCATGATTGTGCTTTGTGATGTCATCTCACTGTGTGTGATCCTCACCTGTTAAGCAGAGATAAGAGACCCTTGGCTGCTGTGATCACGTCCACCACAGCCTGCAGCACCTGTTGTGACAGTATGGTGGCGCTCTGCCCAGCACTGGCATTAACACGCCATCGGCCCTGTATGCTCATCTGAAGAGTATGAGCCAATGCGCGCAGCCTCTCAGTCAAACTGCGCAGACTCTCACCCCTAACACTGTATGTCTGTGCAGGCACAGGACAGATGCCAGTATGAGTGTGTGTTGATTCCAAGCTGCCATTCTAGCAGAATATAAAATTCCATTGTTTTCTAACATACAGTGTCTTAAATATCTTTTAAAGGACAAAAATATAATATTTACACCTCATTTATCATTTGCTGTTATGTTCATTCTACACTGGAATGTCTGGTATGACCCTGATCCCTCATCTCTCTCTCACCCTCTGAATAACTAAGGTTCAAAGATTGCTGTAAATCCTGAATAACTTTTGGTCATGTGTATTTTCTACCAACTATGTCTGAACAAACAGTTTTTTCAGCTATGTTCCTCTGATATGGTGGATTCAGTCCTAGAAGCCAAGTCTGAAGTCTGCTGTTACAACACACTCAGGCCTGGCACCATCAGGTCCATATTAATCCTTCCAGCAGGCAAAACATTTACAGCACATGGAGTACATTCACTCTCAGTGCAAGTTCACAGTCAGCGAGCCAGCAAGCATCACATTTATAATCTGATACAAAGTGAAATGATGCTATTTACAGTGGGGTACAAAAGACCACACTGAAAATGAAGGATTTAAAATTAAACCTGGAAATAAACACAGATTTTAGGATTTGAAAACATTCATGCAAAATGGGTGTTTAGCTCAGTAATCAAATAGGTTAAACAAATGTGATACAGTGACCATGTTAACATTAAACCAAAAGGTCAGATATCTTTGCTTCTCCTAAAGCACAAAAGATGCTCAGTGGAAAATATTCAAATAATGCTGGGATAACATGGATCATTTCTGAGTCTATGCAAGAGTGCATACTGTCAAGCCAAATACCAAATATTACACAGATGATGTAAAAAATAAACTAAGGCAGATTGTAGTCTACAGCTTTTAAGAGGTATCAGGAAAAAATAATCTGAGTAGATCTAGGGAGATATCTAGACTATCTGATAAACATTACATAGTATTATGCGTCATTAAATGAAAATTATATCCCAAACTCTGTGGAAGAATGTTCACAGAGATTTGGTTTGCTGTTTTGTTAGTGTTACATGCCTCTGGGAATAGAGGTCTAAAGTCAGCACGCTGAGCAACTCTCAAAAATGTACTCAAATTCACATACACAGACTGGGAAGAAGAGACAGAGAGAAAGAGACAGAGAGAGACAGAGTCGTACAGCAAGCACAAGGAAGTCACACAAACTTTATCTCCTTGAGAAACACATTCACGTCTGTTGTCAATAATAAAGGCTAATAATAATAACAATAACCCTGACCTTAATGGTAGTTAAACAGCTTTTAATAAAAAGTTTTTCTAGAGTCCTACCAGAGCACAGAGTTTCTCCACAGCCTCCAGTATGAGCTCCTGGTGTCCAATCTTATTCACTCCCAGTTTCGTCAGCCTGGTAGAGTCAAGATGCAGCAGATCTGAGCCAGAGAGCTTCCACTCAGAGAATGAATACTGCTGCAGAGGAGCATCCAGACCTGACACATGTACACCACACATTATACATCAGTGTAGTTCAAAATAATTGTCATTACTAAGTTTTACTGTGTTCAGAATATACACTACACAAATAAATAACTATAAATCTGTTTATAGGATGGTCTGAGGAACTGTCTTTTGAATTGTATATGAAGTCTGTGAAATCAAATTGCTACATGCTTGAGCTGTTTACATAATAGCTGTAAGGTGTAATACTGTCAGAAGTGTGTCTTAGGTCAGGAAGACACTTAACCCCAAAAATGCTTTGTAATGTCAATCTATGGAATTAGTGTGCTGCAAGGTACCTAAGATATACATACAAGCATACATATACTTATCACTTAATTAACTGCACAATAAATAAAGAGGAAAAAACAAAACTGTTTGTTATATACAGCTGAGAGATGCCAACCCTTCATGAATGAAAGGAAATGACCACATAAAGACTTAGATTGAGAAACTAGTCATTCCAAACATAGTTGTTTGCTTAGTTATCTGAATGGGGCTGCTATTCAGCTAATAATTACTCTAGACTAACCCTAACCCACACCCTTTATCCATTTTAGCTTTTTTTTTTACCATTTCTGCTTTACTTATTTCAACAGCGTTTTTACAACCAAGGACATCCTTGGTTGTAAAAAAGAAACATTTGTCAGATTTAACTTCTAAGGAGAAATTTGTTACGTGGGTACACACACATACATAACAAATTCCTTGCATCCATTATAATGTCAGGAAATGAGTAGTCAAGAGTCGATCACAGTATACCACGATCACAGTATACCGGGACCTTTGGAATGACTAAGGTGAGGATACACCTGCAGAATGCTTTTACTACACATATTTGCCTGAATATATTTTATTTTAATGCACTGAGTGCTCATGCACACAAATGCGGCAGGTTCAAACAGAGCAGCTAACATTTTGGGTTTAAGCTTATTTCTCTGTGGAATAAAGTGGAACCCAAGGATTTTGGGCCCTGAAGGAAATTCTTTAGTGTAGGATTTCTATACAACAATATCCTGAGCCAAAATATTTCTGGACTGTCTGAAACATTTTTCTAGATTCATAAGAATTCACAGTCTTTTCTTGTGATTCATAGGTTTCCTGTAAAAGCTCCTAAAAGGATTCTTTATTTATTAAGTTGCTTGCTTTTTCCTCAAGCCTGATATAAAATATATAATAAAAAATATATATAACATATATGCCAATAACAGGTAGTGAAACAAGCTCCTAGAGAGCTATGACAAATTACATTATTTGTACCAAATATTTGACTTATCGTAATATTTATTGTAATAATATTTATTGTTGTGGTCTCATAGTGACCTCAAACCAGGATCAGAATGATCACAACATACCTCACAACACAGACAAAGAAATGCGATAAGGACCTCTATGCTTTCATCACAGTTTAATTGGTAAAGACTTCAAAATCTCTTCTTAAGAAAGACGAAAGTAGATTTGATGTTATGCAAGAACTGTGAGAATTGTCGTAAGCACGTTTTGCAAGCAAGTATCTCTGGCGAACCTGCGCATCACAAAACTATTGTGACGATTATATTTGATCTTATGAGATCAAATCAGGAACACAAACACGATTAGGGTCCTGGAAAATCAATTAGGGTAAAATGTGCATACATACAACATTGTATCAAACCTCTAAAACTTTTGAAAAACTTCCCTTTCTTTAAAAAGTAATTCATCAGAGAAAAGTGTAACACAGTGCATCACAGACATTACATTTTCTAGCGCTGTTGCATAATACAACTTTATTACTATTGATATGACAGTGTCAATACAGTTACACGAACGCTTATGCAAATAAAGTTTAAAACCACGAGTACGTGTGTTAGTTTAACTAAACATGGCACTAAATTCAGTATAAAAACACGAGCGTTAAAGGGTGATGTGGGCCTGTCCGGACTTGAGCAGTGACTGACAGCAACGCATTCATCAGTCCATACACAAGGAAACGTGAAGCATATACACAATGTCTGTTTATAAACTAGTTTCGCTCTTGTATTCAGTTAGTTCAGTTAATAAACTTTAAACCTCTAAAAACAAAGGTAAAAGCGCTTCCTAATTTCAGCAACACCTTTCTTTCCATATGGATTTGTGTCGATCCTGCTCTATTCGGCCGTATCTCCGGGTCTTCCTTCCTACTGCTTTTAGTTACCTGTCGAAAAGCACGAACCCGGACACACACACACACACACACACGGTTACCTTCGAGCCATTGGGTAACTTTCTCGGTACTCCAAGATGTTACGGGCTCCATGATTTTGGGAGCATGAATTCAGATCCTGTAAACGTCCCGTAGCTCAGAGCAAAGAAAAGTTCATTCTGCTGGCTGGCGCACCTTTCCGCAGGTAATAACGCTGCGCTGTCAGCCAATGGTGAGCGGAGCTGATGTCAGGCCGTGATTGCGACCTACATACTGCGCCTTTCTCGGTTTGCAGGGAGGGGTCGATGAAACTGTTTCATATAGCCTGTTTTATTTCATAGTTCAGACCAATCCGTTTCCCTGGCAGTCTGCCCGGCTCCCTCACAGCAAAGACAAAGTGTTTTGATCAGCTTAACCCTTTAGTCTCAAAGGGTTTAGTCTCAAACCCTTTAGAAGTATCTGTAAGATATTTCTGGTAGTGTTAAAGCTCATTTCAAACTTGTATGAAATCTGTAATAGCCCTTTAGTATTTTTTTTTTTGCCATGCAATAATCAAGTATTCAATAAATGACTTAATACTTAAATTACTTCTTTAGATTTACATCATTCTCTTCATCCTAATTTTCCTCATTTTAAAATGTCCAGATTTCTTGTTATTTTTAGATTTATTCCTAATCAATATAGTTTTATTGTATTCTGTGGGGAGAATTGTACCAAGCATTCACTAAATGTCGCACCTCTGTGTATGTGGCCAATAAAACCTGAATTGATTTTTAAAAGAACTTTATAATCCAAGTCTTAACTAATCACAAATTTCAACAACAGATCAATATAAAAGGTGTCAAATTCAGTTTCACCAGGACGAGGAAACTTTAATACAACTAAACATTGCACTGCTCGCTAGCGCCTCCTACTGTTCGTGTTGATGGTTTAGGATCGGTGACGTAATTTATTGTTCAGCCTGATAAGGCATGTTTGAAAAGCAACATGCAGACTTGCATGAAACGAGCTCTATAATTCAGGCCTCTTGTATAGAGACAGCATGCTGTAAACAGAGTGCATCTGTCTGTGGTTTTAAACATAACTCAGACACCACGATTCAGAACATACAGATATGCGACAGTAGATAGTGACTATTGAAACATAAAAGCGCACTTTAAAAGCAAAGCAAGAGTATGCTTTGATTTGCATTCTGTTCTAAAGCAAAGAGGCAGCTGAGCTTTGAGTGGTCTTATGAAATACATCCTTGAAGCTCTTTGATAATAGTCTCACACTGAGTTATGGTGACATTGTGTGCACAGGGATTACCTGACCTGGACTATAATTCACAATCCATTGTTTGCGTGTGGACACCACAAAACATTCATGAGCGACACAATGTTACTAAAAGGTTTCAACTTCATTTTAGTAAGACAGAATAACAATACGACTCCAAACATATTGGGCTGGCACAGAAAGAATTTTATAGATTTCAAAAATCCAAAGATATGAAAGTGTATAAATAAAAATTTGTATTAAATCACTTTATTCCAAAAAACTGATACAAACATTTGATACAACATTTATTTAGTAACAGTTTGCTCAAAACCTGGGCCTGGTTTAAAAATTAGTAATTTAAGATCGTATTGGGAGATAGAGTGTATTGGGATCTGAGATCTGAAACCACAGCATAAATGTAATTCAGACTCAGGCCCTGCTGCTATCATACTCTTTCTCCAACTCCATATGGGAGAAGGAAATACCATTCAGTCCTCAGCATGTCTAAACACATCTGATTCTTCATGTTGACAGAGGTAAATATAACACAGCTCTGTCTGTAACACAACTACAGCAAACAGTAAAAGACTTACAGAGACTTACATTAGTTAGATGCTTTTGATGAATAAAATGGATTTACGCTTACGCATTTGGCAGACGCTTTTATCCAAAGCGACTTACAGTGCATTGAAGTTATACATTTTCTTAGTACATGTACTCCCTGGGAATCGAACCCACAACCTCGTGTGCTGCTAATGCAATGCTCTACCACTGAGCTACAGGAGAAAATGGAGCAATTTGGTTATAGTGCTTGTGTAAATCATTAGGTTCAAAGTGCAGTTGTTTTCATTCACTTTTTGCTCACTCTCTTCTCCTGCATGCAACATTACACAGTAAACTCCATCTCCATCTGTATGCTCAGAACACTCCTGTGGGGCACACTGCTTTGCTCATTAATAGTAAACAACTTTGCTTTATTGATGTTTGCTTACATTTAGAAGACTTCTAACAGGGCTTGACTCTGATCCAATCTGTGTTTTTGTTAATTACTGTTTGCTGGTTATTTCTCTCAAGGTGGCTGCTAAGAAAAGACTAACTGTGCAACTCAGCCGCAAATGAATTCACACCTGGTGGAAATTGCAGAGTGAAGACACTGATGAACTTCCTGATGGCAAAAGTAATGAATATTCACGTCAAATCAAGCGCTCTCTCGGTCCCCTGCCCCCTCACTTTTTGTTTCTGAAAGAAAAATGGTGCTACTTAATTTTAATTTACAGTAATGTATTCAAATGTTCTGTAAGGTACTTTAACAGTTGTCGTTGTGCATAACATTTCAAGGTAGCTGACGTGTGCATTTTGCATATAAATATATTCCTGCACAAACTGCCTAAAACGTTGAAAGATAGTGTGCATTTTGGAGGCTTTTCCAAACCTTTTTTATGCACGTTTTGGGGATTCTATGTAGTATGTATGCTATATATATATATATATATATATATATATGTGTGTGTGTGTGTGTGTGTGTGTGTGTGTGTGTGTGTGTGTGTGTGTGTGTGTGTATACAAAACAAGTCTGGCACAATGCATTGAATACTCAACCCTGTGTGCACCCTCTTAAACATACATGAATTTAACAAGAACGTATGTGAATTTACAAGTAACAGTATTTGCTATACATTATTTGTAACACCCGCACATATCATGTCAATACTGTATGCCTACTACAACATGCAAGAGATACATGCATTACATAGTGAATGTGAGATATATTACCCAACCCAGGACATGTAGTTTGAGATAATATGTGTACACAAAATGCATATACTATGCAAAGTATGTAGGCTATACCATGCACTGAATTTTCTTTTTTAAAATTATAGTGCAAGTAGTGTAAACTTGAAGTGACAAAATCACTGATTGACTGCACACACAGTTAACATCCATGTTTAAGAAACTGCAGCACTGGTTTTATGACACTTATGGGCTGCCATTAAGATTTTCCTGAGGTCCTGTGGTTAATTTGCCCACAGCAGCTCTATGGCTCCTGCAGTCTGCTGCATGCTTCATTTCACACCCACATATACCTCCTACTGATAGCCCAACGATTCACATACGCGTATGGGTGTGTGTGATGGAGTGTGGGTTGGAGATGGGCGGACACCACTGAGATGTTTGTGAGAGGGTTTGTTAGAGTTATTGAAATAATAACATTGTATGTAATTGGGGTGTGTCACAATATAACATGTTAAGAAGAGTCGTTTTCTCCTGATTCTCATGAGTGTGATCCAGACAGGGATGCCCTGAGGTCATTGGGGGTGAAGTGATGCAGCTCTTTGGTTGGAAATCTGATCACACCCCCACGTGCACACACAATTACCCAGTGAGGAAGTGCAGGTTATTCCCAGGCAGATAATTACAGTCATGTATATGCTATATAACAGCAGCAATGGAATGTAAAACCACTGCATAAAACAGTGTCATGGTCTTATACTAACCACTGATGACAAATCACAAATCTGTTGTGTAATGATTACTTAAAAGAGAATTAATCTTCCTTGAAGGATTAGCTTTAGTGTTAGGATTATCTTTAGTTAAATGAGACACAATTAACAATTGAATCAGCATTTATACAAATCACTGTGTGCTCTTATTCCCCTGAGCTGAGTTTCAAATTGGGTTTAGCTTGATAATTAATTACTTCACTCATGATTATTTCAGCAGTAAATAATACAATAGACGGTAAGAATTGCATATATACTGTACAACGGACTTTACTAAACACATTAATATGCGGCAGCGGGAGAAATTTAAGTCTACTAAAGGGGTCAAATGTGAAAACAGGCAAACTGTTATGAGACTACATGCACACGCTTAAAACAAACATGTATGTCAAGAGATCCGCAGTGTGTGATATATCACCGGCCTCTAGGTGGCGCTATGGAACGAAATCCACCAATTATATGATTTATAAAAATGTTATATCATATAATACTTTATATAATTGTTACATAAAATCTAGATCCTTTATTGTTTCCCTTAGACCTCACAGGCTGCATGCATCCGGCATTTTAGCAATGAAAATAATTGATCTTTTCAAACATTCTCAGCATTACATTATCTTCAAGGTTAGACTGGCTGCTTTTTCAAAGAGTTATAGAATGTTGTGGAACCTTTGTCGAGCTGCACAGGTAACAGCTCTGATAAAAGCCTAAGAGTTTTAAACCAAGCAAAAAAATACAGCACAGCTATTCTTATAAGTCAATCTTTCGAGTGTTAAGTCTGTCTGGAACCTTGCAAACTATCCAAATCTGAAACCTTGCCTAGAAAATCATGCAGTAGAACCCAGAGTTCACACTGTAGGGGTGCAGGAACAATAAGAGAGTACTGGCTGTTCTAGCATATGTTTTCATACAGAGAGATTTACAGTACACTAATTGTAGAACAGAATGGCAGGCGGATTGCCAGGTCCTCATTACAATAAGCCAAGTCTGCAGTGACATAAACAGCAAGAGAAGCAAAGTCAGCAAGACCAAGTATGAAAATTGTATCTGATATATTTGCACATAATTACTGACTGCAGACTAGCCTAGCACAGAATGCACACACAGTTTGTTTCACTACATAACTGTAAGTGATCTTATAGATTTCCTGTTCAAGCTAAATATGATTTCACATATACAGTAATGGCCTCTCATGTCAGTTTTCTACAAGCTTAGTTTTTATTAAACTTTTTTTAATAAACACAATTTATTATCTCCAAAAATATAGATAATGTAGTTTGCATGTGGCACTAAAGCGCGATACATCCAGCATTTAGAAAGGTCACTTCTGTCTCATTTAGTCACTATTTAAGGCTGTCACCTCCAGAGATATTTTATGTCTCTTTCTATTTCAGTTGAGGTATTGGAGGCCATGGTCCTGATGCCTCTTAAAAATGTTACACTTAAAACAAATAATTCTGCCATCCCCCTGCTTCATTCATTACTGGATTTGAGTGCTGTTAAAGACATTTTCATGGAAATGCTTTGTGTCATCATTTGACTCAGTGATGGTTCTCTGCCATGCATACTCCATATCCACCCACCATTATCTCATAAAGACAACCATTGATACAGTGTTTTACTCACCCCTTGATATCTGGCAGCGGATTCACCAGCATACTGGCAGATGGTCTCTGGTTGCCAGTGGTAACGACTCTCAGAATCAACAGTTGCTCCTCTCTTCTCCTTATGAGGAAATGAAAAAAGTCAGGAGTCTAGGCATATTGCAGCCTTCGCCACAAAATTGTCAAGCCTGCGAGCTCTGCACTACACAACATTAAGCAATCCTGGCATGATGGAAAATAAACAATTTGTGCCATCACTGGACATCATCTGTTAAGTCTTTGTTGACATTTTCTGGTAAAGAAACATACCTCTTGGATAATTTGCATTCCTGATTTCTTCTCATTGCAACTTATAATGTTGAATAGGATATGATAACAGAAGAGATGTACTCACGCTGCTGAGGGTGCATCGTGCAGTAACAGTAATTGTCCAGAGAGGGGCGTCAGTACAGGAGTGGTTGGTGAAAGGGGCTGGCCCTGGAATACCTTCAAACCAATGGCAAGCTGAAGCTCATGCGTTTTTACGCTGAGGATTCGGTTTCGAGCGGAACAGTCTGACAGCGGCTTGTCTTCAACACTGTGTACGTGTGCACACCGATCGTAAAAACAAGCAGGGTTTTTTTCTTCTTCCGCATTACAGTTATATCTTTGAGGAGACGCGTTATACAGCCACAGAAGCGTTAATGCAAAGCGCATGTCCCTCTAAACCAAGTCTACCTGTGCGTAAGTGGGAGAGATTTGTTCTTTTCCAGGAACTGGACTGTGCAACTCCAATTGCTTACCGGACCAAGTGAGAAATCAACGTCGTTTAAACGGGGATAACAGTTTTTTTGTTGTTCATTCCAGTCCGGATTATAAAGGAGTAAAGTCAGCGCTTTCTCCTGATCAGAAGAGACAGGTCGGATCTTTCCAGGAGTGACTCGGAAATCGCGGGTTCGGAAGACATTCCAGTTCAAATCAGAGTAGTTGATAGACCGAAGAAGCGCGCACAATGCCACTTGCTCAACTGGCAGAACCATGGCCCAAAATGGAGCTGGTGCAGCTGGAGACGGAGGTGAGAGGTGGTGAAATCACAGCACTGAAATGAACCGATTTAATATGTGCCCATAAGGTTGCCCATAATCCGTGCCAGCTCCACGTGTGAGTTATGGTTACGTTTGGAGAAATAAAGCAAGCGTTTGACATTGTGCAAAAGCTTAAATGTCCCATCAGTTAGTGAAGTAGAGACAGTGGCACACTGGTTTAGAGTTGTGTTGGTGTGGTTGGCAGTCTTTACTCAAATGGTCTGTGAAGCGTGAGCGTTACGCGCGGCGCACCAAAGTGCGTGTGTGAGATACTTTGTTTCTACACAACCTCACACTGTCACTTACATTAACTTCACTGGCTGTATTGTTGTTTTATTATCTCCTGCTCAGTGAACTGGTTGTTTTCCACTCGCCGGAGTTCAGCCTTCCTGGGGTACAAGTGAAATGTCAAAGAATTAAATAGACAAGCAGGTTTAAGTCTATAAGCACTGGGAAATAGATTAGAACTTATGCATTTGTGTTGGCACACTTTTTAAGTCTGGCACAAAAGTAGTACTATTTAAATGTTTTTATTACTTTAAAGTAGATCGAAGCAATTTATTGTCCAAAGACTGTATAAACACAAAACTCCATCAGTATTTTTAGCTTAAAGATTCAGCTGACTGCATTGTACACCACTGACATTTGTACTATACAGCAGCAACTTCAGGGGTGTCCCAGTTTGATAACTACAAGGCAGGTGGTAATGATATGTGATTTCTCCACTGTGATGTTACTCTGATGTGATGGAATTTGAAAATCTTGCTCATAGTAATCTTCTCTAAGGTGGGCCTGAAACAGGTGTTCATGTGTTTTCCATAACTCAGATTTCCTTCTTGCCCCTGCTGTATTATGTGCAATTTGAAGCACACTTCCCTCCTGGTCACCTAACTTAACTGTAATGGGTTCACTAATCTGAAAAATTAAAAAAAAAAAAACTCTCATAATAAAAAAAAATTTTTTTTTAAAAAAAAAGAGAAAAAAAAATATTGGGGGTAAATATTTTTTTTAAAAAAAAAAAAAGGAAAAAAAAAAAAAAATTTTTTTTTTTTTTTAAAAAAATTTTTTGCAGAACAACTGTTAAACAAGCACCACAAGGTTATCATAACATAATGACAATTTATTCCATTTGTCTGAAAAAACATATAGCCGTATAGATAAACATTTTCCATGTTGTACAGAACACAAAAAAAATTATTGTACACAGTGTGCTTCCATTAAAGGACAGGTTGTCTGGTGGGATCCAGGAGCCATAGAGTTCTGCTCTAGCTCCATCACAGGAAATGTATTCCAGTGAACTGTGAGCTTCCCAGATTTGCTGGAAATGTGTAGACCGTATATTACAGCCTGTGAGGCCCATGCTCATCTGTTCCACAGGGAGGGGTTATGTTTCTCTCCGAAGAGCCAGTTTGACTTAGTCCCACAAGCCAAGGAGAGAGCGGATGTGGTTTAGCTTTGAACTAAATGGAATTTAGGTGGATGGATGAAAAAACAAAATTCTAGTAACAATTACTGTGTTAGATTTACTTACATTGTTCTGGTTATATTGAATTTTATTATGTGCTGTTAATTTTTGTGCTATATACCATCTAAAGGAATATTACATTTGTGATCTTGCATACTGTTTCGCTGTATTTCCTCATCTTGCTGTCTTGAGCTCATTTTAATCCTCTTGCTCTAAATACCATGCACACAGTCACACTGTTGCAGCATGTGTTCTCTGTGAATGACTGATGTGTAAAATAATCAGCATGTTTCTGTTCTCATCTATCAGAGGTTTGAAACGAGAGATGGCATAGCATGTAATGGTTAGGAAAATGGAGACATTGTGATCCAGAGAGCTAAATTTCCACCTGTCATTTAATTGGAAATCCTTGTCAGACTGTCACTTTCCCTCTTTGATAGTAGTGGATGTTTTTCTTTAATTCATAAGGAAATTTTGATGATTGATTTGTCATTTCATTCATGATTCAGTTCATGCGTGATTTGTGATATGTCCGTTTGACTTCCTCTGCCTTCATTTTCCTTCTCTGTTTTTCCTTTTTCTCTTTACTGTTCAGATGAAATTGTGTTGGAGGTATGGATCCTTTTATTTTTGCAATGTGACATCATCCGTCCATGTAGTTTATTTGTGATTTCAACAGAAAAGCACAAGTGGTCTGATTTGTATAGCTGTGGTGCATTTGTGCAGGAAAGACAAGTTCAAATCGACGAGTTGCTCAGTCCCTTTCACTTCCATTTAATCTTGCATAGCAAAATAAATTTGCATTTTAAATTTTAGTTCTTTTATTTTTAGTGTTCCTGCTTTTCTCAGTGTTTTTGAGGGCACACATTTTCTGTCAGACTTTTTTTTGTTGCTCTGTCACATTCATGCAGTCATACGTGCTTGTCAGGTTTGACATCGCTATGTCAAAAAATACACAAACAAAAATACACAAACAAAAATACACAAACAAACAATCATTCATAAATGTTTTGTGTGTTGATGGCTAATTCATCAGTATGGAATACAGTTATATGACTGTTCTGTCTCATTCTGGCACTTACAACTATATACACATTAAATTTCTCTTTGAATGTGTTTTTATTTGTCCATGTTTGTTCTTTTCTCTACCTCATTTTACTCTCTCTCTCTTATTATTGGCATATTTCAAATCCCAGCAGAAGTACAACATTACCTGATCTGCAAGGTAAAGGTGACATTACATAATAATCTAGTTGCATATTCCTCCTGCTCTGAGGAACAGTCTGACTTACTCAGGCACTCGAAACCTCTCCACTCCCCCTTTATCTGCCTGCCAATCACACTGATGTAGATGTGAATTGCACAGAGAGGTTTTGGTGTTGGCTCCTCCAGGGCCTGAAGAAATAAAATTCTTCCCTTTACCCAGTGCAGTTTTATACAGAGTTAGTTGGCTTGATTAACATTATACAGTATATAGAGAACAATCCAGCATTGCTTGTGCAATATACAACGTAATGTGTGGCAATTATTTTTAGAGCCCGGGACCTTATTTTGGTTGTTCTCCCCCGATAAAACCCTGCGTGTGTCAATCTATGCTATTACATAAATGTACATAAAGTCACAGCTAAAGGCTATTAGCTAAAGGACAATGGTTGCTGTGCAATGATGTGGTGAACAGCTGTTTTGTATAATAGCTGTTTCTATATTGTGTTTTAACAGTTAAAATGTTGGATCGACCAGTCAGCATCCAGAACCTTTTGATACATTTGTCTTTAAACTGAAGCACTGTAGATGTTTTGCTCCTTAAAAAGGCAGAAGACACAACAGTGCAAAATGTTAAATGCTCTCTCTCTTTGTAAGTTGCTTTGGATAAAAGTGTCTGCTAAATAGATAAATGTAAAAGGAATAGTTTTCTCTTTAATGCACTTGTTTTGTGAATGACAAAGTCAAGTCTAATTTCCATTTTCTCTCTCTTTCTCTCGCTGTCTCTGTCTTTTTGTCTGTCTCTCATTTATACACACACACACACATGCTTTCTCTCACCTCTTCAGGGAACAGTTTGCTCCCAATTATTCACATGCTATTTCTGTTACAGGGTCACATTATGAGAGAGATGTTGGTAATTTTTTTGCAGACAGCTCTTTAGCACTTTCATTTGCATTGCTTTGTGTGGAAAAGCATTTCAGGGTCACATGTAGCCCCCATGAACAGGCAGTTACCCTTTTTGTGTTTTTTTTTTTTTACAGAAGTTGTACGTGCTCATGCATTTTACATACACTCAAAACCTCTCGTTCTTTGTGTGTATGTTTCTTTTTTGTTCATTATGCCAGTACACTTTGTGTGCATGTTTTTCTAGAGACAACAGTTCCAGTTGCATTTAGTTTGTCCCTGAAAATGTATGTATTTTGAAATATAATCTGTTTGTGCTTGTTTGGTGTGGTGGGTTGTGCCTGCTTATATGATCTTATCTTTTCTTTGACCTTTTTTAACTGAACCTTTTTTAACTGTAAACTAAATTAGATGAGAAAGCGTCTCTTTCTTTTCAACACATGCACTTCCCAAGCTTTTATGTCTGAGAATGTTATTGGATAAAAATTTGGACACACCCCTGCGTGCAAGATGAGTCATCAAAGTTTTTGGGTTGTGTGTGTATAACAAGCTTTGACTGAAAGCCACAGGACTCCAGTTTAGATTTTACATATATTTATTCATTAGGATTTCAAGGGCTGAAGTTTGTGTTAAATATGTCAGTGTTCATTGTGTGAATGGTGACCTAACTACACATGTTCTTTATCAGTGTTATAGCTGCTGTTCACAGCTCTCTGGAAGCTGATACAGTCAGTGACTGATTTACACAAGCAGTATCAGTTCTTGTGTGTTTGACTTGATATAATAAAGGAAGTGTGAATTAGCTGCTGCATAATTGCTCTTGTAATGTCTTTATAAAGTTAAACGGAGCAGTTTGGGTCAGTTTTTTTCTTTGACCTTTAGCTGTTTACCTTCATTTATCAACATTGTAAATTGTTTTTGTTGTTACAAAAAAGTTTGAGGATGGGCAGAAGTCTCGCTTTTGACACGGCACAATTTGAAGAGAGCGTCTCAAGGTCTCTGCAGTTACCATGGAAACCTCTTTTCTCAGACCTCTAGTGCTGATTGTCGTCAAAAGTGACATTGATGGTAAACCAGAGCATTGCTTGATAAGCAGAGTCTTCACAACTTGTAGAGTATAAGAATGAATCGATTTGAAGCCAGTAGAAGTAAATGACTTGGCAAATGACAAAGCCTTGATCTTTTTCTGTTCTGCTCATAGCCGCCAGAAGTGCTTTCATCCTTCCCCCAATTCTTTTTATTTTTATCTCTTTCATTTCCTTCTCATCTTGCTCAAGGTTTGGTCTTGAATGGAATTGAAAGCTATAACCATTTGTCTGTGCAGGAAGTGATCATATCACTTTGTGAGAGAACTTAAAGCTTACCTCTCTGTTTGCACATGTAGCTTGGGTTGTGCTGGTATCTTTGCGTATTTACAAAACTGATACATAAACTCTGTCGTGTGTGAACTTTTGATAATAAACTGTATTTTGATAATAAATTTTTTATATAAACTGTTTGTTTAGCTTGTTCGTGGGATAGAGGTAGAATTTGCTGATTCTTACATATATATTGAGTGGTCGTATTTAGGTTGGAGGACATAAATGCCAGTTTTAGAGGCAGTTATGAATGAGCTACCGGGGGGAAATGAAGGGTTAAGCGTACATGTAGCTCATTTTTACAGTATTTACATGTGTTTTACATGTGTTTTGTTTTTCGGATGGCATATTTTCTGCTAACTGCATCTCAATAGTTTAATTTGAGCAGTATTAGATTGTAAGGAAACAGAACACCCAGTAAATAATCACACACACAGTTAACAGAAGAAGTGGTTTTTTTTTTGGTGCTGGACAGTGACTGGATTTAATCTGTATTTTAGATTTAGATCTGTAGATTCTGCTCATGGGCAGAACAGATGCTAAATCACCATTTAACTACAACAGAAAGAGAGTGTGTGAGTATATAAGAAACAGCCTGGGAGCTGTTGATGATGTCATCTAGACATGACACGTGCTAATAATTTTTGACACCACAGCTGTGAGCCCACACACACACACACACACTTGTTCTATGGCTGTTCTGATGTCCAGCTATAGAGATGCCTAAACTTATATACACTACCAGTAAAACGTTTGGACACATTTATGTATCATGATCTTATAAACCTGTTGATCTAAGGGCTTATGCGTAAATTAATTTAAGAAAATTGTGCCTGTGGTGAAAGCCAGTAAATGCCCAGGACACAGAAATACAGACATAGTTCTCAGATCCTTTTGTTTTCTCTTTCAGAATGGTCAGAGCACAGCTGAGGATGGAGTCACCACAGCTCTTAAGGTAAGACTCAGCTGACCACAGACACAAACACACTCATTTGTTCAGCACAGTTATTATGGTTACTTTGCTCAGAAGTCTCTTGGGAAACTCCATATTTCTCAGTGGTTCCAGTGTCTAGAACAAGCTGTTGTTCTGACTACACTTGTTTATCATATGAGGTTTGTGGGAAATTTTTAAAGCTCCAAAAACCTCTTCCTGCTAGTCTGGTGAGGTCTGTGGATCAGAATTCTGCTTGCAATTTTCCTGACCATGTCATTAATATCATAAATATGATGTGAATTTTTAACAACATTTTTTTAGATAATAGACAAGGATCTATAATGTAATTTCTCGACAGCTATTAATTCATAAACCCTATTGCTGATAATGATACCAAAATATTACTGATTTATTGTTTGTACTGTTTTCATCCATTCTGTATTAGCCAGCTTTTCTTATATTTTTGCATTTCTTACATTTCTTATATTAGCCAGCTAGATAACATTACCATGGTGACAAATTTAAATTTGCACAATTTGTAACAATACTTTGTAAACTGCACTGTCAATATTGTTGCTTTGTTGTATGTACTTCAAAGAGCCAATATTGATATTACTGTTAAGAGACCTCAGACCTGCTCTGTCTAATTGATAGAACAAGTGCTAAAAGAAGTTTAGGCCCAGACCCCTGGTTGCTGGTTCTCTTCTTTTCTTCTTGCGTACTGGGGGGTAGGGTTACATTTAGCCTGATCTGTTCTAGGGTTCTTCTTGTCATTGTGCAAGTGGGTGGGGAAAGCCTCTCTCTGGATCCTGAATATGTTGTGTTTTTATGTGTAACTCGAACCTGATGTGATGGAGAGAGAGACAGACTGTCTCTTCCTGATAAATGCTCTTTTCTCTGTCTTTATGAACAGTGAGATCACTGCAGTGAAGCACAGCCAAGGTCCTGTAGTGCTTTAAACCCCAGAGACTGTAGCCTGATATTTTTGAGTATTTCGTTTAGTCCAATGTTAAAAGACAAAATGACCTCACCTGAGGTTTCACCAGTCTCTAAGCAAAAAACAGAGCCATTATGCATGGCTATCGATTAATCACGTCATTGCAAAAATTCGGAAGGGTCCTGAAGCTTAAATATAAGCTTCATGTTTTTTAAAGCAAAATACAATTTTAAAAGCGAATTTACAGTTTTATTGTGAATAATTCATTCTTGTGAAAGGCCCTTTGTCTGTTTGCAAATTTTGAGTGAATTAGCATGTGTGGATATATCAATGTCAAAGCCATGGGCTTTGTTTTCAGTGTCTTTGTGTAGTTGTTTGGAACCGTCCTGTTTTCTTTATTCGGGAACAGCACATTTGGATCTATTAAAACAGGTGATGAGAAAGAACAAGTGTTGACCAGTTAGATAAATATAGAAGATCAATGCGAAATAGATCAGGAACATATAACAATGATGTTTGTTCAGTTATTTTACTTGGTTGCGCTGAATATTTTTTCTGTGTTGAAAGAGTTTGTCCTTGTTTAAACAGGACTGTGTCATTTTTGAAAGACTTTTAAAAGACTTTCCCTGTTTAATATGCAGATACAGCAACACTGTCTCAGCCAATAGTGTGAGTTTGGGGCGGGACTCTCTGTTTATCCAACCAATGGAAGAGGCAGGGAGTGTTGGGGGCTTGATCACTATCATCAATAGACTGTTCATTCACAGCAATGAATAATAATCATGCTCATGTTGTTCAAGATGCCTGGCTAAGCTAGAACTCTTTGTAGAACCTCATTCTGCTCTGCTATAAAACCCAAGCTTCAGGATCGATATTGTGCATGAAGGCTGCTAATATTATCCCCGTCTCTTCCACCCTCCCCAGAGAGAGCAGACAGGAATAAATAGCTGCTTGTCCAGGAATCTTAGTCAGCTTGGTCTTAAAGTGTGACATGTCTGGACCACAGTAGAGAGTCTGGGTTGATAAGAACAGAGAATTTAATAAGCCCTTATCTCAACGTTGTGTGACTTCTCAACTTTGTCTTACTTAATCTTTCTTTGTCTCTTGTCAGTTCCTCTTGCTCTCTTTAACGGTCACTGTGTTGTACTTATCTGATGTCTTTGAGACGTCTTTTCAGTGGCCAGTTAATGGCAGATATGGCAATGACACAGCATTGTTTTGCAGAGCAGATTTTTATTTACTGCAGAAACTCACACCTGCAAATTGGAAAGGTCTTTTTCTAATAATTTGCAATTAGGGAATTATTGAGGCTCTAAATCATTTCCATGTGTTTTTCTCTAGTCAAAACATATAGCAGGATGTTGATGTCTTCTGACTTCTTTCATGAGTTAATTTTGTTTGAGGGTGTTTCCTCATAGTTGGATCAAGTTCATTGTGTTTTCTCTTGTTTTCCCTGGAAACCTTTCTTTTTTCTGGTTGAACTAATCACTATGATAGTGATGACTATTTTTCCACAAGGCTTCAGAAGTCACCCAGAGTTTGATCTTTTTTTTTTTGTCAACATCATCTTGTCTGGAAACGTTTCCAGAATTTGTTTAATGAGCAGAACATCAGATTTTTTTATTCCCTTTTTTCTCGCTGAGGAGATGAAGGATGGTCTTTTCTTTAGCGATAACTTACATCCCGACATTGCTGCTAATAACTTCTGACAGTTTAGGAAGTAATTTCCAAACCCACCACAGAGATTGGGACAGTCAAAGACCCGAGTGGAAACTGAAAGAATGAAATTGGTCCTATATGAGTGTTCAGCTTTAGAGAAAATTGAGTTGATTCTGGGGTTGAACAACTAAACTGAATCAGTTTCTTCTGATGGGTTTATTAGGCTTCTCATCTGGTCTTGTGATAGAGTTCAGTTCCTACAGCTGTCTGACTTGAGCTGAGGCTTTAGTGAGTATTTGCTTAAAGTAGGAAACAGTTCACTATTTTATTTCGGTGAGTTAGGAGATTCAACAGATTTTCATTAAAGCTGCAATCTGTAACTGTTTTTGGTTAAAAATGCTCCCCTTACATTACCAAGATTTGCAATGATACGTTTTTTTGAGCTGGCAAGTCTGATTTAATGGGAAATGTGAGTTTGACTTGTCTGGTTACGACAGAAAGAAGACCTGGCATCTGTATCTTGTTCTTACAGCAGTTGTTCAGAATTTAAACGTGTCATTCACGTTAAGAAACTAAAAATAAGTTGTGGATTGCAGCTAACAAAAATTGGGAATAAAATTTAAATGCAGTCCCTCACAGCAAGACCAGGCAAACATGCTTTTAGGAAGTAAATGAAGTTTTTAACTCATGTTGAATTGAAAAGTGCCAGTCTTACACTTTTTTTATCTTAGATGATGTCTGAAGCAGAAATGAATATTTTGAAGAACAGGAACACTTCTGAGAGAAGTAAAATGAAATGTGCTGCCCAACTGCTCCTCATTGTCTATAGAGTTATGAGAAAACAATACAGATGTGCTCTGAAATAATTGGGTATTTATCCAGAATATAATTTTAAATAATATTAAGTCTTCTTGTAGCAGCTAAGCTTAGCCAAGCTCTTCCACTACCATTAACCAAATGTCAAAAGCCCACAAAAGTGTGGGCTTCTAAATTATTTTATTTGAAGAATACGTCTATTGTCTTTAGTTCAATTTAATGCTCATTATAACACAGAGTTTGGTTCAAACTCTTTACAAAGAGGTGGGCAGTGTGACCAAAATCTTATATTACTCCAACCTTGCCAGATCAGTCAGATAAATTCAGCACGTGGGAGGGCAACATTTTAAATGTGAACTTGGGTTTCCTGATGCACTTGAAACAATATTAAGTCTGATGTGTAGTTCTCATTCCGACGTTGTTCTGTGAATTTTAAATTTTCTCCACAGAGTCATGCAGTTCTATTTGTTTCATTCAAAATTAAGGTTTACATGATGCATTGGTCCTGTTTTAAAGAAAATGTCATTATATTTATGAGTGTTGTTACTGCTGTGCGGATGACATGCACTGTTTGCTGGCTGTATTGATCTTGTTGTCATGGTATTTTTGTAATCGGCATGGCAACAGCATGAGATTTTGATGCATTTAAAAGAGAGGCTGGTGTGTTCATTGAAAAAGTAAAGGTCTTTATTGTCGGTTACCAGAGTTAGAGTAAAAGGTTTTTAATGAATGCTGTTCATAAAAACTGATTATTTGCACTAATTAGAGCAAATGGAGTTGAGCCATAAATTTGTGAAATCTCAGGTTTCTTGCACAAAGAGAGAGAGATGTTTGTTTAACATGATGATAGGTGCAAAAATCATATGCAGCCATTGTAGTTTTACAACAACTTTTAAAATGTATTCTAAGAGCGACACAACACTTAAAATATATTGCTTAAGCCAAAATAACAGCTCCCAGCCTTAATGAAATAAAAACGCTTGTTTAGCATTATGTGGCTGTTGACAGATTTGTTTTTGTGTTTGTTGCAGCTGTAAATCTGGTCCCTCTGGATATCTTGTTTTTAGCAGAAATTTGGATGATCTGGGTTCACTCACTTAATGGGTTACTGTGAAGCGTAATTAATATTTGAAAGCAGTGATTACACTGATACAGTAGAAGCTTTGTTATGCACTACTAACTATGTCACTTAAATTTACATGTGCAGGTTTACATATCAGTACATCAATGGATTTATGTATATACTGTGGAATACAAAAGTCTGAAACCACATTTAAAATATGGGCTTCAAAATATATCTTAAACCTGGAAGTAAGTTTTTATTAAATTAAATTTAATGAGGAAATGTGTGTGTTCAGATGTGTATATTATTATGTTCATGTATAGAATTATGCAATAATTATTGCAAGAACTGTTTCGTTTGCACTGTTGCAAGTAAAAGCTAATTTACATTGACATTGGCAGCTAGCTATTTTGTACAAAAGATCAGATTTCTATTAAAGCACACAGGATACTATTGTAAACATTTTAAAATTATTCTGGAATAACATGGATCATCAGGGTTTGCACAGATTTGTGGAGACCATGCCAATCAAAAGACAAGCAAGACCATCTGATGACATTAGTGTCAAACCTAGTATAGGGTGTGCAGAGACAGCATGATTGTTGTATGGAGTACTTTAATGGAATTTTTGACATCCTCTCTCTTCACCCTGTAGAAAACAGCAGCTTTGACTTTTTGTTAAACAGCACTATGGTTGGAATTTCACATAAAACCTTTAAATTAAACATTGCAGTGTGAAAAGTATGGTTTTAAGTGTATTTAAGTCAGCCTGTGTGTGTGCATGCCACGTGTTGTATTCCCAATGGAAAATGGGGGGTTGGTGATACTGTCTTATCCATTGGTTTAAATTTGATCATTATGAGCTCTCTTGTTAGATAATAGCCTTTTAGGTTCGATCGCAACAGCTGGGGTGCCTTATACACCATAGCTCCAGTGTGTGTGTGTTTGTGTCTGTGTGTTTCAACGGGGGTTTGATATCACTTTCTAAATCTCTTTAAGGTTATCCTCCCTGAAGTGAAACTCTTTTGCTTGCTCATCAATTTTTCAGCAGTCACGGACACTTTGTGGCGCTGCCCAGCAGGGATGTTATTTGATGCCTTTAGCCTTAGCTGGTGTGTGTGATGACCAGTGGATGAGAGCAGTGTTTCTCATGAGCTGTGTAATTAACGCTTCTGTTTGGGTTAATGTTGCTCTGACTTACAGCAGTCACTGTCAGGCTTAAGTGGACATCAAGGGCTAGTTCTCATTAACAGTGAAATGTAGTGCTGAATCCTGGAAACTGTCCTGTGGGATTGTCAGTCAGCACTGGGGCAATGTTGTTCTGAATTCTCTGCCAACCACTGATATGAGATGCACCCTGTTATCACAAAAAGTATGGTGGTATTACCATGGTACAGTGAATGTATCAGATACGGTACATGTGTAAAAGCAAGGTAATACAACAGTACATACTTTTACACAGTACATTACATACTTTTTTGTAAGTGTCACCTCTGCTGTTTGCAGTAGTTTCAGATCCTTTGTATTTTAGGTATGCTAGTTTAGACAACTTTAACTAATCACCACCATCAGTTAATATTAACCTTTTTACTGACAAGTCTTAAAGGGACACTCCAACATTTTTTTCCAACATTTACTCACCCTGGTATCATGACCTTTTCTTTTGTGGAACATATTTTGAGGAATGCCTCAGTGGTTTTGTGTCCATACAATAGTCAATGAGTGCCTGTTGTTTGGTGACCAACTTACTTCAAAATATCTTCTATTGTGTTCTTCAGAAGCTATAAAAAAGTCATACAGATTTTGAATAACATGAGGGTGAGTAAATGATGGAAGAATTTTCATTTTAGGGTGAACTATCCCTTTAAAACAAACTTATGTGTTTTGACCCTTAAAGGATATTAATAAATCCAGTGTATTCCAGTAGCTCTTAAAGATCATTGCTTTCCATCAAGCACATATCCATTTATCTCATTCACTGTCTACATCCCAAAAATACATGTACATATAATGTTGTATAAATGAAGTCTTTTCTGCTGTTAGTGATAAGTGGGTCAGTCCTGCTCAATGTAGATAATCTTGCATTTATTTTAGAACATATAATCAGAGGATTATACAGCTTTACTGTCTGACCCACAGCTGTGTCCATATGATCCCTTTCATCCTCAGCATGAATCTATATGTTTGAATGTGCGTGTCTGCACCAAAGGCCTCAAGGCCACTAACTCTTGAACTGTATATAAATGTAAAGAAACTATTGGAAATCCCAAAAAGCTGAGATATCGAAAGTCATAATGATGCAGGTCAGGATATAAGATACATTTTTTTTGTGCAAACAGAGCTAACTGTTCATGCACTGTTTTGATTAGCTGTGATTTGGTCGAGTCACACAGCATTTTCACTTCTAGTGTGGATAGAAAAAGCACCACAGGAACATTGTTCAGGATATAGTAAAGAATAATAGATCCTATGTATTTGCCTCAAGCAAGGATGTAGACAAAACATTAGTGGTGTGGATCTATGACATGGTGTATGTATATGTTGTGTAACCATGACGATGTGTAACCATGGTGATGCGCTATCAGCATAACAGGGTTCAGCAGAGTAAGCTAAACCTGTGTGTGTGTATGTTAGCTTTGCATCATTCACTCCGTCTTGGTAATCGTCCCCTTGAAAATGATGAATTGGCTGTCACAGTGCAGGAACACACCCTCTGTTAAGAATATCCGTGTGTGCGTGTGTGTGTCTTCCTGCTACAGATAAGATACACTTTGAAAAGACCTCTGAGCAGTCTGTGGTGCTCTCCTGGATTGTGTGTGTATGAGGATATGCTCTGGTTTGTTTGACGATTGGAATGCATGTGTGTCCCGTGCTCGGACTTGCCTTTGGGAGACATGTTACATTCCAGCATCATCAGCTGTCTCCAGGGAGAGAAAACACACAAGTCCCACTCCTAAAGAAAACTGGAGACATGGAAAGACATGACTTAAAACAGGGTTGGGTCTGTACTGCGATTCTGAGCAGAGAAGAAAAGAGAGGATTTTGAAAGCTACAAATGTCAACATGCAGATATTACAAGCCTTCAGGGTAGGGTTATAACATTATAAACACTGAAGATTCAGGAGGGACATGCCACCTTTAGAGTGTTTTTGGGTCCAAAATGTAATCAGGTATCAAGGAATTAACAATTGGAAAAACTCCAGTCAGAACAGTACCCTTTGACTTATATGACGTTATATCTTATAATCAGGTTTTGTTGTTCAGGCATCTGTGTTAAGTTTATTAGGCGTCAAGTGTCTGTGTTTATTTTCACACAGGCATATTCAATTCATTTCATATGACAGGTGAAAAATGTGAGCATGCCACACTGACATGTTTTGTTTTTCTGTCTATCACTCTGAATTACATGGCTGCTTTATATTTGTCAGGCTCATACACACGTGCACACTGGGAGTGATGTGTTGAATGAGCGTGTTGTGCTTGTGTCGCTCTTAATTTGATTGATGAGGGTCGATGCAGATGCTCAAGTTTGTGTGCTGTCAGAAATCCCGTAAGACAACAGCAGCATTCAATCTTGTACATGTGGGATTCAAAGAAACAGTCAATGACAAATGACGATCTGATTGAGAGCAGAACAGAATGAATGCGACATTTTTGACAGTATAAGCTTTAATATCCTGCATCAATGATTGTTTATAGACCTTTGTGATAGTTGTGCGTGAGTGTGTGAGTTTATCCTGGGCAGTAAAGTTTCCCACTGTTCTTTACATAAACACTTCAGGTCCAGAAAGATCTTTTTCTGGCATGCCCTAGATGTTGAGTTTCTCCCACACAGTGGCCAGGAAATGGAAGAAAATAAATCAATATTTTCAGAGCGAGGATCAGTTTTTTGATTACGTATTTTACACAAAATTTTTTGGGGAGAAAAGGAGATTCACCACCATTCAGTGCAAGCCTGTAAGAAGGAAAAACATACTGTAACATTAGGTCAACGTACATTCGATTTATTTTTATTTGGCCAAAATCCAAGCTCAGAATAGCAGAAATAAGTCCAATGCAGATGAAAGAGCAGCAAGCAAGAAAAAGCTTGCAATCAATACATCACTGTATGTGTTTTAATATCTACAGTATATCAAACTACAAGAATCACAGTATTATCATATTGTGACCCAAATATTTATTATGTTGTCACAATTTCCTGCTGTGTCCCACCCCTGACAGTGGCTTCATTATGCTGAGATCCAGGTTTGTCCCTCAACACTCAATTGAGAGATACAAAAGGCTGCAAACCGTCGTTGACGCTCAAGGAGGCAACAATTGATATTAGCAACAAACTTTTGAACAGGATAATTTGTGTAGTTTCAGTTATTTTCTCTTTTTATCTTTTGTTTGGTCACTTCTTTAGGTTATGTAACCTTACAAGCACAACTGAATCTATCGTGCAGAATTGTGCATAGTTAGCATGCTTTGACATGTTGTCCTGTCTTGAGCGGTTTGGCAGAGTGTCCATTCATTTCTGGCTAATCCAGAATGCCAGCAATTCTGTGCTGACACCTTCATGTTCTGTTCTCAAAGAGAGAAAGATGCTGTGATTCATCTCCAACACGTTTCAGCACGAGAGACTTCTGTGGTCTACTCAGCAATGCACACACAAACATAAGCTCCTCTATTCCTCACAGCATTTTTCTTTCAACTCTCACTGTTTCATCTTGCTTATTCCTTATTTTCTTTCTTTTTCAAGTTGTCTTGCTGTCTGTGTTGCGTCTCAGTTTCTGGAATGGGTTCTTTTAGCAATTCGGCATCACTTTCCTTCTCATGCACTGCGGCAGAATCGCTAGTACATTTTGGCTGTGTCCTCAGCACGGGGTGAGGATCTCTCCCAGCGGGATGACATCATCTCGAGTGACGTCACAGCTGTGTTCAGTGCTGCCTGTGCTTTGGTTTGTGTGTGACTGCAGTACAGAATACTTTAGTGTATTAATTAGATGCTCATTCAAACAGATTTCTCTCTGTCTCGCGCCTCTGTTGCTTCAATCTAGCATGTTTTCTTCATGGGTTTAAGGATGAATCAGTTTAGGGAGAGAAGGCAAGAGGGATAGAGAGTTGGAAATGGATGAATAGGAAGAGAAATGGTGAAAACAGCTAAATCGATATTTTCTAAATATTTTAATATGCATATCACAATGGTTAGCAATAATCTTATTATTTTAATACTTCAAAAAGTTATGTATAGTCATAGTTTTAGCTTGAGGCAGAGAGACTTAATTGACTTAATTAACTTAATTGTTAGTTGGAGCATGTGTTTCTTTTCCCAGAATGAATTTTGCAAATGAATCAAATTTTGCATATTGCATTATTTAGCAAGTTACTGTATATCAGATTTTTCTTCAGTATCATGCAGCCCTAACATGTATTTCAGTGGTGCAGCTTGCATTTCAACATTCCTCTGCAGCACACCTTATGAAGGCACAACCATCTCCAAAACAATGCTGCCCTTGCATTTGTTGATTAATAACACAATAAACAATCATATATTGAATGGTAAACATCAACTACATGACTTGTTCTCGGTCAGAAACCTTGACTTGTTCTTGGTCAGAAACCTTGACTTGTTCTCGGTCAGAAACCTTATGTGCTCGAGTACATGCTGACAGCGATTGTTCACCCTTTGCATTCTCTACAATAAAGAGAATCTTCCAGCTATTGATGTCCACACAGCAAAGGAAACACACTCTCTTGATCTCGTCCTCTCTTTCTGATGCCCTAGTTTTCTTTTTGCACATTCACTCGCACTAACGTTGCTTTAAAATTTCTACATTTTTTGTGTTATTAGTTTATTGCATGACTCACTGTCACACTGCTGTGTTTTGGAGCTTGTTAAATTATTAATATGTTTATGCTGAGATTTCTTGTATAAATTTGACCTAAGCAGGACCGCTGCAGAGCATCAGCCAGTTGCAGTGGTTTTAGTCTAACAGACGTTAAACAGATTCATGTTGATTATCCACTTAATCAGTTTGATCTGCTGTAACTGCTGATGGTCTGGTTGAATTTGCAGGCCACTGATTCAGCCAATCAGGTCATGATCTCTGATTCTCATTAATACTTTCTCCTGTGCTAGTTTAATATACAGTGACCACTATAAGTAAGCTATTCATAGTTTGATTTTCCCCAAGAGTGTACATGCTGTTGCAGTATGACACTTTAAACATTGTTTGTCTGAGCTTTTGTTTGTTTTGTTGTTCCATTTGGTGACACTAATGGCTACAGAAAGTAATCACTGTACCTCTAATAACCATCACTAAACAATCACTAAAGTCTGCTGCTGCTCTGTTTTAGTAGTGATTGGTCGGTCAGCCTACTGCCACAATTTCTCTGTTTACTATATTATCAACATTCATTATGTTGCTTCTCTCTACTTTATTACAATAACTTATTTGACATTTTTAGAAAATTGTTTGTTTATAGTTGTTTGTTTACTTTGTTTTTGGCCGGAACTACTGATTGGTTTAGAACAGATGGTATGTGGAGGCAGAAATAGATTCAGACGTCTGTAGGTGTTGATTTTTTTTTTACAGCTTTCTGGCCCGAAGTTAAGCATTTCCCTCTTATGACCCTGCTGTCACCATCAGACAAAAAAAACTCATCTCCAACAGATCTGCTCTGAGGCTCAAGGGTTCCTTCTGTGCCGTTGCCTCAGGTTTACATCAGTCAACAGAATGCTATAAGGAAAAGTTGTTTGTTTGCACACCCTAAACAAGCATTGCTTTTTAAAAGTTTGTAAGAATTCTGGCGCTAACTTTAGAAACTCATATTTACTTACACTATGTACAAGTGCTTTTACATGTTCAATTGCTAATGTTTATCAGACTGCACTTGATATCCTGTCACCTTAAGTGACACACGTAGTACTGCTGCAGTTGTTTAAATGACACACGGACAACTCTGTTCCATTCATCGACAGGCCTGACGTAATGAGAAAGTCAGCCAGGCTTGAAGATGCCTTTCTGTACTTCACATCCATCAGTTGTTTAACTGCTCACGATTCTGACTGACCTTCACACACTCGTATCAGGTGTGAGTGTGTCGTGATTTATCTCCACCTGAGCCCTTAAACTACTGCCCTCAGCATAAACACAGCACCCTTTCATCACTTTACAAAGTCTGATTCATCTGCTCTTTGTCTCAGTCTCTCTGCTGTCAGATCACACTGGACTAAGCCGTGGGCTTTGAGAGGTTTAATCATTACCCTTTATTGCAGCTGGCTTGCTGAGGTGTTGTCGGCTTTCTGGAAATGTAATCGCACCAGATATTGTTTGAGTTGTTGGTCATTATTGTAAGGTTGTGCCTTGTTTAACAATGGCGTGCTTTGTTAGCTGTGTTGATTCAGCTAAAGTCAATATCGCAGTGAGTCACAGACGCTGAGTTCTTAAACGCTGCTGTGTCTGTATGAGTAAATCTCATCCACTACATAAAAAACTTAAATGACTGATAGTATCGATGTTAAACTCCCCACAGACTATGAATACAATCACCCTTCACCTGTGCATGATCACACTGTGTGCCCTGTACTCCCGAACATAGTCAGGACCAGTATAAGGGGTCTTTGGCACATTTAGCTCTTGAAGTAAGAATATGACCACACCTTTAGGATCAGAGGGAACAAATCTGGGTCTTCAGATGTAAGAATGTAAGAAAAAAGCATTTAAATATATAGCTGTTTGCAGTGATGTAAGAACATTAATTTGCAATGACAGTTGCCAATTTTCTAGTCACATGGGTGATGATGTGGGTGAGTGATGTGACAAAGCGGAGGAAAGATTAACTATATGCAAATGAGCAGTGACCAGTAGGGGTGCAAAAGAAACATGATCTAAATGTAGTTGAGTGTAGGAAAGATGGAGAGGTTTGTGTTCCTGTGAACTATTTCTTTCTTGTACGTGATGTCTTGACAATTTCTGACTAAGTTTCTGAGTTTGATTCATGCATCGATAATCTTGATTCTCTGTTAATCACTATGCCCTTGTGCGCCTGTTACGCAAACACTTTCCCCTCCAAAATGTTGTTTTTTAGAAGGTTATTTGTTTTTAAAATCTAAAGGACATTTTATATTTGCCATCAGTAATCTGTGTGTGTAAGCAGGGAGTTCTGGCTTTCTCCTTTGTGGTGCTCAGAAGTTGATTAGATTAGATTTTGATTCCACCTCCCCTCTAAGGTGGAGTTTTATTGTGGCCCCAATAAAAACATAACTATAGGTTTTGTAGCCACAGATGACCCTGAGGAGAGTGGTGGTGTGGTTGAGGTCTGTGTGCATGGAGTAAGGTGTGCTGGGTTGAACAGACAGAACACGTGTTATGAATTAATGAGCTGTGCTCCTGTGCTGGGGGACAACATTAATCATAAGGAGGGCTGTGCATGTGTGTTAATCAGTTCTGTCTGGGTGGGTGTGTGCAAATAAGTGTGTCCAGAGTCACTGTGACGCAAGTATGGAGGTGATCTGGTTTTTCTGCCCTGCTTTTTTTTTCATGCACAGGTATAGAAGATGTCAGCTCTGTGTACTCTTACCAAATGAGTTTACCCAGTGTAACTACGTCCAGATTGTTCTGATGCAACGTTTTGTTTGTTCAAAACAGATTGCATATAATACACATAAATTACTATGCATATTGTTATATAGAGCCCTGTGACGCACTCTCGACTCCATTCTGACGGCAGTTTCCATGGTTACTCTGCTCATCCTTATCACTACGGTGACTCCCATTATTTTCCGACACCTCCCTGCAACCCCAATTTTCCATTCACACCTGATCAGTGGAGCTCATTCAAAAATCTCAGACTCCACAGATGATCTTTTTGTCTTGGTTAGAAGTGTTGCAATTACTGGTCCTTTGACAGATTTAATAATTAAATACAAATTTCAAATCTCTGTATGCCTTCTGTGATGTAATAATTTGTGTGTTGAAGTGAAAATTTTAAATTATATTGAACGTCTGTAGGAAAAGCTGTAATTTCTATGACAGATATGGAAAGGGTTTTTTCATCTTTGAGTCCTTCTTATGTGAAATGTTGTATGAGACCCTGTTTAAACCTGGTATGAACACCTGGTTTGAATGATTACAGGTGCATTGTGAATACAGATGTAGACAGGATCTAAAATGTTTGGTGGTCAGATCACTCTAACCATATACAGATTATGTTATTGCATGTGACCACATCATATTTATAGTGTAAATGGTTATCAGTTCTGATGCATCCCAGATGACAGTTAAGGACTGCCCACTCATCTGTCAATCATCCATTGTGCTAAAACAAGAGTTTTAAACATTGACGGTTAAACAGCATTAAAAGAACAAAACGTTTAACTGAGAGAGGTGAGTTTGAGAGACAGACAGCATTTGAAACAACATGCAAGAACTTGGAATAATGTTAGAATAATGAACTAAGAATAATGTCTGGAATGCAGACAGAGCCAGTAATTTACATTTAACATTTGTATTTCCTAATGGACACTTTCCCACCAGAGAAACTGGCTTCTGCATATCTAATTTCCAGAGAAAAAAATTCATTAAAAAACAAAGTTTCTTTCCTTTATCCTCATCATTCACTCTTTCCTCTCCTCTTGAGCTGTGTGCTGTCTTTTAACAGTGTTCAGGTCGCTGAGGTCACAGCCTGACCTTTGAATCGAGGAAGTCATGTATAATGTAATACATTGATGAAGGCTGTAAGTTGGAACTTAAAATGAGAGAACAGTGTCTAAATCAATGAGTTTAAAGAGAGGGCATCTGATACTCTAATGATTACATGGCTGTTAGAATGTCATTCTCATCTGTTAAACAGGAATTTTTTGTTATTAATGTACACTTTCTAGATCAAATGTATAGGTGGTACATATGGGGCCACAGATATCAAGGGGAACATTTAGATTAGTTGTGAACTGTTATGTTTTCAATGGCAGATTCTTAAACTTTTACATATGGTCTCTGCCAATCTGTGGTTGCATCCTGAAATGTTGCTGTTATGCAGCTACAGTACAGCTGAAAGCTTCTCTGAATTAACATAGGAACCATCACTGTTATAATTGTACAATAATTTATCCCAGTTAGTGCACTTTTGTTGAGAAAATCTTTTATCTTCTGTGTTGTTCTTCTCTCTGTTTTTCTCATTTCCTCCCTCTGCTTTTTTCTCCTCTTCTCTTGTTACCTCTCCCATTTTCTTTTCATCTTTGTTCTCCTTTCCTGTGCTCTTCTACTCTTTTCTCTTCTTCTTCTCTCTGCTCTCCTCTGCTTTAGCTTTCTCAGACTTGATATGACTCATTCCAAACTCTGAATTTATTTGCATTTTTACAGACTTTTATTATGTTTCAGCATTCAGCATCAGACAGGCTGTTGACTTGAGCAGTAAGGTACACCTGACTGTTTTGCATGGATGCTGTCACTTGCTTTCCTCTCTCCCCGTTTATAATGAACCTTTGGTTGTCTAAAAGATAAACATTGTTTGGGACAAATAAAAAACCTGCAGTCAAAACTTCGGACATGTTTCAGTTCTGCAGCAACAAGGTTAACAATGCACCTCACAGAGACATTTATGAAATCCTTTTGTTTTGTTGTTTTTTTTAGTTATTTTCTCTGGTCAAACAAAAACTTTGTCTGTTGGTTCAGATAGTGTCATCCAAATTTTTTAGGGGCTGGACATAAGACAGTTTGTGAAATGTCAGAGTTTTGAGTCGAGCTTACAAGCTCAGTCAGATACTGTTCTTCTAGCAAGCATTTTATTGGAAAGCACAGAATCAAAGTTGTTCTCATTGCTGATAAGACTGGTGTACCCACCCATGTTCTGGCAGAGGGTAGCGGAGGGTGTGGAACTCTGTGGAACCCTGTGCAGTTTATCTAAAATGATCCATTAGGATCTATGGAATTCTAACAAAACAAAGCTGGCAGTGATTCAGTATGTTAAAGCCATTAATCTCAATAATCCACTGAATTTGTAGCCTCTGGGTTGTGCTTTTAATAATTAGATAAAACTGTGTTGTGGTTTAAACACTGGCATTCACGTGTTGGCAAGTATACAAAAATCTCTCCAGTGTTTGTTTTCAAATTTTCCAGTGGTCAGATTAAATATTGATGAACAGAATGGAGGCGTTCATGCGTGTTTTACATACAAAGTGTTGTGCCATATATGTGGGTCTTCAGCTGAGAAGGTGGATGTTGATCTCTGTGTAGCATTCAGTTTTGTCTCAGACAGTAATGAGATTTACTGAATGAGCCGCTGTGTGTCATGCTGGTTGGAGATGCTTGTTTTCACTGAATTTACAAAGGATTGGATGCGGTTCAGTAAACACAGTAAAACAGTAAAACGCACCACTTTAAATAACCATGTCATTCAATCCCACTGGTTTCTCTCCGACAATTAAGAATTTTCACAAAGGAGGAGGATACAGAGGGGAAAGAACGAGACAAAAAAATAAAGTAAAACAAAAAGATGAAAAACTAAAATATAAAAATATATCTGTAAAAATGTCTCCGCTCTTGCATCAGGCACATTTCCCTCACGTTCACTTTTCTACAAGCACTCTCTTGTTATAGTGTGTAGCTTATGTGTAGTTTATCCTTTTCAACAACCTCATGTCCTTCTTCCGTAATTACAGCCTCGCTTTTTGGCAGCTTTTAAGTGTGCGCTTGTTCTCATTAAACCAAGTTCATGAGCGCTGGCTCGTACAGAGATCTTTTCTGCCCTCTAGTGGCTAGTTAAAAGACATTGCCAGTCGGACAATGCATGCCTCTCAGAGACTCTTAAACTATGAAGTACTCTCACCACTTACCCGCCAGACTGCGGCTCATTACAATTTCATGTATTTTCACTCAGTTAATGTGAGTCGCATACATATTCATAAACAGCTTTCACTGATCAAACAGCCACAAACTGTTCCACTCATGTCTGCCAATTAATTCTTATGACGAGGCTCATCTAGCCCTTCACCAGCCGATTTTTTGTGTACGTTTTCACGTGTTTTTTCTCGGATGTCGCACCTTTGTTGTTTTTGTTCGGCAGCGGCGCTCGGGTCCGAGCCGCGGCAACAGGTGGCAACACAAAGCGGCCGGTCGCGTGCGGCTTCCGCGCTGCTTAGCAACCCATCCAGAGAGAGATCACGTGCTTTCTAATCATGGTTTCGCAGTAGGTTATTTTATCTTCATTACAGTAAATGGCTTTCAATAAACCCAAAGTAAATGACTACAAGTAATACTACTTTGCAGGAGAAACGTTGAATGGTTAGTTTATGCGACGTTTAACATTATGTCTGTCACTATTTAATTACCATCAGCTTGTTGACCCTTGAAGAACTACCATCGTGTCAAACTCCCATGAGTGTAAAATATATGTTAGTGGACTGGACGTTTATAATATATAAATTAACAATGTATAAAATTAACAATTTTTTAAAAGTGTGTCCTAAATGTATTTTAGATAAAACCTTGTATTAACCTTAAATGTCTGATATTACTCTTTCTTTTTATTGAATGTATGATTTTCTTTATTACTTCACCATCAAAATAACCCTGGTGCATAAAAGTGTAATTACTAATAACAATAACCATCAGCTTGTTCCAAACTTATATACATTTTGTAAAGGATGAGGCAATTGTGATTTGTGACTAAAGTTGTCTATATGGCTTTATTTCAAGTATTAGGAAGCCATACAAGCTTTTCGTGAGGAACAGATGGTTACTGAATTGATTATTCACTGCACATTTCCCCCATTGCCATTCAGCACTGGTTCATTAATGAGACACTAATACACACATGAACGTCTTTGTTTTTTATAGCTTTTTTTAGTTTTGTGTGTGTGTATGTGTGCTGGATTGTGCTGCTGTGCAATATCTGTTATTGTAAGAGATAGTGAATGCATTGATACTTTTACATTTTTAAACTTTAAAAATTTTTAAAGTTTTTTGCATTTAAACACTTTGAACACCAATCATGATTGGTCAATTACCCATTCTGCAGTGATATATTATTGTATAATGACTACTAAACAAAATGTTTGACCGTAATGGCGGACAAATCAGACTCATTCTCATATAAAATAATTTTAACTAACATAATCCATGTACATTTATTTTGTAAGTATTTTTATAAATTACTGGTAATTATTGCAAAATAAACCTCTTCAGGGTATTATATAAGATAAATCGTCTGACTGTACTTTATATGGCTTAATTGCTTATTTTAAGTTACGACAGTTATGACACCAAATGTGTGGGATAAGCGCTTTGGCTGGTGTTGACGTATTTTGTGGGATAAAATGTGTCAATACATGGGAGAAATTAAGTGACTCAGGTTCTGACATGTGGTTTTTCTCTGAAATGTCATTTCCTTTGTTATCCCCTCATCTAAAGTCAAATGGCCTTCTGCCCCTGCTTTTGCTTTCTACATTTCCCCATTTCTCTTGCCTCAAGAGGTCTGTGCATGTGAGAGAGAGCGATTCGTCTCAGACTGCACTCGCTGAAGCCGCTATCCTCAGGGACATGGGTCAGGCTGGAGATGTGGAGGCATATTTTTCGTACTAAGCCACGCATGCAACAGGCAAGTGTACCTGACTTTATCGTGAGGGTGTATGTTTGGGGAGACTGGAAGAGGACGGTCTCTACTGCAGGGGAATACAGGAGACAAGAAACATTGTCTAATATTGTTTTCTCAATAATCTGCTGGGACTTCTCACCTGTGTCACCCACTCTGATGTGGTTAGGAAAGACCAGGCCATTTTTCATGTAATTGCACCTTAATTTTTACAATGTTTTTACAATGTACAAAAATTTTTACAAATTTTTTTAATGTTTAAAGTCTCTGTTTAAAGTGGATTCTTGCAAGGGATTTTGATTCTGCATGCGCCTTATTTGTAAGTCACAGCTGAGTTTCAGTAATGAGATATTTTCTTCGTGTCACCAGCTCTGGTTTAAACATTTCTGAAACAGGAAATGTTTGGTTTACGATGCAAAAGACGCAGTTTGTAGCTTTGTGGGTTGTTCAGGGATGTAAAAATATTTTGGGTGTTAAATCCTTCAAAGTTTCACTTGATATTAATTGTTCAGTTGACAATTCTGTCTATAACACAAAAACAGTTTAGTTACATAGTTTCATATACTGGAGTTACATATTGCTAAAGCAATGTTAGCAATATAGCCTTCGGCACTAGATGGGTTTACAGCTATTACAAAACAAGATGTTACAAAACAGAAGTGTGTACAGGGGAACTTTGCCGTATGCTGTTTTTTGCATTGTAGTTCTGGTGATTTTAAAGCAGCAAGGAGTTTAAATAAACATACAAACATATAGATGGAAGATGTAGATTCAGAAGATAAAGACAGCATAACTGTGATATAGACCGGGGCTGTTGAATTAGAGAAGTTTCTGTCTCTCTCTACTTCAACTGAAACAGGAAGTTTTGCACTTGTTCCTACTATCTGTGGCACTCACAGATGTGAATGTGTGTCAGGTAGTCAGGTTTTGTTTACATAGTGGGGCCAAATATGCCACAAGGATAGTGAACCTAAAATCACCTACATTGTGAAGGATCAGCCAACCGTTTTCACAAAGAAAACCACTAAATGAAAATCTAAAAATGCAAAACAGGTGTGTGGTTACGTGTAGGAATTATCAAAAAACCAACAGAAGTCAATGGAAAGTCCCCAGCATGATATAAAAACACACGTGTTAATTATATACTGTCAAAGTTCTACTGCACTCACTGGTACAACAATTATATTCAGTTCTTTACTATAGCAATGTACCAACAAAACCCAGGTAAAGAGAAGGCCCTTGGTTTCTCAGGAAAAACTGATAATTTTTTTGCCAATTTGATTCAGTACTTCTCTTCTTTTACCTGACCCTGCATCAGCACAACTCAGAGATCCCCAGGTTAGAGAGAGAGTTTGCTAATATTTGTGTAAAGGTAAGATCCTGTCTGTTACAACCTGCTATCCTCTCCAGCTATGAGCTCTGTCATACTGTCTGTCAGCTGGGCTTCAGAAAGGGTTGACGGTAAAGGAAGAGGAGTGCTGGGTTGCCAAGAAGTCTGTTCTTTAATGGCCGTTCTGGGTGTTTGGTGGGCTGGAGTATTCAGGGCCAGAGGAAGGACTGAAAGGCTGGTGTCTGAAAAATCCTCAGTATTTTTAGTTCTTTGGATGGTAAGGGAGGAGACCACAGAAAGGGGAAATCAGCAAGGCATTTTTGGGACAGGATGGACATTGAAATGCCAGTCAATGGAAACAGACATTCATTCACATCTCAGATATGAAAGAAAAAAGAGTTTCACTCTCTCTTCCTGACTCTTAGTAGCTATTTTATATCTCTCTGTCTTTCTTTCTGTATTGCTTTCTTTCGCCACCCTTCTGTCACACTTTATTCTGTCATATCGTCATATCCTCTCTCTCTCTCTCTCTCTCAGTCTCTCAGTTTTCAGGTCTCAGTCTCTTCCTTCCTCTTCCTGCTTCACTTTAGTTGTCGAGTAGGGCAGGGCACACACTTTCACTCCCATACACATACACACACAAACACACACACACACCGCTCCCTGTCTGGGATGAGTTTTGTCGTCCAACCCAGCCCCGACTGCAGGCGGATGAGGGGATCAATGCGATGCCCTGGCTAGAAGAGGGATGAAGAGATGGAAAGAGAGAAAGAGAAGAAGAAGTTTAAAGTCAGTCAGCTGTTGACTCTTTATCTGTTTAAGCGGCAACATGGTAAGACTTTAGCAAATGGCACAGAGTCCAGAGAAGAGACAAACAGAAGCACAAGCTCAACCCCATCTAGCGCTGCCTCGAATGATGAAAACACAGCCTGGACGGTCAGTACACACACACACACACACACACACACACACACACACACACACACACACACACACACACACACACACACACACAGTATAATCACATTGCTGTTTGCTGCTTTAGTGATTGTGTGGTGAGGAAATAGCACAGAACATTTCATTTATTGAATCGGTCCGCAGCTGTTGGTGGCAGGGGAACATTTACAGTGTAAACTTGGATTTTTTTACACTTCACAAAACAAACACTTAGGTAAGATGTTAGTAACTTGATTTGTTTTGTCCATTTAGATATCCAGTGTGTCTTTCATGTGGTGTATGCAGGAGAACAAGGGTGTGAAAGTTGTTTTAATGCTTTTCTGCAGCTCTCCCAAATGTGTCTGTTTCTTCTTCAGTGTTGATACAAGTGATGGTAACACCCTAAGACCTGTGAAAGAATTTCTGCGTTTTTGAACTTTAACCTCTGCTGGTTTAAGTTTGGTGTTTTAAGTACAACAGTTTATATCACAAATAATGAACTATTAACTATTACTATTGAGAGACATTTCTAGTGACATTTTAAGTCTAGTCAAAAGATTTCTGGATATATTAAGTTCAGTTGGTGTAATGGGGTTGATGATCTTAGGTGGTGGAGTCACAGGGTTTAACATGATGTGAACTGCTGCATTGAATTCTAGGAAAACAGAATAATGATGGCACATGCAAACCCACACTCTACAATCTCTACAGAGCTTCACTTTTAATTCAGTTTTAAATATTTCCTCCCCAACATGTTTCTCTCTCTCTTTCTCTCTGTCTCTCACAGGGGAAATGTGACATAATGTGACATTTAGTAATGAGATGCACTTTATTTCTGCTATATACTGCTGACTAATGAAAGATAAACTGTTGGCTATGATCACACTCTATTCTGATGTGTTAAATGTGTTTGTTTCTGTGGTTTCTTCTGACATATCATACCTCCACCTCTGAGAACTGCTTCAACTTCCTCAAATACAAATATACAATAACATTTGAATCTGTCAATATTATGTTTTTAAAGCAGAGCACAAAAGCATGTTCTAGACAGGAAGTAACTTGATTAAATCACCCTGAAAATCCCTGAATACTGATATAGCCGATATTTACGTATATGGGCAAGGCTCTTTACCTCCTACAGGGGTGCTTTGGGACAGGAAAGCCAGAAACCCTGTCTGAGCCTCATTGAAATCTAATGAAGTTGTTCAGCTCACCTGGAGATATTTGTCATTAACAGCAGTATTGATAAAAACTTTAAATAGTGAAGATTGGACTATGATGTAAGTGATAATCTACTTAAACAGTTATTTTTAAATGATTAAAGGAAATGGTATATTGTTCAGTTTCTCATACATAAGAGATTATGTGCACATCAGCATTTCCATTATAGTTGTAACTCTTTTTCTGTCATATTCTTTTGGTCATGTGATTTGGAATGCCGCAATTGTGAGTATCATCACATCCTAACCAATCATGTGCTCTGTAGACGTTTTATACTAATTGCACCTACAGCAGCTCATTTCTGTAGTTGATAACCCTCTCTCTCTCCCTCTCTCTCTCTCTCTCTCTCTCTCTCTCTCTCTCTCTCTCTCTCTCTCTCTCTCTCTCTCTCTCTCTCTCTCTCTCTCTCTCTCTCTCTCTCTCTCTCTCTCTCTCTCTCTCTGTCTCCCATTGTAGGAAGATGGGGATATCAAGGAGATCAACATCACACATGTGGTTAAGGAGGGGGCGGAGAAAGCAGACCCCTCGCAGTTCGAGCTGCTCAAAGTGCTGGGACAGGGATCCTTTGGAAAGGTAACAACACGTACACGCCTCGTCTGAAGTGCGCTGCTGCTGTACTCCATCTACTTACAGTTTGTAAACATCAGCTAAAACATCAGCTCATGGTGATTTTTATTAATAATAATAAGAGTTAAAAAAGATTTTACTCCTGTGGCTTTAGCACATATGTAAATGAATAATTGTGTTGTAATACTGACATGTATCACCTATGTCAGGGTTTGTGCACTAGTCAGCAGTGAAAAATCCCTATTTAGTTCATGAGTTTGAACTGGTGTCGCGAACAGAGCGTAGACGTAGAATTAGCCAAATTTATAGAACTGCAGTTTTTATTAACAAGTCATTTATTTGTATGAATTATCCGTAAACATGTTTTCATACATACAGTGATTTCAACAAATAGGGATTTTTAGTAACATTAGATATTAATAACCAGTGGTTAAAATGCTACTTATAGAAATGTATTTATATATACATTTATATACATATATACATTATGTATTTATATGTACATTTTTACATATGTTCAAATTCCAATTCAACATTCTGTGGGGCATGGCCAAATTTTTTAATTCAGGTCATTTTCAAACTTAGCCTGTGTGTATTATCTGGAACTTCCAACAGAATTGAGTAGCTTTCAGACACTTTCAGCAAACACATTGCAAAGTAAAATGTTTCTGTTGTGCACAGGTATTTTTGGTACGGAAGATAACACCTCCTGATAATAACCAGCTCTATGCCATGAAGGTCCTGAGAAAGGCCACACTTAAAGGTACAACATGAGCACACACACACACACACACACACACACACACACACACACACACACACACACACACAAACCACACACATTTCCTCTGCTAATGTAAACATCACTTTAGAACAACAGCTACTTTCATTTGACATTGTTTTCCTTGACATTGTTTGATGTTATTTGTCTTCATTCTACCATTGCTCATAATTCTGAAAAAAAAACTCTCATAACCACAGATGTCCACCCTGAGGTTTACATTAACCATGCGTATAATTTATTTGTGTTACATTTTTTCAAGCAAGGTTTGCTGCTACAATATACACAACTGCAACTTGTTTCATGTCACCTTAAATAATGTAATACAAGTGAATTTTAGCACATTGACTCAGTTGCAAATCTAAATTCATGCCGTTGGCGTTGAGGTTGCAGGTTAACAATAACTCCCCTGTGGGCACACACATCCTGTGTTGTTCATTGTGCACCCCAATAACAGGAAAATCCCACCCTGCATGCAAGCAAGGTGTGTGTTCAGGTGTCAGGTGTCTGTACGCTGCAATCTCTCATTCTCTGTCTTGCCTTCTGAAAGCATTCAGAGATTAAAGTCTGTTCTAATGGCAGCTAATGATGACATCACTTCCTCTGTGCACATGCTATCTGTTATATCATAAAAAGGCAGTTTTAACATTTCAATAATGTCTAGAGGGTGTTCAATGTGTACATTTTTTTTTACAAAAGTTCAATGTTTATTATTTTGTGCAGCTGATTTTTGTTTTTGAGCAATTTTCTTCTTAAACTTGTGTGAAATTGTTTTTGTCACAGTGAGGGACCGTGTGAGGACTAAAATGGAGAGAGACATTCTTGCAGAGGTCAACCATCCTTTTGTGGTTAAGCTTCATTATGGTGAGTTGGAGTAATGCAGTATTACTAATAATATATGCATATTTATTTTATGGCATTTCCTTCCTTCTCTGTTTCATGACTATTCTTGAATAGTCTTTGTGGGCTTGTTTTTATTGAGCTCTAGTAAAAAAAGTCTCTGATACTTATGTTGTAAGTAATAAATTGGATATGTTATAGTCCAGAGTCCATTAGATATCAAACATTTGGCTTCAGTATAATGCCAGTCTGGGGGGTACATAATGATAGCAAATGAAGTATATGCGGTTGTGTGAATATAGTCAATTAGTAAATTATGTTTTGGGTTTGGCAATTTATTTTGATGATACACATAGCACATTATATGTGCATGTATGTAACAAGAAAGAACAATAGTGGATTTATTACCATAACTTGCAAAATGATTATTTCACCCTGTGGTATTGTAAGTATTTGGTATGTTTAATTACCAGAATAATCCTTGTACTGAGTAATACCTTTAAACGTTGCTTTTATGTGTAATACAAGAATCCTTATACACATATTGTGTGTGTGTTTCACAGGATTTCAGACAGAAGGTAAACTCTATCTGATTCTGGACTTCCTCAGAGGGGGTGATCTCTTCACCAGACTGTCAAAAGAGGTACATATACACAGCCCAATGACCTCTACACTCTCACCATACTATATGTATTAACTCTCTCTCTCTCTCTCTCTCTCTCTCTCCTCTCTCTCTCTCTCTCTCTGTTTCTTTGTACTGTGCAGGTGATGTTTACAGAAGAAGATGTAAAGTTCTATCTGGCTGAGCTGGCACTGGGTCTGGATCATCTGCACAGTCTGGGCATCATCTACAGAGACCTAAAACCAGAGAAGTACTTACATTATACTCATACATCATGCTCATGTAAATACACTGTTTATACTTATGAAAATGTATTTGTGAGAGCTGTTACAGACATTCATTAAGTTTTCATATTTTCCAGCATCCTCCTGGACGAAGAGGGACATATCAAACTCACAGGTAAAATTTAAAGCTGTGTTGAACACAATTTAAGTACCTGATGAACTAAGACCAAATCAGAAAATATGTTTGCATATAAGAGGGTGGGGCTTTAAGCCACACCCACCTATTGCACCACCATCTTAGACTAAAAGTAAATAGGTGTTTAACAGGTGGTACAAAGTTTTACTGAAAGTTTGGTCAAACCACCAAAATGGATTCAAACACCTTTGTTTGGCCAGATTTGGTTGAAGATGGCATTAACACCTGTTCATTCTTCGATTTTACCAGAAGTATATTGGGGCCTTTAAGTTAGTCTGTCTGTATCTGTATTAGTGATTCAGCCATATTTTATTTATAAGGTGCATAAGTGTGCAAATGACATTGAGTGAGTTCAGTTTGAATATGTGTTGTGTTTTTTCTCAGATTTTGGACTATGTAAGGAGGCTATCGACCATGAGAAGAAAGCTTACTCTTTCTGCGGGACAGTGGAGTACATGGCTCCAGAGGTTGTCAACAGACAGGGACACACCCATAGTGCTGACTGGTGGTCATTTGGGGTACTGATGGTATGTCAGATGTAGAACTTCAATGGGTGCTATGATTACCCTCTTAATATTTGCAATAAACAGGGCATTTTCTAGTGCAGGTCAAAACTCATTCACAATCTTACTCTTGAGGTTCATTTGGTTTTAATGAGTTTCTCCTGCTTGTCTTTTGTATAGTTTGAGATGCTTACAGGATCACTGCCATTCCAGGGAAAAGACAGAAAGGAAACAATGAATCTCATCCTGAAGTGAGAATACATTGAGTTTTTATTCCAAATTCTCTTACTTTTAGAAAAAAATAGTTGAATATTAAGCCTGGGCTTTAATCTGTGATTTTCAAGTTCTTAGTTTGA
The DNA here is from genome assembly GCA_036877525.1 of Chromobotia macracanthus. Lineage (NCBI taxonomy): Eukaryota > Metazoa > Chordata > Actinopteri > Cypriniformes > Botiidae > Chromobotia > Chromobotia macracanthus. The sequence goes on along the minus strand of JAZGTH010000060.1, from coordinate 2,265,439 downwards.
TTGCTTTGCTTAACAAAAGTCTAGCAAGCTGTTTGAGGTGGATGAAAAAATCAAACCGTAATGGTTCTTCATTGAAGTTTGTGAACACTTTAATGTTTGATGCCTGATCAGTGTTGGGTTTGATCCTCAGGGCAAGGTTGGGTATGCCCCAGTTTCTAAGCACTGAAGCTCAGAGTCTACTGAGAGCTCTCTTCAAGAGGAACCCCACCAACAGACTAGGTAACACTGACACACAATTTGTTATTATATTCTATATGTGGTTTTAGTGTAAAAAAAAAATCTGTTAATCTTGTGGAGGGCTTTTATCGCAATTGGATAATAAACTGGATTTGTCCAGATGAATTTAAAATATGTCAAAACAGTTTGCAAAGGCAATTAGTTTTGAATGTTTGAGAGATGTTATTTCTGGATTTATTCCAGGGTCTGGGCATGATGGAGCTGAAGAAATCAAACGGCATTCGTTCTTCATGACCATTGACTGGAATGTAAGAACTTCGCTCTGATTCCTTCAGAGCTACAGGAATAAAGTCTCTTCCTCCACCATTAAAATCTGAGTGAAACTTTTTCCAACTGTTTTCAGAAACTCTTCAGGCGAGAGCTAAAACCTCCATTCAGGCCAGCTGTGGCCCGACCTGATGACACGTTTTATTTCGACTCGGAGTTCACCTCTCGTACCCCTAAAGGTGAGAGGATAGATCTGAAATGGTATCATTGCTCAGAGCCCTGACACATTGCTGAATATTCTAAATGTTTCAGTTGCATCTTCCCTTGCTTTCTTTATTGTAATGATAGACCTGGAATTTTATTTAGATGTCAAAAAAGTCAAAGTCTGCTTTATTGTCAATTCTGCCACATGTACAGCACATACATACAGAGAATTGAAATTGCGTAACTCTCAGACACTTGGTGCGTACAGTTAACACTAAATACTAACAGTACACGTGAAAATACAGATAAATATAAATACAAACTATACAGATATAAAAATAAGGACATTGTAAAAAAAGAAATAAAGTGGCGTAAGGCATAATTGGATTATTAATTGGATCCAGATGTGTTTAAAACAAATAATCACATATTATAATGTAGATAAGGTAGCTATAGAACAGATGGATGTATATGATTACTTTATGTGGCTGTATTTTGAGCTTTGGGTGGATTATTCAAATGCCAACTGCAGCTAATGTAGAATTTAAAGGTGAGCTTCATGGTTTCTCTTCTGCTTGTTCTTTCCCAGATTCTCCAGGTGTCCCACCCAGTGCAGGGGCTCATCAGCTTTTCCGGGGTTTTAGCTTTGTTGCCACAGCGATGCTAGAGGAGGAGGGTAGGGCAGCGCCAACTCAGCCCCCTCCACACCCTGTGGTACAGGTGAGTGTTCTGTCAAATGCTGCTTGTTCTCTTATTTTGTTGTGGTTAATGTGGCTTTTGTCTGAGCCTGGCTTTAGTCTTTAAGCTGTATCTGTTAGTAATTCCAGCTCCACCCTCACTGTGTAAAAACAAGTAGAAACTGTGTTTACCAAGAGAACATCTACAATAGAAGACTGTGGGGGCAAGATGTTGCACTGGGTTAAACATTTAAACACACAATCCAACTCTTGTCATGACCATTTAAAGATGATAACGTGTGCAATACCAGAAAGGGCTGTTAGCTATCTGTAGCTAACTATTTCTACCTTTAACCCAAGTCTATATGGGACACAGCCAGTTATTGTTTATCTATGATTGACCACTAGATGGCAGCCTATCTACAGCAGTATGCTGATCACTTTTATTTATGTAAGAATGACTGTAGTGGTTTTTAATGGGGTATAGTGGTTTAATGTTAAACAATGCGATTGGTGAAAAATGAGGCCTGTAGTCATAAGTGCAGTGAGTAAGTTCTGCACAAAGTAAATGGCCTTAATATATTTTGTTCTATATTAATAGACCATTAGTAAAATCATTCTCTATTATCCAGCATTTTCTAGTTCAACCCATAAAAAATGTCTATGTATGAGTGCGTGTCTACCAGCGTATTTGTCTGTGTGTAAATAGCCTAATTATTGTTTTATTTCAATACGTATTTGATATATTTTTTTCCTGCTGTGTGTGTGATTCTCAGTTGTTTGTTGTGCACTTGTCTCTAAGCAGCAGCTTCATGGTAAGAACGTCCTGTTCAATGACGGTTATGTGCTGAAGGAGGACATCGGCATGGGCTCCTTCTCTGTCTGCAAACGCTGCATACACAAAGCAACCAACACAGAGTATGCTGTGAAGGTTAGAAGTCCTCAGAAATACCCCCTTAATATTACTGTACTAGTACTGAGGTCATACCTTTGAAATGTCTTTCTGACGTTGACATACCGTAAGAATTATTATATGTCAGTGACTATATTTTATCACTGCAATTTTTAGTTGATTCCCTTAATTGGGAATAAATAAAACAGAAATCCTTCTTTTAATCCTAATTTATTTAGTTTATAAATAAATTGGCTTTTAAATTAGCTTTTTTGTAATGACTATGTTTACTGCAAAGTGATAACATGTATCAGGTAACTGTACATCACTTATATCACTGACAGGTGATTGATAAAACCAGCACTGACCCATCTGAAGAAATTGAGATCCTGCTGAGATATGGTCAGCACCCCAACATCATCACTCTCAAAGATGTAAGTTCAAACATTTTAGCAAGATCTTTTACATTTGGTTTAAAAGTTAATTATGATATACACTAATATCCTGCATTATTAAAGTCAGATTTTATTTAAAACTGAATTAACAACCACCATACTATGCGACTGTGTAGTATATACATCACAGCTTGTATTAACAATATCTTTGGTAAATTTGTAAGCTGTGTTAGAAAAGGGTTTTTCAGTATGATGTTTTGTTTTGCAGGTGTATGATAACGGGAAGCAGGTGTATCTGGTCACAGAACTGATGAGAGGAGGTGAGCTGCTGGACAGAATCCTTAAGCAAAAGTCTTTCTCGGAGAGAGAGGCCAGTGCTGTGCTTCACACTATCACAAAGACTGTGGAATACCTGCATTCTCAAGGGGTGAGAAAACACACCATCACATTTATCTTGTGGAGAGAAATGTTGTCTGTAGTGGAAAAAAATGACCCCATGATTCACAGCTAGTGGTATCACAGCTTGCAATCCTTTGCCCTTTAGAGTGTTCCACGTGGCTTTGCCCTGGGCCCTTCTCTGTTTTCAGCACTCACTGTGATTTAATAGTGGTTTATGTTGACCCAGAAGTACCACAATAGAAACAAGGTTTTTAAACTATGAAAGTGGTTGAATCAATTCCATCAATAGAATTGAATTAATAGACCACTCTTCCCTGAAATCGTAGCCTAATTTCCCTGCTTTTCTTCAGGTTGTGCACAGGGACCTGAAACCCAGCAATATTCTTTATGTTGATGAGTCTGGAAATCCAGAATCTCTGCGCATCTGTGATTTTGGCTTTGCCAAACAGCTCAGGGCAGACAACGGTCTCCTCATGACACCCTGCTATACAGCCAACTTTGTAGCACCTGAGGTGAGAGTGTGTTCTCATGACAGATTGTGGAATGCTGTGTGGATCAACAGTAGTGATTTTAAGAGAAAGAGGGTTTATAGAACACATCAGTTTGAACTGCATGGGCTTCTTTACAGGAATTATTGTTAGAAAAGTACAGTTTGTTTTATGTGCTATTATGCTTCGTGGTGCCAGTAAAATGTGAACTTCTGAGGATTTTTCTAAATAACTGTTTTCCTGTAAAAAACTGTATTGTGTTGCAGGTACTGAAGAGACAGGGCTATGATGAGGGCTGTGACATTTGGAGCCTTGGAGTATTACTGTACACTATGATTGCTGGGTAAGAACACAAATTACACATTTTCTCTCAACATTAATAATGTTAATCTTTTCACTCATCATTTCACACATAAAATTGTGAAAACAATTAGTGAAGAGATTTTCCCTCTTTAACTCTCACAGTTTTACTCCATTTGCCAATGGTCCAGAGGATACTCCAGAAGAGATTCTGAGTCGGATAGGGAATGGTCACTTTACCCTGACAGGAGGCAACTGGGACGCAGTATCAGATGCAGCCAAAGTAGGCCATGACTCCATCACCATTCACACAGCCAATTAAATTACTCTTTTCAGTTCTCTATCACACACATGCTTTTCCCTGTAGGATCTGGTGTCTAAGATGCTCCATGTGGACCCTCACCGGCGGCTCACAGCCAAGCAGGTTTTGAAGCATCCTTGGATTGTGCAGAGAGACAAACTTCCCAACAGTCAGCTACAACACCAAGATGCCAAGCTTGTCAAGGTATTACTGCCAAAACTGAATCCAAATTCTTCATTGATGCTTTTATATCTCAGTTTTTGAAATTACTTGGGCATGTTGTCTTAACAATGTCCAAATAACCTGTGACACAATTACAAGGTTGCACAACACAGGAATCAGCAACACTATTGTATAAAAAAATGTTACTATTAATTACGTTTTGAGATTATTTCCCCTGTGCGCTAATAAGATATTTATATGTATAGATAGGTAGATAGATAGATTCTGTCATTTTATGCACTCTCTTCTCACAGGGGGCGATGGCGGCAACATACTCAGCACTGAAGAGTTCCCAGCCGCCCCCAGAGCTGAAACCCATTGAGTCATCCTTCCTGGCACAGAGACGAGTGAAAAAGCTTCCGTCCACCTCACTGTAGAGAATGATGGAGCAAATATGGAAAAGTACTCCTGACTAAATGCAGTTTTGGAAAGAGATGGATGGATGAAAGGACCACACTGAAGTTCTACTGATTAAAGACAGTCTCTCAAACCTGCCCGTGTCATCAGCACTAATGTGGAGCTGTCAAGCACATTAGGCAAGGGAGGTGATTGGCTGATGAAGTTTGGGGGTGGGGCCAGTGAGGGATCATACTCTCTCAGGAGCAGGGGTGTATGTGTATTTAAGTTTGTATGATTTCAAAAAGCCAGGTAAAGGATACTGTTATTAAACAGGTGACAGGTTGCCAGTGCATTTATGTCTTGGTACTGTAATCCCTAAATGTCAACACTGCTGTATTCAGAGTTTTGATTTTTTTTTTTGCTTCTGTTTGCTTTTCCAGTTTGTTATCTCTGTTGTTTGTTTAACTGAACTGTCATGTTGACTGGATAAAATTTGCGGGTTCCTAATGGGGGACAATAAGCCTGCTGTACTGTTTGTCTTAGCATCTGTTCAGTTTTCCAATTATATGCGGATGTTCTCTCTTAGTCCATCATGAAGTCATCTTCTTGACAGAAGTAGAGAGAAGTTTCAGAGAAGAGAAATCTTCTCCAACGTTTCAGTGTAGTATTTCACCCAGAAGAATCAGTGTAGGGATAAATATATCCATAATGATCGGTGAGCATGTTCACCTGAGTATCAGCCTAAACATAGAGGAGAATGGAAATGCTTTTTGCATGGATTTGTAAAATACCGTCTTATTGCTTTTTTTGTTTTCCAGCTCATACCTTTTGCTTGGTGACCCTGTCAACACTGGTTAAGACTGTTCAGACACTGTTGTTTATGTTTATTAACAAAGTAAAGCAAGGAAGCATGTAAGATGACATTTGAAGCTTGTGGCATGGTAAAGTGTTGCTCTTGTACACCAGTGTTTTTTTTCTGGATATTGACTGCTGTCTCCTGTGTTTAATTCTGTTGTTGTTGTTTTTGATAAAAGAGAAGTTATTTTATAAAGGCACACTGAGCACAAAAATGTATAAATGTGATGGCTAAAGAAATGAGTGTGTATATTTTTACCTGGTCTGTCCCATTCCCACAGTGTTCAGAAGCTAATTGTGGTAAAACTATCAACTGTATTGTGCTCAGGCTGCTTTTCGCAATGTCTTGAAAATTCATGACGCCTTGTCTTGGTCAGAATTTCTGCACCCTTTACCAAACCAACACATCTTCACAGTTTAAGATCTGCTCACTGTAGTGATTTGTTTTCCCCATCTTTGAATTCTTGGATTATAAAGAATTCCTTTGCTCCAACATCAATATTATTCAATTCAGTGATCTAACAAGAAACTAGTTCTCGTCATGCTTTGATTTCAGACTATTATAACGATAGTTCAACCACGAATGAAAATCATTTACTTACCTTTTCCAATATGAGAGTCTGTTGTAACTCCTTTTGTGTACAAAGTCATATGGGTTTGGAACGACTGGAGGGAAAGTAAATGATTACATTTTCATTTTTGGGTGCACTGTCACTTTAAATCTATAAAGGCAGATGTTATGCAGTGTATTTGAAAAGCTGTATAATGACAGTGGACCAGTTCTGCATTAGTTTCAACCAACCACTTACACACATCTGTTAATATGTAGCCTATAGATTTGGAGAAAAATGCCTTGGTATTCAGCTATTTTTTATACTCTGTCAAAATTAAAAATTTAAACCATATATATTTCTCTTAACTGTATTCTGTTTTTTTCCTCAGACTTTCATTGCTCTTTATGTGCTATTTGGGGTTTTTCCTGGCTAATCTTTAAAAAATTGTGATTTATTTGTCTTTCCTTGAAGAATGCTTTATGCTTTATTTGCTGGGTGTCACAGCATTCAGTCGTAATACTGTTACTGTTTTTTGTGTCTCCTGCCTAATGTTATTGTAGGGTGGGGGCTATTTGTGGTAAAGGGGTGTAAATTACTGCCCTTTGTTCTACATTTAAGGAGCTGGATTTAAGAACCTCCAGCCTGATGCCTTTCTATTAAAAGAAAAGATATTTGGACTATTATTCGGTGTCTTGTTTTCTTGTTTGGAGCTTTGATGTTGAATTGTACTTTCAGATTCATTAAATATATTTCAGATTCATATATATGTCTTAAACTGCACATAAAACAAAATGAACTGTGAACTCTGCTGCTTTTCATGTCAGGTGAGTTTTCCTGTGTAAGTGGTTCTTAGCCGTTTTAACATGATAAAAGCTTCAGTCTTTTAGCCACATTGAAAAGTCTCGCCAGCCGGGTATGTGAAACTAATTGAATTGTAACCTAGACAGTTTGTTTTACAGTGACTGAATCATAATTGAGACTGGAGCCAGGTCAGATTTCTACCTCTTCATCTCTAGCATGTTATTTTTAATCTGCTCATTGGATTAACATCCTAAAAGTCAGACAAAATAAGAGTTTTGTACATCAGAATTTAGTGACATGCTGGGGTTATTTGTATGCCTAAATGTGTAATGGGTGAATGATAAAGATGTTGTATATACAGAATATGTCTGCATGGTTTAATCCAGTCTTTTTCTTTCTGTCTCATCTTGTTCATCCAACATATTCTGTTCTTTTCTATTAGGGGAGATAGGGCCTTGTTGTAGGCCAAGAATTGTAATTGCTGACCAGGTAACCATAAAGCTCCATATAACCCAAAATTTAACACACAAAACAGTCCAAACCAAACCCTCTTCTTCAATGCAACCTCATGGTCTCTCTAATGTTCTCTCTCAGTTACATTTAATCACTGATGCAACATCTGCAGGACCTCTCAGAACATTACTGATGGAATGCTTGAGATAAATAAAAACACCAACATTAAGATTCCCCCTCCCCTGAAAACTGCTCTAATCTCAGATAGATGGGGCTTTTAAAAGTTATTTAAAGCATGGCTGAGTGATTCCCTCTTAACAGTGTCCCAGTTTTTTTTTTTTTTTTTTTACAGACCAAACCACAAATACAGGCTCATCAGGACGCTTGTTTCATTTGGTCTTGGTCTTGGGTGTTCTATAGTCCAACACATTTTACATGTTTGGATAGCATTAATACTAGACACAGCTCATTAGGGGTCATGGTTGAGATCAAACACATGGTGTAGATCAGAGGTGTCTGCTTCTGGTGGGCAGAGTTTAGCTCCAACCTTAATTCAATAAACACGCCTGTAATTTCCAAGATATTCTGAAAACCTCAATTAGTTGATTGTATGTGATTAGGGTTGGAGCTATCATTTAATTTTGTTTTTCCCTAAGAAAATGTTAGTTTCACAACCTTGAAATCGAGGCTTGTAATGTCAAATTAAACTGTCAACGCTATTACTAACCCTTGTGAAAACTGACCATGTTTTTCTTATAAAGTGTAGTAACCATGTTTTTGGCAGTTTAAATACCATTTGTATACACAGATTTACAACAAATACCATGGTTAAGGTATGGTTGCTATAGCAAAACCATGGATTAACTACAGCAACCATGGTTTTTGGTTTTATATGTAGTAAAACCATGCTTAATTTTTGTAAGGGGATACCAGCCCATGGACATTTCTGAAAACACACATGATTATATTCCAATATATATTAATTAAACTTGAAATGGCACAAGGTGAATAATTAAAAGTGCCACAATGCAATTTGTAACATCTGAACACACACCTAAAACTAACAATAATTACCCTAAGATCTTATCAAACTGGAAAGGCCCAGAAGCCATTTTAATAGTATGACCTGGTTGTTCTTTATATAAAATCTTTCACCACTGAGTTATTCATTAGCTGTGGTTTGAGGCAGTATTGAGTCTGGTATTCTTGTATTTCCTCTAGTGCTTTAAAGATCTGAGGAAACTTTCCCTGCAGTCTCTGCTTTCACATGAAGCTTGCCTAGAATGATGTGAAATCATGTTATAATTAATAGTAAATAAGGTCCACTTACAACAGTTTAGAATGAGAGCAATGCTTTAAATGGCTTACACGATCAATACAACTGAAAAAAATAGAAAGAGAAAGTCTTATTTATCATCATGGCTGGCAAATTTTTAGTGTTTTAAAGACCTTCAACAGGCGTTTTTTGTTTAATCCTATCTGAAGCCAGTGTTTAGCGTTAGTTTAGCGTTAGTTTAGTCAGAGCTGGTGAATATACTATATAAAAATTTGTATGTATTATTTAAAATACAGAATGACATTTTTGTGATTGTCAGGATCTGTTGCTTGGCAACAACAGATCATGGAATGGCGTATTTGAAAATGATCTTACATACTGTATCTGGCTATTTATGTCCTCAGCGGAGAAGGAAAAGAGTAAAAGAATGAGAGATAAAAGTGAGATGGAGAAACAAAGGTTAACTTCAAAGAGAACATGAGAGAAAGAGAGAGAAATGTGTATGCATGTGTGTTGGAGGAGCTCCCACAAACCACCTGATATCAGGCTGCGTTGCTAAGGGCAACACAGAGAGGAGGGAACATGGGATTAGTGGCGAGGAGGGATGGTGAAAAAAGAACAAATTTTTATCTTATTTTCATTGCGTCAGCTCACGTAGACATCTGTGGGCACAGAAGAGAGTGAGAAAGAAGGGGAGAGAGAGAGGATGCTGAGTGGGCAGGAATAGAGGACCCGAGCATCCAATCAGCTGCAGTGAAGTCATTATCCCTTTGTCCAATAGAAGTGACGAAGCTCCTCCAGTGTGAGGTAACAGCGCTGGTGCCTTATTAATGAATGGAGCGTCTCAAAAGCAGCAAAACAACGCTTGAGCTCTCTCTCCCTCGACGGAGGAGACATCACAAAAAGACCAGCACAAGCACTTCTCACCTCAACGATAAACAACAGCTACAATCCACAAATATGAAGAAACACCAGCATGAGGAGGACAACTCTGACAGTGATGCAGAGTCCAGCGTACATCAGGAATCTTCTCTTCCTTCTGGACTGGAGGTCCGTTCTTCTTCTTCTGCATCTAACCTTCTCCAACCTTCACCTTCTAAACGTAGATCCATCTCCATGGGGGATTTTCGAAGGGTCCCTGCAGGACAGATGGGCTCCGAGCCTCCTTCCACAGCTGCCACTGCACCCTCCTCCAAGCTGGTGACCCCCAGCTCTAGCATGGAGTTCGAAGCAGCTCGCCGGCGCCTCCTGGAGGTGGAGGAGAGGCAGCGTGTCATCAGGGAGATGGAGAGACGATTGGAGGAGCTGAGGGAGGTGTTTGTACGCTCTGAGCAGGAGGCCGTTGAACACGGGGAGCTGGTGGCACGCATCGCCGCCACAGCCCAGCAGGGAGAGCTATACGTAGCGGAGAATGGACAGCGATTAAAGAAAGGATTGAGGTTTAAAAGGCACAGGTCAACTATCATGTTCTCCTCTATGCTTGGACTGAGAACGTGCCTCCCATGGCCTGTCAAACTCAAATAGCAAAACCGCTGCTGCTTCTTCTGTTCTTCACCACTGTCACACATCTCTTCAGAGGGGTGTCAGAAGCTCCTTCTCTACTTGCTATTAGTCAGGAAACTCTTTTAACTTTTATCTTCTTTATCTTTATGTATTTGTTAACCGGAAACTTGGTGCTTCATTTAAGCTCAAATGCAGGCCATCATAATGGCGTAGGCCTCATATTTGCTGCTCAAACCTGAAAGATTGGGGATTTGCTATAATGTGTGTGAACTTTGCTGATGTTTAGAGCTCAATGCATGTTACACTCCACATTTGATTGAGGATTTTTTTAGTGTGTGTGAGAATGTGTGAAAGGCAGAAGAAGAAATGGGAAGAGAAGGGTGCTGTTCCTCTACAGGATGTCAGTCAGGTTTAGTTTCCTTTGATTGGTCCACAGAGAGAAAACAAGGAGGTTTTGCATGAACTTCCTGCTGCAGTACAGCAGCGCTTTTACGTTGTTTGTTACATTTCATTTCATTTTTACAGGCTCAAGGGGTACAAAGATCGTGTGTGATTGTAGGATTTCTGCACATTTACAGGGGACCGGGGCTTGAGAAAAGGGTGCTCTGATTTATTGAGTCCTTGTTCTCCAAGCATGTGCCTGGAGTGTCCACCGGCCCTCCGTGGATGGAGGAGAAAAGCAGCAATCTATCTCCTTAAACATTCCATCTGTGGCCTCTTTCGTTCCCCTGTTGCTTAGCAACCTGGACTGACTTTCATTTCTTTTAGAATGTATTTTTAGAATGTATCATGCAAAACTACAGCTCATGACAGTTGGAGGACATCTCCAAATTTGTTTGCGGCATATTGCAAGTTAGTCTGAATATCGAACATAAGAAAGCCTTTTTACACTGTAACATGGACCTAGACCATATATTTATTTATTTATATGCTTGGGCAGGATGTTTCACAATGATCTTTAGCAAGTGTTAAAATAGTTAAAGGAACAGTTCATCTAAAAAAGATTCCATCACGCTCAAGTACTTTTCTATATTATTTTTTGTCATAAGACATCTCAAAAAGATGTGATGAGAGTGCTGCTCTTTTCCATATAGTAAAAGTAAATGGTGACGAGGGGCTGACACTCTCCAAAAAAAGAAAAACAACACCGTATAAGGAGAACGAGACATTTATCATCATGAAAGGATTTTGTCAAAACTATTTTATCAGTTGTATTTGATTACAGATTTTCATTTTTGGCCAAACTGTACCTTTAAGCAGATATAACATTGTATCGCTCATCTGAAATAATAACAGAACCATATGCTGGATTTGGTTGTAGGCAACTTTGCTTTGAGGCAACTGTGTCCTCATAGAAACTTCCAGTCTCCTGTACATTTCATTTCTTCCTCTCTGAGTAAATGGCTGCAGCTCAGCCTTGTCTGAGCAGTGTAGTGTGTTTGGGGACTTCAGTTAGACACAGGGGAGTTCTATTCTTGCTTGAACTGGTTAAGGCTGGATGATTCTGGGCTAGATAGACTTTAGATTTGTGATGCTGGTTAACCTTCTACATCTTTACTAAGAGGTTTGCAATGTTAACCTTTCCTAAGGCAGGTAGATTTATGATGAGCTGCAGGGTCACCTCATACATTGAGAATGTAGCTTGCACCTGTCATCTTGCCTCATTGCATAACTGCTACTACTTGCCGAATCGTATCAGAAATACATTGAATCATTGCATTCTAAAATGCAATATCAACATAAGTTTTATAGTTATAAATTAGCATCTGCTATTATAAATATTAGCTTAATAATAAGACATATGTGAATGAAGCTCCGATTTAACACTGCTGAATAATAATATTATCAGGATGATTGTTCTATGTAATTCTGAATGTTTCTGCATTAAGATTTTAAGCATCTACTTAATTTAACTTATTTAAATGGATTAAATCTAAAGGTTATAATTACATGCACATAGAATGTCTAATTAAATTAGAGCATTAAATGGGGCTACTGCCTGCATGGTGCTTTGGTTTGTCTGTCAGCACTGCGTGACACCCATAATGTATATGTGCGTAATGCTGCTGGATTTACGTCATTTGTGGGGGAGGGATGCCTGCAGACCGCAATCTTTCATTCTTTTATATCAGCATAGAGCAACAATAGAGTGACTAATTCGTAATTCCAAAGGGCTACTTACACTTTATTACACATCCTGGTATCTTTATTGGTTGAGTTGCTCTGCCTTATTTGGGAGGGACTTGATTTAGGACACGTGATTAAAGTGTGGAGAAAGATGAAGAACCCTGCAGTTTTCTTGAGCTACCTAACTGTAAACCAAACTACATGTTATTAATAATATAGACAAACAACCTGCTGTTGTAAACGCTTGAAGTCTCACCAAATGGAGCCCCTGCAAAGATTTACCACTTAAGTTTCTGCCCAAAACCGTATATAAATAAGGGATTTCTTTTAAACACTTTCAAAACGTAATTGTATTTTGCCTTTTCAATGACAGTGGTGGCTAATACCAAGTTTATTGTATCAATTTATCAATTTTATTGTAGTAAATGTCAGTAGCACTCAGTTGCCATGGTAATGGCCATGTTTTATAATCTGTAGTTAATTTTGTTTCTAATGATGATTTGTGGTATCTATATTTGTTTTCTCATGCTATGTATAGAATATTCATCAATATTCATGCCTTACCTTGTTCACTATACATTCTGTATATGGTTCATGTACACTGTACAGCTGATCTCAGCCTGCTCATGCGCTGATTTTTGCACTGCACCTTTTATGAGTTTTGCTATGACAGATGTCAACAAAAGCTTTCCCAAAGATCTCTCTGGGCCCACTCACAGACTGAATGTAAAGTCTGTCTAGAGTTATGACATCATCCTCCTGGGTTTCATCATGAATCTCTCAAGTGTAAATCTTTTTGTTGTTGGACAACATGCTTTTGTTTTGAACGTATTTACAGAAGCTGATTCATTTTTTGTTAATTCAGTTGTAAAATATTACTTGCGATTAATGTACATCTTACTGCTCATAACTACTTATTTTACATAACGTTTACATAAGTGTTTATTTTCAGTGATCCTTTAAATGAAGCTTTTCTTAAAAAAATACATCTTGCCGTTCACAGACTCTTGTGACTATTATAAGAATGTATCCCACCGTAAAATGATGTATTTAATATGCTTCGCAAAGTTTTATTCAAGATGAAACATTTATTATCTTAAAAAGACCTATTCTGTAATTACTATTAAACTTTTGTTTCACAGAGCAATGGTTTTAGCAGTTTCAAAACTTGTCTTCTGTCTAACAGAGAAATAGGATGTAATTTTACTGTCACTCTATGCAGTCTCACTAGATTTCAGCTGCATTATTTGTGCAGTTTGCTAAAAGAAAAAGTTGAAAATGAAAACAATTGCGTATGCTGTATTAACATTATTTATAATACATTCAATCACTGACTATTGAGTATTCAAAATGTTTTTTGAAGATCCTTTTAATGAGGCCATTTGCCTATAAAGAATGCTGATCTTCTGTTAAAGGGAGAGAAACTAAAATGGCTGTTGGCTATTTTAAACCGTCAATAGCTCAGCAGAATCTGAGAATCTGATAGGTCAACAGGACTGGAGGAAACGCTTGATCCAGCACAGCTTGGAACAAATACTGCTGAAATCAGTACCAACCCCCTAATGTCTTTGCTTGAGCCATCTGGCATTCTGACAGTGACCAGCATTAGAGGAAACACACACTGCTAATGTCAGCTCACCTCACTGTACAGAGATAATTATATATGCCATGGTCAAATAATAAGATGAGAGAACAGCAAAATGGTGCATCTAATGATACTTGAGACACATCAACAAGGATAAAGCATAAATAAAATGTTTGATGGAGAAAGTTGTCACTGTGACCAGGTTTGACCCTGAACTTGGCGCTTCTCAGTGGTATATGAGAACTCCATAGATGTAAGACTACATGTTTGGTATTTTAGCAGGACTTGTATTGCAGAATAGTCAACATAACCCGGATTAAGGCTCCTGACAGCAAAATAGCATTAATTAGTTGACACAGTACTTCCTAAAAACAACACAAAGATTAAAAGTGTTGTGGTTAGCATAACATCAGGGTTTTCAGGATATGTTATTAAGGCATTTGATAGTAACCCAATTTTGCAGAAGCTACAGCATTAAAATAATCTTTATTTGTTAATCTGTTAATTCAGATACCCTGGTGATTATCCATACACAATATCTAGGGTTTTGCTCTCAGAAGTCATGTAATGGAAGTCATTGAGCTTTTTTTCCAGACATTAACACACTATCTTTATTGTTATGGAAGATGGGAATGATTAAGGTGAATGCGTCACTCACCTTTGAATTCTGCTCCCATGTACACGTGCATAAATGAGATGAGCCCATAATGCCGATTAAACCAGTGAGAGAGGAAATTATACGGGAACTTTTCCTTCAACACCAGTAGTGATTCAGTGTTTTAGGGATCTAAATATAAAGCATATCTCACATTTTATTCAATTTCCCATAATGCAATTCAAACTAAGTGGATTTCACATTTTCACATTTGTCTTAGTATAGAGCACAATGTCAATGACATTACTGTAACAGCATTTTCAGAACAGCTGAATTCATCGTTGTTTACTTCCACTGTAAACATCTCTATACATTCTTCTGCAGCAGTGACACACTACACATTTATACTGACAGTTTGTTGTTTAAATGTACAGGAATAAATCATTTCTAAACAATTTGGACAAAATTCTAGAAAACGTCTCAAATTATGCAGATATTTGTAATGAGTTATTTTGAATGTTACTTTTGAATCAGTTCTGTTCTTTCTACTAAAATTTCTCCTTGTAAACATCACAACAGCCAATTGTACGTTTACCTCAAAATTACTAAAGCAACATAATTTGATTTTGAATTTATTAGCTTCATAATGCATAATGGCAATCATATATTGCAAGGTTTATGCATTAGCCTACACTTTTGTCAAATCTGCAAGCAGATTATAAGCAAATTTAACTTTTTTTGTGCATGCAACAAAGGTTTAGGCCCTGTCATTTCTAGGTTGCTGGTACTACAGATAACTTTAACTCTCTTTAAAGAGGTTGAATTAATTATATAAAAGCAATCTGATGAGGACCATTACTGTGAACATCTGCTTCAGAGCTTCATGAACCTGAAACTTTCAGCATCGCTCTGCACTGACCCTGTGACGTAACACCTGTCAATTATGCAACAGCTCAGTTAAACGTTAAGAGCTAACGATTCTCAATTCGTAAAGAGCGTGAGTGCAGACAAAGCATCACTCCAGTGCTGGCAATCCTCCATTAGGCCCATCCCGAGAGGAACAGGCTGTTGTAAGAGGTAGTTATGGATTTACACACACATACGCATATATATCTTCACAGATGTGTGTGTGTAATCCTGTTGCAAAAGATGCTACTCTCTTAATCCAAGATTGGTGAAAATTTTACACAGGAATGAGTTATAGACAGCTTAAATATCCTAAACGTAAAATGCTTATTTAAGATGTTTTAGAATTTTTTTTTGCCTACAATGGTCAGAGTTACAATACAAAAACTTTCCAAACATCTAGCAAAGAAATGTTTAACACAGAAGAGAAGACAGAGTACATGTGATGGTTTGCAAACATTTTACTTTCCATTCTTAAAATTAAGAGGCTAAACAAAATCTTGGAGAACAGACTGCACAGGACATCACTTATTAATAATAGAATTTACAGTGATACAGGTTTACAAAACAAGTTCAACAAGCATTATTTACAAGCAGCATTACCTTTCACCTCTCGCTTTCCTAAAACACAAAGTCAGCTGAACTGTTTGGATCTCTGCTGCCAACATTCATCTCTGCCCCAAAAAAAAGCTTCACAGAAGTCAATGAAATGGCAGAAGGGAAAACATCTGTTATGTACTTTCAGCTTATCAAACATTTATATGGAGTCTGCTGGTTTCAGACACGTCCCAAATGCATAAAAGCACCTCACTCTTGAGGTACAGCCCATTAAAACCACAACAGAGACGATATATGAGACAGAAACAGAGACAGAAAATGATGTGGACACGGACAGTAACCATTGGAAACAAGTACAGGAATCTTTTTCATTGACAAAACTAACAGATCTGATTTTTATACATTAGTATAGAATAAGGGCACTGTAAATAGTGCCCTCGTGGTTATTTCCAAAAAGTTCTTCTACTATAGAATAAACAAACAATTAAATACATTCCAAGCATTTGATCAATGTTAAATCTCTGCTTTGAGATTGTGTGTGCAGGAATTAAAAAAACAACTCATTTTTGAAACAGACTTGCGAAAACTTGAGAGTTAAACGTGAATTATTGTATGTGAGCTTTACAAACGACTGTTGTTTGTTTTTTTAACGATACATCTGTCAACTGTTTTTTTTTTTTTTTTGCTTAAAGCCAAATACTCACTGGTTTTGTGCCGTTCCTCTCAATAGCTGAGGCTTGGAATACTGAATTCTAGATTGTTTTGGAACATTCTGCACAACAATTAAAACTAAAAAATAATTTAACATTCTGTCGGAGGATTCTGGAAATCAAGCCTGGATGCATTTCAGTGGGAATGTCGATCAGATCTCAGTGCAGGGCTGGATGTCCGGAAACCAGCAGAAATCTGAGACTTTGGTACACAGCCAAAGGAAACAGAATGCATTTCTCACCCTTTAATTCTCTGTCTGCTGTCTGGCCAGAATGAAGCACATGGATTACGTGTCGTAATGCCAGACAGTATAAAATAATATCCAGGGAGCATGACTCCACTGAGCTATTGAACCTAACACAGGAAGAATAATGGTAAATAAATCTAGTGCCTTCAAGTCTGGGCAACAGTCTGTTACGAATGGCAAACTCAAAGGGCGCCTGATCAATAGATTTTTCTTGTGATGATCTAATTTTTATGTGGTCTTAATGATTCAACTTCAATATCGATAACAACAAGTGCTGTCATTTGATTAATCATCCAAAGTTGGCATCCATTTGGCCTTTGAAATGTAATTGAAACCTGGGTGGCTTTTATTTCTTTTCTGCTTGTTCAAAGTCAAGCCATTCATGGACCACTTACAATGTACCTGCCAGACCTGAGATACATCATGTGACATCTCTGACATATACTAGCTTACAGGATCCAAAAAGACACCAAGACACCAATTCACCAAGTGAATTGCAGATCCAGTCTCCATAGCTTCTAGGCCTAACGGCTCTGAAAGATAAAAGCGATGATCTAGACTTGGTGCATGATGTAATTTTTGTTTCCATGTAGATTCATTCTCCTAATTTATGTACATAGTTGACTGGAAAGGAGCCACTTCTGGATGGTTCTCCTTCTATATGGCCGACCTGGAAAAGAAAGTTGATCCCATGAAGATGCAGTGTTGACTGCAGCTTAACCTGTTTGTTGAACTATTTATTCCCAAATGTTGTTAACTGGACACCAGTCAAACAGAGGATGTGTGCATCAGTGTGAGATAGTTAGCATGTGCACTTACCCACCAATGTGGGTCATCGGTAGCAGTTACTATAATGACCTCATTCTTAAAGAAAGCCAGCTGATCGGGACCAACTGCTCTGCAGTCCACTAATGCTTTGACCTTTTTGGGTCTCTGCTTTAAAGAGATCTGACACACACACACACACACCACACACACACACCACACACACACACATTCAAAGAAATGCTCTCTCTAGCAAGGAACTTAAAAAAGGAAGAAATAAGAAAAACCTAAATAAATTAGGGTCCAAAAGTCAGAGACCACCAGGGAAAATGCTTCTGTTTTGCATGTTAAACGGAAAAATCATTAAATTGCAGAACTTTATAGAATTTAGTTTGTCCACAAATTTTTACTTTAATAACAGCATGGACGTGAGCTGGCATAGACTGAATAGACTGCAAAACCTGATCATTAAATTTTATCTCGGCTTCTTATGAGCTTTAATATGCTTTATGATCTTTTGTACGAAGGTGCTCACATGGTCAGTGATTTACAAATAGTGCAGAATCTTTACAATTAATTTTACATCATTTTTTTTTGTTTTAGAATCACAGACTTTTATAGTTGTCTTAGACTTTTGAGCCCCATTATATATGTAAACTGTATGTTTAATGAACTGAAATTGAATAGAGATTAGATAAAGATTAATTAGAAAAATTTAAATTAGATAAAGATGCATGACATGTTACCATGGCGTTTTTGCGTGAGCGAGGTGGTGGTAGTATCAATGGCACAGTGGCACTTGTGTTAGCTTTAACATTAGCAGGGGGCGGTGCAGAGTTGGCAGCTCCGCCCATTGGACTGCAGTACAGCTCCTCCTGACTGCCTGCACATCCTGGAGATGGCATCGGACACTTGCCTTGACTCCCACTGCTTGTGCGGCGATATGAAGTTGTCTTCTCTGAACTGTAGATGCACACACAGAATACTTGGACAAAGATAAATCAACATACTAAGGCTGTGAAAAACATTTCCTCCCATATAAACCAGAGACAGAAATATTTATCGTAAAATGCTATGGACTATTTTAAAGCCTAATATATCTAAAATAAAGTCTTATTATGCTGTTATGACTGAATAGTTGCTATATTATAAAAATATAATAACTTGATGTAATTTTATTGTGTCTTTTTTCAGTAACCACTAGATGACAGCATAACCTTGGTAATGCCCATTAAAGGACATTTTTGACCATAAAGTAAATAAAATTTAGCCTATGAAAAGCATTGCTACATTGTCATCAGTAACTGAAAACCTTTGTGTGTTGCGCCATCCATGCCACTAGGTGCAGCAAAGTTCTAAGACAACCAAACACAAAATAATGCAAGTTTTTTAAAGCTATACCTAATTCATATTTATAAAACGCAGATCTTTAGGTTAAAAATGCTCCAAGCAAGCAAACAAATAAAATCCCACAGGCATACCAAAAATTATAATATTTGCAATATGTAAGATACAACAACAATGCCCTCACCTGACAGGCCCTCTCTGACTCTGTGGAGAGGTGGAGTGATTTTTGCTCTCTGTCCCCAGGGAAGGCTGTCCTTCCCAGGACACAGTCTGTCTATGTCCTTTGGATCCTCCAGTGCTTAGAGATCGTGCATGTGCTGAGCCTGTGGGCTCAGATACAGGGGATGCAGTACTGGTCCTCTGAAAGCAGCCAGTGGGGTGGGAACTCTGACGGTAGGGGGCGTGAGTCTCTGGAATGGAAACCGAGATCTGAGGATCTGAACGACCTGCGGGGACACAAATTTTCTTTGACCTTGTGGCAATAAACCTGCAGGGTTTAAAACAGTTTACATAGGCAGTGGAGCTCATTCTACCTTCCAGGAAAATTTCTCAATGTCAGATCCACAGGTTGCATTTAACACATATAATGTAAATTAAGCAAAAACCTAAAAATAAATCTCACCTCTCTGTATTGATTTAGCTGGCAGGGGAGGTGGCATGGAGCCACCAGTGGGGGCGCTGTTGTTAGGAGGATTACGATACAGGAAGTCAATGTTCTCATAGGTCCTAGCTGGAGGACTGCTTTTAGGAAAATTCCAGGCAGATGACCCATTGTGCCCATTGCTGCCTGTAGAGGGCAGCAGAGAACGTGTTCCCTTTGTATGTGGACTCACCTAAGATAGAGTAGATCAAATAGACATTGAAATGTTTTGCAGAGTTTGCTTGGGGAGACAAAGTTATCTGAATATTAAAAACACACACAAAAATTATTAAATATATAAACTAATAAACACACACACACACACACATATTTATATGCACACATTTTTACCATTTCAAAACCTAAACGCACTTTAATCATATATACACATACATACAGTAAAATGCATATTTAATACAGTGAGGATAATGTTACTACAGACCCTTTCATCTAGATCATCTTCACTGTCGTACATGTCCTGTGGTGTTTCCCACGTGTATTCAACATGGATCTGAGAGTTAAACTTCCCACTGTGGGCCAACTCCAGCTACTCACACACATAGACACACATTAGACTTCTATGCTTTGTGGGGACATTCCATAGACATAATGACATTTATCTACAGATTTATCTACAGATAATTCAGACTCCAGATTTGAGCAGTGATATTTTACACTAGTTTTCCATAATTAAGCTAGAATGTAATAAACATATTTCATAACTTCCAGCTCCAGCTAATTTTAGATTTTCCTAAAATTAGAACTTCCAGCTAATTTTAGATTTAAAATAATTATTGTTTATCACAGCTGATGATACTATTATTGAACAATGATGCTATTATTCATAGGGACGTTCCCTGTAAAAAATAGTGTAATATGAGACTGCAGGATATTAAACAGGAAATGTTTAATAAAGTCAATATGGAAACAATCTCTCCACAAATACTCCTCACATACACATGAACAGGCAAACAGTCCTGCCAAAGTCAATGAAGCTTTGAGAGTGAGATTTCTTTTGTTTGTGGACAATGTAATACTTACCAGCTCAATACACTGAGTGTGCTGCAGTCTCTTGGCCATGTCTAAAGCAGTCTCACCTGCAGAGTTCACTGTAGGACAGTCAGAACAACAGAAGAGTCAAAATGAAGTCTCAGCTCTCCCTGAATTACTGCGAACGGAGCAGGTTAGCTAAGGCTGTAGTTGTACATATGACAAATGACACAATATGTATGACATCTGTAGCTGTATAATTCTGTAATTTCCACAAAATTGTTTACCAGCTCAAAGGTTGTGGGTTCACCAAGAACATACAATGAATAACTTCAATCTACTGCCATTCGTTGGTATAAAAGCATATGTCAAATGCATAAATGTAAATGTTACCAATATGCAAGATTTTCTTCAAGGTATCCAAACATCCAACCATTCATCCACCTATCCATTCAAAACATCCACTCGTGTGTTTATATACCTGTGTGCAGCACAGCCTTTGCTTTAAGCAGCAGTTTCAAACACTCAGATTTGTTGTAAAGTGCACAGTAATGTAGAGCTGTGTTTCCCTCTTCTGTCTTCTTCTCCAAGCAGCCACTGAAAACACACACACACACACACACACACACATCAGCTGATGGATGGTACTGGGGGCTGACAGAGCTGCGACATTAAAAGACTCTTACCAGTTCTGAGCAAGAAAATCCACCAGAGCCAGAGTTGTCTTCTCTGCCATCCGCACAGCTAAGTGAAGAGCGGTCTCCTTCAGGTCCTGTAAGACAGAGAAAAACAATGTGAACTGCTGGCTGCCACTGACCTGCCACTTAGCAAAACAAATGCACTGTAATTTATTACGCACCACACAGTTCTAAAGAATGAATGAAGGGGCATATTAATGCATTAAGCAGTACTTGTGTGTGTGTGTGTGTGTGTGTGTGTGATTCAGCCACTTATTGCATCATACATGTCTGACATAGAATAATAGAGACTGAAGCCAAATCACACACACAGTCATTACACAGCCTGTGTTCATTTCCTGAGTGGGCTGAGAAGAAATATCTGATTAGAGATGAAAACAAGAGAGGAAATACAGAATTACAGAGAGAGAGCGAGAGTGATAGAATGCTGTGAGACTGATGAAGTCTGACTGCCCACTGATCTCTAATGACTGATTACTCAGTTCAAACATATCAAGATGAAATTAAAAATATCCATTTGACTGAACCTCAGGAAGTCACATTACAGACAGACGTCTTTGAAAGCTCTTCATCTCAAGAGATCTACTGTGAACTGACAGCAGGTTTTAAAATATTTGAAAACTGTCTTTTATTTACTTGTTTCTTATGTCTCTTATGGTTAACTGTTTCCTGCTGTGTCCTAAACACACACAATGTAGTAATGTGACAATAAAACAAGGTGTTGTGAGGCATCGTGCTGGGAAGTCCAGCCCACACCAAACCCTCATTGGACCTAAATCCCACTCCTCATGTATATTAAACATTACATAGGGAGGAAGAAAGATTGATTGTGACAGTTTAGAATCTGACATTCTATGACACATCCTTCAAGCTCCAAAAACAACAGTATACCATATGAAGCAATCTTCCATCTGGTGAAGCAACAAAAGTCTTATACAAGAAACGTATTCTTAATGTTACACCCTTTACCGTTCTGAGTGCGCAAACAGGGAGAACTCGTGTTCTGATTGGCAGTGATTTGCCACCGTGTCATGTCACACCCCATTTTCCCATTCAGTGTTAGATTACTTTAGGTTGCTTTAGGGTGCATTGTAAGAGGGTGTGGCTGTGATGTATGTGGAGGGAGTGGTCTTGCCTGTCCGTCATGTGTGGCCACTGGTTTAGAAAGGTCCTCTCCCTCCGCATAGAGCTGCAGCAGTGACATGAGGTCTTTGCTCCTCACTGTGTCATGCACACAATGCGGTTCATGCTGCTCCTTTGGGAGGACGTAACGGCGCTCTGCGTACTTCGCCACAATGTACTCTTTTCTGGCTGTCCTGAAAAAGACAAAGCCTGTCAAGTCAAGACTGAGCTACTGGAAAATCTACAAAATGTATTTTTTAGAAATAACACAAAGCTACACATGTAAACTGTGCATTAAGAATTACATGTCACTCTTTGGGAAGGGCTTGATTGCATCATTAGGTAAGTTGGCTTCCATGATGTCATTAAACTTGGAATTTCCAATGCTCACTGCCAACTGTTAACCAAAAGAAAAGCACAACTAATGAACACCACATACAAATTAAAAATGCATTTACTTATCCATATCCATATTTCTGTACTAGTTAGAAAAACATCTGCTTTTCTTAGAGAGGTAAAAAGTTCATTTAAACATGCACAGAAGAAGCGAAAGCAAGTCATTAGTGAGTAACTGCTGAGTCAGTCCCAGAGGATTATGGGTAAGTTCAGGTTAGTTCAAGGATAAATGAGCAAAAACACTGAAGAAAAGATCAACTTAATAGGTCAGTGATAAACAACAGAAGGAAACTGGGCTGAGTAATCTCAGTAAATGCATGACATCAACAAGTCATAAAAGGAAATAAACAACAGTATCAAGTTTATAGGGGTGACTTTGAAACATCAGGATGCAACAGGTTATTAGCAATTTACTAGCACTAAAACTGCATGTCTGTCTGTGTATATGACAGAGAGAGAAAAAAATCAGATGTAGAGAGACCAAATAGTCTGTGTGTGTGTATGTGTGTTTACCAGCAGCTCAGAAGTGCTAAGCACATCAAGAGTGAGAGATTGTATGCGTGACTGATGTACTCCGAGCTCACGGTGGATTCCTGAACACTCAATGCAGGTGAGGATGCCCAGGTTGGTGGAGAGCCAGGTGGGATCTAAAGGGCCAAAAACAGTTTTAGTGCCATCTTACATTTGCCACTACCAGATATACTGTTGGGGTGTTACTATCAGTGAAATGTGTCAGTATTTCTCATTGAGACCTGGAGCTCCGCAGTCACAGCAGGCCTCATTGCCTGGCAGATTTCTCAGGCCTGAGATGACAGCTCGGACGAGCTCCTGCAGACCGCTGTCCTGAAACTGAAGCTGATCTCCACCAAGAGCTGTGTTCAACGCTTCCTCCTTACTGTTCTGGAGCACAGACACCCATCTACAAGAAGACAGATGGAGAGATAAATAGAGGAAAAAGTAAAGTCATATCACTTCCTACATCTACAACAAAACACCAACTAAGACTCTCCAGATGCATCTACTTTATCTTCAGTTTATTATCTCTTTCTCATCCCGAGAAGCAGGTTTGGAAACTTCTTCCTTCTGCATGTCTAGACATGTTGCTCTGCAGTATGTGATAAATATTTTGTGTGGAAACTTACATCATGCACTCCTGCTCATCCTCTGCCTGAAAATGATATGTACGATTGTCTGTAGGGAAATGACAGACACAGAGACAATCAAAGTGTGGGCAGGGTTGAGTGGATCTCTGAGAATAAGACACATGGAAAAAATTCCTGAACTACAGGAAAAATTAAATGAAAACAATAGGCCATGGCAGGCCACCCAATATCTTTTCCTGATAAATATGATACACGCTCTGTAATTTATTTACATACCAAAACAGCAAGCTTGTTTTCCATCCTGAACAGCCTTTACTCTCAAACCATGGCAGAAAAAAATTGGTCAGAGGTCAAAGTTCAACTTACGTGTAACTAAATCGAAGGTTTTCTTCTCCTCAGGGTTGGGTCGCACCTGACAGGTCAGAAGGTTGAGCTTTGCTGGTGGTCTGTTGATCTGAGAGAGAGAGAAGAGAGAGAGAATACAGTATAAAAAATGCAGACTAAGTGAAGGCTTATAGAAAGCTGTATGTGGTTGCTTTAACAGTGAATGTGTTCTTGAAAGAACACACACACAAGCAAAACCAGTGAAAGTTTTGTTGTTTGACCATGAGGGTAAATGCATGTGAAACACAATGCAAGTTTTCTGGCCTGTGGTTTGTGGTTCTAAAAGGACTGCACAAATAAAAGACAAAGCAACGGAAAACGTTATTGCAGGTCTTTAAATAAATGAGTCATTAAAAACAGAGTCTTTGCGCATCATTACTACTGTCAATGTATTATTTGTGCTAATAAAAGACACAAGCAAGTGCAGTTGCTCCAAACAACTCCAAACAAACATTAATATTTACTTACATTTAAACATTTATGTGGCAGGATTTTTGTTTATTTTTGCTTGAAAACCAGAACAGTTCTAAAAGAAATCAAAGGATCTACAGTTATGCGTCACAACCAACAGACTGACAGCCTGCCCGGAACACTGCTTGTCAATTAAGGGACCAGAACTAAATGTATATAAAAGCAAATGGAAGGTGTTTTGAGTCAAGCATATTGTGTGTGTGTGTGTGTTCAAATCTTACCGTGCTATGAGAAATGGTGAGACATCCATATTTAACCCCACACTTCCTCTTCTGCCAAACCTTCCTGATCCTAAAACATGAAATAAAGACCACCATAAAAACAACCACTTAAACCAAATAACATTTAGTAATCAATATTAAGATCATAAACTTTTGTTTTACTATGTTTTACAAGAAACATTGAAAACAAAGTTCTCTACCCTGTAAATTTTGTAATTACAAATTTATAAACTTTTAAGTAAATAGACTATAAATAATAAATAATAGACTTAGCAGCTGTTGAGTTAAAATCAGTAAAAATTATACCATATTAATATAATATCATTTTAATACACAAAGATGAATTCATGTAGTTTGTCTGGAAAGGGGCTTGTGCATGTTCGCCTGTATGTGTGTGTCTGTTCGCAAAGCCATAGGCTGGGCTCAGAGATTTTAAGAGAGTGTAAGACGACTATAAAGAGTCCAAAGCACACATAATACAGAACATCTGTGTGAGAAACACACACACAGAAACTCACCCTCTCTCTTAATCAGACTCGCACACACAATTCTACTGTGGCGTAAACTGACAAAGCTCAAACTGAATCTGTAATCCATGATCCTCTCAGGAGTATATAACTCATTCCATATTTATTCTGCTTTAGGGTTAAAGTTAAATATCACAGCAAACACTGTAGAGTTTCCAGAGAAAAACACAAACATGCGCGCGCACACACGCACACACTTAATGTGGTTAAAAACAAACAGGAATTGGATACTGCATCAGGTTGGGAACACCTTGAATAAATTCAGGTAATGAAAATGAATAGTGGGTCTGTTGTCGTTTTTTTAGGGGGGAAATCCCACCTTTAGTAAGTAGTTAGCAATGTTTAGAAGGTTAGAAGAAAATTCGTCATAACTCACCCATCACTCTTCTTAAGAAGAAAGCCAGATTTCTCTGTGCCATATTTCTTATTGCCCTGAGGCTGGTGAATGCTGTACCCATGGCCAGAGTTCTTCCTGTTTAGAAAATCCTATGATGACAGAACAACATCATTGTCATCGTCATCATCATCACTCAACTTACTGAAAATCTTACTGAAAGTTTTTAAAACTAGTTATGGGCTTTACAGCCCTACTGACTACAGTTTTGTCTTAAACGCATACTTTTAACCAGAGTGGGGCATTCTGGAAGTTGTAGTTCTTTTTTTTATACTGTTTAGTATTGGATACTCTAGCCCACAAATACATCTCATATAAAATAATCTTTGATTTAACTATTTTAACAATATTTTTTAGAAGATCAAAGATTTACACAAAAATTCTGATTACTTAAATTCTAGCCAAAAGCCAACTTAGAAGGCAACATAATTATGTATGACTGGAGTTTCTTAAAACGTTTGTCGTTATGGCGACAAACGGAAAATTTTCCAGTACGTCTGAATAAAGTCTTGCAGCAAATACTTTGAAGTAGAGTAGTGCATTCTGGGAGCTGTTTTCAAAACTAACCTCTTTGCCATCCACCTGCAGTTGTGTTCGGAGACAGTCACGCAGTTGAGAGAGCTGCTTAACCTCTTCATCCTGTTCGTGGCGAACCTGTGAACCAATCATAGGAGTGAAGTGGGGTTTAACATCTTGGGACTAGCCTATCCTGTGAGTAGTTAACATTAGCTATGCACATAACCGCAAAAAAACATACCATTTGGCCACAGAGACCACTGCAGATAATATACAATGTTCTGCTGTGATTATATAACCCTTATAAATCAGTTATTAGACTGACAGAGAATGAAACACATCCCCTCATTATGAAACAAAGCCCAGTCCCAAACCAAACAATCTGGCATCATTTATTGCTGAAAACAAGTTACAATTATGGCTGAAATAATGGCTTTGGCCCTCAATACAATTTCCATACAAATTCCATTCCAATTTTCTCCAACCAATTTCCAATACCTTTTTTCTTTCTTTTTATAATTCCTCTCGGAAAGCAGGACTGCAGTCATTTTATATTTCACATGTCTCAGCTTGCCCTCTGACAAACCCATATCACCAAATATAACCAAGGAAATAAGGATAAGGAAATAATATAATATTTTAAGGAAATAAGGATATTGTTTGCTGCCATGCTGTCTACAGTGGCAGCATAATTTGGAACAGAATCATTTTTACAAATATAATAATCTTATAATCTGTGTTTATCGACACTTGTATCAGAAATGTGTGTGCGGTAACCAAAACCAGATTTATAGGTGAAATTCTGGAGAAAGAATTGCTTAAGGAAGTAACGCAATATTTTGGTGTAAAATCTATGACAGAATGGTCTTTCTATAAAAGACAGTTAAAGGTCATTCTTCACATTGTTAGAACTACATCAATCATGACTCAATTAAGAAGACAGTTTTAAACATATACAAAGGTATAAAGGTGTGTGTATGTGTGTGCTCGTTAGTGTCATTGAAAAAATCCAAGATAAGCAAAACTATGACATAAGCTGATCATCTATGTTCTGACATATCTAACAGAAACGTGCGCAGTTGGCATGGTTTAAACGTCATGTAAATAAATTTGTTTGAGAAAGTTTGAGAAAGTCTGAATATAAGACATTTCTATCCTGTTATTTACACTGGATACTGAATTTGTCAAAAGCCAGATTCAAGATAAAAAAAAAATTCTACTTTCGCATATTCTACTTTCTTTCTTACACAACCACAGGTTTATTACCGTTTGTACAGAGGATGCTAATTTCTCCACAAATGGACCAAGGTTCTCTGCAGCTTTCAGTCCATCCTGGAAAAAACTGAGAACAAATAGCAGCAGTGTTTAGCAAAGCAATGACACCACAACACACACCCTCAAGCCCACAGACAGATTTCAGCATCTACATTAGTCATTAAAGAGTACTGTTGAGTGACAGACTAGATTTAATCTTCAAATGAGAATTACTTGTATTAATCTCTGATCTTTGATTTTTTAAAATCAAGATTAATCCATAGTAATGGAATAATTAACTTTTTGTTAAGTTTAAATAAACATACTTAAGTTGAGCTTGGAAGTATTTGATCAAGCTCTGCAGCAGGTCTGGACCTTGACGAACTTTAAGCTCCTGAATCTTCAGTAAGTACTGTCAAAACAGACAGAAAAAAGTGTCATTCCAACATTATGACTCAGTATAAATATGACTGAAGGACTGAAAATGCAACCAAGTGCATATGCACCAATCCAGAAGTGCATATGCACCAATCTAGAACTGCATATGCACCAAGTTATTTGCTATTGGGTAGGTGCATTATCATTACATAATGAGATAACGAGAGAAAATGACTTTTTGGAGAAATTAAACAAGGTGATATACTGTAAGGAAACATTTAACCTCCAATGGCTCCTCTGTGTCCTGTATCTATACAATCAGTACAAACACAGTAGTTACTTAACGTATTAACAGTTACTGGAACTTTCCGAAGTTAATGACAATAACATGGTCAGTAAGATTTTCGAATAGTCTCCACTATAAAACTAGAACAAAGTGGAGACATCTGGAGCTCTACGGCTGGGAAAGAGAGCATTACAGGACACAGAAAATCCCCCCTTTCTCTACCTCTCTCTCTTTTTAATTATTTCACCTCTTATTTCTTTTCTGTTACCACAGCTGAGTTCAAACAGTGTAGCCTAAACTTCCCTGCCCCGGTAACTGCCCCACATGTTATTTGGAAATTAGACATGCCGCCACTAGGCATGTGGTGTGAGGTCATCAACAGCCACACACACACACAAAGACAATGTGATCTTTAAGATTGCATCTATAACATCACACCCATACAATGTGGTCTTGGTTAGTTTTATTTTGCATGTTTTACAGTTAACCAGCATCCCTTGCTGAGATAAACCACACACACACCTCACACATCTGCAGCTGGAAGTTCCTCCTCTCCCTTTCCATGTCCTCTGCTGTGTCTGACACTTCCAGCCGGATCAGCCCATGCTGTTTCTGTTTCTCTCTCTTCTCTTTCTCCAGCTTCCCTCTAAATGACAAAAACAAAATAGAAAAGCATTTATGAAACACCTGGGAACAAATTTATTTACCAGTGGTGGCACTTTTGTTCATCATTGAAGCGCAAAGACCTGCATCATATTCACTAATCAAAACCAATCTAGTTCAACCTGCCACTAAAAGCACTGAAACAGCAGTATCCCATGTTTAAATGCATTTAAAAATCAAATCAGGATTAAATGATGGAGAAGAGCAAGATTGCATTTTAAAAAGATATTCCTGCTGTCAGGTGGATAATCCTTTACCCAACCAGTACAGTATGCCAGACTGTGGTGGACTGCTACACCCTCTGCAACCTAGTATTTAGAACCTTGTGTACTGTGTACAAATGACATTAAGAATTTTGAGTGTGTATTTGCCGATTTGCAGTATTCCTTTAATAATAAAATAAAAACCCAGAAAGCATGTGCAAACTAGCAGCCACAATTTTTAGTGAATTTCCCCTATTAGTTTTGCTTGTGTTAATGTCTTAGGCACCAAACTGAAGTCTGCTAACAAGGAGTAGTCTATTCTGTAAGAGACCTACAAACTTCAGAAACTCACATTTTAGCATCGTAATCCTTCCAACTTTTCTCCATCTGTTTTCTCAGCTCCTGAGTCAGACAGAGAGAAAGAAAGAGGAAGATTTTCAAAAATCTATGAACAACATCACATTTTCACAGCATCTATAAACACATGCACACAGAAGCGTAATTGCTTTACGCCACCCTAAGAAATTGACACAACGACGAAGGTCACACCTCTTATTGTGAAAAATGCAGTCTGTGAAGGTAACACTGTTAGGGTGTGTACCATAACTGGATCTCAGAGAGCTGCTTCTCTGTCTCCAATCATCATACAGGGTAAACTCATAAACAAAGGTGTGGTGCAGCTATTGTGTGTCTGACATATTAGAAAATACACAAACCCCAAAACAAACTGCTCCCTCTATGGACAGCTGCCACATTTCAATGTTAGTCACAACACAACATCCGATTAACAAAATAACATTGTATGTGGACTTCCTGGCCTTTATCAACTGCTATAATGCACTTAAAAAAGCTAAACTGAGGTAGATGGTGACGTTGTGACACACTTAGTGCAGCATGAGAGCTGATGCAGGTGTGTGTCTCACTCACCTGCCTGTTGTCTCTCAGCTCAGCTTTTAACACATTCTCCAGAGGGAAAGAGATAATGTTGTTCAGATTCTGCACCTAAACAATCGAGAGAGAGAGAATAAATCCAGCCAGACACACTCAAGATATAATGGAACAAAAACAGAAGCCAGAGAGAAACTTGGAACAACATCTGAAATTCCAAACAAATCAAGCAGAACAAAGTGCACACATGAAATGTAAACTCTGGCACTTTTCAAATCCAGTGTTTTTACACATTTTTATCCATCAAGACAGACTTCTAAGCTTCAAATAAGTCCAGCTTTCTAGAGGTAGGAATGATTGCAAACCAAAAATATGCATTAACACCACATCCGATTAACCAAATAACATTGTATGTGGACTTCCTGGGTTTTATCAACTGCTATAATGGACTTGAAAAAAATAAACTGAGGTAGATGGTGACGTTGTAAAAAAATATGCATTTCAAAAATGTAAAAGCTGAAACTCTGAGTTTTCTCCACTGTAGTAAAAACTCCCGGAAAACTATATAAACTCATAAAATATCAGCATCAGAATTGGCTGTTAAAAAAACATTTCAATAAACCACTAGAAATAAATACTCAAACAAGCAAACAAACATTCACACTCAGACATGCACCCTAGCATACTACCACAAGGAAGTGTATGCTTCCCTGAGATAGAGTTGTGCTGGGCTGCATTACTGTCAAAACATTAAAGACAGATGTACATTTTATATTACATACATGAGAGTCATATAACGATGGATTTATAACCTTCTGCTGTTCAAGCAAGTCAAATGGACGTTATATATAAATCTTCATGAATTTGAAAAACGGGCATGGCTCAAAGGGAGTCATGGTCCCCACACAAGGGTGCTAAATCAAACAAAAATTATTTTCATAGCAGACTTTCTGTTGTATTTTTAAGCTGAGGTTCCTGTCCCTGGTGATTGTTTGATTGACAGCCTGGTGGTCAGACGGTGTCTACTCATGCGCTCAGGTCTGGAATAAATTACGGTCACCATAGAAACTATCAGGGGGAGGGTTCTGGGCACTGTGGTTTGTGGGGCCCTCTCCTGCAGCTGTTGAACCCCTGCTGACACACACACTACCCCTCCTAGTTCTCTGTGTACTTTGTACAGCTGGAAATCTCGTCTTTCTTATTTATAAACATTGAGCAGATGAGCCACAAAGACAAACACCCAAAGGTGCTTTCTGAATAAAACTAAAGAGCCAGGCTGGAAAATCTTTGTTGACCTTGAATTATACAAGTAATTAACATCTTCACCGAACTTTAAGCTGCACCTGGAAGATGTTCCATAAATTGCAAAATTGTTCATTGCAAAACAGCCTGCTGCTACTACAGGCAATCAGCCAACGGGTTTCTCAACTGCCAACCTCAATACCGTACCTACAAACTGATGTCATAGCTGACGTTTATACAGTAATTTGGGAAAAGTCTTTACATTACACTGTTTTTACAGTCTTTAGCTCTAGATTGCTCACCAGGTTTTTGAAGAGTGCTGTGATCTCTCGCGTGAAGACAGCCAGATTCAGGAAGCCTGTGGAGATCTCATTGTTGTCCTGAGTCAAGTGACTGTTCCCCAGATTCTCCAGAACCTCGATGTACTGATCCTGATTCTCCACATGATCTGTGAACATCAGAAAATCAATGTAAAAACAATCAAGCCATTTACATGTTGGAAGCTAATGAACAGGATGCAACAGGATTAAAATGAACATGAAATTCCATTCACGATGCATTTTATTTTCATAACGTGACATTTCTGAGTGAAACAGAACATTTATCAACATAAAAGTTGTAGGATGGGATTTTTATGCACCAGGAATGAACTTGATTGTAAAAACTGTTTGGAAGGGAAGAACTGGAAAATAAGGGGGTTTGGTGACATCAGTGGGAAAACACGTTTCAGAGGCAAAGTGAGTTATTACATTTCGATGAAAGACTGTGATAAAACTGATAACTTGTATTTATCTTTTGAAACTGTGTGACTTTTAAACCCTTGCCGTAAGATCAGATGAACAGAGGAAAATAGGGTTTTGAGATACACAGGACTGAAAATGATACCAGCTGAATCACAGTGAGCTCTTGGCAAATAGCCTAAGAACACAACAGACTCAGACGCCCTACTGATCAAAGAGCTCCATGATTTGAAAATAAACAGGTATGTTTCGATCCGAGACCACAAGCAAATGTTGATTACGGGTATCTTCAGGAATACATGCTATCCCTGCAATAAGCATATCAACCAATCATTGCCCTCTGATTTTAGGTAGACTAAGGCTAGGACTTTCATTAGTTGACAGCCTATAGCTAACAAATTTAACTTGTAAGAACAATTCTCTAATGTTTCCATTAAGTACCAAAAACATTAAAAATGTTATTTTGACAGTTCTAGGAACATTAAAAACATACATTTTTAGACGTTGTATTAAGGTTATTGCTTGGTTATAAGAATGTTATTCAAACATTTTTTAATTCTGTAATGGTTTTAAAACATTCCACAAACAACTTAAGAATAACGATACATAACATTAAAATATTGTACTGACGTTACTGCAAGAATGTTTTTGATAACTTTTAAAGAACGTTAGACAATGTTCTAAGAATGTTCCCTGCTAGCTGTAAAGAATGTTGTTCCAGAAACGGCATTGATGCAGGAACATGTGTTACTTGTGTATATCACATGCCTGTAGGATGCTATACTTTGTTGCTTTTGGTGGAAAGCATTGGCTAAAATATGACATTTAACTTTAAATGTTAAACAGAGGCTGGAGCCATGGCCTAGCAGTTTGGGTACATACTGCTGGCACAAGGAGCTTTGATGCTTATGTGAGAGATACCGGTTTGAAAAAGGCCTGCATCTCGTTCTCATTCCTCATGTCATCCCAAATAATTTCTCCTAAAACTCCTTTTTTAAAAGCTCTATGTCCTCGACCAAAACAACCCAATGTAAAATAAACAGGGAAAATCAGTATGTCAGCGTATTGATTTGTACATCAGGAAATCATTTTAACAGCCTAGACTTAAAGTCTGTGAATACAAAAATCAATCCCTTAAATGGACTTGCAGGGTTTTGTGTTGGAGCAAAAATGTTTTTCAGGGGTAACAAAACTAAATAGATTCACATTAAGGGGGAATTTTACTTGAGTTGGGTAATCGAACATCTAGTGTCACTTCCTCTTTTGTGGACCTCATACATCAGTGTTTTTCCAGGGAAACTGCCTCAGATAATACATTACTTCACTCAAAACACTGAGGAACTACCTTGATCTGGAAACATTTACTCTTATCCACTGCCATCTGTGATCACTTCCACGCGCACATTTAAATTGTATTGTTAATTCATTTCATGACAAGTTTGAAACCTTGAGCAAAACCTTTCCGTCTCGCTCCCAGAGACGGAAGAAACCAAATCAACCTTGATTCAGACACTCTTCCTGGATTTAAGAAACTTCACCCCTTTAAGAGTAACACTTTAAAAACAACTGCCACACTTGTGTTTGCGAACACACACTCAGAATCATTAGCAGGCTGCCAGCTCAATTATAAACCGTGACACTGTTAGGTTACAGAGATATGCACACAGACAGACTTACTCTAAATATACTGCTCTTTAAATAACCTGCACAGAGTTTCCTGGGACAGACAGAGAGCAACTCAATCAAAACCAAAATTAAAAGCAAAAAATATAAATAGGCAGTGAAAAGGGTGGTGAAATATGAATGATTTTTACATTTTTGAACATTGTTGTTATTGTTACTTGTCATTTCAAAACTCACTCTACAACTCTGACCTTGTAGGTCAGAGTTCAACAAACGCTGGCATTTATGCTGTCCTTTGTTTGAATGTGTATAAAAGGAAGAGAATGGATCATAAACTTCTGTGTGACCCAATTGTTAAGCACCAAAGTGTAATAACAAAGTTAAAGTTTTGAGAAAACCCTAACGAACGGTATGAGCAACAACGATAGTGAAACTTGCTGTAGCAACTAATATAAGGACAGCCATTCCTCTTGATAAATTTAGAACCAAAATGTCCAAGATATCTAGAGTGAAACACTGACAAATGCAATCTGCAAAGGTTCTAGTCTAGCTGTTTTAACAAAGAGTTAATAAATGTGTTTGATGCCACACAGAGCTAATGGATGAACTCACTGTGAATCATTGATAAAAGCTACAAAACATCACTCCTTACATAAAAACCACAGTGGACCTGTTCACCACTTCAGGGAAGAATGAGAGGATGGAGGGAAGCAGTAAATCAGAAAGAATGAAGAATTTATCTGGTTAAGGGAAAGACTCCAGAGAGTTTAGCTCCACCAGTTTTCCTCACACAGGCGCAGAAAATTGAGGCCCCTTACAAGTAATGTTACCAGAATGAAACATCTGATTTGAGTTAAATAGAGAGAAGGGGGGATTATGGGGTCTTGTTTGCATTAAACTGAATTGTGACTCACAGAACTGAGAAATGGGGCATGTGCCCTCTGAAATGAGAAGCAGGCCAATCTGAGACACACTTCCCAGAAACCACGATCATTTCAGTCAGGACTTTTATAAGCACATAAATTGTGCACTGATCAGGTTCATGGTGCGGTTTCTCATTTCTGAGAGGAAGAGCAGATGTAAACAACGAGATGTTTCACTGTAAAGCTGCCAGTTTACATATGAAAGTACTAATTTGATCAAGCGATCAAGCAAAGTTTCAGTGTATTGGCTCGAATGAGACCACAACTCAGCCAAAATTCTAACCAGTGGCCAAATGCGTCATGCAGGATGAACAGAATAAGATGCCAAAACTATGAACGGTGTATGTGTTTAGCGTAACACAGGTCTCCTTCAGGAGAACTCTGGGGTAATTAAAAAAACTGGAGCAAGGTCTGAAGATTCTTTCTTGTTTCACACCCACTCTGACAACATGTCAAACACAGAAGAAGCAAAGTTTGAGAGCTCAGATGCAAATGTAAGTCTGGGCCCCACTTTCTGCTACCTTTCATTTGTCTGACAAAGAGAGAATGATCTCACTGCAATTTTTGACAGGAAATTTGTATTTCTGAAACTTCTCAGCAACCTGTGCAATGTTTACATTCCCACATGACTAAAAACTGAAAGACAATGCTGTTTTAATGAGATAAGATTAGCATGTGTTTCAAAAGTAAATCGAATGCGTTTCTGTAATTGGTTTGACGTGGTGATAGCAACACCAAGGCCATGTGTTTCATTCTCAAGTACCTTATTCTCCCAGAATAGAGAGAATTCTTCTGTACGAGACAAAAATATCCAACAAATAAACATATAGAATCAGATGCTAATAAAACGGCACTCACTAAGTCCAGAGTTGTGGATGGCTTTCACAATTTTCTTCATTCTCTGAAGGGACATCTGGTCCTGTTCCAGAGACTGGTACAGAAGAACAGAGAGATGAGAAAGAATATTAATATTACCATTTATTACATTCTTCTCTCACACTGGCATCAAATACTGTAGACATTCCTTTAATTCATGAAACATTTGACACACACAGAAACACAATATTAATTGTTAATCAATGTAAACCTTTCGCAAGACAACACTGGAGAAAAATGTTAGATGGCACTGTGATTAAGTCAGACAGGTAATTAATGAAGCGCAGATGAATCAAAGCAGTTTTACAAAAGACTTTAATGACTGTGTCCTAATGACACTGTTTACAGTAAATCAGGGCAGGAAACAGAAAATGACACACCTCTGCGGGAATCATTCTTGTTGGAGTTTACAAGCAATTCAAACCTTAATGGTTTATGGGGCAGACTAATAACATGTTATTTTTGTCCATTATGTTCAGTTTGTTTATTTGTTCTATATTTATTCTATATATTCTATTGACTTCTAAGGCCACATTCTGTAATATCTATTTAATTCGATTTATTTATTAAAAATCGATTTATTTTTCTGCCACAATAATGCAATGTGTTTATTTAGAGGCTTCTCTCAGCAAATAATTAATTAATTGCATAATTATTTAGATTAATCAATTAACATGTTGTGTAATTAATATTTTAATTAATTGACAGACCTATGATGGTGTTCTAAAATACTCAGATGACAAATGTTGTTTTGGCTCTGTTCTGCTTTGTTGCTGTATGTGACTATTTATGCAACATCCAGGGCACACACTCATGGTGTGATCCTGTGAAGCAGCAATTAGTTGGTGTTGTGTAGACAGACATACACATACACTCTTGTTTACATTCATGCCAGAATCAATTTTCCAATTTCCTATATGCAAATTATTTTTAAAGAAATAAATATGCTCTTTGTAAGTGTGCACGTGCAGCCAGAGACATCTAGACATACAGGTTCTTCCAAAGAAACAGTACGTCCTGTTGGGTCTATTTACTTGCTTGTGTAACTTCTTCCACTTTTTCCTTCTCATTCCATTTTTCCAGTTTCTCCTGCTGTGAGCGCAAACCTCACCACAAGTTTACTGATTTCATAATCTGATTTCATAATCTTTTACCAAGCGTTCTTTCAACAGTACTGACGAAACACAAACACATGAAGGACAAACACTTCATCAAAGAGCGCTTCCCATGTATGCACTGACCTAAAGTGCCAGCCTACAGCAAGGCACATCGCTCAGTATATACTTGAAAGTGCCCTTGTGAATGTGTTTGTATTCTCTCTTGGTTCAGAACATTAAAAATATCAGAATCTAAAGGGAGAGGGCTACACAGAACATCAAAGGTATCAAAATGGTGAGAAAAAAATAAATGCAGGCAAATAATTTTTTCTATTTAGAAAAATGCTAGGGTGTCTTAAAGCTGCAATGCATAACTTTTGCCTTTCTACAGCCATCTCTGTTTGAAACATAAAATTGGTGGTAACTTTATGTACTTTTCATCAAGTCAAATGAAGCCAGACTGACATTTCTAGGGTAATCGGACCCGACAGCTCAAATTTTAAATCATTATTATAAGCTTACCGTTGCGAATCTTAAAAAGTAAGAAACCATGTTGAACACCATGTTGAAGAAACCATGTTGAACACTCATGTTGAATCATGTACTTGTCATTTTTAACCCCCCAAAAAAGTTACAGACTACAGACTTCAAAAGATGTATCTTTTTAAAAAATCGGATTATCTTATTATAATGGCAATGAAAATATAGATTTTGTTTGTTCTGTTATTTGTATTAATTCTGGCATTACGAAAGTCAGGACAAATATTGCTTTGTCTGCAATTAATGGAACAGAAAGTACATGAGGAAATCATCATTGGGATGAGTAGCAGCAAGTGAGCTCCACAAAGGCAATAGAATAGAAAACACACTGCCCCCTACACTGAGTGCCCTAATCTCTCAGGCACTGGTCACTCTAGGTCACTCTAGGTCTAGAACTGTGTACTCCTAGAACTGATGACACTAAGATATGGGATCCTGCAAACAACTGAGAGGGTCACCTATACTATGCATGCAGGAAGTGTGGACAGCCGTAAATAACCATGTACGTCACATAAAATCTGCAGACTCATGATATCACTGTGAAAAAGCATTAACTAGTCTGTACTGTGGTAAACAGAAAGGCACACAGATATACCGGTGTAAAAACATGACTGTTAGTCTTGCTGTATTCTGTTGACATGACTGCATACGTTGTGCGTGTGTGTGCGTGTGTGTGGTCCAAAAGTTTATCTATCTTTTTGTTTGTGTCCTCCAGATAATCCAACCTGCTGCAAGCCATGAGCCAAGGTTTTATCAAATTCAAACAAAAACAAACTTTGTCTCTCAAACCTAAACAAGCTTTCAAAAACTGAACTTCTCAAAAACACACTCAGTTACACACTCATACATAGACTTCCACTCTGAAGGTTTAAAAGACTATAACCCAAACAGTCACAACTTGATTAAATAAGTAATCCAAAACACACAGGACATATCTGCACCATCAGGAACTAAACTGACTGAATTTCTGTAACCCTGAAATAAAATGTACTACCACACACATAAACCTGTGACTCATTCAAGGAAAGCTCTCTCACACCACACAAAACCCAATGAATTAATTGATCTCAGATTGTTATAATGGGAGGTCTCCTTGGAGTATTGGAAGTTCCTCTCAATCTTTTCTTAACGTGCTAATCATAAACCATTAATTACAAAGAATATTTCCATAAACTCCTACCTAACTTCCCAATTTACTGTGTTATTAGTATTGCTTGAATCTTGGATATATTGACAAACCGGTCTTCCCAGAGCACTGCAATTCCTGAAAACTTTCATTCCTGAAAGCATTTCGCATGAAAAAAGCAGCAAGAAATGAAAGGCTCCAACAGTCCAACAGTCCTGACATGCCCAACTTTATCACTACTGGCAGAGTTTCTCTGTTGTCCATTAATATTCACACAGATAAGCCGATAGCCAAAAATTGGAATTGGGTTTATAAAACATCTTAACATGAATTGTGTCTGGTACTTGCCCTGCTGAATTGTAATTAACGTAACACAATTCTCTCAACACTCTCAACACAATACTAACAACACTCTGCTGCTTGGGATTGTGAAGGAGCGATTCCAGTGTGGAGTGTATTTGGATGCTCAGCAGTGTGTTTGTTCCCCTGCCTTAAAACTATTATTGTTCAAGACTGAAGCATTTGACAAAGAACTTCTGCACATTTCGGTTAAAAGGGCCTGAAGTTAGTTTGCTTGGCCATTTAAAACAGAGTCTTCATTATTTTTCTGTGTTGTGACTCCTGGGCTCTTATCTTCAAACTTAGCACGCCCACACCAGGAACCTAAAAATGTGCCAAGGCCTTCAATTAAATATTAAAAGTGTGGTAGTATGTAGATTAATTAATAAATTAATGAACACAGAATATTAACAGTTCCCAGTTAAGATTATGTGATGATTAGTCATATTTAATTACTAAGTGATATATAATTGCAGACACATCTCAGACTATCCTCAAACAACGTACTGTTGCACAATATAATACTTTATACTAGTTATACTAACCGTTAATACTAATACTTTATACTAACCCTAATAAAATACTTCAACACTAGTAAAGTTATGGGTTAAATGGACGACCTTTTTTACTTATAAGGAAGTAAATGGCTGTTAAACAAAGCCAACTCCAACAACAAATCTTGCTAAAAATCCATCTCAAAACAAAATTTCCGTGATCAAACATTTCCTTCCTGGCCTAATATAAACTCTTCACTAGCCAAAGCCCCATTGTTAAACCAAATTGAGATTAGGTTCTGTTTAAAATAAGTAATTTTAAATAAATACATAAATAAAACAAATAGTTCTGTTCTAATCTTAAAATGTGTGTAAGTAAGACATTTAAGACAGTTTCTCCGTAAACACGCACTTAAACTGACTGACATTAGGTTTTACGCGGGTGTTTACTGCTACCTGAGCGCAGGTAAACACCGCGAGTGCCCGCGCACTCACCTCCTCAAGCGCGGTCACGGTGCTCCGGCAGTCGCTCATTTTGGACTGAAATCCGGAGCTTCCAGGGGACGACATGTCCTCTTTGGCCAAAGAAACGAAATCCAAAATGCTTATTTTCTCCGGCATGTTTGGTTCAACAATCCAACCAACCCGACTGAAGAGTTTGAAAGCCCAGCAAACTTAGTACAAACAGAAACAACTCAAGATCACGCAAAGTGCATCCCCTCAACAAAGTTCGTGCGTGATCTCCAAGGCAGGAGAATTAAACGCTGTTTCATATCTGCGACGAAAGGAGCGATATTATTCTGTCCTGTTCCGCCGTGTGTCTCTCTCTGAGATGAAAAGCAGCAGGAAAAGTTTCTTTGCCCCGTGAAAGACTTTCTTTCTCTCCTCTTTCTCTCCTCTTTCTCCCAGTAGCGCGTGCCGCGTTCTGGCCGTGCTCGAGCTGGGTGGGAATCGCTCCATCGTCACGTGGCAATGTTTGTGTTGATTGGCGCAATGAATAAGGCGCGCGGACAAAACGCGAACCGGGGAAGTTTTGAGATTTTTTTTGTGGATGTTGGGAGGATGAAATATCCGATTAAAACCTATTTTAGTCAAGTCAATTGACTATTGTAATGCGTCTGCTTGTTTATTTATTAATACAGGGTAAAGTGTTTTTTGAGACAGTTGGAGCTTTTTATTTACACACGCACCCCTGAAGTAGGCTGTGTATACTTTATTTTCCTGTTAAGTGTGTGCCTCTGTTTCTCTTTGTTACATTGTTATTTGGGTGTATGGATAACGCGTAAGCTTAATGGTTTGCTGAAAATAGTTTGTATATTTTTCTTTCTCTTCATTTAAGAAAAAGGTCTTTGGTTCATTATAAGGTAAGTGCATTGTGGCTCCATACAACGGAGTGCTAATGGAGCAACGGAACATGATAGTACCATTGGAAAAGATTTGGACACAATCCCTTTTATTCAGGTGTCAGCATTTCCTTAGTACTGCACCACGTGTGCGTGAATGAACATGCATCTAATTCAGTCTAGAGTTTAAATGAAACCCACCCCGGAAAAATAATCAAAGGTTTGCTTTACTAACACAATTGGCGCCTTTCTCCAATCATTTGAGCCTTTAGATTTGAAAAGGCGGCTGGAATAGTGCTGCTTTGTTGTGCCCGAGCAACTTTATAAAGCCCAGGCAACAGAAACGCATTACTTGTCTCTTCTTTGTAAGATACGATTACTTTGCATGACAGGTTTCTGAATACTGTAATAATTTTTAAATAAAAAAACAACATTTTTTCCCCACTAGCATTGCAGGTAACTTGGAGACATACCTGTTACCTGCTTTTTCCTGGGCCTCTCTCCTTAGCCTTTAACAACGCTGTATACTGTTACATCTGATGTCATGAGATGGACATCTCACTAGGTATGCATGAGAGTTTAATGGTGTAAAACTGAACTATTACCTTGAAAAAAATCTTTTTTTATTTTTCCGCATAGCAGGTAAAATAAGCATTTCTAGACAGCATTTCTACAGAACAGTGTATGTATGTCATGTACCAATGTCTCTACCTAAATTCCATGAAAATTCCTCTACAGCTTAAAACAAGACATTATGTTCCTTCAAATTATGCAGAGCCCTGAAATCATTACTGCACACTTGGAACTGAACTACAGACATCGGTAAGATTTCTGCAAGCAATTAAAAACGTCATGCTATCTTTGTGCTATTCATGACAAAATACACAGTTTTTCATTGGGTTAAAAGAGGTTTAGGCATGGAAGTAACATCGTAACAAACTAACACAAATTAAATGTTAAGTTGGTTTGGTGACCTTAATTTCTGCAAAAACCCCATGGTCCCTGCACACAATGCATTCCCATATTCACATACACAGTATTCTCTTCATATTTAGTACTGGCTTCATGAGTTATTGTTGACGTAATGGTGGTTTTGTGGCCAAACAATACTCTCTTTCTCCCCCTGGCTGTGGCCCCTCTTTGTGAGGCTGCTTGTGTTTCTGTGTGAAAGGGTCCGGTTTGAAAAGTTGAATTTAACTGGGTGGACGTCACCATTCTGGAGGAGGAGGAATGGGGTCAGAGCAGGAGAGAGAAAGATAGAGAGGGCATGTGGAACATGTGGAAGAGAGATAGGAAGTGTTTGGAGCCATTGAAAAGTCAATTTAGAAAACTTTAACAGCAGCCTCTTGTCTTGTGTCTGACCATTGAACTATCCTTTCATTTTTGTCTCTATATTTTCCACCTTACTTCATTATCTTGAAATTGCTGTTACCACATTGTTGGCTGCCTGTGTCCTTCCCTGATTTTACAATCAGCCAATCACATACCTCTGGGGACGAGTTCTGCAACACAAACAATCCAATGGGCTGTAGAGTGGGGTGGAGTCTGTGGTTGCTGAAAGAAAACTGAGGCGTGTTCCAGGAAAGGTTAAAGCACAGACCAAAGGATTCCCAGCAGACAGCCCCTCCTACTCCTGCTGCGAAGATCTGTTGACTCTAAAAGAGGAGAAAAGCTATAATTTATCTAGTCATGTCAGTCCAGGGAGGCCTCATTTATGGTAAAACACTGAAAAAGAAAGATACTAATGAGGAGATGAAAGCAAAGGGATGAGCACTTGATTTAAGATGATAGCTGTGCCAAGTGCATAAACAGAGAAGCTGTCCAAGCAGAAAAATACTTACACATACAGAAACATATAATCAAACACTGACATAAAATAAAGGCATAGATCCTTTCTTAAGCCTTATTTCACCACAGTGTGTCTATAAACCAATTTGGAAGCCTGTATCTTATGACAGACTGATATAAACTGTTACTGTTTTACTTCATAGTTACAAACATGTTTTGTGTGAGGGTGTGACAGTCTGTCTGGGGCAATTCAAATTCCTCCACTGGAAGCTCTCCTGTGTAATGTTTGTGTGCAAACCTATTTAATGCAGCTGTTTGTTGGTTTATGACTTCACAGGAAATGTACTAAAATTAAAGTGTTAAACTAATGTTTAGTAGTTGAAAAGCATTTCAGTGAATAATTACGAGAAAATGTCCTTATTCATAACTTTACTACAATATTAAAATGCCTATGAGAAGAGGTAGCCAAATAAAAAAATCAGATATGCTGCTAATATAGCAATGAATAAAACTCCAGGTGTAAGCACTAGATTTAAGTAAAGCTATAAACAATAGGGATTATACTTTTTTGTTAAACACAGGATATGGCTTTTCTAGGCCTTATGAAAAGCAGCATTTAAACAAAATGGTTACAAATGCAAGTTAAAAGTCAAAAGCTCTGTGTGTGGTCTACTATGATGCAGCTAAAGAGAATCAGAGAAGAGAGCAGGTCTAAACTTGCCTGAATTTAACTGTCAGATCATGTCGGCGCTTTATAACACAGAACATTAAAGATTATCTGTGCTTAAGC
Source organism: Chromobotia macracanthus (assembly GCA_036877525.1). Taxonomy (NCBI): domain Eukaryota; kingdom Metazoa; phylum Chordata; class Actinopteri; order Cypriniformes; family Botiidae; genus Chromobotia; species Chromobotia macracanthus. The sequence continues at coordinate 2,222,440 of JAZGTH010000060.1, read as the reverse complement.
AGCAGGCTGTGTAATGCATTTAGAATATAGAAATGGAAGGAATTTTTTTTTAAACTTTATAGAATTTGCTCACTTGACAGGTGAATATACTGTAGCTCTTACACTGGCCTTAGGATAAAGGAGTCAAACTACAATATAACATATTGAATACAATATAACAATACTGAATACATCACTGTGGGAGAGTTTGTTCACATAGTACAAGTAGTACTATATACAAATAGTATCATAGTAACAAAAAAAAAATGCTTATTACACAGAATAAGAAACCACAGCTTTATTCATTTAACATCACAATATCAAATTCTAAGTGCTGCCTGTAAAACAGACGACCATTTAAAAATTACACATCCTGAGATGACAATGACCAAATTCCTTCAAACGCAAAACCTATAAATACAAAACCATTCTGTACAATTTTAAAAAAACAATGCTTAGAGAAAGTGAAAAATACTACAAATAATAATTATCCCAGACAATCAAACAAATTTCACTACAGATTACAATCAAATGCACAAAACTGGCAACTCTTAAACACACCTCAGCACACTCATGCATATACATACACACGTTTTTCAAGTTTGTTAGGACAGGACACTTGTCCGCATGGGACAGTTGCATGAAACAAACCCCAGGTACAAGTTTTGTACACGCCTTAAAAGAAATTTGTAAGTTAATCAGACAAACAAGCTGATTGCAGCTGCTCTTAAACCCCATTCCAAAGGCACCTTTACCAGATTCTGAATCAATATTTTTTTTTAGGAGTACAGGATTAGGATTAATAATGCTAGATTACTCTAGATGACAAAATCTAGAATTGAAAGCCAAGGTTCCAGAACACTGGTAGATCTGTTTTTGTTCACATTTGTTTTCATTTTGAGTGAAATGTTTGCTCCAGAGACAGAACCATCTCCATCAGTGCAGGACACACTTAAACTGGGTGTGGGAATCTATTTTTTTGCATCAACATGGTTCAAGCCATACTGCCTCCCAAATTTGGCATGCTCTGCATTTAAGATGGGTGTTTTCAAAGTTTGAAGTCTAGTACTTTACTTTTACAGACACCAGATGTAAACAGTTAAATTCTGCTTTGTCTAGGCAGCTATAAAGACCTACCATTCAGGTGGGGCAAGAACTCCAACTCCAAATGAAAAGAAAACACCAGAAACAAAGTTCACTTTGTGTTCCCAGCAGTTCAGTGTTCAAACAGTTCCAAAGGTTTCTGTCAGGCCACATAAGTCCTTGAACTACTACTAAGCAAAGCAGTGAACCTGAGAAGACCATAGAAGGATATAAATTCAACAGTTTCAACAATTCATTCAGAAATGTGGAGCTGCCAAATCTGGACATTCCCTGAGGTTCCCAGTGAACAGATATGCATGTCAGTAATTAAAACCTTGCTTTTTTCAGACGCCACTGTTACAAAATCACTACCTAATTGTGGCTTTTATTGGAGGTAGAATGAACAAACAAGCTCCATTTCTTAAAGTCTGAGCACTGAATGTGAATCTGTCTTAAAAAATATTGTTTAAGAAGTCTGGTTCTGTTAATTCTAAATTTGTTGAGTCTGGTTATAAAGCAGAGGTATAAAATTCTCCCATATTTGTTCTTGAATCTTTAGCCCTTTACAAATATATCTTCACTGTACATGTGTAAAAGCACCCATGTTTGCAGCCACCTTCCAATGGTCACACAGCCCTCTACTGGCAATTTTGACAGTAACAATTATCAAAGTTCTTCAAAAGCTTCAAGAATTACCTGATTTTTAAACATTCCTTTTAAGAATTACTTAAGGATAAAGCAGGACGCTCCAGCTCATACCCAGGTACAAGGCAGTTACAAATATCTTATTTTTTTGGTCAAATTCAAATGAAATTATAAAGACCAATAATATTGCCAATAGGCAAACAACTGAAATAATTAATCACATGACAAATGCTTTTTTGCTTTGTCAAAAATATCTGACTAAACGACAAACAAAAATACATTACTATATGGCTACTATAAAAATGGCATCATAGTGTAAATTAACCCAATAGATGGATCACCTCTAGAGGGCGCCTGTCCACTTTCTAACTTAAAGTTTTGTACAATTATAATCAATATTTAAATTACAAAAAAGGGCCTTTTTAAAATCGAAGTCTGCCATCATCTACAGTGGAACAAATTAAACCAATTCAGTAGTGCATGTTACTAACAACTTCAATCTATGTCAATGTAAAGGTGTTTAAAACTTCGGTGGATTTGCTAACTATAACTGAAAGAACTTTCATACTGCATGTTATTTAATCACACAGGAACAGGATTTCTGGCATAGACCTGTCATGTTTTAAGCAGATCTCCAAGATCGTATGTGTCAAAGAAGTCAGATACACCTTCTCCATCCTCCAGACCCCAGAGGTAGTCATCTTGAGAGAGTTGAGGAGAAAAACTAACAAAGGGGCCAGAGGGCTCAGACGTGAAGGTTGTACCAGGCAGCTGATCTTCGGTGATCTGCAGAAGGCTGGGAGGCAAACCCAGAAACCCTTCCACATCGAGGAGGGAGCTGCTACCACTGGTGTTTGTCAATGACGGCTGAGACTTTGATGTCAAACCTGTGAAAGAGAATTAAAGTTTGCTATGTGCTTTCAGAAACCATCTGGACACTTCTGGCTTTTATTTGAAACTGATAACTCACCCTCTGTTGGCTGGGGCTTGGCAGGTGGGATGAGAGAGGGTGTGGTAGGGCTGGAGGTTTGTGGGTAAGCTTTTCTTGGCGTGACATTCTTGACAGGACTAACGTCCTCCAAACATTCTTCAGGACACAAGTATACCTCGATTGGGCCGTTTTTGCTCTTCAGATAAATCTGCAGTGAGCCCTGTGATTCAAAGAGAAATGTAAAACAGCTATGCCAACTGACCAGCTTCACCAGTTAGTGCTACCAGTTTAATCAGCATTAACCAGACGGAGTTTTTATGCTGGCCTTCCCAGCTAACGGGGAAGAATCTAAAAAAAACAAAAAACACAACATTCTCTAAAAAGTTCTATCAAAGTTATTAAAAGTGTTTGCAGTAACGTTAGTAGATAACATTAGTTGTTTTCTACTTTCTACTATATCAAAAACATTATTCTTAAGTTAAAAAAAAAGTTTGAATACCATTCTTAATACCATAACCAAGCAATAACATTAATCCAATGTCTAAAAAATGTTGAAAATTCCTTAGACTTTCAAAATAAAAAAATGTTGTTACTTAATGGAAACATTAAAGAAAAGTTCTTAAAACCTAGAATTGTTAGATGGGTTGTCAGTAGGGTTAGTTTTGCAGTAAAACAAATACTGACCTCAGATGCCTCAGGAACTTCTAGTTTGGTTTCAGATGGTGCTTTCACAGTGATCACAGTTTGATCTTTTAAGCTGGCTATGGTACGAATGTCCTGGTAGGTCACATATCCTAATGTGTGCTTGAATTAAGGATGCATACCTTTGCCACCAAATAAATGCATATTTCCTTTCTATACATTTTAGGTTTGAAAGCATAACCATGTTATTTCATTGCATTTCCAGGGAACCAAACTAAAAAAATGTGCATGTTAATAGTAGATATCTGCTACAACAATCTATGCAGATTTAAAGGACACAGTGACAAAGCTAACACATACACAGAAAGGATATCTTTGGTTGTCCTTGTTCTCTGTGAGTTCTCGTAGCCGTATCGAGCTTGACTGAATGAGGTCATCCAGAAGTTTCTCCTGTGTGTTTAACTCAGAAAGCTCTTTCTTGAGAGCACTGGTCTTTTCTGAACTGCTGGTTGATCCTTCAAACACGCCACTGACCCTAAAACACACAGATAGTGTTTGGAATGATGATGTACTTACACAAGCATTAAACATTGCCAAGTAAGAAAAGGTAAAGCAATAAAGACCTCATAAAATTACTTTATGAGTGCAGTTTATTCTACTGTCTCCATGCCATCTATTTCACTACACTCTTCCAGGCCCCACTGTATGCATTTATTCTTGGAGGTACTCTGTTTACTAAACTTTTAATCTAACACACACTCACAGCCACTGGATGTTGTTCTTGGATTTCTTGCGAATGAGCTGCACGCCCTCCAGAACATTTGTAATATCATAGATGCGTCTCTTCTGAACCTCCAGAACCTCTGTGGCCCAGTTCAGATCCAGGACGCCATCAGGTGATTCACTCAATAATCCCACAAACTTCTTTGTCAGCAGCCCGAGGGAGGTGTCATATCGGGTGCGCTCACCTGGAGACTTAGGTGCTATGGAGAGTGAGAAGCATTTTATTAGTTTGAGTTTGAATGGCTGTGGTTTGAACAGGTTTTTAACAGGTGTGTTGGCTTTTTAAACCATTAAGGGGGCAGTCACTGCAGATTTTTACTTTCCAAATCATTTGGTTTAACTCACTTTTGGGACTTGGTACTCTTGTGGATGCAGAGTGCCCTTTCCCTTTGGGAGTGCGGAATTCTGGGAGATAAAGTGGCTCCTCTAGATCTAGTCTCCTTTTGGTCTGAAAAACGACAACAAGAAATTGCTGAGGTCATTGTAAAATAAAATTAAAAAAAAAAACCCAAAAGGTGCAAAGACAACATAAAAACCTTGTCATCATTAGCTTAAACAGTAAATTATTGTTGTGCCTTAGAATGAGAAATCTTTTTTGTGTTTTCCCTAAACTGCTTATGACAGAACTTAAAGTACTGCATTTGTTCGCCACAAACTATTTAAATGCACTTGGGAACAATCCATTTAGTGTGATATCTGATTAGCTTTAGAATGCACAGACTCCAGATGAGATACAGGAGAGTCAATGCCTGCTCAGAAAGGTGTAGTGTTCTGCAAACACTCTTGAAAGAAAATCTAGCCGTGCAATTCAAACACTTCAGTTTCTATCATTCTCTGCCTCCTCAGGTGCCAATACAGCCTTTAAAAATAGCCTTCACTACACAAAACAACACTACACAAAAGCACAGGAAGTTCTCTCTTTCTTTATAATTTTCCCCTCTCTGGAGCAGAGGGAGGCGTTCATACCCTTCTTACAAGAGTCACACTAATCCTATTCATGATACAGAGTAACAAATGCATACATTTAATATGAAAACTGAACTGAAATGTTGAGCTTTTGAAAAGCATGAAAGAGCACACATCACATTCTTTCTCTTTTTTGTGTGAAGCACAAAAACGATATAATCCATCTCACGCAACAAAAAGACAGAAGTCTTTAGTTTTAGAATATTTTCTTAAATATTGTCATGGCTGTTTGTTTTGCAATCTGGTCTTTCTTCAAACTTTTGAAAGCGCATTATCTGAACAATTACACATTTCTCAAATCTTTAGCATTCCACACCGGGCACATGGGCTGGTCTCCACAAAGAACTGGTTCGGGGGCCAACTGACATGGAAACTTTTAAGTTCTTTGGAAACGTACATTCCTGTTTGATCTCCAACTGTATTCAGGACTCTAGTCCTCCAATACCGCACAAGTTCCACAAACTAACACTGCTTCAAACAAGCTGGTCTCTGCCAGGCTAGCATTCTATGAACTACAAGTACAGAAATCATCTGTCCATGTAGAACAACCAGGAAAACTTTTCAGATATAGAATCTTGCCAAGCAAATACTGAAAACTTTGTCTTGGGTCCTAGAACAGCAGTTCTTCAGGCCTGTAATAGATAATAAGAATGTGCTGACAGCAGCCTGCTTATCCTCTGTGTGTGTCTGTAAAAATGCCTGCATTGTCCTGACCCGAGCGAAATTTACACCTGTCACTGACATCTGGAATTACTGAGCAGGTGGTCGGGCGAGACAAGGAGCAATCTTTCTATCTTTTCCCCCATTTGCTTTCCTCCTCTGTTCTTTTAACAAGTTTTTCTGCTTTTTCTACTCTCTTTAACTCTTTCCACCTTTTGTCTTACAACTGACCTACTTGACATATCTTTATATTAACATGCAAGACTTTTATTAGAATTGTGTGCATATTGTGTATATATTAAGTTTTCACATAGAAGATTAATGGTGCATCAACTTCTTTTGCAGCCAGCCTGATGAACACACATCCACATGAGCGTGGATGGGGGAGGGGCTTTGTGTGGTTCGGTTTCTCATAACACCTCATATGTGTAAGGGCTTGCTGCTGGTTCTGCTTGTTCCTGTGTCAATGGGAAATGACAAGTCAGAAATGCTGGCTCAGAGCACATGGAAGGAAAGCTGAATCATTCACTTCAGCTTGCAAAGCACTGATCTGGGATCAGTTTTACATTTTAAAACCTTAGTTTGGACCACTACTATGACTACACCAATTTGCTTTCTGATCAGCAGATTTACATATTTACATTGCTGTGTTAAATATATATATATATATATATATATAACACAGCAGAGAAGTGTTTCCTAATGAAAAGTAAATCTATTGTGTAAATTACCATCATACACTGCAGTAGCTCTACAGGTTAGCACGTGTGGGTGTCTTAGCAATGCATATTTTTATCTTTTGGGTGTCTGTATACCACACCCATTATTGCTACATTACGACACAGATGAGCAGAGAAGAGATGTGTTTTTTCACTTTTCTGAAGGATTCAAGAAAGTCAGGGATAAAGTGAGATCTTGCATTAAACTATAGATTGTGGTGAAACCATCTGAAATATTTAGCAATGCACTAAATATTATATAATATAATAATAAAGGCAGCACCACAGCAGGCAGAAACAATCAGTTTCATTACCAGTTACTTCAAAAGGACGTGCACACAACATGATCATGTTCTTAGTCCTTTTTCTTACATCATAGACGTAAATCAGTGTAGAAGCTTTTTTTTTCCCCATTTAAAATGAACGAAAATGATGTTGTGACAGATAGACACGGAGTCTGTTCAACTGCTGTGGTGTTAACTACATACATAATTTGTTGCATTTTTTTTGCCTGGCTAATAAAATAATCAGGTTGTGTGTAAATATGGTAACATTTGTGCATTTAAGCCAATACACTTTTATCTAAAGCAACAGTTATAAACAATTAATCGCAATGTGTTCCCTGAGACTGAAACCCATGATTTTAGGTTTGTTAGTGCTAGGCCTAACCAGCTAAGGAACAAAATGCAGTTCATCTGCAGGCTTCTTCCTTAACGTCCTTCATGTGACATCTCCCCTCCCCCCTCTTCTCAAGCTTAGTAGCTGAACTGTTATTCGCACAACCTTCAGATTCTCCAACATGCAGGAACAGGTTTCTTAACCTCTACAGAAATACATGTGAGAATGACCTACAAATTTCACACCTGTGCCACTCCCAAACATAAAAATCACACAGAGTAAGAGCGAGAAAGGTCATTCTGCTTCAGTGATGACATAGTCCAAGGCGTCAAAGTGAAAGGGAGACACAGGTGAAGGAGAGATGGAGGGGGAATCCAGATGACAAGAGGACACATTGAAATGCAAAACTTTCCCAGACGGAGCCTTGCAGAGTTATATGAATTACAGAGTTAAACAGCTTGGGGTTTTTAAACCCTGGAGACCCATCACCCACCTTGTTGATGCAGCACCTGGTTACTGGAGGTCTCAGAGGGTGAGATAGATCCATTAGGAGAATGAAAGGAGGTAAACGGACCTGAGTGACACTGGGGTGGGGGGAGGGATTTAACAGGAAACAAAGCTAATTCATACGTTCTTCAACGCGGTGATCACCGACCAATGCCAGATCATTTGATCTCAGACATGTGAAGACCAGAGTGAACTAGAGAATTTGCAATCTTTATGACCTTTTCAATTCCCAAAGTATAGCCCTTTAGTACAACAACCTACAGCTTGCAGAAACCACACTTACAACTATTAACAACTATTACTGCTGCACTATTTGATAAATACTGACTTGAAGTCTATACAACCAACAAAAATCATTAACTACACTGAGATCCTTTAACTAGTTAGATATGAAATGTAAGCTATTGACCATGAATTATTTATCAAAGGATGGTACATTCTTTGTATGGTAATTTTGCAAAATGTTAAAATAGTTTTACCACAACAATGTAAATTTCTGCTAAAACACAGTGGCGCTATAAAAACACTGTTTGTCTGATTGTCCTGACCAGCCCAACACAGCAACACTGGCTCAACATGGGAAGTGTTCTGAAAAACCTGTTTAAAAAGATATTACTGATTCCATTTGGTGATGTTAAGAATGCACAGACTTAAGTTTCACTTAAAAATGCTTTAGGTGAACTAAGGGTTACTTTAGTTTTCAAGTTCAGCTATCAAAGCAGCGGCAGGAGAGGCAGGAGAAAGAGTTAAACACCACAAAGCTGGAGATATGACTGTAGTATGCTGGTGAGAATGAACACATGAAGGGAAATCATGAGTTGTGAAGTCATACCGACACTTTCTGCTATGTTTTCAGTAAGACATTAAAGGAACCGCTGCTGTATTACAAGCACAATTTAACATGACATTATATGTGGTAGGACAAAAAAATTTGATACAAGGACTATCTGTGTCGTAATTCACTCTGCTGATATATGATGTTAATTATTTCTGTTCACCATTTCTCATACCTAGCTCAGACAATGTTTCTGAGACTGGCTTCTGTTGTAAGCTAGGTCAGGGTTTATTAGACATGTGCACACCATGTAGACGTCTGGTCTGTTATCAGCCTACTCCATATACTGCAGTGTGAGCCTGTGACCATTCATTGTGTTTATCAGCTGGAAGCAGCGAGCTGCATACATAAGAGTTCATTAAAATGATCACATACATAGCTCCCATAGTGGGTATAGTGTGATCTTCTAGACCAACTGGTTGAGCTTGTACTGGGTCAATTGGAGAAGCAGGTGTACAATGAATGGCACAGGAATAGTGAGGAATCATAATGTCAACTACAGCTGGATCATCATCATGTAAAATCTGTAGTATCAGAAGATTAATCCAGTACCAGTATAGGGATCTGTCTAATAATATGCCTGGGTCATATACATATGTTTTTTTTACAAAACGTATACATTAACTCATACTTAATGAAATATAAATTGTCACAAATGGGTTGTGAATTAGTATGTTTCATAGATTAATGAAGATTATGCATTTTGTGATAAGGTTACCTTTAAGCACTCGACCCCCGCTTTATAATTAGGGTCGAACCCTTCCCCCTTCAGCTTTACATCCTCTGCTGCAATAGCCCTCTTATATAGATTGGGTCTCTTACGCCTTGCTAAAATTTACATGGTGTGTCTTGGTCATACTCTCCAATTACCGTTTTATTCATTCATGAGAATGAACGAACATATTAGAGTATAAAAGAGATAAAACCGTCTGATGGTGAACCATTCATTATTAAAGATAGATTCCACAGTATGGCTGTCGCAGTGCGTTAGTAAATTACACGTTAATGTATTTCCAAGCCGTGTATTAGCAGACATACACGTTCATAATACATGAAATGTATTGTAAATGAGGAGCGGAGAAAATAAGCTTACCGGCAGCCGGCCATAAGAAGTTCGCACAGGCTTGGGCTCGGACCCGTGGGGGGTCGCGTACAGGCAATTTGGTCTCTGTTCCGCAGCTGTTGTATTCCCGATTTGAGTGAAGTATCCAGTCGGAACCGAATTCATCGGTGGGCTTGCAAGTCCCGTGTTGAAGAAATCCGTCCTTACTCCGGATAGCATTTTCTTCTGTGGACACGACAGTCCAGAGACTGCGCCTCTCCCAGAAGCTGGAGAAATCCCTTTGGGTATCCGTATCATTTTGCATACGGAATGAATGAATGAAAACCCGCAAAAGTGACGCAACTCAAACACGTTTTATTTCGTAAAGCCGTCTGCGTTTCACTGCGAAACTAATCAACCGATAAATGTATACTGTACAATGCAAAAGAGTGTGCTGTAATATAATAAATACTACGTGAAATATTACACATAAATAATGCGTTATCCGAAATACACCAAAGTCGTTTTGTCTTTGGGATGAATCTCCCAGAATGCTTTGTTGTAGAGGCACAAAAGAAGCTACGGTTTAAATAATCTGAATATATTTTGATTTATTATTAAAATAACCGAGGTCCTTAAACTTTATAAATCTACCTTCCCAATGTACATAAAAAGCCTTGAAAGTTGTATTCTTGTTGTTGTTACGCAAAGCCGGTGATAGCGAGAAATGTTCCTGCCTATCTGTAATCCCTCTCTTGCAGAAAAGCTTTGCTTTGACAACAGCTGAACAGAGAGGTGCTATTTTAGCGCCAAATTACGTCCCGCGAAATTTGGATCTCCCGCGGTTCAAGTCGCCCTGTGATTGGCTGCTGGCGCGCCTGACTTGCTCGATTCTGAATATGTTATTTACATGTAACAGTTGGCCCGTAGCGTTCTTCCTCTTAAAGGGATAGTGCATTTTATTCTTTTCCTTTGTAAGCAAGGGTGATAGTCTTAAGACATTAAAATATCAGGTTCATCATGTATAGTCATACTTAGATATACATTTAATAATATTAAAAAAGACTGGACGTTTTACAAACGAATAAATTCATTAATTATTTAATGTATTTATTTGATTAATTTAATTCATGTTAATCATTTAAAATACATTTGTTCAATAAATAAATGACCATGATAGCTGGATAAAGAACAAAATAAAAATAAGCATTAAAGAATTAACACACATGGAAAACAAAACGGTCTGCACTTGTTTAAAAAATATTGGACAGTGATGTGTGGTCAGACAAAGAAGCATACAACTGAAAGAAACAGTGAAGAAATATACTTGAAAGGGATTTTATCATCTGAGACAAAGAGACTCCCCTGATGATCGCTGAGTCTCCCACCCGACCATTTGCACAAAGATTTTCTGATGGCTTTTCAGTGTTCTCACTTCCTTACAAATGAGCTAGTAGCAGATTTTAAAACAAGCAGAGCAACAATCAACATGTCTTCGATACATCAACATGAACACAGGACTTACATTGTAATATGGTGCCTCAGAGAAATCGCTATAATTCTACTGTTACTTTCTCCAAAAATGCATTTGATTAAAAAACATAACGTTTTAGTCTCAGATGATGACATCCATGTTACAAAAATGACATTATAAAACAAAGAGACAAAGGCAGGTTGTTTCTTTATGATTAGTGCAATGTAAATGTAACAAAAATGACATTTCACTATGGTAATATATACTACGTTTGATCTCCGTTATAGAGTTTGTGAGGAGACATGTAGTTTAACTCATATTGAAGTTCAGGTGACGTGCTCTAGTGCGCCCTCTACTGTGGAAATATATGGACGTGCGTAGAAAACATTATGGCACACACAGGCTCTTGTGTATTTTAATTTATTGTTAATTAAACTAATCTGAACTCTAAATTCCTGAAAATATAGACATAGAGAAATAAAAAGCAAATATCTGGATTTTGACTTTGTTGAAAGGAAAACAGGTTTATCAAATATGTGCAGTTGAATGCGATGACTTGAATGACAATAGGTCGAGTTTGTGTTTGTAAACTTTGTTTTTATTAGAGATTCATTTTATGAAAGCAGTAAACAGGAGAATCCTTTTCATCCTACTAATTATGCTGACGTTTGATCAAATGCTTACATCTACGCTTCATTAAATACATGCCACACGGTGGCGCCAATTGACTGTATTTTGGGCAAAAGGCATTGTGGTGCAGTTTTTTAACACCGGGTGCCGCTATATGACGTGTTATGCTTGATATCGCACTACAGAACTTCATCGACAGCACACGCCATCTTAATAGGCGAATTCCTTATAAAAACTTCTAGCAGTTTTGAGGATGAGGTTGACCCTGATTCGTCTTACAGTATGACTGCAGTACACTGGTAAACTGTTGGTCTGAGGGCAAACTGTACTCTTTTCAACAGGAAATTAAGAGATCACTGACACTCATATTGCAGTAGTACTATTTTTAAATACAAATGACTCACAGTTACACATTGCCGCGTAGGCCTGTAACAGATCAGATGCTATTCACCAAAAAGTCCAAGATGACTCTATCTTGGAAAAATCATCAGATAAACTCATTTTTTTTATATTACTACTGATTTTATTGTTGTTAAGTCAAGTCTTTCATAAACACTTTCTCGTGTTTTCAACAAATATTATGAAAGTTGTTATGAAAGTGACATGCCACATGTTTGTTATGATGTTTCATATCAATATTATAGCTACAGTATAAAGCCAGACAGTCATAGGGGAAATAGAGTGGAGAAATTCACTCTGCTATATTTGTTTGCTTAACACAAAACATTTTTTTTGTGTTATTTATTTTAACACAAAAGAGCTATTATTTATGCACTACACCCACATAAGGTATCTATTCAGGATACTGGAAGCTGCAAATACAACATGCGAAATCTGTTATTAAAATAAAACGACATCACTGAACTAAATAATACAAAAACTGAAACACATATTTGTCATTTTCATGAATGATTTATTTTCTTGTGTATAAAGAATGAGTGTACAAAGCAAAAACTCTTAAAGGAGTTTATGAAACTCGTTGATCTGGAAGTCTGTAGAAATATACAATCCCCACAAACATATACAATCCACTCTATATTATAGAGTTCAAATTCTAACCCACATCTGTTTTCCCACTCCCCAAGGGCCGCCCCCCCCCCCATAACACAAACCCACCCAAACACAATATGTACATCATCCCAACGATAAAGAAAATCACTGAGATAAAACCGCAGCCATGCTGTAATATGTTTTAAATGTTTTAAATGGGAAGGGGAGGAGGGGGTATTCTCCGAGAATGGCTGGGAAGGAAGGGTGTGTGAAGAGATATTAGTTAGTCCAAATAGTCAGGAATGTAGCCAGTACAAAATATACAACGCTTGATTGTTGCCACACAAAAAAGACAGGAATGATTAAAAAAATCGAAGGGCTTTTCTTTTCATAATCTTAAAAACTCTTCGGCTTTGGTTTGTTCAAGTGTCCAGTGACCAAAGAATAGACTGCTCAAGAGGGGCGCAGATTGCTTTCCCACACTCTGAATAGAGCCTCACTCCTTCACCCGGCTCACCCCTTCCCTCTCTTTTCTTCCATAAGTAGAGGAGAAAAGTTTCTATCCCGCACCTGCAGCATAGATGAGAGGGAGAAAAGTTAACTCAGCTCACACACATACACACACACACTGTGGATTCAGGCTGTCTGCAGACAGTCTGGCGCCAACTGGAAAACTTTCATTTGCTTGAGCTGATAGGAGAATCTGAGCTTGTTTGCTGATCGGCACGATGGCCGAAAGAAAATACAGCGCCTGTGTGATAGCGGTCTGCAAAACCTTGACCTTCATAACATTTACCGCAAATCTAGGCTACAATTATTAACACTTGTATAAACTAACCGAACGTTTACTAGTCTGCTTTGTAAAAATAATATATCTTATTTAAGACATACTAAATGCCTTAAAATGAAATATATGAGAAAGATAAGCGTACCGTTGAACGTTGACATTCATCGGTCCTAATGGCACAGAGCTCCATCTTCTTTGGAGAAATTACGGGTCATCTCTGAGTTCTGCAGAATGAAAACACACACAAAGTAAGCATTTATTATAAACATTATGATAAATATGAATACACCATGACACCAGTGAGATATAGCTCTTAATTATGCAATTAAATAATAATTTATTCTATATACAAGCATAACATTCCTCAGAGACTTTCGCGATTCGCTCACCTTCATTGACATGAACATGTCGGGCGTGTTTTTTGCGTCCGTCTCGTTTTCCAGCGCTATCTGTAAGTCGAAGATGTAATCAATAACATGTTGAAGAATCTCCATTTGGCTCACGGACTTGTTTTGAGGGATGCTGGGCACCAGCTCTTTGAGTTTAGAGTAACAGTCATTCATGTCGGACAGCTCCTCGGAGGGACTCTTACAACGAGTGATGGAGAGGCTCTGCTCTGAGATGCAGCAGACCGCTTCATAACAGCTTCTCACTGACCGAACGGGACTGATAGCCTTCATTTTGGAAATATGGTCTGATTTGTTAGTTGCCTCCGCTGTGACAGATTGCAGAATGTCTTCGAAACTCCTTGGTCCAGAAAAAAAGACAGACGTATCTAGTTCTTCAGCTTTGTTGATGTCCAATGCTTAACTCCTTTCGCTTCTCTCGCTCAATGAATGATGCGAGCCTGAGCAGGCAAACAACTCCTTTTCAAGCGCTGCTCCATGTAGCACCGCCCACTCTAGAGATAAACAAACCCTCATGTGCTGCTGAGCCAATAATTAGAGCGCTATGAGACTGTAAACCCCGCCTTATGCAAATAATTAACTCATCATTGGAAGAATTGCTATGTCACTCACAGACATCGGCGGAATGAGGAAGAGCTGTCAGATAGTATATGTATATATATATATATATATATATATATATATATATATATATATATATAATTTATACTTTTTGATATATATATATATGCTGGGCACCTTTTTTTTTACTTTTGATATTTTGCCTAAATCACCTTCAACACCCTCAAAAAGAACACATTTTTTCCTAATTGTTTCTCACTAAACGCTAATAAACTGTTTAAACACAGTTTAGAAACAGTGGACGCACTTGGCTTCAGCATTTGTAGAGGAAATAACGCGTGGAAAATGTTATCATCCGCTTCTAATCACTCGGCGCACATTTCTCAGCTCAAGCCGAAAAGCATGATATGGACAGAAAACATAAATCTGGTACTCCCGTGACCAGCAGACACGCTGGCGTCGGGAATTAATTCCCCTAAGAGACTGCATCACACATAATACAATGAGATATAATAACGCTGCCGGACACGCTTTAAGATCGAGTAAACCGTTAGCCGACATGAAATGGAAATAGAAATGGCTGTGACTAAAAATGGCTCTTTTTGGCAGACTGCCTTTCGATTCTCATGCCTAAATCTTGTTTAACGTAGTATATCATCTCAAATCTCTCAAATGTTATTAATAACCAACTCAGGAAATTTTGAAAACCACTGTACGCGGTTTTCATGCATTCTGAAAGTGTTACCCGTTATCTATAAATAGACCATTACTATACTTGTCCCCCATAAACTTTTTATATATAAAGAGGGAGCTGTGCAAGATACAGCTATACTAAAGGCTGACGCTCTTTCCAGTTTTAACCCAGTTCGTGTTTAGTTTACATCAAGATGTGTCCCCTCTTTTCTCACAGTGCTGTTTTTGTGAAGGAATGCGCTGGCGGGCCAGCTGTGCGTCCTGTCCCGCTCCAGCTGTGTTGATCTAACGCGCGAGTCCCAGACAGCCTGGCGCCGGGCTCCCGACGTCATCCATTCACGCGCTCCGGCGCGCACCCGTTAGCTCCAGAGTAGTCATTGGTCAGCGTAGCTGTCAGTCAAACTCTAAGTACCCACCCCGGTGTTTTTTTACACAATTTATCTGACCACACCTGGAGTCACATGCAGTGGAGGAGTTGTGTGTAAAGCTCTTCAGTTGGGCCAGATTAGTTAAAGTAATACAAAAGTACCTCTGTTTTCACACACTGAAATGGGATAATAGTTTTTAAGTGCACACACGCTGCAAGTCAAAATCCATCATTTCGGGTGTGGGTTACCATATCTGACAAATATGTCACTTTCACTTTAAATTAACAAAACGCATTCGTGTTTTGCCTGAATGGTACATAGGCCCACTCTGGTGTTAAAATGTCAGTAGCTTATTAGAGGTTTCCGTGACTGTTTTTTCACACTTTTCATTTTATATGGGTGCAACCTGATAAATGCACTTCTTGTGGCCCGTTCTAAGCATTATGGTGTGCAAAAATTGCCTTGGTCAAAGTGCACTTCTGCAATACATTTAGCCCTTTATAACTAACAGGACTGTTAAAATGCCACGGCAGGTATCAGATTAGGTTTAATTAGGTTTCTAACTCTAAATGAACAATAACAAGTATATGGAAATGAAAAATTATATTTAAAAGACGTGTTAAAAAACATGACAATTTCATCATCTCAAAGTTGTTTTGAAGAGAGAGCAATTAAGTTGGTCTTGTTGGCAACTAGTCTTAATTTTTATATTGACTTAATCCTATAAATGACTTTTAAAGTTTTTAGTGTAATTAATAATACTACAGTAAATTGTTTTAATTTTTTTTTTAAATATTACTTTTTAAAATTGCATTTGCAATAGCTGATTGCTATTTTATTTGTTCTGCATTTTTTATTTCATTTAAATTCACACTATTGTTTCATTATTGTAATTTGTTAATAGTATTTGTATACTGCATTTGCGTTGTTGTTGCTTTACCTTTTAATAGATATATAAATATATAAATATATCGTATAGATACCTATTTAGCACTGCTGTCACAATACACGTACAGTTTTTCGTGATATCAAACACATTCAAATTAAATGAATGTTGCACGTTTCATTTTGCATTTGTTTAATATATAAACACGTTCAAATAGAAAATTAGGCTATATTAAGTGTTTGGACTGCGTGAGAGGGGTTAAATCAGTTCTGCATATGACACAGATGTTGTTTTTTTCTAATTCTTGCTATTTATTCGTGACTTTGTTGTCTGTACATCAGGTGCTTCGGCGCTGGCGGGAAGAGGCCCGGCACAATCGGGGCTCTTTTTCAGCGCATGGGAGAATGTGGCGACTGGCGTCAGTGAGTCTGCCCTGCTCCGCGTACCCGCCCTCTGCTCGCCCCCGCTCCTCTGTGCAGCTGGACGCACACAATCAAGCCATCAACAATCGCCTTGCATAATTAGCGCGACCCTGCACCCCCTCCCACCCTCCTCACTCCCAAAGAAAATCTTTCAAGGCGTTTTTTCTCTGCGCCGACAAAGCCTCTCTATTTGTCCAATGGCAATAAGGAATAGCCGGGAAGACGAGAAGAATATTCTCAAGAAAATTCTCTAGATAAAAGAGTAGCGGCGACAGCAAGTGACGTGTGCAAGACTGCACGAGGACTTAAGCAAATTATTGTGGGTCTGAGACATTACTGTGATCACAAAAGGACCAATTAAGAACAGATATTGTATAACATTTATATTAATAATATAATAATAATAAGTAGTAGTAATGAAAAATAAGGCTTTAACCTAGTAAAAACTCTTGAGTAGTCATCCTCAGGTTATGGAGCTTAAAGAACAATCTAAGAAATGTTTATTGGGGAGAGGAGAAGCAGAGATGAGATGCCTAGGAAATAGTTTGGGGAGAAACAAGCAGCAAGAGGGTTGTCTATGGAAATGTGTTTGCTCGGTCTACTGCATGTGTCTTTGAGTTCATAAGTAAGCAAATGGCATGTCCATTTTTTGGACAGACAGGAGCAGAGAGAGAGTGTATGCAGGACAGCCAGACCAGATCTTTAGCATGTTTGTGCTCCCAAAACCCAACTTTCAAGGCGAGGAAGAAACGCCTTACCAACAGAGCGATCCAGGACAATGTTTGAGCTACAAATCCACACTGTGCCAAAGTACCAGAGCTTTTTATTCAAATTGCATAAACTGTTATGTTCACATTCAAATGTAAAGGTTATGTAGGGCTACACAGTAGGCTGTTATACTAGGGTCAAATATATGAATGTCACACAGCATATAGACTACAAAAACATATTGAGATGGGAGCTGGATGTGGATAACAGGAGCAGAGGCAAAAGAAAAGAGATAAAAGAAAGATAAAAGTAGAAGGCTTAGTATCCTAATGTTGCAAGAGAGACAAACCCAGGCCAAAGACTCCTTTGAAGACCCACAACATTACAGCGTCTGAGTGTCTGCATGTAAATTAGACACAGTGTGAACACATTTTATTCTGGGTCAACGAGGCTCCAACATCAAGTGTTCTCTAGTCTCTCGACCTCAAAGTGTGTACGCACACGTGCATGCACACTCACATAATCATGTTTTTATGATGATGTGAAATAGCCATTGAGAAACAAACAGCTGATTTCTTGACACATGGGCTCCCTCCTTTTGCTGCTCCAATCCAGGTCACTGCTTCTTGCTCCTGTACTTCAAGATGCTATTCACACACACACACACACACACACACACACACACACACACACACACACACGTGGTTTATGAGGACTCTCCATAAATATAATGTTTTTAATACTGTACAAATTCATTCTATCCCATAACCCTACCCATTTAGTATGTTTTTAAGTGATTCAAACCTAGTTATTTAAACCCAGTTATAAGTTATTAAACCCCCAAACACACACACACATACACACAATAAATGACCTGGTTTCAAGCTCCAACATAGACAGTCAGCTTATTAGACATGTCCTTTTATTCTACTACATGTCACCAGTTGTTTCTGTTCCACTACATGCACAAACGTTGACTTTTGTCTCTGATTCACACAGACACAATGAGGCACATAAAGTTCCAGTGCGGGACTTTTCATTAGATTCTAAATATCACAGAAACACCAAAACTAAAGAACAAACAGCAAAGAATAAAGAAAAACTATTATAATTAATAAGTATTATGATTTATTCACCCTGATATTCTAAAAGTATTGATTTGCATACGCAAATTTGTTTGTATATGGAGCCACAGTAAAGCCTTAGATAAATAAACAAGGTAAGGTAAAACCATTTAGATAAAACAGCAGAATGTCAGTGATATAGTTATACAAGGTCATTGCATTAATTAGTTATTAATTATAAGACAATAGAACAGCTAGCCCAGAAACAACAGTTAAGGCTTAAGAGGTCATTAACCCCTTGATGTGGTTGTCTCCTAACTAATGTCAGGGTGACTGAATGAGATTATAGAGGTTTTGGGTAAGCTAAGCTTACATCAGTACTGCATAGCCTGTTTGGGGGGTGGCTGGGGGGGGGTCTTTAAGATAGAAAGCTGATGACCTTTGACTCGCAAAGAAGTGATATAGAGAGAAGCACAGAGCAATTAAGATAAGACTCACAGTGAGAAACGACTCCAGTAAACAAATAGTCTTCCAATGTCTCAGTGTGAAACACTTCAAATAAACATAAACAACCATTTGCACTATTAAGAGTTAAGATTATGAGAGGTTCGTGATGTGAGAAGATGTAAATGTGATTGGGATGTTTGTATGGGTTTGTGTTACAGCAGCACATGTAATTGCAGGATTGTGTATGTGTTGTTTGTTCTGTAATGGGTGTTAAATAATGCTGAATGATGCTCACCTGTGTCAACTGATTGAGTTAATTATCAGCCCTCAGATGTCTACCAAGGTCTGACCATGAATAACAATAGAAAGAGAGAACATTTATGATAAGCAGGAAAGAGTAATAACCATGTAGAGTTTACATAGCATTCAAAACTCCATAGCTAAAATGTATGACTTTTAGATTTATAAATGAGTCAATAAATGTTTCAAAAAAGCTGTGTCTCTGACCACTGAGTTTTTCATGGAACTATACAGTATAAGGGACCAGTAAGGAATGCTCTACATAGACAGCAACTTTGCAAGTCACACAAAAATCTGCATGCGAGACTTGACTCACAATTGATTCAAAGAGGTCTGACATTAGGGTAACTAAACTAATGGATTCCTATAATGCTATAAAGGTAGGGTAGATCCCACCCTCCCCTCAGAGATCTTTCCAAAGCCACACCTTCTCCAGAACGCATGAATGCACTTATGTTGGAAGATTTTCTGTGCAGGGTGGGCAGAGATGTGAAAATACATAGTTTGACAGGCAATAGGGCAACCTGTCATTACATCCGGACCGAATACAATGATTGGACATACATTTTAAGGTCCTGGCCGTTTCACAGAAGATATACATTTATATAAATATATTTAGAAAACTTAGTGATTGTTATCAGGATGTGAAGAGACTTTCAATCAGCATAACAGTAAATGTTTCTGAAAAAATTGCATGCCCTGCATTTAAAATGCTGCTGCCTTAGACAGCTCACTAGGTTTTAAAACAGAGACAATGTGCATCAGTGAATTCAGGAGCCAGTACATTTTGTAAAATCATAGTGCTTTTCATAGGGCTTTTCACAGCACACTTATGGTAAGAACAGTCAACTATTCTTGAAGACTTTTATAGCATTTCACACCTGTGTATGAAGCAGAATGTGTGAAAATGGTCTTCGGCTGCACCACATTACAGCAGCACCTGCCCATCTTTTGGAGATGTTAGTTATACATGTAGATGTGAAAGCTGCAGTAATCTCAGCTGTGGTCTCTGGAAAAGTGGGTGGTAGAGGAACGATCCCTTAAGGTTAAAGACAGACAATCAGACATTCGCTTTCAACCCATAAAACATCACCATATGATTTGTGATTCTTATGCCTCACTTGAGCTTCTGTATTGCCGTAACCTCCAAATGACATCAAAATAACATCTGGAAGATGTTATCCGTCACCTGGCCCAGGCTTTGTGCTGTAATTTGAGCTAAAGTCAGGAGCTGTGCGCAATGTTGTCTTCGAATCTTTTAGAGGGGGCGCATTGCTCTCAACGGGGCCATGGAGCAGCGCTCTCGCTCAGCAGGGGACCTTAATACAACATGTACACACAATAGCCCAGATACAGTATTTTGTATGTTGTGGATTTATTGTGTCTCTGCCTCTTATAATGGCCCATAATAAGCACAGTAGCACAGCTGGTGTGATTTGGAGATGGCACTTCCTGAGGGAGTGTTCCGCAGAGAAATAATGACAGCTTTGATTGGACGGTGGGGAGAGAGTGGCAGATCCTGCTCTTTTGTTCCATTGTGCAGGAGATGAAATGGAAAAAGAGTGTGAGCAAGTGTGTGTTTGCTTGTGCTGGGAGATTATACACAGCTGTTGAAGATGTCATATTAAAGACATACGCATACACACACGTGTATGTTTGTGCACTCCTGTGGGCAGGGCCAACACCCAGAAATTGTCATACATTCTTACTTAAATCACACAAACACACACATTTACTTATCTATCGAAATAGGGACATTCCATAGACTTCTATTGTTTTCATACACAGCTACTTATAAACAGTGTAACCTAACCCTAACTGATAACTTTTTGCATTTTTACAATTTATAAACAACTTTGCTGTATTTTATAGCCTTTTTACAAATGAGGATGTCAGGTATTGCTGACTTTTGGCCATAAATTTGTCCCCAGTATATGGTTAAGTAAGCCCCTCCCCAAAGACTTTCCGTAGGACTTGATGAAGAAAAGGTGAATGCACGGAACAGGTGTGTGCAAATAATTCAACTAATATAGTAAATGAGTGTTTAAGACATTAATGCATGATCTGCTGATCACTGTAATTACAAAACATTAAGTTACATGAACCATAAACGCAGCTATAAGTGTTGCACACCCACACAAAAAAGCAAGAAAAGCTACAGATGAGTTGTGTAGTGTTCATTTGGGGTTGAATGACATTAATACCAGTAAGCTGGTATTGTATACACCAAAACAAATAACACCTATATTTAAAAGCAAAAGCACAGTATCATCTTTCTCTGTGACACACACACACACACAGCCAAACGTACACACAAATTGTCTCTGTTTCAGTAAATTTTCCATTAGAGTCTGCAAAGATCACAGGTTGGCGTGTTTCCTGCCACTGCAACAGTGTAACCACAGCAGCAAACCAGTATCTGTTCTCACTGCAGCACACGGGCATTAATAACACACATATACATAAACACACTCTCTTTACAACTTCAGCTGCGAGTTCTGTCTCTCTAAGATTTTCCATCTTTGCTTCAGAGGCAACTGTATTACTCAAAAGTGGTATTGCACAGGCACTTGCATGCATGCACATATGCAGGCTCACCTTTGACGTTCTTTGACATTATGCTGCGTGTTTTTTTCTGAGTGATCATACACACTCTGAGCTAAATAAAACTTAATCGTAAAATTATAAAGCCCTGGTTGCTGGTTCTGTAACTTGTTCATGTATATCAATTGGAAGACATTGTCTTAGCAGCACAAAGGTCATGGGTTTGATTTGCAGGGAACACACACATACTGATGAAATGCATAATGTGAATGCAATTTAAGAAGCTTTGAATAAAAGCATCTGTCAAAGGCATAAATGCAAATAGAGGCCGGTTGAGCTTGTTTATGTCAATGTGAATGAGCAGGATATGTGTGCACTACACAGTCTTTGCTTGACTGATTGTCTTGGTCTCTCTTTTTGACACTGATGGGACATCCAGTAAGGATGTCTCCTGCCCCCAGCTGTCTGGGTTTTCACATGTGTCTATGTGTGTGTAAATGTGTATTTGTTGTTTTTATATTAGATAAAAAGTTTAGATATATAATCCAACTAAAGGTAGTGAAATAGAAGATATATGAAGTATATTATGATGTTGATTAACACTACATAAAAGGCAGATTAACATGCTATAGCCTATTTTTCTCATTTAAAACAAAATTATTTAGATTTCAGCAATCCAAGAGCACCTCATGAGGTTTAATGGAAGATAGGAAAACTGACCCTTGGTACAAACTAGTTAACCAAATTTGGTTACATTACAAATTTGATTTGTGACCTGGAAACAGTGCACAAATATAAAAAATTGTGCAAAGTAGAACTGTTTTACATAATAACATACTTATGTTATACATAAGTATGTTTTGTGCTTCTCTGTTATACATAATAACATACTTAACAAATGCAGATTTTTAGTGTGGTCTCAGACCCCACTGTATGTACCTGTGCATATGTTTCTCTGGTTTTGCTTTAACGAAAGGTCAAACATTGTCGAGTCACACATACAATTATTTTCTCTCAATTTAACTACCGCAACCATCATTGTAATACTACAATCCTTTTTCCTGCATCTGTCACTTCATCTGCCCCCATCAAAGAGAGGGGAAGACGACTGGAGACATTTGGTCATTGTGATCACCTGCCGTGAAATTGGCCCTTGGGCACGGATGATCGAACATAAGTCGCATACGGTTGTCGGTGAGCTGTGAGGTGTTGGATTTCTGCGTTTATTACTGATAAGGAAGGAGTAGGGAAGGGAAACCGGACCCAACCATGAGAACTGGAACAGATCTGTGTCTGTCAGGCAGAAATCACAGTCAGATCAGTATAGTAGAATGGAACTCAGTCTATCTCTGCATCACTCACAAACACATAAATTGATAAAAAAACATGTCAGATGAATGCTCTTGGAATGTCAGCTGACCAATTAAATTAGAGAACCAAACTCCAATGATAAATTGTATAATTGGAGTTTATCATCACAAACATTCCAAACCAGTCTCTGGTCACTTTATGTTTATGTTGTTTAGATGTACCATGCTGAAAAAATGGGATGTGGGATCTATACCGGGATCTATACACCTGCTGTATCTGCATATAGATAGCATATACAAGTTACCCTGTGGTGGAACAGACTGAAGGAGCCACTAGTGTTCTGCATCTACAAAGTTCTAGTATGAGTTAGAATCATCAATGTTTTGATATAACATAATCCATACAATATTAATATGTTGGCTTGAGAATAAATCTGTCATATAAACACAGGGTCTGAATGTCAGGCAGTGAGCAAAACAGAAATCATTTCTCCACACTCAACTAAACTAGAATTTGAATTCCAGTATTGTTCTTTTGAAATGTCAACATATTTAGTCTGTTTGTCTGAGATCTTGCTTTCATTTTCTCTCTATTTTTTTGCTGTCAGTCAGGTCATTTATTTGGTCAGATAAGTCTTGTTTTCCTCTTGATCTTATCTTGTTTGTTTGACACACTACTTTTTTAGATGGTAAATAAATCAGTGTCTGTTCAAAGTTGGTAAATCTACATAAAACCCTTGCCAATTTGATTGCCAGTAAATTGAACTGTGTACTTTTTCCTGGGCAGTCAGGTGGAAATGTACACAGAATATATGACAATATAACAAGTTCTGTATGACAATATTGTCAATTCTGCATTTTTGGTTGTCATTTTTCACAAGTTATGTCTTATATAGAATTTTACTTTATTTACCCCAGTTCCCACTATAATTGCACATCTATGTGTACAAAATCTTTAAATTCAAGTATATTATATATTACATATTACATGATGTTTTGACAAACATAACTTGCATATAACTTGCACAGAGTAATAAATTAATGCAGTAGCTAATTAGAAATCTCACTGTTTTCCACTTGTAGTGAGAGCAACTGCATAAGTGTCTTGACTGGAGCCCTGCTGTTTACTCTGTGCTCTGTGTAATCTCTTACTGCTTGTTCTGTTTTGTGTAAGCTCATTTTACATGCTAGGAGCGTCATAGATTTCAGAATATCCTGAGGCTAACTTCTCACCTTTAACCTGCCATGTGACCTGTCCCTGATGGCTTTCTGTAGATTCTCCCTGAGCTGTGAAATATTAGCTATACAATAGAGGTCAACGTTATCTTGTCACTGTGCAACATTTAGATATCTCTGTCCCTTAAAGCTATTTGATATTCTATAACTCTATAAAGTCTTGTGAGTGAACATCTATCCGTTATCTGTCTGTCTGTCAGTAAGGTCTGTATAGCCATCAAACTTAAAATATTTTACATTAAGACGTTGTCAAGCCAACATCAACGGTTGTTTGATCACTTTTCTAGGTTAAATGTAAGTGGGGTTTTTACCTTCAGCAAATCAATTAAATAAACTCAGCTTTTAGGTTTAAAGCAGGATGACTTTCAACAAGTCAGTGAAGTCTTCAAAATATCTTTACTGTGATTGGTTTACATGTGCCACAAAAAGAAACAATGTTCTCTGCTCTCCGCAGCGTTCCAAGGAACTTTATATTTCCAAGATCCAAAGTGCCCTCTACAGGATGCTGATGGATTATATTCATCCCTGCAGATCTGCACAGGTAGTGATTGAATGTTTACAATGAACAGATGCTGAGGGTTTCAGTAGAGTCAAGGTTACTGCTCTCCAACTGACATACAGAAGTAACAAATCAAACTGTGTTTAATCACTTTACATGTCAGTTGTTTTCTATATAAAATTGCTGGTTCTTGGGCAGATTAAGATACAATGTGTGCCAGATCTTTTGCTAATTGGTCAATTATCTTGCTAAGCACAACTTGCTTGAATGGAGGGTAAACTAAACAATCTTGTCATGTGAAACAATTTAGCTGTTTAATTGTGTTTTTTATGTATTTTACTAAAGGTTAAGAATAGCAAAGCAAGTTAGCTGGATGCAGCTATTAAGCCATTGCAAGATGTCAAACTATATTGTTATTGTACAATTACGACAAATCTTGGCAACAGATATAGAAATGGGCAGATGTACATATGAAGCACACACACAGTTTGTGATCGTGCAGGACCTCATTCACCTCCTCCTGCTCCCCCCTGCTAGGAGACCCACAGCTGCGCAAGCCAGGTGCTATCTTCTCTAACACACACACATGCATGTACACACACACTTCCACCCATCAACGAACCCAGCAGGAAATGCCTAATACCAGTTTTAGAATGATGCCACTATGCCAGCAGGAGAGTGTGCTACACTAGCTCATGTGCCCTTGGGGGCACCAGTGTCTGGAGACAGATAGTTGCCATGGAGATGACAAAAAATATATCATATATAGAAATACAGTATATATAGTAACAAATCTGATCCAACTGTTCTATTGTGCAGCACCCACAAAATCCAAGTAACCTTTTATTTTATTAGAAGGGACTTCTTCTAGTGCAGGGGTCTCCTATCCATGTTCCTGGAGATCTACAGGAAAAATAAACATTTGGTAAAAATTTGACTTTGAGACAATTATCATTTTTTCTCTAAAGCTGCTTTGAAATGTGTATTGCGGAAAAGCCCTAATTAAAAAAAGTGACATGACTTAAAGTGTATAATTTTCACACCTGTTCTAATGACCATTATTAAACAGGTTTCTCGAACACCCTTTCCATCATCGTTGGTTGGATGGATGAGATGCTCAAACAAACCGAGCAATGTTAACATACAAATAGTTTACATATAGTAATCATATTTAGCTGGGATAGGACAAAATATTTCAACTAAACTTGAAATATTAGTTGTAATGATAAGGGTGCTGTATGATAAAGTATGCATTATGATTACAGTATTTTTATGAATCCATCATCTTATAAGGCCACCCCCACCTCCTGAGTTCTCCCTTCCCCAGGTGAGGCTCAGGCCAGAGTGCATCAAAAAAATACATCAGCTATTTCTGTCTGTGGCTTACCACAGTATTGATGCTGTACCACTCACACGTCACTCAGTTCTCACGTAGGAGTGAGGAAAACACATATACATGCAGAAACACACAAACGTGGACATAAGCATGCACACACACACACACAAATGCAGACATACACATGCACAGAAACATGCACACATATATATACATAGAAGGCCCACACCTAAATGAAAGTTTCAACAGGCCGCAAGTTCAAAACTGAACCGCAAGCAAAACACTGCTGATTTGAGCTGGTATCCTGTCTCCTTATCAAGGAAACTTTACAGGTGTCACTCAGTTCTTCGTCAGTCGGATGTGATGGATCACATGGTCGGAAGAGTCGTTGCCCAGGAACTGGTGTTTCATCGGAATGGAAACTTTAGTGCGGCCCACCACAACACAGTGTGTGTGTAAACAGCCTGATGCATCTAAAAACCTCACATTGAGTGCGGTCACACATTTTCCATCCACAAAGATGTCAGACCACTTTTTAGCACCGGATGTTTTTCAAGGTCAGGGGTAAACAAATAGATTCTGTCTTTTTGCCTTTTCATGATGCACCTGCAGACCTTGGGAACCATATATGAGAGCTGTGCGGCCTGTCGGCACTGCTATTTATGACTGTGGTTCTAATTCCACGCTTTCAGTTTTAGTCACTGACTTATTATAGCAAATAAATGAATTATAAGGGTTCATTCACAATGAAACACTCTCTCTGTGAATGATTTTTTTTGCTCTACTTTCAAGGAATTATGGGTAACAATTTACAGTAAGGTTAATTTATTAATGTTAGTTATCTACCTTGTTAACATGAACTAGCAATGATCAATACTTCTACAGCATTTACTCTTAATTTCAACAATAACTAATGAAGTTTTAAAATCAAAAGTTGTATCTGTTAACATTAGTTGATGCATAATGAACCAACATGATGAACTATTGTATCTGTATTAAGGAGAGAAATGGAGACAGAGTGCAACAAGCAGTTATGTAGTTATTACCCTACATGTCTTTCCTGGCATCCCACTGAAGCTAAACAGGGTTGAGCCTGGATGGGAGACCTCCAGATAGTGTCTCATCAGATGACCCACAGAAGTCATTGATTTCTGAAGAAATTAAAGCATTCATTCACAAACTTTCTAACATCTCTGCCTCTTTAGCTATACATGACAAATATGTTGAGGATGTTCTAATTAAAAAAAAATCTTAACAGAAAAATACTATTTTTAAAAACACACACATTTTCGATAGGGGTAGAGACAGTAACGGAGAGATTAGTAACGGATTATAATTAGCTACATATAAAAATAACAAGCCCAAAGTATGCATTCATTTAGATAGCTAAATAAATGTATACATTCGTGTGTTTGCATACAGGTGGTGCAAAGTGCAGAGGAGAAGCAAATGGAAATGAGTCATTGCGGGACAAGCTGTTTTGGAGAGGTACATTTTCTGCACCCATTCTCAACCTGTCCTTTGCACACACATGCACCCTCATAAGCGTATGAACACACACAAACACATACGTTGCATGTCCCACGCAGTTAAAAGCAACAGCAAGGTTCGCCCACGCACAATTGCAGACTGCACTCTGTGGGCCTGCTGCAGTAAATGTGAGTAGTGTATGTGCAGTGAGAGAGCCCTGTTTAACCACAGAGTAAAAACAACATGTCTTCTTTGTGTTGATATTAACATCTTGATACTTTCTGCTGGGCTGGAACACATCAACAGGATGCCCAGGATGGTTTTAGATCTGCTTAAAAACAACCTTCTTCTTGACTTGAACACAACAGAAATCAACACCTACAGATCGTCACATACATTGATTTTCTGGATCTTATTCAAGCCCCATATATGTAAAAGAAAAAATAGAGATTTTTTTATTTAAAAAAATTGCATCTATTTAATATCTCAGTTTCAAAACATAGCAGTTTCATATAGGCAGCAAGGATATTAAATGGATACTTTCGTTCTGGGAAGTATTCTCTCATGTCTCCTTGTGAAGGTTCAGAAGATTTTCCAAGATGCAATCAAAAGTCAGAGATTTTAATATGAATGTTTAATATTAACAACTTCTCACCAATTCTTCCAAGGCCACATTATTTGGGCTACCCACAGCCATTTTATATACTCGTACACAATGTCAATGTCTGATTTGATTCTGTTTCGTCAGAATGGAGTACACAGATCCTTCAAGATGTTCTAAAGAAAAATCGTACATGTTAACAAAATAAAGATGCACTGAAACAGAAGCTTCTGTCTATTCTCCATTATTTACATCTGCACAGTACCTGCACACACTCTAGGGGGCCAGAGGATTCAAATATACCTCAACCAATCACAGGCTTTAATTAACAATGGACAAATCATGTTAAACTTGCTGCATCCATAAACTGAACACAAGGCAACAAATTCAAAGTGACAGTACAAACAAACAATAAATAACTAAATAAACTTTCCTAAGATTTTTTATTAGAAATACATACAACATGAGAAGGTTCTCATGTCAATCATAACTATAAAGACTGGAGGTTTTCAGTCTGCTGGTCCTCACAGAAGCTCAAAATTATTTTATCTGCCAAAGTTTGCTGATGAAGATTTATCCTTAAATTAAGGTAAAAAATGTATGTGTCTAAAATGTTGTGGAAGAAATAATGCATTTACATCTAAACTGGATTAGTCTCATAAAGTTTACTCTCATAAGGTGCCTTACTTGAAACCAGTTTTACTAAAGCTCCTCTTTTCTATTCAGTGAAACTAGGTTCTAAGTCTAAGCTCACTTAGGTGAGCCAGAACTGGCACAGGCACCCCCTAATGTGGTCAAGCTCATATCCCAGAGGTCTGACTGGGATGTGTGTCACCAGAGGCAGTGTGTAAGCGAATTGTGTGTTCGCAGCTGTATGCGAGTGTGTGTGAGATCTCTGGTGAAATGGCCACAGCTGAGAAACCTCCTAATGGAGCAATCACGCCTGGGCGTGTATATGTGTGTTGAGGACACACTGCTGTCTCTGTGCTGCCCAGTAAGCTTCACTGTTCTTCAGGCAACACATCTGCGAAATGTGGGTGGTGTGCAGCATCGGAATTGCTCCGCCCTTTTATTTCTATTTCTCTTCTTTTTTCAGTTCTACACATCTACCCTTGTAGGGATTTAAGACCTCTGCCCCTGTAGTGGTGGCCCTGCCCACCCTCCACACATTCATAAACTCTGGGGGTGGAGGGGAATATCAGAGTGTCATCGTGTCCGGTCACAACACACGTGCATGTGACTGGCTGATGGTCTCCTCACCGAGTGACTCTCTGCTGCACCTGTGTGTGTGTGTGTGGGACCCAAGACAGGAAACACAGAAATAACTGCCGAGTGTCTTCATCCTGTGCTTAAGTGTGTGTGTGTGTGAGAGAGGGAGGAGCCAGTCACTTGCACCTGGACAGTTTGGCTCTGTCACACTCGCTGCCTTCATACTGTTGCACAAAGTCACCAATATTATCAGAGTGAGAATGAGGTAGAAAGAGAGAGAAGTATGAGAGAATCTCCTGATCCCCTGAAGAGACAGAATTTTGAACATGGTTTAAAGTTCTGAAGCTTTATGTGTGTTCCCATAGCAACGGCTAAACCTGTGTTAGAAGGGTCCAAAATGAACTTTACTGCAATGATGGCTGAATCAAAAAATTTACAAATAATTTTGGAAAATGAAACTTTATATGAGCTATTATTTACAATACATAGTTATGAAATGTATTTAGCTGTGTTTCTTGTTTATTTGTGGCAAACAACTCATTGCACCACTGGCAACATTATATGCTATTGCAATATAAGTATATTATCGTTATATAACTATGTACAATATAACCATTGTATATAATAGTTATAGTATATTACAGTTATATAACTTTAATATACTATTATATACTCTATTTTATATGATTATTAGTCAATTACATATACTAAGTATTCCTTAAAAAAATACAGAAAAACAGAAAAAATAACAAAATACAGTAACATAACAATGATTTCGTTCTTATTTTTAAAATTACTAAAAAAGTTACCACTGTTTTTATTAAAAAATAAAAAAGTTTATTGAAGGCAAATGTTTCTAGACTTTTTTCTGCTTGGTGGGTATTAATTGTAGACCCTGTATGTAGGTCCTCACAAAATAAAATCAACAGACTTAAACATATATTTCATCTTTCTGTGATATGAGCGAGGCACTTTTATCAGCTACACAGTTTTTCAGTTGTCAGCTAGGTGCTGATAAAGTTGATCTATCAGATCGACAGGCAACAGTAACCACAGGGGGACATACCCAGAGTCAAGCTGACTTTTATAGCCATGTGGCACATACAAGCCTGAGAGCAGTATGCATAGAAATGCAAAAAATATCTCCACCATACCAAAATAACCTCACAGAGGAGGGGTGGGGGCAGAAACAGCGAGAGACCCATACAGAGAAAGCAAGAGAAAGAGATTGAGCACCTGCAGCATGGTCCACACCTACACACAGGTGTCAGGAAGAGATAGACACAAAGAAAGAAAAGAGAAAATAGAGCAGAGGAAATCAGACTGCGGTCAACAAAAAAGCTTTTTCTAGATTTGTCAGTGTGTCAGGGTGTGTGCTTACGTGTGTGTGTGTATGTCTGGTTGAATGAACATACCGCTACACCTGTGTGCGCCTGTGCATGTGTTGGTGTATTTGTGGCTGTACTGGACATAGTAATTTAACTCGATACAATATACAGTGACTCCTAACAAATTTGGACACATAAGAGACATCTTTGCCTCTTATGTGACACATAAGAGACATCATATAGAAATCTTTGCAATGTTTAACTAAATAATAAATCAAGTTGTATTTTGTTCAAAAGGTATATACCGCAAAGTCTGTATACTACAAAAACACTTTAGGCAAAACATTTCACTAATTTGTTTATATTTTAAAGCATAAAATAAGTTCAAAATAAGTTAAACTTACAGTAAGTTTAAAATTACATGTGGTAACTGCAATAGCACCTGCGTGTGTCTGAAGGGAACTGACTATACCAGTAAAAATGACCTTGGGACCAGATGGCTTAAGTTCCCTTTAAAAACAGTCATTAAAAAGTCATTATTAAAGTTAAATCAAGTCTCCCAATGACTTTTGGAGCCACTAAATAATTACCTTACAGACAAAGAACACAGAAGTATAGATTATCATGTGCATAACAAAGTCTAACCAAAAGATCTAACACATACAATTGTGTCTGTGCATCAGAAGGGTCTACACATTGTGAAAATGTGTTCATATAACCCCAATGTATAAAAACAGCTAGGTGCATACAGAACACACATGGGAGTGTTTGCAGATGAATGTATCATTTCCCAGAAATCTGTCTCCTCATACAGGTGCTGTGTGAATCATGTGCGTCTCATGTCCAAAGATGACAGATAACACAGTGACATCATCAGCCAGACGACAGCACACCACACAGAACTCCCTGAAACCTCTGTTCTACTTGTTCTGTGACACTCTCCCCAGTTTTACAGCAGGCAGTGGTCCTCATTCTAGAACCACAGAACCCACTGTACTAAAGTAATTAAGTCCATGTTTTAGAACATAGCCAAGATCATGGTCCATTACATTTAACAAGTCAACAGGTAAACAAGGAGAGTTATCGCAGCTTAACGCTGGCCAGATCAACACATAATTATCCAACTGTTGTGCCAGTCAGCAGTCCAGCATGGGGTCAAACTTTTTTACGTTTCTGATACTGAGCAGCTGACTCATGGTTGTACAGCACCATACACGGCTGAACTTGCAGCATAATTACAGTAATGCGTATGAGGTTACACGCACCTAAACGAAGAAACATTATTTTGATTGAAACAAATTATTCTAGCTTCTGAATACATTTTGAAAAGAAATGTCTTGAGGTAGAAATATATTTGGCATAATTTTGAGATTATAACACATTTCTACATCATGTGTAATTAAGTGAGTCAAGTCCACCACCCTAATAAAAACTATCTGAATGGCTAAAATCTGATGACAGCCAATGAACAAACCTTTCAGGTTCATTTCTGAAAAAATCAACAACCTATTAGATTCTGTCAGACGATTGTGATTTGTAGTGCTATAAATCACGAGAATGAAGCAGTTCTTGTGCTGAGGGTCACATTACTGCACACAATACTAGGAGATAAAGCAATTGCCATTTGACTTTCAAATGAAAAAAGTGCTGCCATCTAGTGGTGAAAAACCATCATGTGCGGTACATGCGAAGAGAGAAACGGTAATATAAAAACGTCCATATAAAGACACAGAGAGAAAGAGATAGCTGACAGATTATTGCTTGAGGAAATAACTGTCAGAATGTACACAACAGTATCACTAACTGCTAGTTGCAGGTATCTAATAACTACAAGGTTTAAGTTATTGGTTCTCATTGACAAAAAATGTATAATGACTTGCACAATAAATATTTCTTTATTTTTGGTAAGCTTTCTCTGATATGTTTAATGCTATGTCTGCTTGTCCTTAGAGTGTTCCCTTTAACCCACAGTAACCTTGAGGAACCTTGTGCAGATACTGCCAATGATGGTCCTCAGCATATTAAAAATCTGGGTGCTGTGTTTTGAATCTCTGTCATAAACTTACCAATAATTTTCTTAGTCAGGGCCTAGCAGAAGAGAAAACACACAAAAGACAACAAAAGTTAAATGATGACAAATTTTGACAGTAACAGGATCAATCCAAACACTATCTAGGGAAAGGCAACACTGTTTTTGAACTTTTAAGCTATTTCTTGTGCCTGTGATGTTAAAGCCAAACAATGTCCAAAATTCTTTTGAAGAGACATGAATGAAGTTCTGTCTCCCTCTAGGGGTCACATCCCAAAACTCCAACAGCAAAACATTATATGTGATAGTACCTGACCACAGAGAGCACCTTTGAACATCAAATACAACATTTCAAAAGCTCAAGTATGTACCTGAGGGACATGTGCTCCATAACAAAAAAGAAAGAGGTGCATTGATCACAGATCCAGGAGATCTGTGATTGTTTTGGCTGAAGTTTCAGATCTTGGCCACCAGGTGGTGACAGAACTCTGTGTCATGTATTCAGATTTTGATGGTCCAACAACATGGTATCTTATCAGCACTCTTGACGCTAACAGAAAGATATAAGAGCATAAAGTTACAATTTATGTGTTTTGTACACAAAATTTTTCCACTGTTGTGAAATTAATATGTCCGGAAAGTGATAACCTCTTAACAGAGGCAGAATCTAAGCATTTGTTATTTTACACTGCCATTGTTACACTTGCTACAGGAGACTGGAGAATAAACCATTTTTTTTGTAAAAACATATATATTTTTGCACACAAAAATGTTTTTAAATTAGAAGTGTACATTGGCAGATCAAGTACAAATCTGAACTCATCTTGGACTGTCTTAAAATGTTTTAACAATGAGTGTGTGTGTGTGTTTGGGTACTGTGTAGTGTGTGTTTGGGTACTGTGTAGTGTGTGTTTGGGTACTGTGTAGCAAGCCAACTCTGTCAGAGCTCAGTGGTCTGTGTCTCTATGGTGAAGGAGCACATTTCTGTGAACAGTCAAGCAAAGAGACAGAAAAAAGGGAGCCAGAAAAGGAGAGAGAAATTACATAAGCATCTGCATATGTGAATATGTTTGATATGACTGATGACTCAACTAGTGGCACTAAGTGCTCGTGCTCTCTCACACACTCACACACACACAAACAATTGCCCGTGTTATTACCAACCATTTCCTGTGTATTTCCATCATAATTTCTTTTATTTTTCCATCAGCTTTAATTCCATTTGTATTTCCCTGTGGGTCTCTGAAGGAAACTCACCTTATGTATTAAGTATTTTAAACAAATACACACCATCTTACACTAACACACAGTCTCCGTGTACATTTCCACTGTCCTATTCGCACCATTTGAACATAAATAATAAATATTAATGTAACTCTTTCTACAAACTAAAAAGCTATACTGCAAAATAACATGAATAAAAGCAAACAGCAAAAAACATGATAGCATTTTAGTTGCGCTCATAACTGCTGAATATTGCTGCTTGTTTAGTGTCCCTCTGCAGAAAGCCACTACATTCTCCAGCAATCAGTAAACAGCAGTTGTGTAGTCCTGCTGCTGCACCAACAGGGAGGCATGTGTAGGTGTGTGTGTGTGTGTGTATGTATGTATATATATATATATATATATACATACATACATACATACATACATACATACATACATAACACACACACACACACACACACACACACACACACACACACACACACACACACACACACACACACACACACACATTTTTATATACATACATCACTTAAGGCATACAAGAAATAAAGTGTAAAAGGCGAAGGCCGGTCTTTGCTGGCGTGTCTTCTGCATTAATGCATATTTCCAAGCATGATTGGCATGGATTACTTTTAATGCCTGAGTACAAAAATCTGTGTGTGTATGCATGTGAGATATAGTCAGGAATCCATTTTGTCAACCTACGTTGCTCCTGCATTTTGTGAGACTGAAAAGGCAGCAGCGGAGGGTCATGTGACCTGTGAGAGAAGACAGATCAAAGTGTGCGAGTATGATCTATGTGTTTGAGATAACACTCAACATGAGAGTCTCATGTGGCGATTTGGGCCAGTTAGTTTTTCGCCAGCTACTACATTTCTGATTATGACACTCTCCCTTTCATTATCAGAATCTGCTAACACACACAAAGCGAAAATTACCCAAAGCTGTGGTTTGAAAACATCGCAGTCCCTTTTGATGGCGTTCACACTCCTTTTCACTTTTGTGATTTGGCATACAGTTCAGAATAACAGGATATTCAATGAGAAAAAATTTAGGGCAAGATTTTATCAATTGGGAATCATGATAAGTTACATGCCAGAACTGAGCCAGGTGGGTGGAGGGAGGAGTCGAAAAGTATTTCTGCAAAAGAAAGTCGTTTCAGAGGCGGAGCAAGTTATTTTTTTAACTTGAAATACCATCCACTGTATATTAGCAAACAATTGTGCATGACCAGACAAGGAAAATGCATTAAAGAAGAAAACAGAGTAAATTCTGATTTACTTAACAACAAACACTGCACAAATGGAATTAAACTTCAGCCATCTCTGTACAGTCTTTAATCTGGGCCATGAAGAGATGAATCTCAAATCCCCCAAAACAAGACAAAAAAATAACATTTTAATATCGGCAGCACAACACAAGCAGACAGAAAAAATAAATAAATAAAAATTCCACTCAAATCCCCAAAATAACTCCTTTGAGAAATTGCTCCACTGCAGCAGATTTGAACCTCCGCTACCCTCCATATCTGTGTCTCGCTCTTTTATACAACTGAATAAAAACTCTTTGATGTTCTCCAAATTTCTACATTTTATTACCGCACCCCTACCCTGCTCAGTTACAGCAGTTAAACAAGCGTTTTTCCTCTGCTTCTCCTGAACTTCCTCTCTTTTACCACCCTCACTGTTGGTAGAGTTTTTCGAGACTCAACGAACGCTAATAATTATTTTCCTGTCTGTGTGTGATGTCTGTCTGATTCATCACCTGAAGTTGACCTGATGGAAGTGTCCTAAAAAGTGCTACATCAGTCTCTCAACATTCAACATTTCTGTCTTTAACTTTCTTTATCTGTCTCTCTCTCCTTAAATCCTCACTCTGAAGCGTGAGACAATCAGCTGCGTTTTACCGTAATGCAACACACACAAACACACTTAATATTTAAATAGGACTCTGGGCTAATGTGTCTAATTTTATCACTGTTACTTATGTAACAGAGTAGTTTCTGAAACAACCTCAGGATGGATCTGCACTGCTTTTAGACAGAGATGCATCAGGAGACAGAGGTAAGCTAACTGTCCTGAATGACAGGATGTACCCAGCAGGCTTTTCTACTGTGTCCAGCCATGACACCAAACCCCACACAAAATATCAACAGCATGCTACAGATCTGTGACACTGAAGTCTTCCTATAGAATAAAAATACTGCATTACAGATTTTTCAATTTCAGAAGTAATTTTTTGGACATTTAAAAATGAAGTTCTAAGATTACTGTGGCAAAAATTGTGCATTTAAATGTTTTAATTACGTCAGTCCTATCAAGTTGCACCTTCTGCAAAATGATTTGCTTTAAATATAAAAGTCTGCTAGAGTTGCCACTGATGTCCTGTCACAAAATAATAAATAGTGACAGCTGCCTTAGCTAGCACCACAAATAAACCCTCTTTTTAGTTCTCTCAGGTCAATTTAATTTCTTACTCTAACACCCCTTATCTTTGTTGTCTCTCTGTTGAAAGAGATGCTATGGTACCACGTAGTATGTGGGGTGCCAATGACTTTTCCTTTTTTTGCTGTGTGTGTTTCAGCCTGTGGGGTCACAGGGGTCATCAACAGCATGTCAGTTTCGGTCCCCAATCTGATTGCGTCCCTTTAGCCACAGCTGCCATCCACAGCAGTGACCTTTCACCCCTGATATGCACAAGGCCAAGGCCAAGAGGGCTTGCTCGACCTCCCGGCAACAGCCCCATTCCCCTCACCCCAGTATCACATCTGAGGCCACGAACGACAACCCATGACGTCAGGAGCAAAGAATTACCATGGCGATGTTTACCCAAGCACCTGCATCTCTCAATACGACCCAAAGCAGCATCATTTGCTGTTAGCCGACCGACTCCATAAAGCAAACTGTCCGGCCACCCAGACAAGCTGCATTAATGAGCATTCACAAAGGCATCTTTCTGACAAGAGTGGGTGGTCACCGATGACAGTGGAGAAAGTTTGAGGGTGGTAAAGAATGAAAGAGAAAGACAGGGGAAAGGACAGAAGAGTTTCTGATTACAGAAAAATCACTGGATGAATCTGCACACATCTTTGAACCACATTTCATTATGTATTTATGTACCTTCCTCAAGTGAAAAAAGTCTCCACTTTAATAGAAAAACGTGTATATGTGTCTGGAGATAGATACTGCACCTCCTGGTATATGTGCTTGCTCCCAGATCTTGCTGTTCCGGGCTGTGTGTATAGATAGTGGGATGGTACTGTGTTCCGTTGTCATTTTATTGTGCCATTTATAATAAACTAAAGTGCATGAATGAATGAATCAGCATCATATGATAAATTCAGTTTTTTTTTATATCCTGGCCACATTTTTGCATATATTGAAAGTTACTGAGGGTCAGTAAGTGATGACAGAATGTTCAACTGTAGGTGCACTATCCCTTTAAATCCATCAACTTTTATAATCGGGCTAAAATAAGGCAAAAACACAAAAAAGGATGAGCACTCCATGTACTCCATCCGACACGTTGGTGCACTTTATTCCAGTCTCTATCACAGCGCTCAGTTATTATTGATGACCCTCCCTGATCAAGCTGAATAATACACAGAATCTCTTCTCTGAACACACACAGACGCTACATGCAAACTGAGAGCAGAGAACGCTGCAGACATGTGGTCAGTGCACAAACAGGGTGAGAATGGAGCAGAATCCAACTCCATAATCACACACAGTCTCTCTCTACCTATAACACAGCTGCCCCACAGGAAAACTATTGCTCCTAATGCCTAAGGTCAAGAATCATCGCCACTTTGCTTTGGAGAGAGAAAAAGATTTACTATGTGTACTTGTGAGCGAATAAGCCGCACATGAGCCGACATGTGCGTAAGAGTGCGCTAACATCATCCTGACAAATACCAATACTGCCCGGCTGTTGAGACCAGAAGACATTGCAAACATCACAAGAGATTTAGAAGGATTGGTAGCATTACATTGTGGGAGGTAATCAGTAACGACCTGACAATATTATTATATCAATATCTGGGACATTATACAATAATACTGTGAATTTAAGTATAGCGAAGAGTTATTAAAAACACTGATGTTGCCATTTTTTTATCTTTTCTAGGTGTGCGTTATTGATGTAATGCTAAAGTATGTTTTGTCGTATGTTGGTGGTTTTTTATTTACAAAATAATTTATGTGAAAAATTTAAAACATTACATTTTGGCCTAAGAATATTGATAAGGTATTCTGAGGTAAAATATTGCACTATCAATTTTCTTCCCCAGCCTTAACATTTATAGGCAAGCAAATTTGTTACAAAGGCTAGATAGAATAAGTTGTAACAACCTAAAGCAGCATAAAATCAACAGCTTGTTTGCTTGGTAAAGCATGTGGACTGACTGCAGCGTGGCTAAAGGCAGAGATGACTGCATCTTTCAGAAGTTAAAGGCTTACTGTCACACCACATGTCAATCGTGTGTGATGTCATCACCTCAGGATTTCAGTCTGCTGGGTTTATGGCTTTACTTCATGACTCTTATTTGATAAAATCACCACACTGAGAAACAAACTAACGGGCATTGAGGATATCTGTAACTTTTAAGAATGTGTTTGTTTATGAAGTAGATAGGTGTCCACCTAAGTGTGTGTAAATTTGAGCGGGGTTAAGGGTGACTGTGTGTGTATGATGAAGGGTGCTTTTGTACGTGTGTTTGTATGACGTAGGCTTATGGGTCTGTAAGTGTGTGTGTTCAGATCAGTGCTGTGTGTGCCCTGTGGGTACAGTGAAGCAGTGTGCGTGCGAGAGCAGCCGACTAAGAGGAATGGTGCAGAGCTGGGTCTATTTTTACACCTCTTATGTAACACACATACACAGATCTTCACAACCACTTACACATACACACACACACACACACAGATTCTTACACTCACTTTATAAACATATGCAGTTATCTACTGTAACTATAAAATAGTTTCTGTGTGTGTATATACACACATACACAAAGTGGTGAGCTGTGGTGAGGTTTGTGATGTCAAATTATTCAGTATTGTACACAAAACAATAGGAAAAGATTCAGGGTCCTAATGACTAAACATCTAAAGTAAAACTTGACTGTCAAGAGCTGTGGCACAGTGTCAAATGCTCGCAACATGCTTATGCTCAAGGGGATGAAGGTTCGATTTTTCCAAATGTACTATTCAATTTATTTTTAATCAGAAAAAATACTCAGTGCCCCTTTAGAAAAACAACAACAAAATAAAAAATTAAATCTGTCTGATACACCTCTACAATAATGTTTCTTTATTACCTCGATAAAGTCGCTTTTTAAAAAAACAACCCTCTTTTATGAATCAGAACTGTTCTTTAACCGTTTCTCATCTACTTACTATAAATGACCTCTATTAGCCCCTCCCCCTCTAGTTGACTGACAAACTGTAATGAGCCTCCTCGTCTAGGAGGGGCCAGGGTCAAGGTCACCCCCCGAGAGGCACATGCCCATTGCAGACCGAACCCCACAAAGACTAATTTAGAAACGCAGTCTTTTTTCTTCTCCCATTTGGTGACCTGTGCACAAAATGGTGTTACTGAACCCAATAACCTTTGTTTTCAACAATAAATATCAAGAGGGTTTGAGGCTTGCTGAGGGATTATGAAGATGACACACAATTAGCTTGTGTAATGATGTTTTGCCCTGCATGTTTTAATATACACAAATGTCAGGCACAGGTTACACATTGAGAGCAGGTGGAAAGAAGGATTTAATGTTTGCAGTCAAAAATACAGCAGAATTGAAGGCCTTTCCTTCAGCTGATCTGTGTTATCACCATTTTATCATTTTATCCTCAGTACTTTTCTTTATCTATATCTATACCTAAACACCTACTAGATGTATAGGCCTTGTACATCTATTGCCTGCCCTAAACGTCTCAAACTTCATGTGTTATTGGTCGTTTAAAGTGTCAGTCAGACGGCTTTCATATCTAAATAAAGGGTTCTTGGCCAGATTAAGCCACATTATGCACCAAATTCAATGCCTGCAGTCAAATTTTTTGGCTTGCGTGACTAACAGTCTTCATCTAGTGAAAGCCGAAGGACAGACCGTCTTGTCAAGCAGTAACATAACAAATAATATCTGCTGGTACACAATAATAATTTCCAGTACTGTAAACCAAATATTGCAGCGTTGCTGGTACCCCGTGTTAATGTGTTACAGCCCTTAGGAAAAAGCTGATCCTAGATCAGGGGTTAAAATCAAAGATGGTAACGAGACAGTGAGTGCTTGTGTCGGCCATTTTGTCTCTCCCCTGTAAAGTGCACGTTAATCTCTCTGACGCAGCAGCTACATAAATACTGCAAATCAAAAGAAAAACTATGACGAGATAAAAGATGAAAGTGGTAAGACGAAAAACGAGGACAAAGGAGGGGAGAGGCCCACCCGTTTTCGTTTCATTTCGAGCGAAACAAGGGAACACAGCACAGCAGAGTGAACGAAAGTGACTGAGATAAAAGCGAACAGTGAGAATGAGGAATCAGGCGAGTCACTGCGGAAACGTGGTGGGGATGATGGTGAAGGGAAGCGAAGGATCATGGAGAGAAGGAGCTGGGGTTGGGGGAGGAGTGAAAAGAAGGGAAGAAGAGGGGGAAGATAAGATACTGTTATCCTGTAGACAGACTTTCTTAAACAGGGAAGTAACAAACTGCTAAGGCGATCATGCATGTGTGTTCGTTTCACTCATGTGACTGTAGGACTGTGCTTCTCCCCTCAGTTTGCCACAGGCGATAGAATTTTTACACTGGCTTCAGCCATTTCCTGTTCGTCAAATCCATCCAGGAACCCAATTTTCCTAACTCGCCTCTCTTTCCCACCCCCAGCTTCCTGTACCATCTTTGTCAGCACAGCCAGAAATGTAGCATGACTTGAATGAAATATAGCCCAAATGTTTCAAAAAATGAGTGTATCGTACATAGAAACATATGCAGGTTTGCAATAACATGACCTGAGTCTGGCAGAGCAAGTGTTGCTGGGTACAAGACGTGCTGGGAAGGTTTGATTGGCTGTGGATGTTGCTAGCCCTCCCGTGATTGGATGATTCCAAAATCATGCTACTGAAAGCAGAACCCTTTGAACTATGAGACAGCAGCTGAATACACAGGTCCCCGTGCACTGCGGAAGCAACTGTGCATGTATGCAGCCTATATACACCGACACACACAGGAAAACACACAACCTCACACGCATGATTTCATACATATAGCCTTTCCGTTAAAGTATTCTAATGAGGCACACACGCTCAGATTCATAGTTGATTCAATGTGAGCGTTTGGCTATGGACAAATGGGGTGTGCATTAAGTGTGCATGGATGAACAGCCTACAGAGATGTTCCTGATTCTTTGCAGCCAATCACAGCACAGAGGTCTGCACCAAAAAACGCAATCTGACGCTTCTGTCACGCACATGAGCCGCACTCTTCACTGTACTTTCAAACCCAAAGTCCTGCAGGGCCACAGGGCCACACAATTTGTATCGTGTGACTAGGATTGTTATATGTAATAAATTGTGATTAAGTCTATTTATTTGTTGAATATCTGTCAGTATAACCATTAAAGGTCTTGCATTCTTGTATTTAATACATTTCTAAAAGACACAGTAAATTTCAAAACTTCAAAACGCATCAAAACGACATCTACATGTTCAGCTTCATCTACATGTTTAAATGCAAGAATGCATCTTATGTGAATATCCACTAACAAACACATCTAATTGTTGTCTGCTAAATGATCCTAAACCAGCCAAATTACAAAGGGCCTTCATAATACCAAGTAATCTAAGTCATTGTTTTTTCTGTAGTTTTGCAGAGCCCTTGTATTTGTGTGGGTGAGAGAAAACAGAGTAGGCTAGATGTTTCATCACATTTGAAGGCTATTTCTGACAAGCCTGGCTCTTATGAGTAATTTTCTACGCTCTGCTTACTGGGGCACTTCAGCTGACAGGGTGATGGTGTTCTGAGCGACTTTTTAAAGCTCAGACACCTTCAGAACATGATGTGAATTAGAGAGCCCAAAAACACAGGGTAATCATGTCAGATCAAACTGATGATTTGACATCTGAAAGATTCAGACGTGCAGAAAGCCACTCTGCAGCCTTTAAAGCCATGATCTCAAACAGATCTCAGCCAGGTTTCAGACATGTACCTTGAAATGACAGATCTATATACCTACAGATCTATATACCTATCTATATTTATGTCTACATTAGATGTTAGATAGATAGATAGATAGATAGATAGATAGATAGATAGATAGATAGATATTAGTGCACCTTCTAGGATGAAAGATACACAAGACAGTTATTATAGAGTTTGACTAAACAAACAACTGACATCACACAACCTATTCTAATTGTAGTCCAGCTGATGAAGAGGCTGCTGAAGCAGTGTGTGTGTGTGTGTGTGTGTGTGTGTGTGTGCTGCAGGTCCTCAGGGTCAGCCTTTATGAATGTTTCAGAGAAGTGTCTCTTCTTCTCTTCTCTCTCTGTTTCAGGGTGACTGAGCAGAGAAAGCCAGACAGAAGCTTCATGCATCAGCCATACTGTTACATCAGAGGGAGAGACTGAATGAGTGCTTGAGAGAGTGAAAGAGAGGATGGAGGGATGGACTTATTTCATTCTTATGTAATTGCATTGTTTTTCTACAGTCCCATCTTTAGTGCTGAATTACAGGTGCACAGCAAGGCTTATGACTTCTCAAACAATGACTAAAACAAAACATAATGAGCAAATATAAGCTATGTTCACTATTGAGTCTGTTTGTAGCAGACTGCAGGAACAGGTGATGCTTGCACTAATACACACGCTGTGGCGTTTCTCCTCTCATGGTTGAATTGGTCTCAGACACATTAACATAGCCTGTCTGAGGCTGTTCCAGTTCCCGTGAGATCATCCTGACCCTCCAGCATCACACAAACACACACAGGCCCGTGTGAACACACAGATGCAGACAAACACACATATGAACACACACATTATAACCTCATGAGGCTGTTTGCTTTTGGACTACTGCCTCCTGCAACCACAGGGTCTTCCTATGTACGTGTATGTGTGTGTCTACTTTGAGTGGGGTTATGGCTTTTCCAGAAGACTTTTAAAAGTTTCTCTAAGATGACATCTTTAGGAGAGAAGACCACTCGCACTACCTCTGTGTGTCCTGTTAAACCTGGGGAAAATATAAAAAAGATTGTAGATATATTAAAGATAGAGTTGCGTGATTATATTGCTGCCAATATAAAAATGAAGCAACATTGTGAATATGATTATATTGTGTTTTTAAATTTTTTCCCCTATAAACAAACTTAGATATAAGACGTATTTGAAACATGAAATTACATGACTAATCGTGGGATCCTTCAAGTGTAGCTGCATCAATAGAGCATGCCACAAACAATGACAGGGACATGGGTTTGATTCCCAAGAAATGCAAGGACTGATGAAAATATATATCTATGTATATGTATCTATATATAACTGTCTGCCAAGTGTGTAATGAAGCAATCTGACACGAGCGAGAGGGTGTTATGGCCACACATCTGCAGGGATATAATTCGACCGTAGGAGGCAATATATAGCCAAAACAGCATGAGAGCAGTGTCATAGTTTATATACAACAGTTTAACTAATTAACATCTAACAATTTTAATGCTTTACTAAAAGTACATGCAAAATAAGATAATACATATTTTGTTAAAAGGCGGAAAGTAACACACCCATTGCACATAGAAAAGGAAATAACCACATATACATGCATGTGTGTTTTTGTATGATGATGGTGATGAGCAAAGATTAGTCTGCACACCCCTCAGGCTGTTTAATTTCCCCTCTTCACAAAAAAGGAGCTTGTGTTTCAGGTACTGTGTTCTTATTGGTCTCTGTAAGGAATGTTCCAGGCTCAAACCAAGTCATCCATAATCAACAGTATCTGTGACATGATTTCAGCTACCACAGAAATAATTTTAACTCATCTCCCAGTTCGTAAAAAAACTCAACAAAAACATGTGTAATGCATTTACAATGGAACTCTGTGTATGTCAATTTGGGAATTCAGACTGGAAAACCATTTGTTCAAGATCATCGGATAAGCTACATCAGCTGCCTTTCTATAGCCTCTGTGAAACATTATTCAAAGGTTCTATATATACATTCAGAATATTTTTAACCACCTAAATACATGTATAAAAATATATATGCCAGTGAACTCATACAATATGGCAGCAGGACTGTGTTTGATTCACGTAATTGTATATTTTCCATGGGGTTTTTCTGACAGTCAAACCTCTTTACACAACATGACTAAAAGTGTGAGAATTGATGGAACTGCTGGAGTCAGTTTTATAACAGTGGCTGACAAA
Organism: Chromobotia macracanthus; assembly: GCA_036877525.1. Classification (NCBI taxonomy): domain Eukaryota; kingdom Metazoa; phylum Chordata; class Actinopteri; order Cypriniformes; family Botiidae; genus Chromobotia; species Chromobotia macracanthus. The sequence goes on along the minus strand of JAZGTH010000060.1, from coordinate 2,178,096 downwards.
CAGTGTAGCAGGAACTGATAAAGACTCTTGGGTAGCCAAAAGATGTCTTTGGCACATAGACATCAAAAGCCCAGATTTCCCTAAATTCTGAAATAAACCAGAAGATTCAAAATTGTATTTACGTATGCATACGCATTTTGCAGCTCTCTGAAAAACAAAGGTTTGTCTACATAATAACCCAGCCACACAGCAGTTTCAACTCACACTCGTCACCGAAGTGCCACTGTGTGTCTGTGTTGTGAGTCTAGCTCTCTGCAAAGCTACAGAACCTTCTCAGTGGGATCAGATCAGAAACTGCAACATCACAGCTGCATCCCTCCCTCCACATCATCTCTTCTGAACTGTCTGGTTACAAGTAGGTCACACAGAAGTAGGGGGAGGGGCTACAGATCTAGGAGAGAGCAGTGCATTCTGGGTAGTTCACTGCAGATGAAGGGAATGTTTTGGTAAAGGCTGCGGCAAAGCATTATTCTGGAAAGAATAAAGCTGTTGAAAAATGTGTTTAAGTGAGCACGTTGTGTATTGCCCCTTACACACAGGGACATGTGCGTCTGCATTGTACGTGTGTATTATAGGTTGTGTGTGGGCTGGACTCACCTGAACTCACCTCCTTGTAGGTGGGGTTAGGTCTGAAGCCCCCAACATAGCCCACCTGTGTAGAACACAAAAGGGATTTTCCACCAATGCTTCTCTGCTCCCCAAAAATAGCCCATACCTAAACAGATGTGGGACATCACATAATAATAATGACGGAAATCATTCAAAAACACTTTGCTAAATTCTAAAGCAGCACTGCATGCATTATTCACGAGCTAGGGCAATCCCACAATGTATTGTGACAGGCTCTGTGAAAAATTCCATCTAAGATGAAGAAATATTATCAGGAGAAAGGAGAATTGTTGGTTTTATATACATAATTTTTTGTACATATATTTTAATTATGGCCTTAAAAGTTATCTCCTACTGTTGGCAGTATGCAGGGAGGGAGCTCATTAAGTTTTGGAATACAGCAATTCTGTTTGGACACTGATAACATTTAAACATTCATTATTTTGATCTTGAAAGAAATGATGAAATGTCATTTTAAGAAGCATTTATTTTCACTCAAGAACTTCTGGATGTGATTTTCTCTAAACTTACCAAACATAATCATCATCATGCCATCAAGAAACAGCTCCACTGTGGGGCTCCCGTAGCTGGCATGCTTTGCTAGAAAAACGACAAATACAGCAAACAAATGTATGTTATCAACCGGGCGTTTGGGTGCATGTGGCACGGGGTGGCGCTGTTCCAGATGATGGGACAGTCAGACTGTAGTTCTGGTCTGAGGATTAGTGCAGATTTGCCTGGTCTGCTCAGGCTAAGCTGAATCAGTGCTGCTGTTTCTGCAGTGGGAGACACTTAGCAGATTACAGTGTTGAACCTCCCCCCACCCAACACACAAACACACCTCTAAACCATGCAGAGAAGGTCACAAACCATGTGTGATGCAGAAGCATCAGGAGGAGAGAATACCAGCTTTCTCGAAGCCCTGCAGAACAACCTGCAGTGGATTAGGCCACAGGGACAAAAGAGTTGGACAATCAAAATGTCTCCAGAATTGGATAGATGAGGCCAACTGTGCCGTGCTGAAATTAGAACAGTAAAGAGGAAGATAGAAGAGGCACAGATGTGCACAGGATTAGAGCTAAGAAGACTGAAGTGATTTACCATTTAAATCTCCAGGCAGTAAAGGACAGTGGTTTACACACAGCATACTAATATATGCGTATGGATGAAAAAATGTGTCATGGCCTTACATGCAAACATACACAATAGTGCATTTAGGCCAACATGCACTCCTCTTCCTTCTTAATCTCTCTAAAGTTTAAATTATTTGTAATAATGACCTGAATACTGGAAATCTGTCCATTGTCTTTGGCCAACCTTTGGTGAGAAAAAAATGGCCACATACAATACAGCACAAAAGCTACTAAACAGCTTTGTTCTAAACCCTGTGTGTAACTTTCTCCACACCGTTTGTGCTACAGATATTAAGGGTACCTCAAATCAGGTGTCTTGAGGGGAGCTGTACTAATGCAGGTCATATCCAGGGACGAGAACATCAAGAAGAACTTGGGTTGAATTGTTTATTTTAATTTTTAACTGTACATAAAGTGCATCATACAGAACAGCATGATCATGTGCATTCTTTAGCATTACAGAAAAACAAAATATACACACATAAGGAAAAAAGAAACAAAATCAGCTTAACAACCACTTAGTAACACCCTGATTATCGCCCACAACACCACAATGTCTTGTTGTGTAGGCGCAAGTGCAGCTTTGAAAATGTGAATGCATGTATGTGAATTTTCTGGCATGTTATTAGCATAGTGATGTAATCTAAAGGTGCTCTGGGTCGACTTGAGGAACACACACAGGTCATGATTTAAGAATAACGTGTTTGGTTTGTCTGATTAACCAGTTTTGCACAACAGGCACATTTAACAAAGAACCCTTATCAACAAGGAGACAAGATGACAGGCAAACAATCAAGAGACATTAATACCAAAGCCGCGTTATAAAATCCAGATAGAAACAGCAGCTTGTTTTGTCACCTTGACAAGCAAAGCTTTCCGCAGCTTTCTCATTGAGGTGAGGACTTCTGTGTTTGTACACACACACCTCTGCAGTCACAATCATGCCAGCTCTCACTATGTTCAAACAGACCACCTGGCACTGACCTGCCAGCCAAGCATACAATTATGCCATTTCTAATTTCTGCCAGGCAGGATCTGCAAAGAAAAATACATTTTCTAAATAAAGAAAGTTAGAAGAAATGAATTTAGGAGTGAGTGATGAAGACAGAAATGGGCAGAGGAATAAAACTGAGGGATGTGCAACAGATTAGTGCAGTGAAAATACAGAGGTACGCATTTTTTCTTTTATTGTCTTTCGTTCCCTCATGCCTTTTGGCAGCGGACAGACGTGAAGTCGCTCCATCCAGAAAAGAGTGAAAAAACCTCAAACAAACAAACTGGAAAAAAGTGAAGCCAGCCAAGAACACGCCAACACAACCAACATCCACAATAGCTCTGGCACTGTAAACCCAGTGTTTTCTCTCTCGGTACCAGTCTCCAACCTCCTCCCTTTACTTTCCCATAATGCCTTTCTCTTTCTCTCTCTCTGTACTATCTATCTCTCTCTCTCTCTCACACACTCACCAACCTCAGCAGTGGGTATTTCTCCCGAGGAGCTCTGGCACAGGTCCAGGTGGTGCCAGTCTGCTTCCTTTAACTGTGCCCTGCAACTGTGCCAAGATACGCCTTCGCCAACACCAGAACACCTTACCAGCCGTTCCACCAAAAAAGGACAGCAAAGACAAAGGGGAAAAAGAGGGAAAAAGGAAATGAGGCGGGTGAGTTTGACAAAGGAACCAGAAGAGGACTTTTGTTGAAGTGGCAGGAGTGGAAAAGGGATCTTTCATTTCTGAAACTTCGGATTGAACGGACCTAATTGGACGATCACTATGTTCCAAAAAGGGAGGAAAAGAGCAATAGGCTTTTTGAATATCAGAAATCACACAGGAACTAAATAATATTCACCAGCAAATTTAAAAGTAAGTCTTGCCACACCATTATGGCTCCGGAATGACCCTGCACTTGTACCATAACTCCTGTCTCTAGAGTTTACAGACTTCTCATGATCCAAGGGCTCTTCTGGATTACAGCATGTTTTTGGTCATCATTGCCATCTGTACATTGGATTCTGCTATTCTACAGAACATGCCCCCTATATCATGGGCATATGGGTGATTTCTGATTGGTTGGATGCATATAAGTGTTGATGTCTAGCCATGTTTACTTCACCTAAACGCTGTACTCTTTGCATAGCCAATTGATCAACTATTGCTAACTATCAAGAGATGAATGATGAACTTTTGAAATGAAAGCTCAGTATTATGTGCATGATTTATGCCACTCAGAATCTTCTTGATTATCTGCCAGTCCCTAATGCTTGTCAGCACAAATTTCTAGGTGATACTCATATGAATGAAAACAGTGCTGTAATAACATAAGTATTTAATCTGCGGTTGGTGTTTCAAAATTTATAGCCATACCAAATTCCACAGGAATCTATGAAACAATTTCTTTAAGGTAAAAATATATTATGTTTCCTGCTGCAAGTGCAGTGTGATTGTGCAAACATACCTACTGTGGGGGAAATGTCTATACTGTGTAAACAGGCCTGCCTGCTGGGTTTATAACATAGTATATGAAGAAAAAACACACAAACAAATCTCAGTCTAAAATCAACTGGCCTTCATGTTCTTGTTAAACATTCAACAGCGTATCTGTTGGACTGCTGCCGCACCAGCTCATGCTGGGTCAACTTAAATCAGCTTGAAACACTGAAGTCACAGACAAGTTCAAGTACCCGTATGTCCCCTGGAGGCGACTGCTGATGCATTCATACCATACTTTCTATTCAAACCTGTATCCAAGCAACCATTTCCGGTTGCTATGGTGAGGACTGGCCCCCTTCATTGCTACAGTTTGCAAGATAGTGCACATAATCTGTGGAACACCTCTAGCATTTTGATGCCCAACACGCAGAAAACAAATATAAGACAACAGACACAACAGCAGAGAATATACACACAAGTATTATATAAACATTGGTCACAGTTCTACAGGCCATTGAACAGCTGGCTTCACACAGACAAATTGTTGGTGGAAAAGTTGGTGTTGATTAGCAGGGGTGATTCACAATGGTGAAATAGTTGACAATCCATCCAACAACCAATTAATTGATAAGTGAAGCTATCTTGATGTATTCAGCAGCGCTTCTTTATTACCATGTTTTTGTAGCTGTTATACAGGTTCCATGGTAAAGCCCTCTCAGACAAGTTGCGTTGACAGGCATGTTTTTGGAGTGGCCCACCTCGAGCACTGCATTTTTAGAATGGCACGTCCAGTTAAATATAAACCAATTTTCATACACGTCTTAAGACCCCTGCATTCAGTTTCATTATGTTGTGCTGTATCTGTTTTTAAACACACGGATATCCAGGATCAAGCCAGCTGAAACCAGCCTAATTATACAAGGATCTAAACAGAGCTATAATTGTGACTGACTTGCATATTGTGATTTATATCAGTGAACCAGCTAATCGAACAAGAAAAAATGTAGGACGGGACCTGATTTTATCCATCAGTTGTTGATTGGAATACAAAATAGTGGCCGTTGCATACCCGAACAGAGGCAGATGTGAATGTGATTGGCTGTTTTAGTTATGCACAAAGGTTAAAATTTGTTTTCAATGCAGAAACAAAGAGGAAGCTGTTGATTTATAGTCAGTAGGGAATTCTGAAATTTAGGATCTAGGCTACTAACACAAAGGTTACAATTTTAATCTCAGGCAGGGAAAGCGTGAGAATCGTAGAGCTACTTTGATTACAGTTTTACTCATCACTGTGCCCTTGAGTGAAGCTCTTAACTACAGCCTGTTCACAGTGAACTCTGTCTCATATCTGGGTATTATGTGTTGCTTTGGATAAAATGCATCTACTAAACACTGCTATGGGGAGAGGGGAGAAAACCACTAGCAGCCACCCAGTCACACTTTACAGGACTTGTTTCTTCACCAAGGTCACATGAAATAGCTCTTTAAATGGCAATGAGGAAAAATACATGCCCCTTCTGAGGATGCACGTACAAAAGATGAACAATTCCTCCAAACATGGCTTATGTTAGTCAAAACCAACAGACACAACACCTGGCGCACTGAAAAAATACTATTAATTACAAATAACTTAATAAATGTGTGGCTGAATATGTGGTTACATTCCCACCTGTTTAAAATCTGAAGATCCACCAACGTCTGGGCATATCCCCAACTACTCTGCTCAGTAGGTTAGCTAATACTAAAAATCTGGATTTTTAGGAAATGCTGTGCACAAAAACATTAATGTAAAATAAAAACATCAATGTAAAATAAAATGCACGCACATATATCGTCCTGGGCCTAATTATTATGTTATTGGTTATGTCTCATTTAAATACACTGCTAATAAAGACATTTATATCAAGAGGCGTGACTGTGATGATGACATCAGTACATTTTCTCAGGCTGTTCAGGGCTAAACTATGCCAGGATGGCAACAGCATGTAAGGTTTGATCATCCTCCCCAATACCCTGTTCCACCCCCCCTAGATGCAGAGGCCCGGAAGCTTCCACCATGCCGTGACAGCGAGCTGCTTCGACAGAAGGGCCGGGAATGCGTGACGGGGGCGGAGCTTTCATGCGCATAATGCACAGATGGGCCCCTGGCCACTGCTAGGGTACCAGATCTCCCAAGATGCACCAGGTCAGTAAAACCAAGGGTCTATCTGAAGGCACAAAATCACCTGATTGATTTTTTTGTTGAAGATTATATACTTACAGTACATTTATTTACAGTACACAACACATTATTGGAATAGCTCAACTAGGCCTAGTTTTTCTTTAGAAATACAAACTCAATCCCGCCAAGTAAGCCAAGAGGTAATACATTTTTATGACCCTGGTTCTTCTAACCATTGCAGACAATAAAATAAGTGAATCTGGGCTTCACTAATACACTACATGTCCTGAACTGCTTTATCTCTTATCCTCCCAGCCTAATAACGGAAATGTTTGAAATATTGTTCACGTTTTTTCTTCACAGAACCAACTCATCAAATCAACCACACATATACCAGCAAGTTTCCCATTTTTCTCTTTATAGCTGCTGAATAATTTTAACAAATAATATATTTATGTCAAAAAACAACTCTATTGGAGGCAGGGGTGGTTCCTTCTAAACTCCTTCTAGGATTAATAGATGATTATATATATTATTATATACTATGTATTATATAGTTAGAAATTGAGTAGAATGTGTACTTTTTCGTTCGTCATCGTATACTGAAACAGAAAGATTACAATAACTCCACTTAAGAAATATCCCATTATGATCTTATTATGGTGTACTTATAGTCATGTTATAGTTTTAATATCACTATTTTCGGTTTTGAAACTAAAATATTTGATCGGTATTATGGTTGCCCTGGTTTATTTTTTAATAACTAAGTATCTGTAATAGCTGACTATCTTTAGTGGAACCTGTTGATGTATTGTGATACAACAGAGACTGTATGATTTAAAAATCTCCCTCTGCTTTTACATCCATGTCCCCTCACATAAAACAGCCAAGTTTCAGCAAATACAAGAGTTACCTCCCACGACCATTTTCTCCTCTCTGCCTTTCAGAGATCGTATTTTGTTGGGCAAAACGCTTTTGTTTGCCATATTGAGATGAGCAAGTTTCACGCATTGACCGATGACGACAGACGCGCGCACTCCCGCGTGCGGAAATAAACACGTCGCCATGAGAACTGACGCCATGGAGCTGGAGGAGGAGTGACGGGAGGGTCTCGCCCACCTCATGAATATTCATGAATGCTGGGGGGGGACTTCGCCATCTGAATATTAACTAGCCAGAGGTTAATGTGACTTTGCCACAAAAGCCTCCTGTGCAGTATGTGCGGGTAAGAAATTAAATTAAAATAAATATCCACATTAAGATAGCTGTTCGGCATGCAAATGAGCTTCTTGCCCCCCGTCACTTCATAGCAAAACTGAGCATCTGTGTGCTGTCGTAGACGGCGCGGAGCTGCATACATTAAAATTAGCATCTGGAATCCATTCATCATGATTATTGCAATTTCTCTGCATGTAAATACTTGCAACTTCCATTGCAGTTTCACTTTTATTTTGTGACAAATGTTGTCAAAATAAAAGCACCCTAAACGCTGTCAAAAAGACATGTTAAATTTAGAAAATTCATCCAAGACAGCGCCATTTAAAGGCACGACTACTTTTTTGCGTAATTGTGTAAAATATGTTTACCATCACACAACCTTCACATCAAATATATTAATATATAAAACAATGTACTGTGGACCACCAATGAATGACAAAATCCCATAAGCTGTGCTAAGATTTTGCAGTCAGCAATTAAAGCTTTTCTTTTCTGTTTTTATTTCTGTGGCCTACAGGCACTGTTTATTTAGCACTTTGTTCACCATGCACTTTTTTGTTTTCATCTATATTGATGCTTTTGGGAGTATTTAGAGTAAATAAAAATGCTTAAAACATGGTCAGACAGAAAGAGATGAAAGAAAGGAGAAAGCAGACATGCTATTTGTTAGTTCTGCATTAAAACTGTGGCCTCTTATCTGAGCAGAGAAATAAGTATGGTGTCACCTGTAGGTGCTAAGGGCAGTATTCGAGACTTTGATATTGCATTGCAAATAAGAGATAATTGCCAAATTCATGCAGGCGAGAGCAGCAGTGCTGAAACAAAACCTGGGAAGAAAATTACTGGCTCATGGAATGGGATACGCTGAATACAGAAAGATAAAATTATGAATATTCCTACTTTTGTGTGTGTTTGATTTTCCTGCAATGGTGGAGACATCTCTCACACACACAATATTTCTTTTTATGGCATAACAATAAAGAAAGCATAAATACATAAAGCCAAAATCATTGAAAGTTATATTTTTTGGTACTTTGAATAGGGAACAAAATATGGCCTTGATCTCTTCTGCCTTTAACCTTTAGAAAATGCTGATTGTCAGCCTTCAGAGGTCAAACTATATGAGCTTATTTGCAATACAATTAGTGATGTTTAAATACAGCATTGAACATCTTCTGTGTTTTTGTTATTTTCTATGAAATAAACATTGTACAGACACCAAACTTACATAGAAAAATCATAATATTTAAATGTTTAAATATGCCAGATATAGTAACAAATCTACATTAAGTCTGGGACGAAACTGGTTTGTGGTTATTGATAAACTTATTTTCCATAAATTAAAGAGGACATTTGATTTGAAAACTTGTTACTGTTCATGTTGTCTTATTTTTATTTTAGAAAATAGTTTAATATATCTAATGCCACACCAAAGAACACGGGATATCAATTTGTCCATCCATTCTCCACCCACCTGTCCTCTGTGGGGTCATGGAGGGCTCAGGCCTATTCCAGCATCTCAGGTTGTAAGGCAGGAATCACCCTGTATAGATGGACATGGGATATCATTCTTTCTAAATAATGTTTAAAGAAACAGACAAGTAAACAAGGCTGGTTACATTCAGTCCATCACAGTCCAACAATGATGTACTGTGCTGTTAGTACACAGCAGTCTGTGGCTTCCCCTTAGCAGTAGTTTTTTAAACAGGGTTAGGGTAAGATTTACAATATATTTTTTATGCAGTATTTTTATATCGTATTGAACTTTATAGATTCAGCCAGGGAATCTCTCTCAGTGTGATTTGGTGCTTGCAATTCTTATCTCATAGGTCAGTGAACTTCAAGTGGGTGGCAGAATGCTGAACTGATATTTTTTTAAATGGCAACAAAACTGTTGTTGGGTAGAAGACTTAGTTTTAGATTGGAACAAAAATGAGCTGGTATCTTTCATAGGGAGTGGGGGATAGCTTTATGCTTTCTCCTTCCCGTTAGAGGGCCATTAACGACTGATCGTTTACATTTATGCTCTTGGCAGATGCCTCTCGTACCAGCTGGATGTTCAGATCAGGCAAGTTTGAGTATGCACCAATGCCAAGAGGGCTGAATATATGGATTTTGTTAATGACAGATTACAGTAGGTTGAGAGTGAGAATGAAAGAGAGAGAGTAGAGGAAATAGGTAGATATTTTGAGAGATAAAAAGAGAGTGCAGGAGATAAATGGCTTCACAGGATGTGTTAATCAGAGATTAATTAAGGCCATTTCAGAGGGGATTGGCCTAGTCTTTTTGGGTAGCAGGTTTGATGGGTTAGTTTTAAAAATTGATTTGTTTCATGAAGGCATCTATGTTGCAGTTGAGAGTGTTGTAAAGCTTTAACTGCTTACAGCATCCACACACAAACACACACACCCACATCTTTTCTGATTAACATGAGAAAGAAAAGAGGCAGTCGACTGTTTTAGCATAATTGTGGCTTTGCTGGTTTCACTCGAGTGAGATGCTTAATTAAAATAATAAATCACGCTTCTGTGTTACAGCTAAAGAAAACCTTTTTTGCTTTCTCTTTCCCTCCCTCGCTGAGAAATGTATCATCAGTGTCGCTGTGAAGGTCATAGAGCAGCCATAGTGTCCAATCCAGGCCCACATCCACCCAATCTCACTTCAGGATTAGCTGGTGAACTCGTTAACTGGTTAGCAGATATCGTTCTGTCCCTCCCCCACCACCCTTCCGGTTTTCACCCCAGAGCAGCCTTGAGTAAGACACTATTACCCCACATGGGATGGTTAGATTACAATTTACCCATAATCCCCCACAATCTACAGAAACGTGACATTCTCTGCATCTCTCTTTCAGTCTCTCTGTTTTATTTTCTCATGCTTCCTTCTCATTTTGCACACTTTAAAATGATTAAGAATGGAAATTCCTGCACATTTACTCCAGTGGTATATTGAAGATTTCTGAAGGAGGCAAAGTCCTCTCACTGCTGTTGGGTATTTCAGTTCAATGCCTGTTTCTGTTAGAGATCCATATGATGATGACATACACACTTTATGGGTTGCTAGGAACATCATTTTGTATTTTAATATTTTGTATTTTTATATTGATATATGCCTATAATATATTTTCAAATTCATAAGAAAGTCTCAGAATGTTGTAATAATGTTTTACATAGTAATAATTTTTACACTGTATAAAACAGAAAATGTGTAGTTTTCATTTGTTACTACTAACTTTTACTATTAACAGCTAATATTAGTTGTCATTTCTTTTTGGACCATTCATGTCATGGTGAGGATCTATTTTTTGTACTGTTAATTGTTTTCTCAGCCAAACTTTATTGCCACTCTGAGAAAATGCAGGCAAACACGGTCAGTCACGTTCAACAACAATTATACACTTGAACACATCTTTTATTCCCATTCCAGTGGGCATTATGATATTGTTGGGCAACTCCACACTCTTCTTCTCTCATCCTTCTGGCTACATGCCCCCCCTCTTCATCCTGTTGGAGCTTCTTTCTCACCTGAAGCCTGGTTTGGCATCCTCTGCTGAGATTATGTTTAATCTGGACACGTGCCACTGCCCTCCCTTCCTCCCCCTCTCTCCTCTCCGCTCTTGTGCAGAAATCTTTGGCTGGAGGCAGGGCCATAGCTAGGAATTCTGGACTCTTTGATGTATATGGCTCTGGGCCCCTTACCTTATCAAAAATAAATTTCTAAAATTGTTGTAGGTGAAAATGTTAGGATTTTGAAAAATCAAAAACAAACACAGGTCACAAACTACATTTGTAACATTGACGTGTTAACATCTTTGTTCAAAAGGTCAGATTTCCTTGCTTCCTTTGAAGCATGATGGAACATTCTCAAATCAAACTGGCATAATGTGCATTATCAGGATTCACACAAACTTGTGGAATCCATTTTAGACAGAGATTGGTGTCAATAAAGCAAGGGGGAGAAAGGAAATGCTCAAATCCATGTGAATTCAATTCAATTCAATGTTTTACAACAGAATGTCTGAATCAGTTTGCATATTCAGAATAATAATTTATATTTGTTAGTACCAAAGTACCAAAAGAAACAAGCAGAGATAGATAGATAGAGAGAGAGAGGAGGAGGGAAAGGAAAAGAGAGGGGGTAGGGGAAGGTAACTATGGTAAATTAATTGCTGCTATATGGATCCTGACACCAGTCAGTCAGGGTCGGTCTGAACCCCCTGCCTTTCATTTACGGCAGCACATACCCACTTATGCCACTGTAATAATAAGTAATGCACATTTCCTTTTTGTTTTTCTTCTCTAAATGATGCATCTTTGAATGAGAGTTTGTAAGGTTGACTGTGCCCCACTGCTAATTTAAAATAAACCGAATGAGAGCTGTGAACTCCACTCAAGAGTCTAATAGCATGCAATTGCTTTTAAAGAAACCCTATCTATAATGGCGCCATCATAAGTCTATCTTAAAAGATCAGAGGCAAATAATTAATTAAGTATAAATGTTTGATCAGAGGCAAATGATTAAAAAAGTACAAATGTTTGACTATTAATACTGTAACTATACACTCAGAGTATGTTTATATGTGAGGCCTGTTTCTTAAGCAAAGCTAATTATTAAAAATTACAATTTGTCTCTCTGCTTAAATAGTCCGCAAAATTGATTTGCCTTCCTGTTGCCTCCTCTGACACTCTCTATGACATGTTCTTATTATCAGCAGCACAAGAATTATCACGTACATTAATCAGAAAAGAATTCAGCTGTTAACTGTGTACTTTAATTACAAATCACGCACATAGCCGACGACGAAACCGAACTACAAAAATCAGGATCTTAAAATTATTATGATTGCAGACATCCTGTTTGTGGATGATCATGAGAAAACTCTGACCTTGAGAAACGGTCTTTACATAATCACACATACTGATGTTCTGAGTAGTTTTGAAAACGACCAGAGCTTCCTGCCGAAGACAGACATTATTACAGAAGGCAGAGAAAGTGCCAGTTCTGCGCTCTGTGCGTGTATTATTAATGTGAAGGATTTTATACTGCCAGCAGTATTTTTCCAAACCAAACACACACAGATGAAATGCCTCTGCACCGTAGAGTGAAGACACATGCATAATTTTGCGATGCACATGCAAGCGCTAAAGTGGTGCGAAACGGAGAAGTGGGTCATGGAGTGATTTGTTTTAGAGAGGGGGTGGAAAGTGGGTCACTGGATGCAGAGGCGGTGAGAGGGGGGGTTGCTTTTGGGAGCTTCTGTGTGCTGTTGCTGGGCTGACTATTGGGGCGTATTGAGAAAAAAGGGAGGGAGCCAGTGAGACAGAAAGAGAAGTTCCCATCCTTTTAGGAATTAGTCATGTTGTAGGGTCCGGGAGCATCATTATTTCAGGACACATCTGAAGATACCAGAGCTGAATGCGGTATTCCAAACACGAGAGACTTCAAGAGCTTCTGGAACTACAAAGAGAACGTATAAAGATCTAAGGTAAAGAAACTCCAAACAGAGATGCTCTAAAAAAACAAAACAAGACATCAATTCTGCTCTTGCACTTAATCAGCAAACCTGGAAAAACTCGACCGTCCTTTCTATCAGAGCAATGTGGTCTCAGCTAATGAAATTGCCACTAATATTAAGGGCACTGGAGGACACCAGTGACCCAAGGGGAGAGAAGGGCATCGATCCCCCCACAATGAAGTCCTCATGACTGAGAGCTCATGCTTTCAGCTCACACTGGAGATTACATTGCATACTGCTATATCTAGCATTACATCCACTGTGCTGTTAGCCAGACAAAGGGTTTCACAAAATACATCCACTACATGAAGCATCAGCCATGCACTGTTGTCTGTTCTCTACCTACTGTGATACTAATATTCTATATTTTATATAACTACTGGCTATGGTACTCTATACAACCTCATGCTAAAGTGTTGTGTTATTGTGCTGTTTATGTGATAGTTTAAATTTGTCATTTTGAGTTGACTAAGGATAGTATCTAAAAATCATATAGTCTATGCATTAGATTAATTTATATAACAGACATTATATGCATGCATGTATATGTGGATGCATGTTAGTGCAGCGGTGAATACAGTAGCACATGCTGCCGATTTACTGAACACCCTACCAAGCGTTCTGTATAGGTACAGCTGTAAAACATGCACACATATAAGTGCACACTCACATACACATCTATGTAGCCCATAGGCACACACAGTAAGATGTACATATAATAGCCAACTCAGCATAACACCCATATACCTTATAGGCACAAGTGTATAAAAGCACAGAAACATACCCTAACACACACATGCAGCAATGCAGCGCTTTCATTTTCCAACACACATGCTGTAGGTGGCATTAGTTTAAAATAATTATGAGTTTAAAATTCTGTAGGTTTAGGTTTTAAACTCATTTAGCTTTAGTCTTTGTAATCTCATGAATGTCCTGCTTCAGCTCATCAGTGAATAGTCTGTTTTAGCAACCCATCTGTTATATGACCTCTTTAAAATGATGTAGTAAAAGACCGACTGCTTCAACAGAACATCTGGCTGCTTTGTTTTTGTTTATTTTTTAATGGAAATTTTCATCTATGCTGACATACACTATATGAACTCTGGAAATAAAAAAACATACATTTCTCAATGAAGGTTATACATTGATCTACCTACTTCTTTAAAAGACAGGGTATAAAAACAGAATGGCCGGGATTTGTTTTTCAAATATTAATGTGTTGAATTCTGATCTCTGAAGACCAAAGAATGGCTGCAAACCACAGCCTTTGTTTAAACATGTAATACTACAATATGAAACATTTGAATATACTGCAATGTGGAGTCACTTTTAAAGAAACGCCCACACATGCATGGATGAGTATTTAAATTGAGCTCTTACCACGCTAAAGCACGTACACACACAAAGGTACAAAGAATACACAATATGCCAATACACACACAGACGGAGCAGGTCCTGGGATGCCCGTCATTTGTAATGAGGTGATAATCCAGCTCAAACGCTCCTATTTGCTAATCTGTCAGATTACAGATTAAAGTGTGCTCAGAGGACGCTGTCACAAGGAGGAATGCAGGCTAGGCTAGTGCTCACACACACACACACACACTGGCCCTAATCTTTTTTATTTACATACAATATATATTGATGTAATTTCCTGGAGCATCTACACACAAATAATTCAGAAATAAACAACAAAGATCTCATGTAGGAATATAGCTGTATAGCCAAAAATATAAAAAATGCATGGGCACATTCTCAGTGTGCAAACAAGTACACACAAACACACAGTTTCAAAGGTGGCTGTGAATGTTTTACACACCAACAGTATTCCTTTTTTGTTTTAGTTCCATTTAAAAAAATGTATGTCTTAAAATCACTGTGGTGTGTAATGAAAGTTTATTATATCAATTATTTCCATGTGTAATAATGTGTAATTAAAAAAATTACTATTACTAGAATTTTTTACTAAAAATTCTGATATTACTTGTATTCTATTAAATAACCGTTAATCTTCTAGAATTATGACGATGGTATTTTTGGAAGAACAGAATATTTTTGTGGTTCTCTGCACAGAATATGCTGAAGCATAGAATTGATTTAAATGTCAGCTTTAGTTCAAACACTGTTCAAAATCCAAGACTAAACAGTATTGATCTCTTCTGTACTGCTAGCTCAATGGGGTTTCACGCTTTGAAATGCATCCAGATTTCACACCGTGGTTATCAATTATGAAAAAACGAATACATTTTTTTTTTCTTTTTTTGCATTTTAAGCTTGTTCAGACATGCTTTGTCCGTCTGATTTGCACTGATTTTACACATTAGTGAAGTAGAGGTTCGTGTTGTATCATGCATGATGTATTGCGTATGTGTGTGTGTGTGTGTCAGAGGAGCATATTGGGTTGTCTCCCCATGGCCCCCTATCTACAATCAGCTGATCACCCTGAAAAGATGGAGTGCTCCAGGGTCAAAGGTCAACTGTGGCAACCCCCACCCCCCAGTAGTCAGTATGTATTACCATATATTAACCGTCAATGCCTAGACCGTCAAATGTACAGACTGTGCACTATTTTGGGTCTTACATTCACATTGTGTGTGTGTGTGTGTGTGTGTGTGCATGCATGCACCTTATTTTCAAATGTAACTGCAGCCATTTATGTGATATCTCTGTATTCCTAGGTAAGCACAAGGCTATACTATATTCATTTGTGCATTCTCTTTGTGTGTATATATGTGTTATGTGCTAATTGTATGTTAATGCAAGTGTGTGTATACGTGTGTATGTTGGTCAGAGAGGGTCTCCCCACCCCTGCTCAGTCAACCCCCTGAGTGTGTAATCCCTGCCAGCTGTCCCTACAATCTAATCTCTCTACCACGATCAGCTGGGACGTTACACGCACGTGTGTGTGTGTGTGCCCAGGGAGGTGGGGGTGGTGTCAAACGGAGAGCATAAATTGTAGCCCAAGCGTGTGTGCAGCGCAGTGTGTGTGTGTGTCTGTGCGTGTGAGCTGCTCATCCTTTACATACCTGCTCTTTACCCTTTTCCTCTGGATATATATACATATATGCCTCTGTGTTTATATATGTATATTTGCATTATATATATTTTTAAAAATATATATTTTTATTTTATATATTTTTAGAGCGTGCACTGCAGATGGATTTTTGCAGGCTGATATAGCTTATGGTACGGGGAAATACTCATCTTTTTTTATTGTTGTTGTTTTTTTTAAATGACTGCGGCATCCTAGAACCTGACATCCCCTCTTCTCTCCTCCTGCATGCATGAAACCTTCCTACCTGCCTACCTCTCCCCTGTCCCCTCCACCCCCAGAACATCACTCTGCAACACTGCTCTCCAGCCCCTAGGAAAGGAGCTTCATCTGGGGTAAAGAGCTTCGGGAAGACCCCTGTTCATCCAGGGATGGAGAATAGCAAGAACTGAACGGAACTAAACCGGGATATATGGTTTTCTATGGGGGCGTTTTCTCCAGTAAAGCAAGAATACAAGAAAAAGCAAGAATTTTTTGCTTAATGTTAGCAGTAGTTTTGAAGAAATACTTGGAGCTTCTTGTGGCTGTATAACAAAAGTGTTGTAATATTATGCCATTTTTTATTTTCCAAAAAAAACATATACATCCTCTGATATCTGTAATGTATGCATTTTATTTCAAATGTCATCATCAGCTTCAAATCTTCTGATGTGATTTTAACCCGTACTTGTTTTTACTTGCGGTATAGGTACATGTATGCTGAGAGAGAGGATGAGAAATGAAAAAGACAGAGAGAGAAAGAGAGGTGGGGGAGAGAGGAAATAAGGAGAGTGAGGGAGGGAGAGAGAGAGAACAGACCGTAATAGGGAAGCACTAGCTTTACATTGCGATGCTGGCAGGCATCTCATCATGGCGGTGGATGTTCTGCTGAATGGACGGAGGGGGAGAGCAGTGCATAGCTTTGCACCTTCACACATCTCTCACAAACAGCTTTGCTGGCCCTCTTTGTTTGGCCGAGAGAGGCAAGATCTACTGGAAAGAAACAGAAGGCAGGTGCAAGGGCTTCTTGCAGAATGGTACAACAAAAGGTAGATCCTTCTATCTCCCTCTCTCTCTCTCTCCCTGTGTCTCCTTCTCTGTCTCTCATGCAATTTCTCAGGTCATGTATTCAGTAAAGTGTAGTCAGTATTGTGGATTTCAGCAGGGAAGGTTGTAAATGTATTTGAACCAGGGTTGAAATGCTATTTTGTATAAATCTTAAATATGAAAAAGAAAACACTGTGGTCCGGTCTCACATTGTTATTTATGTTCTGTTCTTATTATGTATTTAGGCCACTTGGTGACAGGATTTAAAATGGCATATACATGCGCACACATGCTCACATCGGAAGTGTATGGAATCCTCAGAAAACAACTGAGGAAAAATGTGCCATAGTGTATTGTAGGTGTTCGTGTGTGTGTGAGACTGTTCAGTTGTGTGATTAGAAACTCTGGCATGGACTGTACTAACACAACACCCACAGCAGCTGCAGAAGGACAGGTGAGAGACAGATGTTTTAAGATGAGTATAGAAACAAGGTATTGTATTGAAGGACAAGTACAAGATGTGCAGACTGGACCAAAGACAGAAAACTAGCGGGAAGGCTAAAGTGCACAATATAACAATTTGTGTGATACAAGCATCTTTATGGTCAGAGCAGACCACATGGATAAAAAGGAACGAAGACAATTTGTAAGAAAAGTGGATCAGAACGCAGTGCAAGGTTTGGAAACTTGGGTTTATGCTCTTTGTGTTCACAGTGGACCTTGATTTAATTTCAATACAATTAAGGCACGCGGTGAATGCCAAGAGAGAAGCCAGCAGCATCACTCACCTGAGCTACAGAGAATCAGAGACCGGTCATTATTCACACTGTCTACAGAACAAAACTCTGCTTTCAGCACAGTCACTATAACTGCTGTGGTTTTATACTGCATGTTTCAGAAATTCTATGCACAATAAAAAAATACATTCACCATTACACTGTCAACCCTTAAATGGGGGCTATCTAATCTCTTTATACTTGGCAAACACCATATCTGCGGAGGGCAACAACCATTTTGCATTTCTATGCATTGACCAAACAAATATACACAGGAGGCCTAAAACACATTTAATGATTTAAGAAAACTACAACTGTATCTCTCCAAGACCATAAGGTTATTTTTAGTGGCACAATGATTGGCGAAACTTGCAAATATTGTGTTATGACGTACATTAAGGCGACATCATTACAACGCGCGCATACGCAGCGTTGAGATTAAACCTTCAGATATAAAAAAAACTGTGGAAAAAATAATATTAAATATTTCACGATACTGCCTTTTCTAAAAATGCGCAGACCTTTGACGCAGTGAATGAGACCGAAACAAGTCTGACGTCCTGTGGCCTAGATCGGCAGTAGATTAAACAGGATTTAAACACAAGAACACAGCACAAGCACCAACACATGAGGCCCATTGTCAGCTTCTGTCACAAACCTACCACTCACATAATTTCCCTTCAATCTGTCACCCATAAATCACCCATCCGCTCTGGGCACGTGCCGCAGATGTTAAGAGGGGTCAAAGTTTACGTATTTATTTATGACTAATTATGATTTTCACTCACAAAACAAAGCCAAACGGGGTCTGGGTGAAGGTCCTGCCCCTCAGGGTAGATTTGTGTCGACGAAACACACGACTCTGTGAAGACAATAAAAGCAAATATTAATCACTCTGACAGTTATTCAGACTAAACGAGACGTTGCTGGTGTCTCATTTACACATTAATTTACACTGGGTGTTAATACTATAGCTTATATTTTTTTCCTCGTGACACTTAAAATAACGTGAAAGTTATTGAGCCTACTTTTTCACACTGCACAATTATCTACTTGACAACAGTTATTTTCCAATAACGAATGTTTAGGCTATCATCATCACAGACAGAGTTTTTATATTTTAGTCATGAACTAAGCATCAGAGGAACGTTGTCTTGCACTTTTTTAGGCTACATGTTATATTCTTGCATTGCACCCAACTAACCTATAAAACACAACGAATTTTGATGTTTAACGTTTTTAATAAAAATAGACTTTATAATTCTAAAATGAAACCGAGGCATTTCAATAAAAAATACAAAATTATATAAAAAGGTCTAAATTAAAGCATGCCTTAAGTCATCATTTTCGTGGAAAAATCATTGGACATACATTAAAAATATTTTTTAAGCTTTAGCTAAAAGTGGCGGTCTGTGTTTTAAGATAAACATATATACATGACAAATAAGTGTAAGGTTTACCAAACACAAAACTTTTCAATCTTGCCATATCCTAGAAGAAACATAAGACCAAATTACAATTCATGCAAATTGTGAATAAATTGTTTTGAAGCATACCTGTGTTATAGAAACAAATATTAAAACAAATACGCTTATAAATTAATTCCAAATTTAAATCGAGAAAACCATACACCATTTAGCATGCCATACAGCTTTCTTTAGTGAAAAAGTCTTTGCATAAATGTATTAACCAAAATCTGTATTATCTATTAAGTCTTCTTTTAATAAATCCCAGTCTTATTTTTATTCCCTATTAATTGAGAAAACTCGAGCTTTTTATGGACCTTTATTGTCGACTTGCGTTAAATACATTTATAGCAATTGAAAAGACATTTAGACGGACCTTTTTTATTCACGTTCGATCCACATATGCACATTCGTTTGAAACACATCGGTCCCTCGGTGTAGTACAGAAATGATTTTATTATGTAAATAGCGGTCTTTGCAGACATGGCCAGGCGTTACTAATGGCAAAAAACATGCGCGTCCTCTTGATAATGCGCTGAACGCACGCGGCTGCGCGACTGTTCACAGACTGATAAACAAAACGCGTGATCCTCGCCCCGCACCCCGCACACAATCCGGACGACAACGACAGTTGGATAAAAGGCGATAATACTGTCTGGGGTACAGGAAGAATCTCAATCGGAAATTCACAACAGCTATTCCCAAACCCCCGACTGATTGAGTTTAGGCCTACATGTCTTTGTTATTCAGGTGCAGTTTGTTATCAGTGTGGCCACACGGATATGATCTCAACAGCCTGAGATTCGCTTACGGTCATGCATTTGATAAAAGCAATTGTTCCAGAAGTATGTGACACAAACACGTCTTGGTGTATTTGTTTGCGAAATAAAATAACCCATCAGTGTTGTTTTAAGATTTAAGGATGTTCTTACAGAGCAGGAAATACATAAATACATTTTACTAATTGGGATATAGGTAGACTTTTCTTTCAAACCTATTGTACTCAACACAATTTTTTATGACCTGAAGCCTTTACATAATAATGTGAACAACAGTATGCTTATACACAGCATGGTTTGTTATAGGGCTAAGAAAGGTTCCCTATATTTGTTTTTATTTTCAGAAAAGATGACAATACACACAGCGACAGACTAGACTGCATCTGTCTTAAACACACTGCATCAGCGTTCTTCAAGACACGTGCCGTCCCCTCCCCACCTTCATGTTCTCTGGGGATCCCAGGAGGTTTTGGGGTCCCTTGAGGGAGAGAGGCCGAGGTCAAAGAAGGGCCCCTCAGGCGGCTTGACATAGACAGACAGGAGGTCGAACCATGTGCTGTATCTTGTCCCCCCTTCCTACGAAAAACACTCCCAATATCATCCATGCACATGGAAACATGAAAAAGACACACACTAGCATACCTCATCATACATACTATCTCTATGCACTTGCAATATTTACTTATAGGTACATACACAATATAGCCATAAACTCATCAGAAAACCAGACAAAAATTAAATTAGACAAGTATGATTAGGATAGCCTACTTCAAATCCTAAAACACTTCATAATAGCCCAGTCACAGGAGGCTGTGTTGTCTTGCAGAGTCATTGATTTAAAGGTTTAATTGATTGATTACTGACCTTACTACAAGAGCAGCCCTTTAGAGTTTATTTAAAGTTTAAAATTCACACTTCAAAACAAAAAGCCTTTAAAAGCCATATTGCCATACCCAGTTTAAGTTAAATGACCCATTGAATTTTTGACTGCTGGCTTTATCTCAAGCAGAAATGTTTGGTGATGAAATGCACTGATTCTGTATGTCCCAAAATGCCCTATACATATTTATGTTTATCAAGCCATTGTAATTTTAGACAAATGGTTGTGAGGTAGAGACAAAACACAGAAATAAATGTTTATAAACAATATTCTGCCTCTTTTTTTACCAGCCTCTGAGACAAAACCCGTCTCTTGAGTATGTAAATGTGGAATGTGTATGAAATGTGAAAATCTGGTCCCTTTTAAGTAAGACCCATTAGGATAAGTATATACTTCAAATATTTGACAAGTATATACTTGTCAGATATTACAACTGAGACGTTTATGAAAATATCTGACAAAAGAGAAACCATTAAATTGAAGATCAAATTAGAAGAACCATATGTCACACGTGCAAGTTGAAAAACGCATGAAAAGTGAAGGTCTTACGCCCCCTGTTGGACAAACCTTTGCAATTCCATATCCTGCCGCCATTTTGATTCGGAACTCGTCGGAAGGGGGAAAAACGACGAACTGTGGGTTTGAAACAATACGTACACGCTTCTCACACGTAAGTTAGTATTTATGAACTCAAGGGTCATCCAACACATATATGGAAGATGTTCACACATCTGAGTAAATACCGGACTTCTGCGTTTAGGTTAAAAGTGGAAACAGCACCCCAAAGAGACCATTTAAGAATTTGTGTCAGGGGACTTAAAACAGAAAAAGGTCTCACAAATCACGCCATAAGTTACTCTGTACTGACCAACAGAATGGAGAAAAAAAAGCGCATTTGTAATATAAGCACAGCACCTTAAAAGATTAAATCACTTGCTTATTAAGACCTGGGTGACTTACATGTGAAAACATGACCATCATTATGAAAAGGCTCGTGCAGGCCATTTGTATCAAAGCAAAATGACTTTACCACTTACAGATGCTTCAGTTTATCTTCAAGATTAGGCTAAATTAATAAATCTGTTAGCAAAACACATTTTGCTTTTCCCTGACCAAAGTTGAGTTATAGGAAATTACCTTGACACGTTTGACAATACAAGCATGGCATGAACATAGGGCACAAAACCTCTAAAACTGGATACCAGTGAAAACACAAATGCCTCAACGTTTTAGTCAGAACATGTACCACAG
Source organism: Chromobotia macracanthus (assembly GCA_036877525.1). Taxonomy (NCBI): domain Eukaryota; kingdom Metazoa; phylum Chordata; class Actinopteri; order Cypriniformes; family Botiidae; genus Chromobotia; species Chromobotia macracanthus. Next base: position 2,155,804 of record JAZGTH010000060.1, on the reverse strand, counting down.
TTTAAGATATAGCAGTTCCAATTTAACATTACATGTAATACCATATTTTGTGTTTTACAGAAAGCAAACACACTTTAAGCTTTGTGCAGCATCTTTATTCTGACACTGCTAAATGCCAGCAGTTCTTGCAGGAGTTGTTTAATGCACCGACATGAACATATTAGAAGGGGGATGAAGGGCAAAGTGTGCAGGCAGCTAGTGTAGGTGCTGGGTGGATGGAGGGACCAGGCATTTGAGGACACAGGTTAGTGCAAGGCATAGTATTTAGTCAAACAAGGGGAAAATGCAACACACAAGTTCTGCCGAGTATACCACATTTATTTTTAATGAACTGATTATGGAAAAGAGAGGGTGCAAGGCCCTTCTCAATGCAGACTTAAGAAACGGAAGTAAAAGACGAGAAAAAAAAATAATGGGAGAAGAGCAGCCCATAGCAACAAATGTTCTTCAACTTGCAGAAGAAATGGGAGTAAATTGAAAATAAACTTACAACTGTGAAACACAGTCTCTTTTGTATACTATAAAACTGATCCAGTGACCAAAGCCTTAACTCAACATATCTGCTTCCCCATTTACCTTATCCTGCCAAACACCCTCTATTACCAACACATGAAAACAAACAACAAATTGGAACAGAAAAACAACTCCCTGGACATTCATTTTTTGAAATACAATTACTTTCCATTATATAATATTGGCAGAGGGCTGGGGGGGTAAACTTTTTCAGAAGGTAATGATACTTTGTTTCAGATCCAATAAGGAGGAAACGGGAGAAAAAATGCCTATAAAGGATCCAGGCACTAGAACTCAATGTTAAAAAAAAATTTTAGTAATAGAGAAGCAAAGCCTTGTGCTTGGACTGTAAAACCAGATGTTTTTCTAAAAAAAAAAAAAAATAAAAAAAAAATTGAAAATGGGGGTGAAAAGAGGAGTCAGCGGAACAAAAACAGGACTGAAACCAGAAGTACTGGGCTCACTATTAGAATCCTATAGAATTATTAAGCTGTAGTCCTATGAATAATCGTCATTTTCTTTTACTACAAGTTCGAAGTAAGTCTTTTAGGTCAAACAGAAAATCAAAGAGTCTTCATTTAGTTTTTTCCTCGTTTTGAATCCTTAGTTAAATCTTTCCCCAAAGTAACTTCTGAAAATATCTGGTTGTAATATTGGGGAGAGAGGACAGGGCCTGTCAGTCTTTATCAGCAGTGCCTGTTACTTCACACGTCCCTGGCGATCCTGGAAAAAAAACAACAAAACTAAATACAAGTAACTATGCATATTGAGAGATCATTCTGACATCAAAAGGGCCTGCTGTCTAAACTAACGGTGATGACATTAGGGTTGTCACAGTATGAGATTTTCACTACTCGGTTATCATGGCCAAAAGAATTCACAGTCATTGCGGTATCTGTTGAGATTTACAAAAACATTAATACTTAAAGTAATTTTGTTTATTTAGCATTTTCTCTTTTGGGAGGCAGAGTGTAGAGAGGCAGAGAAAGTTGTGGCACTTAAGGTAAAGTGTTAAATGTGTGCAATAGCACCACCTACTGTGTTGGAGTATCAACCAGATACTGGCACTAAATTATTCACAATATTATCATGCGTGTAGTATTAACACAGTATCAATTATCTTGGTTATTAATATCAATACCGGTTGTTGATATTAATGTCAGTTTGGATATTAAACAGACCTGGATGAAATGCTTTATTATTTATGTGCATACAGAAACTACTTTACAACAGATAAAAGACAACAAGCAAGAGATGAAATCTGCAAGATGCATCACCTGCATTCTGTAGTGGCTCCGACTGGAGTTACTGGAGTATGGATCACTCCCCTGAACCTCCACCTGCCCAGACACAAAAATATGAGCGTTAATCAAGTACACCTGAACTACCAATAAATATTCTTTACAAATAAATTACAGTATACAATATATATAGTATTAATATATAAATAAATGTTACATTAAGCCTGTTAATGTGTTTCACAGCTTAATCGGCATACTGTAAGAAAATACCAACTCAAAACATTATGCTTGAAACTGAAAAGACATGGCTTAAAGTCCAGTTGTGTCAAGTTTACAAAATTGTAAATGGTCTACTCTATAATTGACTGAAATGACAGGTGTGGAAGGACAAACTGGTGAAATCTTCAAAGGTGACCAAAAAACCTGAAAAGCAGAATGTTATACAGTAACACTGTAATGTGCCAGTTAACATATGTTACATTATACAGTGACTGCAACATGAAAAATAATGTCTTACACTTGTCCTTAAAATTGTGTTGGGACATTTCAATAGCAAAACCACACCATAAAGCCATTACTTTACATTTAACTAAATCTGATGACCTCCTCTTTCTTAGTGGCCAGCCCACAAACACAAAGAACTGTAATAAGAAATCTATTCTGGAGCTGTACAGCTACAATTGTCTAAAAATACTGAATTGCTGCTCTAACAACACAAAAAAATATGGCAGTTAAACATTTTTCATTCATTCCAGTAATTACTTGCTGTCAAACTACATCTGTAAATGCTGTTTATCTGGCAAAACTAAAACCCTTTAATGTGTGATGTGTACAATAAGTCTTTTCACTACAGAACAAGGCAAAAAACACACCACACCATATATAGAGGCCTGATATGCATTTCAATATGTTGTTTCACTGTTGTGTAAAATGCACACACACACAACAGTAGTATGCAGATGTTTGGTCAGATCTGAAACAAGCACAGGCAGAATCAAAATGTTTGTCAAGTTGCTTGAGAATTGATGTGGCTGGAAAAAACCCTAACAAAAACAAAACACAGATGTTCTTTTGTAGTGCTGAACAAAACATGTAATGCCCTCCAGCACACCTGTGGTTGTGAGTTAAGATGGGTTTAACCCCAAGTTTGTCAAATGTTTGTCATTTGGCACACTAGCATTTTGGTCACACAAAAGTTGCCTGTGTATCAAACCACAAAACTGCTTTTCCATTACATGTAGCATCAGAATCTACACCCAACAACATCTGTGCTGCATTTATCGAACTACAAGTGTTTTAATTCAGTGTAACTATTCTAATGTAAATGGGTATATACAAAGACAGCAATCTCAATTTTGAATTAGATAAACTAAGCAAAAACAAGAAAAAACAAGGTTTTTCAAAATGGACAACTTTCAGGGCAAAAAATTGAACAGCAATGACCATAACATTGCAAATATGACTTTAGCAGGTTGTGCACAGAAAAGATCTTGGTAAATAACTTTAAAAAAGCAGATTTATGTCACTGGAGAGACAAGGCCATAGCAGGTTACCTTTTTCACACTCTCCTCCTCTTCCTGACGTTTCTCGTAGTGTGAGAAGTCGTCAAAAATGGAGGTGGTGTGCTTGTAACTTGCAATGATCTTCAACACCTGACGTGCCTTATCCAACGGAACTTCCTGTGTGTCACGGGAGTTAGTGACTGGTTTATTCTCATTGTTTTCAAGACGAATGTGCCTCAGTTGGCTGTTTGGAACGTCCTTCACAAAGATCCAGCGCACATCAAACCGACCCTTCCATTTGTCCTGCGACCACACACCTGCACAGGTGTTGTAGTCCACTGGCGAACGCATCTCAGCTACGCCACAGAAGTGCCCACTGCCATTCACACTAAAGAGCAGGTAGAGTGGCCCTTTGTTGGCCAGTGAACGATACGCAGAGTCCAGACGCTTATTGCCATGCTCCGTGCTGCACCAGATATTGTACTTAATAGAGCGATGGATGTCATCCTCCGAGTAGCTCTTGATTATGAAGACGCGACCATGCTTAGGGTTCCAGTCAAAGTCCTTGGGATTGTAGTTGTTTACCATACGTAACTTCTCTAGGACTGGGTGGGGCTCTGCTGGAACAACAACTCCACATATTCCTGAATTGGGAGGGGATTGGCCAGGTCCACCCACCACATCACCAAAGCCGTTGGCACGGTTACGTGGGGGAACCCAGCGATTTGGTTGGGAGGGTTGGGGAGGAGGAGGGACTTGAGACAAGGGAGGTGGGACAGCACCCTGCTGCCCACTGAGGGGAAGAGGATGTTGCCCAAGCTGACCAGTAGGAGGAACCAGCTGTCCATTGCTGAGGGGTAGGTGCGGCAACCCTCCTGCAGTAGTGCCCGGTTGAGGGGATGACTGATTAGGTGGCTGTCCATTAGTGGGCATGGAACACTGCTGTGGGGTTGCTGGTTTAGGCATTGTCCCCTTGTTATCCCATGTTCCAATATCCATGTTATGTTTGATTGGAGGGGGTGGCAAATTTGTCCCACCAAGTCCCCCCTTGGTTTTCAGCTTAGGCTGCGGTTTGGCTGGCTTGCTGGCAATATCCGCCCAAGATGCAGTTTTTGCAGGAGCCATGGAGGCTGGAGGCATAGTGGGAGCTGTTGACACCTGACTCAAAGGCCCTCCAGGAAGTCCAGAACCAACAACTTTGGGTGCCATGTCTGCAGCACCAATCTTAAGGCCCGCCATGCCTTGATCCAAACTATTCATTCCCACTGCCTTGTTGAGTGGCTCATTGGCTGCAAACGGAGACTGTCCATCGATCATAGCACCTCCTAGCGTGCTGGGAGCATAGGCATAACTGCTGCTGTAACCTGAGCTCTGTGTGGACTGTCCCTGAGAGCTGCTGTTTCCCCAGGCCAAGTCAATCCCACTGGGAAAAAAGTTGAAACCATGCTGTCCCAGGAAAGGGTTGCTCCCCAGTGCCCCTGACTGGCCAAACATTGCGTCAGGGAGAAAGTGATGCTCCCCATTGCTAAGCTGTCCATAGGAGGCCAGGTAAGGCATGGGAGGGTCACCACCAGTAGACCATGCTGCTTCATTAAGCGAATAGGTAAAGCCTATAGAGGGGCTGTAGTAACTGGGCATGTAGGAGTCAGACATGGCCGTATAGGCATTGCTCTGTAAAAAAAAAAAACAACAAATTAGTTTCTATGTACAAACTCATCTGTAAATACTGTTTAAATGCAAACAAGTAGCAAGATAAATCTAGTTTATACTTTTACAATTAAATTATTCAAGACATTACTACTGGCATGAAAAGTACAGCCTAGTAAGACAAATAGGATGCAAGGACTTTACGGTAAGAGCAAAAGACATTGTGTACTAAAGAATCTTTGCATTAAAGCAACTCTCAGATATGTTTAGTGCTGTGCTGTGCTTCAAGATCACTTGGGGCTGTTTGTTTAACAGGGTCCCCCTCCAAGCACACAATTCCTAGTCTGCTCATATTTTCAACACCAGCAATCAGAAGCTTTGTGAGGGCAAAAGTGGCACAGCTTCCCTACAAAGAATCCCAGCATTCTTTTGACAGGGTGAATACTAGCCCCTTTATTCATCCATGTCCTATTTCTCTCAGGAGGGACATTTATTTACGGAACAGCCATTATTACATCAATGGCTAAGATATATTACTAAAGTAACTTTTAATTTCAATTGTACTCTTTTAAAGAACATCTGTACAGGTGCCTAAATTAACAATTAATCAATCACATTTCATTAATTCCTTGAAAACAACAAAATAATTCTGTGCAATTACTCATTACTTATGCAGAAACATCTACATCAAAATGCCCCACAACTCTGACAGCAACTGAATATCTGCCAATATCAATATGTATGGCAACACTTATTTAGCTACTGCACAGTGCGTCATAGTGACACCTTAACGGGACAATAAAGCCAAAAGACCAGGATGCAATTATGGGCCACAATAAATTCACAGAGAATAGGCAGCAAAAGTGATTGTCTCCTCTTTGTCTCTATGGGTTTCCTCTTTTGTTCAGTGTTGAAACAAGACCTACCTGTCTGGGCTGAGCATTCAGGTAAGGCTCAAACTCATCATCATTCAAAGTATCCTTTTGGGTAACAGCTCCGTTTTGCACTGAAAGTAAAAACAAAAGAAAAAACAAAGTTACTTAAAAGTTCACCCTGTCCTGTAGTCTGATGAGATGACAAATGTAATTACTTAAAATTTTATGCTAAGAGTGGAAAAACAAACATCATCTGGGCCACAACTTATTCTTAAAAGTGCTTTCTGAATTACAAAACTGAACAGTAATGCAGCTTAACAAACTAACAGCTAAAATAAACGTGTTCTGACCACTGCCACTGGGCTTCCTAAGACATCAACCCCTTAAGATTTAGAAGGAATAGAAAAAATACATAAAACAATGTGATTCTCACTCTGTCATCAAACATCAAATTCACGTGGTCAAATGACCAATTTATCATGCAGTTGTAGGATTACATGTTCATTTACAACCAAGTGTGATGCTGACAAATCCCTCAACGGGCTCTTCCTGGCAACGTGTTTCACTCTCTTATCTGTCATCCCTCTTCACCGCTGATGGGGATGCTGGGCTAAGGGCTCGTGTGTTAAAACATTTCTACATTTGACCTAAACACCCCAAAAACCGCGTTAAAAGTGAGCATAGGTGTGCGGTCAGGTGCCTGAGCTTGTGTCACGCTTTCAGATGCACACTCGGCCTCACCAGGATGCTAGGCGGCTAACTAACGTGGGCTCTAAATACGTGCTGTTCAAAGACCCACAACTAACCAAAACCAGATAAAACATCTACGATTAGACCTCGCACGACACACTGGATTGTTTATAAACATGTTTCACCACTCGATTTGATATCGGAGCTTACATGAACAAACGGCCCGCTAACAGCAACAGCGCAACACGAGACACGTTACAGGGCAAAAACGGCAGAGCAGCGCTTCACCTACCTTTATTTGCTTGGCCTTTCGGTCTCTGGATTGGGTCCAGGTGATTCATGAAGGAGTGAGTGTTGGAGAGGAAAGAGGGAGAATAAGCGAAGATTTATATGAAGCTCAGGCCTGAACTCGCGCTGCGAGAGAGAAAAAACCGCCTCGACGCCACTTCTGCTCAATGTTCACAAAATGCCTCTCTTTACCTGCTCCAGAAGGCTGCTGGCTGACATTTCTCTCTCCCCAGAGCCTGTGTATTAGACTGTGCGTTTGTTTGCGGGTTTACGTGAACAGTAAACTTGTGTTTTTTAAAGTGTTTGCACCCGCGTCCCTCTCTATCACGCTACAGCTGCAAATCAGACACACAATGGCGGGCTGCAGTTCCTCCACACTTCAACATGGCCGGGCCGCCGCTGCACGTTTATCCGCGGCGGAACAGCGCCACTCTGCGACTTGGAGGGTTAGGAGGACGAGTATTTTTACTGTATTGAATCTTTATTTCACATTTATGAATTACCTGTTGTAGGAAAACAGAAGCGTGTTGTCATGAACGAAAGCTACCGTGAAACAATAATTTCTTTAAGTGAAATTAACATTTAAACGATTATTGATAAAAGGAAATAACACCGTTTCTATCCGCCACATTTAAATATAAAAGTAACACATGACAACTCTGAGAAATTTAACGGGGATAAGCATATTACGATTATATCAGTTAATTAATATACTCGTACTAGTATATTAGTTAACTAAACAAATAACTTTGGTAGGCTTCATATTTTAAATCAAACTGAAATAAAAAAAACTAAATATATAATACACTTAAACGCACTTAAAACTGGCACTAGAAAATTAAAACAGAAGTAAACAAACAGAATCTAAATGTAATTTACCACCAACCACGGTTGCATTCTTATCTCTGTTAAAATAATGATTTTATGTAATTTATGTGCAATGCATTGTAAGTCTTAGAAAAATAATAGTGTACTGCCACCTGTTTGCTTACTAGGTGTCGCCATTACCGGTATTATAACTCAAAGAACTAGAAGTCTGTCCACGTTGGCCAATACAAAGGCTATGTAATGGAGACCTGGGCGGAACAAATATTAAGCAATAAATGCCTTCATAAATGTTTGTTATATTTAGTTATATAGTAATTTTGCATGTGAAGCAGTGTCTATCATTTCTGAACGCAACAAAGTTGTTCCGTGACAAACTATTTAGTGCAGTTCCTAGAAGTAATGAAGCGCACAAACTTTCTGTTGGTCATGTTATACACACAGCTGCGTAATCTCTCTCTCTCGCTGTCTCTCCTTCAATTACGGATTTACTTCAATGTCTTTTGTATTCAGGACAAAACATTAATTTGCACAAAAAATCAAAGTAAAATAACAGTAGTTAACAAGAATTATTACATCACTGATCAGTAAAATTGTAAAGTACTCAACACATTTAAGTGAAATATATTATAAAGGCGTCTTTATTTAAACTATAGCTATTAAAATGAATAAAGATCAAATGAGACAAAATATAATATTAATTGCTTTAAAGTACATAGTTCTAGTAGAGAAAGGCACATGACAGACCACTCAGGGTGATCTCTCTCTCTCTCTCTCTCTCTCTCTCTCTCTCTCTCTCTCTCTCTCTCTGATGTGAATGAACAACCAATTAAGACAGTGTGCTTATCTTTTACTTAATGTGTATTGATCCAATTTGTCCAACCCAGTCTCTGTCAAAACAACTAATTAGTAAATCTATCACATAATTCATCAGCATAGGTGAGACCTGTGCTCTAAATAATCTTGCTCAATGGCAGATCTTCTAAGATCGCCCATAATTGTAAGACTAGTGAATTCCTAAGAGTAAGTAATTAGATCTAATGAACTAGATCTTGTTTCTCGTTTTATGTATACACTGTATGGTTAGATGTGTTAATCCAAATGTGGCTACACTTAAACCCTTTAAACAGTTTAATATTTATTTTCAGAAAAGTGGATTGGGGGAAATGTTTGTGTGTGTTATTTCTATTTTATTTGAATTCTATTTTAAAAAGTCTGACCTTTTCAGTTGTGTGAAACAATAGGTGAGATATATTGTGCAAACAGGAAAGTCTCATATTAGCCCAGCAATTGAAACCAGTATGGGTGTAATAACTGGAACTGAATGGCCACAAAAAGGAAGATAAAAGCTTTGTGCTGACACATAAAATATACAGTATTTCAAATCACTTTTGCAATTTCTGGCAATTCAATGTCAGGAATTTAATTGTGGTAACATTTATTAGGGGTGGGGACATTAATACATTGCACAGGGCCTTGTTTTAAAACAACTCTAAATGGAAAATGAAATAGTAATAACATGAAAAATTAAATTTAGGTAATCTTTTAAGTTTAATTCTATGACTTAACTCTAAGACTTTAAATCTAATTTCAATGACAAGATTTAAATTTTGTAACGTATCAATGACAGTAAAGTTCCAACATTTGTCAGTTGTTTATTACGTCACCATAGCTGGTTAATGACATGTAAATCTTCTATTTCAAATAGATGGGAGTGATCTCAACAGAGTGTCCTGTACTGAAATGACACAGATATGACTAATGTTCTTCTGAGAAACAAGAGATGGAAAAAGATTTGATAAAGAATTTGGTTTTGGCTTGTGGGGTTAGGAGGGGATGACCTAGTCACTAAAAAGTTTGTGAAACCTTTAATATATTCAACCCTTTTATAATTCTGATTATTTTTTTCTAATTCTGTGTTTGATATTGGAATTATGATTATGGATATAGGATCAACATTAAGGCAGCAAAGTTTTTTTTACAGTGCCAAGAAAGTCAGAAGGTGAGAAAGTATTGGGGAACTCTGAAACATTTGGTGGATCTGCCCTTTAACACAGAGTGCCAGTATGATCATTGCGTCCAGAATGAACTCATCTGCATTCCTGATGCTGAGAGGTACCAACACCAACTGACTAAATGGAATAAATGATTGCTGTTGGAGCATGTGACACAGCAGCTTTGTAACATCATCTTTCTCTCTCTCTCTCTCTCTCTCTCTCTCTCTCTCTTTCTCTCTCTCTCTTTGTTTGTTTGTTTGTTTCTTTCATTGGTTCCTCCCCTCCTTCCTTCCTTCTGTAGGGACAGACAGCAGTGCCCTCATATGCTTGTGGTGCAATAATGTTCAACAACAGGGTGACAATTCTGCTACCCTTTAACATACACACACACACACACACACACACACACACACACACACACACACACACACACACACAGGATGACATCAGCTGCTTGTCTGCATCATTGGGACACTTGAGGCTGCCAAAGGGAGAATGTAGCACCCGTCAGTTACTTCAATCATGCTGCTTGTTCATGTACTATCCATACTGAGTGGGTTAGCTTTTAATAAACAGGCCCAAGGAGAAAGTACCTCTCTGTGGGCAGACATGGTGAAAATCAAGCCTAGTGAGAGGACAGAAGAATTCAATTGTAGGTGCAGGCATATAAAAGTTATTAAAAGCTTTATTGTAAGTGAAGTTACAGGCAATAAGTTATCTTCTCCCCTCCAGTCTCGTGTTTATTGAGTTTCAAACATCAGCCCCACTGATCCTCTGGTTTTACAGTTGACATGGATTTTTGGAAGGATGGAATGACCTTCAGTTATGCTGAACCCCAGACTTTTTAATGGATCCAGTTTATAATAATGATAACACACACCAATGGAAAGATTTGTCAAGCTCCAGATAATCTTAGATGGCAATCAAAAATCTTCAGCGCCTCACTTTATTCATATTCTAGAATGTACAGTTAAGAATGTTGGATCCCAAGTTGAGCTATAATCGATTGAAAGTTCTAGAACTCTAATGATATTCTAGAATCAGTCTGCTTGTGGTGTTGTTGTGGTAACAAATAGCTTGATGGACAGTGCATGTGTATCTGTGTGTGTGAATACAAAACATAACAACTGGGGTACACCACACATGCAGCAAAGCAACTGTACACCACCCATCCTCTGAAGCTATAGATGAAAAAGACAAACAACATTATGATCCACAGCCCTGACATACCCTGGAGATGAGCCAGGCTAGGCCCTAAAAAGCATTTGGCTATTTTCCTGAGTGCTCAGGTGGTCAAAGGAGGTGTCTGGATGTATTTTTAAGAATTTCTAAAACAAATTTAGTGGATAGTTTTTTTACTTTATAGTGGAAATTTTGGTTTTCCAGCACATTTTGGAAATGTTAGTTTTTGGTTGTAAAAACTTAAAAAGAATGTTCCTAAATGAGTGCTATTTTATTTATTTCTATTAAAGGCGAGCGTCACACCCTCCAGGTGGATACTCACGCTTAAACACAAGATTAATTTGATTAATTTAATTTACATAATGATACCAGCATTGTGCTGTTTGTACACTACAGCATATATCATTTTTTTGCTGGCAAGAAATATCTTGCACACCCTTTGGGAACCACTGCATTATGTTAGTCTTGTTTATTATTGGATATTGCATTTAATAAGCAATTAATGATTAAGCGTCAGTTATCATTTAGTTAATCTAAATGTACCTGTATTCAGACTTGTATTAGTTTTTTTTAAACTGTGCTATTTAAAAAACAAGAAAAAGCATAAATTATTTTTATTGCTCTTATTATATATTCTCAACAGAGTAGTATAAGCCCTGTGAACACTTGACTGAATTGTTGGTTTAGCTTTACGAGTGAGAAATTTTGTCTAGCAAGAAGGGTCAAAATCAAACAATGATGTAATCGGTATTTAGTTTCTGCTCATTCACACACACACACACACACACACACACACACACACACACACACACACACACACACACACACACACACACACACACACACACACACACACAGTCTTAGAAAGACAGGACCCAGACAGGGAATAAAACAAAAATAAAGAGAAAAAGAGAGAGAGCAAGAGACAGAGAGACAAAGTGAAAGGAGGGGGGCAGTCTGTCCTTTCCCCTTTCCCTAGTTTGGTCACCTAAAGCTCTATATCAGGGTCATACACTAGATTGTGATACAGACAGGGTAAACATCATACACATATAGTCAGACAACCTGTTTTCTTAGTAATGACAAATGACTTACTGTTCCAAAATGGAAGGAGAGAGTGATATGTGTTGCTGGGAAGATTTTGCAAAAGAAAAAGTGAGAGGGAGAGAGCAGTTGGTCATGGTCATTATATCATTGTTTCTTCCTACATGTGGTCATAGTGCAGAGCCTTTTCAAACTACATGCTGTGTGTCGTCAGGAGCAGCTGTCCGTCACGCTGAAACTCTCCGCTCTCGTCCCTATGGCATTGCATCATTCCATGATACCCTAAAAACACACCAATGAGAGGAAAGCTCTTCACGAGCCAAAGTTTCACAGTGCTGTTCTGCTGATGAGCAACAGCATGTCCACAAAGACTCTCTTCACATTCAGATATCATGTCTTTTAAATGTCTGTAAAATGAGAGTAAATTGTCGCACCCCTTCCCTGCAGCAGGGAATATTTAAACATACTCAGGACAGCAGAGTGGAACTTCATCCAGCTATGTCTCAAGTGTCGTGGTCTCTCCTTCCCATGAAATTCCATAATTGTATATTTCAATTGCTGTAAGTCTTCCGTGTTAGTACAATTAATCACATTGCATTTGCATTTAGTTTTACAAGAAATATATTCGTTTAATTACAAATACCTTTATCAGACACAATAAATGTCCACTGGTAGTATGTGTTATTTAAAAGCACTGATATGTAGGATAGATTAAGTGTGAAGGGAGACTTGTAGATTCAAAAGCAATATTAGGCAGAGGATTTGTTGGTCAGTCGAAGCTGACATAAAGTTCTGGCAGTCATCTCCTCTCTCTACCCTGAGCAAACACTTCAGAGACATTCCTATCTGTTTAACACTGCTGGATGAAATTCTGCAAATATTCCACACGATTCTCTTAACGTTCTAGAATGTCTGTCAAAAAACTCCTGGCACTTAAAGTCCAGTGTGGGCATTTTAATATCTGAGAGAATATCTGACACGGTTGACATTAGCAGCTTGGATTTGGAACATAATCTAAATGAATGGAACAGAGGTTTGAGATGTGTTTGACTGCCCTTGTGTTTGTTTAAGTGAAGGTGATAATGTGCGCTAGATTTGACAGGAATCTCTTTGCTGGAGTTGCGGTATGGACAGGGTGTCCAGTCTATACCTCCACACACTCATGTGCCATGCTGAGATTGAGCTAAATACGCATTGTGCTTTTCAGCACAACAGGATGCTAATTAGTTAAGCAGTTGGTATTAAATTGATCTGAAATAATTAAATAATAAAAAAAATAATTATTTTAAATACCACCTCTTTTCCCTTTATAATTGTTTTGTATTTAGTTTGTTTTTCATTTCCTAATCATTTAGTAAATCCATACTTCTTTTATTTAAAGCTGAATTCAAACCTATATTATATTAAAATCAGTGCTTATTTAGTGAAAAGGAAACATATACCTATTAACATATTTATTCAGAAAATCTGGTTTACCAAACTCATCACATAGTAGCTTTGCTCAAGAGTTGTATGGGTATGTTCAAGAGGGCCTCTTATTGTAGTCCAAACCCTTTACGCAACGTCGTGCTGTGCATTGTGTGTTACATTTTACAGTTACATTTTAGTGTGTGGTCGGGGGTCTTGCTTTGGGGTGGGAGGGGTCGACATGTGAAGATCAATCTTGGGCACATTCTCCGGTATAAACCAAACCAAGCTGTCAGGGCGCACGTTGGTGTGCATCATCGTGGACCACCGAGCAGTCTCCGCGTCCTCTGCTGACCACTACCGAGATGATGTACCGTTCTGCCTGATATTCCCGATCTGTTTCTCCACTTTTTCTTGCACGTACGCGACAGTGTCGTTGCTTGCGAGCCGAGGTGAGCCAGCGGGATCATGAGTTGTTTGGATGTTATGTATCCGGCTTATGGTCATTACGCACCATACGCGTCCAAAGCTTCAGCGTTCATCAGCGCATTACCGGTAAGCAGGTTATTCACCGCCCAATGCAGTACTGGTAAAAGCATAATTAATATTTAATTTTTAAACAATCGCTGTTTTTTTTCAAGCATGTTTTCTGCAAAAGTAAACTGTATTAGAGGTGCAAACTCATGACCTTTTATTATACATAAATTCAGTATGTATAATATTATTGACAGCTGTAAGAGGTATATATACTGTAATATGATAATTTGTCATACTGTCATGTTTGTCAATATGATTTGTCATACTGGCACACATACATTCATTAACACATTGACACACAGTGAGACACACACACGCCCACAAACAACAGTAGTGTGTTGCAATGGCTTTGAACCACTTCTCATTTTTAGGCACCCATTGGTCTGAGAAGCCCCACATCTCGCTGCAGGGAACTGATAGACAGCGTGGGGGCCCTGTGCTGCCCGGAGGGTGTGTCGGTTTCTGCCGGGAGCTCCAACTCGGCAGGTCCATCCCCATCGCCGTACCCTTTGACCAGACAGGTAGAAGAGGTTATGAAGGACAAGGAGGTTGGAGAGGCAGAATACCTGAGCTCACGCTGCGTCCTCTTCACTTACTACCAAGGGGACATCAGTAGCGTGGTGGATGAACATTTCTCCAGAGCTCTAAGCACTTACATGGAAGCAGAGGGCAAAAAGAGGCACAGCGATTCTAGCACAGGTGAGACCTTACTGTGGTGGCAAGAATATCTATTGGTTTGGTGTGGTTTGTCTAACAAAAGGATTTAAAGGCCTAAAGAAGGAGAAAAAGAATTTAAAAGCCCTGCAAATGTCCTGCTGTACTTGTGCATGCAAATAAGCTCAACCTTATGAGCTCAATTGGATTTAAATGAACAGCACTGAATCTAATCAAACTAACTTGAACTTAATGGAATCGAAAGAAGCTGATTTTGAATTTGGTCAACTGAGCTAAAGTGGAAACAGAAAATGTGGTATATTAGAAAAGTGGAATCGTAGGACATGAACAAATGAGAGGTTTTTTGAAGACAAAGTGCAGAAATGAAAAATCACACATGAGATGTTAGAGTCCTTAATATCTCAACTGTTTCTGCTAGAAAGAAATGAGATTAAATGGAGCGCAAACTGAGACTTTTTTATATTCTTCTTAGAAAATGATGCATGTTGTATTATAGTTTTAGCATTTGTCTCATTTTTGTGTCAATTTTTGTGTCTCAGAAATCTTAGGAGAAACACATGAGACAAAGTTGATGTATAAATTACAAATGACTGAGAACTTAAGAGATATGAAAACACAACGTCTAAGCAATAAAATGTTCTTGAGGAACTGAACATGCTGACTGTTTCATGTCTATTAATCGTTGCAGCAGTCACTAAAACCCAGGGTTAGTTTCATTCTTTCTCTGTAGCACCAAGAGACACAGAGTGTTCATAGACTACTATTCATTTATGCACTTGGCAGACACTTTAATCCAAAGTGACTAACAGTGCATTAAGGGTATATGTTTTATCAGTATGTGCATTCATTTAGTCAAAGCTTCACATGCAACAAGCAACCAGGTCAAGCCACAGGTCTGCGACTCAATTACACTAAGAACAAGTGTGTATATGTGTGAACCTTTAATTCTCATCAAGTGCTCTGTGCAGACACCCATCCCCCACCCGGTGACATCTTCATCTAACCCCTCAGAGGCTGCCTGCCTCCCAACAGATACTATGTTTATACGTGGTGGTAAGCGCAGTGGCTTGAGCTCATATTGCGAACAGCTCACAATACTGAGCATCAGATTTATGAAGAGCTTGTCCGCCCCTCCTCTAATCACAAATACATCACCAGTGTCAGTTTACAGAAGAATTCTAAAAATAAAAGTAGTGGCTAAAAACATTCTCCACCCCCCTGACATTCTGCGGGGAGTTACAGGGACCAAGAGGGTTAGTACAAACAACAGGTGGGGGCATGAGTGGAGACAGGGTCCGCAGGTCTGTAGAGGTAGTGGATGAGTCAAACTGGGTTGACATGACATTAGGAGAAGCCCACATGCTGTTCTCCAGGTTTAAACTCTTACCTTATATAGGCTTTGTGCTGCTTCAGCTGTGTCACCTTCTCTATCTAACTTTCCTTTTTAAACACCAGCATATAGATGTAGCATGGCGCTTGCAGCACTAAGATCATGGGTTCAATTCCCAGGGAGCACACCTTTGGTAAATTGGTAAAATGTATTAATTGGGTAAAAGTGTCTGCCAAATGCAAATGCATAATTTTTTTCTCTTCACTTCTTCTATGAATCTTCTGAATCTCTTTTGTTATTTTGTTATTGCTTTCTAGCTCACTGTGTCTCTCACTCTCTCTTTCCACCTCTTGTCTCTCATGTGGCTGTGTGTATTTCTGGGATGTGTGGTAAGCTCTTTAGAAGCAAATGCAACACCATATGATTTAATCTGAAAGAAATCTGAGGGGGTGGGGCTGGAAATCATGTGAAATCATTAGACATGTCTGACCTGAGAGTCCAAGGTGCAACAGCCTTATATGTGGATAAATCAGACACAGAGAACCGCTATTTCAGCTAAACCTCTAGTAATTAAAGTATTGGAATATTTAAACCAATTACCAGTGACATTTACAATGGAGAAACATGCATCAAAAGTGTTTGTAATTTCAGTGCATAAAAACTGAATGAGATTGCTTGACGTGCTGTTTTCTTTCCTGCGTTGATGTATTTTCTATTGAAACAGGTGGTTTGGGTGGGACATATTGAAAGGATTGGGGGTCACATCCTGATTATAATAGATTTTCTCATTATAGTGCATTTGGACTATGAAAATGTGTGTTGTAAGATCATCAATTTTTTTAGTCCATTTTCCCTGGAGAGAGAGACTGTAAATGTGTTTTTTAATTCACAGCACACTATTACCATAACATTCTTATGTGATCTGTAATTAACTGTTCATCATTAGAAGGAAAAGAGACTAGCTTCAATATTTGACCATTTTTAAACAAAGGCAATGTTACAGTTATTTTCTAATTTGCGTCATGACAACAAATTACACATGCAAATTCAAACTGTGTGCCCAATTACTGTCTATTTCATTTAGCCTTTTTTCGTTTGTTTTCACTTTTTCCATTAGAAGCTTCATCCTCGAGCAGCCGGCGCAGTTTCCCTCCATCTTTCTGGGACAGTAACTACCCCTCACCACCCAGCCGACCCCACTGTGAGCCAACAGGTGCCTCAACTTATGCCATGGACACTTATGCCCAAGCCCTGCACCCTTGTCTGCCTCACTCACACGCTTACCCACACCCATCGGAGTCCTGGAGCTACACTCAGAGCCAGCCCTACGGCCCCCCGCGGCCCCTCCATGAACTGTATTCCCCTCCTGGTCTGGATTCCCACTACGGTCCCTTGTTAATGCCTGCTGTTCGGCCATCCCATCTCCCGACTCTGCCTGGGCATTACAATGTGGCAAAGCTTGAACCCACTCCTACATGGCCAGGTCTGCTTCCACCTGGGGAAGTGGCACAAAGCTTGGCCTTCAACATGGAACCAGGTAAGATAATGCAACTTGGGCATTTAAATGTATATGTCATACAAATTCTGTCATAATTTAGTCATCATTTACAAAATGATATGTAAGGCTAGATGTGTGCATTCCTCTTTATCATAAAATGACAAAAACATCCATACAAAAAAAGAGTCCATCACATGTGGGGACATAGGGTGGAGGTATACAGTTCCTGTAGCTGAAGTGGTAGAGTGTTGTGTTAGCAGCGCAAAAGATTCCTAGGGAACACACTTATCAAATGTATAAGTTGCTTTGGATGAAAGTGTCTGCCAAATGCATAAATGTAATTTAAAATGTGTCACATTAAATGCTTTAAATGACCCGTGACACACATATTTTTGGGATTTGAATTTAAGCTGAACAACGTAAATTCCTGTCACAAGTACAGCTACATTTACATTGTATATGTGAGAAACAAAATTCTATTTCTTTTCCCGAACAGAAAGTTTACCAGTTTACCAGTTTATTTAAAAAATCCTGATGATCTAGTTTCCAGAGTGTTCAAAAACGTCACGCTTACCCAAGAATTATGCTAACAGCACATTTACGCACCCTTCAGGTTAATGGCAGGAAACGGATTGTTTGGCCCTGGTTGTTGATGCTTGTTATACAAAAGAGCTCACAGCCAACATAGAGATTGTATGTGTGTATGTGTTCTTCTTGTTTTTAGCCATTGTGCTCATGTCTGCTCTGCCCCGCAGGTCTCCAGCACCACAAGAAAGGGAAGGAGCTCTACTGGTTTTAATGAGGAGCCCTTCATCGACCATCCAATTAAAACCTACAGTCTGGCCTATTGTAGCCCACACACACACCAGCGCACGCTCTGAACACGCTCCAGGACTATTTGTGTGCACCATGGAGATATGAACATGGGGTGAAGAGAGAACACCGGAGGGCGGCAGGGGTTCTAGATTTTTAGATAGGAGTTCTAAAGGTTCTTTTTCCCTCTTTTTGATCTTTTGTAAATTAATTTATTGTGGTGTAAAAATCCAGCTTGCCCTCTACAATTCTCTGTTTGGACATTGAGACAGATAAGTTTACATGGTGCAGCATACAGACTGATACATGATGCATATTGGAGAGCTGGATAGATCTGGTGTTTGTTTATAATATACTGTATATGTTTATATATAATTGATAAGGATGGCTTTGTATTATTACTTTGTTTAATATTATTTAGTATTATTAATTTATTTTCTTTTTATGTACAGTATATATATATATATTATACAGTATATAAATATATATATTTATGTGTTTCAAATAAGATATACTTAAAATACAACTAATAGCAGGTGTTATTAGTTTATTTTTTTAGGAAACGTTCCATCATGTGCAAATAGCTACACTGAATCTGAAACTCAAAGAATTAATGAACCATATCAGATTAAAAGACTGAAATTAAATGATATGATTCCATAAGTTAATAAACCTGTATGGATAACCTTCCATAGATCTTGTTGTACAGGAGAAGTAACTTTCAGGGTGTTTTTAATGCCTTTGCTTTAATGCCTTTGAATACACTTTGCTCCGTTAAGCTCGAAAATATGAGAACGTGTTTGTACTTCCCTATTAAACATGAATTAAATTATGTTGCTGTGTTTATGATTTGAGTTTCTGTAAAAATAATAGGCTGATTTACTTTTGTACTGACTGGAACTTGTTACTCGTGACCAGATTGCTGCTTTCATGTTGAAGGCACTATGCAAAACAGAAGCATGTTCAGCTTACTTGTCAGTATGAATGAATGTGTTTGCTGGCAGAAGATGAACTGCTGCGGTTAAGGGACTGGAGATGTTTCAGGCTTATCGCTGATGTTGTAGGGGACTGGTACGACATCTCTGTTTGTTGCCATGATCTACTTAAATTCATATTTGAAACAAAACAGAAAGATTATTATTAATAGATGTAAAATAAAATAAATGAATAGACCAAACCAGAACAAGCAGCAGTTGTATTTATTGTGAAGCAGGTCACACATCTGAGTTGCTCAAAAGAAAGAAAATAAGGAAGAACAGTCATTTTATAATCATTGCATTAACCATTTGAACTTTGGGTCATTGTGTAAGTGCAGGTTAATGTACTAAATCATTAATCCAAAAGAGTTGATTTTAAACTGGATTTATTTATTTTCAGAGCTCTCCAGCTGATTGATCATTAGTTAGACGTGTTTTCCGATGTTTCACTAGTACCTGGACAAAAACGACCTCTGCTGGTGGCTTAGTGTATTTTTCTGTGTTGTTAAAATGGAGAAAGTGTTATCAATGAGCAATTCTGGCATTTGTGGCTTTATGCTATAAAAAACGGATTTATCCTAAAGATTGGTCGCATTTTGCATATAAAATGTATATACATACAATTACACATACAACTGGTGTAATGAACCAATTTGATTGCCCGTTATAACTGAACAATAGAAAAATTGTTAGCAACGCAAATCTTTTTCTTCATACAAAATCTAATGGCAATACTCGATCATCGCAGTAACTTATTGTCACACATGATCATCAAAAAGAGATCCACTAATTTGACTGGAGGTCAGCAGCAAATCTCATGGTCACGTGGTTCGGCAGGGCAGGATCACTGTATTGCAATCATGTGTTAGATGATAAACTTTTCTTACGTGGAGCTTTTTTTGTACATATGTATGTTTGTTTGACTCTTTCTGCTGATCTGCTGGTTCGTCTGTCCGGCAATGATTTCAGTCACTTGACAGAAGTAAAAAAGTTTGTACAGCACACATGTGATGTTCTGTTTGGGAAAAAAACAGGAAGCTTATTGTTTTGTACTGTTAGGCGGTTTCTGTCAAAATTTCTAATGTGATATGTGTGGTTTACACCACAATGCATATAAAGTATGTATTTGAAACATATATATGAAAAGCATAGGACATACACATACTTTTTAAATTTTTTTTACACAAAAAATTAAAAACACAAACGCATACTCTGACACATACAGGTCCACAGATGCTGTATGGTATTTAATGTATACAGCGTCATGTAGTGGCAAATTTTTATTTAATACATTTATTTCCCCAGTACAAATTATATACTTAGCATTACAATGAAAAGGGTTTTTTCTTTATTTAAGACACACTTTATTTAAGACATCACTATTTGTACACACACACACAGAGCAAGATGCAACAAAATGAAGGTCATTGTCCAACCCATATCTAACACACACGTGCTAGCAATGCTGTGTCAGGGTCACTTGATCTTTAACCTCTACTATGACAATGCAAAAAATTAAGGCCAAAAGAGATTGTACATTATGAGAATACAGAGAAAAGACTCATAAAACAGGGCAGGTAATAAAGAAACAGAGAGGATATGTTAATGGGGCAGAACAATGAGGTAAACAGGATGTATGGGGTTTGGTAAAACTTTTCAAAGAAAACGAGACAAGCTGTGTGTTTGAAAGAAATCTCCCACTCATACACCAGTTTAAATTTACAGGAAATCAAATGTTAAATTAATCACCATGTTTACAGGCAGAGAAAAAAAAATGGAAACCATCAATGGCTTATCAATAATCAATGTAAATAATATGATGTCATAGCTCATGACATCAATGTGAGAGTGAAAAAAGAGGAAGAATAAAGAGTTCATTGGAATTAATACAAGTGGTTCACTTGTTTCTGAATCAGAAATGGAAACGAGTAAATGCTTAACATTGTCATGTACTCTTAAAGTGAACAATAGATACTATATAGTATTGACAGACATGCAAGATTTCCAGCGAGCGTTGTATCTGTGTTTAATCATATATGATCATCTGATTTCTTGAGCACTTGAAAAGAGACATTGAGAATGTCACTCAAACACCCCCACACACTGTACATGCCTAACCTCCAATCCATAAACACATTCATTAAATATGACGGACAATATAGCTGTACATGAACATGCAAAAAAAAAACTGAAAATGTAATATGACTCAATCAATCTGAATACATTTGTTGGTTATGCAGATTATAGTAAAAATATATGCTAAGCTAGCATATATTTTGATGGGATGTTTTACACTTAATATTAACAATATAAACAAATGGGCAGAAACTAAAAAAATTTATTTTTCAGTGATGTTTACAGGAAACTTTCCCCTAACACCACGTTTTCCCCAACAGAATCTGCCACACAGAAAGTTCTTACGTAATTTCCCCTTTCTACACTCAACATCACTCCTGTTTATAGTTTTGTGACAGGCACCTGATCGCAGGGCGCTACAGAGTCCTATATAAACACAAACATTTCATCTGTCACACACTCACATCAGGTGTCTTTCAGACTTTAAGGGAACCTGCATAGCACAAGTAAGTTACTCAATTTCACCCATGTAGAACTAATGTTAACATTCGATTTCTTAAAAATTTGGTTTATGTACTAAAAATATCTAGCGAAAAAATGTGTGGGAGTGTGAGAGAAGATATGTAAGAAAAAATTGGGTGGGTTTGGTTTTATTATTAGTATCTCTGTCTGATTTCACACCTACTGTATCTTTATCTTTACTGTTTCTATATAGGATGAGGCTTTTAGTTATTATCGCTGCTGTTTTGGCTGTGGCCAGTGCTGCTAGTCTTTCCTTGGAAGACATGGAGTTTCATGCATGGAAACTGAAATTTGGTAAGATAAGACCAAAGAGTAATATGAGAGTAACCACTAAAGAGTAATATGTCCTTATTGAGATTCATTAAATATTAAGAGAGACTCTGTAGCTTCTTGTTGCGTGAACGAGTTCATTGACTGGCTGTGAGAAAGCAGACAAATGCTGAATGAAGCTTTGCAGAATCTCTTGCAGTTACTCATTGTGTCTGTGCCACCTCTTCAAATTTCTATTCCAACTTCTTCAAATGAGAAATGACTAAATTTAATTCAGCTAAACACAAAGAGTGGCTTTCTCAGGGTTACGGGGAAACAAGCAGGCAGGTTTTAAAAAGGAATGTGAAAGTGTTTCAGTCATAAGAAATACTGCTGTCACGAGAACAAAAATGATTTTATAGATACTCTGTCATTGTAATGAAGGCAAACGAGGATCCATTTGCAGCTTTATTTCAAAACCAAACAGGCAGGGTCAAAACCAGTAAACAGATGTAACGTAGATAAGACAGAATTGTAAACGAGGGACAGGCTAGGGCCGTGGCAGGCAGCAAACAATCAAATATCCAAAAACAGTCCAATAATCAAGGCAGGCAGCAAACAGGGAAAAAACAGAATAACAGTCCAAGGTAGTAAACAGTAAATCCACAGAAGGCAATGAAACCCACTCAGAATCACCACTGGGGCAAAACAAGACTTCACACCAGGTGAGTGTTTGCATGCAGCTTAAATAGTAGCGGGAAAATGGGAACAGGTGAACAGGAAATGATCAATCCCTGGTATGTAGCCTTTTGGGTAATGTAGTCCAAAACCGGGATTAGTATTCCGGCGACCATTCCCTCTGGTGGCACAGAGGAGGTGGAGCAGGGACATCCTCTGTTGCAGTCATGCATGTTGAATTTTAGAATTAAAGTTGTGGAGTTACTTTTATTGATTAAATATCAAAGACGACAGACACAGTTTAATGCAAATTTGTGTTTTTATTCAATACAGATTAGGCTGAACAAAGGTGATGTTTGTAACATAATTTTAAAAAAAATCATTATGGATATTTTATTGTCTGTCAAAAGACAAACATTTGAATTGGAATTATTTTTTAAGCCATATTAAATGAACTTATAACATTCTTATTGCTTAATAATAATAATAATGATGATAATAATTATGATAATAATTAAAATTATCAGAAAACAATAAGGTTAAATGTTAAAATCTTAATGCATATGTGTTTGTGGGCATAAGGTAAGAGTTATAGGTCTACAGAGGACGAGTCTCAGCGTAAGATAACCTGGTTGTCCAATCGCAAACTGGTTTTGGTGCACAACATGCTGGCAGACCAGGGCATCAAATCCTACAGACTTGGCATGACTTACTTTGCGGACATGGTAAAAAGATATGAAATACTCACGCAAACAAATCTTAGTAACAAGAGAAAGAAACTGTAGTGTGTATAATTTTGCTAGTTTTTCTCTCTTACGAAAGGCAGTATGATTTGAGTAAAAAAATACAACCCTCTTTTATTGCCTATCTCCATCTCTTTCTCTCTCCTAGAACAATGAGGAGTACAGACAGGTTATGTTCCATGGGTGTCTGAGCTCTTTCAATAGGACTAAGGCCCGTGGTGGTGCTACATTCTTCAGGCTGGCAGGGGGCGCTGTGCTGCCTGACTCTGTGGACTGGAGAGATAAGGGCTATGTGACTGATGTTAAAGATCAGAAGCAGTGTGGATCATGCTGGGCCTTCAGTGCTGTAAGACAAAACACAGCCATACTACACATACTAACTTCCTGTTACAGATAAGACAGATCTTATGTTACATTATTTAAAGATACAGTGCACAATCTCTACAAACAATGACGTTAATGGCAAAGCACAGCTTATTCATTTGGCAGTTCTGGGCAAAGTATAATTCATTTCAGCATTTATATTTTCCTCTGTGTTGGCATTTCTTCTCTCTAACCTTCTTTTCCCTTCTGTCTCTCAGACTGGATCTCTGGAGGGTCAGACATTCGGGAAGACAGGAAAACTTGTGTCCTTGAGTGAGCAGCAGCTGGTAGACTGCTCTGGTAGTTATGGAAACATGGGCTGTGGTGGGGGGCTTATGGATCAGGCATTCCAATATATTGAAGCCAATGGAGGCCTGGATACAGAGGAGTCCTACCCTTATGAGGCCCAGGTGAAGTCAGTAAATACAAACCTACATTTGACCCCAAACTACTGTAGCTAGCTCTACTCAGTGACTAAATCTACAACCTGTTGCCTATTCTGGCATGGTTTGTAACTGAAATTTTAATTTATTTCTATTTAAAAAATGCTGTCACACATTATCTTAAACTGGATCATATTTTGCTAACGGCGTTGCAAAAATCGCAAACCTCATTTAAAGTAAACTAAAACCGTTTTTTATATTCTGAAATTTATATTCTGTACTGTTTTCTATTTAATTAACTGTAAACTTTTAACTTACTTAAACATGTGTTCCCAACACAGGATGGTCAGTGTCGCTTTAACCCAAGTACCGTGGGTGCCACCTGTGCAGGATATGTAGACATCACCAGTGGGGATGAAAGTGCACTACAACAGGCTGTTGCAACCATCGGCCCCATATCTGTTGCCATAGATGCTGGACACATCAGCTTCCAGCTCTATGAATCAGGTGAGAATAAACTGCACTCTACCGCTAAATGAAGGTGTTCAGAATATCAAAATGAATTGGTAAACTAACAGATTGAATGTTTGTAGGTGTTTACGATGAGCCTGACTGCAGCAGCACTGATTTGGATCATGGTGTCCTGGCTGTTGGTTATGGAACGGAGAACGGAGAGGTCTACTGGCTAGTCAAGAACAGGTTATGATAAACAATAATCATGAAACAAATTCTTATTGAAAATTTTATTCATAAATCACAGAAGCAGTGTGAAACAGTTTAAGAATAAAAGAAGAATAAAAACAAAAATCTTCCACAATCTTCCAAATTTAATTGTGGATATGATAAACTACATGGCAGAAGGTTGACTGTGAGTGATCCAGCTGCTGACCAGCTAACAAGGCTGCTGTCCAGAATAGTTCTCAAAATTGCAATATTAATGTAACTGTCTAGACAAGAGCTTTAATTATTTTGAGTCACTGTACACAATTGCATATTTTGGAACTGCACACAGATAACACAAGTAAACAATAAAACTGCTGTGATTTCAGCTGGGGCCTGGGATGGGGAGACAAGGGATACATTAAGATGTCTAGGAGTAAGAACAACCAATGCGGCATTGCTACTGCATCTAGCTACCCTCTGGTTTAAAGGGTGAGTTCAGCACAAATATTATTTCATGCAGACAGAGAGAGAGAGAGAAGGAGTGAAAGAGAGAGAATTTTAATTAACTGATCTATGTATGTTATTTATGTTCTACAGTGGCGAGAAAGGACATAGTGTGCCTGAAGCTGATGGAAAGGAAGGAGATGTGATATGTTTGATGTGATACAAGATGTGATACATTTGAATGATTTCTTAATAATACCTCATAATCATCCTTTTAATTTATTTAAATGACAACAAAAAAGCAGGCTTTATCTGCTTTTTTTATGACTTCATTATTTTTTACCTTCAAACTCCTGGACATGGAGAACACTATCTTAATGTAAAATAGTAAATAAAATACTTGAGAATTAATATTTCTGTGTGGTTTTGCTTTTTGGAGCTTTTAGCATCCATAATGTTGTTAGAAACACAATGAAGCTGTTAGTATTGACGAGCAATGAAAATAAAAAGCAGCCACTAGGTGTCAGTATAGTCCAAAGAAACTAAAAACCTGAAGTTTCTCCCAGTTGAAAGCAAAGGTGAGACGAGGTATAAGGGTGTTATTTTATTTTTTTCAGAAGAACATAGAAAAATCTTGCACTTAAAGAAAGAGTCATATTGAAAGAGTCATAAACTCAATATGTGACTGAGGGCTTGAAATCACAAACAACAGACTGTTTTCTTGCTTTTATTTTCTTTATTTAGAGTTGATCTGTGGTGGCTGACACTGACGTCAGTTTAGGTGCTACAGCTAAACACATTAAAATGATGTTCATGATTTTGACTGCCAGTTGGCGAGGAACCCCACAATTACACTTCACATCATGATAAGCCAGACTTTGCATGATTCTGTGTTATCCTGTTAATTTTGAAACAGCATTCCTTACAGCAAAGCATATTATAGAATAAGGTTAGTGCTAACGTTAGGGGTAGGCTTAGAACTGGGTCAGAAAATCAATCAGTCTCATCCAAGGAAAGGTGTCATCCAACAAAATTTGATCCCAGGCCTCACATAATTTGGCAAAGGCCATTCAGCAATCAAGCAAGAGTTATATTCACTTTGTAATGGAAAATATTTATTTATAAGCTATATTTGTATCACAGTTCACCTCATTCATTTTCAGAAGCTCCAGGGACATTTGGTGTAGTCATATTGTAATAAATGTAATATTTACATTTAAACTGCACGCTTTATTCATTTAAATTTACATTACATAATTTATTGGGCCCTTAATAGCAAACATACTGAAATCACAGCAGGTTGATGATGAATATTGCAGGGTATCCTAATGCGAAATAAATCTTTAAATGATAAAGGACACAAACAAATGATGCATCACAAACAAATACAAATATAGCACAATTTACGCAGCTTTAAATTACTCCATTCATCCTCCGTTATATTCTACATTCCTCCTTTTTTCTGTCTTTCTGTCTGTGCATCTCATCTGTGTGTTCATCAACACACAGCTGTTGGTTAATGACATTCTTGTCTCTCATTTTCAATGGCTGTTTTGATGTAAATGATTTTTCTAAAATTTATATTCTGTTCTTTTCAAAAACAGGAAGGAAAAAGAAGGGACATTTTGAAGTGTGTTGAAAACTAAGGATATGGATGGGGGCTTATCTTCCCCCTACGTGACTTGGTGAGTCCAAAGGGTCAAGGTTTTGGTCAAGCGCCTACTGGTAGATATTGTAACTACTCCATCCTGGTTCTAAAAACTCCATTGACAACCATTTAAGGTATCTGAATATTAAGACTAACCCTCACAGGAAAGACAAATGAATTTCACAAGTGCAAAAGCACATGATCACATATGAAAAACATGTCACCACATGTTTAACATGTGATTCAATGGGATCAATCATAAACATGTCACATGTGGTGACATGTTACATGTGGACATGTGAAATTTATGTGTCAACATATATATCCCTAATTTTCACTACATCGAAGATGTTTTATCAGTGTTTTATCAATTACTTTAAGAAGAGCTCCTGAAAGTCTTTAGTGAATGGCTAAAGTCTGTGTGCTTTCTTGTGGTGCATCAGTCAGCCAGTCAGAGCCTCATTTTCCTGCAGCTGCAGAGTAATTGGTCACATGGCATTTATAGCTCAGGTGATTGGCTCAAAATGTTTTGCGTGCCCATAAGCAAAGATGGCAGATTTCAAAGTGCTTACTTCCAAGCCAAGCAACTGCCATTGAGATGCTAATGCTAACAGACAGCTTTGTTCAGGTATAACAGACTTCCATGGCTGAGTCTAAGACTGTGAGAGTCTGTTCTCTCTCAGTAAATCAGACTGGATAACCTAGGAAAAACTGGGGCAGTCAGCACGACACCTGATTACAGCCTGTAATCCTAATTATACTTTCCTCCAAACAGGCAAGCACACACAGTTTCCTCCAGCTGTAGGCATAAGGTGGCCTGAGCCTGCTGTGCCCACAGACTGCCATAGCTGCCTGACAACTCAGTTAATTACTAAGCACATGTGTGAAACTCTGCCCACATGTCTTAAAGACTGAGTTATATTTGAGTAAGAATAGTCTATTACTAAACATGGAACTGTTCTCCTTGATTCATGCTTGACTCATCATCTGATTTCCAAGTTATTTCCACTAAGTCCACACATCTTGTTTGTTTGCAATGCTATAGTCATAATAAAAGAAAATGAGTTGGAGAACAAAAAACAAAAATTATTTTCTTCATATTTTTTATTCTAAAATGAATAATTATTAATTAAACGAATAATTTAAATCTGTTTTCACACACAGACACACTTTGTCTGTTTGTGGGCAATTCAGTTGGTGTCAGGTGTCCTGATGAGCACTGTCATAATTCTTTGTGATTGTCTATTGTAAATTAATTCTATATTTATCTGAACAACAACAGACACCCCATGTGTGTATATGAAGTATTGGGTAAGCTACTGTATAACTTTAGTATTTATAAAAAACTTAAATGGGCAGTTTTAAGTATACAACTATCAGATTGGTTTAAATGTACTTTTGTAATCAGAGCAGTATTTATTTTGCACAAAAACAATGAGGATTTCAATAAGTGTGACAGCATTACACTTCATTTAAATACAGCAAAATAATAAAATTAAAGAAAAAAGAAAATACCCTACTGTATTTAAGCAGATGAAATTGGGATGGAGGAGAGATACCAGAACAGTCACATGGGTGAGGTAAGAAATCATGTATACATTATTATTCTAGCATTGTGACTGGTTAAATTAAACAAACATGCTTCTCTACAACCTCTGTGTTAAACTACATATAATTTAAAAATATTTTAATAATAAATATTGCTGGTCCAGTTTGCAGAGTTAATTTTTTTCAGTCAAGCATAATAACACTAGAAGCAGAATATGAATTGAAAGCAATGCTATTGGAAGTGTTTGTGTGTGTTTGTATGCGTCTGACTGTGTCTACTGTAATGGGCCTTCAGTAGAGATCAGACTGACATCTAATCAATGAGTGTAACCACACACACCCGGCTGATGCTGCATACTGAGTTCAGCCACAATACAAAGGTACCGGACATTTCTGCAGAAGATTCCCTCATATCCTTATTTGTTGAATCATTCAGGATTTATTGATTCATTTCCTCCTTGTGTTCCAAAGAAGAGAGAAAATCATATAGGAGTAAAGGATGACAGACTCTTCATTTTTGGTTAAACCATTGCTTTAACAGACAGAAGAGGGCACTCTTAATACACATTTTGGTCACTGAAGCATTAAAACCAGACAGACTCTAGTAGACACACGAACACACACACATCTGCTGTCAGAGTGTAGAAATGTAAGAGTTTTGTCTGTGATCTCAGCGCACATATGGGAGACCACGGCATATTATCACGAGCAGCAGTGCTTTGAAAAAAAGAATGGTTACAGCTACAGGGTCAGAGATTTTGGCCTCTCTCTCCCTTTTCATCTCTGTGTACAGAGAGCTCTCAAAAGCTGGATCGCTTTGGTAATCTCAGTTTAAATACACAAATCTCCAACTCAATCCAATCAAAACTAATACCCCGTGCCCTACTCACGCGCACACAAACGCACACACAGTGTCGTTTAATGCTGTCTGTGGGATTTAATCCAGATTACCAGACATCAAGTCACTGACTTTTGATCCGAATACTACCAACCGCCACACGTACACACACACACACAGTTCGTTTTACTATATTAATCCCATAGACTTTCATTGCTTTCATACTAGGCTGACCAGAATATCTATCCCCTACCCCTCAACCTAACCCATACACAAACCCGTTGACATTATTATAGTAATACTACACGATGAAACTTACAATTCAAATCATTAAGACAATTACAAGTATGCATAGATGTACTCAGATAAATAAAATCTCCATGGTGTCCTCCACTATTTTTTTAACTTCATCACGCAGATTTATACTCATCAATAACAAATATACCAGATTTTTGTTGCTTTATGAGTCTGTTTAAAGATCCTTAGAAGATTTAAATGTAATACTGTGCTTCTATGCTCAAATCTATGTGTTTTACTTTGTATTTATATAACTGCTATCGTTTTACATACGAGACATGTTTTCTCTGTTCTTGTATGCACTTTCTGCACCTGTAATAAAACATAAAAATAAACACCACCCACCTCTAGGTGGTGCTCCAAATCTGCGGTTTTGCATGACTCTGTAGATAAGATTCAAAAATCCAACTAACTTCAGAGAGAAGGTAATCCTGGAAAAAAAGAGATGGAAGAAAACAAACCTTTACTGAGATTACAACACTGTCGAGTGTGTGATTGTATTTTTACATAATCACTTACCACTTCAAGAGATGGGATAGCGGCATTTTAGCTTATAATGTAGGACTATGACGTGCATGCTAGATAAACACAAAACTGATACAAGTCAAGACTTTGAGGAACAGACCGACAACATGGTTTATTATTGGTATCAACAAACAAACAAACAAACAAACGCACACACGTCGCCATGACTAGATACGTGACTGAAGGGTTCGCGCCGTCATCTTCCTCTCAAACCGACGGTAAATGACATTTCCTCGGCTACATGAGAGGGAATGAGACGCGTCTGGTCCAAGCTCACTGTCTACTAGCTTTCCGATGTTTTTTTTGATTTGGTGCAAATTAGGCTGAAAATGAAATATTAACCTCCAGAGAAGCGAACGGTTCCTTAATACGTGTTGATCCCTTTTCGGTGCACGTCTCACCGCGCCAGCCTCGTCAAAACAGCGCTTAATTGAAGCACTTAAATGAAATTAACTACTGAGAGCACGAAGAGAGGACTCAGAGAGCAAGAGGTCTTTAGCACAAGCTTAACTTACAATAGCAAAGAAATGGAAAGGGTACAAAGAGTCCAGGAGAAGTGTTTAACATCGTTTATTATATGCAAATGATTTGTGACGTGTTATTGCATTACACAATGACGACATTAAACTTCGAAACGTAACAGAACTTCTTACTGGGAGTGTAAAGAAATAGTTCACCTTAAAATAACCATTCTGTTATCATGTACTCGTCTTTGTGTATTTCCACACCTGCATAACTTTATTTCATCTGTGGTAAAGTTATGGAAACCCTGCTGGTTGCTGTTTTCAGTGTAATTACATTGAAAGGGGACTGGAATTTCCAGGTTTTAGAAATGACAAAATGTTCCTGTAGCTCAACTGGTAGAACGATAAAATGTATATCTTGAATGCACTGTAAGTCGCTTTAAATAAAAGAATCTACCAAATACATAAATCTGAAAGCACCAAGAAATATCATAAACGTCAATATGATGGCAGAATTGTCACTTTTTGGTGCGCTGTGTCTTTAAAGAAAGCAGAGAATGTGTTGTGTCTGTTTGTTGCCATGAGCCATAAATGCTTGTGAATGTTTTAAAATCAAGCCATTGGTATTCCCCATGTGTCTGTGCCTGTGAAAATAGCAGGCTGATATGTACTGCTTCTAATTCACCCAGACAATACGAGTACACTGTTCTCTCTCTTCTGTGAACCTGCTTTGACCTGTCTCTTTCTCTTCCTATCTTTTCCCCAGAGCCTGTTCTTATTCAGACCTTTGTGCTTCAAACAGACAAAGAGATTCGCCAAATCCTCTCTTGGTTTCTTCAGCCTTGTGTCACTGAACTCCCTCAGGCAGGACTTGACCCAGTGGCCTTTGGCTGCTAATGAAGGGTCTCACCCCAGCGCTTTCACTGATGTCTCAGCATCACCTCCGGCCATCTCACTCTCAGACAAGCCCACCGGGTTTGTTCCAGCAGGTATAGCTATCGACCACTTATTGACTTGACATTGGGAGTAATCTATCACAGTCACATCTTGGATTCAATGACCTTTAGATGCAATAATTTAAATCCTGACCACACTGCCAAATTCGATTGCTGGTTTATAGTAATGTAGATGTTTTTCATGGTTCTTTTATGAGGTTAGAGGTGACCCTTTTGGAAAGAAAGAAACACAGGTAAATCAATTTCACTGAACAGTGTCTTCAGTACAGATGCTGCTGGGGTTATATAATTATTAATGAAGCACAACATGTTCTGGTCAGACAGGATTATGTAGTTACCACTAATGTAGGCCTGTTTGTTGGCTCTTTACATCTGTGAAACACAAATTATCCAAACTTTCTGAGGGAAGATTAGTCTTGTCTGAGTAGTGTTTTTATATGTACGATGAAAGCGACAAAAAATGAAAGGTAAAGTGTATTATCTCGAGGTAGTTGATTACAGAGTCTCCACATTACGTTTCTTATATCTCATAACCTTCTCTTTCTATATAAAATTACAATTACCTCTTGAAAGTGATTTACAGCAATAGGCCTCTGGTGTATTTCATATGGCTACACTAACAAACAAATGCAACAACTTTCATCCGTCTGCCCGCGTCGCATTTATCTGTGCTGACACAGCTCTTCCCTTTACAGCAGAACTGTCAATTAACTGCCATGGTGATGAATGACACGGTAGTTAAGTGATTGGCTGTTGTATTGCTGGTGTGAATAAGTGTCCCCTTGGGTGCCTGAGCAAAAAGTTTCTTTTTGTTATTTGGGGCAGCATACTGTGGTGTAGTGCAAGTACCTTAACACACATGACATCAGATGCTTAAATGTATGGAGCACGACTACATGAGCTGAGAAAACAGGCCGTGATACAGTGAGGAGGACCCGTATGTGTGTGGACAGGTGTTCACTGTTGGCTGCTCGCTCTCTTACTAATTCACTGCTAATTAATGGACTGTGTAATGAGATCATAAACTGATGTGTCAACAGACAGGAGCGTGGGGGGTGTATGTGTTACAATGCTCTTATGTCGACAGTAGATAAATGGCAATGATTTGCTGCACAACAAGTAGGCTGATCATTTTCAGAGTATATATGTATTTGAAGGCTTGTGATGGGTTAGAAATGTAGAGGCAGACCGACTGTTAAACAGACAGACAACAGGCAGATAGACAGACAGACAGAGAGACAGCCAGCCAGATAGATAGATAGGTAGGTAGATAGATTACTCATTATTCCTTCTTATTCCTCATTAAACTCTTAACATGTGAATCATCATGTGAAATCAATGTTTCCCAGTAAATTTCAGTTTGTGACTATGTTTTGTGTGTTTTACAAAAAGCATTAAGTTGTTTCATTTTGTAAGTGCTAATTTCCCCACATGTTATTCAAACAGTGTGTCGCATAACTAATAAGGTACTCATTCATAATTAATTCAGTATTTAAATAAGAAGGAACTGTTTTGTCTATATTAGCATGCCAGTGGCGTATTCAAACATTTCAGTCCTCTAGAGTGTTGCGCATCAGTCCTCCTTCTCACCACCTGTATCTTCATTATTTCATTATTTTTCTCCTATCATATGTCTCACTAGACTTCTGTCTTCTGCTCAGTGAACATGGGTTTATTCATGTCATTAATAACACTCATGCTGCACAACCCAAACAGCAAAGAGATTTCAGTTTATATGGAATGACTCATTCAGAATCAGAGAACCAGAGTCAAATTCAGACCTGTGATCAGATTCACATTTATTGTTTGTGTCAGAATCAGATTCATGAAGCAAAAGCCATGTACTGTTTTTTTAACATACAGATAGCTGATGATTATTTTTTGTATTAGTAACCGATATGATCAATGTCAGATATGGTATGATATGGTCAATATTATCAGTCTTTTTATTTTTTTTATTAAAATGTGTTGACATTTGAGCTGGATTGTAGAATTTAGCATCAGAACATTATGGTGTACAGTAAAAAAAGTGGATAACTGTTTAGCACTTTGGAAATCTGGCAGTGTAAAAAAAAGCCTTGGTATTTTATGCTTCCCATAGCTATCTATTTAAGGCAATAGCAATAACAATTGCTATTGCCTTAAAACAAAAACAGCAAATAAAAATTGGCATATCCCAATATGGCCATTTATATTTTATGCACCACTAATAAGGGCACAATATTGACAGCGATAAAAGCTGGAGTCCTTCAGCTTGAAATGTGTGTTATTGTAATTTAATGTGATTGTTCTAGGTTAATGAAGTGAGCTATAAGGACAGAGCGAGAGAGGTGGATTCTTCTTCTGAGTTTGATTAGCCTGTCAGCTTGGTTAAATGTTTCAGCTCACACACTGGCCAGCCTGTTAGTTTATCTGCTGTAGGGTCAGTAAAGGTCCAGCTTATGCTGTCAGAATCGTCCATTCTCTCCACATGTAAACACACACACATAAACATGTCTATAGAGGTGAATCTGACAAGTGTCAAAACAGCGGTATGACAGGGCACCATTTAAACACATTTGTGGCACAATCTTTCTCTCTGAGAATGAACAACAACAGCAACAAAACTACAGTATAACACCATTCGCTTTACCAGTTGATTCATGAACCTAATTCCTTCACATACACAGATACACATGGACACAAAAGAGTACCCACACATATTAGCATACGCCCTTTGGCAAAAGTAGATATTAAGATATACTTAGTCATCACTTAGTCTATTTGTAGTCCTTTTTTCTGGTGGGGACGTCCCTAAGGATGTTGATCTCATGCCTATAATGTGAAACATTTGATTTAAAGCTTACAATGTTACCCTGTAACTGCTGAATCAGCTTTGTGGCCTTTACCATGAACAGTTGTTCCCTTAAGAACAGTTAAAACAGCCGTAAATAACAGCTACTATCATCTGACTAGCCAAAGAAAGAAAATTATACTGTAACGGTGCTAATATATCCTAAACATACACAACCCCAGGTCGCTATCTTCTTTATCTGTTATATTGTTTTGATATTAATAACCTACATGAGTAAAGAAGTAAAATAAAACGGCAGTGCATTATTTCTTCTCTGAATTATCTGATGGATTTATATCACCGGCTTCCAGCTTAATGTTTCTGTACCACATAGAATTATATGAATCATCATAACACCCTAATATCCATCTCCTCTCCTCCTCACCTCTTTATTCTATTTCTTTCCTTTATTCTCTCTGTCCCAAGAATCCCTTATAGAATAATGTGTGTTAAGACCTAGATGTCGCTTCACTTTCATTAGGGAAAAGTGCTTCTCTTCTTTCTTTAATGAGTTTCTAGGGGACAACAGCTGCCCCAATGTGACGCTTGCTTTATATGAACCTGATTTATGAGGCATTTACTCTGAAAAAAAACGCAAGAGATGACAATGGAGAAGGTTGGGGCTGAAGGAGAAAGAGATAAAGCAAGACAGAAACACAAAGAGAGAGAGACAGAGAGGGAGACTGGTAGAGCAATGTCTAATTCTCAGGGGTGATATAAAGAAAAAAGCTGTGATTAACTCCCATATCTGATCTGTTATTATTCTCTCCCAAATGAAAATCCAGACGTGAGGATATATAAATCCTCTTGACAAACACACACACACTTATCTATCTGACATTCCATAGACTTCTATTGTTTTCATTTACCGCTAGTTATAAACACTATAACCTAAGCCGAACCTAACCCAGAAAACATTTTTACAATTAAAAAAAATTTGTTTACTATATTTAATAGCAATACGAATTAGGTTTTACTCATATTTGTCAGGTTTTGACTTTTGGGTACAAATTTGTCCCCAATATAAGGTTAAGTTAAACACACACACCATCAGGCTCAAATAACTCCATTAGCACTTCAACCTTTCAGTAGAGCTGAACCTGTGTCACTGTAGTGATGTGTGTGCTTGTGTGTTGTGAAAGCTGATAGGAAATGATGATTCCGGGCTGTCGCTGTGTGTAATTTAAATGCACAAGAAGGGAGCGTCAATGTTTGATATGAGAGAATGAGATTGAGGGCATGTTCCCTTAGAGATTAAATCACAACTAAGACGTGTAAAGACACACACACTTTCAAATACTCGCACACACACAGTGAATATGGATGCCTTGCCCCTCTGTGTATGTTTTGATTCGACACAGGTTCCACCTTGGCATTATCGGAGTGGTTTTATCAGACACACCAGTAACAATCACCACAGTCCCTCTAATTCCCACACACCCATTTGAGAGACGTTTAGTGTATGAGAATGAGCTGTAAAACATCGCAGAGGTTTTTGAGAGTGGATTTATGCTGCTGTATTGAGTCCGTGGGGACCATTCTGCACTGCCAGTATTACGATAAACATGGAACTGCAGAGGAGTTAATGGGCCCATAAGCTCAGCTCATAGGTCTGGCTCTGTTTGTGCTGGGAGATGGGCTGAAGTCCAGTGAATTTATAAACACTTTGTACAGTAGCCTGGGGGCCACTCTAGTTTTGTGGCCACTTAGCGGCATGTGGCCAGCAGTTTTGTTTTCCTATGCAGATCAATATAAACTATACACGTAAATATGGATTTTGAATGGTGGGACTGTTGGTTTTTTGTTTATTAATGATGTCATGATCAGATGCTCTGATTGGTCTTCAACTCTGAAATGCTAGGCTGTTACAGAATTCTTTTCTTTTTGCAATGTAATGGGTCCAGATTGAGTTTTTCTGTGACGTGTGTTTGTGTGTGTGTTTACTCCAGGTTGGATTCATTAGTTTGATAGTTATGCGAGTATTGACATACAGACAGTCAAAAATTATACAGCCCTTTCAGCAGGTCTTGCAGGCACAGATCATGCTCCTGCACATTGTCCTTTGAGAAGGACTTTTGCTCTACTTTTCTCTTTCTCTGTGGCTGTTATTGGTTGGTCAATACCTAATTAGTGTGTTAAGGGGGAGGAGCCAATCTCTGCAGCCTCCTCACCTCACTGACCTTCACAGCACAACAAATATACATTAGCATTGTATGTTAATGTTTCACTAATATAAAGTGTCATGTGAGTTACCCTGATGTTATTTATTTCTCTTTGTGTGGGTCATACTTTGTTGTTGTAGTAGTTCAGGTATGTTGATATATTGACATCATGTTAGTTATTGAAATATATACGTTTATAAGTTTATAACTATGAGAAATACTGGCACCAAAATGAAATCAAATAATGCCAATGCTTAGTTTTTGACAGCGAATTTCTGGCAACTGCAGCTGCCAGTTTTTCATTTTTGTAAACCATAAATTCAACAGGGTTTTTTACAGTATAAAAGTGTATCTGAAAAAGTCTCTATCACCACCCCCATTTGCTCTCTCTCACACAAGCTTCTTTCTCTAGCTGACAGTTTTTCTCACCTTGGATCTTGGCATTGGGCTGTTGTAAATAACAGCTGTTAGGAATTCAGCTGTAGTTGGGTAGAAGGAAATCTGCTGATTTTTATGTCTGAAAATAAAGCATTCTTTGAGAAGGGCACAAACTCAGGTTTGCTCACTTTTTTGTAAGGTTAAAGTTACAAATTCCTCGAGATAATTTACTCTTATGTTGCACAAAGCAATTTTTGACATTTTTTGACAGCAACACCCCCGACCGATCATGATCAGATCAAACCACATAGATGATCAGTTTATTGTATAGCAGGTCAGGACACATTACTGAACACTGAATGTTGGCAGTTTTCTTTCATCGGCACATTATTTCAACACTCAGAAAAACAGGAGAATTGACAGAGGATATTTTGTTATATTCCCATTTAATTAATATAATGGGATGTTGTTAATGCATCCCATTAAATACTTTGCAGTCAGTATAAATACCACCAGTTTAGTGATTAAGCTATGACTTATTCACAAACCACTGACAATACAGTGCAACTGTAACTGTGTTGTATTGCAAGTGTTTAAATGAAGTTGTCAGTGTTTTTTGCAACAAACACGCCTCATTTATATGTTAACTGTTAGCACCATTACCTGATTTGCATACTTCCTTTAGTGAATCTTGTGTTAAAACAATGCAGACCTGATAAATTTCCCTCTGAGCTAGGGTGAGCGCTTGGGCCCTGCCACTTGTGTTGCAGCACCATGGACAGCACCACAGGCAAACCATATGTCTGGCTAAGTGTCAACCAATCACAGCTGCATCCTCTCAAAGCTCATCAACCTCACGGACAAAAGGAGTTCAAGCATCTGTGCCTGATGATGAGTAGACAGCTCTTCCCATGCCAGTTTCTCATTTCATCTTTCTACTGAAAGCGACCAGACTGGACCACCAGCAACATCTGCATCAGTGCCTAATATGACTGAACATCATGTCACCTCCAGCAAGCATTACTGCCACCTCCACCAACCTTCCTGATGAAAAAAACAACTTAAACAAGCCTAACCTGGTCTAACCTGATCACCTTCTAGTGTGGTCAGGCTGATCTGTATGCTGGATTTTGAGGGATTTGTACACTTTTAAATGGTTAGGCTTAGAGACCAGCTAGGCTGCGTTTCCTTTTTTGTTTTTGGCTGTATTGTTTTCTGCTGTTAAATATAAATGCCCCTCTGGGGTAACGTTTTTCTGTAGAAACTGCTTTGGCCTAATTCTTCTGAGCACCTTCCAAACAACATTTTCTTAAACCTAGATTTTATTTAAAGATAAATGGCTAGGCACAGATTTGTCAGACACAAGTTGATTAAAGCAACTGTGTTATGAAGTGCGATTATTTCTGCCTGAATCCAGCAAAGTGTGATCAAACCATAGGGAAGACCCTTCTTAGGGGTAACCATGGCGATGCTTTGATGTTTGTTTTTGTTTTACGATCATAGTGCTCAGTGACACAGCATTAAAGGAATGTTGTGATGCAGTCACAGAAGCAAACAAACAGAGTGGTTTTGAAAGTTTTTGTAGATAGAAAAAATTCTATGGCTATAAATCATAAAACATAATATGTTAGCATGCAGTGTGATTTTGAGACCTATTTGATTCTATAAAGACCAACTCAGAAACCCCATGGCTTGTAGTCAATAATTTGGTTATTTTATAATTTTTAAAGTTGTATTCTCTCAGTGGTAATTAAATTCTTTCATATTTGTTTTTCTTGTTCTGCATTTAAAAAGGCAAATTTTTCAATTGTTTACCCACTGAGGAATCATAACCCCCGTACAGGAGAAAAGAGACCTTACAGATACCCTGCGCAGGAAAATTGACTCTTTCTCACTCCCTCGTGCTACTTTTAAAATGAGACAAAGAGCCAAGCAACAACAAAAAATAAACTTGTTCAATCTACCCAGTTCCTCTTCAGAGATTTTTAACAATGTCACAAAAACACTAAGAGAATAAGAGAGAGATACACAAACTAATATTGTATAACAAAGCAAAGACGCAGTAGAAATTAAAAAGTAAAGTATAAAATACCAAGCTAAACAACACAGCCAACTACAGGTGTCCCCTACTCCCCTCCTTAATTAGTGATATTACACAAATGTTTGTCCTTTTCTTGTGTTTTAGTTAGAACACAAAGATCTATCTGTTCCCTTTATCTGGCTATTCACTATTGCATATAAATTTAATTATTAACAGCTGGCTTGTGAATAGTGCTAATTAAGAGAGGGGAGATGAGGGGAACAGCAGGTCTGAGGCAGACAGACAGACACGCCCACCCTCCTCCACACTGAGGCCCGTGAGAGAGCAGCACAGACGTGTTTGACAGACAGATGCATTGAGCTCTGCAGTGGCAACAAACATAATGTTACGCAGATTAATTCCCCAAACTCATGTTGCTCGGTATCTGCACAGATTCTGAAAGGAATGGAG
This sequence comes from Chromobotia macracanthus, assembly GCA_036877525.1. NCBI lineage: Eukaryota > Metazoa > Chordata > Actinopteri > Cypriniformes > Botiidae > Chromobotia > Chromobotia macracanthus. The sequence goes on along the minus strand of JAZGTH010000060.1, from coordinate 2,116,502 downwards.
GGATGACCCCAGTGTAATCACTTGTATTCTAAAATAATAGCAATAGGAAATACATATTTAAAAAAACAGCCTGTCATATGATTGGAATCACAACTGTGATATGATATTCAGTGCAACATCACTCTTATTGCTTAAATATATATTATACACAACATTTGATCTTAAGATGCTTTTAAAGATGTGTTTTAAGATGTGTTTTCACTGATCATTTTGGTGATGACCACTATTTATAAACTACAAATATATTGGTCAAAGAAAAAAAATTAAATACTTTTGACAAATCGGCTTTTCTCTTGCCAGATAACATACAGGTGGATGAGTTTAAAGTTACTATCTAACTTTTCTCCAATGACTTTTTCCAAAGAATAGATATCAGATAACATGTTATCACTTTGAGAAAATTAGGAAATATTGAGGTTTTTGTCGCAGGTTTATCACCAAGAGACACCGTTATGTCAGAATAGTTTAGAAACAGACGGTCTACAACAGAAGACACATAAACAGGAAATGTCTGGCTGAGCGAGCAAGCTAATTAACTTGAAAAACTATAAAAATGTAAATTTGCAATTTGCTACCACAGGCAGCTAATTAACTGCAGTGGGACAGTTAGAAACAAATTTAATTTGCTAAAGGAAAGTGGAGAGGGGGGTAATATGATTTCCCTAGTCTGATCCATTGGCCTTTGTGGAATACCTACCACTACCATTAAATACTGCTAAAAATATATATAATATAATACTAGACAACTATAATAAATGAATGAATTACATTTTTTAAATATATAATTTTGAAAGTTATAATACAAATTAAGGAGGAATTAAAGGTGGAAGTGAGGTGACAGAGAATGAGTAAGAGGAAAAGAGGGAAAAAGAAAAAGAGAGAGTGTTACTGTGCTTGTCCCAGTCTACTGCCCCAGAGAACAGATATATATTACACTTTCTGTCTAAATCATCCAGGTCAATTTATTCCTTCAGCCTCTGCTGCAGTTCAGGTCACATGACCCCACCTCTGAATCTCTATACACATGCATTTCTCCACATAGCACCTGATTTTATTATTTTGGCTATATCACCAAGACAGGAAAATATGTCTGAGGGCACTGTTTGGTTTTGTGTTTTGTCCAAGTATGTCCCATTGGAAAAAATCTTTAATATCTCAGTTTTTCTCCTAGACAGCAGTGACAATAATGGAGAGCAAATTGAAGCTTTATTATAAATATCCTGTTTCTCAAATGTTTCTCTCAAAAATGACTCCTCTAGAATGTCTCCTGTAGAATTATGATGATGAGATGAGATCTCAACAATGCCTCAAATTGTGCTCAGTTTACTCAGTATATCCAAATTTGTAATAAAAAACAGAGGTCACTCGTAGTGTATGTCAACAGTTTTTTCATTTGTATTTATGTATTTTCATTTGTATTTTTTTCATTATGTGTATTTATTTAAACTCCAAGTTAAGTAAGAAACTCTGCAACTAACTTGCAATTTTATGTTTCAAACAGAGATGGCGATAGAGAGGCCAAATTTATGTATGCTGCTTTAAGTAATTTTAAATGAAACATGTAATGTATCACTGTTAACACTGAAATGAAGTGTAATTAAAAAATGTCAGCAACTTTCATAAGCAATGGAGGAGTAACCTTAGAACAATGAAATGTTTCTATGGGTTGTTATGGATCAGATGTTCAGGCTGTGTTGTAGAGTGCACTGGAGGACCAGCGTTGAACGTTCTGGAAGACTTGGCAAATGCAGAAAGCGGTGAGAGATTTTGAACAAACTCCCAAAATACCCTCCAACAAACATCCTAACAGTGCAGTTATGATAATCAGCTTTAATTACAACACAGGCTCGGCTGTTGTTGTTGTACTTTGCCTTGAGGGCACACATTTAGAGCTTATGTGAGTGTATGTGTGTGTACAAAGTATTGAGGGGCTAAAGTAGTTTTATTGGTATTTATTGAGCTTCAGTTCTACTTCAGCACAGTACTGTAGATATGAGCTGCCATTCTAGCAGATGGAAACAGGATGAATTGGGATGCTGATGCTTTTATTGGGCAATGAAAAGATAATCACCCCCAAATGTCTGATTTCAAAACAACCCAAAAGCTTTAATTTTTGCTGCAATGTTAATGCACTTTACTGATGTGAGTAATCTCCGCAGAACACCAAAGGGAGGGTGTGTGTGTGCGTGTACGCTAAGATGCACAGATGTGTTTGTCTATAATTTCCTCCTGTTTACGTACAATTTCACCTATTTCAAGATGCTCATAGGACATCATTGGGCCTGTGTGGCATATCATACAATATAAATGCAAAACATAAAAGCATAACTTCATGCTAGCTAGATTTTCAAAGGAAGACAGCTGCCAGAACAAATTTACAAGTAGCTATTTATCCTTTTCTTATCCCTCTCTCTCTCTCTCTCTCTCTCTTTCTCTCTCTCTTTCACACACACCCTGTCCTCCCATGGCAGTAGCTGCAGTTTGTTATCTTTGTAGCGCTGTAAAAGTTTTATCTTGTAGAAGGAGAGGGATGACCCTGTCAAGCAGTGCTCTGAATTACGGGCTGCAGTAAGCGAGCAGAGAACGGAGATTAATGGTTGGGAGTGGCATTGGGCTGGAGGATTCTGGGACAGGACAGACTTGTCCTGGGCCCTGTGAGGTGTACAACTACTGTAAACATAAATGGGTTACATATAAGGATTATCTCCTAATACAATGAAGAGGTCTTTAGAAGAAAGAGTGTAAAATTTTATTTTTTTATAGTTCAGGACAGTTCAGGACAGTGTATTTTTTTATAGTTCAGGAAAACTTAATGAGTTTTCAGTTATTTTTCATTTAAGTTCCTCTTTCCTAAAATAGTTTACCTAACACTGATTTTCCTAAAATTCATTTAGAGAAATAAAATATAAACTTTTAAAGGTAGGGTATACAATTTTAGAGAGGCTGGAACATGGGTCTGTTTCTCAGGTGACTACGCTGATAAGCAGCAAACAAGCAAACACCTCCATTTACTCCCCATCTTATCACTAGATGAAACCATTAGGATATTAAAGAGATCTGATTGGTGTTTTTCTCTAAAGATTTGTCTTATGGTCAAATCCACAATGCAAACCTAAACATCATAAACACTTATATATTCACTTTAGCTTGATTATCCCCTGCTATTGGGTCCATTGCTTGTGGAATACATTGATTATGGCTGATCATAAATAGAGCATTTGTACAATGGCATGCATAGCCGAATCTAAGTAAGAGAACTGACACTGTCCAGCGCAGCATAAACAAAAAAATATTGCATGCACCTTCAAAATGGCTTTTAAATTACCCTCTTGATGTTGAAAAGCTATTGCAGTTTTTAATGGAAATGTACAAGTTTAGACAAAGCTATTTACCACAGGCAACAAAAGCAAATAAATGCAATAAACAAACAAAAAGCTGTGATACACATTACAACAAATCCACAGTGTTAATCTGTGCAGTTAAATACATCCATTAAACTGAACAATTAAATCTCGTGCAGTGAAGCATTAGCCGACAGCACAATCCTTTTAAATGGTATCTTATGGATAGATCCAGCCACTGAAATCAGTAACAAAGAATTACAAAGAACATTTCTGTTTAAAAGCTTGTGTGATTGGAATAGTAATACCAGCAAGTGGCTTTATCAGGTCTGAAATGGGTGTGATCCATTTGCTTCATCTACACTACAGAACATGCAGAGCTGAGTAAGCCTGAGGTTTGAATCAGAATTATTCAACAGATGTTCTGAATGTAGCTACAACCTTTCAAAGGGGCCAAGAAATCCCATGCTTCCATGAGAGGAATATGGTCAGTTTCAGCTCTTCCTATGTATTATAAAGTATCCATCTGCAACTTCTTCTGCCAGGTCCACAGAGAAATTATTTACTGAGTTTGGTGTAAAAGAACTTGACTGGCCTGCATAAAGGCCAGACCTGAGCCTCACTAAACACCTTTGGGATGAATCATAATGTCGACTGTGGGCCAGACCTCATCACCCAACACCAGTGCTATGCCTCACTGATGTTCTTGTGTCTGAATGGTACAGCCACGTTCCAGCCTCTAGAGGCCTTTCCAGAGGGCTGGAAAATATTGGTGGAAAAGCAACAAAGGGAAGAATAACTGCTGGTTAAGACGTGGTTTTGAAATTAAATGTTCAACAAACACATGTGGATGTGATGTTTGGGTGTCAACACACCTTTGGCCATATAATTTACAAAAGTAAGCAAATAGACAAAATTAGACTACAGAGTTCTTATTAAGATTGTAAATTAGATAAATTAGATAATTGTAAATTGGTCATTTTATTCTTAGCAGGGCCATATGTCATACTGTCCTACAGCATACAGTAACGTTATTAAAACACAATTTCTTGTGTTTATGAATGTCCTTTAAATATATTAAAAGCAAAACAAACAATCAGTTTTATTTTACACAAAGGGTGCAGAACTTCTCTGAATTTTAGGCATCTAGACACAAGATGTTTTATTTCAGCAAATAAGCTATTATGATGGATTCAATCCCAGCCTCCCAAACGTGTTTTGTGGAAATGATAATTAATATTTCAAAAGCTTTATGATGCAGAGAAAAGTTAAAAAATAAAGAGAAAAATAAATATATAAAAACAGAGGAAGCCGAGGAAGGAACATTCTGGGATTGCATTGGGCCGGAATTGAAAGAAAAACAGAAAACACAGGAAATGCTATGCTGGGTTCATGCCAAAGCAAAGAAAAGGCGGGAATGAGGAGTAAGTATTTATTAATTTGAGCCCTTTTATCTGTGTAATCGCTCGTGAAGGGTGTTTACTGAGTTAAGCAATGATGACGCAAACATGGTTTGTTCAAAGCTTCAACAAATGGACAAATTTAACAAATCTCTTTAAAGAGAAAATTCCAAAGGGAACAATTAACCTTCTGAATTCAAAGAACAGCTGCAGGCTTTAGCTGTTAACTTTTGAAATACACCCACCTGAGGGTAACTGTTTAAAGTTTTTAATAATTGTTCTCATTATGAAGTGTGCATAGTTAGAGCTGTGGCTTTGCATCAGTAGGTACGTGTCTTGGGTGGCCAAGACCAGACATACCTTAGGAAAAACTCAATTAATCTTAATCTTTCTGTCTCTTTTCAAACTTCAGTTTTGTTCATTTTATATTCAGTTACATACATTTAGCAAAAGATAAGACTATGATATTTAGGACAAACTGGTGTATAACTACAATGAAATATCTAGATTAAAATGGAATATTAAATTATGTCACTGATTTAAACAAAACAAATCACTCTCAAACATTAAAACTTTGCAGAAATTGCTACTTTTTTGCCAAAAGGGTTGACAGACAAACTCCCTAGTGAACATCTACAATGAATAAATTGCCAGAAGCTTAAAATGTCTGAGTGTGGAAAAATATTTTTATATATACCACATGAACACTACCATCTAGAATATTTCTGTTTTTATTGAGGTCTTTGGCCCTTTTTCTCAGTGCCCATAGAGAAAATCTTTGACACCCGTGAAGTGCCTCAAAGTTTGTTTTCAAGCTTTTCAAGCATTTATTTTCTCCCAGAAATGTTCCTTTTAAATTTTCACTTTTTCGCCAAAGGCAGTGAGAGAAAAGGTGGAGAGAGGTTAAAACTAGTCCACAGGCATCCGTGCTGATTCAGAGTCTGCTCTAAACTGTAAGATCATCATACTTAATAATTAATATGGTTCTAAATGGTGGACATTTAGATTGTTCCGTCTCATTAAAAGCAGATCTTCAAATGATCAGGGTCAGTAATTTAACAGCTTGAGTAAATGAAGAAACGACTTGTGTCCTGCGATTTAAGAGAGATTCCACAGGCCATACTGAAAAAACAACACTCCATATGAACTATCCTGCTTTGACTTTGTAAGAGCTCTGTGTTGCTAACAGACGATTTACTCCCCTGAGAAAAACCCAGCTGACTCCTCATAACAGCTGATCTTTGCAAGATTTATTAAAATGCTATTTACCGGGAAATTGCTGAATGAAAACATTAAACTGCTCAGATGTGGGTTCAGGAGGGCTTAAATCAAATAGAGTGTATCGTAACAGGCTGACAGAAGAGATATTTTGTGTATACAGCGTAAATACAAGATGAAAGAGGATCATCTCCTGTGCGTGTGTGTGTGTGAACAATGCTGTGTCTTCTCAGAGAACTTTCTGAGATTGGTGTTTCTCTCCCACAGGTGAAGTTACGGTCAACAAACCTGGAACTGTCAGGTCAGCAGAGCAAGTTAACAACATCCCCAGATATTCTGAACCTACCAAAGGAGCACTAAGACCATGTCCATTCTGCTGTGAGAACATTCACTGTTGACTTGCTTGAGTGAGTTTTGGTCCTAAACCAGAATGCTGGAGCATTTGGGCCCATGATTTGGAGGATGTTTTCCTTGACCACATGGAGGTTGGAACACCACTTGATAGGAGTTTCATTCTGTTTTAGGAACCCTTACTGATCTTGCCTTGGTTTAACTGTGTGTTGGTGTCCTCCTTATTTAAAAAAGAGAAATTACTATTTAAAAGGAGAATTACTATTTAATTCAGTCTGCTGACTCTAAACCCTGATGGAGGGCAAATATTAGAGCTGTGGATCTCTGGACAAACAAAATATCTGGAACAACAAAAAAACATGTTTTTTTTAAAGACTGTCAGCACTTTTGTTTTTATAAGAGAAGCATAATAAAAGCGCTCGTCCATTGGGTGTCACAAAGGTCTGATCTTGGCCTCTGTATTAGAGGGTACAGAGAGGATAATGTGAAGTTATAAGCACATTGGTTTTAATATGTAAACACAGGGAGGTTATAAGACACAGGTGGATGTATAAGTTTTCTGTCTTTATATGTCTTGAGTGAGCTACTAAAAGGAAGATTAGGGCTTAGAGAACATAAAACAAACCTATTTAGCATATTCAGCATGTCATTTGAAACTGCTTTAGCAATTGGGCAACACTTTACAATATGACTGCATTCATTAGCACTAACAACAAGCACAATAGATTATAAACAATATTTATACTGCATTGATTAATATGAGTTTATATTCATTTCTACATACTCATTTGTGAGATTAAATATTCGTTCTTTTACATTACTCAATGCACTGCAAACTAACATGAATTAACAATGAAGACTAGTATATTTTTAAATTAAATATTAGCTAAGATTAATAAATGCAGTTATTAATTGTAATTGTTGATTATTATATGCATTAATAAATACAGTAAGTAACATTATTGTAAAGTGTTAAAAGCAAATGTTAGTGTTTCCCTGAGCAAGTGAATTAACAATTGTTAGTTTTGCATTGAGAAAATACAGAAACTTAGCACACAGGCAAGGTAGTGTTTCCAGAAGGCCCTGCTGCACAGTTAGAATAAGTGTCTGGATTGTAGCTCTCCTCTAAGAGCAGATGGCACATGATTGTTTACTCAGGGATGTCTGAGAACAGGTGAGATCTAATAGCTGCTAAGATGGCAAAAAACAGGGATGCTTGAAATGGAAATTAGGTGGTAATTCTATGGGATATTTGGTGAAGTCATGGTATGAATGTGTGGCCGCACTATTAAAGAGTTTTGCTGCTGTTTTTGCTGCTGCTGGTTGCAACCTGCTGTCCAATTTAAATGATTTAAAACTCTGTCACAGTTGTGGAAAATCACTAAAGCTTGTAGCTGGATACAGCTCACCATTATGGTCCACAAAGAGCGATTCTGGCCATCAGGTATTCTGTCCACCCGCTGTCATGTTGTAGCCAAGTCTATAATGGTATTGTTGAATGGTTTCGCATCGCTTAAACATTCAGTTAGTGACACCAGGAGAGCAGTGTGTGCTCTCTCTAGCACAAAGCGTATGTTAGAGCAGTACTCGCTGAATTCAATACCCTGTCAGAGCCATGTGAGGTTTTACTACAGTGTGTAGCATCTCTTTAACTCTCCTAACTGACTGATTGTACACAATTTTTTTACATACGTGAGGGTGTATTAAAGGCAAGATAATGTGACCATAAATTTATAAAAATTATGAAAGAATACTGACAGAAGACCTTTACCTGTTGTTTTGGCAAACACTAAGAAAAAGAAAAATTCAACACAAATTCTCCCCTGTGGTTTCCAGGGCAACACTGTTTCCCCGCTAAGCACTGTTTGTCTGGAAGTTGATACAGTGCCTGAACCCTGAAAAGCTTTTCCTTTTTCTCCTGCCTGGGATTGAAATCAGAATGGCGTTGTGATCTAATGCAGACTCATGGCTCCATGAGGTTTTGTCATGAAAACAGTTAAAACTAACTTCCGTTTGTGTTTCAATAGACAATGATTCTCTGGGGTGAAGCCTGCCTCCTTTATTTCATGCATCATTGATCTGTTTTAGTCGACTTATGCTGTATATTCAGCCTCTTAATGCTCTTCGTGTACCTGTGTGTGTGTGTATTTTGCATGTGGCGGTAATGCCTTGACTTTTCCTAGTCTCATTTCCTGTTTGTGTGTCTGCTAAGATAGAATAGAGGTAGTGGAACCGCAGAGGTCATGTTTGCCTTTTTGTTGGTATGTGAGTGTCTGTTCATCTGAAGTGGTGAACAAAGGTTAAATGCTCCTTTTTCCAGCAGAGATAAGAGGGGAAAGGTTAAAGGTCAGAATAATGGCATTTCCTATATGACTGTGACATATAATATATTGCTTTTTTCTCTATATATTAAATATTGTCTCAAATGTAGCATGAACTATTTTCTTATTTTTTTTCATTTTTTTATACGCATCTGTGGTCCAGCTGCATCATTCTGGCTGTTTCAATCCACTTCCTAGTTCCCTGTGTTTAAAGAGCTTTAATCCACTAAACATTGGGACACTAATGATATAGTTACCTGCGACATGATTATGGTCATGCAATTGTTTTAAAGTCTTACAGACAAAAAAAAGGCTATGTCTCCATATATTTATATTTGTTCTCTGCTGTTTTAAGAACACATGACAACATTTTCAGAAAGTAAAAAAAGCAAGAAGCCAATGTGCACTGGTATTTACAGTGCATTCTGGGAATTTCTGGAAAGCATACACTTTAGTGCACAGGAATAAATATGACAGCCCCAAAATGGCAGTGCACTTTCCTGCTGAAAAGTCCAGTTTGGTGCTAGTGAACCAGCATGGACATGCTTTTCAACAGCAAACATACAGTCGCTGGTGATGCTGGTCAACTTGCTGGTTAAGCAGCCAAAATGCATACGCTAGTCTTTTTAGCAGGATTACTGCTGAAATAGGTAGGAGATTAAAATGCACCCTCTGTCTCTTCATACTTATTTCTCAGTATCTTCCTCTCTTAACTCTTACTTCACTTTTTTTATCTGAAGGTGCAGTTGGCACGTTGTTCATTTTAGTCAATGCAATAAAAGAATTTCATTTGTAACTTGAGGTACAAAACTTTTTGAAAGATTTTACAGTATATTTTGGAGGTCTGCTGTGTCAGAAAAACATAAATGCTTCTTTGTAGTAAAAGTCAGCTAAAAAACCTCTGAGCTGAGGTCAGATGTGGACACAGTAATGTTTATGGATCAGAGACAAACATCCCTGAATCCAAAACAACTATAGCACTGAGACAGAAGTGTTTTATTTGTAGAAAGAAGAACAGTATTTTGTTAAAATCATCTGAGGCTTCTGTGGTTAAAGAATCTTAGGCAGCAATGTTATTTTGTATGATTTAATATCAAAATCTGGTGTTTTTTTCTTAAATATCTGTCCGTCCATCTGTCCGCCCATCTATCTATAAGCCCTAGAGCATGACATCATATCCTGTTTCCAATGTTAGTTGACAAATCTAAAGTAACTGTTCATGTCTACAGCATCCCATAATGCATTGCTCTGGTTGAGCTGTGGGTGTCTCAAACACCTCTCTCAGAGTGAGACATGCTCTGTGTCAGCACACACAAGGGTGAAATGAACAGGACAGGAATACAGAAGACAGTCGCCTTCACATTAGATATGCTGTTATAATCTGTAACACACCACCAAGCCATTTGCCCATGAATGACATGCCTGAAAATGAACTCAATCAACAGATCAGGCAATAATTGTTTCACTATGACACAGGCCTGTGTTCACATGTCTGGCTCAAAATTCAGTTTTAGCATGTCAGCAATAAAATAATGTAAAAATACAAATTGTCATAAAATTGACTTTTGGCCCTGAAACTGCCATGTGGCTCTGTAAATGTGTGATGTTGTTTGATTGAAAGCACTGGTACGAGAATTCCCAGTTTGTGTAAGGTCTTTGATTCTATTATGTTAATCATTCTCACCTGCGCTGCTGTCTGTGATTGCTGGGAGGTGCTAATAATATTTTACTTAAACGCCATCCAGAACACACGGCACGCAGACACACACACACACACACACACACACACACACACACACACACACACACACACACACACACACACACACACACACACACACACACACACACACACACACACAGACACAGAGACACACACACACACACACAGACACACACACAACCCCCCCCCCCCACACACACACACACACACACACACACACACACACACACACCACACACACCCCCAAAAAAAAAAAAAAAAAAAACACACACACAAAAAAAAAAAAAAAAAAAAACACACACACACACACACACACACACACACACACACACAAAACAACACACACACACACACACACACACACACACACACACACACACACACACACACACACACACACACACACAAAAAAAAAAAAAAAAACAGTCTGCGGCCAAACGCAAGTTTTCAGTTGTTACCTGCCAATGCTGGAATCAAACCAGCAACCTTCTGATTACAAGTCTGACTCAGTAACCAGTGGGCCACAACTGCCTAGTAATATACAAGTAGTAGTTTTTCGAAAAAGCTAAATTTGCACTGTGGTCCTGGAGAGTCAACATATGTCTAAATATATTTATATCATCTGTGGAAGGTGCGGCATAAAATGTTCATCCAATCATTGCATTGGGTCCGAATGCAATGATAGGATGTCCTACTTGCCTGATAAACTATATATGCGCTCATGTTTTGGAGGAAGTGTGGCTTTGGAGAGCACTCTAAAGGTAGGGTGGGATCTTATGCTTTCAAAGCTAGGTTGCTATTGCTAGCCTCTCTGAAATTTTCAACTCTACCTTTAAATAATAATTTTTGATGTACAGTGTCACATACATTACAAGTAAACTAAATTAAATTAAATTTGTACAAGTAAAAAATACATTTTAATTTCGAAGGGACAAGAAAGCATTTAGTTCTGATAACAATAACTGGCACTACGGAACCCCCTAAAGAAAAAGTTTGTTTTGTTGGTTCTGTTCAGGTGTCATCAAAATACTGTATCATAATATTCAGGTGAACTGGACTATGTAAGTGCCTATTATCATGGAAAATTATGTTCTGGGCCCCATGGTAGACTGTCTGTGACTGTGAGATTCAGCTGATAATACATCACTCATGGTAAGGTTATGATCTGAGTGTGGTAAGCCAATCAGAAGCCAGTTTGGGTACAGGAAAAGCAAATAAGTTGGATTTGAGAGTGAGAATAGACAAAAATAAAAGATTTCTTGTGCTGTTGCTGAGAGATTCACCCAAAACAGTAGAATCCCCACCTGTCTAAATTAGAGTTTTATTCTATGGCATTTAGATAAAGCTCAGTTAATAATTCTCAGGCAAATGAGAAAAAGTGAAAAGGGGCAGTCAGTCGGATCAGAGACTGGATTTGGAGAAAATGATTAAATAATCACCAGGAAAGATTAAAACAGGCCAACCGTAAATGACAACAACACAAAACAAAACAAATTACAAACCCTCAATATGGCCCTGGAAGGTATTGATTACTGTATGGGTCTGATCTTTAGAATATTATTTGAGTGTGTGTTGTTTTTCCTCTGCCTTAAGGAAAAGCCAGACTAAAAGAAGTTTTTAGAATTCACAAACATTAATTCTGTGAACTTTAAGAGTGGTTAACACCCATATAACAATCCAAGATACATAACTGCAGCTCAGGTCCTCACATAGGTCCTGGAAACATTTAACTGGCTCACCGATGTGTCCAAAAGTTGCAGCCTAGGAGCCTTATGTGCAGTCCTTGTAAGCTGACTTTTAAACAATTTAAACAACTTTCTTAAATAAGAGTAAAGCCTGTTTGCAATACAATCTTCGCTTAGCGTTCAGATCAGTGTTCAAATCTCAAACTAATATTTGTGTTTTGTGTGCCACAGGAAAGAAATCAAATGAGCTTTGAGCAACATGAAGGTGGGTAGATGATGAAAGACTATGGATTGGAGTAACCAAATTTAGACATTATGTGTGATTTGTGCCACAGCATTTTAGATAACAGACAACACTACAACAGTTGGGATCAAAAGCACAATCACAGAATGATAAAAGATATAAATAATATTTTGGGGAAACTGCATTCTAAATCCATTTGGCTCAAAAATCTTTTGAATGGGTGTGACACGTCTGCGTCCATCCAATTCTGTAAAGGATTATTTTCACTGAGCTACTCTAATTCCTTAGAATTTGTTTATTGAGCGAAGTCAGACTCAACTCTGTAGCCTTTCATCTGCAGGTATGAACCACAACCTGATGTGTAATGTGGCTGCAACTCGTGCTTTTGAGCTTCTGAATTATTCCGAATTATTAGCATATTTTCACAAACATTCCAACGCAAACATGTGGAATAGAAGACACAGCACAAACAATGAAACTAAAAATGAGAGGTACCATTGCTACATTCTCTGCAAATCCTAAGTAAACCCTTGTGTTGTTTACTCTGTTGAATTTTCACTGAAATCTCTCTCAAACATTCACCTCACTCTATATTCATTGTTTACCATCCTATTTACTCCTCCTCACTATATAGTCAAATGGTTTTACTTCCTGATGGAGTCAAGTTGCTGATGTGTTGGATCTGAGGCTGCCCAGCAAAAGAAAATCAAACCTGCAACCCTAATGGGCCAATTGGGAGAAGCTGATTGGCGTGTCCAATGAGCGCTGTCTGTTGTGTTCGTCCATTCTGACTTCTGCTTCTGTTAGTCTGAGACATATATATTTTCCTGTGTTAATGGTCTTGCAGCATCCATCTTTCTGGCCATCGCCTGTCTAATTGCTGCCTGTGTCAGCGGAGGCCGCATCCGCCCAGAGGGAAAGGGCCAAATGAGACACACATCAAACGCAGAGCAAAGGCCGTGATGAGGGAGATGAAGGTCTGCTGTTTACTCATTACACACATATCATGTGTGTGTGGTGGAGGTTGTGGGATGGAGACCTTTACACATCAAAACCAAGACCGTCTTAGATTTACACACACATCATTAGTGCCTTGAGAGTGGCATAAATGAGGCCCACACACTCAGTGTCTAATGGTTTGTGTCTGGGGCAATTCTTTTAGCTATGTCATATGGAAAAACAGCACAATAATAGTAAAAGAAGGTTTAAAAGCCTACCACCGAACCACACTGACCAATATGTGCTTTTTAGATGAGGCAGTTAGACCAACAGAAAAATACAGCAAACAACTATAAATACCACATAATTCATTTGGCGACAAGGGGCAGTTTATGGGTCAATGATGAGTAAAGATGGCAGAGACCATAAAAAGGAGGAATCTTCTGGAACACACATGCCTACTTCTTAGAAATATTTTTCTTTAATTAGTTTTTGGTAAACATTCACATAATCTTCTACAAAAAAATCTGACTTAAGTAAAAAGAACTAAAATACTTTCTTGCACCCTGAGGACGTGTACACAACTTTCAAAATGTTTTCAAACAAAATTTGCAATGTAAAGTACTTTTTGCAGGTATGGATATTTGAGTTCTCTTAGGTTACACCATTTCACCAAAACAACACATATTTTTGTTGTCATTAAATAGCGAATGTTATAAGTATATATATATATATATATATATTTACATACTTTTGTTATTTTGACATTTACAGTCAAATTGTATTACATGTAAAATTGTCTCGTTACAAAACGCCCCCCCCCCCACCCCCCCTTTGGAAAAACTTCTCTATTTCTATGTTTCACAATCTCTGGACAGTTACTATAGCAATATATTTTGAACATGTTTATCATAGAAAATGTTTGTTCAAGTCATTTTCCGCAATAATTGCGCTTAATACATTTTTAAGTAACTTATTAGATCTGGACATGAAAAATTTGCATTAAAATGAAATACATGAACAAGTCACAAATGGTGCTTAAAGTATAACACCACAAATATTCCCTTCACACACACACACACACACACACATATCCTCATCCTCTGCTTCCTCAGTGGAGTCATGTAAACCAAATAGGAGTTTTCAGAGAAACTGCTTGCACATCACTCAGAAGATTAATTACTATACCCTACTGCTACAAAGACTCCAAGGCAAAGACACACCAGAGATTAGAAGAAAAACTCTTAAACTGGAATGATTTAGTACAGTGAAATTCTCCCAAGATTTAGCAGACAAAGTGCAATAAACGTGCAGGATGAAGCATGATTACTTAAGCACAAAATACAGGACAGACACAACGCCGTCGTCAAGATGGACCTACTGACGTAATCTATAATATAGCCAGCTGCGAGGAGTTAGCCATCACAGTCAAATCAAGTTACTATACGATCTTTTGATTAAAGACGAGATATAATTGTTATATTTTATAACAAAATGACCCTGGACAGACACGCGTACTGGTCTGCAAAGTGACCCAAACAAAAAACCCCTTTATTTAAAATATTTATAGACAAACACAAAACTAATTAAACATAAATAAAAGATAGATGTATCGAGAAAATCTATGCCTTGTGCACTCACATATATCACTAGAACATAATAACGCTTTCCAGTATTGATTATAATTTCCTACACTATAATTTTCCATCTCGCGTTCATTATACTGACGTTTGATAAACGACTACGGAGCTTGTGTTGTTTCCATAGCAAGGTGAACATCCGGGTTCTGTAAGTCTCTATGGCAACCGAAGTTCAAAAGAGTCCATAGCAACCCAAACAGAGAGAGGACCGATGCGACGCCGCTGAGACGTCACCTGTTTTGAGTTTATTAATTTAGTTTAACTTGGAGATGTGTACGAAAATGAAAACCTTACATCCTTTGACTAGAGGAGACCTGAAAACGGAGGGGTTTACAGTGAAATCCACCATGAAGAACTCAGTGGTGAGCGTGTGTAATTCATTACTCATGTTTTAATGCGCGCTATTAAAGGATGTAATATTTAAACTGACGCGGCAGTCAAGAGAAAACACGCCGGAAGTGATCCAACAATGACAAAACGTCACTGTGACTTATTATTATTTCGTGTGTATTAAATGTGTTGTTTTGTGTGGTGCTGCTCAATGTCTGTGTTGATCTTGTGGTGTATGTACTGTTGTGCTGGCCAGTGGCTGTGTGCCTTTATAAATGTCCTGCTGTTGATGTTCATGTACCTGTGCCTGGCTTTAGTCTGTGTTTATGTAAGTAGATTCTGTCCAAAACCTGAAAAATGTTGCCTTCTCAGACTGTATACTTAGCTAGGCATTTAGGCTAGTGCAAATACAATGTTTGCCATACACCAGGATGTTCACCATCATCTAGATTTTTGGATACTAGATGAATCCTTAACTGCCTGTGATATACTGTAAAACAAACTTATGCTAGTGGTTAAGTAGTTGGTTTAAAAATACAAATGGGATCTGATGGAGTGGCTCAGTATATTGATGAATGTGCATTTATAATAATGATAAATAATAAAATCTTAACATATAAAGCTCACTTGAATCTGTTGTGGGCAATTAGACATGACGTTGTAGTGCCTTGAAAGTCTGCCTAAAAGCAGTTCCATACATACAACATGTTTGTTAAGTACTTAACAAAGTACAGTAATGTACAGTCCATATATGCTCTCCTGTCAGGGCAGGTTTAGGCCTCCATGATAAGCTCAATGATTGAGTACACACCAGTCTCTTTTGCACCAGTCTCATTTGACTGTGTGTGTGATAAAACTTGTGGTTTGTCCCTTTAAATCTGATCTAACATAACCTGGTTAGTCATGATTTTCTGCATTGTAACAGCATTTTTTCTCTTCAAGCCCATACTGCATTAGCATCTGTAGAACAAATACATTTGTCACTTCAGAATGGCTTTTCTGTTGGTTTTAGACATTCGTTTCAGTGCAATCCCATTTTTCACCACACAGCTGACAGTTACCCATCATTCTCGTGTCCCACAACATCACCCCCATCAGTGCAGGCTGGGGTATAATTGTCTTAAGTTAGCCAGAGATAAAGATGTATTAGATGTACATAACAAATAAAAAAACCCTACCAGTTTAAACTGGCAGGCCTTATTGGTCTATTGAAGACACTATTTTCTCATTTTCATTATGCAGTTGAATCTGTGCCATGGTTTGAAGGAGCTTTTCTAAACATTAGCATATGTAAATTAAAGTGATTACTCAAAAATAAATAAATTCCATCCTTTACTCAGCCCCATGTCATTCCAAACCTACATGACTTCATGGCTTCATTCTGTGGTATACAAAAGAAGACCTTTTAAGAAATGTCTCTGTAAGGTTTTGTGTTCATACAATAAAAGTTAATGAGTGCCACTGTTGTTTGGTTACGTACTTCATAATATCTTCTTTTGTGCTCCTCAAGCAAAAAGTCAAACAGGTTTGATACATCATAAGGGTGAGAAAATGATGAAAGAATTTCCATTTTTGGTTGAACTGTCCCCTTAATAAGGTCAGATGTATCTGACAGATTATATAGTAGCTAATTCTGCCTGCATAATAACTTAGTTCTGTATTATATCAGAGCTGCTTTTGTGCTATTTTGACATAGATTGGGTTATTTATTGGGCTTTAATCTTTATTTTCACAACTGTTAACTTTTAACAGGGCATAAACATGCACAAACATGACTCTACCCCACAGTCACTTCACTAATGAGCCTCTTTAGCATCTGCATGTGACTAATTAATTACCATCCTTAACTGATGGCTAAACCCTCACTCCTGTGCTTAAACTGACCTAAATTTCCCCCATGTGCTCATTAAGGTTGTGATCTAAGCCGTGGTCCCTCACAGGAGATGTTGAGTGCTGTTGAGGGCATGTCTGTTAATTTATGACTGTTCCTCATTATAGACATCAACTCACATCAGTGTGACAAGCAGTTCATTCTTGGTTTAAATTATAAATCTTTCCTAGAGCCAAACAGCTGTTTGGTTTGCTCGTTGACCTGTGCAGAAGGTGTGAGTGTAATTTAAAGACCACCAACCTTCCCTAAACAGTTTCTTCAAGGACATTTGAATTATCATCTAATAATAAATTACAGTTTATAACTGTAATTAATAAACTGGGACGTAAAATTTGGAGAAAAATAACTATTAAAGGAATACTCGAAAATTAAACTCTGTTAGTATTTACTTGTTTGAATTGATATGACTTTTGCTTTGAAAACAAAAGATTTTTTTCATACAGTGGCCAGTGGCTGACAAGATCCAAACAGGATGAAAGCGCCATAAAAGTAATGCATACTCATGCAATCTATTCTGAAAGATATGTGGATGAGTAAATGATAATAGAATTTTTATTTTTTGGGTGAACTTTTTTCTTCCACAAGAGAAGGTATTTTGAGAAATGTCTCAGTGGTTTTGTGCTCATATAATGGAAGTTAAAGCATGCCACTGTTACAGGTTGCCACTGTTACAGGTTACCAATGTACTTCAAAACATCTTCTTTTGTCTTCCTCAGAAGCAAAAACGTCTTACAGGTTTGGAATGATGTTTGGGTGAGCAAATGGTGAAAGAATTTTTATTTTTGGGTGGATTAATCCATTAAGACTTTGAGGATTTAAAAAAAGGACTTTTGATTATAGATCTGTTTTGTAAAAATGGCCAGATTAGACTAATGGACGGTGAAAAATTCTCCCAGCTCGGCTTGTTGAAATGAGATGTGGGATGTGAAGTGCCATTAAAGAGTAAAGTGACGATTACAGCAGAAATAAAAAGCAGCCTGTTAATGCCATGCAGATTATGTTTATCTGGGCATTGTCACTTCAATGTAGACACATTCCTGCTTTTAAAGCAGCTAATCTACAGTATACTGACACAGCAGCCCACACATTCTACCAGTTGCATTAGGCATATAGAGGTGTGCTTCTTGTTCCGAGCTAGCAGGTAACATTTTTGGAACATTGGATAATTTTCTCTAACAGTTCAATCAAAAAGCATTGCAGTAATGCTAGTAGATCTTTTTTAATATGTTTTTTATAAGTTATATCTTTTTTAATCATATATCAAAAACCTTATTCTTAAGTTGTTAGAGGAACGTTTTAAAAACATCTTAAAAAGTAGATGTTCTGAACATTCCTAGAATTTTCAAAATTACATTTTTAACATTTTTGTTAATTAATGGAAACGTTATGAAAGCGTTTTACAACCTAAAATTTTTTTCTGGGTCAGAGGTACAAGAGTCTGATTCATGCACAGTAGTGGCATCCTGTCTCTGACAGCAAGCTCATCACCAGTACACGTTTTATATCTCCCACACAGATCCGTCTGCTTAGAAATGAAAGGCGAAGGAACACTAGGTTCATTATACAACAAAGCACGTCGCCCAGCGTGCACTTCTGAGCACGGAGATTTTCAAAAAATAAGAAGGATCTACATAGACGCGCGTATCCTGTCAAACTTGCTTGCAGCTAATCTTAAAGCTGTCTTAGCGATTACGCGATGCTTTTCATTACTGTAAATCATTGCACTAGAGAGAGGCTAGCTGGAAGACTTCTTGTGTTGTTTCTATATTCTCAGTCGATTTTATGCATGTTCGCTGTGTAAATTAGTGACTGGCACAGCAAAGGTACGCTTACTTTGATGTTTGCAGAGTATATGCAGTTCTTTGTTTTTTTGCGGTTGGTAGTTGTAATGCTGTATGCTGAGGTGTGTTTAGTCAAGTAAATTTCCAGCTCTGTGGATCTAAAAGAGGAGAGTATAAATATACAAAAGTAGACTTGATACTTTCACTCTGAACCTTGTTTGTGACATCTCGTGCATCTAGTGTTGAGTGGGAAACGTGCTTCGAGGCGTGCTCGTCTGTCATCATGCTACAATTAGCATAGGAACTCGGCAATGTCAGGCAATGCTAACACAAGCATTGCCTGACATCCACGAAACCACTTCATAATTGGTTTATTTGCATGCTGCATGCTGCCTGCTGCTGCCTCAGTCAAGATACTCCACAACAGCAGTTCCATACTGTTTGTCTACAGTGCTACCTAAGTATATTGCACATCACATTGTACAGGAGAGAACCTTGTAGTGATCAGCTGGTTGAAAGAAATACAATATATTCAGATTATATTAGTGGAACTTAGAAAATCCGAAACACAAATACTTAGAAAATCCGAATAGGCACTAAATATTTGCTTTGTTGTTTCACTTGAATTTCTTCTATATCATTAAATGTGATGTTCTGGTGACTTGGAAGAGGAGGTTCTCTCACATAGAAACAGTATCTGTTGGCATTGACTGGAGAAAGAGAGGCAAAAAGCCAGCTGCTTTCACTTTCAAACATGGCCTGTGACTCCATCACTTTCTGTGGGTCATAAACAATGTCCACATCAAGGGCCCTCCAAAGCCCAACTACTTATACTTGTGGACATTTAGCATCACTCCAACACATGCCACTGACCTCAGATCTGCCTCTAACACTATTAATATATCTTCCTCTCTTTGGTCCATTCGCTGCAGTTGCTGATCTATAGCCAGGCGGTGCGGTAAGCAGCGTGATTTGCTGATAGCAGCAAGGCCATTTGATGCCTTAAATGCCAAGAGTCTTGAAGCACATAGGCTTATTATGCTGCCAGGTATTTGTGGCCATAGAAACTGAATCAATACAAGGCCTTGCTTTGCCCTCTTCTCTCCCATTTATTGTGCCACGTTGGAAGAGTGGAAGACGTATTATATTCAGCGTGGAGGTCCTCACCTCCCTTTAGAGAAACACATCAGCCTTTCTATGCCGGGGGCGAGAAACACAAAGATGTTAAGGATGAAAGGGATTTCATGAAGACAGAAGGGAAAGAAACACAGTGAAAAAATCATCTGTATTTTATTCAGTGACAGTCCTAATGTTTGTGGTTTATCCAGAGCTAGAGAGATTAGAGGCCCCGCCCACAAGCGATAATGCGACATACCATGAGTGGCATATGTAATTGGGCACAAACTGACTGTTAAAGATTTAAAGAGGAAATCTGGTGTGGGCTACAGCAAGTCTACAGAGAGTTACCACTAAGCAAATGTTTAACTGTGATTGTAAATGAAAGGGCAATAATTCAGAAATTTTGAAATTGCATGGCATCTGCTCTGGGTTTCTTGTTTTTTGTGGCATCATTCTAGTCGTGCCCACAATTTGATATTGATACTTACTGGTCCAAAACATTTTGCTTCACATATCTACATATTAACCAAAAAAGGTCAGTGTTGTGATTGGCTGTTATTGTGCTACATTTTCGAATTCAGTACGGCAGACGAATTACCTGATGCTGGAAAGTTATGCCACGCCTAGTTAAAGTGCATGAATCAATTATGCATGAATGAATTACCTGATTTGGTGCCATTCAGTATAAATTAAACATCAATCCCAGAATCCTCCTCTTTTTTTAGATGCTGCACAGCCAAAACAGAGCTTACTGGCTGCCACTCCACATGCATTTCTACCATCCATCCATCCATCCATCCATCCATTCATCATGAGTGTCAGGTGCTGGACAGCATTTCTCTATTGATCAAACACACTCTCTGCTCTAAAGGTCCTTGACTGAGCACATTGCGACTGGAAATGCTTTTGCCTGCATAATGTTTCACCTTTCTGCCCTGGGCACTTTTCTGGTGCATTTCACATTTCCAAAAGTAACATAAAACTGTGAATTAGGTCTTCAGAGGCTGCATATTCACCCAAACATCTAAATGCTTTCTCACTTTAAATTAGACAGCTATGGATTCCTCTCTGCACTGCGCTTTGTAGTTTATCTCCAAAAGCTCCTGCTTATGAAAAAGCAGCTTTAAAGATGAATGGATAATGGACAGAACTCAGAAGAATATTTGTGTGTGTGACTCTCAGGGCGTCTGTGACCTTTTCTGTGGTGTTGAGAAAAAGTGGAAATCTGCAGACACAGTTAAATCTGTAAATTGTGTCATGCCGCCTCTGTTAAAATTTCATCTGGGCTATTTATTAAACAAATCAATGTCATTTTATTACAGTTGGTTTTATTAAATGATAGACAGTAATTTTACAATAAATTATTTCCTTTAATTCCTGAATTAGAACACATGCATTTATATGCTGCTTTAATCGTAGTTTAACACATTTCCAATGACAAATAATTTGTCCAGACTGAATGCAACACACTGTGCAATATGACAAACTCCATATTTTAATGTTTAATGTACAGTTATGTGGATTTAGATTTTTAAATAGGTGGGGCTATTCAGTGTGAAACTGCCGAAACAAAAACCACACACCTTGTGGCTGGTTAGAAACCAACAATTTATTAACATGAAAGAGATTTTTAATCACTTGTTGCTTTTTTGTGTTGCATGTCATGGTGTGTTTTTAGATCCTGGCCACGTAGTTTCTTATTTGATTTCTGATATCCTTTATCTCCTAATCTCTTCTGAGACAATTCCAGACTGTCAAACTGAGATTATTTTCTGTGATGGTAACAGATAGTACCTCCAAACAAGTGTTGTGTAGACCTTCCAGTTTACCACAAAAATGTCAATAAAATGGGCTTTTTACAATAAGTACAATAGATGAGATCAGTTTGAGTTTTTTAGAGTGATGGTCATGTCCAAGATGAGAGCAGTATGAGTGACAGCTGCACAGAGAGGAAATGTGAGAGTTAGAGCACAACTCTGATAAAGCTGCTAGATAGCATCTGTGACCCATGATTGGGATTCGATTGTCTGTGTTTATGGACAGCAGGCTTAGGAAAGTATGATTGGATGCATTTGTCAATAGGGGTTAGTCCAAGGCAGACAAAAGACAATCGATACATAACATATGCTAGCTGCTCTGGAGATAAAATGACTTACAACTGCTTGGCAGGAAAGGAAAATGTCAATATCACATGTACTTCAAAATGGAGAATAAAATAAAATAAACTAATTCTAAACACAGTTTAATAGCAAAACACAATTTATAACTTAATTTATGATTTTAAATGCAACCAATAGCACAGCCATCATTACCAGGAATGTGGGCTCTACAATGAGGGAGGGGCTAAAAAGGTCCTGAGCGAGGGGCCAAAAAGTCAAGGCCTTGAGACCACTCACATGCTTTTAGTAAATGAGACCTTGTAGGAAGGAAATCAATACACACTGACAATTCCACACGTCACATGATGCCTATATTCTACACAGTGTCCTGTCTCTGACATTTCTCTTTAAAATGCATAAGAAATATGTCACCATTTATGTTGACCTGGACCTTTGGAATGGGTGATATCTGTTATCATCACAGGATATGCTATGCACTGCAGGTTTTGCTCTTCTAAGACTGATTCCATCGTTTTTTATTGTATGCAGCCGTTTGGCAGACACTGTTATACAAATTGACTTCCAGTAGACTTATTACAGGCACAGTCCCTATGGAGCAACCTGGGGTTAAGTGTCTGTTTAAAGGAATAGTTTACCAAAAAATAAAAAGTGTGTCACTATTTACACACATTACACACTGTTTTCAAACCTGTATGCTTTAATAGGTTAAAATCTACTGCTTTTTTGTTGCCAGTTCAGGTGTGTAATAACTGCACCACCTACCTACCTACCTTCTGTCTGCGAGAAGTGAAGTCACTTCAATCGGTGAAAACTGTGGTAACAAAAAATGAGATAAGAAAAACCTTTGTGAACTTTTATTGCTTCATTTCTTCCCTGTGAATGATTTTTTTTATTTCTAACCTTCTCCTATATTTTTTTCTTTGAATCTTTTAGTGTGTGTTTTATCGTTCAGCTTTTGAACACATTAACCACAGTGCAGTGCTTTCTCTTCTGAAGAGGAGTCTTTGTGTGTACTTCTAAGGGAACGTCCCTTTCCTCTCTTATAAAATTGTCTACTTTGATTAGTTGGGAATTCTTTGTCCCAGTAGGCCAAGCTTCTGTTCACACTTGCTCCGTTGTTTGGTTCTCCTTCCACTGAAGAGGTGGGCAGACAACTTTCAAAGCCTTCAGTAAGTGGAGTCCTGGTGATATCTATAAGGGATTCTCACCTTCTCTCTCACTCTTTTTCTGCAGATGCAAAATGTACCGAAGGTGATAGTTAATCTGCAGCCTGGGGAGAGAGACAGTTATAGAGAGTGAGAGAGAAATCAGGCACATCCTTGTCATGGTTTTCTTTCATCATCTTCAGGGTCTGGGGTCTGTTACCCAAGAGAGCTGTAGTTCAGAGCGCACATAGAGTGAATAGATAAGCAGCTATCAGATCATACTGCACATTGTCGACTGCAAACTAGATCCAGGCTCTATGCTAATGCAGAGCAGTATTTTGGGTCTGTCCAGTGATTAGCAGTGGCAGGCTTGGTCATACGCCAGCCCACATAGAACCTGTGTGTCTGCCGAAAGCGCTGCAGATTTTCACAGAATTAGAGCACCCACCATCAAATTCCACAAATCCTTCTCCTAGATGTACAGGAAATAAAAAAGTGTGCAGGTTTCATCTGGGCCTTCCCAGTTCCTTCCCAAATTTAGCTTGTAAGAATGTTTCCGTAACATTTCCATTAATTAAAATTTTTTTTAAAAACTTTAGGAACTTTATAACAGTTTTTCAGATTGTCTTTTAAACACTTTTTATTTCTGTAACATTTTTCTGTTTTTGAGGATGAAAAAACATTTAAGGTTATTGTAATGACAACTTTGGAATGAAACATTTTCTTACAAAAAATGCATGTAAAATATGAAATATGGATAACTATGACTTTAATTTTGCGTTTGTGGGCAACGCAGCACAGAATTCTGTGATGTTTAGAGACAGCAGTACACTAAAGGTATACTGACCACTTGACTAGCGCATTGTAAAGCTTTTTATTTCTGTAACATTTTTAAAACATCCCACTAACTACTTAAGAATAGCGTTTTTGATATATGATATATAACGTTAGAAAAGCATTAAGAATCATCTAAGAATCATTCTACGCACACTGTAAGAATGTTTTTGATAACTTTGATGGAACTTTTAGAGTATGTTAACCAATGTTCCTGTTAGCTGGGCTGTTATATGTATTAGTCACAAAGGCTGTGCTACACGCATGGCAGCAAATACTGTGAATTGATGATTAGGTTTTTTCAGATGTTGGTCTCTGCAATTAATTGTTGTTATTAGTCAAGCAAAAAGAAACACAGATCAGCAGTTCAATGAAATGAACAATGGAGCATTAAGATAACTGAATGAAATAATTAACATGCTTGTTATCTTTTTTAATGATGCGGAACAAGCGCCTAAAGAACAGAAGATTCTTTTTTAGTAATGATTGATGACCAAGTCTGGTGACAAATTTATATTCATGTCATGACAGAAAGTTAAACTGCATGTCAGTTTACTGCAAGTGATTAAGTCATTTTCCTGATTTAATTTCTGACATTAAATATCTGTTATATATACCTGGTTTTACTTGTTTTTACAAAACTTGAATTTTTCATTGTTACAGGTTGTTGAGAGTATATTTGATTTGCTCTCATCAGGGTTTCCAGGTGCTGATCCAATGTGTTTGTGTGTGGCTGAGCATTTGTCAGCGGTTTTGTCACAGATTGTGTGCTTTCAGTGGAAATATGGGGGAGGAATGTACAGTAAATGCACATGTGTAGTCAGTTGTACAGTATGTGAGGAGAACACACCGCTTTCTGACTGTCAACTGAAAAAGAGAGAGATTTGACTTAGTCTGGTATTTATCATATGTGAAATGATCATAGTCCTTAGAGCATTTATTTTTTCCTCTGATGAGAGGTGCATGCGTTGATAGACAACACTGGGTGACTGTGAGGCTTAAAACTGTTGCCTTAGTGTTATGTCAGACAAAAGCTACACTATCTTGTGGTCTGTTGTGAAGATGAAAAACCATATAAGATTATTGTAATGACAAAACAGCTTTGGACTGAAACATTTTCTTACAAAAGAACCAAATGCATGTAAAATATGAAATATGGATAACTATGACTGTAATTTTGCATTTGTGGGCGATGCAGCACAGAATTCTGTGATATTTAGAGAAAGCAGTACACTAAAGATATACTGACCACTTGACTAGCACATTGTAAAGCTGCAACAATTTGAACCAGACTAATGGCAAACAGACAGAAAATCACACATCTGTAGATTGCAGCAAATGTCTTCTGTCATGCAGGCCCGCTGTAGCATGTGTGTGTGAGCTGAGTGTGTCTGATGGTTTTCAACAGAGAGAGCACTAACGCGTCTGGAGATGTGTGGGTGTGGATGGTGGGAGGAGTTCTTTTTGGCTGGATCGTGGTGACAGCCATTGTTTGGTTTAAACTGCTATAAAGTCAACAGTCGTTGACATTTTTGCTGGTGAAAATCCCAAGTGGTTTTATAAGACTGTGTTCAAAATAATGGCTGTAAATTTTGGAGTGTTACGTTGATGATCTGCAAAGTCTTGAATAGATGCAGGTCTGATTACTGGTCATGGCAGGAAATGTAAGGTGTGCCAAGACTGATCAATGGGCTTGATTCCCTCAGCTGGCTCAGCAAAACGTCAGCACAATGTGTGTGTGTGTGTGTGTGTGTTTGGGTTTTCTTAACCATATATCAGGGTCAAATTTGTACCCAAAAGACAGCAAAACCTGTGTATATAAACAAGCAAAATAGGGTGTGTAGGGGGGGAAACAAAGAGACACACATATCCTGCATCCATATGCCAGTATTGCTTGTGGTGTGTATAACACAATGTAACTTCTCAATTACTTTACAGTGTTCGCTACCAGAATGGCTTTACATTAGAAAGAAGAGGGACACGATGGAAGACAGATTTTCACCTCTGAGAGAGCAAAGGCAAATATCTGACAGCTACAGGTCACTGCAGTGTCTGCAGAGGCACTAAACCCAAGCTAAACAAATAACAAGATAAAATTGAAAAGACGTAGAATAAAATATCATGGCTTCCAGAGGAAGATTTTATTGCTAAAGTGGTTGCTCTTTGATAGCTCATGAGACATAAAGTGTAATGTTTGATGCAAGTATCAGTTGTGTACCAGATCCTAAAACTTCATAGGGGAAATAAAAACAGACACAAATGAGACAATGGTTGCATTATAGGGCGAGTAGTGGTTATCAAGAGATGTCAACAATGTTACAAACTGTGCTTAGATTTTTCAAGTCAGCAATCAAGTTAATATTAATAAAGATTTCAGTATGAGCTAGATATGAATTTATCCAAAACTAGATTGTTTAAGCTACACATGTACATGAATTCTATAGTTCTATGAGAACTCCATCAAATCTACAGTCAGTGAATGAATGTTGTCTTGTAATACCCTCTGTAAAGGGCACACAATCACTTGTTTCCAGGTTCATCTTCACTATCCCTCGCTGGTGGAATGATTTCAAACTCTGTTCGGTTTGCTGCATCCCTCACTATATTCAAGAAACAGCTAAAAACAGTCTCTTCCACGAACACCTGACAAAACTATGAATAAAAAAAACACTAACTAACCCTTTTTTCTCTCTCCCAACAGGTATTGCCTCTGTCAAACATTGAAATGTTGTAATCTTGGTACAATTGTAACTGTGTACGACTGATGTTATTGCCTCCTTTATCGCTTCATTGTTTTTCTCACCTTGTAAGTTGCTTTGGATAAAAACGTCTGCTAAATGTAAATGTAAACAAACCTTTAAGCAGAGCCCCCATTTCCAGAATTCTTCTCCCCAGTCAGGTTACAGAGAGCTTCTGTGGTGAGCACTGAGTGAAGGTGGTTTTTATAGGATTATAAGATTATGGAAGAGAGATTTACTGGGAAAGTTTAAACATGCAAATAGGGTTGTCAAGGAGGATATTTTTACTCTGACTCAGCCTTCTTGTATTTAGAGTGTTGTGTTTATAAAAAACTAAAACAAACAAGTAAACTAAGTAAATGTATGTTTGTAATCTGTGTGCCGTATATACTGTATCATCAGCTATATTACAACTGGATGCTGGTTGCCCCGCTGTACAGTATGTTGCTTTGTTCAGTTAAAACCATGATAGATTTATTTATTTGTTTTGTAAATGTAGAGGAGAACCATGATGGAATGAATTCAGTGTTCTGTGACCATTTCAACCTTTTTTCTTCCATCTCTCTTCCATAATTGAATACATGTTGTTTTTTTAATTCCTTGTTCTCTTTGTTCTGTTCTCTGCAGTGAGTTTTGATGTGCTGTGTGTTGGCATCTTTGCCTATGTGTTGTCATTTTTTATCACAATCAGAAGTGACTCATTTGAGCTCTGTCTCCTCACAGGGGCAACACACTGACTAGTGTTCAGCAGGCTACCAGCGGGAAAGAGTGTTAAATCAGGCTTTAAACACGACTTTAGACTCCAGTTCCCCTGATGGCAAAGAAATCATTTGCATATTTCCTCTCCTCCCAGAAATGGAGGGAATGAGGAGACACGGTAACAAAAAAGAACTCTAGATAAATCTGTCAGATTTTGCTGAAAAAAAATGTGATAATATATACATGCGATTAAAACACTTCTAATTTGCTGTATTGCACCAAACGATTATCATAACAAACAACAAATGTTAAAAGTATTTTTCTTTTTTATGTTGAAGAAAAATTTAAAAAATATAAAAACATATATACACAAAAAACAGATATATACAAATATATACACATATATACACCACATACTGTATACAGGGTGTTATTTTGACATTTTATCACCATCACAGAAGGCTGTTGTTCTCATTTAACATCTCACTTGTGGTGGAAATGTTATATAATGTCCGTCTGCCTCTTATAAATGGGATCATTATGTTGCAGAGAGAGTAGAAAAAAACACTAAAAGCATCCCAGAATTTATTGACATTACCAGCATCCTACACTTATTTTCCCCCATTTGCTTGTGCTTTGTTTTGTACAGTACTAATTCATCATCAGATCTGTCATTGAAGCTCATAGACAGACAGACAGGCAGGCAGTGTTATCTTACTATTAAACTATTATCTATGTATTTTTGTATTATTACTATGTATTATTACTAACTATAACTGTTTTAATCTTACTGCCAGACTCTCTTTACCAGCCGATACTGAACACGGATGGTTGGATAGATGGACAGACAGGCAGTCAGGCAGACAGATAGACAGATAGTGATGTTTGTCTTCATCTTAAGCTTAATAGGATGGACTCAGAGTAACTGAGTGATTGTATGCATCTAAACACACTTCTGTTGCTCAGTCAGAGAATTGAAGGATTTCACATCCTTGGTTTTGATTGTTTGGCTCGGGGTGAGCTTTTGTGGGGACCTTCCCTTTAGGTCATGTGTGTGATGGCTGAATGGGTGTGTGTGTGAGAGGCGAATGCTCCATGAATAAAAGGAGGTAATTTAGTTGCCTGCAGCGCTTGTGTGCAGTCTGACCTTATCAGAGCAGCCTCAGTTTTTTCTGCTAACCCTGGTGAGTCACCAGCCAGCCACACACACAGAAACACACACACATTATAAGAAACTGAATGATATTGTCAGAGGAATGTGTCCTGTGAGAGGAGGAAGGAGAAAGAGAGAGAGAGCAATGGAAATGGTAATACAGGTTTCACCTGCCCAAGCAGAGAGCTGCAGCTTCTTACCAAGCATCCATCAGAGCCCCTCAGAAGCAGTTTAGGAGCCCAGAGAGAGAAAGAGAGATGTGGCTTCAGCTCGGGCAAGTGATTGATCACCTTCATGGAATTACACCATCTCCAATGCGAAGTCAGTCTGAGGATTAATGAGCTGCTCGCTCTCTCTGAGGTAGAGCTGTTTTCAGTGATTGAAACACAGCTATCATAGAAAGAGATGGCTGAGGACTCACAGCTCACTCCCCAGCCGAGGTGTGTGTGTGTGATCTGGGGTCAACTGCAGATAGAACAGACTGTGGCAGATGGAATGGTGCTGTAATCATTTTCCTTCACTCACAGGAAGTGCTCACCTGACCATCACTGTGTGGAGTTCATTTACTTCCTGCCCCGTCCATCACAGAATGAATGGCACACTCCTCTGACCTCTAAATACATTATTTTGACATGTACTGAAGTGTGTCTTATGCACCACACCAATGATTTTTACAGGTCACGTGTACACCGAAGCTGTACGAATATTCATGGTTTATTTAATCAGCTTAGTATGCACGGAACCCAACTGAAGTGATTGTAATTAGAAGTACGAGATGTTCAGACAGAGCCTGCTGTTCAGAAGCAGCTTAACAAGAATAAACAAAACAATGAACCTTGAGGGCATTTACTGAATGAAAATAGCATTAGTTTGGTCAAAAATAGCTAACAAATGGGTTAAACTGTTGTCATCAATTCTTGTGTAAGAGAATGGACACCAAAATGATGTTGCTATGGTTACCACTATGCCAACCATTATGAGTTCAAGACAGTAGGAACACCTTCTTTGTTCTGTACACGCATGGAATGTTAATAGCCATAGCCTTTCAGAATCTATACAGAATATGTTTTAATGTGCCCAGAGCAGGTTTCTCATATGAGATCATTAGCATAGCCTACTGAAATAATCCAGTTTAGACCAACATGAAGTTCCATGCTGGTCCAGGCTTGTTTATTGTGGAGCAGCATAGCCATAGTGTTCACCAGCAAAATGTATTGTAATTAATGAAGCTAGTTGATCATTGTGCTATTTCTGGTGAAGTTAAAAAGCCAAGTTGGGGAAACCAGCATTCTATACTGGGGACCAGTATGCTGGTCTTTGCAGCAGGTTAGTTGCCTTGTTAACTAAGAGCTTTATGCATAAATCTTAATGTAAACAACAATTGCACTTCAGTTCAGCAAAAACAGCATCCATGTGTGAGTCACAGCAGGTATTTTTTTCAGCTAAAGTCAGAGTTTAATTCCAAGGCCTGCAGCAAAGCCCCAGGCTGCCACAGTCTTACTGCAGGGGCCTTCACAAGTTTATGTGTTCCTGATAAACAAATCTTATTTACCTTTGTCATTAGCCCCTGACATTTTCTGTGCTGTATAGTGTCAGTTTACGTGGGTGATTATTCAGTTAGGGGAATTAATTGTGACTTTAAAATGGTGAAAAAGTAAACTTTTTCAGACAATTGTGGCAAATGTAACATTTCAACACAATTAAAGACACACAATACAGAAATGTACAGCTATTATAATCTTTTAAACTATAATGATTGTTGTGTTTCTTTAAATTCATCCTGGTGACAGTAAAGTTCTCTTAATTGAAGACTCACTCATTTATGGTTCCCTACATGTTCTTTGTGATCTGGTAGATTGGATTAGATAAAGCAGGGAACTTGAATAATAGATGGTTTGTAGTGTGTCACTATAAAACAGATAGATGCTTCCTTTGACATCAGACTGAGAATAGATTTACATTAGGATGAAAGAGCATCAAAACCATTTCATTTCCAGTGATGTTTTTAAGACCACCATTCCCTCTTGATGATTTCTGACATGCTCTTTATCTCTCTGTCTCTCTCTTGCTCTCTCTGTCTCTCTCTCTCTCTCTGTAGGTGGTGGGTCCTCCAGCTGCAGGGGCATTCAGGGAAAGACCAGCTAAACCCACAGCCTTTCGGAAGTTCTATGAGCGGGGAGATTTTCCCATCGCCCTGGAACATGACACTAAAGGGAACCGCATTGCTTGGAAGGTACATAAAAATTTAATTACAAAAAAATACTATCCACACAACAGAGCAGTCTTGCTCCCTCACGTAGTATTATACAGAAAACAGACTGGTTTTGGTTAGTTGCTTTGAAGGAATCCCAGTTATCAGTTAAATAAATTGGTTAGGTGCTGTTTAAACCCAATCCATTCTTGCGTTCCATCTGCACAGTTGCGAGTTTTTAATTATAGGTCTATTAAACCAGCATTAGATGGATATCGGGCACTACAGCACAACATGCAGTGTCTCGTACCATGAGCACTACAACTAAGATGCTGTGTTAAAGTTAAAAATAGCTCAGTTACAATGTACCAATCGGTTGGGGATGGTTAAACATATTTATAGTACATATGTGTGTTGATTGCTTATATTAGCAACTGCATTGTATTGGAGTTAGTGTGCCTATAAACATGCCTTCTGTTTAGTTCTGTCACGCTATGTAGCGTTTTACCACTGGAACACGTCCTCTGTGCATGACCCCTTAATGAGAAATATGAAAATATATATGGAAGGCGCCAACAAAACAAACCACTAATCAGTGACAAATGTTCAAAATGTTTTTTAGACATTGGTTATAAGAACGTTATTCAAAAATTTTTAAATTCTGTAATGTTTTAAAACATTTCACTGATTACTTCAGAATAAATTTTTGATATATATAATATATATAATGTTAAAAAAATGAACGTTACTGCAACATAAAAGAATGTTCCCTGTTAGCTGGGGAGATTTGTTAAGTTAGGAGTTGTTGATTTAATCATTTTAAATACATGCTGTGTGTTGTATAAGAGACAGAGAGACAGAGAGACAGAGAGACAGAGAGACAGAGAGACAGAGAGACAGAGAGACAGAGAGACAGAGAGACAGAGAGAGAGAGACACACAGAGACACAGAGACACAGAGACACAGAGACACAGAGACACAGAGACACAGAGACACAGAGACACAGAGACAGAGAGACAGAGAGACACAGAGAGACAGAGAGACACAGAGAGACAGAGAGAGAGAGAGACACAGAGACACACAGAGAGACACAGAGACACAGAGACACACAGAGAGAGAGAGAGACACAGAGACACACAGAGAGAGAGAGAGACACAGAGACACACAGAGAGAGAGAGAGAGACACAGAGACACACAGAGAGAGAGAGAGAGACACAGAGACACACAGAGAGAGAGACACAGAGACACACAGAGAGAGAGAGAGAGACACAGAGACACACAGAGAGAGAGAGAGAGACACAGAGACACACAGAGAGAGAGAGAGAGACACAGAGACACACAGAGAGAGAGAGAGAGACACAGAGACACACAGAGAGAGAGAGAGAGACACACACAGACAGAGACAGAGAGACAGAGAGACAGAGAGACAGAGAGACAGAGAGACAGAGAGACAGAGAGACAGAGAGACAGAATCATATGCTTTGATTAGAAGCATCAGCTCTGATCAATCAGATGATACCACTTGTAGTTGTGATTGACCAATAGCAGATTGAGTTAGTGTGTACCTGTAGGTTAGACATGATGTTTATTTCCTGTAGGTCCGATGTACCATTATCAGTGATAACCTGCTGTGTGTGCACTAATTCAGTAAGGACACACTATTTCTCACTGTCTCTGTCCAAACAGCTCTCAACAACACATACTCTCCCTCTCTTCTCTCCTTTTTTTCTCTCTCACTCTCTTATTTGCTCCGCAGTTCTCTTTCTCCAAGTTGAAACACTCTGAAAGATTTGGCATGAATTATTAAAAGAAATTTCAAAATGAATTTTCCTATGCTTTGGAAAAAATAACGTCTCTTTTTCTTTGTGTTGTTATGAAATTGCCGGGAGCAGACAGGAAGCGGTGTATGAAATTGTAGCTGTCATATCTAATGCATCTGTAATGCTTATTGATTTTCCTCCATATACCGCTGTTGATTTGATTCTGCTTTTCACACACAGTATTTACACCCATTCACAGTGTAAATATAATAAGTGCAGAAGTGTGTTAAATCAAGCCCCCATCTACCCCCTGCAATCTCTTACCTGGTAGCGGGTCACACACGGGTCATCCTCAGGCTACAAGTTTTAGGGTGAGTGAGTGTGTGATTGTGTGTGTAGAGTAAGTGTAAGTGGTTGCAGTGCATGCCAGTGTGTGTATGAAAGGCTGGTTGATTACTTGAAATGTGTGGGCACAGCTGTGTTAGTACAGAAGAACCCTTAGGGCAGTAGTTCAAGATGAGGTTACCCATCTGTCTGAAAGAAAGGGAGAGAGGAAGAAAGCAGTTCTAGTGAGGCCATTCTACAAAATGGGTTTCATTTGTGTCCCTCATTTACATATGTGGATCGCAATGACTTCAATAATGAATATCTGATACTGTCATAAAAAACATTTTTCTACACATCTATGCAAATCTTGCAGCTTTATTTTTTCTTTCATCACTGTGACACCTGTTTTGTCTCATCCCTGGGTTTTTAACTTTTTTAATAAGAATATATGTAAATGAAAGATTTTGTCTTTGAGATATCACATTTATTTTTTTATCCAAGAGGCACCTTGTAGTCTCAAGACTTTTAAGGCTTGTTACCCGGTTACCATCAGCCCATTTCTGTAAGCATAATTACATCTTAACATATATTAGCAAATGTAACTTACGATGACACAATGCAACGTTTTAAAATCCTAAATAAATCACCTTTTCAAACTGGATAAGGCACCAGTTTCATAGAATGACCTAAAGAAAACTGAGACACTGCTGATATTAACATCTTTGGCCCCTCCTCTCCTCACCTCTCCTCTTCTCATATCTTTTCATCACCTCTCCTCTATCGAGTGTGCCCTCTGTGGGCAGTAGGGAGCAGCAGCGCATTATAGCGTGTGTTCCCCTCTATCCTTTTCTGCATGATTCCCCATTTCTCCTTTAAGGTAAACATGGCCCAACACCTCCAAAAGCCCTTGTGTAAGTGCTGCCTATTGCTGAGACTCTCTACACACTGACTGCTGAAACTTTTGCTCAAGTGTGTGAGCCCCTCTGAAGTGTGTGTTCAGGAATAGAAGAGGTGTGTATATGTATGTGTATGCACGGTATGAGAGCAGACACTGCTGTTTAAATGTCAAGGGCAGTGTTTAAATGCAGAGAGGTTAAGCAGAGAGGTTGATATTTTTAGTTTCTTTCCATGAGCTTTAAGACCCCCCTCACCATCACTGTCACCACACGCACGATTCTGTCGTGTTCTCTCTACAGTTAAAGCTGTGACGTGGTGTGCTAGAAACATGTGCGGTAGACTGATAAGAGAAGCAGGAGGTCTCTCTATGTATCTCTCACTGATTTTCTCTCTGTGTGTATTTGTGCATCTCCTGCACACTGCTCTGTTGTTATCGGAACGCTGTATCAATTGTAGGTGCTCCAAGGTGTTCTCTATGGGTCTCCATCAGGAGAGAGAGGAGAAGAAGATCTATCTGCTGTCCAAAACTAGTTACTGATGCTCCACTCCACATTTAAAACTTATCCCAGCTAACAATTTCAGGTTGTAAGAATGTTTACCTAACGTTTCCACTAAGTATCAAAAACATTTAAAACGTTATTAATGTTCTGTGTTCAAAACATCTAGTTTTTTAGATGTATTAACGTTATAGCTTGGTTATAAGAACATTTTTCAAAAATTTTGTTAATTCTGTACTGTTTTTAAAATGTTCCACTAACAACAACTTTTTTGATATATATAAATACAAAGTTTTAACTTTGAGAAAACAACATTAGCAAACATTCTGAAAACATTCTGAGCATCGCTAAAAATAAAAGCACCTAAAACCTAGCACCAGCTTAAATTGGTTTGGTGGTTTTAGATGGTTCAGACCAGTTTAGTTTAGACTAGACTAAGAGACCAACTAAGACCAGCATGGCCAGAGCATCTGTGTGTTATTTCCTGTCATCTTTCACTCTCTTTAATTATTCCAACACCCTTTCCTTTGTTCTGTTTTATATTCCTAGGTTTTAATATTTCTGTGTAGCTTTCATGTCAAGAACAAAGGCATGGGTGTAAAATCGAAGAAGCATTTAATAGAAAATATCAATGTAAACTTGATTCCTGCTGTCATGCTGCAGAGTGGGGAGGGTGGGGGCAATCAATTCATCTGATCAAGTGCTTTAGGAAATGGAGAGGGTAAGTGATCTCATCCATTCAGTGCCCTGATTAAATTAAGTCGGGAGGAGGGGGTTCAGAAGACCTGAGTGCGTAAGTCTGTGTAACACTGCAGACACAGCACTAAGGTGGGGTGTTTTTATTTCCCCTCTATTTTATCTCCATCTGCACATTAGCATTTTAATGGGCGGTACCTTATGTGAGCACAGACCCTCTCCTGACAGCTATATGACCCATCCAAGGAGAGGCATTACTCTCTGGAGTTAATCCCACAGTCCACTCTGGAATCAGAGAGCAGGCTCATTATAGATTTGGCAGGGTGTACACCTGTTTAAACACGGAGATAAAAGAAGACCGGCTCCCTCTGTATGCTTTCAATCTCTTTTCAAAAACACCCTGTCACTGGAAGCTGCCAGCATATATTTTTTGTACATTTTTATTTAAATTCTGAGCTGGAGAGAGAACATGCAGTCCAATAACATTCACTCGCCCTTCGAACAGAGGTAATTGATATGGATGAAAGGCAAAGCATTTCCAGTGCAGGTTCCAGATCAAAAGAGTGTGACCCTCTGGTATGGTTTAGCTCAGTTACTACACAAACTGCGTATTGTGATCTTTGCTCATGCATGCTGTTTAGGACACGGTTTCCTTTGAGCCAATCACCTGAGCCATAAATGCCATGCAGCTAATCAATGATTGGCTGTTGTGCAGAGTTTCAAGCTTCTTTGTTAGTAACTGTCCTGCCCCTGCATAAGCTGAGATGTCAAAGGCAGTTGACAGGTAAAAATATTAATAACATTGGAATATCAAGTCTGTTTTGCATTTGTAGGGACCATCCAAAAAATGGGAAGTGGTAAACGTTTGCTGTAATTTACTGTAACAGTAACATATAAGTAAATTATATGTTGCTTGCACAAAATGTATTTCATTTCCCTACATTTAATAAATGGCTTTACATTTAATTGATAACCTTAATTGATTGTTAGCACATGCAAAACCAAACCTTGACCCCCCTGCTTCAACCTTACTCTTCTGCTGTTGCCACACCTTCATCTATTATCACAGCTAATTACGTAATCCAAACCCAACATCATCCGAGAGAGCAAGATAAAAAAGAGAGGAATGCAAAGTGAAACACTGCTCTCTGGGGAATGGAAAGTAAATGCTTAATTAATTTTATTTATGGGCTAGTAGCAGAAATGTGTTTTATCGATCCAGTAATGCATATTTGCTCGTAGTCCTGTCTAATGTAATGGGTTGTAATAACTCCTGCAAAGCATTGTGGGTAATTTACAGAAGGGCATTTGAAGATGAGCATGTCAGAATCTTCATACTGACATGATGTTGTGTGGTAACAGCATTCCAGTTCCACTGGGGTTTAAGGCAAACATCAAATGATGTTAAATGCTGGAAAGTTTGACATTGTATTTCCCGAATGACTGATGAGGCTCCTTCCAGCTCTGCTGATGGTCTTTTCAGCTCTCCTTACTGTCTCTCTCTCTCTCTCTCTCTCTCTCTCTAGAATAAAGAGATTCCCTCTACCATATATGAGGACAGATATAGAACTCGGAAGAGTTGTAGCCTTTCTGCATTCACTCTGCATTCATGTACCCTTCCATCATTATATTTCTGAACTTAGAGATGGGTGCCTCTGGGAGCCCAGATTTTGGCCCGTACCAAGAGAGAAAAGGGTGGGCTGGATCACTGGCCAGTCCCACCGTGAGCCACTGAGTTTTTATTGATTGACATGCATAGCCAGCGGGCTGCCGATCTAAGTGGAGCCTTTAATTAACTAAATGGAGCCGCAGCAGCTGGATGCCAAACACTCCTCAGCATAGTGAATGAGCAGGGCACTCGCTAATGTCAAATACTGATGCTAGCAGTGTGCCAGGACTGCCAGTAAAGGATCTGACTCTGGGATTGGGGTCATTCGATGTTCCTCCTTTGTCTGCTCCACACGCCAGTCTACCAGCCGCTGTCACGCCAGTCTTGTCACTATCTAGAACCCTGTCACTCACCATGTCCCCATGCGCAGAGTTTTTACCGTTTCTTATTTTTCTCAACGGTATCGCGCTTTCTCTCCACCGTGCTCTCTCTCCACCTCACTCTCATTCCTGTCCACTCATCCGTTCTGTCAGAGGTTAATTGGTTTGGAAATGATTCTATTCATTCTGGACGGTAATGCTGTTATCCTGAGAAAGAAAAAATACACCATGCACTTAAGCCTAATTTAAAAGAATGGATGGGTGGGGGGAAAGGTGGCAGAGAGACAGAAATCCAATTTAATTTACCTTGACTCTTTTTTTTAAATATATTTTTTAGTCTAAGACTGTACCCACATGTACTTTCGTTAACGTATGGCAGAATTTCATTACCCTGAAAGCTTTTTCTCACCCCCCACACCTTTGTGAGAGGATAGACAGCCCTAATGTCTTTCTTGTAACCTCAAGGTCGGTATGTTTGGGTTGGAGGAGCATCTTGCACATTTCTGTGATTGATGCACTGTACAAAGCGCAGAAACATACACACACACAGTAGGCTTCTATCTTTGTGGGGACATTTCATAGACATGATAACTTTTAAACTGTAAAAACTGTATATTCTATCTTCTAAACCTACCCCTAAATCTAAGCATCACAGAAACATTTTTATATTCTTGCTTTTTAAATAAACATTAACCTATGCATTTAACCTATACATATAGATTTAGTATGTTTCATAATCAATTTTCCACATGGGAAATGCTGACTGGTCCCCACAATGTAGGTGTGCGTGACTCTTACCATCCTTGAGGAGACATTTGGTTCTCAAAATTGTAGAAAAACAAGAACACACACACACTGCAGATAAAAGTGCCCCATTCACAGCCCTTGTTGTGTATTAGAAATGACATTCATATTCAAATTCAGACACCCACAGGGCTGTTCATGTCTCCCAGGTGTACCTACACCACCTTTGTGATCTCGTCTCTTTCTGTCTCTGTGGATTCTTTGGTAGTCCGGCTGCTTGGTAACTGTCTGCGACTGATCTGACCTTCTCTCTCCCTGCAGCTGCTCAGATGATGAGCGCTTGTGTTGCTGTCTGCCTGTACAGCTGCTCTTCCTGTCTGTCTCTCTCTCTCTGGCTGTTCTTGTCTCCCTGCTGCTCTGCAGTCACCCTACAGCTGTCTACAATCTCTCTGATTATCTTTCTCCCTCTGTCTCCTCTCATGCCCCCTCTATTCTACTCACTATTCCATCAGCACTCCGATGCTGAACTGAGAAGAACTTGTTGTTAGGAGTAGAACGTTGGCACAGACACAGCTGTAATCACAGAAAATAACACTGTTACATCTGTTACATCTATCTGTCTGTCTGTCCACCCACCTGTCTCTCTCTCTTGTCATGCATTCATATGATCCATCCATTAATTTTAGCTGATAAAGAGAATGTGGTGGCATTTAGTCTAATATAACTATAGTTCATAATTAAAAATGTAATATATAATAGTTTTGTGGAAAGTGCAGACTACTATTTTATCTTTCCAGGCTCAGTAGGCCTCACTCCCACCTGACGTTAATTTCCAAAGGTAGTGTGAGTAGGTAGGTTGTAGCCTAGAGAGTGGTGTCTCTCTGTCTCACTCACATGACATTTAAAGGTAGGTGAGATTAGGCACAATCACCAGCCTATTTCTGGTGCTCTGACCAGCTCTGAGAACCCCTAAACATTTCCAGAGCAGTGACCGATCCTCTAGCAGTTTAATTGTAGCGTGTGGGATGTGTAGGGCAGGGTTGGTTCAGTCTAAGCTTTTCGCTGTGTCCGAAAAATGAACAATTATGCAGAATTATGCAGAAGTAGGAAGGTCTCAAGGCACATTCAAATCCAATTTTCTGGTAGCATTATGTCAACTAAGATGTCTTTATCTGGTGGCATAGATGTATCCCACAATCCTTAGCGTGTGGTTCACCAGCTGGTGGGCACAATTAAAATGTTTGTTGAAGCAGCTGAAAGAAGTAAATTAATTCATAATTATAAGATTACATTTCTACCTAGAGCTCACTTGAGTTTGTTGTTATTTAGAAATGACATCATGGTGCATGCATGTACTGATGAAATGGGTTGACCAAGTAAAGCTTGTTAAGCTAGTTATAATGCCTGCTGGGGATCAGTGTCAAAACACAACATGTTGTCTTTTCAGCAGGACTGCATCACCCTGCCCCTGATTAACAGCATTAGTGGCTGTATAGATCTGTCTCATTCTCTGTGGGTGCCACTGAATTTCTGTCTAGGTCACATTGTAAAGCTCATTACCGAATTTGTCACGGTTTCCTTCATTATGGAGTGTGACGGCCTTTGTGTCCTGATGGATGTGACTTTGAGTCACTACATCAGAACTGATGATCCTGTCCGGCGTCCTTATCTCCCCACATAACACTCGCAAACACGTGGGATAGAGGAGAAATAGAGATGGATGGAGAGAGAGGAAGGAAGAGAGAGAGAGGCGGGGCCATTTACTGTCTCTCTTTCTTTCATGATAATATGAGAGTGATGGAAGAGACGAGCAAGTGATGCTGTCAAAGTGTCACCTTGCTTTGTTCTTGTCGCACATAAGAGGCAGAATGACTGCGTGGACCAGAGAGCAACACAACGTCCCTGTCTGCTGTATCAAACGCCTCCTTCCTCACCAACAATAGCTCTCAGCGAACGGACAGCTACTGTCATTCTGTGTCAGAGAGAAAAAGGGAAAACAAAGGAAAGGGAGGCTAAGCAAAGAAACAGCGAGAGAGAAGCGAACTGTGGCGTGTATGCCTGAGAAAGCAGGGCAGTGTCGCTATATTAAAACACTGAATTATGGATGAGGGGCCATAGTGACAACCACATCTATGACCCCAATATGACTGAGAATTGACCCAGCACTGTGACTAAATCTTATTACAGCCCCAGAGCACCTCTCACTATGGCCAGCATGCGTTTTGTGTTTGTAGCGAGGTGTGTGGCTGTACAGTAGTACAGTATACAGGGCTGTGTCCAAAATCTAGTGAGCTGCCTACAGAGACAGGGCTGTAAGGCACGCAAAGTCTGCTCTAAAAGTTAGGCTGCTTAATTATGCTGCCTCCTAAGATACCCTGTTTTGGCCAATATCTAAGGCAGCATTGCATGTACTTATCACAAGGAAGACAATTCCATAATGCAGTGTTAAAAAGCTCAGTGGAAAAAAATGAAATAAGTTCTTTACTGTAATTAAAATAGTGTAATTAATTATTTTAGCCAGTTTGTGTATGCTACATATTTAATGCTTGTTAACAACATGCAAATAGCAAACTCAAAAAAAGATTTGCATTCCAAATTCCAAAAAGTCCATGATGGTTGGGATGCTGGGAAAAAGAAGGCAGCTCACTGTGTTTTGAAACAGAGCAAACATGTTTGTCTTATATCGTGTGATGCATGTGTGGTCTGGTTTGTGGCTGTGCAGAGACTGTTTGTCTTACACTCCTGCTGCATGTGTGTGTGTGATTTGTTGTCACTAGCATGAGGCGGAGAGGTAGACAGCGTCCTTAAAGTGCTGATCTTTTGTATTTGTCTCCTCCCTTTAATTCCACAAATCAGCATATTTCTCCCTTTGTCACTGGTGTCTTCTGGGATTCAGATCCCATCACACTGTTTACAGTGTATGTGTGTAAGACAGACCCCCTCAACACTGCTTAAAGTGTGTATGAGAGACACAGACCCCCCACAGACCTGTTTACAGGAGGTTTAAATATCCTGTGTGTGTGTTCCCATTATCCCTGCATGCAAGTCCCACTATGAACACCCACTATAGTGATTACCAAAAGGAACATAATAGGTACTATAAAAAGAAAAAGGGAATTGAAGCACACACATTCACTGAAGTTCACAAAAACACACATATATGGAGATGATTATGCAGCAAATTCACTAAGAAAAACGTTAGCATCTAGAAGCGTCAGTTATTTGCACCTGCTGTCTGTGTTCTTTTAGCACCTGGTTCACTCTTTTTTTGCAAAGTTTTTGCAAAATGGCACACAATTAATACCACAATTTGCAAAATCGATAAGGTTTTGTTCCTGTTTGAGGTTCCTGTAGCTCATCTGGTAGAGCATTGCATTAGCATCAGATAAGGTTGTGGGTTCGATTCCCAGGGAATACACATGGTCAATGTATAATGTTAAATGTATAACTTGGAAGCTTTAATGTACAACTTAAAAGCCTCTGCCAAATGCATAAAAATGTTTTTGTCCAAAAGCAGGAAAAGAATTCACATTTTTGATCTATGGGTCCCATGGAAATTTCTTATGGGTTTTAAACATGACAAAAATAAAAAAAATTAAGAACACAGCAGTATCAAAATTCACATTTGCTCTATGACTGTAAATAATTTATGTTGTAGCGCGATGGTCCCTTCAAGTAATGTTAACCACTTTCCTTATTTACCCATGAATCTTACACAGCACAGGAACATCCCGTGGCAAATTAGCTTTCCTGGCTGGCCTACAAATTGACAGTACAAAGGTGAGAAAGTGAGGGAGAATAAAAAGAATAAAGAGAGCAGGTGAGCTGTGTGTTTCAGCTTGGGGTTAAACAGAGCATGGTTTGGCCCTAATGAGGGGCTGCTTGCCTTCAGTAGACACTGTGTGAGCGTGTTTCACAGCTGGCCAGTTAGGCAGTGAGCAGCTCTGTCCACAGAATGATCTGTCAGTCCATATCTACAGTGAACACCAGCACTGCTTGTTACCTGTTAGATAAATTAACTATTTAGGTCTCTGGAGTCTTCTTGTTGAAATATATATTTTTTATAAATAACACTTACAGGCATTATTAATGGCTATCAAAAAAATAAAAAAGTGGATTGGTTTTGGTTAATCGTTTATACATACAGTGTTTAAACCAGAGTCACACCTGTTTGTGAATACGGATAAAGCAATGTCTGTGTGAACAAAGCCTTAGATTCTACAGCTCTCACAATCTGTATATGTAGGAACCCAGCCAGCAATTTTAGATTGTAAGAAAGTTTCCTAAGTATTTCCATGTTGTAACATAACTTTACAAATGTTATTTTTAAAGTTCAAGAAATGTTCAAAACCTCCATTTTGTAGATATTGTATTAACGTTATTGCTTGGTATTTTTGATATAATATAGGTAACGACCTACACGGCTTCAAATGCCAGTTAAGTTTTACATTATTAACCATCCTGCACTTCACAGTTTTCCTTTTCCACATTTTTTTACTTTATATTTGAATCTTTCAGCCCCTGCTGTGAACTTGTAGCATTTCGTAGTTATACCCTCCGCATGACACGGTAGCTATGTAAAATTGTGTATCTCCGTAAACTGCATGCTTTGATGTTTGGCCCAAGACTTTAAAGCACTTGAATGTGTCTGTTGGTCATCCTTGATTTCTTCATCTTTGATCAGGTCTTTAAGCACAGGGGTGACTGCTAAAGGAGCAGCTCCTTGAAGTCACACCTGATTCTGTTCATTTTCAAATACCTAACAACTTCAGAGTGCCAGACAAAAATCATTTTTTACTCCCTCTGGTCTCGTATGAGATGACAGGAAACCCTGGAGCTCAAATTTGTTCGAGGTAAATTAGAAGCAAAGCGTTCATTCAGTGCTCCGAGCCGCCCCACCCTCTTCCCTGCTCAGAGAAATGGCCTCCATTTCCACAATCTTAATGACCTTTTATAATGGCTCTTTGTCAGAGCTTTTATTTATGACAAAATTCAATACAATCTGTCAGTCCGGGGGTGATGCCGTTTATAAAAAAATGATCATGCTGAGGGAGACTCCATTATGGAAAACGTAGCATTCCATTCCATTTCAAAATAAAAACAATAAAACAATCTATGAGTAAATCTGAGCTTTAATGAAATTAGGCTAGAGCCAAATGGACCACTTCAGAGAGAAACAAAGTAGCATAGAATTGAGTGGCGCTGAATTAGTTTGTTTATTAGTGGTGCTGGGCGATCAGAGCTGAGTTTGATTGGTCGGTAGAGAGATGGGGGTGTTTACTATATTATAGTCTATGGCTCTGTCTTAATGAACATCAGTGTCGTAGTCTATAATCTCCTCTGCTACTTCTGAGTCACAGCCTATTTATCTTCCTGTCTGAGCACTTTAATAACCGTAATGGCTCTTACAATAAATGACCCTTGGCCCGGGCAAAAGTACGCATTGCAGGGTTTGAACCTCACGTGAGGATGCTGGTTTTAACCCATCCCCCCCAAAGACCAGGATCTGCAGCAGCACTCCACTCAGGCAACGCTAAGTGGACAGAACCGTTCTGGTCCTGAGCCACAGTCGTTGAGCCAGAATGCTTACCATCTTATCCTCATTCTCTCCCCTGACAGTTAGAGGTGAGATGAAGCACTGTAATATCTGAAGTCAGTTGCTAAATGAAGACAGGCTGACCCTTCTGACGCCCAACGCTGACAGCCCATCTAGCTGACAGTCATGTCCACTGTCCCTTTCTCATGCAGATGCGATTTCATTAAAAACACCAGGGCCGAGGACACGGCTCAGCTCATTTACCGTCAGAAGGCAGGAGGAGGACAAATGCAAATGGGAGTAATAAAGAAAGGGTGGAAATTGAGAGCTAAAAGTTCAAATTGGTGTCCCACAAATAGACTGAACAAATCAGAGCACCAGTCAAATCAATTACAGCTCTTGGTAAATTTGATACTGACTCAAGCTTTATTCCTACGATGGTATAATGTACATTGTTCTTCACTGAGAGGGTTTTACTTCTAGCTAGCTGTTTTTTCATTTTTTCTTTTGAGTATGTTGAAATCTCAAGGTAAGAAAATGATTGAAATACTTTAAGTGTGATTTAAAGATTGTGTAGTTCGATGACAGAGCAACACAACATGGTGATTGTATTGTGTATTTAAGTTCAGGCCATCTTTCTACGTATATGCTAATGTACTACTAAAAATAAACAAAACAAAATTCTCTGTCTCTTTTGAGAAAACAGACTTTTCTTATAAAAGACTTAAGACTTATCCTGCACTCAGTGGTGTATACAAATTTGTATTCAAATAAATGTTTTTCAGAATGTGGACAGCTCCTCTCCCAGTACAACAAACTAGCAATAGAAAGTAACGATTCATAGTTAATAGCTGTGACATATGTAAAGCCTATTGGAGCCCTTCCATATGTCATGTCCAAACTTCCTATTTCAAAGAACATGCTTTAACCCAGAAAAGAAAACTGTGTGTGGTTCCCTGGCATCTTTGAACAGGCCCTCAGCGTGTTGTGGTCAAAACCATTGTACATGAGTTCAGATTGCAGGGTTTTGTAAATGAGGGCTTGCATTAGTTCTGTGATATTGCGGTTCTGAAACCAGGTGTGAGAGAGAGACGTTGAGTGAGAGAGAGAGAGAGAGAGAGAGAGAGAGAGAGATGGAAGAAAAGAGAACAAGTGAGCTTTTTATTCTATTCAATGCGGTAAAGTGCTTCTTTCACTTGCTTTAATGTGCTCACATACATTCCATTACACTTCCTCTCTGGAAGAGCTGAGCAGGTGTCTGGAGCACACACACAGGGGCCTTTTCTTCCTCCTCCTCATTTATATTCTGATTAAGAGCAAAATGACACATCAGTGGAGGCTTTCCACTGCAGAACCCCTTTGGTCCTGGACTGGGTGTGCAGAGAGCTCAGCTGCAGTACAGCATTAGTGGATTTATTTATTTTGGTGGAGGAATT
This sequence comes from Chromobotia macracanthus, assembly GCA_036877525.1. Taxonomy (NCBI): domain Eukaryota; kingdom Metazoa; phylum Chordata; class Actinopteri; order Cypriniformes; family Botiidae; genus Chromobotia; species Chromobotia macracanthus. The sequence goes on along the minus strand of JAZGTH010000060.1, from coordinate 2,071,757 downwards.
GCATATGTTTAATGATATAAGCTCTTTGCGTGTCTGTGTGTCACTCCACAACCCTCTACTCTACATGAACTTTGTTTGTCATTATGCTATATTCATAAGAGAACCATTTTAACCCAGAATTCACAGATACATCATTGCTCTGGGTGGCTTTTTATATATTCCAGTCATCTGAAGCTCTTAGAGACAAACATACAGAAACTGACAGAGGCTGATTTCTTTGACACGTTTGACAGATGCTGCTATAGATTACAAACTGTATTATTGGATTTTCCATGTGTTTTAAAGCTTGTAAGATGGTCTGAATCCCTGGGCAAGCTACTGTCTATTTCAGGGTAGATTGTTTTGGTGCTTTATCACCTACTTTGCTGAAAGAGATTTTAGCACTGCAAACATACTGTAGGTGAGAGGTTTCTGCTGAGTCTTGTCTTCTCTCTCTCTCTGTCCATCTCCCTCTCTCTCCTCTGCTCACAAAGCTCAGACAGATTCTGTGCTCTGTGGAGATGTGTGGGGGTGTGTGGTCTCTAGAGGGGCCTAACATCATCTCCGCCTGCTGCGTTATAACCTCACGCTGAGGCCGACCCCCTGACGACACAGATCAATACAGCACAGCAATGAAGTGGCCCATCGATTAAGCCCATGACAGGGCATTTAAAGGTTTAATCTGGCTAACGAGCATAACCTTTCCCTCTGAGGCATCGGTCTGCATGAGAGGAATGTGCTGGAGGAAATCAGGAAGCCCACGGTCAGATGTACCATTTTGCTTTCTGCTATAGTTGATGAAACTGGGTACAAGGCAGTGTTAAACAAATATATATACATGTATATACAAATATATATAACTATTTATATATAAATATATATATATATCTATAAATATATATATATATGTATATATATATATTCTTAGTAGATGGTTTTGAAATTTGATATGAATAATAACCCCAACATATATACGTACATATATTTTAGTAGATGGTTTGAAATTTGACTTGATCACTCATTCTTCTGACTTCATTCTTCAGTAAGGTCATTTTTACTGTTGTATTTAATCCATGTATTATGTTGCAGTTGCATCGTTTCATTTATTAGCCATTTTCACAAGCTAATTTTTATGAGCGGGTGGCACTTTGTAATGGTTAATTTTGGCCCCTATGTCTAGAAGTTTATTAAACATTCAAATAAGTAACTGAGTTACTGTTGTGGCTGCTGTTGTTTTCTTGTCTGTTCTGTGTGACAGTGGAACACAGGCTCATTTTCTGTATCATTTCTGTATTTGTCATGCACACATCTGAGTGTGAAGAGTCAAGGCTTGACTTCTAAAAAGCTTCATAAATATTCATGCACACTGTTCTTTTAGATGTGAGCGTACTGTAAACAGCGCTAGCTGCGAGCCTGCTTGTGAGCTCACTCATGAGCTGCGTTTGCTATTGCTGAGGACATTTTTAATTTCATGCTTTTGGTCTGTCAGCCCTGTTTCCTACTGAGACGCTTTTTTAAACTAAACTTCACCCCTCTACACAACACCAGAAAATGGCCCTAATCTTTTCTGCCATTTTTGAGTTTTAAGACGACTAATGTGAAACCATGGGCCTCTGCACCCTGCCGTCACTAGATCTGAGACTCTGGTCTCAGAGATGTAGCCTCTAAATGTGGTTTCACATAGATATGCACATGGGACAACACCGAGCCCCTGCACATAGAACGCTCTCAGGACAGATGGATTGACTTTGTTTCTCAGTCTGTCTCTGAAATAGAGAGAGAGGAACAGAGTTGAGGGTGTGTGTTGTCTGATCATATGTGCCATTCCAGTTGCTACAGGATATGGTTGCTGGGCTCTTTATGGTAACTGGTTACTGCAGTGTTTTGGGTGGTTAATACAGTGTTGCTAGGTGGGTGCTGGGGTGGTTTTGGTGGGCACTTCTTTGCCAATCAAAAGAACTCACCCCCATATTTAGTTTTTTTTGCATGATTTATTATTTGCAAGTCTGGAAAAAGTAATAGCATACTTAAAAACAAGCTGCCCAATTCAAGGTATAATAAATTGTAACATTTCTAACATAAATAGTAACATACTTAGGGTTAGAGGGTTGTTTAAATGCCTTTTTTTAGTCTACTAAATTCGGTATGAAAAATAATATTAATAGCCTTCATCAGCATTCTTTCATTTTATTCTATATACGCACTACAGAACAGTTTTAACAAAGACCAGAAATAAACAGATATCATAATGAGGTGATTTTTTTTTATAGTTATCAGTGTTTTGTTATATAAATCATATTATGCTTTATTGTCCTGATTTACCTGACTTACATGTTTACACACAAGATCAGTTAAACATAAATATGTGTTTGACACAGCGAGCAACCGAAATGAAAGCACAGAGTTTGAAAGTGCTTTACTCTCTCAACTGCACAAAACCAGTCTATGTCCTCAAACAGCCTCTTAGTACATGACACGCCTCATATCAGCTGGAGGGGTGAAGGAGTCAAGCTCTCCTGTGAAATGAGGTGTATACACACACACACACACACACACACACACACACACACACACATCAGCAGCAGCAGTAATAACTTTAAATTTGTATGACTCCCTGTGAGCAATATAGCTGTACCATTACAGATCGGTTCTATAAAGAGAACTCTCAGTACATCTTCTCTAGAACGAGCGAAGGAGGGAGAGAGAGAGTGAAAGTGAGAGTAAATGAATATGATAAGGAAGGTGTATGGGAGGAGTATGTGGGTACATTAGTGTCAGAGCCGGCATGTATGGCCTCAGGCTAACTGCTAATGCTTTCATGTGAGAGCTTTTCACAAGAGGAGATGAGCTTCACCTGGAGTGAGATGCAGACTCAAATGTGAGCCCCCCTCCTATTTCACAGAAATTCTGATTAATGTCTGCTGATCTGGGCTCAGCCCTTTTGATCTGACACGTTTTTGTGCCTTTCCATGTGATGAAGCATGAGCAGATCTGTCCTTATCTGTACAATCAGGGGCCTTGAGAACCTCCTCAGCCTGGCCAGTGTGGTACTGCATATACAAAGACTATACAAGCTCCTGAGTCACAAAAATGGCTCTTTTCCAAAATCTAGTGAGCTAGGCAGCAATTTAAAGCATTGTAGGCTCATGATGGCTGTTCCAACAGGTGAGAGGATAACTTTTTTTCTTTAGTCAGCGTCTTAGGCACCATTATTTATTTGCAAAAAAAAACAAAACTAAATTTGAAAAAAGATGCTTTTGATGACATGTCCAATAATAAAAAATAGCTGTATTTAAAAATAATAAAAGTTTGTAGAATGTCTCCTTAGATAGCTTGTTAAACTTGTTTGTGTGCAGTGTGTCAGTTTTTGTGTGCTCTGGATTGAATTTGCTCAGATTTACAAGCGTTGAGATCGTAAATTCTTCCTGTCAAATTGATTGTATTGCTCTGCTGCCGTCAGCTATATGGTTTTTCCTTGTTTATTGCTGATAGTGGACTAATCATATCCAAATGACCAAATCATCAAAGCTCGTCTGACCATGCAGCTTATCACAAGCTCTATTTTATGGTTGAATACCCAAGAATTGCTCCCTGTTGGGAGTTTATGTGCATCTGCGTTTTGGTTTACATGTGATGTAAGCCATGTTGCTTAGTTATTGCTGATCTAGACTGCACCACACGTCGTGTCTTAAAAAGCGCATTCATCCTTTATGTTCTTCTGATTAACATAGTTACTATTAATTGCACACATATATTGCCGTTGTTTGAGTTGATGAAGCCGTTGTCTCCCAGATGTCTTTGATGTTCTCTTCACTTGTGCGTTTGTTTGCACTTTTAAGTGGTAATTTTTCCCTTGCCAGCGCTACAGAAAGAGATCTTTGATAATAATGAGTTACGGTTGTGGCAGCCATTAGTAAACTGGCTGTGTGCGAAATGGTAGTCTTTTACAATCACAGGCAGTCATCTGTGGATCTCTGCAGCATACAGTATACCCGCACAGACACATTCAGCGAGAGGAAAGGAAGAGAAAGATTCTATGAGGAATGATCTTTATGTCTTGTGCTGTAGAGCTACTGGATCCATCATGGCTACAGACAGAAGCTCTGTTCCAAAACTTAGTGAGCTGCATATGAAGGCAGCATTTTTATGCATCATGGCTCCTAAAGGCAGCTTGTCGTCTTGTTTGGGCAAAATTCCAAAGCAGCATCCCAGCTAACAATTTGAGGTTGTAAGAACGTCTTGCTAACGTTTCCATTAAGAAACAAAAACATTATAAAAACATTATTTTGGAAGTTCTAGGAATGTTTAAAAAAGTTTTTAGTACTCAAAACTAACATTACTGGTCTATTTTAAATTCTGTAATGTTTTTAAAACATTACACTAACAACTTAAGAGTAATGTTTTGGATATATGATATATAACATTAAAAAATGTTCTACTAATGTTACTGCAGGAACATTTCTGATACCCTTGAGAGAACTTTTAACATTAGCCAGTGTTCTGAGAACGAGTCCTGTTAGTCCTGTTGAAGGGTGCACATGATGAAAGCAGACAGCCCTGCTCTTTGAATATTAGTAGGATATATTAATAAGGCAGATTTAACGGAAGGTGTTTTGGGAGGTGGGGGATAGGTTGAGCAATCCATCAAGCATGTGTAATTTGCTTCTGTATTTATGAGCCACAGTCTTTATTGTCGAACTGAGCTGCAATCTAGTCAGGAGCGTGAGAGCACATTTAGTGTCTTTACCAAACCCCGCCTCTCCCAGACACTCACATTCTGATTAATTAGCCCAGCAACAAACACGCCTGCTTTCTTTAACCCTGGTTCATCCTTATCTCTTCTGACTCCCCACTGTGTTGCTTTTAAATCAGGCAGCCCTGTGGGCCATCCCTCATTCTCTCTCTCTTTCTCACTCTCACTCTTTCTTTCCTGAATCTTAAAATCTGAATCCTAAGCAAGCACATAGTTTGGCATTAAAAGAATATTTATCCTCAAAAATATGAATATTCTGTCATCATTTACTCCCCCATGTGTTCCAAAGCTATGTGCTGTTTTACTGTGCCACAGAACGGGATAATTTTTGAAGGATGAAGCTGTTCCATTGTATAAACTTGCATGTATTGTATCTCTAATGTAAATGACAGATAGTAATATTCTTGCTGGTATCATGCCATTATAATTAGTAATATAATTTTAACATGATGTACATCCGTTTTTGTTTAGAACATGGGTACGTTATCAAGTTAGATGTGTGATTTAAATACATTTTATTCAGCTAGAAGAATTAGTACTATAAGAATAATCAGTACAACATTATATAACTGTTTTAAAGCAATTATATTATTTTAAGGTATCCTCAAACCACAGGATTGGGTAAATTTGTAAAAGTCTGTGAACTAAGAAGTTGCTCTGGTGACCCCTACACATCTGATTTGTAGACACTTTGTGGACCTGGTTCACCTGCTTTGACATCACCTCTCACCTTTATTGTCTTTTCGTCAGGGTACTGGTGTAAATCCAATAAATAACCAAGAGGCAGATGGAGGTGTAACATCATCATGCGTGTTTGTCGCTGAGTGCCAGTAGGAACACTGAGAGCTTTATGCAGCGTAGAGGAAGAGAGAGCAGAGCTGATTCACAGTCTGTGAAAAACAGACACACTCTAGATCAGTTCCTAATGTCAGTGCTCATAATTACATGCAGAATAAGACTTATTCTTTTGCTTCTAAGATGTGTGTATTTATTGTGTAGTTAAAGACATTTTTGATGTGTTGTTGATTTTTTTCAATGTAAGACACACCATCTCTGTGTGACCTCTGCAGACAGTGAGATACATCAGAGATCACAAACAAACATCAGTCAGAAAACTTCTCTGATTATCATATAATTAAAACCCTGTCAAAACTGCCTATAGAGATTAAAAGGAGAGATAGAGACAGACAGAATTAGGGGGTATGTGTAATAATAGGACATTATAGGCTGCTGAGTGTGCAGATTGCACAGCAGTGGTCGCCAGCTTCTGTCTGGCCAATCTGGAGTACTGGAGAGCAGGTTTCTCTGCAGGCCCTGCCTGCAGCTGCACTCTCAATTTTACTGCTCATTAAAGCTGCTTCACATAATTGCAGCCTATTTAAAGTGATCGGGCTAAAGGAGCATTCACACTGACTCCGGTTTGAAGCCGAAGTCATTCATTTTCAATGGCGAGCATTTGCAATTCTCCATCAACCATCCAAATTGATACAAATTTGACCTTTATTCACATGAGTTGCAACATTGATAGTGGAGCACAGGTGCTCCACCACCTCTGAAATACTCTAGTCAAGTGCAGGACTAAATGTTTCCCTGTTCTGTGTGATTTAGCTCTCCTTACATACAGGGTTATAAGAAAAAATAAAAGGTGTGGGTTCGGAAATTGGCTGCCTTTGGAATGAGTTTCATTCATGTATTGATAATTGGTAATCTTGTTCATGATATAATGTATGATGCACTGATGCATTTATACACAACCAATGGCCTCTCCAGAAAGTGAATTCTTATCTGCAAGAAACTGATTCCTTGTTAAATTTGAATAACATCTTATTTTACTGACAATACACCATATATGTGATTGGATTTTTAAGAAGCTATTCAGCAGGACATGCAGCAGTTGTACTGTACCACTTTTTTTTTCTGTGCGACTAGGGCAAAGAGATCTGAATACTGTATACTGTACAGCACTGTAAAGACAGTATGCATTATATATTTTATTCATTACATACACACACACACACACACACACACACACACACACACTTCTATATATAAACATAAAAGAGATTAAATAAATGTAGGAAATTATATTAGAGATGTCACAGTTTAATTTCTTTGTTCTTTAAAGTTTTAAAAAGATGATGGTAATAAATAAAGATATTAATAAATAGAAATATGAATAAAGCAGGCTTACAGTGCTCTAATGAGGTTGTTTGGGTTTAATTGGTCAGCATCACAGTCAGTGTAATTAGTCTCAGAGCTGTTGTTGATGAGAGCAGGCTGTATTTGAATTGTTAGCATTAACACTAAGAGCACCTGGGAGCAGATTGGACAATTCACTTACTGCCCTTTTCTGGATGGTTTAGTCAGATTTACCAGTCTGTTTCAAGTGTTTAAATTTTAAAGTCTCATAAAATGCCCGACATGAAGGCCACACAGCATTTTGATTTAATAATGAATGAAGCCAATCAGATCAGCATGTGTAATGGGTTCGGCTGGAGTAGCCAGGGCTCCTGATGTGGGACTTATTAAAAACATTCTCACAGAAAGAGAACAGAACTGATAACTCCGTATACTTCTGTTAGCTTTAGCACTAAACTAGACACTGATCTCCTCATGACTAATGTCAAAGCCAAGACTATTTTTTAAATAGAGTGTTTCTAATGAACTAATTAGTAATGAAGTGACAGTTACATTTATATTTATAATCTGGCAGATGCTTTCTTAATATAGCAACTTAAAGTGCATTCAGTTATTTTACCAGGTGACTCTGGATACAAGTTAAGCGTAGTAGAGGTGCTTTGGACAAATTATAGAAATAGTTTAATAGCACAAATATAGTTTACACTGACCAGAGGCTGTCAAGCTCCAAAAAGGCTCTAGGAAAAAAATATATATATTTACACCATCATAGAAGGGTCATAAATACATTCCAGATTCAAAAATATGTCAGCATCATGACCTAAAACAGCATTGCTTTTCCAGATTATCAGTAAATGTGACTTAATAATCTGTTACTTAAACCTTTCCTATGCCTTCAGAATACTTAATAGGACACATACAGACTATTTTATGATACTTTTATATTATGCTTTTGGAGCTTGACAGCCCCTAGGCACTATCAGCAGTTGTATGACAATAAATGCTTTTTCTGCTTACCACTGTAAAAAATAACAGCATATTTTTGGTGAACTATTCTTTTTAAAGTAAATGCATCTTTAATTTCACTGAAATCCCAATGCTTTGGATCCTCTGTTCATGCAGTATCCAGACAGCAATCCTTCTGTCAAGGCACCTCAAAAGTGTTCAGACTGTTGTCAGTTGACAGATGTGTGTGTCAGCAGTGACAGCTGTGATTACATCTGATTATGCATCTGACAGATTTTGATGAGGACATTTAGTCAGTACTTAATTTTTTATTCACTCTTTCATGCCTTCCCATCTTTCTTTTCATTTCTTTTGTTTTATGATTGTACCACCTGTTTTATGATTGTACCACCGCTAGCGATCCAGTGCGCCCCCTCTGTGCAATTCTATTATCTATCCTTTGTGGATAATGCAGTCCCATAATGCATTGCATGTACAACTGTACTTCACTGTACTTCAGTTTAACTTTATATTTCATTAAATGCTAAAAAGGTATTAATAAGAAATAGTTCAGTGTGTCCAAGTATTCATTATTTGTGTGTGCTGGGTATTTTTATGCCTACAGCATTAGAGAATTGAACCATTAGCTTAGCAAAATGTTAAACTCAAACTTTATTGAAACCTTTTCAGGTTAAGTGATGATTAGGATGCTCCCTTAGAAGGGAGCTGCCTATGTAAGCACCATCTCTCATGTAATCCAGTGTGGAACCAGCTGAAACCCAGAGCTAGAAGTTAAGAAAGATCAACTACTTGGTTTTGTTTGATAATGGTATTCAATGTTGCCTATTAAACTGTTTGACTGCTTTCTAATTATTGTCCAGGGATCACTTTTCTCTTTGGCTTGTTCTTTCTCACTTTGCTGATTGATTTGGAGAGGTTTCAGCAATGAAGTGAGGTAAAGCTCTTAGTAAAGTGCCATTATTGAATATCCCTACGTGGCGGGAATTAATAATAAACCAAGTAAACAAAACATTCATCATTTAAATAGCCTTTTGTATTATGCTGGGTTTTTATTATTTGAAAAAGTGCAAAGCACATTTATAGAAAAACAAATATTTGATACGTGACTGGATCCATCATCCAACGTGCTCTGTCACATACTCACAGACGAGCCTTTACTGTGAGTACTGTAAACATTTATGCATACAAAAAAGAAGAGAAAATTGCCTCCAATTCAATATGTTCTCCAATTATCATGTGTAATAGGCTGTGAAATCCTCATATCTATGCAGTCACTTGGAAAGGCAACAGAAATGGCCAGGACACTTAGCCTATATTCTCTGCCCTCAGCGTGCTAATGACACACAGGCCTGTCTCTACCATACACCGAGAATATCAGCCATATTTCATTCAAAGTCCTCACAAGAATCCTCATATTTTCTCATTAACTCTCTTTTTTCCCATTTCTGCCAATCTCTCCCGAAGCTCAGGAGTAAATTCCATTTCTCCTTGCAATTTTCTTCCTCGCAACTATAGACAGCATTGAGCAAGGCCCTTAGTTTGAAGAAAGATGTGTTTGGGGTTTGCCTATACTATGGCCAATCATGGCTAATAGTGTTTCCAAACTTGACTGTTTACAGTACAGCTAGATGTGCACACATTACCCTTTTGAGTAATGATAGATCCAGTGGTGGATCCTGGCATGGGTCACATGGCAGTTGCCCTCCGGCGGCTTGTCCACACACGGCTCTCAGACGCTCACGCCACTCATCTTTCACTCATCTTTCACTCATCTTTGTCAGTTTCACAATGTTGTGGCCGCTCTCCACTCCCTCAGTGAAATGAATTGTGATAAAGTAGCTTTTCCTGAGCACATTCTTATGCCCTCTCACTTCACTTCTGTCTGCCTACACCATAGAAATAGGATAAGTGGTCTGTCTATAAAAAGTCTCTATCTGCTGGAAGCCAGTTCAGGTCAATGTAATCAAGTCATAAAATAAAATGCCTCCCAGCTCTGATTACATAATCATTTATATATACACAGTTGTGATTTTACTTGGTTTGTTAAAAATATGTATTTTTCCCATTTAGATGTTTTATTTATAGCTTAATTTAATTGTTTAGCTTGCATTATTCTATCTCTCTATTCTATCTATCATAATTCTTACTCTGTTTATCATTTAAATCACATAAAATTGTATTTTATTGCAAACACAGTATATAGTATATGAAATTCTGTTTATTTTTCCTCTGGGTCAAGACCGCTACTGCCTGGCTTATGTACTAACCACTAGACCATAGCTTTGTCAATATTGATATTTGCTTTTTTAATATTTTTCCTTTACTCTCTTTCTTTATTTGTCCCTCTCTCACCCTTACTCTCTCAGCCCATCCCCCTGTTGATTGTATTAAGTGCCCAAAGAACAGACACTTAAAGAAACAGAAAGATGAATGAGGACGTCTATGTATTATAAGTTTGTGTGTGTTGTAAAGGCGCACTGACTCAAGCTGTTTGTGCCTGCAGCTTTTTTAGTATACCTGTGAGAGACAAGCCCGTCTCTGTCTGCTGGCTTTTCTGACAATACCTGTCAACCGTTACCCGCCTCTCACAGCTCCAGCGTGTGTACTCTAGAGCTCTTCAACACCTCTGGCATCAGAACTGATGTGTGCCGCTGGTCTCTTCTGACATTAGCTTAAGTACTTGAGGTGCATTTGTTTGGTGATGGTAGGTTGGGGTTGAATCACACCGCATTGCTGTTATCCAGGGCAGATGTACGATATGTATAATATCACAGGCCGTGGACTGGAGGGGCAGACAAGCTGTGCATCTCTTGTGTAATATGATTTTTAAGGGTCTTATTTCCATGGTGAAATTATGTCTTGTGGTGGCGGCAGTTTGTTATACCCTAAAGGCCTCATGCCCCAACAACGGCCACGCGTTGCCATTAATGGACTAGAGTTTAAATAAAATAGAATGAAAGGTGTAAGCAGTAAGTTAAACTGCAACATAATTGGTCCACACATATTATAATAAACCCAACCCGACCTTGAGAATTTTTTGTGACTCTGCTTTAAACAGTAGTGTTTTTCCACAATAGTTTATAAAATAATAGTGAATTTATTAAAGAATAATAAAGTGAAAATAAAAAAATGTAACAGGGAATCCCTGTTCTGTGACCGAACAGGAAATGTTTTAGATCAAATTCTTTTTGATCTATTTATGGGCCTCATTAAAGAAACACAAGCAGAATGAATTTCTTTGTAAGACGTTTGTTAACCCATTCTCCTATAAATCATAACATTGAATTAAATACAACAATTCATGTAAAAAAAGGTTTCACGAATGACTTGCACAGAACTTTACGTAAGAATGGATTTATGAAGCCTTTAACAAAGACATTTGTTCTGCTCCTGTTTCATGAATAAAGCCCATTATGTTCCAGAAGGGCTTTTGTCTTTTTTGACACACTTGTGTAGAATACCTGTGCGTGTAGAGTGTATGATTGTTTGTAGTATATATGTACATGCGTTTACAATATCTTAACAGTAGATACATCTTAAATGTATCACATACACCCCTGCATCTCAGGCGAACAGAGTGATTTTCAGAATTATCCAGAGAATTTTACACTCTTTTCCGCTCATGCTAGTACAAACACTTCTCCATCATACACTCATTGAGAGAGAGAGAAAGAGAGAGAGAGATGTCAAATTATTTTTCTCCCCCTCTGGTCACTTGAAATGCAGTGACATATTTCACTTGTACTTGTCACAGTCCTCTAGCCAGGACATTGCCTTGAGCATTTACCTCCTCTTGCACATGGAAGGCGAATTTCAAACTGTCATAATGTGTGTCGGGGGTGTCAGATCTTCTGTCCAGCATTAGATTGTATTGTACTTCTTGCGAACATGTCTGTATTGTGTTTGGTATTGTCTCATTTGTCCTCAGCCTGTTCTTTGTAGTCAGTACAGTATTTCACTTTTCCACTTCCTGTATGATGGTCTAAAATCAAGTGACCAGGTTGACTGTTCATCTTCACAACAGACACCACAGGGTTAGCCGGTTTGCCCAGAGGTGTCTTTGTGCTCGGCATACTGGGATAAATGTGCTGCCAGCACTGACATCAAGCCTTGCTGTATGTCTCCTGGTGCCTGCACCCCGGCGACTGCATCTTCACCACCGACCGTTAACTTCAGCTCTGACTTTCCAGCTCTGTTCCATTTCAGCCAAACAAGTTAGCCTTACCCGTCCTCAGCTAGACCTGTCTGTCTTTCTGCCCGATCGGTTATTTGGCATAAGGGTTTTCAGCAGCACTGCTCACGGGCAGTTACCATTTTAATGGCTTCCAAAAGGATCATAATTGCATCCATTCAACAGAAAGTCTTTCGGCGAGACCAGCACTTTTCATGTTTCACTGACTCCTTATTTGCCTGCCTTCCCGCACCTGTAGTTTCTGTGCCTGCTTATTTGCCACTGAAATCCTTTTGCTGTCGTCATAGCGACCGATTCATTGCTAGGGACAATCTGCACGGATGACCCTGGGTCTTGCCTCGCCAGCCCCACTATGATCAGCCTCACATGAACAGGCTTGCTTTTATCAAATCCCAGTTTTATTTATGTTACACTTCTTGCACTTAAGTCACCCAAACAGGCAGCAAAATAATAAATGGATCTATGTGTTCACCTTTCAATTCAATTGTATTTCTATAGTGTTTAATATAGTGTGTATTGTAGCAACACAGCTTTACAGAAATAAAAATATTTTTGTTCAAATAAAAATAAAAAGATAAAAAAATGTAAATATAAATTTTTCACAAAATATTCCCTATTGAGTTAAATTCAGTAAACTTATTTAGTTATTAAAGTATTACACTCACCCACACATATGCATATTGTACATTGGGCTGTACCAGATCTGGCCCACTTAGGTGCTCTTAAACTATTGCCTATTCATTGGGTCCACAGGCCCACTAAAAATAATTTGTACTGGTGGTTGAATGGGTTGTTTAGTCTTTTCTGCGGTTTACATATTTCACAGACGCAGCACGGGTGACATCCTGACGTTTCTTTGTTTTTCCACCAGTGCCAAATAATTTGTCTTCCCTTTAACATCTCCAGCTGCTCTGAATCAATATATTACACAAATAGTGTGACAGACATGAGATTGATCAGAGTGACTGGGATGTACAATTACCCTTTTAAATGACAAGCAGTCACATGCACATACATATATATGGAATTTAATACGATTTAATGAGATTAAAGGAACATCAGATTTCATCTACTTTAAAGGAGTTTTATGGCCATAGTGACAAACTGCTTTTAACAGTTTTTAATCAGGTGTGCTTTATTACACACCACAATGTCCCATAAACATCTAATAAATTAACCTTTTAAGGAATAGTTCATCCAAATAAAAGCTGTCCAAAAAAAGTCATTTTTTTATCTTTTCATTTACTTGCCCTCATGCAAGCTTTGAGTTGGGAACAGAATGAAATTTAGTTAATCCACTTCAATATTTGTTAACATTTTTAAATATTTGTTGCTCTCAAATTTCATTTGCTATTGCAAAATTCAAATTTGATTCAACCCATTGAATTGACTGTAATTTTGACCCACACCGCCTTGTTTTCAATATATGTCAAATTAAATATCTATTCAGAGTCATGTTTTTGTGAAGTGTATTCTGGCAAGGCTGTTGAATGTCTGTCGTTCTCTGTAGGGGTGTGAGTTTTGGAAGTGTGACTTTGCAGATCAGTCTCTAATGAGTGTATGTGTTGGCACTGAGTCCATAGTAAGTAGTAATGAGATTCTATCAAAACCCATGTGTGTGTGATTGTATTCATGTACAACATGTCCTTGTGGACTTCCTTTGTAGATAACCTTTCAGCTGTCTCCCCGTCTCTCTCTTTCTCTGACACACACACACACACACACAAACACACACACACACACACACTTTGTATCAGTGATTAATGCTACAGGCAGAGATTGTATCCCACAGACATCACCCCAGTGATGTGAGACATCTGTCTGTGGTTTGCCGCATTTCCTTTTGCTTTCATGACCAAATCCCTTGTATACCTGGCTGCAGTTGTGTGTGCGCAATAAGCAGACAAAACAGAGAGAGTGAGAGTGTGTGTGTATCATCTCTCTACCAGCACACTGCACGTATTTGCTTTTCTACTTGAGTTCTGCTGTATGACTCACTGAGCTGATCTTGACCTTGTCAGGAAAAGTCAAGGTTAGCCAGCAAATTGGCTCTAAGCAATCAACCCTCTTGCTAAGCTTTCGCTGTGTCTGTGCTTTCATCTTTTAGAAGGGGTCTGATGAGGTCTGGCCACTTTCAAGCTCTGAGCTAAAGGTATCTGTGACGCTGCAACTACAAAGAGCTGTTATAGAGGGATCATGTGACACACACACACACACACACACACACACACACACATACACGCACACACACACACACACACACACACAAAAGCATTAGGCACAAATTCTGTTTTTGGAGCACTGTTACATGTGGGTGAAGTAACATCATTTGGACCCTTTATACATGATGGTGGGAAGAAGTAAATAATCTGTTTTCTCAGATTATACAAATACGATAGTGTTGGTTGCATTCATCAAAGTCAACCATTGTGTTATTGTAGGACAAATGTCCAAATAATTTTTTTCTTTCATTTATTGGAAAATTATGTTTCTAAATATTAAAAATTGTTTCTACCACCAACACTTGTCCAAAAAACTGGCAAAACTCCACTGACTAATTTTAGTATCATGTTACTTGCAAACCTGCAAAAAAAGTTTTTTATTTCTTTTTTTTTCTGCCTAGCTACTGTGGATGTTAATTTTTATTTCAAAGACATTAAAAAATCAGACCGTTTTAAACAGTAGACGTTTCAAGTGTTACAGGTAACAAGATTGCACAAAAATATATCTAAAATAAAACAGCTCATATTATGGTTAGATTAACCTCCTGGGGTTAATAATCAACATTTTTTGAAGGTTAAGTACTCTGTTCATGGAAGGTGCCAGTAGTGTGTGTCATTGTACGTGAAATACTCAAGGACAGGAGACATGCTTTGTCTATTTGTGTCTATTCACAACAGCTGTGAATGTGTGATCCAACAGGAAGTCACATTTGAGTGTTCTAAAGTCCCTGGCCACCTGTTGCCCCCAGTCCTCCCTCTAGAATGTGTAGCCACATGCTTAGGGCCATTAAACAGGGGCCGGTCTTTATGTGGACTGAAGCTGGTGTGTATTTGTTAAGGCTAATATAAGGACAGAGGTAGAGAGATGTTATTTAAAAACACAAAACCCCTCTGGTCTTCTAGTCATCTGAATCGCCTTCTGTGTGACAGTTGTGACAATTCATATGCAAATGCAAATTGTATGCAAATGCAAAATGCTAACGCGAACGTACAATGTGTGACAAATTTCAAATGAAAACGCAAAGTCCATTTACAATTGGATTTCCCATGTCTTAAGTTACGACCCGGTCATATTTAAATTGCAATAGAAATTACCCGTTTGTGATTTCGTTTCCTTGGTGTCACGTACTGAGTGTGCCAGAACTCAAAAGAAATAGAAAGAAAGAAATTCTTTTTCGTTTGCGTGTACGACACCTTCACATAAACCTGTCAATCAGTGTCAGGGGTGGGACTATACTATGGGGCGTGTTTGTGTTGGGAAGTGATGTCTTGGGAAGTGATTGCTTTTTTAAATTGTCCTCAAAACCCTCCATAACATACATTGAAATATCTTGTGTGTTTTAAACAGGTGGAGATTGAAAAGCTGGACTACCATCACTACCTCCCTCTGTTCTTTGATGGGCTGTGCGAGACAGTTCATCCCTACGAGTTCTTTGCACGTCAGGGAATTCATGACATGCTGGAACATGGTGGCAGTAAGATCCTTCCTGTTGTTCCACAGCTCATCATACCCACCAAGAGTGAGTGTCATTATTATATGACTAGTCTTAGGAAGCCTTACTTTTTATTATTGGCATAAAGTCTGGTCCACTTTGCTATTCCAGCCAAGAACCACCCACTTAGAATAGAAAGACACCTGAAAGACATGTAAAGTCTGTCACCAATCACAGTTTGTTTTGTTTAACATTTCATTTGGGGGCAGGTGATTATGAAATATCACATCACAGTAATAAACTGGTGTGAGAAAAAAATCATTCAAATATTTGCACAGATGGCTGTGCAGAAAACTTCAAAGAAGTTTGGCATAATTGTTTGTTGACTTTTAAAGCACAGTTTCTGTCATCCAAAAGTACAGTAATTCATTATTTACATACACAACTCAGAAAACAAAGACAAATACACAGTTGTGCTTTTTTTGCCTCAAACAAACCTCTGAATATCTTATAAAGATCTCATGCCACTAACTTTGGCAAACTTTGGTAAGTCCAGTGATTATTTCTTTCTAAAAAGCTCACAATGTAAACAGCTCTCCAGACCTCTTCCTGTCAAAATACTCCATTCTAAAGTTGTAAGTATATTTATTCTCTTGCATTGACAATGAGATACTTCTCCTTTTTGAATCATGATATCATCTGATTGTGTTCTATCTGTGTGCAGTTGGTGTTTCACATCATTTTAGAAAACACCTTGTCCTTTCTTGCTGCATGTCCATGGACACACCATCTGTGCTTGATGATAGAAAAACATTCCAAAGAAAATTCATGACAAGGTGCATGAAACCACACAGCCTGGGGGAAGAACATAAACATTCCTAGACATGAAATATACATTGAAACACAGAAGTTGAGGACATCAGGATAAACTGCGAGTTTATCTAGTTATCCATGTCCAGACAAGAAGAGCTATAGATTTATAAATCTTGTTTATATGCAATGTTGGCATGACATAGAATAAAGAAAGTGTAGAACCAGTTGAAAAAAATGCTGCAAGAGACCTGGGACTTGGAAGATGATGGCACATAAAGAAAAGGCCACATTCAAGTGAGTCAAAACCAAAAGGTCAGTGTTCTGGAGTGGCCCAATCAAAGCCCAGAGAGGAGATTAAATGAGCACCTGTGGGATGATTAAACTGCTTGATTGGAGTTTGAGTAGTTTTGCTGAGAAGATTGATTCAGTTTTCTATTTTAAAGTGCGCAACACTAATAAACACCTGCCCAGATGTGCTCTTACCTCTGACCTCTACAAGAAGAGCTTTCATGAAATACTAAGCTTATGTTTGTTTTTGAACTAACTAATAGAAAATGAATAATGGGTGGTTGGGTGGATAGATGGATGGATCCCTATATATACAGACAGAGCAACAGCTAGACACTTTTATACTTATGTATCCCATAATGACAAAGTAAAAACAAAATTTTAGAAATTCTGGTAGATGGATAGTCTTCTCTTACCGGAACAGGCACTGATATATTTGTTTCAGGAGTTAAACTAACTCAATTACTGAAGCATCTAAATGTCGTGCACCTGTGGTATTTAGAGAGGGAAAAGGTATATGAGGTCGTTCATTTTTAGAGCCTAATATGGGGGAGGAATTAATCGCTCCTTTATTTAGAGAGATTTGGAAACAGATCTTTACTCTTCCAGACGAGTCACACACCATGAATTATTGAACACTCCCTTGGTGCAAATGTCACACCGCTGGAAAACAGCATGCAGTGTTTGTTTGGTAATTAGAATTTCATAGTGTGTTATACAGGTACAGGAGGGCAGGAAGTAAGTGAGGAAGACTATTAAAGTACAGCTGTCACTCAAAAACAAACACATTCACACAGCAGCAGTTTACAGTGTTTGTAAACATACAAATGGTCTTTTCCATTTGTGGAAATGTGAATGCATGTCTTGCTAAAAATTGATTTATTAGTTAAAAATGACAAATGACAGTTCTGAATATTTTTTACCTACTTAGACACCATTTTTATTTTATAACTAACCTCCAAACTGCACGCATAGGATTGTGGTATATCAAAGGGATACTATGTCTACAGTCTACTATACAACCAGTGTCTGTTAATACTGCCTGCATTTCTACTGTTTGCATAATGCATGGATTTCTATTCTAAAAGAAAGTCAATATAATCATTATCATGATCATATTTAACACACAAACATTTCTGATACTAATATTTAGGTATGCAAGTTGTTTAAATATGTGCTGGCATAGGAGGAGGTGGAGGACCTTTGTGTCTTGGTTCCTCGAAGAGATTTTTTCACCTCCCTAAAATTCTGAGGGATTTTACTTCACAACTGTTGCCAAAGCTACTTTGGAGCACTATGAATTATGAAAAGCTCTTGAATTTCTTTGTATACTGCTTGTGACAGCAGCTTTTTTCAGTTTAGACACAGAGAAAAGACAAAAACGTCAGCCCATATTAATGATACAGTATCATCATTTTAACCTTCTACCCTCTTTCTCTCTTGCTTTCTGCAGATGCTTTAAACACAAGGAACAGGCAGGTCATCTGCACCACCCTAAAGGTTCTGCAGCACCTGGTTGTATCATCAGAGATGGTGGGTGAAGCGCTGGTCCCATACTACAGACAGATCCTTCCCATCCTAAACATCTTCAAGAACATGAACAGTAAGCAGCCCACCAACCCGACCAACAGCTCAGAAACCATCACATATGCTTCAAGCTCAAGTTTTCAGACCATTACGACTTTCGAAATCACTTCTGTGATTTGTTAAAGGCAGTTAAGGCCATGTCTTATAGTGATTGTACCTTATGTTACTTTATTATGGTCAAATCAATATTGTTCAGACATCTAATCAGATTATAGATTTGGAACTATTTGATTTACAAGAAGTTGTTTTTACAGGAACTTTCTTTTCTATTTCTGCTGCTTGGTTTTACATGTTTAACCGATTTTGTCAATTGCTAATTCGGCCACATAGAAAAACCCTGACAATTAACATTGACTCAACATTGATTCCTGCCGCTCTTGTCTTGACTCCGATCAGTGCTTCTCCTTCACCGTTCAAGCCTTCAGCTCTGATCTTTAAAGCTGGTCTCAGATCAGTAGTCTTCGCTGTGGCTCTCCGTATCTCTTATTGAACATTCAGCATCATTACTGAACGCTTTGTGCCGACCCTTTACATGCCAATACAATAGTCTAACCTGAATTTCCACTGATTATGTAGTTGTACTTGTGTTTTTATTTATCATTTGACATCCGTCACCTTTACACATCATTCAGTAGACTGACATGAATGTTCTGTATTTATTATGCACTGGTGTCGAACCAGTTGCCAGTTTCGTTCACTGTCTTTGTCAGACAGAATATGAGCCTGTCAGACATCTGCAGACGTGAGGACAAGCATTGTGGATCAATCACTCCATCACAGGCTTAACCAGTGGAAACGCTGCCACCTCACTCCTCTGATCAATAACCAATTTGAATCATTTGTCTTCTTAATTCCGTTACATTATCTTCTAATGTTTTGTTTGAGAAAGGAAGGTGAAATGGAGGAAAATTTAAAGCTTCTCTCATTAACTTAAGGCTCCATGCTAATCTCCTCTGTGAATTAGCAGAAGGTATAATCTCTTAAGTGTTTAAAGCCTGGTTCACAGGCCCAGATCAGGGCTGGTTACCTCCAGAATGATCCGTCTATGTCTGTTTTTTTTTTGGCTGCTGGACATTACAAGACATTGTGCGTCTTATTAACTAGACAAGCAGATGGGTGTTTGTTCAGCTATAGACACTTTTATGCCACAGAAGTTGTTTTTCAAACTAACAGGTTTTGACTTTTTTTACTTCAGGCATTTTTTCCATTATAACCAAGAATTTTGCAACTAATGAAGTTTAATCAAAAATGCACTTGATTATCAAGATGGAAAGGGTCAGTGAAAAGCAGCAGAAGGTTAAATATCAGATGCATGAAGAAAATAAAGAAAATCAAAGTAAATCATTTGTGAAGAATATTAAATCAAGTTGAACTTAGGTAAAATTGTGTCATAAAGTGTGCAAAATGCTGTTTAATTGTGTGTAGTTATCATACATAAAATGCTATCAATTTATCAGTATGTATATTCTCTGGGAATCAAACCCACAACCTTTTTGCTGCTTTTTGCATTTAGGGTATTTAGTGTAGTTAAGTAGTCTGAGTGTGTATATGAGATGTTTGGAGATCTGTGGTTATTTAACTCTGGCTAAAAATCTGCTTTCTATGCTGGATTCCTCTGGGGGGAGACGGTAGTTGTGTACCAGATCGCGTTCTCAGATCGAATTGTCAGATCGAGTCTCTGGCCACTTTATGTACCATGTGAATGTGTGTGGAATTAAAGCACTGTGTGTGTATGTGTTATTTTTTTATGCCATGTGGCAGTGTGGCCAGAGGGAAATTGTGTCTACATAGTGGTCTTTTGTTCCCCAGGATGCAGCTGTTGGCAATGTGGTGATGTGTGTGTGTGCTCTCTTACTCCTTGCTGTGCCTGTTAGATCTTGAATTTTCTCACAAGGTTACATTTATCTAACACTTAACTCATATGTGTGAATACACTTCGGACTTATTTCTTTTATCTAGTATTTTCCTAATAAACTGCAACTCTTTTTTTCAAGTACAGTTCACCAGAAACATTCAATTCTGTCATTGTTTACTTTTCTTTTTGTAGGTAGGACAGTTCAATAGTAAACGGTTAAAAGGATAAAGTTACAATTTCAGTTTAATTATATATTAACCATATTTCAAACTAAATATTTAACTGTCATTTAAACATATCCCTATAGTTATATAAAAATATTCTGTTCTAAGCATTTAACCTCTTTGACTCTGCAGTGGTCTTAAAAAATGAATTGTGTGTGTTTTTTTCCCAGTGTTATTTCTGTCTGTTTAAACCATTAGCAGTCTGGAAGTTGTAGCCTCTTAAATCAGTGTAGCACTGCTGTTTTGCCACATGGTTATTTTACTTCCTGTGCCTGTTCGGGGTCAATTGAACTTCAGATAAGCTACTTCCTGTTGCAGCTGTGTAGCATTTTTGCATCTGTGTGCGCGCGCGAGTGCATATGTTTATGTATTGCTGTGCTTGCATGTTTGTTTGTGAATCACAGATGTAGTTTTCACGCTTCTCTTGTTTTGCGGCCTGGATGAGTCCTATTGTTAATCAAAATGGTGACGTCTCTTAAGAGGGAGCGATCTGCTTCATCATGCAGTAGATTACACACACACACACACACACACACACACACTGCAGTGACTTCATTTCCTGCCTGCTTGCTTCTGTCCAGTACACACTCCTTGAGGAAAACACACTCCCTCCTTAGCAAGAAGCTTTCTGACAAATGCGTGTGAACAAATGTCCCACTAATGATGCTTAACGACCCGAGCTGTTCTGCTGTTAGCCCCTGTTACACTCCTGTGCTCAGCTCCAGTGTGTGTGTGTGTGTCTTCTTTATTGGCCTGCATTATCTTTGTGCTGTTCGTCTGCTTTCCACATTAATCTACACCAGACCTGCTGTGATACACTTTGTTCAGTCCTATGAATCTTCCCTCTGGGAATGCTGACAAGTCTGATAAGAGCTAACGTGCGTATACAGAAGGGGCTGGTAAGTTTCCAATAGGCTTTTAATTTATATAAAAATGCTATTTGTCTCCATGGCATGTTAGGTCCTGAGTTCAGAGGTGCAGGGACCATAATTGTCATCTTGGTAGTTGTCTGGCTATGTTGGTCTGTTACCATTTTTAATGTTTTTGTAAGTTAGTGAAAACATTAGCAGAACATTTTTGCAACCTAAAAGTGTTAGCTGTGTTGACTTCTGAAAACCTTCTATGAGGTGCTGTTAAACTTGTGTGTCTTATCACATGCTCCCAATACTCTGTGACTGTGGACCTCCTCTTGGTAACCACCTTCCATTGTGATCCAGCCACTGAAATAGTGATGGAGGGCTTGTGCGACAGTGATAGACAGGGAGGTGAACCTGCCATCAGATTACAGAAATATACATGCCCACACAGGCAGATATAGACATACTGGCAACACATAAGTATATTACAAATACATCTGTAAATGATTAGGCCCAGACAGAATATGGGATACCAGCTTGACTGTAAGGTGGCGTGATCAGCTGGTAGCTGGTTTGTTGGTGGTCAGAGATGGTCTACCAACTTGGACTATCTAATGATCAGTTTGGACCAGCTAATAACCAGCTTGGACCACCTGAAATCCATCTACCATGTTCCTAGACAAGGCTGCCATCTTAAACTGGATAAACATTTGTTTATTTTGCTAACATAGTACTAGTACAAGTTAGAGAGATTTAATAATAAATTTTAGTTTATGACTGATAATATGACGCCTTCTTCTCCTTAAAAGAAACACACATAAATGCAATTCAGTGCAATATAAGTTTCATACCTCACTCCCCGTGGACTCGTCTTTTCCCCATTGATGTCACATGTCTTCGCCTCATGGGGGATTTCAGCCAGTCTGGCCTCCTGCAGGACGCTTACAGCAGTGATGAATTCATCATCTCAGTCACTGCTGCCCCCAGAGAGAAGAGAGGAGCTCTGTCAAGCCCAGCTTCATACGTCTGCCCCATCCCAGCATGCTTCATAGCCCTTAATGACAGTGCTTTAACACAGACATTCAATTTATATAAGGCACTTTCCACAGAGAGGCTACAAAATAGGGCCTGAGACTCTCAAAAACTCTGAAATGTTTTTTTTATTTCGTTTACACAAATGGTCAGTGAAAGATGGCCTGTCATCTTTGATAAATGTTTGCTTGTCAACCTTAACTAGTAAACTGCACTAAAACTAAATATTATTGTCAAATTAAATTTGAATACAAATCTGTATTAAATTAAAGGTTTTTGCAACATTTACCAACATTGTAGGACAACTCTAAAAGCAATTTAATTTATTTAAATAGATATAAACTAAAATTAAAATGTGGGTTCTAAATTTTGTATCAATTAAGTCATTAGTCAGTAGAGTTTACCTAGTTTGGAGCCAAATATTGGGGACCAAAAAAAACATTTGATCATTGTAGACAATTTCCAGGATTGATTTTCTTTATCTTTAGCTCTGTTTAAAGCTTACTACTTTTCATATTAAGCATCTAACAAATTTAATAGTTCTCACAGAATGAAATGTGGGATTTGTGCCACTAATGCTGTAGAAACCCATAGGACTCGTCAATGTACTGTATTCATGGAAAGTGTGTATGTATATATATATATATTTATTTATGCACAGAAGCATATGGTGTGGATTTGCCCGGTGGCTGTCGCAGTCTTTATTGTCTGTGGGTTAGGTGCTCAGAGACAGTCAAATCTGAAACAGGCCCCTCAGGTTTCCTGCTGAGCAGCGGCTCTACTTTAAAGGTCAACTGATAACAGCCCAGACTCATGAATACCCTAAAACATCCTCCCACCTGCGTGTTGCTCACATACATAGCCATGACCTCATGCACCTGTATCTCTCTCTCTCTTTTCAGTCTCTGTCCCCTGTGGATTTAATTATAACTCTCTCTCTTTTCCATATATTTGCTATGACACTGTCCATAAAACCCTAAAATAGAGAGTGTTCTTGAGGAGAACATGGGTACAGTAGATGTCAAACTGGAGGTCAAAATGGTTCATGGCTTGTAACTCCTGTTTTAATATGTGAAAGTAAAAATGTGAGACTGTGATCCAAAATGTGAGACTGTGCAGACCCAAGTGTAAATCAGTTTGACCCTCTTACACTCTGGAGTGTGTGAGCTGTTGTATGCTTCACCTTGTTTACCTCAATAAGTGTGTGTGTTTTCTTCAGATCAGATTGAATCCCCAGCAGTGTCATGTTCTCCTTATCAAACAATTATCTAATTTTCTGTCTCTGTTTATTCTGTTTCTCTGTCATTTTTACTTTCAACAGTGCCATTTACTTGGCAACTTTTTGTTTTGCCATTTGGGCTACATTACTGATTAATTTTTTATTCAGTGATCTGCAGTGGGCCCCGTTTCTGTCAGGGTCCCTAGAATTGTCCATTTACAGGCTCTTTACCTATGACTAGTGATCTGTTTGTGTTTTTTAATCAGCAGAAATAGTGTCAGCTGAGCTGATGTGCTTTAATGCTTCAATTCTCAGGAATGTTTTGTTGGCTCTTTTTAATAATAGGCTGATCTTCCAGATTCAGAAGACAAGCAGTGCTGCTTATTGCTCTGTCTGACCTTCACACAGACAAGCCTCCAATATACAGACAGAGACCGACCGACCGACCGACCGACCGACCGACTGACATAAAGATATGAGTGCAGGAAATGATGGTGTGGCAGCAGCTTATGGATCCAGTGATGCTGAAACAAAAAAGCAGCAAGTGTTTTTTCTGTGACCTCAGTACAGCTAATCACCCCATCACACACATGAGAAAAGAAAGTGTGAACACACACCTGACCAGACCTGCCTCCATATGTGGTGAGAAGTAAAACCATCTGTTCTGGAGGGGAAATGTTCCTCACCTTAACCCACTCTCAGTATGTGTGCATCTGGTTCACACTTTCCTATTAAAAGCATTAAAGTATTAACAGTATTAAAATTAAAAAGAAAAAGAGTTTAATCAAGGTATACATATATAAATTTAGACATATATAATAAATACAATAATAATTATTTATTCTCTATATATATATGGGATACAAAAGTCTGAGCATGCTAGTAAATAATCTTCTAATTTATAGATTTAATTTATAAAATGTATTTATACTTCTGTTTAATTACAAATTATATTATGAGAATAACTTGAATGAAACATTCTGAAAATTCTTACAGTATTTGGTATGTCCTCCTTTAATGACAGTATGCGCTCAAGCTGTCATGGACTCGACAAGTTTGACCAAATCACATGATTCATGAAATCCCAGCATGATTTTAGAATGTTACAAAGAACATTGAGACTCAAGAGGAGGCAAAGTATGTATTACAATGCATACAGTACACACCGTTGTAACAGGCAGTATATGCAGGAGCACGTAAGAGAACTACACACACAGACATATATGCTTATATGCAATAACACACATTGAGTCACACACAACCAGGCAGAAACACTAGTAATGCACATATGCAAACGCACTTCGTAATAAATGACTACTGTTCTTTTGCTAAGCTAGTGAACTCATTGGTCACAGCAAACGCCATCCGTGCATGTACTATTATACAAGCATAATACACACATCGCACACAAATACACACACTTAATCACACAGATGAGCATACATGCAGGTTTACAAATCTTTGTAAATGGGGACATTCCATAGACTTTGTTTTTATACACAGTTATTTGTAAACACTATAACCTATTCCTAAACCACACTCTAACCTTCACAGATAACTTTTTCTTTTTACAATTAAAAATGACTTACTATATTTTTATAGCATTTTTGCAAACAAAAAAATGAGGTCCCCAAAATGAGGTTTTGATTTTTCAGGTTTTGCTCACTCGTGGATACAAATTTGTCCCCAATATATGGTTTAGTAAACCCAAACACACACTGTCTTGTCTCTCTAAATTCTTAAATCTGTGCAGCTACTATTCAGACTTCATTCCCACCCCACAGCATCTGTGTGTGTTAGCCCTCTTGTTAAATTCTTCCCTGTTTACTATCACCTGAGTTTCAGGCGCATACACACAGATATATACACATACCTGACACCAGGCAACTGAAGACGGTTCTATTTCAATGCAAATAGCATCTCATCCACAGGGTTGAGTTCTGTAGATTAGATTTGTGAGTTTTCCATCTAGCTGTACACTGCTAGGGACTAAGTTAATCGGCTGGATTGACTCTTCATGCCACGGATTCTGTTTCTACTGTGCTCTTAAATAGAGTTGAGTACAGTGTGGGTTAATAGGCTGCTGTACTCCTGCCTACTGCCAGAGAGTATGACCCACACTGAAAGCTGAGCTTAAATCTACTGTAGTGACTGGATAAAAGAGGCTCTGTTTACACCCAATATTAACATTCGATCAGGGTGATCTGATCACAAGTTGGCAGCCGAGACAGATCGCAGTTTACACGTGGAATTTACATAACTCTTAGATGCATCTCTTGTGACCGCTTGTGATTGGATTTCAAAGGGTGGGAAGTTTTTGTGACTATGCACATCAACTATGAACAATTTTTGTGTATGTATACCTTCAGGATTTTCTGTATTTTTCATCACAGTTGTTTTAAAAAGGTGCATTTAACCAGCTGAGGTCTAAAATCATTGTTTTAGCTCAATGATTTGCTTGACTGGTGAGTAGGCAGACCGATCATCTAAGAGAGATGTTAATACTAAGTATGAACAGGGCCATAGATCTTATAAACATACCCATAGAGTCGTTGAATGTTCTAAAGCACTGCTTCACTGTTCCTCTCTCCTAGTTCTAATTTTGTAAATTCAATCACACAGATTACAGTCAATTAATCTCTCACCTGTGCGCCACTCCTGCAGGAATCCAGCTGATTTCAATCCTGACCTAAATACATCAAAATGAGTTCTTATTCTAAGTGTGTATGATATATATATATATATATAGAGTCAAAGGAACATAAAGGATAATAAGAGGATTCTGGTAAAGCTTGTTAAGTTTAAGCAGGAACAGTACATATGTGATTCAGATGTGTACCATGGCCCACCCTTCCTGCGTTTCACTTTCATTTCCTGTTTTCTCAGAGAGAGACAGAGTGAGGGCAAAAAAAATATAATAAAGGAAAGAATTTCCTCAGAATGTGTGCATCTGGTAAGAGCTGACCAGAGCTTAATGCCCTGAGGAGTCCACAGCTGGCCCCTAACCCACAAATGAAGAATTACCAGAACGGTTTGGCAATTAGAACCCAAATCCCTGAGCTGAAAGAGGATGCCAGAGAACAATCCCGGCCGGAATGCCTCCCCAAACCCCACAACCTTTCCAATCTAATCCAGGCATAAAACACTTTCAAACACATGCAACAGTAACTGAGAGGAGAAACAGAGAGAGAGCAGGCTGAAGGGCAGGTAAACGTCAGTGACTTTCATTAAAGCCCTCAAGGTTCTCTTTTCCGCTCTCTTCATTCTAGGCCAGCCAGTATTCATGGAGAACCCGAAGATGGAGGAATACCTGGAGGCAACAATGTTTTTCCGTATAGGCTAAGGAGGAGATCCTGCTGAAAATAAACAGCATTGCTGTTTGGATGATGGTCCCCAACATACAGTTCTGTTTTTTGGTGTCTCTACCAGGCATCCAAACCAGTTTAACCAGCAAGCTTCTCTTGGTTAACCAGCTTCATGAAGAAGAGCATGCTAAATGGAATGATTTTCTGGTAAAGAACATGGCTATGCCAGTCCACCAAATACTCCAGCATTAATCCATTAACAAGCATATAAACAGAACTTAGAATAGTATAGAGATCGTCTGTCTGATGTCCTCCTGGTAGGTGAGGTGTCTCTTTGGGAAGAGATCTCACTTACGTTTTTCTGCTGTTTTCTTAACACTCCAGAGAGAGAGAGAGAGAGAAAGTGTGAGAGAGAAATCAGTCACAGTGATAATTGCATAGCTGAGGTGAACTAAGGTTAATGAATCTCTCCTTCATCACTCTGACCTTTCCAGCATCAACCCTCTGTTCTTTCTGGACATTTTTTAATGACAACCTTTAAATAATTTATCTAACTTACTTCCCTTCATTAGCTGTCGCCTCTGACATTTTCCCGCTCTGCCTCACATCTCTCCGGGAATATCGGCATCGATTCCTCTCAGTTCACATGTTTCTTTTTTTAATGTTTGATATTTTATCAATCGCGATTCCATTAAAAATGAAGTTATCACACTCTCTCTCTCCCTGTCTGCAGTGCATGGCTGAGATTTGAACATGTGGGAGATATTTGTAATCAGAAACTAATGTGAGCTCATTAAATGTACCTGGAATATGACAAATTATGAGAGGGAAAGAGAATATGAAAGAGGGAGCATTTATTTTGATTGTACAGACTGAAACATCTTTCTGAAATAAGATGTTGCAAACAATCTGCTGGGAAGTCATTGTGCGCTGTGAGATATTTATGGGTTTGTTTTAAATTCATATTATCAGCAGGTAATGATCAAACTCTGTTTACTGATGTTGCTCATAAGTAATAGAAGATGGCAAATAGCTTATGACTATTCATTAATACCTCTGGCATCAACTGTAAGATAGAGGATTTTTTTATTTAATGAAGAAAATGTGAGTAGTGTTTGCTCATGCATGACTTGCTGCCACAATTCTAGGGATCATAAGTGATTGCCAAGGAGTTGTTATGTGCTTGCTAAAATGTTCTGGATGGTTGCTAGGGTGTTGCTAGGTGGTTGCTAGAGCACTGTAGTTTTCTTTGTACACAAATACTCCACCTTAGGACAACACAACATTCCATCCTTCTAATAAAATTAACAATATTAATAATAATAATGCAATTTGTTGTACTATGCTGAGGTCTCCATACCTTAACAAGCACTACTAATGAATTTTAAAAGAAACCAAAAAGCTTTAAAAAGAGTGGAGTGAGAGAGAAAACAGGATTAGAATTACAGGGGAAAGATTAAGAAAACTGAAACAGAACTAACCCTGATTCTGGATGCGGACACAAATAGAGATTTAGTTACAAAGAAACTTTTCTGGCTCACAGTCTTGGCATGACGGGATGCCATCCTGGTGAGAGGAGCAGGGGGGATCTCCTGCTGTCTCTGCCAATCTAATGACTCTCAATAACCAGCCAAACTCCCACACCCCCTCAGGCTCTCCTCTGCATGTGTTACAACGACAACTTCCATCTGAGCTTTTCATTGAACTGTTCATTTTGATGATAAATGGATCAATTAACGAGACAATCAGTTCTGGCCATCTTTCTATGCACTGGACATCTGTTTTATTTTTTCTAAATCTCTGCACTCAGATTTTCAAACGGAAACTCCAGAAAATCTGCTGGCATGGTGACATGAGTTTGCTGGAATCCAAGTGTACAGAATGTTTGTTTGTTTGGATTCCCAACTTTGCTCATGCTCACTGAGGATGCTGGGTAATCCATGTGCCATCTTGTGTTGAGGTTGTCAAGATGACGGTTCAAATTCTTTTGACAGGTGGTAAGCACAGAAAGAATGAGAAAATTACAAAGAACAAGAGAGAGATTAATTAATCAACACCATATGTGGCTGTATGAAAGTGGAGACAGCAGCTGTACATTTGCACACAAAGTAACGTAATTAAACATGCTGCCTTTCAAGCAGTACTGTACTGGTGTGTTTATAGGGTGATTTGATTTTGGTGAATAATACTGTTGAACTTCAGTTCTCATTACTGTAAACAGATCATTTCTGATGTCACATCAGCAGGTAATCAGAGCTGAAATTAGAAAATGCATTTAACTGATTTCAACAGCACAGCTGTGCCCTAAAGTACTGCATGAGCATGGTAAAAATACAAGTCCCATAATTCCATGCTCAGTTGGTGATTTTTGGAAATAGGTTGTTTTTCTAACTTCCCATTTTGCAAACTGTTTATTTTTGAGCTGTAAAAGGTGCTGCACATGTAGGTTTGTTTTGGGGAATGTGTGTGCAGTTAGTTTTGCCATGAGGAATGTTAAGAGTGTGTGTGTGGTTTGTTGTTTGTCTGGCTGTACAGAAATATTGCTATACAGTTTTGCTTGAGATCTGTAGATGATGGTAAATGTGGTGTCTCAAATGGTGTAAAATTTTGTTTTCCTGGGAAAGCACAACACACACACAGGCCTCTCTAACTGATTGGATTTAAATCTAGTTGTATCATGGCAAATGAAATGCTGAAACAGATGGAAAACCTCAATGAAACATGAAATGCAGCAGAGTGTTTTGGGTCTGTCTCCCACCCTCTCTCTCCTTCTCTGATTTTCTTCTCTTCTCTTCCCTCTCTCATACAATTGTTGGTTTCCGCTGTTATACACATTCCCATGCTCTAATGAAATATCCTGTTTCTGCAGCTGTTGCATTTTCTGGACTGCTTCCACAGAATGAACAAACCAATATTTTACTCTGATAGGCCTCTTCACTCCATCTTCACACTATCTTCTCCCATCTTCTTCCATTTCCTCCCTTCTCCTCCCATTTTCTCCTGTCCCCTCTCCTCCTATCTCCTCCCATCTTCTCCCCTCTCCTCCCATCTCCTGTCTCCATACGTTTTTATTAAAATCATGTATATATTTTCATTTTGTTCAATAAATTAAATGTGATGTAAAATTTGTTTTATTGCCCATGGTAAAAATAAAACCTGTTTTGGTGGCTGTGTAAATTATTTTGACAACATTTAATTAAATTTAGAGATGTAAGTCTAATCAGCATAATGTAGTCACATTATGTAATTATGTTTTTGTCACAAAACATAAAAAAATGTTTTTGAATACAAATTTGAATAAAAAATGAATTTAATAACATTTTCTCTTTCTCTATTTGTTGTATTTCTCTCTATGTTCAGTTTCTTTGAATTGTTATCCAGTTATTTCCACTCCTTTTATTCCAGTCCAAATTTCTGTCCAAATTTCAAGCTCGGTAAAGCGGTGAACCTAAGTTCGTCCCAATGGCTTGTTCAAGCGTTTTTTTCAGCTGTTGTTCTGCCCGTGTCAGTTAATAATGCATTTTTGTTACACTATAAAGTTAAGCTGGCTAATCCTTTTCCCCTAAGAAGAAGAGAGACTGTGTAAGTTCTGTTTTGTAATAAATCTGGGCCTGTCATCTGTATTCACAATGCGGTATTGTACCGTAAGCTTGTCGGGGCTGTTTTTCATGAGTGAAGTGTATCCTAAAGGAGCAAAGCTGCTTTTGACCTGATAAGCTCATTTGAATTCCACATTAATTACTCAAGTACCCTCTAACTCTGTAGCGAGACCTCACAGTGAGAGCGAAGGAAGAAAAAACAGCAAAGGCAGAGGAAGAAAACAGAGAGAACGAGAAAAGGGGGTAGAGAGGGATGGTAAATTAGCCTGCCCGCCTCCGAGCATTTTCTCTGGCTTGTCAAGGCTAAACTGAGGGCAGCAGGGAGTGGGGTCCAAAGTGTCAGAATCTCCGTGGCAACCAATCCCTCAGCCTCCTGTCTCCACACATACGCTCAAGAATCTACACCCTACTGTGTCCAGGCTGCTGAATGGTTTGCATCTTTGGCCAAATTGGATCTCTTACAGCCTCAGACAATTTATGACAAATATCTCCCTTTTTCCACTTCAGACACTGCTGTTCTTATCTCTTCCCTTCTGTTTCAGCTAACCTTAACCCATGGCATCATATTTATAGATGGATTTTTATTAAAGCAGTAAACTCATTTACTCATTGACGGGTTAATAGACCCACATGGGTGAAGCTCAGTAATTAGATCTCTCGGCCCATACAGCAAACAGCTGATTTGACCTACTGAGCTGATAGTGTTTCCTCATCAGCAGCATGCCCTTAAGCACACCACTTAACCTGAGACTTCTCCCTGAGTGTTGTTCCTGCTGTTACTGTAAAGTTTTACCTAAAGCTTTACCTAAAAGTTTGAGATTTACTTGCATGTTTCATGCTCAAAAGAACTTGGAAAAGGCCTCACCACAGTTGTCAGATTTAATTGTCTTTTACAGTATAGCTCACTTTTGAGCTGAGGATATGTAGGTATGTTAATTTAGGCAACTCAGAATCATCAGAGGATTGCTTTATCATCAGATTAATATGCTTGTCAGGTTAAAAAGACCTCTGACCTTAGCTCTTGAGTAAGGGTTTGATCCAGAAACAAAAGCATCAAAGATGTAGTCATTTTGATCATGTTTTGTGTTCATTTTATAAAAAATAAAGCTGCAGTACTATGCAAAAGTCCTTCCATGGTCATACCATGTATAGTAGGACTCCTTTGTCAGACAAAAATCTTACTTGATTATAACAGTTAATGGTGAATAATGTTTGTAAATCTACATTTATATGTCCTACTGACAAACTGAAGCAGAACATATAAATACGCATTTAAAAAATTGCTGATGACTTTTGCAAAGAACTTTTCGTATGTGATGATTTGTCTATTCTTGAGGCCTTTCTTTGGTCTGGCTACATGGCCATACAAGTTAATTAGTATCTGCAGGAAATCCAAAGAGATTTATGATCACTCACATACCACAGGAATGAGATTCAGGGTGAACAGAAGGTTTCCAGTGATTTGAGTCAATCTCTGGGTCAATGAGAAGCATTTTGTGCAGGATGTGATGGTGGTATAACTCATCCCTGCCCCCATAAGAGGTGCCTGGCAATTGTTCTTTTCAGTCTTATCCACTGGCAAAAGTAATTTGTTTATGTAAGGTCACAGAAACCCAATCATACATAAGATGACGTGATGTTTATCAGTAATGCCAGTAATCTCATTCGTCAGTCTCAAGTGTCACTGACTGAACATCTGAATTCTGCTCTGATCATGCTGTCATACCAGCTTACAGGGAATGTTATCAGAACATTGGCTAACGTTCTCTAAAAATATCAAAAAAGGTATTTGCAGTAACGTTAATAAAGGATTTGTTAAATATCATATATAAAAATGTTTGAACAACATTCTTATAACCAAATATTGCTTGGTTATAAGAATTTATTCTTATAATTAAGCAATTTGGTTATTGCTTAGTTATAAGTATTTTAGTGGGTAATACAACATCTAAAATACTGGATGATTTGAACGTTCCAAGAAAATTCTAAACAACATTTTTAATGCTTTCGTTACTTAATGGAAACATTCCTACAGTCAGAATTTGATAGCTGGGATATTTGTGACTGCCATCCAAGCTTCAAAAAGCTCAATTTCTGTAGCTTCAATTATGTGATTTGTGCTTCAGTGTGACCATGTTTATTGAGTCCTTACCTTCAATCATGCAAATCATATAGGCATCAAAACAAAGTCCTGGTATCAAAAACATCATAAAAAATTATCCAGCCATTTTATCTGGTGTCGGGATAAAATTCATGCCCTCTCTTTCTCTTTACTTTTTTCTTTTCTCAATCTCTAAAACCTGAATCCAAAAGTGAAGAATCATCTCCATTCCACTAAACTTTGTTTGGAATGAACAGGCAGCCCAGGCAGGAAGTGATCCGTTAAATAGGCATGGGCCGCTACACACAGAAATCATTAAAACGCAGGGAAAGGAGCAGAAATCACTAAACAGACAGTTATGGAGGGCCCAATTACAGAGCAGGAGGGCCCTGGCCTCAATTAGAGACTGAATATATATGTAGTCTGGACTCTAATGAAAATGGAGCCTTGTGCCAGCCGTAATTTCCCCTATTGAGCAGATACAGGCAGTTGGAATCACAGGATTAATCTGTTCTCTCACTCTGTGAGAAAAAGAGGCAAGCATTTTTCTCCCTCTCTCCCTCTTACTCTTGTCCTTTGCTTTCATAAAACTGTTACCTTAAGCCATAGCTGAGACATGCACTGGGGAGAGGAGAGTTAGACCTGAATACTAATGCTTGTGAAGCATAAGTGTGTGTTTATCTTTGCTCTTTAATCAACATTCCTTGTGTGTGTGTGTGTACGTATAGATTAGCACAGAGTTGTGAACTTCTCTAACAGGTTTTATGAATGATGAAACAAAGTAGTATTACAGGCTGTAGTATGCAAGTCAAATGCTTTTTCACACACTGAGTATACACTGAGTACCCACACACACACACTCACTAAATAAATAGGCCTGCTTTACATTTGTTGGGTCATTTTGTGGGGATTATTGTACGTGATTGGTTGATCCGGTCACATGCTCACATGTACAAACATGATTACATGAGACTTGCAGACATGGTTACACTGAGACGTGAGGTTGTGAGTCAGTAGTCTGTTTTGTGTTTGTGTAGTCCGCAGTTTGTCTTCTCTTGCTAAACACAGACAAAAATGCTTCATGCTGATTTAGTTTGTTACAGTGTGTTTGTGCTTAAAGGTACAGCATGTGATGTTATGTAACTTCTGCCAGACTTTAGCCCCTGAGGAAGACCACCAACCCATGTACTCATACACAGATGCAATACATTAACACATACCTGCTTGCTCACACACTTGCATGGGAAGGATTTGACATACTGTATATGAAAAAGAGGCATAAGCAGAATGAAACAGAGTGTGCTTCTTAATTAATGAGAGAGATAGAGAAAGAACGTGTGTGGTAGCTTCTGGTGTGCCATCCCTCTCTCTTATTCAGACTGATATAATAAACCTGACTGCTCTTTATTTAGGCTTCTGTTTAATGTTGCAGCTCTGATTACACTCATAACACTACAAACACACAGAAGAGCAGGAAACGACAGGTTACATTAGTCATGTGAATGTTGAGAGACCCACAGAGGTCAAACTAAAGCTGTAATGTTTGCTGTACACTGGATCATTGTACTGAACAAGACTGTGCGTGTGCGTGTTTGTGTGTGTGTTTGTGTGTGTGTTTGTGTGTGTACATGCCTGCATCAGCATGTGGTTTTGTACCTGTGTGAATGTAAACACTGTGACACATCTAAGATACAAGCCCCCGGTATCTGGGTTTCAATAAAAAAAATCCATCAAATGTTGCATATATGAATATTGACAGAAAAGGCCTTTTCTCTTAATTTAAGTAAATTAAGCATGAGCATTCTTAATTTAAAGTGCGCCCTTGTTTCCACAACCTAGCATGCTTTGTGTCTGTATTGAGATCATGAATGTAATATTATTTTAGTAATGATGATTGATTATTACATTTGGTAAACAATGCATTAAATTTATATTGTCCAATCATTTTTAAACACCTTAAAATGTATTTACTATGCTTACATGTGTCCCCTTCAGTCTGTGGTGATTGCTGCCTTAACTGCTTCACACACTTCCCAGAATGCATCTGTTCTCTCTCACTCTCCTTCTGTTCGTTTGAAAATTAAACACTTTTATTGGTTTGACTGTAAGAAATACAATATTTACCAAAATGGAATATATCAATTTTGTCTCTCTTTATATGATGAATGCGTTAAATCAGTATCTTGTGCCCCCCACCTCCACAAATGCCCCAGTTTAGCAGTCAAGCAAAGCCAGCTCTGCCTGACGCCCCATCAGTCATCACACACGCACACTGAATGTAACACTGCGGGCACAAAGGAATCGTGTCAGACAGCACCAGGGCCAGGAAATATGAAAACAAATAGCCCTGTGTTTGGCTAATAGCTGTCATTTAGGCATACACCCTGAGGGAGGAGAGAGAGAGAGAGAAAGACTGTGTCATGTGTACAGACGGTAATGAGGTGAGCAGTGAGAAGCTATTCCACCACACCACTGATGAGGAGGCAAGTCATGTGGGACAAAGTGAAAAAATACATCCAGTACAGGTCTCTCTCCCTCCCTCTGTCTCCCCTGTCTTCCTTACGCTCTTTCTTTTTCCATTTTGCTTTTTTGTGCGTGCTACAGTAGCTGTGTCTCTCCCCCTCTATATATGTTTTTAATGTTTGCTTCATGTATTTGTAACACAAAGATGTTAATGTGAGGCCATTTGGAAAGCAAACAAATGACCGTTCTTATTTTGGGTCAGCAGAATGTTAACAATAAATGTCTTTCTGAACAAAAAACTGAGCATAATGAAAGCTTTGGTCAATTTGCACTTAAATAATGACTTAAATAATGAATTTGGTCTGTTTCATTGCATAAAGCTCTCATATGGCTTTAGAATGCTTTGAATATAGTACTATAGTATATAGTAATATATTCTATATAGTATATAGAATATAGTAATATAGTATATACTTTTATGGTGATTTTTTTATGGTCACTATCCTTTTGTGTTTCATGAAAGAAGTTTTACAGGTTTTGTGTGAATAAATAATGACAAAATTGTCATTGTTGCATGAACTGCTCCTGTAATAAATGAATGTTAACAGGCTTTACACTAATGTACTCTGGCTAACAGAAACCATAATGTGTGCTCTCAGCAACTGATTAGAGGGACAAAGTTTGCTGTGGTTGTCAATGTGTTTCCTCTTCCTTTTGAATAAAGCGGCATCTGCTAGCAATAACCCACATGTGTGGTGCTAGCAGTAAAGCAACACGTGTGAAAGACTATGACATGGTCCAGTCACACTCACATGCTCACACAGGATTAAAGATATTTGTTTAGCATTGTTTTCTTTGGGAATTTAGGTTAATGGTTTTCAGAATGTGGTCTACTTACATGAGAATGAAGACATGCTGGTGCTTATATCTCTCAGGTGATGCGGCAGTTATCATTATAACAGGTATTGTTTTGTGTTGTTTTCCTATTGGATGTTACCTCATGTCCCAAAACTCCATGTGTGGCCCTGGAAACACCAAACCGCATTATACAGAACTGTAATTGTCATTTACTGTAAGCATAAACCACAGTAAGATTGTGGTCCCCCAAGATCCCTGAGGATGTCTTTTAAGGGTCCCCCTCCACTCCTGTCATTCCCCACTACGTCTGGAGGCAGACCCCTCTAAGCTACAAGAGCAATTTCGGTAACAGGCTTCTGCTTAGGACCCTATCTTTCACTGTATGTGTTTAGAGGCCCAGAGGCCCTAGTGATCAGCTTGCACTGTATGCGCCTAAGGCCCTGGTGTTCAGCTTCCATCGGCAGTCTGAAGCTGTGCACCCTGAGGCTGTTGAGGCCCCTGACAGTCTGAGGATCCTGGGCACTGACCCGGTCCATAATCCAGCCCTGAACTGTGTACACACATACACACACACACACTCATCCTTATGTAAATAACACTCTTAAATTTAGCTGGTTAAGGAGGTGTGTTGTCTATAAACAGAATGAGCTCCTGCCTAAAGACCCATAAAACTCTCATTTACTGGAGAGCTGCCCCACCTCTCATAACTGTGTGAGAGAGAAACAGAGCTGGCCTTGACAAACCCTCCAAACGCTTTGTGTCACTGAGATGATGTTGCTTTGCATTTTGCTAAGAGGGAGTGAAAGAGAGACAGAGAATGCGAGAGCTGGTTGGAGTGCTGGTGTCATGGTTGCGCTATGCATTTAATCACTTTGACAGGTTGCGATTTCTTGCCCTTCTTCTTTCTTTCTAGCCAATCATATTTAAGGAATGAATAACCTGCACCAATAAAAAACCTCAGAATTAAATGGATTGGAAT
The DNA here is from genome assembly GCA_036877525.1 of Chromobotia macracanthus. Taxonomy (NCBI): domain Eukaryota; kingdom Metazoa; phylum Chordata; class Actinopteri; order Cypriniformes; family Botiidae; genus Chromobotia; species Chromobotia macracanthus. The sequence goes on along the minus strand of JAZGTH010000060.1, from coordinate 2,034,893 downwards.
GCTAATAGGCCCCAGGGGAGAAGGTAGAGGAGTGAGAAGACTGGATCATATGCTCTGTCTAAAGAGTCTTTATGCCATTAATAGAGGGAGCAGAAAGCAGTTTAACTCAGACAGATGAGGAAAGGGTCGTAAATGCTCCAGACCATTAATTCATTAGTCTGGTGTGCATCTAACTTATCACTGTAAGGAAATGTCTGTCACAGCAAACACAGGGAAGACTGAAATTGTAGTCCTTATTACAACACAGCAGAATGATAAGATCTGATATCATGAATATGAAGAAGATAAATAATACAATGAAAATGTTTTTACATTGTGAAAGACCTACATAAAAGGGCCAGTATTCTACACTGTAGACATTATTTTGCTGTTGTGTCTTTGTATAGGTGAATGATCTCTGGCAGGCTAAATACTGAATAGGCGCTGATATCCAGAGGCGGATGTTTTTGTTGTATTGTACAGCTCTTTACTGTCTATTGTCAGAGCAGATTTTGATGTAATGGTTGTTCCAGTTTTTTCAATTGTTGGGAGTGATAGTGTCAACAACACTAACCAAAAGTACCATGGTAACAACCGTAGTATATGAATATAGAAATCATACAGTATAACCATCACTGTACCATGGCCTGCCACAGTACGTACTTTATATGGGAACACTTGCCTACGAGACAGTGAATACAGATCTGACTGCTACAGGTCACTAAACTCATGCTAAACTCATAACTAGATAAACTAAATCCAGTTCCTTTTTTCTGTAATGTACACGCGTCATATTGGCATTGGTCAGTTGGACTGACAAATAACCAGTAGATCTTCTGACTGTGTGTCCTCTGCTAAAGCTGTAGTCAGATCAAATGACTAAGCTAACACTAAAATAACCTCCCTTCCTCCCCAACACACAACATTCACTTGAACATGCTGGGCCAAATCTGAGTGTAAAAACTCTCCCCCTCTCTTTGAGTTTGCTCTCATACTCAGCTGTCTTTGGCCCCCAGCTCATCTTTCACAAACAGCAGCTCTTAGGAATCTCTTAACTCATGTTACATGAGGAACATTTCCCTGGTTCTGTGTATTTCAGCTTAACGCCTCTCCGTCTGTGGAGCTTAACACTACTGATTTCTCAGACACCATTTTTCCACCCCTCTTTCTTTCTGTGCTGTCAGGCGATTGCCCCATTTTTCCTCCTGTCTGTTTCTCCCAATTTTTTTTGTGTCGCTCTATTTCAAAATAGGTTTCAAGTTTTTGAGAGACTGTGTACTTAAATTCTTTCATGAACTGCTCAGCTCAGTAAGCATTGTGAAAGGCATAGGGGAGTGTTACTTCCTAAAGAGCATAGCACTAACTATGCCAAGGTCACAGGTTTGATTCCCAGGTGACACACAAAGCATCTGGCAGATGTGTATGATGTACTCAGAAACCACTAATTTAAACAAATAACAAAGTCCTGTCATTACATGAACAAATGCCCATACGGCCATTAAGAGGTGTAAATGAGCTTTTCACACATGCACACCTGTTCACAGTGCAAAGGTACATTTCATCAAGCTGTCTGACATAAATATTAATGCTAGCACCATTAGCAAAGCTCACACAAGGTCAGGACCTGCGAGAGGCAGCGCTAAGAATGTCAGAGGAAATAAAATCCCATTTTTATGTATTATATAGGACAACTGCTAATTTGACATCTCTGTTTCTTTGTGCGTGTGTGAACAGGAATGTGAAGTGGTGTAGAACTGTTCACAAGTGAAAATGTGTGTATGTTACACATATGTAGTGGGTTTGTGAGGAAAAACAGGTGTTTAATAGGTGTGTACTATATGTGCAAGGGGTATGTGAGCTACATCTGATCTGTTAATACGGTGCTAATGATAACACAGAGGTGATACAGCACTGAGCTGATGTGTTTGGGTGTGTGTGACACTCTCTCATAGTCATACAATCATATACTGGTTTACTATAATACTACAGTTCTGTAATTTGTATGATAAACTACTGCTTGTCTGCTTGTTTTATATTTGTGTTTCTTGCTGTTTACAGTTTATTTGTTTTTCTCTATCTCTCACAGTTTTATCTACAGTCTGAGGACAGAAAAGTAAACATTAATGTTGCATAAATGTTTCCACTGAGAAGTTCACAAGAGGAATATTTAATTGCTCATAATCTTAAGCATCAACTTCTTCGCAGATGGTTTTCCTAAAAATCCTTAGGAGGAAAAAATCATTGACATACAGTAAGAGTTTACACCCTGGAGTAACATTATAACTTATAAAATAAGTTGTATTTTAAATTACATGGCTCTATTTGCGCTCCACCTAATCTCATTGCGTCCTAGGGGAAGCAATGCCAATATAAAAGAGATCTCCTTTGTGATTTTACTTTCATGTTAGTGACCACAAATGTTCTGTCTTGCAATTGTCTGTAAGGTTGTTTAGGCAGTGGTCTTGACACTGTTTGCTGTATGGTGATCTCGACCATCCATCCATTCATCCAATTCTTCCTTCTATCCATCCATCCATCCACCCACCTTTCCTTGACACCCTCTTTGCTTTTAATTATCAACTATTGGATTTCCTCTCCTCCACCTTTCTCTTTATTTTGTAGTGTTTACAAATATTTTTAGTATTACATAAGTTATGTAATGCACAATCAAGTGAATTGGGTGTGTTTATTTTGACATATGGACAAGGGCAGGCATTCTCGTGGTCTTTAGGAAACTGTATGGCCTCACGGTGTTGTACTGTTTGTATTGTCTTTACACCCTGACGGTTGTTAGTGGCAATGTAACCCAATATCAACATTTTGTTTAGATCAGTCTACTTCAAACCCAAACACAAGTGAGCCCAGAGAGAAAAAAAAGCTCTGTTGCAAATCCTAGTCAGCTGCCTATGAAGGCAACATTTTAGGGCATCGTAGCTGACTCAATGGCTGTTCCAAAAGATAGGCAACTTAATTATGCTGACTCCTTAAGATAACTTGTATTGGCTAAATTCTGTTGTAACATTGCATGTATTCACAATTCAATCACAGAATGCATTGGTGTAAAATAAACGTTGATCACAAACAATGATCATCAGTATTGAATATGTATTATATTCAGTACTGACAAGTATCAGTAATGTAACACAAAATGACTATTTAATTCAGTATTTGTGTTTTATGTTTATTTGAGTATCATAGCATCAGCTTAGAAAGATGCTAATTTAAAAAAGTCAATTGTCTGTTAACTCTCCCATGTGATTATGATGCTGCCTTAAAAGACAGCTGCCTATGTAGGCTGTGGACAGCATGGCTGTTCACTAGGTTTTGGAACCGAGCTGCGGAGTGAAAAGGAGAGAAGGATTAGTTGTGTAGACAGTGCTCTGGTGTGACAACCCTCCTGACGCCAACCTGTCTGCTAGATGGGAAGAGAGTAAGAGAGAAAGAATGAAGTGAGGGGTGAGAATAGAGGTGTGGAAATGGAGTTGAAGAGGAGGACAAAAAAGACACAGCTGTTGGACCTCATGTAAGACTCACAATGAATAGAGGAAAGAGAGGAGATGGTCTTTCACAGATGGAAGCATTTCCTGATTCTCTCTTCCGTTCTGCTACTAGATGATACAGATGGTTTTACACAAGATACATTTGTACAATATAACCTTCCCCACACTGGTTCACACATACTGTAGATTCTAAATTACAATATACTAGTCTTGCTTAACCAGACTTTACTAAAAACACCCACTTAGACAGGAATGGTCTGTTTGACCGACATATAATGTGACCAAGCCAAGTTTGTTTTATTTTTAGTTTGTAAATGCCATGAACCTTGCAAACTTCAGCAAACCCAGCAACTTGTTATTCCTGTATTTCTTGCAGAAAACTGCAGATTTCTGCAGAATTCAAATGCCTGTCATTGATAGAGCATTACAGACGCTTCGTCCCTCGCGTGTTCAGTTTTTACATATTTGGCTAATTTGATTATGTTCCTGCTGCCAGTAAAAGCACAGAGCTCTCAGGTCAGTTTAACAGCTTTATTGGGTTTAAATGCATTCTGAAGAATTCCACAGTTTTATCTCGAAAATCAGCACAAAAAATGAAAAAGTTTGCTCTGGCCTGATTGTAGCAGCCTGGGAACTTGTAAACACAACTTTCCTGGCAGATTAATAAAAAAACGGTGCTTGCTAATTCCCAAAAATGAAGTAAATCAGATTGGCGCTTTAGATTTTTAGAAAGCTCGTTCCTTTTACATGAAACGGCTCATGTGCAGTCCATGAATGTGCTTTCTGGGGCCTTCTGTAAATATCCAGCTAACATAAAATGTTCTCAGAACATAAAAATTCTAACTGACTAAAATGTCTAATTCTGACTAACATTCTTAAAAATTTGTTTTAAGGTTATCAAAAAACATTAGTAGACATTAGTAGAACATTCTGTTAATGTTGTTTATCATATATCAAAAAATTTTATTCTTAGTGGTTAGTGTAATGTTTTAAAAAACATTATAGAAGTAAAAAAAGTTTGATTAACATTCTTATAACCAAGCAATAACGTTAATACAATGTCTAAAATATGGACATTTTGAACATTCCTAGAACTTTCAAATACCATTTTAAATGTTTTTGTTACTTAATGGAAATGTTAGGGAAATGTTCTTACAACCTAAAAATGTTAGCTTGGTATTTACAGAGTATACTCACAAAATAAGCTATATATTAACCACAGTGAACAAAAACAGTTTGTTTGTTGTTTGTTTGTTGTTTGTTTACCTCAGGGTTTGTTTAAGAAAACACTGTCCATGGGGGTTGTGGGTATGATTTCTGTTTCTGCCTCCTTCCTGCTTGAACTTCACCGCTGAACCCTTCAGATCAGTTCCTGGTCTCCACATGATTCCAAACAGTGTGAAGTTCTGTGTGAAGTTCATGTAAAGATGGCAAATGAAACTCCTACCTCCTACATCACTTTTCTTTAAAACCCTCTGGTGAGGATTTTTCTGCTCAGGCTCTTGTTCTAACCCCATACTCTCTCTCTCTCTTTTTAAAATCACTCTTGCATTCAGACCCTCTGTTGAAAATAGATTAACAACGATGCTAAGAGAGAGAAGAGGAAGCCTGAAGGCAGGATTAATGAAGAGAGTGAATTTTTATTTTCTTGTGTTTGAGGGTCGTACTCGTGTGTATGAAACAGTGCCTGCAGTGTGATTGACAGCTTCCCCAGCATGTAAACCCCTTGAGCGTGTTAGTACAGGATACATGTGGCCTATGGGATAGAACTGTACAGACCCACAGCACATTGTGTCTGTCACATCATGGAAGTGAAGGTCTGGGGTCCATACAGTGTAGGGTGATCTATTACATCACTGCCTGGATCTGACACTGTATGGGTGTATTCAGTGGGGCCATGTGATTTATGTCTGAGACTGTCTGAGTTCAATAAGGATGAAACATGAATGGGGAAAATTCTGATAGACGTATAAAAGAAAGTCCCATTTTTAATTTAGAACTTCTTTAGAACTGTTTTAATTTAGATTCTTTTTACAACAGGCTGCCCTCGGGTCGCATTCTGCCCATCAGCCTTTATTTTATGGTCAACACCATGCATAGTGAATGTTCTGTATATTTACTGTAATTACCTAATAAAAGTTGCCATTGTAAATGACTGTGACAGTTATAAAGCTATTTATAGCTACTTATTTAATTGATGATGGCAACAAATAAAGGGAAAGTTTTCAAGTCGACAGAAGCTGCACTTGTGTGACTGGAAAATAGCCGCCAAGGGCTTGTCTAAGATGGCCGCCTAGTGAACTGACTTGATAATAAAGGACGATGATTATGTACAGATGAGCATATTAACACAACACAAGATTTTATTTTCTTTGTACTAATATTATGTTGGCTGTGGCTTCTGAGGCCCCGCAGGTGGGGTTAATGAACAAATAACATAGAAATGATCCACCAATCAGGACATGAAAGAGAGAATGAAGACTTACAGTTAGACAGGCTTAGGGGAGACAACACACATTCACACATGCTAGGAAAGAGAGAGCATCTCCTATATGTAACTGTTCTCTTTTCACCTGCCTGTCATCCTTTTATTTTAATGAGAAGAAAAGAGCGGTGTGTGTGTGTATACAGACTTTTTTGCAGGTCTAATTGGACGTGTGACCTCAGTACTCTGAAAGTTCTACCAAATCTCTTTGTGTGTGTCAGGTTTAAAGTGTGTTTGGGTGTATTAGTGTATATGTTTGTTTGTTTGGGATGGTGAAGGAGTGTGTACGTATTGATTTGTGTGTGTGTTGTGGGTTACTGTGATTGATGGCTTTTTCCAATGCCATGTCAGAGACCAGTAGACACACACAAACAACACCATTAGTGAGCAGAAGCTATGTTAGTGAGGGCCTCTCATAGATGCAGTTGTTGTTATCTTGGTTATAATTCAAATTAGTTATAATTCTATGGTAAAAAATTATTATTTTCCATATCCTATCCCACACAATAACATGACATTATTAATATTAGGTTTAAAGCAAAATATGATTGGACAGTGTATGATTTGGACAGAACCTGTCATCATTAGAGTGATTAATACTTTTTATTAACTTTTACACAAACCTTTTAGTATTTTAAGTTTTCATTTAGACATTATTTTGTAAGGTAGTTTTTAGTAAGTATATTTATTTATATTCATGGGAACTGTTGACTGCTCTTCACAATGTGAAGTGATATGCATGTATGGTGACCCATACTTTGAATTTGTCCTCTGCATTAACCCATCCAGTTAGTGCACATACACTGGAGTAGTGAGTTGTGAACACACACTCTCCAAACCGTGAATGCACACCAGGAACAGTGGGTGCCTTGCTCACCTCAGTTGTTTCCTGCTGGCATTGGGAATCGAATTAACAACCTTTTTGTTGGAGAGTCCAACTCTCTAACCAGTAGACCACAGCTGCACCCATAATATACAGTTAACCACCATAACGCCAATTGTTAAATGTACAGTCATATGAGAAATTAATTGTCTTTAAAAAAAAATTAATAAATTAAACAAGAGGCCTTTCCATATTGCCAATGTAGCTGGCAATGCAGCTGATTTCAGGTTTCACCATCCTTGTGGGGACATTTGGTCTCCACATCGTCTGCAAAACCCTGATCAACACACACACACACATAATCCATCTGATAAATGATTCTAAATTTGTTCAGTCTGTCAGAGGTACACACACTCCTGCTGAAAATCTTTAACAGCTGTCAGAGCTGCTCCATTCAGCAAACAGAAAATCAGTGTGTTTGTGTGTGTGTGCCAACAGCCAACACACTTCATTACGGATGGTTGTTAAAAGCTTTTAAACTTTTACAACTTTATAAAATCACTGGAGTGCTGATGATAAAGTGATCTAAGTCAGACCACATGACAGGAAACAGATTTACAGAATTAAACACTCTGACACATCTGTTCCTCAATGTACTGTTTGTATTATAAGTGTTTACTGTCCCAGTAATATGCTAATGTAATGCATTATTGAATTGAGTCTGCCTCTGTTTGTGTGTGTGTTATGTGCAGTAAACTCGGGTGATGGCATTGACTACAGTCAGCAGAAGAGGGAGAACATTGGAGATCTGATCCAGGAGACACTGGAGGTGTTTGAACGCTACGGGGGAGAGGACGCCTTCATAAACATCAAATACATGGTGCCCACCTATGAGTCCTGCCTCCTGAACTAAAACAAGCAGAGAATACACCCTTACTTATTCACATAAACATGTACACACACTTACATTATTATACAATCTTAATACCAGACTTTATTAAACAAATAATGCAGCTGATTTTCAGAGGTATGTGTCCCGGTGCACACCAGTGTTTATATCAGATAAGAAACTTGCACACATGGCTTTCTGTAAACAAACTAAAGAGAAAAAGAGCTGTGTTCGTAAACCTGACCTGTACTTTATTCACTTCTGTGAGAAATGATCAAGCCATCTCTGAAAAACGTATTGCAGTGATCTGATTACAATATTTCCACTGCATTTAAAACTTTGTATTGTGTCAAAATTATACATCTGCTACAAAATCTTTATTGGGCGACCAGTCAGTCATATAATAAAATTTCTAAAGGTCACATATCAAATGTAGCTCTGTTTCTTGATATAAATAACTTTTTCTTCATCTTTCTTCACTACCTGACATCTCACTCACCCCCATGTCAACCCATTTTTAGAAATGACTGGATTAGGAGGTAATCATTATATTTTATAGAGGTTTATTTGGCTTAGCTGCTGTGTAAAGGAAAGAAAAGCTATAGCTGGCTGTGAAAAGTGATGATTATAGGACCAAGCACACATCTCTGCCCACAGTGGGCTGAATGAACACACAGCTGGTAAACGGTAAGCTCAGCCTTGCTAAAGCTCATCCAAGCGGATCTATTATACCCGGAGAAAGTGGTCCCATTCTTCTCCATGGAAGATGCTCAGCAGGGGCAAACAAGCCTGGAAGTTTTTAGCTTATGGGAAACAGACGTAACTGTACTGCAAATGGCATATGACTAACACTCTGGAGCCACATTATATTTTGGCATCAGTGATGTCATATATGTGTGTCCATGGCAACTAGGCATTTAAAACCATGTCAATTAATTATATCTACTTTACAAATCATTCCTATGCCCTCATCTCCTGCTGTATCGTCTCTTTCTGCCCTCTGTCTCTTCAGGTCAGCTCTTTGTTGGATTTTGTATATCCAGTGTTTTTGGCTGATAAATCTTTGTTTGGCAGCGGTGAAACATCCCTGCCAGAAGGCAGCATTGATCTGTTTATTATTTTATTTGACTGTCTCTTCTTTCTTAAGTGTGTAAAGAGATTAAAGTGCCTTTGCCAAAATGAACTAAAGGTCTGCAGTTTCAACTATGAAGTATGAATCTATTTGCTTTCAGGCTTTTCTTTGACAGATATCGATGTTTATAGTTACAGCTTTTATTCATTTAAACATATCTGCATTCAGACTGAGAGATCTTCATCAAGACCACAGTAAGCTAGAACCCGAAGGGACATACAGAGTGCAAAAAACATTCAGAAGGAACACATGATTATTCAGATAGCAACATTATGTGCTTTTGAAAGTCGTGAACCTGTATAAGCTGGAGGCTGTGCCAGAACACAATGTCTGAATGAAACACTCATTTATCAGTGCGCTCACACACACACGCTTATACACACGCACACACTCAGTCTTCCCTCATGCTCAACAGCTTCCATCTTTTCTTACCTGTGAATTCAGACACTGTGAGTGTGTGTTGGTTTATTTATTTTGACCAGTACTGATTTTATAGCATATAATGCCCTCAGAGACTTCTCACTTAAAGCTTTTACAACCAGATTAAAACTCCCAAATCACCTGTTTCAATTGCAAGACATCTCTCTCACTCCTCACTCTCTCTTCTTCAGCCATTATTAAAGGGGCTCTGTAGTATAGTATAGACATATTGGCTACTGTAAATTACTGTGCATTTTGATCATGCTGACATACTGTAAGAACATACTACAAGATGAAGGATGTACAGTGTTTCAATCATTTCCTGAACGAATTACTTAATAACTACAAGAAAAAAACAGTTTGTTTTCTCCCCATGTTTTCCCAAATCTCTTAGACTTGTGTTGTTCTGGTAAAGGTGATTCTCATGAGCTGTTTTCTACAGCGTTTGAACTTACTTTCAGTTCAATCTGGATTTGATCACACTGCCTGTAAATTAGAGCTCTGAACAGACACATGGGGATATTGGGAAGGGATTTGCCCTCAAATCAGTTTTACTGCAACAATCAGAGTCAATAAAGAGACCCGGAGTCTTAGTAAGAAACTAAGATGGTGAGCTGAAGACAGTCAAAGGGGTGTTTGTTTTGTTTAATAAAGAAATATTTAAATGTTATTTTCACATATAACTAAATTGGATGGCTTTAAAAACTTTAGAAATTGTATGGACCAGTTTTATGTTTTTAACATTTTTAAAACTGCATTGTTTATTACATTGAAAAGAACATCCTACACATTCTGTTTAACATCACCTTTAGTATTTAAAAGCTGAAAGAAAACTATTCAAATTTAGAATGACAAGAGGGTGAGTAAATAAGGACCTTATTTTTGAATACAGTCCATTACATCTGCTCTGATTTGTCCGGCTCAGTTTTAATTGGCTCTCAGGTGAACGAGTCAATGAATGAAATCCAGGCATATTTAAAAGAGGGAGGAATAGATGGAGATGTTGATGTGGGAGCAGAGGAAAGGGAAAACGTTAGGTTGTAAGAATGCCAGATTGTTAGGAGCAACAGTGCAGAGGGGAGGGAGGGAAGGGGAAGAGAGCAGCAGGAATAAATGGCCCTCTGGGAACTATTCTTCTTGTTCAGCACATCTGCCAGGGGCCATGTGAAAACCCAACGCCAGCAACTGAGCATGTGCGAAGCCCTGAGCAGAATGGAGATTTATTTCAGAGTGGTTTCTTGCTTCAGGTGTAACCTGCACCTCTCCAAAAACCTTGCTTGCTTAATTTTTTAAGTTTAATCAACTTGGCTGCACAAGTCATTTCAACTTACAACTTACTTTTTTACAATTAATTTCTGAAAAATATTTGAAAAATTTTCTTTCTTTTTTTTTTACAATTTTAAATTTAAGGCAACAAAGTTTTTTTTTTACATTGCAGACCACCAGACAACCCCACCAGACCAAAACAAACTTGTCTACTTTTTCCAAAATTCTTATGGACTGCAATGAAATCACCATTGATTTAGACTTTCATGTCTGAGCGCTGTGATGATCACAATGTTTTTTAAAGACAAAATAAAAATAAAGATGGAACTTTCTTAATGTACATTTAAACAATGCATGATTTGTCATGCATGTTATTCCATTTTCACAATAAAACAATTCCAGATGTATAAAATCATGTACTGTTTTACATTATTTTGTCCAAATGTTTTACTAGTAAACACTTAGGATTGCAAAGTAGGATGGGTTGTAGGATTTCATGTTGACCGTAAATGCACTTTCGCAATTTTGTAACATTGCCTTGTTCCAAGCAGAAGAATTGAGCTGTATTATTCAGCAGTTTTTGAGTATTGGCCTGTTTGTGCAGTGATATTCTTTAAAGCACTGCTGCTGGACACGACCCTCACTGCTTTGTCAAGTGTGAGAGCATGGGGTGTTTTGAAGAAGGCTCACAGGAGGCAGATAGTTTTCGGCAGGAGGCTGCAGAGATCATTCTGTCTCTCGTGTTTAAGATCGGTGGGGTTCTGCGTTCTGATCCTTGCTCCTCCTCTTCCTCAGCCAGACACTCTTATCAGACACGAACACATCTGCCGTTCTTTAAAACTCTGTACACACACACAGGCCTGCACAACCATTGGCCTTATGCCTTAACCAGCATGAGGCGACAAACACATATACTTAAATACGCACAATCAATGACCTTTGGTTTGTGATCTCGAGGGAGTGACACTTTGTGTCTGTTGTAATAATCACACATCAGTTTGAACTCTTCCAGAATTCAGAATTTAAGAACTGGCTCCCTTTCAGTTGCAATTTGAATTGTCCATGGTCCACAGGATGTTTAATTGACAGAAAAAGGAATTCGACACGGTCACGATTTAACAGATGAGTTTTATTAGTCCAACATAGCAACAAAATGGACAGAGCAAATAACATTTTAGGAAGTTTCTATTTTGTAAACCTGTTTCATGTTGTTTAGTTTTATATTTACTTTATGGTAAATTACTTTCTAGGATTACTTTCTATTTTTCTCCATCATGATCCAATGAAAGCTTATTAAATATAATGAAATTTATAAACAAAAATTCTGTTGTTTCAAACATTGATTTATATAACCAAATGTTTCTGAAAATCCCCAATGTGTTGTGTTTATGATAACAGATTTATGGGTAATTCATACTGACACTAAATTTTCAAAAATCCACATATAGCAATTAAATGAATTTCTTTGAATTTCAGGCCATTTTAGTTGTACTTTACAATACTTACAATTACAATTCTAATGCATGTTTGTTTTTATACCAGAAAACAAATTCTATGTTTATTTGCTTCCACAGTGCTTGAACGACTCATGCTTGTGCCATTCAAATCTGAATTCTGAATTTGACGCTGAATGGCACAACCCTAATTCATCCATCCATACCCAAATCCATGTTTTTTTACACAGTTCATGCACCCACACATTCTACACAGTCTTTGCACACTTCATACACACATTTTATTCCGTGCAGTCATTCATGCAAGGTGACCCCTCAACATGTCTTTACTCTAGACCCAGTTGAACTTAATTCAACAGTGCATGACTGAAAATATACATTGAGATCTTATTTACCAGCAGTGTTTCTACATTTTAGTGTAAATGTGAGGTTTCAAAAGGTCAGATTTCTTGAGTTAACAAATATAAAAGCTTCTAATGTTGATTCCTTTACTTTGAGAGTTGGCTGTTGTCCCTGTGTGGTGTAAGGCCATTTGACCCTGGGGAAGAAGCTGAGTGAGTAATGTAGGAGTGTGTGTTTGCTGTAATCTTCACTGCAGACCCCCAGGGAGCTGTACAGCCATGAGTGACGTAGGGGTCCACATCACTGCGGCCTGCTATGAGATTACTGGACTGGGTGGAGAGAACAGGATCCATCACTGCTGTCAACACGCTAATCCAACACAAATACGCAACACATACAACAGAGGGAGAGAAAGCTATATCTTGTTTTCGGTTATCATCACCCCATATGTAAGTTCATAAGTGCTTTTGCTCTCCCATAAATTCTCAATGACACTCCCCTGCCATTTTCAAAGCACAAAGTGCATTGAGTAAGAATGTGTCACTCTTCGACCTAGCTCAACAAAATGCAATGTCTTTCTCACAATTGACCCAGATATCACTGGCACCCACACATAATGTCTTTTGTTTTATGCTTTTATTTTGTTTATGTTCATACTAACAGCTCTAAGCTTTCCTCAGACAAGATAACAAAAAAGCATGCATGCTTTGAGGCAGCTTGCGTTATTGCATTCCAGATGCAGTCGTCCCACCTACTGCTTTTCTAATCAGCTCGCAGGAATGACCATAGTATCATGAGTGATGCATCTTCTGGGAGGGGTGGGGGGCATCTCCCTGCTGACTACACTCCCTGCTGCTTCACAACCTCCTGTTTTCATATTCAGTTTTTATCTCAAGTGCCGGTAATTGGATTAATTGTTGAAATAAAACCGTGTTATTAATAGAGGAGGAAAATACAGGGGTTGGGTGGGGATTCATTTCTCACAGAAACACTAAGGAGCACACACATTTTCACGCTCAACACTCACAGCGCACATACGTATATGCAACATGTGACCTGTCTCACATTTGGTGCTTAGTAAAGTTAAAATAGAGTTAATGACAAAATTTGTTATTCACTCTTTAATGATTGACAATGAAGAACCATGCATCTTGCCAATATAATGATCTAGTTACATTATAAAACTGCGTAGGTAACTGCCTATGCTAATCAACCAAACCTTGACCTCTAGGAAATAAACTACACTCTCTATTCTTTTTAAATTAAATCCACTGATCTTTGCCCTTTAACTGAAACAGTCTTCCTTGTGCGGTTTATTCCTTAGTTTATGCAGAAGATAGTCATCTTGGTCAGATAATGTACACAATCACCGCTCATACATTTTGATCAAAAGTTTGATGACATTTCAGTTTTTCATAGTCCCTACATTGAGAAAAAATACATTGACAGTATTTTACACTGGCCACAAGCGCCCCTAAAGCAACCTGCCGTTAAGTATCTTGCTCAAGTACAAGTATCTTGCTTTCCGTACAGTACAGTGGCATTATGGAACTCAGTAACATATCAGGGCATTGATCGCACCCTCAGGGGTTTGAGCCTGGAAACAGTAACTTACTCAGCCTAGATCCCTTACATGTGTTTGAGATCCTCACTGGTTCAGGTGGTAAAAGATCGACCATCAAACCCCGTATTTCCTTTTCTGATAGCCAATACCTGATATTATTGGCAGCTGTGTGTTCTCACCTGCTAAAGAAATGTGTCCTGTTATCTTCCACATGGATAACAGAGGATCTGGACAGGGTCAGCTTAGCCTGCGGCTACAAGAACCTCTTACAGTTCTAAAATAGTCTCTGTTTGACAATATGTGTCTCACGTATTGATAAATGTGAACAGGTGATTAGTAATCTGAAACCTTTCTATCTAATATTTTAACTTAAAAGTGCATAATATATATATATATATATATATATATATATATATATATATATATATTATATAATATATATATATATATATAATATATATATATATATATATATATATATATATATATATATATATATATATATATATATATCATGTGTTTATTAATTTGGTTTTTAGCACAAACTTTTACGTTTAACTTTAATGTTAAAGCCAAATAAACCTTCTGAAACAACATAAGGTATTAATTTACTTATTTCGCTGTATTTTCATAAGGATCGATCGTCATAAACTTTGCGAGTCACAGACACAACGTCATACGTCAACTCGAAACACACACATATGAATTTCTTTATAATAAATAAATAACGCATTTATATAAAATAACACACCATGAAACCTCAAACCCTGTCAAAACACAATCCAAACGCTAGTTCTCAAAAACGTTGTCACAGCGTTTCATATATGTCATCCCCGCCGGTGACGCCTAGCGTTTATGAGGATGAATACCATTGGCTCTGATCCCCGTCCATCATCTAAGGCTCTATTCGAATAGTTAAACATTAGTCCCGCCCCTCCAAGATTATTTGTTGATTGGCCATCCCGCGCGTCTTAGTGGCGCTCAGCCCCGCCCATTTACGCGCAGGCAGCCAATGCGAGTCGGGCGGGTCGGGCGCTTTCAGTGGATACTCGGCGAGCGTGCGCTGGTGGCAGTGTGGAGCGTCAACGCGATCTCAGTACGGCGAACAGTACCGACGAGTCCACATCAAGCGACTCTAGCGAAGGGAGAAAAAGAAAGAGACTGAAGGGTTTGTGTTTCTTCCTCTCTGCGTTCAATCAACAGTCGCCCGTTATATCTGGAGATTGTCGCCACAGCGTGGAGGGGGAACGAGGGATTTGATCCGCACCGTTATTTTTTCTTTTGTGTTTTCTTTTTTTTCTTTTCCTGTGGAAGGATTGTGAGGGTTAGCTTGTAAAGATGATGGTCGGGGAGATGGAGGTGAAGGAGAGACCGAGGCCGAGTCCCGACTATCTCATGCAGTTACTGAACGAGAAGAAGCTCATGACGAGTTTACCGAATCTTTGCGGCATCTTCACACACCTGGAGAGACTTCTGGATGAAGGTACTTCATCTGTGTGTGTGTGTGTGTGTAGTTTCACCACAACTTTGCAAACTCTCAATTCTGTAAAAAGTGGCTAATAAAGTTTATTATTTAAAGTTTTCTGAGCATTACACGTGTTTTCTGAAAGGGTTTTGTGTTGTTTTTGTGTTACATTTGTAAAAGTTTGTGTGTGTGTGTGTGTTTGAGTGAGTGTGTGAGTCGCTAGCGCTGTTAGCAGTCTTGCTAAACGGCAGCAACTTTATAAATCCGTCATATCTGTGTAACTTTCACTACTTTACCATCAAATATTGACATTACACGTTTAATTCAAATCTTTTTTTAATCTGGTTGATAAAAGTGTTCTGTTTAAACAGTATGTCAGCCTGAATTTGAATGTTTGGTAACTTAATTTATTTGGGGTTGCAAAACGTTAGCCGCGCTGCGTAGCCGCACGCGCACAAAATTTGGAGATTATATTTAAAACCCCGATCACTTCATTAAATGCGTATTTACTTAAGTAATGAGTATGAGATTCTCATCTCTACTGAACACAATGAGTTTAATCTCAGACAATTAGCTATTTGTTTGCCGATTACGATTTTTGAGGCGTGCAGTTCAGTTTTGATGCGTAAATGCGCCCCAGGGAGAGAGAGAGAGGTAAGAAAGAGAGTGAAATAAAGATCGCGGAAAGATGATGTTTGGTGGCTGAGAGGTTCACCGCATTTCAGCTTGTGTGTCTCTGCATCATCGCATGTTTAATACCGAGAGGCTTTTTGTGTCTGAAGCGTGTGTAGTTTATAAACAGGATTTGTTTAATGAATACGACTGACACGGATGGGGGTTGAAACCCAGCGCACGGTATACGTCTATATTACGGTTTCGCGATACAGGCGGGTGATCGTACTGTTGACGTGCGAGCACGCGGCTCTGATTGTACCGAAACAAAGGGACGAGCGTCCGCAAATCTGCCGCAGTGTTATCAAATAGCAGTTTTGTTTGCGCTCTTATTCTCCTAGTGTGTTGCAAAATCGTCCTGTGAGTCACCGGATAAACTAGTTTGGTTTGACTGATGACACCTCCACATACCGACACACAGCGTCAAATACCACAGTTTACGTTCAGAGCTCGACTCAACAGTGTAATGCTTGTCAAGTCGTACCGTGAGCTCTTGCGTGTGCTGTTAGTTAGTTACAGTTACGGGCAGCATGACTAAATGTTGAGCCTAACACAAATGTTGTTTTGCTAGTCAGATGTCTCTATCTCTTTATATTTAGTCATTAATTGTATTGTTATGTGTGCGCTGTTGTATTTGGATGCGTATACTATAAGCGCCATTATCCAAGAAATATACCTTGTGTGTGAAAGCACACTTTGCCGTGAAACTTTCTGATTCAGACGCTGATGTTGTCAGATACTTCAAAGGTTACTTAGGTCGAATTTTTACATCGAGAGAACAACGAGATAAGCGTGCTTTAACATCTTTGATTTTGTTGTTTGTTTCTAGACCTGTTAGAATTTCAGCTTTTCTGAAAAATCATACTTTAATACAAGTTCTTACATCTACAGTAGAGCTGTTTGCTTTATCTTTTGATGGCACAGACAGTGTTTTTTAACAAGAAGTTCTCTGCTGGGTCTCATTTAGTGATGTCATGTAGAGAGGTTTCTCATGAAGTTGCCCAACTCTGACACCAAACGGTGAGGTCTTAGTTTGTTCTGCAGTGTTTGTTTTTGAACGGATTCTTCTGTTTACCTGCACTTTGTTCTGTCTTGCTGTAATCTGTTCTTCTCAATCCACCCTAAATTTAGCCCTGTCGAATCTGCTGAGAACGTCATTCTTCGTTTTTGCTCTGACACACATCTTTAAAAAACACCCGGATTGAGCTAGGTGTAAATCTCTGCTGGGCTCAGCTGAATTTGCATACTGATTTGGCTATGCAAATGAGAGGCTCAGGATAATGTGGGCCAACCGTGTGTTTGTAAGGGTAAATACTCAGACATAATGCTTAGAGAGGGAAATTTGTACAGTTATACACACTGTCCGCTATCTCTTCTGACCTCTGCTTTACAACATCTGCTGTTCTTGGAAGTGGTCAACCGATATGGGATTTTAAATACTGGCCATACTGATCAGTAACCAATTTGTACAAGTAGCAAAATTGCTGAAGGGATTTGAAAGTGGATAATGTACACTTTCCATTAGCAAGGCTGTTAGTATATTTTGGAACCCATGCTAGGCGTAATGTCTGTTTCTGCTCCATTCTGGCCAATTGGACAAAGTTATCGTTGGACAAAGTTTTGGGGAGCCATGGTTTCACCTCAGTTGTGGGTATTGCACTGATCTAAGATCAGGTTTTACTCCTTATTTAAGATCTGGGCTGTTACAGATGAACGAGGACAAGTTATGTTGCAGGTTAACTGAAAAAGTTCCACCAGGTTGTGTTACTGTTCCAAACAGAGATTGAATCAAAAAGGCAAATTATTTTGGTACGTTTCATTAATCATTACGGTGAGATGCTCAATATGCAAATAAACCACAAGCTTGATTCAAGCTGTTTACATTAATGTCCCTGCACACATTTCAGTTTAGTGAAAGAAGCTGTGTGTGTGTGTGATGTGGGGAGGGGGTTGGGTTTAGGCATGTTTCAGTGGGAACACTCTCTCAGTTAGCTCCTTGTAGGAGTTCCCGAAACAGCTGCACACAAATGCTCATAACTCCAATTGAGTGTGTGTATTTGCAGCTGTTGTCATGGCAAACGAAAACCAACACCCTTAGCGTCCCCCCGTCTGATCCATGCGAAGACAACTGTTCTGTCTCTCTTCCTCTGTCACAAACAGCACATTGAGAGAGAGTGTGTGTCAGGCTGATGAGAGAAAGACAGGTTTGCAGTGTGCTTGTGGTTTTCAGAGGTGACCCTGCGGGTGTTTGGAGAGCTGTCTTTGATAAGTCTGTGGCAGCTGAGTCTAGTGCTGGGGCTTAAGGCATACAGGCTGTTTAAGAAATGGACACAACAATTGAGGGAAGTGCATTTGGAAAAAGTCAGGGTTAAAAATCCTGATTTCTAATGGTCACAAGTTACCAGGTTATTATTGTGTCTAAAATGCTTTGTGCATTGTGTGTGTCCGTGTATATTATGCACATACATGTATATTTAGGTATTGGTTCATTTTGTAACATTGACCTACAGACTGCATATATCCTTCAATAGTGTGCGTTTTTTTATAGTTTGGTTTAGCATCAAGCACTACCTGATTGTGCAATCCCTATCTTGTGTAAGGTGGTTGAAAGCCTACAGTCACCACTTTTTAACCTGCTGTTTTCTATCTAGGGTATCTATAGTTGTAGAGGTAACCTAGTACTCTTAACCTTCGTAGTTGGTGTGGGTTTATTGCTGTATTTGGCAGCGACCTTTGGCACCTTGCTGGATCTAGTTTAATTAGCTATCTAGATCCATTAGCTCAGGTACTCGGCTCCAGCTAGGGTTCAGAATAGTGTGTGCAGATAGATTTAATTAAATCTATCTTTGTTTCGCTCTCTTTTTCTGTATCCTGCTGGGTGGTGATAAATTGGATAGCAGGAAGAGGTTGACAGGGTTAGCACAGGGAATGGAGAAGTCTCGCTCATTTTCTCTGTCCCTCTCCCAC
Organism: Chromobotia macracanthus; assembly: GCA_036877525.1. NCBI lineage: Eukaryota > Metazoa > Chordata > Actinopteri > Cypriniformes > Botiidae > Chromobotia > Chromobotia macracanthus. The sequence continues at coordinate 2,015,935 of JAZGTH010000060.1, read as the reverse complement.
CAGTGGCATTATGGGATGTGTTTGCCTGTACCGGCCCTTGTGTGGCCCCTGATAAAGTCATGTCAGTGTGCGTCAGGCTGTGCCTTGTTATCAGGGGGTTTCTCTCATGAGCCAAGGGGTTCCTTATCAGACTACCCTGCCAGCGCTGTTGTCCACCTGATGCCACACAGACACTAGAACACGCCCTCCAACAACTTCTCCACTGGTTCTTTCAGCACGAGTGCAGGCTTTCCTCTTTTGTTAGGCCAGGTCCTAACTTGTTACAGCCACTGTAGCTGGAAGTGTGATAGGCTAAAGCTGATGCAATGATTCAGACTCAGTCACGACTCCCTAACCACCATGACACACTCGTGGACTCCCTGGAGGAGAACAGCAGGGGCCAGCTCGCACAGGAAACAGCTGTTTCACTGTTTTTGGAAGGGGAGGAGTCCTTTTCATAAAAAATGAAAAAATGTCTTTTAACAAAAAGCAAAATATATCCAGAAGTCTTGCTTTTGTAGCACACGGTTTACTTGTTATAGTTGTAATGTGGTGGAGAGAGTTTGTCCAGGAGCAGCTAGTGTTTATCCTCTCTCTCTTTCGAGTGGGGGGGAAGGGCCTCACCCTTCACATTCCACAACTGCCTGAAAGATCTCCACACCCCTTCGCTCTCCTGTTTTCCTGCCATTTCTGTTTCTCTTCCTGTTTTTACCATCAGCAGCATAGAGACGCTGTATTTTTCTTTGTTTTCATTTGACTGTTTTCCTTGATGTCTGGAGAGAAAAGCGTTTCTCTCTAATTGAGGAACAGAGGCATTGTTTGGTTAAATCAGACAGCAGTATTCCTCCATGTGCTCATCTGCACATTCATTAAGCACTTGAATCCCACTAATGTTTGTTCTATCTCTTTAAATGCTGTAATTAGTTGTAATTATGATTACTCTTGTTTTTTTTTTGTGGGCTGCAAAATGGTTCTTGAATTGATCTGTGTGGACTGTGCCCAAGGTGGTTCTGTTTGACTGTATCACCCTGTGATTTCAACTCTTCACCTTCGATTCTCTCTCAGCAGCAGATCTTAAACCCGCAGTGTTAAATTTTGCCGTAGATTGCTGTGTCTCCAAACCAAACATGTTTATTTTTCCCTGTCTGTTTTGAGCATTACCTAATAGAGGGCCAATCAGAGCGTACAGTGCACCAGGCCTCATGGGAGCACACAGATGTCATTGTGATAGAAGTAGGTTATTTGTCCATGTCTGTTCTGCAGTAAGTGATATCAGACTTATTCCATTACAGCATCACTAGTTCCTATTTCATCATACTTCTCTTTTTGTAATAGAATAATTCTGATTTCTCTGCCTGTAGGGGGTCATTCAAACAGGACACATTTTTGTATTCAGTCTGCATTTTTTAAATAGTTTAACCATGAACATATGGATCGCATGAGCATTATTCAAATAACACGTCTTTTGTGTGGACAGTCCGTGATTCCTCTGAATATCTATAAACATATGTGTGTTACATATTCTTCAGCCTTTTGAATTTCAGGGAAACACAATAGTGTTCTAGAACTAAAATCAACATTCCAGACCTAAAACAAATATTCTAGAACACACGATTTATTGTTTCCAGAGTGCATAACAACAGCTGTTAAAGAAAAAAGCTGTTGTAGTGTGTGTGGGTGTGTGTCGGGTATAGTCATTGAAGCTTATACTCACCTGTTGTTATTTTAACATTCCACTGCTGCCAGCTGTGTGTGTGCGCGTGCAAGAATTCTGTTCAGCTGTGAATATTATATCGGTCTCCATCAATTTTGCTGTCACACACTACGCTTAGCTTTGTCTGCTAGCTTTTTGTTACACTGCTGCATTTGTGCTCGATTAGCTCTTAAATGTGTCAAAAACAAAAGAGCATCATGGGGGAGGACGAGTGTGTGCTTTGTGGAAAGGGTTAGTTTTGTGCTAGTCAGGTCAACACAGTGCTGAACGGATTGATTGTCTGCACAGAGAGAGAGAGATGGCGGTGTCAAACTGAATGTGATGGCAGAGAAAGGGAGACATGGATAGACAAATAGTATGTTTTGTGAATGAGGTCAGCCTAGGGGGGAGTGGGTGTTGGTGGGGTGTCTGTATGGTTTCACAGGGTGCCTGTGCTCGGACAATAAAGCATTATATGTTCAACTCAGCTCGTCTGTACACACACAACATTGTTGCCCTGGCATACAGGACATGAACTCTTTGAGTTTCCTGATTGAAGTGTTTTTGCCCCACCGGTACACAAGCACAATGATGATTGTATGTGGTGCAAATGGTAGATTAGCACTTTGCAAGGGTGCTGTCATTACAAATAGTTAATGTACATTCATGTGTTACTGTGGTGATAGTGACCTTCAGATGTCTGTTAAACTGGATGTGTTATGCAGGTAGCTAGCTAACATTGTAACATTTTTAACTAAGTAATAAGCATGGCAAGATTCTTTCAATTGTTGATGTATGATGATGCTAGCTGATCTAAAATTTGACTAGAGCTTGACACTGACAGCAGTTATAATGCCCCTTGTGGCAACTGGTTTTGACAACTAGTTTTGTTGAGTTGAGAACCACTCTCTATTCTTTTCTCCTGTCTTTCTGTGCCAGAGAGCTACATCATCTTTCTTTTAACTAAATACCATTTCTCACATTTAAAGTCCCTAACACCGCACGGTGCTGTTTGCATTATTAAAGTCACATGCTGCTTTTAGCATGTTAAACTTTCTTTTCACCCCCTCCATCTTTCTGTTCTTGTCTTCAGGAGGATCAGTTGAAAGCTCACAGCAGACAGAACTCATGGCAGTTACTGAGTCACAACATTGTAACATTGTTTTTCCTCATAGTGTTTATTTTTTCTTCCTGTGTGTATGTGTTGGAGAGTGGAATGTTCTCCCTCAGAAGTGCTCTGTCCATCCAATGCTGGAGAGTTCGGCACACCGACCCCATCACACACATATTTTTTATTTTTTTTTTTTTTTAAATTCGGCTGCCGAATTTAAATAATTGAACCTCCTGACAGTGCTGCTCTCTCATTGGTAATTTGGCTTTTTGAGGCAAAGCTTCATCACAGAATGCAAATGAACTGGTTTTACACATCTACGGATCTGCCACGCATGACTGAAAAGTTCTGCGATAAATATCTTCTTTATCACGCTTTATAGGTTTCATCTTGTGACATGGGCGCCACAGAATAACTAAACATTACACTTTAATAACAGAAGTCTTTTACCTAGTTAAATTCCACAGCCCTAATCTGAAACCATTGCATGGGTTTCCACTGCAGTGAAGAAATTTCCCTGTTCTGTTATAACTTCTAACTGCTTTAAAAACAGTTTATGATGACATCAAGGTGCTAAATCAGGCAGGTTTTATACTGAGTAAGTCAGTTACACCATCGTTGGGCTCTACAGTGGAAGTGTGAGCTGCTTCTGATAGGTTTGCGGTTTCCCCAGCCGAGGAGCAGCAGATCATTGGCTCTAGCATGAGAAGTAGCACTATTGTGGTAGATAAAGGGCAAGCATGAGAAATGAGTTCTGTAATATACTCCTTTCTCACTCTTTAATTTGTGTCCCTATATAAAATTGGTTTACAGTATCTTTAAAAGTGTGGCAGACAGTCTCCTTCCTGTCATACAGGGACATGCTCAGGCTTGTTTGAGAAGCTTCTGTTGTTGTGGTGCTATTACCCAGAGTGCTTTGCTGTCATTACTACTCCAGTGAAGGACGACACTTTGTGTTGTCTGCCATCCTGTGTCCCCAGGCATCTCTTATGAGATCAGTTACATAGTGAAAGTAGCACCTTGAGATCACACATTTCTCTCTCTCTCTCTCTCTCTCTCTCTCTCTCGCTCTCGAGCACTGGTGTAAATGGTCCTTGTCATTGGCTGCCCTCATTTTCTGCTAATTAAAAGCAGAGGAATGCAGCCCTGCCACTCCATCTCTCACACTGATAAGGAGCAGAAAAAAATGTGATGAAGAGTGGAGGTATGCAGCACACGAGCCAGTGGTTTCCTCCAGCGGTACCTTCTGACCGCCACATCAGAGAAGCTGCGCTTTACCACAGAGTTAGATCACTTCTGCTATCCTTCACATCACTTTTTGTGTGCTTTTGTGTTTATTAATATAGCAATAGTATAGCACCCACTAATTAGCTGTTTAAGTTTTGAAGCAACGAGAGAAGGGGAAACATTTTCTTTTGCAAGACAGAACTGTCTGTTCTGTTTTTTATGGGGGGGTTGCCCTTTTTAAGAGGAAGGGAATGATTGTTTATCTGTTCTTAGCACATTTAGAGATGGCTTCCTTTCCTTCCTGCAGTCAGTTCTTCCTGTCATTGTTGTGTGTGTGTGTGTGTGTGTGTGTGTGTGTGTGTGTGTGTGTGTGTGTGTGTGTGTGTGAGACTAAGACCCATGAGAGCATTCCTGAAGAATAAATAGATAATTACATACCCAACTTAAACATCTGCATCAAGAGTGATTTGTATGTATGTAACCTGCAGCTGATCTGATGTTTCTCATCTTGAACTCAATGCAACCAGTTCATGCTGAACTCAGGATCCTCTTTTCTTAAGTCACACGCTGTCTTTTGAAGCAGAGCAGGAAGTCTTAGCACACAGTGGATGATCTGTTAAACGGCAATGGCCTTTCCTTCGGCACCGGTTTAACATCCTCCATTCGCATCCTGTTATTCCTCCATTACACATCCTGCTGAAGTGTGTGTGTGTGTGTGTGTATAGAGATGGATTCATTCTACAAGTAAGGGCAGATGAAGTGAATTATCAGTAAATATTATAATCAGTTTCTTTTATCTCACTAGTACAACCTGTTTAATTCCAGAAGCATCTGCTGTGTGCACGTGCGAGAGGGAAATTTCTTGGTCCCTGAAGTATCTGGGTCTGTCTGTCTGTGTTTGTTGTTACATTGCAGGGCTCAACAATAAGACTGGCTCAGGGCCATTGTGAGGGAGTTTCAGACCAGTTAACAGAATTTGTCTTACTGTGTTTGCTGATAATCTTATGTTTTTAATGGCCTGTAAACTTAAAACATTTGTTTTTTTATTCTTTGACAGTTATTGCGAATTCTGCTGATTTGTCATGTTAAATTACATCTGTGTAACATCTGGTATTATTACATAATAACAATGTAATATAATAATGTAATAATACCAGAAGCTACACAGATGCAATTTAACAAGTATTTTTCATACTTGTTTAAGAAATTGGAAGCCCTCAAACACCATAATATACACAACTTTTCTGGTGTTATAATTTAGTTTGTGTATGCATGCTTTACATGCTGTCATATGAGCATACAGTCAGCAAGTGAGTCATATGTTGATTCAGCCCTCTGACTGGTTCAGGCTGCTAACTTGTGCATTCACAAGTCTTTTGTACTTCTAAATTATTAAACAAACCACACCACCAGAGTTATTGGCATATGAATCACACTATACTGGTCCACTGAAAGCTGAAAGACCTAAAGATCCGACTTTGAAAGTCTGACTGCTTGTGACCAGCCTCTCCTAAACAGCACGTTCAAGGTTCTTAATGGCTTTTTAACTGTTGGATGGTCGAGTTGATGTGAACTGGGTGCTAGCTTCATCTGCAACCTGTGGTTAGACTGGTCTTTTAAACCACTGCAGTGACTATGTTGTGCTCTTGTCCTGAATGATAACCAAAGCCACCCCCTCCTCAGCAGCTCTACTCTATAACCCTGCGCCATATCATCAAGTGTGACAAGCCTCACTGCTAAATTTAGCTCCTCATAATGGCTCTGCGGAAACTCAGACTGCAGCAGGACAATCTGGGAATGCGCAGGGGGATGAGGGAGAGATCAAAGCATGTGTTTAGTTAGGGATCAGGTTCATTCCTGTACCTTTCAAATCTTTTAATCCTGCGTCTTTCTGATATCATATAACTCAAACACCTGTTTCTGTTGGCCACAATCTTTAAAAATGTCAGATATGACTGTAATCTTTTGTAACCTGTTGGTTGTTGGTCCTGTTGGTGCTCTCTCTAACTATCACCTGCCTCTGGTATGCTGTTTATTCCCTTTTTTACCACTGACTGGTGACGTGTTGAAGGTTTGAATGCAGTTATTGCATGTCCTCCTGACTGGTAATGCTTTTATGGCAGGCGCTCCCCAGTCTGTCTCTGTTTTCACTGCGATCTCTGGCCTGATCTCAAATGCTGTTCTCTCTCTCTCTGTCTGTGTGTGTGTGTGTGTGTGTGTGTGTGTGTGTGTGTGTGTGTGTGTGTGTGTGTGTGTGTGTGTGTGTGTGTGTGTGTGTGTGTGTGTGTGTGTGTGTGTGTGTGTGTGTGTGTGTGTGTGTGTGTGTGTGTGAGACAGCGTTTTGTACCTTGTGGCTTTTGAATCTTAGATACTCAAGGGTCTTTAGTTAATTAATGTGTGTGTTAGAGACCACCCCAATGCCTCCACTACAGTTGGAAGTCGAGAACCAGTTGTTGTTCGGTATATAAATAAAATACTGGAACAAATACTGGATGATGTTTGACATTTAGTTCCGCTAACTTGAACTTCTACATTCTTTCAGAGAAGCAAAATAAAGTACTGACCGTATTTCCTGCACTGCAGTTCAAATCTACAGCAAAAAGTTACAGCAGAGCTGTGAGCTTGCAGTGTGAATTAAATGTGATCAGAAAGACTTTTGCTGAACAATAAGACAAGTACAGTAATTAGAGAACACATCTTTCTGTTGCACTGTTCTTGCTGAGTGCCAATCAAAGTCTTGAACTCATGAATCACTAGTCTGAATTGGTCAGAAGTACTAAACAGATCAGTAATGGAGCCAAAACCATTAAATTCCAGTCGCTAGCTTTCCTCTAACCACTGCACTTTATATACACCCAGGAATTTTATTCAGAACTAGGAGTCTTTTCAGAAGTAAATTTAGCACGATTCCTTAGTAGTTTAGAAGTTTGGTTTCTGGTAACTGCTTACTTTTGACTCTGTGTATGGCAGCACCAGCCATGTCAGCTGTGGGTAAAAGAGAGACAGATTTTTCTTCTGTGTTTGAAGCCTTTGACATTCCCACCTCTGTTTCCCCTATCAGTAACAGAACTCTTATTTTTATTCTCTCCTGACAGGGGACTGAGGCGCTACCTGAACTAATGAATGTTTATTTATGAAATTTTGTTTTACCGCTCTAATATTTACAGTAGGCAGTGTCTGTGAAAATGTGATTCTGTGAGCAGTTTTTGCTTTAGGTCCTTAGGCACGTAAAGAAGAGAAGCAACAAACTAGAAAGCAAAAAAAAAATCAATTACCCTGAGACCAGTCAATGCCACTACAATGAATGTTAATTTTACTTTACTAGGTTTGCTTTCAAGATATAAATTATATTATAGTTTTTACACTTGGGGACAGAAGTTTTGTTATCTGCCTATTCAGTCTCAGAATTTGTTTGTATAGTGTGTTTATGTAATGATGTTTTGCCCTCACGAGTGTTTACTGTTAAATTCTTCTACGTTCTTTGTTTATGACATAAACTGCTTCAAAGAAATTTCAGAATCTCTTTCCTGCATGTTGTACCTGCATAAACAAGCTCCCATCACCCGATTCTGACAAGCTGTTGCATCTCTTTTAAAGTCGGCAGAATACGTCTCTGCAGGAACCGTATTAATGCTGCCAGCAAATATTCTCCGAGGCAAAACATAAAATGCAGTGCTGAGCTCACAGAATTAACGCATCGAGTGAGCATTTCAAAAAAGAGTTTCACTTCGCTGGTCGTCAGCAGCAAAACATACTGAAGTTTGGTGTTGGAGGCAGAAGATTTTACATTTTAAGAGAAGGTGCGGACATTTGATAAGTCTGAAAATTTACACACTCTCTAAGAACCTTAGAGCCCTCCCCACCCCACTGTTACTCTGTTTGGAAGTTTTAAGAGCAGAATTGAATTGTCTGTTGAGAGGTTGAATACAGCAACGAATGCATTAAGCAGAAATCTTCAGGCTGCAGCGGCTAGCTGTGCTTTATGATAGCTAAAGTGCATTGCTTCAAAGTGGAAAAACTTGTACATCAGCAGACTTTCATCTCAAGCACCTCTCTTTTATTTTAATCTTTAAGAGCTTTGAGCACTCTCTATCCTTTTGTGTAGCGTCTGCTAAGGTATTGGTGGAATCACTGGTTCTTTAGACTTACTTTTTGCTCCTTCATTTTATTTTCCCATATCAATTAAGGCTTTTTATTTCTTGAGAGGAATAGATGCTAGAAAGCCCTTTATAACTATTTCAAATGCCTGTAGCCTTGTGCACTGTATGCTGAGGCTCATACACTTTTGTTGTGTGGTAAAAGCTGATCTTTCTTTCTGTAATAAAACTTATTCTATATGATGGAATGTAGGAATCTGATTGGTTGATGGACTGTGCTGTTTACAAACTTCAGCCAGTAGGAAATAATTTCAGCACCCATTCATTTCTGCATACAGTTATTACTACAGATGTGTTTAATAGGTCCTAGCAGCTAGTTTGCAGACAGATGGTTGCTGGTGTTTGCTGAAGTGCTGAAAATGGCAGTATTTTTTGCAAATACTTTGCAGTATTTAATTTGTACTTTACCTTTTCCACCGTAACTTTTTCATTCTAACAGTAGAACCAAACCTCAGGAGAGAAACCTCTGGACTCCACTGATAGCATTTATATATGTTGTATTTTATATATGGTTTTAGCTCCTCTCCACTGCAGTGGTGATGCTGCTTATGTACTTAGCAAATGTAAAGGCTGGGATGGTTCTTTTGACAGACGTGTGATAGTGGCGAACATTCTGGAAGAGAGAGAGAGCTCACTCAGTTCAAACAGCCTCTGATTCAGGGTCTCAGGATGTTTAACCTTGTTTACCTGCTCGCTGGCTTTGAGGATTGTTTTGCTTTTTAAAATGTGCTCTGGCCTTCCTGCTTACCAATATTGAGCATGATGTTACATCAGTGATGCGTCTCTCTCCACAAACACACATTTCCATCTCCCTCCTGTTTCTTATCTACAACTTACACCCTGTGTTACCTTGTTTAGAAAGGGTGGGAACTTCTTGACATTTGATTTTGTTTCAGAAGTTGGGATGCGATTTACAAAACAATAGTGGATGCAGGCCTGTTTTTTTTTTTTTTTTTAGCAACAGATAAATAGATCTTTTGTCATAATAAAATATATGTCAGCACTATTGGAAATGCCATTGGAAATGAAATAAGTGACAAAGTAGACCTGAACCCACAGGTCACCTTATTTCATAACTACACAGTGACCTGTAGTTTGTAATACTAGGAGTTGTGGAACAGGCAGCACATTTCTGTCAGTCAAAAACTGAATCGTCATTACCATTTACCCATCACACTGACCCCAGATCAATCACACAACCAGTAAGCACACCAGCATGGCCTATAAACGATTGTGTCATTACCTCACCTCATTCCTGCCTCACCCCTTAGTTAAGTTTAAACAGTCACCTTTGTGCTGGCAAACAGAATTCTAACCATTAGGCTACCAGTCGCTTCAGCTTTGAAATGAGGACTCATCTCAGAGTTTGTGTCTGCTAATGGCCTATGCTCTTCCTCTCGTGTGCTCGCTCTCACTTTATGGTAATGTGGCATTTCGCTGTGCCTCTCTCGTTCAGCCAGAGGACAGAAACACTTTAGTTTCTATTTTTCTTTGGCTCTTTTTTAAAGTGCACACTAAAAGGCTGCTTTTAGGAGAGAGGGTGAGAGTTTATGTGTGACACAAGACAGCTGAAATTTTTTTAAATGAAGTACCATTGCTCAGCTATACGAACGCAGTGGTTTTGTTGTTTCCACTGCTCTGTGAGCGTGTACTGACATACATTAAAAGGTCGTGTGTGTGTGTGTGTTGCCTTTTAGGTGCTTTACATGAACGAGATTCTTTGTTCATGGCCCACTTCTGGTTCAGTCGAGGATATTTTAATTTTTGAATTCTCTAGCAGTCCAAGAATATTAAACATGCAGGCAGGCAGCAGACTTACTCCAGTGAACCAGAGAAGGAAAGGTCTTTTCTGCTCTAGTGTGGAGACGGATGCGAAGAGAGAAGGGTGGAGAAGTGAGGTTGCTCTTAGGTCAGTATAGGATTCTGTAAATGTGGCTGCAGTTCTTGCAGCACGTGTCACCTTTGTTGGCACTCTGTATGTGAAAAGATACGCTGGGTGAAAGGTTTCATCCTTACATGGCCTGTAAGCTGCTGTTGTTCTGGTCTGGGTATTGCACCCCACTCCCAGGGCCCCCACTGAACAAAAACATAAAACACCCACTGTGTGTCAGTATTCTAGGCCTTCTAAAGTCAGTTCTCCACAGTCACTGTCAGAGCACCAACACACTGGAGTGAATGCAGTGACAGAACACATCCATTTATTTCAATGGGGATAGCACTTACTCAACAATGTAGAGGAAAAAGTAAGGTTTTGTGAAAGTGATGTTAAGAGTTTTGTCTTTTGCTGCAGTGCATCATTTAGAATTTTTTTGTCTTCAGTTTTGTTTTAAACTCGAGCAAATACATAAGTGTAGTTTTGGTCATCTCTACTTGGCACCTCACTAGGTTTTGGAACAGAAACTATGAAAGACTTTGTTTAAAAGAGGCGTTTTTCAGCATTTTGTGCATGTAAGTTCCTGTTACTGTGAAAAATGTTTGGTATTTGTTTTTTGAACATTGGCAACATTCAATTCATATAATAGAAACTTTGTTGGAATGTAACATGTATAAGCGATGTTATTAAAGCATTAGGGTGCTGCTGGTTTGATACGTTCTGGAATGTGGTACTTTACCTGTAAGAGAGAATGTTTCCTTATTTCGTGCATTTCTTTCTACCTCTTTACCTCTCTGAACTGTTTCTTTTCATTTCCCTGCAGAGATAACCAGAGTGAGGAAAGACATGTATAATGATTCTGTAAGTGGTCTGGTGGACAAACTTCCTCTGGAGTTACCTGAAGCAGTGGGACCCATCGTACACCTGCAGGAGAAACTCTTTGTACCGGTCAAAGAATACCCAGATGTGAGTCTCACCCTCAAACAAATACACACTTTGTCCATTCCTCAGCCTTTTAAAACTGTGCGCAGTGATTGGCAGTTGCTATAGTTACCAGGTTATTTGGTAACATTTGATTTAATGTCTGATGATTTGGAGATCTCTGCTTTTGGTTCACATACGAGGAACAAAGGGAAAAACTTTGTGTTTGTAGTTACTAACCCCTCCCCTTCAGAAAGTAGTCCAGCAATAGCGGTTTTTGTACTATAGTATATCTACTGGTAGCTGGGAATGGTGCAAGGATTTTTGGAGTCCTTTTTGTTTTTGAGAAGTTTGAGGATTTTGACAAAAAATGCACACACTCAAGGATATAGCTTGACTTCTAAACACTGTGTTTGACATTTGTCTCTTATTCACTGACACAACCCACACATGCACACTGGTACCCTGTGTCACAGAGGGAACAATTCTGCTGGCTAATTCTTTGCTGGGTGGGCAAAAGGGGAGGGGAGGAGAGAGAAAGGGGGCCAGCAGAGCATGAAATGCGTTTTCCCTCTGACGGCCCTGATAAAGGCCACACACGCACACACTTGTACCCTAGGTTCTCTAAGATTAGACTGGAGTTAATTATGATGGAGGCTACTGCTCTTCTTATCTTTATTTTGTGCAAAATGTTCACATTTATTTTAAATCTTTACACAAGTTTGTGCCTTTAATTAAATGTTTTTGTGACAAAAGCTTTACGGAAGAAATCTAGTTCAGTTCTATAAGGGCTGAAATTCTCTTCATATGTACTGCTTCTCTTCATATGTACTGCTGCAGTTATTCTAAAGGGTAGCTCACCATACAAGGGTCATATTCCATATTGTGTGTGTGACCCTTTACCTCAGAATAGCAGGGGGAGCTACTGGAAAACATGGCTGGCCTGTATAGAATAAAGCCCACACAGCCATCACGCCATGGAAAATATAGAGCGAGTGTGTCTGTATGAGCATGCTGATCGCACACATACACCAGTGTACATAGAATCCCCGGCTGACCTCTGAAATCCCTCTTTCACTGTGTTCCCTGCTAGTCTTGCCTCATGATTCTTCCCCCTGGTGGTTAGCATGAGTCACCATTTCTAAACACACACACATTGCCATCCTAATGTTTTAAACATGCAGGGAAGGGCTACATAATTGCAGCTGTTAATAGTGTGTTATTGAATAAGGGAAACCACTGAAGCAGTGCTTTGATGCTAACATTAACTTCACCCACATGTCTCTATTTTGATTGGTTCTTGAAAAGGTTGGTTTTGTCATCCAATCTGCCGCTTGATGAGAAGCTCATGATTGTTTTTTCAGAGCTGCTATTTGAAATAATGTTTTTTGTTGTTTTTTTTCAGTGATGAGAAGTTTTTGGCCTTATGTAAACGTATGTATATGCTGAAGTTTGAAACCTGGTCAACTTGCTGTTTAGAAAGAGGGATTGTTTTAGCTGTATGATTCCAGCAGTACATTGGGAAGGTTCTTTTCAATGAAGTCTAGGGGTCTCTGTTTGAGTGTTTAGTTTGAAAATCCTTCATGGGTGAGAAGGTAAAGAACAGCACATATGGGCTCATCCACCAAGGCCAGACATGAAGTTCCAGACTAAACGTCCTCTCTTTCTTTCTGCTTTGAGAACAGCAAAATAAACTGATCCTGTCTTGGACTTGTGTGTCTGTGAATAAGTCTGTTATTGTTTTTCCATATTCCACATGTCATTTTCAGAGGGAACGTCACTGTCTGTACTTTCCATTCTGTTTCATCTTTGCATACTCGTCTTTGACCCTCTACATCGCTTCAAACACACTCACACACAGGTAATTAGGTTCTCTTGATTCCTCTCTTCAGCACAGAATGTCAATCCCATAAAATAACTTGTTCTGTCAGCGTGACCCTTTTTACATTCTTCTACCAAGAGCTTTGTGTCTGTGTATCTGTGAGCATGTGTGTGAGTCAGCAGCCAGTCAGAAGAATCTTACCTTAGATTAAAAGTCTGTGTTGTCTTTTGACCTCCAAAACATTTCTGAACCCTCTCCAGTAGCTATCCAGTTCATCACCTCCTGTCTAAATACAGTAACAGTCTTTGCCTCCTGAGGTTTTCAGAATAGAGTGATTTAGCTCTCTCACTTTTGGACAAAATCCTATTATATCACCTGTCATCTGTGAGCTGATTTCTGTCTGTGTGTGTACATGTCCCTACAAAAACAACCATACAAGTTTGAGATTTAGACTGTTGGTATGGGGATAAAGAGTAAAGTCAGGACATTTTGGCTGTCGTCTTTTTCTGACACCCCTTAAAAGATCCGTTTGAGGGTATAGACTTGGTTTTAGGTTAAGGTTAGAACTAGGTTAAAGGCAGGCAGGCAATTTCTGAAGTCTCTTCACATTCGGTAAGTGGTCTGAATATATTGATATAAATATTTATCTTCTGTGTAAAGTGTGGGACCATGAAATGTTTGTCTCATCAGTGTATTTGGTTCAAAGTTCTATTTGCTATGTATAGAGTGTGTTTGTTCTATAAGCTATGTATGCTTTTAGAACTACACTAGTCTCTCCAAAATTGGCTACCCTAACTTTAAGGTTAGGTGTAGGGTTAGGTGCTTAGTTGTGGTGATTAGAGTAAGGCCCTGGAGAGTACATTGTGGCAGTGAATGTCCTCACTAAGATAAATGTACAAATGTGTTTTTCGTTTAAAAAACAAGATGCATATCTTTGGTTTAGTGTCTGTAGCCTTGGGGCTTTGTTCATTATTCAGATTCATTTAGCTGGTTATGTATTGTAATTCCATTACTGCACCTTACAAACACCTGTATACACGAGTTCGTGCATGTCTAGTGCCATCTGTATTAACATAGTTATTTAATAGCAAATTGGTAAAATCATAGAAATTTCGATAAGTGTAAGAACCCTGCAACTAAACCCTGTAATCTCAATTTTCTGACGGGAGAAGTCAAAAGTTTAGGAGGCATTCACCTCTGGCTTCTGCCTGCTGGAGTCTGTCAGAGTGGCAGACAGAATAATAGGCTTTGTTTTAGCGTGGCTCACTTAACGCCTGTGATGCGTCTGTCCGACTGCAATCAGCTCGTTGAAGCAACAAGCTATTAATAGTCATCCTTGAGCTTAGGGTGGATGGGTCTCCTGTCTAATGCAGGAATGTTTATTAAAGGTTTTCGTTGTGATTTTCTGCCCTGTCAGACAGCATTACCCTGCAGATGAGAGCAGTGGGCTTGTGGGGGGATGGAAAGTTGTGTTTTTGTTTTTTATTTATGTAAGGCTATATTGAGGTTTTGCTAGCTTAGAGATCAGGCTCAAGCCTCCAGTTTTAATTTGCAGGTTATTACTGGGGCTTTTGAAGCCAAAGGACTGCAATTTAGCTTCACAAATGACTGCAGCCATTTCTGAAAAGCCTACTGATTCATCAGAGCCTCTGCCACCCGCCTGCGCACATGGACCCCTGGTCGCTGCTTACTATTTTCACAATCTTTCTGAGGATGCACACTTTATCATTTCCCTGACGTTTACTCTTAATTGTTATTTGTGCGTTCAGATGTTTCATGTTTTCTTGCTGTGGTGTGTGTGCTCTCAGAAGTATCGTTTTAAAATTATATTGCATTGGTGCTCATTTATGTTTTTAATGTTGGTTGTCCTGCAGGAAAGCTTGGTGGGATGAGTGGGTTGGGGGGGAGAGGAAGCAGTTTTGTTACAGAATTGTCAGAAGAGGAACAGTGCTAGAGTAACAATTTAGAGCTCTTTGATTGTGATTCAAAACCTAGTGAGCTGCCTATGTAGTAAAGATGTGCAAAGTGACACATTTTCAAAATGTGAGGATGGTGAGTTTCAATATAGTCTTGCAAATCCTAAAGCCTGCCTATGATTCTGATTGGTTGCGTGGTTAATGTGGACATGCAACTTTTTGTGACATCCAAGCATTATAATTTGGCCTTGTGTCTGGTGCTTCAAAACATTTGTTGTAAGCCCCAAATTATGAATATGACAATATATTTCTATTAATTGTAATAGTACTACTACTATAATAATGAATTATCTCCAGTAAATTGTTTTTAACATTTTTAAACATTGTTTTTAATATTTAAACCTGTGCCCACAATTGTGCCCAAAAATGCTGTCTAGGTAGACCCCACACTAGGTTTGAAACACTCCTGTTGTGTGTGGCTGATGAATTTTAGAAACAGTAATTGGGAGCCTCTGCAGATGATCTTGGCAGGTGGACAGAAAGCTAACAGCATCTTCAGGGATGCATGCGAAATGTGTGTGTCCCCTGCCCTGTTCAGCATGCTTGTGTTAATTCAGACACAAATTACATTTGGCTCAGGGAGAAAGACACTGACAACAGTGACGTAGATTCATTTTCATGTTTCTTCTTGTCAGGATTTGTTCACCGTCAGCAGGCAGGTTTGTGTATATGTGTGAGATCCACTTTTCTGTTCATTTTGTGTCCTTCTCCAACTCTCTGTCTTTAGCATTTTCTTTAATTTCTCTCATTTGAATCCAGCCAATCTGCTGAAACCAGAACAACCTTCATGAAATGACCCCAAAGATTTTCAGCAAGCACTTAATCTATAACCGTAAATAAAGACACTTTCTATTAACAGCAACAACAATCTATCTGCTGTGTCTCGCTTTTGCTACTTTCTGAAGTTACACTTCTACTCCAGCTTTCGTTAGTATTCCAGTTTACTCGTGAAATACGGTAATGGGATACTGCTAATATTATTGGCTCTTGTATGATAAATTGCTGGTGCTTTTTCTCATTTGTAAGTCGCTTAGGATAAAAGCGTCTGTTAAGTGATTAAATGTAAATGGAACTGCTGTCTTACAGTAACACTAGTCATCTGTTAAACCACCTGTTTACCACACCACTCCGACACTACTGTGGCTTTTGTTTGTTTATTTTGTTATAGTGTGTCAAGACTAAATGTTGGGAGCTTACAAAGATTGATTTTGCTCCAGGTGTTTAGAAAGGATTAAACAATAGAGAAAGAGGGGTAACTAGATGAAAAAAAGATGATTTATATTAGGGATAACAGGCTGCCTCTCTCTCTCCATCCCTCCCTCCCTCACTTTCTTTCATCCATCCATCTCTCATTCTCTTTAGAGAGAGTAATTACTTTGCTCTCAAAGGACTTGTGTCATAATGTTTCAGATTGGATTTTCTGCCCTCCAAATTACACACACACACACACACACACACACACACACACACACACACACACAATAAGGGAGGGATACGGAGGAGTGCAGCATACAGGTTTAATTTAGACCAGCTATCCAAGGTTTGGGCTTTTGGTTCATTTTTGCGTCTTGTTTGGTGTATATAAATGTGCCCGTGCATGTGTGTTGTGTGGCTGCCGCATACGTAACAATAGCTCATAAGTTTATAACTGATTTGTGAGTCTTTTAAAACCTATTCAGTCAAAGAATCAGCCCATTTAATGGACTTAATTGTTCATGAATCAGACCACACGTGGCGTGCTTCATGTCTGTTGTTGTTTGCAGCCAGAAAGGACAAATGCAATAGAAAGATGTGTTGTTGCTTTATTTTCTTAGTATTCTGTGGGACCCAGGTTTTTTCCCTCATTGCATTCAATTCAGATCGCAAGTTCACAATTCAGCTAAAACATTATTCCTTTTGCCGTGTCAATGTAGATTCAGGCACAGCGGTGTTGCTGAATACCACTGCATTGGCAAAGCATTTTAGTTCCATCTGCATCAGGGAAAGAATGCAGACATCTGGTTTGGGTATTTAGTGAGGGGAAAAAAGGAACTGGTTCTGAACTAGAACCGGTTCTGGGTGGCCAGTCCTTAGATCCATGGCTGCTCACAGATTAAACTGTTTCTCAGCTCCGCCACACCACACGTTTGCTTAACACAGGTTAATTAGTAATTAGCAAGGGCATCCAATAGGTTATCACTCGCGCTGTCTCTCTCAGTGTCGCTCTCTCTCTCCAGTTTAGAGTATATAGATTAATTGAATGATATGGAGAAACAGGAGATTCATTTTGTGATAAATTAATAATGGAAACCAAACAGTTGTCACAGAGATAATTGTGGATTGTAATGTTTCTCCTTAATGCCCTAATGTCTTTCCTCCAAGGATTGATCTAAATGCGATGCAGAGAGAGCGAGAGAGGGAAAGATGAAAACAATGGACAGAGAGAGAGTAGTATAAGGTTGAGTAAGATAGGAAATTAGGTGCTGAATGGGAAAATCCAGAAGGCTGCAGAGGTGATGCTCTGTGCTGATGCTTGTTTACAGAGCAAGCTGAAGAATACAGAAAGGACAGAATACAGAGGTGTTGTGGGGTGAGAAGTGTTTTCTGATGCTGTTCTTCACAACTCCAGTGACAGATGTGCTTACACTTTGGCAAGCAGATTTGCAAGCAGTTTTGGTGTGTGTGTGTGTGTGCGTGTGAGTAGAGTGTATTGCATCAGTCCTTTGGGAGGTTGCAGTTGGATGCATTACCACAGATTTCCTCTTTCCGCTCAGTCGATTAGCTGTTTTTTCATCACTATACATGTGCTTTCAGCTAGAACTTTGTTGAGTAGAATGCAGTTCTCCAATCAGCAGACCACATGAGGAAGTATTGGAACAGTGGGAAGTTATTTTCAGTGTTTCAATAAATACTTTCTTTTCAGTCTAACATGCAAAGACAGCCGTGTTTAAGTGTTCCAACATGTAAAGTTTTGACTCAGCCAATGGGAATGAGTTGGGGGCAGGACTAACCATTTCTGTGGAAACGCCCTGTTTTATAATGCTACTGGTGGCTGCTTGTTCTCTTATATTCTCTGTCTCTCTCTTGACTTATCCTCTGCCCTCAGCTGATCACTGTGGCCCCTAACTTTGTGTGTGTACAGAATCAGTGTTAGATCTTGGTTTGATTAAATGTTGGGTTCAATGCTGACCACTCAACAAAAGTAAGCTTGTGCTGTGTGTTTTCTGATATTTTGACCTTGTGTTGTAATTTAATGGTCAATTATAGGTTGATTTGAATAAATGCTGACTGGCAGCATGTTGATTGGCTGTGGAGAAGTTGAGCAAGCATGCCAATGGCAGCCTATCCACAGACACTTCCTTATTTAGAAGCACAGACCGATGAGACAATACAGCCAATGGTTAAACAGAGCAAAGAGAGCCACAGCAGATAAAGAACGATCAGAGATACACAGTGGCATGTTTTATTCAAAATGCTCCTGATCTTCTGCACCAAAGCTTTTAAACTCCAACCTTCACGTTTCATGAAGTTAGTCACAGTTCGACCTCTGTCCCTCCCTCACTTCACGCCAGTCATTTGTCAGATGGATGTTTGCCTTTTCATAATTTCCTATTGTTCCTTTCTTCTTTGACAACTTTTCTGGAGGACAGACGTGTTTGAGCTGCTGGTGATTCTGGTAGGCGTAAAATGTTCAGCAGGGAGGGGTTGTGACCTTAAGAATGTGACGGAGTGATTGTGATTGGAGGAGAGAGAGCAAGCAGGGGGTCGCAGGAGGTATAATGTTGTGATAGTGTTGTTGCTCATTTGTCTCTGTCAGGTCTCTTGGCTGCGTCCCTAAACTGCTCAACTCTCTGCTTGCTGACATTAAGGTTGTTCTGTTATACATTACAACAGTTTAACACACGCACGCACGCACGCACACACACACGTATACATATATACATACATATATATGCTTCTGTACATTGCATAAAGATTTTTAGTTAAGCAGATGTATGATGAATCCACAGTAATGACAAAATTTACTCCAACCATTGTTTATATCCCATCTGTCTAATTTGAGCATTGAGCATTCAAAATGTATAGATTAAAAGGTTATGAATTATGAATTGGTTAAAAGGTTATGAATATATAACAATTGTTTAATTGTTATATTGTTCTGCTATTTTGCTTTCTTGTGGGTTTTGGTCTGGTCGGCGTGTCTCAATTTTATTGCATTCTCCTTATTGGTGAGGTCATTAATGTGCTCCTGTATGTGGTCTGTGTGTTTTACACGCAGTTAGAGCCCTGTTTTCATGTGTCTGACATTTGTGTGGCAGCAGGGTGGAATTTCCCAGGGTTTTTGTGGTTGATCTCTGCCCCTTTCAGACTATGACTGTCTCTTACAAACATGGCGGCCACCTGCCTGCTATCATACAGTGAAAACATTTCTTTCATTCTGTTATGTAAAGATGATGGGATTGCTCTTTGATTCTCTCCATCTCATGTCATTTCTCTCATGCCTCCCTTCCTCCCTCTACAGGAAGTGAAATGGTGGTTTCTCCTTCAGGCTGTAATTACTGTCTGGTTCCAGTATTCAAAGTGTGCAATTTCCCTCACTGCATCAGGCCGCTGCTCTCTGCCATGTCCAATCAACATCAACACACACACACACACAGAGGAGAGTCCTCTCATCTGCATGAAGAGAGAGATTGTGCAGGTGTGCTCCTGAGAAAGCGATAGATGAAGTTGTGATGATGCTTATGTCTTGCATCCAGAGAAGCTGTTAACTGATGGCATTGTCATGAACATTGCTTCAGCATTTTATTACTGTCTGATTTGTTTACTGTGTGTTTGAGGGTGACAAAGGGACACTTGTGCACATGTTCACCTTAGGCATCAGCACCTCAGGCTGTCTCATGATGATGTCATATGATGTGGCATGCGGCAGGGCTGTTGCAGATGGTTGCTTCAGTGCACAAATTTACACATGTAGCATAGTCTTCGTCTCATGAGGAGGAAATTAAAATGTATACATCCAGCGGTTTAGATCCACCTGCACAGTCGAAGCAGTTACATTAATGTCATACAAAACAGGCTGGTGTCAAAAACTTTGCAAGAGTGATTCAAGACACGCACTTCTGTTTTTTAAGAACTTGTTCAGTATGGTTCTGTATGCACATTTATAAGCATTTGAATTATCAATAATGAATAACTGCATTTTGTGGGTACATATTGGGATTAAGCATTTGGATGAGGAGTGACAGCCATATTAAAGTGGACTGTGAACATGACCTCTGTGTTGTACAGAACGGGATGACACACTCAAAAGTGAAGTGACCCCAGTAGTTAGTTGCGCAGTGTGCATGGCTAATGTGAATCTCTGTCTCTCTTTACCTTCGTATAAAAAAGAAATCTGATAGAGAATGAGAGAGGGTGGTGGATTGTTTTTCATGATTTTATTTGGAGCTGTGCTGTGTGAGGCAGCCTACAGCTGGGAGGATTATAGAGGTAAATAATGCGTGCTCTCAGACAAAGCCCCAAAACACACAGTCCAGGGACAGGGACTACGATAAGACTCCCCCTTCTTAATTCTCTCATGTTGTTTCATTTCTGATTTACATTACATTCAGCCAGTTTTTCCCTTTCCATGCCTCTGAGTGCGATAACAGAAAGAGAATTATAAAGGAAATAAAAAATGTTGAGAAGGAAATGCAAAAAAGAGGCTTTGCGGTGCTGCTTAACATTCTGTTTGGCAAACATGAGCTTGCCAGTGTTTCTGAGCTCTCGTTTTTCTTTCTAAGTTTCTGATTGGCTAATATCCTGCTGCTAGAGAAGGAAGAGTTACTAGCTGCCCATTTAGTCGAGGTTTTTGCGTCAGTTGGTTTATTTTTTGGATTTCATTCAAGCAGGTGTTTCAAAATTAGGTTGACGTGTACCGGTCAGGACGCTGCACTGGAACTAATCAAATCATTAGTGTGTGGGTGGGGTGGGCTTGTTTCTTTTGTTTATTATTCTCTTGAAATACACAATTACACATGAGGCCAAAAGCACTGAGGAGTCAGAGTGTGGCTAATTGCATTGTTGTCTGTGTCTTTTGTTCCCAGCATCATTCTACATCAGGTCTAGATTCAAGTTTCTTGATTTTGGATTCAACAGCTCAGAGTAAATTTTGAGAGCGCAGAGTAATTCAGCAGCTCACACACTTCAGTTCATTCACCCTCATGTTGTTCCAGACATCTCTTTTTTTTTGTTCTATGTTAGAAAAATCCTAGTTGGTTTTTGCAATACCCCAAAAGCATGTATGGAAGGACGAAAAAGTGACCGTCACTAAATGATTATATTACATGGAGAAGATCCACTTGTTCCACTTAAAACACTACAGGTTTGGAATGACATGAGGGATGAATACACTATAGTAAAAACTGCTGGACTTCAGGAAAGTCTCTGTTCATTGTGAATGTAACTGCAGTGTGTTTATACACATCCAATACATTGTAATAGCTGTCTCTCTCTTTTTGTTTTCAGTATAATTTTGTGGGGAGGATTCTTGGCCCTCGTGGGCTTACAGCGAAGCAGCTGGAAGCAGAAACCGGCTGCAAGATCATGGTGAGAGGGCGGAGCTCCATGAGAGACAGAAAGAAGGTGAGACTTGGTTTTTCTGCAACTTTCACAGGTTGTTTTGCTGATGTTGAGTGTTTGGGTCTAGTTTGTCCCTAATGAGCCAATTCACTCATTTGCTCCAAGTGTGTCTTTTCTTGCTTTTTAACACACAAACATGTACACGTTTTTTTCCTGCCAGGACTTCAGCTAAGGCCCAGTTCTATTTCAGGCCTGCCTGTAGTGGTGTAGGTGTCAGAGAGAACAAAAGCACAGGGTAGAGAGTCTCAGAGAAAGAGCGTCCCAGATCTTTTACACTCTGAGCAGAGGCCCGCTGTGCGATCAGCAGAGAAGCGACTAAACCCTGAATGATGGAAAATTATGGCTTTAGGTGGCAGGTACGTAGCACAGGGACATTACAGTACTGCCCCGTCACCTCCAGCAGAGGCTTTCTCGAGGGCTGGGAGAAATTACATTTGCACATGTAACGTCTCAGCACTACAAGCTGAAAAATTGAAGGAAATGATGGATATTTTAGTAAGCAATTGAGCAGATTTTAATTCTGACGTCTTTAATTCTGAAACAACCCACTTTTTGTAACAAAAAAAACAGCAATTTTCTGGTTGAGTCTTTTTTTTTCCTGCTTCGTAACCTCTGTCACCATCCCAGTGGAGCTGTTTTATCAGAAAATCCCCATCACTGTGCGTTTGTGGCACTACACACACACACAGGGCCCAGCTGTGCAAACCTCTGAAAGAACCATGTGCATGAACTTGAAGTTGTAATGCAGAAATTGATTAAGGGTAAATCCTTTATATACCATCTTTATTGTGGTTGTCTTCTGTTGTCCTGCTGAAAATAACATGCTCATGTCTAAATGCCAGGAAGCGTGTTGTGATGTGCCTTTTTGGGTGTTTCTAGTGTAGACAGCTTTGCTGATTATAATGTGAGCGTTCTAGTTTTGTACCATCTAATTTTGTTTTGCCTTAGTCTAGCCAAGTTGTTCTGTTTAAGTTTAAGTTGTTGCTCTGATGACTATCCTGTCCCCCTGGCCACTGATATTAACTTTCTTGGGGTTTGAGGCTAGGAGGTTTATAAGAGCAGCACAAAGGTCATAAACTGGCTTTCTTTTAGAGCCATGAGTTTAGGAACCACTTGTTGGTGAAAAAAGGGTATTAGTGTTCTTGTAGCTCAACTGGTCCAGCATTGCGTTAGCAGCACAAAGGTTGTAGGTTTGGTTCCCAGAGAACACAGATAAAATGTATACCTTTAAATGCACTTTATCCAAAAAGTCGCTTTGGATAAATGCATCTGATGAATACATAAATGTAAAGCTGATGTAGTTAGAAGTCTTTTGGAGTGGATGATTGTGGTGACAGTCACATGTAGAGACACAATAATCAGCACAGGACAGTGTAACCAAGCATTGTTTTCCTCTCAGGAGAGATGTGCACACAGAAGCTGAGACAGTTAGATGGTTCTAAAGTAACAAACGGTTCAGAAAACAGTTCAGAACAGAGTGAGATTGGCCTAGCTGAGGTGGCTATTTATTTAGCATCCATTAGCAGAGCTGTTTAGTGCTCTCAATAATTCATCCTGTTGTCTCTGGGGACCCAGAGCAATGGAGACAAAAAAAATGAAAGCAAAGGGAAAAGTGACCTTTATTCAGAGAAGAGCCTGAGTGTGAGTCTATTGCATCAAAACAAGGTTTATTTAGCTCATTTGTGAGGATGGGAGAGGGTGGTTTAGTGTGTGAAGGAGTGATTATGTAGTTTATATTGTTGTTGCCTGGTAGTGTGTTATAGTGTTTGCTCTCAAAGGTAACATGGATCACTAGAAGACTTGTCTCAGGAGAAAACTCTTCGTTAGCCTTAAATCAGGCAGACATTTTATTTAACTGCTCCCCAATGGTGGTTTAACCCCTGTTAGCCTCCGAAGAAATGCACACATACCATTACAAACATCCTGGAGACGCCACGTCCTCACGTCTGTCGTGTGTGTGTGCTCTGAAACCGAGCTCGCTCAGATGTAATAGGAGAGGACAGGACAGACAAACTCTGGATAATAACCTGTCCCACTGTGTAGCCTCTTCCTCTGATCAAACACTGTTCAAATTGAGGGCTCTCAGAAACCACAGCACAGATCAAATGTAACAGACGGCCACCCTCACCAGAGCATCACAGAACCTCTCCAGAGCCACACAACAGGCTTTCCAAAGCCTTTTTTCCTGGCCTTCCTCTCTTTTTAGCTTGTACTTTTTGTTCTCGCTAAAATTGAGGTAGTTTTTTTTTTTTTTACACTTCTGTCTCGCACACACGTTTATATTTTGGCAAATCTGAAGTAAAAAATGGAGAGTACTGAAAATAATGGAAGTTATTTGTGTGTTTACAATTTGGGGTGTCTCAGTTTCAGGTCAAGTTTCTTTTAAGACCTTTTGGTGTTGATCACAAGTTTTAAACATTGGCATTTAAGTGTTTCCATTTATCTGAATCTGGTTTTATCTTGTTAGCAACTGATTTTAGTTTTAATTGTGGGAGCTTCTGTTTGTATGTTCCACCAAAAATGGTTTTAAAATGGGTTTCAAGTTCTTTTTCTTACCCAGTTGTCATTCAAACCCATTTAAGTTTCAAAAGACCGCTGGTCATTAAATGCTTAATTGTTATTGAAATCTTTAAAATACCTACTTTTGTGTTTTATTGAAGCAAGCAAGTCTTACAGGTTTGGAACATTAGGGTGATGACCAGAATTTTAATTTTAGGCTTGCTAAAAGTTTCATTTGCAGCTTCTCAGCTGACCTTACTGGGTTTTGCTAGCAGTGTGTTTTGTTCCAATGTGTTCTTGCTTTGATAAGAGCATGTCAAGAATATAAATGTGAATATAATGTCAGTGGATTCATACTACACAGTTTCCCTCCTTGTTTCTGTTTAGCAGCGCTTCTCCTAAATTGTTTTCAAGAGCCTTAGTCTGTGCTCCTGTCCTTGCCGGTTGGAGTCTTTTTCCAGTCAGGTTTCCATTCCTGAGAAACAGGTGCCTGTAAAGTACTCCACCCCGGACTGTTCAAGACTGCTGTCTGACTTCAGTCTGCTCTGGTTGATATGAACAGTATTTATTGGCTGCTGGTATTATTTCCAGCCAGGCTGAGTGCCAGCACCCCTGCAATAGATTCAAAGCAGTGCTTGGCCTACAGACATTGGACAGAGTAGTTTTGAGATTAAAGCTTATTTGATTAATGTGAAAACTTGGAATGGTATGTTGTTCCTTTTGGTGTATGTACAGTATGGCATTTATTTAATGCGAAATGGTCCCACATTCTGCGTTTAGCAAACTCCAAACACTGTATGGTGGGATCATAAGAACCCTT
Organism: Chromobotia macracanthus; assembly: GCA_036877525.1. Classification (NCBI taxonomy): domain Eukaryota; kingdom Metazoa; phylum Chordata; class Actinopteri; order Cypriniformes; family Botiidae; genus Chromobotia; species Chromobotia macracanthus. Next base: position 1,991,257 of record JAZGTH010000060.1, on the reverse strand, counting down.
CATGTTCCACATGCCAAAGGTGCACAAACTGGCTCACATTTGCTGACGGGCTGTTTTGGGGTTCTCACTCTTGCCCTTGCTTGCTTTTTTTTCCATATAGATCTGTCATCACGTGTCTTGCATCATGTGTGTGTCATTCTGGTGCTGGTTTCACATGTCAGTAAACCGAATCTTTGCCCTCTTCAAAGGCTTGGGTTGTTCTCCCTACCTGGCACTACATACCCTTAGAGGACACAGAATGACCTTGCTCTCTGATAGACAGGGAACGGTGGATGCATGTTTACAGTCTGTGCCTTTGTTCTGCTTGGAGCTGAAGAGCTCCATCCTTATATGGTTGGCACAGTCTTTGCCGGTTTTGTTCACCTTGAAGAAGAAAAATCAAGTGCTAATGAATTTCTTATAGGTGGTAGTGGTTGGTTTGGATCATTGTCAGTCCAACAGACAAGTGTTTTGAGTGATCTTTTTGAAAGCAACTGAATCAGTTCACACATTCAACTTTTTTTTTTTTTTAAACTTTATTTCTAAACAATCGTTTAGTGAAATGTGAGTGCTCTAGTGAGTGATCATGTGTACACAGTGAGAGTTTCTGATTGGCTGTTGGACAAGAAGTGGATTTTTTTAAATTGGAACCTTGCAGAGTGACCTGGAAACACTTGCTTATGTGTGATCTTTGCCATGGCAACAGTATCCATGGCAGTGCTGTGGGATGTTGTATCACAGACACTTGACTGGGTCTTAGTCTGTGTATTAGTAGGCGTGTCAGGTTTAGGCTTTGCCTCCTCTCTGCTGAGATTTACCATGCTTTGCTCGTTTGTGAAGCAGGCATGTTAATTAAGGTTTCCAACTGAGCAATAATCTGGAAGCATCATGGGAAACTTGGGGGGTGACATTGTATTGTTAATCAGTGTGAACAAGAAGAGTCTTCAATTGCTGGGTAAAGTGGTCTTATGCTGCCTACCTTAAAATCCTGTTCTTCTGTATTACTGATTGCTTCAGGCTTGTGGAATAGGAAGAGGATTTTCTCTTTGTCTTGTCTTTCAGAAGAAAGTATTTGGAGACCCATTTAGTTTACTGGTAAAATGTTTAGCATTAATGCCTACATCCAAAACGTAACATGTATCAACTTATAGGGTGCATAAGTGTATTCTATACTATTAATGTCACCCCAGTAGTTCAGACCATCAAATGAGACTATCAGTTAAATTGTCTTATAACCAAACCATTTGTGATGGACCAAACCATCTATCTTGGGTGTCCCACATTACCTAATATCCCAAATAATCCCAGTTCACCCAGTACATTTGAAATGATCCTCCACTATTCCTCACAAGCATCTGATAGTTGAAACAAAGATTGAAATAATTTTATAACATTATGAGGGTTGTTTTCTTAAACCTTTATCAATGTTCCTTTAATATGTTGAATGTTGCTTTAATCAAAGGCGTTCATTAGAAATACTAGAGGTGAGATCAGCTCTTGCTTCTACCTGGCAGTTTTTTGCCAGTGGTGGCAGGTAACAACTGAGATGCTCTTGAGCAAGGCACCTCACCCCTGATTGCTCCCCAGGCACAGCAGTGCTGCCTACTGCTCCGGATTCACTCCTCACTGGGGATGGGTTAAATGCAGAGGGCACATTTCGGGTTTGGGTTATTATACTTGACAAATACATCACTGTCACTTTCATTTATTCCTCAAACATCTTCAGAAGACGATTCATCCTTGAGAGCAGATTCAAAATGGTGCAAGTAAGTGTTTCTTCAATGCAGACTATTTGATTTTTCTCACCTCTTCAATCGTTGGATATTAAATTTTTTTGCACAATGGGGGCTGTTGAATATTCTTTTTTGCCTTTCATCCAGCTGGTTTAAAGTGCTTCATCTCTGCAGAGCAGGATGAACTGTCATTCTGTTGTGAGGTGTTGAAAGCATGGGTGGTGGGTAATTGTTGGCTTTGAAAACGGCCCACCCTCAAGAGTGTAGTGCTTTTTTTTTTTTTTCCCAGTTTAGCACCTCTGACTGTTCAGACGGCTTGACTTTAGCATAATAGCTTTCTTCACAGGCTGCTGTTAACCCAGGCCAATCAAATGGTCATGCACACCAACTGAAGGCCATTTTAAATGATCACCGTGAGAATTGTGCTCAAAGAGCCTCTTTGTCTAGCCGTTCTGCTTGAAATTTAAATATTTTTGGACTTCACAGGCATTGATGTCTTGTGAGTGCATTGAAATTTTGTGAAGAATAAATTCAATATTCTTAGCCGTTTGTCCTGCAAATGTATTTAGATGACTTTAAAATACTGCATGCTTATAACTGATTTTTAGTTACAATCTATATATGTATTAAAGACAGAATTGTAAATTAAAAACTTTGTTAACTGATCAAATTTTTCAAATTACAATTTATTGTTAGCTGAAAATACATATGACTCCTTTTTGGTTGATCTTCACGTTTCTATACTAAGAACCCAATTTATAAATAAATCCATGTATATGCTATACAACTGACCATGTGTATAACTAGGTACAGGAATAATTAGTTACCAGGATTTCACACTTAATGGTCTGGTGAAATTGTGTGCGGCAGGTAACAAACTAATTGTAAATATTCTGCTTTGATTCTCAGCATGTTAATGTCCTAGTGTAATAGTTGCTATTTAAAGAACAGGCACCTTTGAGTCCACAATGAAATGCTGACTGACATCTATGGCAAGAAAGTGTCACTCTCTTTCTCACACTGACTCAAAGTTTGATATCCTGTCACAACTACTGACATCTCTGCATCTCTCGCTTTCTCAGGAAGAGCAGAACAGAGGGAAACCGAACTGGGAGCATCTAAATGAAGACCTGCATGTGCTGATCACTGTGGAGGACACTCAGACAAGGGCTGAGATCAAGATGAGAAGAGCCGTGGAAGAGGTCAAGAAGCTACTGGTGCCTGCAGTAAGTTAAAACCACTCGTTTATCTTTCCTAAACATGGTTGTGATTGGTGCAGAACTGTGTATTATGAATGTTTTAACCTCGAAGAGCCTCTTTGCAGATCCACCCGAGTCGTGAGCTTTTGATTTTAAGGCAGAAGTTAATACTGCGTGATATCTGGCAACTCTTGCTTCCTGTTCTGGGTGTGTCGCGGAAGGGCGTCTTTGCGCATATGGGCTTCGTTTTAATCCCACCCATGACCCCTAGTTTCTGTCTGCTGTTGGATTTGATATTTTTATCTCAAGCTCCCAGCTGAGAACAAATGGTGCTCCACAACCTTCTTCCGTCATATTTCCATCCCGTTCGTTCTTGCTATTCTTCACTCTCTGTTGGTTGCTGTAGTGGGTTGGGGCAGTGATGTCAGGGTCTCTGGCTGCAGGCCGTTTGCCTGCAGTGAACAGAATGGGCGGACAGCTGCAAGCGCCTGTTCCCTACCAGGCAACATGGTGGAGAGACTTCGACCTGCTGAATCCTGGCCAGAACCAGCTGCTCTGCCCAGCCATGTGCCTCTCGCTTCATTTCAGCGGGACATAAAGTCCTTGGGTTATTTGACTGCTCTCAGGCTCTGCTTTCCCTCGTTTGTTTCTTTGTTTTTTTGTTTTTTTTTGTTTTTCTGTTTCTCTCTTTAGGCCAGAATGGTGCAGTAAACCCCACATTTTGACTATGGTTTGGGGATTTGTCCTTTTTATGCCTGTGTCTCTTTTGTTCTGTTTAAGCAGAGAGGCCTTAAACCTTAGACGCCATCCTCATGGGTACACAAACAGTAGTCAGAAAGAAAACAAACACGAGTGTGAGTCATTATGTAGTATGTGTATGTGGGTGGAAGAGGCTACACACACTCTCCAAATTTTCGCTTCAACATTATGTACCCCTGAGATCAAAGTCGCCCTCACAGTGTATATCACACACACACACACACACACACACACACACACACACGCCTTTCTCAGGCTCTCGGGGGGCTTGTATTTGCTGTACTCATTTATTTCATTCAGTGTTACACAACACTGTTTTTGTGATTATAAAACTAAAAGCTTTCTCAAAGCGTGTGTGTGTGCCACAGTGGAAACTTGCCGTACATTTGAATCTCATCCTTTTGATTGGCTGAAACGGCTTAAGTGTGTAATGCAAGTTTTGTCGTACAGATAACACTTTACTTAAACATGTAATTTTCCTGCCGCTTCTGTGGAGAAAGATTGACTCTAATGCCCTTTATCAAGCCAAGCTAAACTGAATTAAACGACAAACCGTCCTCAAACTCTCAACTTGTGCAGTCTTAATGAAGGATATCTTCAGCTTATTTAGAGGCATGAAATTGTCTTATTAAATACATCATAAAACAGACGGGGTCACGGTCTGTCCTCCCACGGCTCTCTTCATTTTGTCATCATGAAAAAGAATTTGATTGGTTAGGAACAGAGAAGGGGGGCAGAAGCTTCTAAGAGCTCTGTGCAAGAGACTGCTTTATAAACATCTGCCATATTGATTTTTGCCTACCTTGAGAGGCAGCTAGCACATTACAGCATGAATCTGTAATCCTGACGCGGGCCCTGAAAAGTTGCCACAGCCGAACGGTTCCTGCTCGCAGAGACCAAATTGAAATTTTCAGCCTTGCTCAAGGAATCAGTTCTACACACAGCATTTGAATGATCATCAGAGTCGGCAAGAGTGCATGAACGTGGCCCACATGCATGCACAGTCTCGGGGGCTGGGGTTAGAAGGGGGTGATTGAAAGATTCGGCTCCAAAGGCCCTGTGAACTTTTCAACTCCCTGTGGGAGATGAAGGAAGGGAGAGACATTAAGAGAGGTCTGAGTTGAAGGTGGGCTGGTGTTGAAGGTAGTAGTGAGTAGAAACAATGAAAGGATTAAGCAGCAAGGTAGACCAGGAGGGGCTCTATGGTACCTGGGGAAAGCTAATGACCCTGGAGCCCTAAAAATGATGTAATGACAATGCAATAATGTCCACAATACAAGTATGTCTGGAAAAATATAAATTTCCAGACTTAAAAAGCACCATCACTGTTGATATATCTACTTTAATAATGAAGTACTTGTGATTTATAGATACACACACACACACACACACACATACACATTTTAGAGTTACAATTTTTTTTCAAATTTACAAACATACAGAAATTTAAATTTATTTATTTAGTGTTTTTTTTTTTTACAATGTTGCCTTTCTTCAAAGCAGCTTTACATATATATAGAAAAACACAGGAGAGTGATGAAATGTATAGCACAACAGAATACATATTTTAAGTACTAGAACAGGGAGAGACAGATTTACAAATCCATACAGGCACAAATTTCTTATTCAGAGCTTCACACCATGACCCCCTGTTTTATTGAAGCTGTGAAAATGATCAGTAACATTAGAATCAAGCGGTTCACTTAGTGCAAGCAGGAGGCATATGAGGGCTGATGAATCTTTTTGGGATGACAGTGAAGACATATTGTGTTTGCTGGGAATGAATTGCTCGCTCTACGCTCCATGGCAGTGACTTTTAATGACAGTACCTTTGTTAGCATCATGCTGCTGAACTGGAAGAGGGTGACATTGGAGGCAAACACAGGTGGGGGAGTATGTAACACTGGTTTGCTCGTAGTAGAGGCTTGATTGGTAAGATGGCATTTTGTGGTGGATTGTTCTGAAGGTTTGTTTTGTAGCATACATGATGGAGGCCCCTAAATCTGACATTTTAAAACGTCATGCATTTCATTCCATTACATATCAACCAGATGTTCTGCTAATGAAAAATAACTAATTTTTGTAATTACTTAAAAGCAATTGGTGTCATGGTCATTTTTAGTGGCTGTATGAAGTTGGTTATGCTTGGGTTTACACAAAGGCTATAACACAGTACCCACAATCGTGGCTTGTCATATTAGCTGGGGATGCTTTAAAGCTAATAAGCTTTCTTTTTAATTTTCTGTTGCTAGTAAAGTGTGCTTGTGCAATCTTCAAATTCCACTTAGTTTGATGTGTATTTTCAGTGCAAGGACATTTGTCATTGTGGCATAGGTGTACAAATACGTTTTGAGGCCAATGTATGTGCTACAAATAATTATTTACTGGTGGAACACACTAGATGTGTGTTCCACCATTTAGCAACTTGTTTTTGCTAAATTCACCATTGATTGAACACAGCATTGATGTTGTAACATCAACAGTCTTTTATGTATAATTGAATTTGCTAATTTCCTTTTTAATATGTCCTGGTTGTTTGACTAAATTCAGACCGTGTGCATGTTTAATGCACTTGTATCCAACAAGATTAGGCAGTGTCACTTTTTATTGTATACCAGTTTATTCTGGAGTCCTTTGCCTCTAATAAATCTTTTGGGATGTGGGTGATTTTTCTCAAGTTTCAGGCTGTTTTTTCCTGTTTTTTCCATGAGAAAGCTATGTCAAAATGTTCAGCACTTTGTCTCGGATTATAGCAACTGCATCAACACGGAGCCTCTAATCTTCAGCAGATGTGATGACAAACTCAGATGTCTGCAAACAGTGACGGTCTGTAGTCCAGGGAGACGTTTACATATCAGATCCATGTTAATTCAATTTACTGCTTTATACACTCTCATTTGGTGATAAGACAGAATAAAACAGTGGTTTTCTTCCTACGAGGTAATTAGCCTCTCAAATGTGTTAAAAACCTAACAAATTGGTTTTCTCGTTAGGGGTGCTAAACCCAGCAGTGCTGACACCCGTGATGGGTGTTGTGGATTTAGATGTTAAAAGATGTCATGTGCAGTGAGTGTAGTCGTTGCCAGGAGAGATTCTGTGCTACAAGGTCACATTTGTTCAATTTTCCTTAAGGTCTTTATATTAGAGAGATAGAATCCATCTAACAGACAGCGGCAAAGTCGTGACTAATGATTGACAATAGCTCGGTATATGTGAGGTCAATGTTAATCCTGTCCTTATATTGTCAGAGGCCCAGTGCAAAGCCTTATGGGAAAATGTTAGCCCAACGTATTCACCCTAAATACTCCCTCTGATCATCACTGGTGAATGAACTATTTCTACGAAATCGTACTTGAGAATATCTGTTCCCAGTTGGTATCAGTGCATTAGGGAATAATGGGAAATAAAACCTCACACCTATGACACCTCATTAAGAATCTAGGCCGCTATGTGTCCATTCCCTTTACCTCGGCTAATTAAAACGACATGTCAAAATATTTTTCTGGGCTATTTTAATGTCAGTGCACTGGGGCGGCCTTTGACAGGAGTGAGCAAAGGTTTTAAATTACAACAGTGGAAAAAAACTTCCTTTCGAATCCCTGATTTAAATTAAGTATGCTACCACTAGTAGTTTCATTTGTAGGTGCCCCTGGCTATAGAGAACACGTCGTATCTTAAGTTTCTGTTTGCGTTCTGATTTTGTCAAAGGCATTTCCTAGATCGTGGCTGTAGTAACAGTTTTGCCTCCAGAGTTTGGTGGTTTTGGAGCTTTACGTGGGTGTGTGTAGTAGCTGGAGCCCAACAGTCTGGCCCTTCTCTTTGTTCATTCTTTTCTTAGAACCTTCTTTTTTCTCAATAACATTTTGTTGTAACTCTGCTAGCGCTCGTGGGCAGAAATCGACTAGAGAACCAACTAGCTGCCCCCCATGTCCTCCATGATGCTTCCAATATCTTAAAAGGCCACAAAGGAGGTGGAGAGGGGAGGTAAAAGAGAAGAGAAATAGGAAGCTGTGTTCACACAACGCTCGCAGCATCTTTCCATGAATGGGCTCGTCCTTGCCTGTAACAAAGTGACTGGGTTAGCAGTGTTTGCACTGTAGCCTGGAGCTCTGTACCCTTTTCGGCTGTTTCTTTCTCTCATGCACTCCCACTCTCTCTCTCTCTCTCTTTGGCATGTTATTTATCCTGTGTACTCCAACAACCATCACACTCGGCGGCTCGGCACATTGAGTCCCCAATCTGGAGCGGTTTCAAGGCTCTGAGTTGTCATAGATACTTTGCATTTGTAGTGTTTTCCCAATTCAGAAACAGTTAATTTCACACTGTACACCTGGTTATAGACCTCTTACTCACTCTTGGCCTCAGAGGGAGAGAGAGAAAGAGACAGATGGTGTGTAATATAAGACAGGCATTGTGGGCTGTGGGGCGTAGCGTCCCCGTCAGCCAAATTTTTGCTGTCAGCTCTTGGGCCTTGTGTCTTGTGGAGCGCTGCCTGAGCGAAACTGTTCTGGGTGGCCGCCTTATCATGATCAATAAACACCTTTTCTTGCACACCCATAATCACACTCACCTCCTATCAAACCCTTGCGACAAGGTAGAACATAATGCCATCTGGCTGCTCGCTTGTTTTTGCTTTTGTACGCAAGAATGCGAACTCCTTTAACCACTGTTCCTTGTTTTAAATCGCAAATTAGTTGTTTTTTTTGCAGTGCTTTATAGAGCACTCAAATTCATTGTACTGCTGCTTGCGTTATTGACTTGGCTTCTTTGTAACTGTATTGTACTACATTACTTTATTGTAGCTTGAGGTTCATGGGCTAAGATCTTTGGCGACAAAAGACAGGAAAAGAATCACAGTGATAGCAACCACCTGTGACGACAGCCTCCTGAAATGCATGCAGGTTGCCCTGCGGGTCAGTGCAACCCATCCGAGAGTGCTCTTATGTCCCTGTTTTCGGCGCATCTGTTGCATTCAATCAGGCTCAAGCCCCAGCTGCAGGGCCTAGAGTGACGGATCATGGGTAATGGGAACATCCTCAGCTGTGAGGTTGTAAAAGCCCCATGCGGTGGCCCAGTGACATTGCTTATAGCTAGCTATAGAGACATCAGCGCTCATCGTTGATCCTCTGTGAGTAAAGGATAAAACAAAGGATCAAGGGATGTGATACTGTAGACATGCATAAAGCATAGTGTGTTGTGTATATGCAAACAAAAAAAGCAGCTAAGTTTGAAAGACCTAGTTCTAACCTCTGTTGTATAATTAAATGCCTCTACCCAGTCTATGGGTCCGTTTGTGCCTTCTTTCATGGTTTAAACCACAAATGGTGACCATGTGTTATTCTGTGGCCAGCAGGGACTCCCCATAGTGCCTTTGTTCTTGAAGAATTGGCGTACTATTATTTTTTTGACATCTGACAGTGGCAATACAGTAGCCAGTCTTAGCTGTGCTTTTTAAGTTCTAAAGGCCCAGTAGATGGGAGGGTTATTTCTCTATGCTGCATCCAGACAAAGTCAGACCTTCTTTATGGGCATCCCTCCTCTCTATCTTCTTCCCTGAAGCAACTGTCCTCTTTTACGTTCTGTGGTCTTCTTGATTGGAGCCATGGTCTGCACTCCAGGCTTATCGACCACCAGAACTACAACAGGAAAACGCTTCTCCTGGGGTCTGTATGCTAATCCTGCATTGACTGGCAGCAGCTTCAAATGCTCCACTGGACTGGCAGTTCCTCATAGTCACTGATCAGAATGGAAATAATAGACCCAGAATAGACTGCGATTTACTGTGTGCCTGTTTTCACCTGAGCACTTGCCGTTTAAAGGCACTAATTCAAGCGACGGTGTGCGAAATTAACCACTTCACACCGTGGCAGTGGGATTTGTCATTTAATTTTCAGTTTTCAAAATGATTTTCCTGGCAAAACAATTGTCGCTACAGATGAGACTGAAGTTTCCTAGAAATAAGAGTGTCACTATATTTTATTCACTTTTTAAAGGTTGTACTTTTATTTTAGATGCCTCGTGTTGGCTGCTTATCTGTTATAAGGTTGAAAAATATTCCCTAATATTAACTAATAATACTAATATTAATTGCCTTTTTGAAATAGAAATGGTTAACGGATGCTATTGGGAACATTTTATTTAACTGCTGTTAAATAAAACGTCTTTTTTTATGAAACTGATGCATAATTTATAACACAGGCATCTCTCTTGTATGTTTTGGTTTAATGCCACTTATCTCAGTTAGTAAGCAAGCTGTTTCTCGAACTTGTTCTCTGAGTTTTAAATTGTCCACTGTTCAAAATCAGCTGTGCCCATCATAAGTACTTAATCTGTGACCATCAGAGCCACCCAGCTGTTAGCCAACTATGCAGTACTCAGATCTGATCAAAGATCAAACACTGGGCTGCAAGAAGGGCTGCAAAATATATCAAAGTATGGTTTGCAATAACTGAATGTCTTAGTTAGGTATAGTCCATTTTAGGTGGATGCAGATAGCATGGAGACTGCTGTTAGCAGTTGTAGTGATGCCTTCTTATGCCAGATAGAATGTGAAACATAAATTATATATATATATTTTATATTGGTTATAAAATTTTAAGTTTAAGTAGATTTTACTATCATTTAAATTGATTTTACAAATTGACAGTATTATCGTATCACATGCAGCATATCACATTATTTAACAAGTTATTGCATAACACATTTTTTCCAATACCACGCAACCCTAGTTGCAAGGCAGTGTACAACAGCATAATGTAGCTGTAATAGGAATTAGGTGTTAGTTATGGAGGCACATGAAGATGTATGAAGATACAAAGCTCAATCTTTTTGCCATTAGGCAAACAAGCTCAAGCATTCGCTTCATAATATCAGTTAGGGTGACCTTTTTTAACTTTTCCGTATAGCTTTTATTTATGCAAGCCCAAATTAGATGTACCATACCAGTGCTACTCCAGGGGTAGAACAGGTGGGCTTGACCCAGGCTAGGTGCCTTCCTGTTGTGTAGGTCTCAGTTCAGGCATGCCACCTCTCTTTAGACCAACTTTTTCTCTGTGGGTTTCTGTTTAATCTGCAAGCATTTAGATAAGACCGTGCTGTCGGAGCCTGAGGTGGCGGTTCTAGAACCTCTGTGGTCAGATTCTTGTCCTTCGAAATGGCTGGAAGGTGACTGGCAGGTCATTTTACCCACACGTCTTCACAAAATATATAAACATTTGGCCCAAGAGAATAAACGCAGGGCAAATGCTGAAAAGCTGAAGTTAATTATTTAAAGTATTTTGTGGACAACTTTGAATGCTGAGGCAGATATTTTTTTCTGTAGCAGTCTCCTCTTATAACTGTAGCTGGCAACAGAATGCTTTTGGAAAAATTTGATATTTAGTCAAGTGTGCAGGAAATCAAAGCTGATTCTTCATAAGAGGAGATGAAGCTGCTTCAATTTACACTCCCTTCCACTCCTACACTCTTTATTGGAAATCTGGCAGTGTTGTACGCCAGAGATACAGAGCAGTAGAGAGTAACTACTCTAATTTTGAGAGAAGGCTCACTGCAGTTAGATCAGGGCTGTATGATCATAGGTGCTATGAAATGGGGATCAGGGCAATTAAATGTGGGGTAAGCAGACCTAATGTTGCCATCTCAGTTGTTTTTAATCAAAATTTAAATGAATATGAATATTGAATATTAAAGTCTGTGCTGGTGACCCCAGATCCTCTGGTGACCCCAGATCCTTTGGTGACCCCAGATCCTCTGGTGACCCCAGATCCTTTGGTGACCCCAGATCCTCTGGTGACCCCAGATCCTCTGGTGACCCCAGATCCTCTGGTGACCCCAACTCTTTAGTATCATTAAACATTTTTATAATATTGATGGTAGTTAGTGGGGTGACTTACATGATGGACCAATGAGCTCCTTCTCACACTGATGAAGTAACAAGCCATTATATTCGGCTCTGATCCAAACTTTCCTTTGCAAATGCAAAGCATGTATGTCAGACACTGATTTTTATTCATGGTGATTGTGTAACTGAGCACTTTTCTGGGTTTTACCCAAACAAATTTAAATGACTAATGAAATAAGCAGAGGAGTCTGTCTATGTTAATGTCAATCTTTTTCTCACTGAACGTATACTTTCTACAGCAAACCCTGAAGCAGAATCACTTCATGAATAGCATCCTAATTTAGTCTACAGCACCCTTGTTATTTCTGCAATCTCCATGTTGATTTGATGTCAAAATGGATCGTTGCAGTACGTGATGGTGAATCAAAAAGGATGTAGGCATTTAAGTTATGTGAGACAGAGCTCCAAAAGTGCACAGAGAGATATCAACAAGCACAGTCAGTAGGTGTAATATAGTTTATATATAGTTGTTTTAAGATTCTTAGTTGAGACACAATCCCGGATAAAGATTCTGAAGAGACATTGGTTACACCCATAATTTGTTCTGGTAAGAGGCAACGCTGGACAAGTCATCTTGTCATCTCTCAACTTTAAAAAGTTGGGGAGTCCATCCCCAAGCTCTACTTCCTATAACTGGAGAAATAACATAAACCTTTTATTTTGCAGCCCACCTCCAGAGGTTAGTCCAGCTCATGACTCTTCAGGAAACAGTTGGCTGTAATCTCCTCTGGTTCCCATAAAAGACCCCCTGCGGACAAGAGTCCAACTGCATTTCCTTTGAACAGACTGCTAATCCTTTTACCTTGGGGTGAATAGCTGCAGACTGAATTGCTAGTGTTTGCGTGGTAGCCTGGTTCTGGGGATGTTTTTGCCCCCCTTCGGCATTTCGTGGTCCCGCTCCTGTTATATGGTGTCTGGGATAATTATCCGCTCATTCAGAGTTTGACGGGACATGGACCACAAGGATCAGCCCTGTCATCTAGAGAATCCTCTTGAACCAGTCATATGGAGAAAGCTAGGAATGGTTTCCTTTCATCTCTTAAAACGGGATTGTGTTAGGGTGTACATTAGCCCAGGTCATGGCAAAGTTATATTTATCTCATCCTGTTATATACTATGCACATGATACCTCATTTTGTTTGCCTCTAGAACATTTACCCTTATTTTGTCCTTACCTTAGGCCTCAGTTAGCCAAAAGGTGTGGACCGATCTGACTTTTTTCCATTTTGCCAGTTGCAAATACTCCAGGAGCAGTTTTTGGCTGCAATTTGACGCAATTTGTCTCAATTACACTTCATTTATAATTTTTCCGTTGGCAGTACACAATGTCTCATGTTTGGAACTCTCTAAGTCAGTATTGAGCAAGCACTTTCTGGCTTGTGTGTGCACTCACAGTAACGTTCACATGCAATATGTTTTCCAATTACGCTCAACTAAAACATATTTTCACGCAGCATGCATCAGTAAATCGAGCTCTGCGTTTTCTGCTTGCTGATATATTGGTCTTGACCCATAGAGAAGTTTGGCTATGAGTGGAGGGACCTTGACTGGGCCGACCAACGCTCTTCATTTAGCGCGTTTGCTTTGCAGCTACTAACCTTGACTGCGGCATAACCTCTGTTAGGCCTTTGGGGAAGCAGTGATTTCAAATGAATTTTATGGAAAGTTCATGGTCTCTCAGGCAAGACGTGGTCGTATGATTGCAGCTTTTATTGGGATTTGCTATATTATTTGTTTTTGGCCCTCAACAAGGTTAAGAGGTTGTTTAGTGGGCGAGGTCGGGTCACAGCTGTCCTGAGCTGACAGCCCGGGCGGCACACGGAGCACGCGGATCAGCTTTGACTCTCAAATCTCAGAATCTGATGCAAATCCGGCAGTATTTAAACCTCCAGATCAGCCTTCCCAAATCCTTTCAAGATATTCTTGGCTCGATTGGGTGGCATTAAAGGATCATAGCAGCAGAACAAAACATCGTCTGGCAGAAAGAGAGAGAAAGCAACAGAGGAGGGAAAATTAGAAATAGAGAGAGTGCGCAAAAGGGCGAGTCAACTGAAGGTTTTACAGTTACTTGCATCAATGGAAATCATGGATCACATTAACATTTTCTGTTTTTGCAGCCCCCTAATTTTCTGTTTTAGGTTATTTTGTTTGTTCATTTGCTGTGATCTCTGTGCTCACAGCCTGCTCTGGTAAAATCCTGTGTAATCCCATATGGATGCCTGTGTCCAATGCATTTCAACATCTGTGTGGCATTTTAAATACAGCTCTCACGCTTTGACCTGACCTACATATTATATTGTTACTTGTTGTTTAGTAAAACTTTATGCAGAACACAAATTGCATGTCTTGCTCAAGGGAGGGACTCTGCTGTTTTCTCAGGGATCATATCTGTAACCTTTTGCATTTTCAGCCTGGAGATATAACTGCTAGGCTGCCAATATAGTATGAGTAGTAAAATCAAGGGCACAGTGGGAATACTTGTTTAAAGTGATCCCCTTAGATCAAACACCATCCATTACTTTTATGTGAGGACTCCAGTTCATGTGCTGGGCTGTGCTGTGTGTGATATTTTTAAGATAACAGTTTATCGATTACTGGAGGAAATTTAAAGCATTACAGAAGCCAGGGTTGAACAGTACTTTATACAGTCATGCAAGCATTTGACTAACATTGCAATTTTTGTATATACCTTTAGGAAACAAGCTGGGTTAAAGAAGAAAGAGAAAGAGAGGAGAAATGAGAGGGTTTTAGTCTGTCTTTTTTTGAGGATATTGATGGCTCTTCTGTTGAGCCCCAAGGTTATAGGATGCATTTTAGCGAAGGTTCCCGATGAAATCCATTCATTCACTATCACAAACCAGGGACACACTGTGCTTCACTCTGCCAAACTTTAAACCTTCTGTTCTATCAACAAACTGAATGGAAGAAGAGATTAGGAGTTCTACACGGAAGTTTCTCAAGCTCACAGGTTTAGTTCCACTCAAGCTGCCTGTCAGAGCGTTTGCCAGGCTTTACCTCAACATGTCTGGCAGCGGAGGGGTGGGCCACGCAACTGCTTTTCAGCTGCTTTTCATCTCTCTTTGCATTGGTCTTATCTTAGCTTGTGTTTTTGTGCAAAAATGATAACAAAGATTTTTTGACTTATGGAAACCAGCTCTTATAAAGCACTGACTTTGCTCTGTGTATATAGATGTGTATGTATGTAGAGACTGTTTTTCTCTCTAATCTTCAGATAAAAGCTTGTGTAAGTTTCTCTGCTGGACATCAGCACATGCTGGCTGTTACACAGATCTATACTAAAGAAGAAAATGAGCTCAGATGCTCAGCTTCTGTAAACGGTTTTGTTGTGGAGAGGGAACACTGTGCTTCTGTGTGTGTAACGTAGGTGAGGAGATCAGAGGCTTTACATGTAGTTTGTCATTCCCCATCCTCCCCCATGGCCAATGAGAGCTGCTTCACTCCGCTGTCCTTACAAATAGATGCCATTGATTGAATCTGATTCCTGTGGATAGAGCAGGATTATTGAGCAGCCCTCCCTGATGTCTCACAGCCCGTGTTTGGGGAAAAGTTTCCTCTGTGTCTTCTTTTGTTGGTTAAATCAGAGGGGGTTTCCTGTGAGCTTCTCCCTGTCTGATGAGAAACAGATCTTTAGAAATGCTCTACCTTCACTCTCTCTCTCTTTTTCTCCCTCTCTGTTCAGACAATGTTATAACCCGGTTTAACAGGTGTGACTATGGAATTACCTGTTTGTATGAACAAACAGAGTCAAGAGCCTTTTCTGTTCTTGTGATATTCACACCAATTACAGAATGTGGTTGTCACTCTCGTTTATACCCAAACTGTATGTCTACATAATTGTATAACAGGACTGGCAACTGTATTCTACTACTGTGTGAATGGAGCCTCTCGCCTGAAATAGTCTTTACATATTTCACACACATCATGAGAATGCCTGTGGCTTTAAAAAGACTGGGAATACAGAAATAGAGTTTTATAAAAAGGTAAGAAAAAAATGACCTCACAGATATGTCCATTCTTATTTTACTGTGACTCTGAGGAACAGCATCACAGGTCCTTGAAGGAAGTCTGTGTTCCACTAACCTCTGTGACACCTCGGACCTGAGGGGAGTTACTCTAAGTGACCAGAGGCACTGAAGCCTCATTAAATACTCTGTGGGATGATCCAGAAACAAAGGGCTTGTTTGTAGTGTGTTGAAGAGAAAATTAACTCCACCGGCTTTCACAGGCGGCACTGAGATGTTGCTACTTGGATTTAAGACTGAGCCAGCCACACAAAGGTCTGCATCGGCTGAAATGAGAGTGTGATAGTTTATGGTGTTTTGGGACTTGTCAAGTCAGAGAGAGTTTATGCTGTGCCTCACCCCTCTTAAAGGGACAAATAGGGCCCGACTGTTCCATCATCAGACAAGCCACAGAGATTATGAAGCAAGATTTTTTTCCCCCCTTCTTTGCACAGCATCCTGCACAGCTGATGTTTTTGTTAAGTTTAATAATTAAAAGTGATAAATCCTATTTTTCCTATTCTCTGTTTCTACAACCACGTCTACAGAAACACTTAAGATCTACGATGAGTACTTCAGCTCTCAGATACCCTCTGCATTTCCCTTACAGGGTCTAAAAGTTCTGGCCTCTTTTTTATGCTAAGCGTCTGGAAACCCTAGTTTGACCTAGAGGTAGGTGACTGCTGTTGCCCCAGACCACATTAAAGTGGCTGTAACACAACCAGAGTAAAATTAAAGTAACAGAGTAAGATCGAACGTGACAGAGCTGAAAGCTTGTGTGACAGAATTGCTTCTCAGCCATACGGAACACTTCTGAGTTTGTGTCTGTGTATGTGGATGGTTGTTTGGCGGTCACACGAAATTCACAGGACAAATCCCAGGTGGAACCCATGAAGGACAGACATTTCTCAAGAACATTGAAAACTGTTCCTCAGCCACAGAATAAGTTAAATGAACTATGGAGGAATGTTTTTCTTTTCTCTGTGCTAAGTACGATTAGACTGAGCTGTCGTCCTTTGTCCTGTCTCCACATGAGCCAGTGTTATTTTAACAACTTCAGGGATGATTTTCATTGGCTCTCCACAAGCTCTTCAGATGTGAACGTTTGAACAAAAGATAGGCCATATAGAAGAGTTTTTGTGTCTGTATTGAATTACTAAAGTGCTCAGGAATGGATGAGTCATTCATGTGGGGGCATCTGTAGCTTTAACTCACCGTTTTTATTTTTTTGGTTTTCTCTGACTGAGGAAAGTACTTGTGGTCCTTTTCAGAGGCGTGTTGTGTAGATTTCTATCTAGAAGAACGTTACCTCTGCAGTCCTTTAAGGACAACTCTCCTGATAACGCTCAAGTATGATGCCCGTCAAAGCAGTTCGCCCTTAGATGTGTGTTCTCCTAAGAAAAGTCTGAAATGCCATAAAAAGTTAAAGATATTCCAGCTCTCCAGTGTGTCTGTTACTTGATGTGTAAATCTGAATTGAGCTGGATTCCTGCTTCTCTCCTCCTCTGCTGTAGGAAATACAGGTTTCTTTACATTTAAGCTGCAGTTGAGGCCTCTTATGTTTGGTTTTCTCTCTTTCTTAGTAATTGAATATGGAGTTGTGATTTAAATATGTTGGCCATGTCCTCCATTTTGAACCCTCAACCCATATTGTGTATGAAAGCAGAAGATTAGTGTAGTTTTAATTGGTGATAGACACACCTGCTTCCAGGATAATCAGCAGGGACCCAGCGATGTAATATGGTATTGTCAATATCTCAGTGACAACAATAATAATATTGTGATTGTTTAGTTATTATTGTGATGCGTCTTTTGTAAAATCTTTTACTTGCTTCCCTTCATCCCCTTTTGAAAGTCAGTGTTTTGAATAAATTATATTCTTTTTTCGGGGGTTTGGTTTTTGGTTACAAAAAAGTTTAACCAATACAGTATCAATCACTACTTTTATTCCATCCAGTTAATAGTTTCGGCACTTTAATTTTTAATTATACATGGGTTATCTATGTACCCATCTATGTACCCAAGTATTAATTTGTATTACCACTCATCTGTTTTTGCATTTATAAGGGGAAAAAAATGTAATTTCCTTTTAAATTATTTTTAAAAATGTATTTTTAGTGACACATGACGTTTGTACAGCTTTTGTAATATTTGTGGTGCTGAAACCAAAGCACATCAATTGTTTTTTTTAATTGATGAATGCTCATAGATAATTGGTTGCAAAAGTAACAAGCTTCCCACTAATTGGTCAATTTGATTTGTTTTCTTAGGCGGAGGGAGAAGATAATCTGAAGAAGATGCAGCTGATGGAGCTGGCAATTCTGAATGGAACATACAGAGACACCAACATCAAAACACGTAAGAACACACAAGCGTTTAAACAGGAGTTTACTAACTTATGCATGCACTCCAGGACCAAAACACTCACGCATCAACACATCAAGACAGGCATAAGATTAACCATTAAAGATTAATGTTAGTTCACAGTTAATGTTAGACTACAGAGATTTGCATGAGTGCTTACACATGCACTCTTAAACATTCATACAGGAAGAGCAGTTACATGCACGTACAAAATATCAAATCTAAACCAGCCATAATCTGTCTGTTAGACCCACTGTTAATCCGGATGTAAGTACACACACACACACACACACACACACACATTTCTTTTGCTGTGCTGTCTTTCTCTGTACAAATGAGCATTTAAAGAAAGTACTGAGTTCATGAGTTCAACAGACTTCAGATGCTTAATTCCAAATAGAATGACCTGCCCACAGTGTAGTGTATCTCTCTCTCTCTCTCTCTCTCTCTCTCTCTCTCTCTCTCTCTCTCTCTCTCTCTCTCTCTCTCTCTCTCTCTCTCTCTCTCTCTCTCTCTCTCTCTCTCTCTCTCTCTCTCTCTCTCTCTGTTCCTAATGCAATCAAACTCGTGTAATCTTGCTGTTATTCACAGATTCATTTTGCTGCATGATTGGTGGAAAATGTATGGGTGTGTTTTAGGGTTTCTTTAGGTCAGAAAAGTATTGCTTAAACATTCACATGACTCCTCCCATTTTGTTCATATTCATTATCGTAAAACTTAAATGCATTTCTGCATTGACATAGATGATTTTGGGCTTTTATATGCAATTCTCTAACATTTGCATAAATTAATGGATAAGCAAATAAGCATAAATGGGTGGGAAGAGATTTGTGTCTGTATTTGGTTTTGTGAACGTGCATGAATATATGGATATGTATGACTAGGACATCTTTTTAAGAAGCATCTTTTTTATGTATTTTCTATGATGTAATCTAGCTTGACTTCCATGCAGAATGTTAACAAAAGCCTTATTTTCAGCCATGTTGTAGTTATTTCCTCTCCACATCTGCACAAAGGTCCTGGTGGCATGTAGAGGGTTATATAAATGTAGGAAAGCTTCTATGAAGCTTCTGGGTTGGTTCTAGCACCGCCAACATGAAATCAGTTCTAGAACATCAAATAGGAACCAATAGTGGAACCATTATTATATCCATAAGACATGAACATGGCTGAACCAGACTGAAGCAGATTAAGCACCAGTTTACATGCTGCACTACATGCTGCAGGACCTTGAGTTCAGAAGTGTGTGTCTTTGATCAGTTACACTGTGTTGCATTAGAGATGATTGCTTTGCCCTGGTATGATGAATCATCAGTTTCGCTAGTGTTTATTAATTTTATTTAATGATTTTATTTAATGATTTTGGTTGTGGGTTTTGTGTTACTTTTCTTTACAGTGTAACTTTATTTGTAGTTTGTTGGCCATCGCATGGACTAATTTCCTTTTTATTTGTTCCCCTGCCCCTTTTTCCCTCTTTTTGTGTGCTTCTGTTTTCCTGTTTCTGCCTGTGCTTTCCTCACGTCTCCTGTCCAACTCTTCCTGCTTCTGAAAATTTTATACATGTTCACATGCCCAAACCTCTCTCTCTCTCTCTCTCTCTCTCTCTCTCTCTCTCTCTCTCTCTCTCTCTCTCTCTCTCTCTCTCTCTCTCTCTCTCTCTCTCTCTCTCTCTCTCCCTATATCTTCATCTTCCCTCTATATCTTCATACCTTTCTCTGTCTTTCACTCTTTCATTTACAGCAGCCACCCTTGCATTTTCTCTTGCAGCAGCGGCAGCAGCTGCTCAAGGTCCGCGTCTGATCGCGGCCCCTGCGGGTCAGGTCCTCCCCCCATCCGCCCTCAGACCCCCCACTCCGGCAGGGACCCCCATCATGAACATCATCCGGCCCACTCAGATGGCCACTGTGTTACCCAACGGTACCCCCACCCTGGTGCCCCCAGCGCCTGACGCGGGCATCATCTACACCACGCCCTACGACTACCCTTACGCCTTGGCACCCACATCTCTGCTGGAATATCCTATCGAGCACAGCGGAGTCCTAGGTAAGCGGGCGTGGGGGCTCGGCACTTCATCCTTTGGTGCTCTTCAAGAGGGCACTGCAGGGATGTTTTACGGGGGCTTCTTGGATGGGGCGTCGCCAGGCCCCGTTCAGGACTCATTGAAAGGTAAATATTTAATGACTAGTTCATGCAAGCTGGCTAGCTTACCCAGGTGATTAAAGAAATAGCTTCATGTGGAACGTTCAGCTGAGACGGGCTGGGAAAGGGACCACTTACCTCTGTCTTAAACAAGGTGTTTCAGTCTTTTCTTTTGATTTTTGGTTTTTGCTGCTGTGTAAGAAATCTCCTCTCAGGATATACACACACACACACACACACTTTTGCATACAACGGCAACACGCTTGCTCGCACACAGCTTTTTTCCTCCTTCCTCCCTCTTTCTCACTTGCCGGAGGCTTCGGCAGGCAGGCTACTGGTGGATCCCCTTGGATTTCTCCTGGCTTTTGAAATCATTTCTCTCTTCCCTGCTTTAGCAGGCGTTTGGTACCCGTGCTGAGTTTAAGAGAAAGAGAGAAAAAGAGTCCAGAGTCCCGTTGGGGATGTTCATTAAATTCTTCCACTATTCTCACTGTCTCCAGTTGTCTTATTTTTACCCTTGTGAACTTGCGTGCCCGACCTTATTCATAGAAAATTACCCATACTCCCTTGCCTGGCAAGAGGCTTCGGCCAACACTCAAAATGAAGAATGATAACCATGGTTATGGAACAGGATGTTACATCATTACCTCTTTACAAACTCTACGCTTTGCATCATAACTGTTTGTTTGCAAACGTTTAGTGTGCAGATGAGAAGTGAGCATTTTAATGGACATGATGATCAATAGCATTGATCAGTTTGCTTAAAAATATTTTGATTAATAGTCACCGAAGAGATCATGTTCAGTAGCAGCTTATTGCTGTGCTTGAATAGCTTCGGTTGTGTGGTCATTCAAAGCTGATTAGAGTTCAGTTCACTGAATGCTGTACTGTCAGGACCTTTGGGCTTAGGCCGTTCCGACTGTACTGGGTTTACACCTTTAAACGTCAGCACTCACAAGCTTAGCAGCCTTTTATTTACTTACTGTATTGATCCAACATCTAGACCAGACCAGACCATGTTCTCTCTATCTCTGTCTCTCACTCTCTGAGCTTCTGTGCAATCAGAAGTGATTTGCTGGACATCTGCTGTTGCAGCTTGGCACATGGGTGTGCACGCACACACACTAAGAGAGAAACGTCAGGATTTCTGTACAATTTCTCCTGAGAAGAGTAAGGATTTTTTTTCCTTAGCAGCTATTCTGTGATATTATAGTGACAGTTTTGTACAGGGTATTTTATTATGTGTTTTTTTGGCAGGTGCCACATTTAGATGTTAAAGAGGAAATAAACATCTTAAAGCATATTTTTGGTAGGACAATAAGTATTTGAATGACACAAGGTCACAAACTTACGTTTTAAAATTGTCATTGTTAGTCTCGAGTGTGATTTCTTTTTGCATAGTTTAAAAACAGTCAAATGAAAATTATTTTAGGCATTCTTCTGCTGGTTTTATTTAATAACCATAAGTCTAAAAAAAACAGCTCCTTTCACTAATCACATTATATATCCACTTTGCAACAAATATTTTCTCTGGTGTGAATGGGTCCATAGGTATTCATTGCTTACATTTTCACACCAACATTTGTGAAGTTTTGTGGGGCATATTGACAAGTTCCTTTTAAGTTGTACTTTGTATGTTACCTCTAAGATTGACTGTGCAGGAGGTTAGTAAAAACATTTATCTTACCATTAGCATGCTAAGCATTTGTTTTAACTCTACATTCCAAACATCTCCTCCTCAGTTTTTGCTGCTGTATTCTTGTGAACAGAGTATTTGTGTCAGTTTGCTGAAATATAACACAAATGAGCCAGGTGCTGTCATACAGTAATCACAGGGTGTCAAAAATTCCGCTATAATGAAATGGGTCCTTTTCCTAAGATAAGTCTTTATTTTTTTTAAATCATGTTTCCCTACCCGCCCGTCTCAAACAATCCTGTAAGTCAAACCAAATTGCTATGTAATTTTTTTGTATGCATTTATCAGTTTTTTCATGCATTTTCTATCTTTCATGTTGATTTTGTAAATGTGAGTGTATTTTACGTGAAAAATTGATAAATTTATATATAGATGAGAATTTATGTAAAGCCTGTTTCACAGCCAGCCTGCACAGGTCTAGTCTTGTTTAAAACAATTTAAATTAAAAGTCAAAATCAGATTGTGTTCTAGAGTGAGTTCAGAATTCAGTTTCAGTTCTGCTCTAGAATTCTGTTTACTGGAATTCTAACATAGCAGTTGAGACAGGTCTGAAGCAGTCTTGCTATTTTCCTGCAGGCTTTACATTTGTTTTCCACTTGGTCTGACAACTGTCTAACCTTATGGACCTGTTATAATCTAGGTGCAATGGCTACTAAAGTGCGGAGACATGATTCGCGGGTCCATCCTTACCAAAGGATAGTGACCGCAGACAGAGGTTAGTTAGAAAAGATACTTCTACCTTTTCATTCTTTCTGTGTTGCTCTTTCTCTGAATAGGGGAATTTCAGCGAGAGATGCTTAATATAACACCGTTTACATACCAAAATCTCCTGGAAACACTCAGGTTTACAAAAAAATACACAGTAGACTTTCGATTGTAACCGATGTAGATTCTGTTTGATCAAAAGCCTTTATATATGAATGTATTTTTTGAGTGCATCAAGATACAAAAATAGAATTTTTTTTTTTTTTTTTTTTTTTTATTGCAAAGAATGGACTGGAATAAGTTTCTGTTGCCTTCCAAGTCAACTCCTTAAGCTATTATATCACAGATTTATTTCAGGTTAAGCATGTCAGATTTTGTAAAAGTTGTACTTTATGCCCAGCCAGATCTGATGGTCCTCTTGACAAACATTTATGAAAGGTGCTCTTTCAAAGAGTATTTTTATAGCAGATGTATTTTTGATTTGTGTATACTGAAAAATAAAAAATCAAAAGTGATAATTCGCGACTTTTTTGTTTATTTGCATAATGTCGCACTAGCTATCTTATTCCCTCACAACTAATTACACTGTTCGTAACATGCATTTCAACTCGACACTAAATATTACTAGTTTTTGTTTGTGTTTTTTCTGTTTGTCTATGATACCTCTCTGCTTTTGTTTGTGGGAACACGGGGCATTGTTAGCGCTTTAATTACATGTAATAACGTTCTGATTGGAACTTTGATCATGATATTAGCATGTCATGATCATAACAGGGTTTAGCTTGTGTTTGTCTCTTAGCCATTGGAATTGGGGTTTAAACACAGATTGCATTCATTTTGCTGTTAAAATGATGTCATTCCGGTCTTTTCTTGCTGACTAATATCTCTTCTACTTTTTCCTTTTTGTTTTCATTTTTGTTCCTAACCACCTAGCCGCCACCGGCAACTAACAAATGACCTCTGAACTCTGAACTCTTCACCCAATGATGAGCCGCCCAAGCCTGCCTGCTGATCAGATTAACTGGTAATTGCCTTTTGCTAGCCTGGTGGACGCAGAGAGAGGCACCTGTCCAAGCAGTGACCCTAACACAAACCAACATAAAACACCACCCTCCATACCAACATGTTGTGTAGCAATTATAACGATGATACTCTTATTATTTTATGAGTTTATGACCTTTAGTGTGTTTCTTTCTTTTTCTTTTTAAATCACAAATGTTTGGGTGGATGTTAACAGTGACGTTGCATACCCAGAAATCTGCACTGAAGTTTAAAAGCAATAAAAAAGCGTCTTCTGCTAATTCAGCCCTTAAATGCATTTACACTTGCAAAGCTCATGTTCAAAAAGCAAACTTGGTGACCCTGGATTTATCAGTCATAACTCTAAACAGGGCATCAGGATCCAGATTATGTCTACACACGCCCCCTGAAAAAACATTGTTCCCCACCCATTGAATCTGTGGTCACTATGAATTAACAAAAGAAAAAGAAGGAAAGAAATCTGCACTCACACCAACTTGTGAATTTCCTGTCCTTCTCTGATATAATCATGTGTTTTTCAGTTAATGAGTTTATTTGTACTGTGCTGACACATTCTGGGTGTGCCTGATGAGCTGACCAAGAGCATGGCTACAATGACAGACTGCAAAAAGCTTGTTTTTTTTATTTGTTCTGTTACTTCTCTAATTTGACTTTATATTTTATGTTTTCATGTATCCTATTAGTGTTTTGCAATACTTGCAGGTTAATGTATGTGCTGGTAATTGCAGCATTGGTGCCAGCTCAGTAGGGGGCAGTAAGCAGAGTCAGGCAGGGCAATAGAGGTGTTTTTTTTAGCAGGAGATTTGGGTGAAGTGTTTATGGAGTTCATTTAAATCTAGGATATTCAGGGTTGGACAGCTGGGATATAAACCGGAATCAGTTTACTGAACTATGCCATCCCAAAAAACTCAACCCCCACTTATAGTGCCTGAACTTTCTAGAAATCTTTTGAGCTGTGAGAAGACAAAAAATAGTAAAGTATTACGTGTGCGCATTTAGCCAAAGGGTTTCCATTTAATACATTTCTATATACGAGTATGTATCTAATTGCCAAGGGTTCTGTCATTAGTCTAGAGTGTGAAAAGGTTTGATTGTCATGCCTGTATCTGTTTATGATAGCGAATCAGAAATGGTTGAAATGATGATGAATTTTCCCATAAGACGCTAATTTTCTTGAGGATGTACTAAACCAATGAACACTAAGGAAGATGAATGAGCTAGTCAGAAAGGGTGTGTATACACTTTGGTTCTTTTCTGTTAAGCTGAATTGACTTACATTTTATTTTTTACTCTCTCCATCACACCTTACAAAATTTAACCCACTTAACTGAGCTGAAACAAAATGCAGGTGTTCTTTTAAAGACCTTTATCGATGTTTCTCTAATTTACCAGTAGAAACGGTTGCGAATGATTAGTGCTTTTTTTTTTTACTAGCCCTCCAAACATCCGTATAGAATAGCCCATCCACAATGTGTCCTGCACACTCCCCCAATTTACTGAGCCCGCTCATTTCTGTACACCCTTTCAAGAAAACATAGGATGTGAAAGCCATGTCTGCCTGTTCAAATTGCTTTATACATACATGATATTATATATATAAATTGTATAGAAATGTAGATATGTCATTGCATATTAAAATACAGAAAGATCAAAATTAGATACTTTTACAGGGTGCTGGAGAAAAATATATATTTTTGGCAATTTTAGCTTTTTATACTTAACTTGCAGTTTAAAAAATATGAAACATAATACAAAAAATATATATAAAAAGTTAGTAGAGTAGTACAGCGAAAGGTGAAGAAATGTTGTGTAAGTTTGGACTCTATTGGCCAGGAGAAAAAAAACTGACCAAAATAGTCAAACTTTGGGACGTTGGCGAAATTGCATGATGTGGAAGGAAAAGATTAATCTGAATGAGTACATTTATGGACATAAGTGCCTTACCCACTGTCGTTTCTTTTTCCGAGTGTTACATTGTTCAATAATATTCAGCACCAACTAGGTTAGTGCAGAGCGGGAGGGTTTAGAAGCGGAAGCACCCCAGGAGTTAAACCACAAGGCTGTCACAGTGTTGTGCCACTGAATCTATTCTATGCAAAGGAATAGCAGTCATTTGACAAGCTAATTATGTGCCATGATTCGTCTTCCCAAAATTAAGTTGAAGTTATGTTTTTTCCTTTAGTCCATTTGAACAGTGTTTTATTTTTCTTTATTTTATCGCATTATATTGTTATATTATGAGGACAAAATCAGTAATGCTGTCTAATATAATTGGTTACTGTGATTTTTTTTTTTATTTTTTTTTTTTTTGTCAAGAACAACTGCCAATCATGATGTGGAAGTCTGCCAGGTGTTTGTTCTGGAAGGGACATTTCTAAAAAAACTGAAATTGGTTATTTTACCTTGAAGATTTGATGTTACCAGAAACCTCCCCTTGTTTCAAGATGTTTTAAACTGGAAACTTTCAATCATCATCTCATTCTTTCTTGAAAGCATACATTATGCCACAATTTGATCTAATTCTTTTGCCAAAAAAGTATAATACTTTTTGTTTGTTTGTTTTAAAAAGACAGGGAAAGCAGACAGTAGAATGAAAATATTTAGTTTACTTTCTGTCTTTTTTATAGATGCAGCCTTACAGTGCACTGATCTGAGTAATGGAAATACAAATGCAGGGAAAGTGAAAATGATGCATTTAAAGTATTACTGAAAAGAAGGTTTGCAGGGATATTCACCTGAAACCGCATCAGAATCAGAAACGCCAAGCGGCCATAGAGAGCCACAGTATCAAGTCACACACTTGCGATCAGACCTTCTCTAAGCAGCCCATCACCATCACACAGTTTTCAGTCATTGAAACAACCGGGAGAGTTCATCACATTGCCAACAATGACAAAAAGATTACACTGCAGTTTTGTTTCCTGTAACCCTGGCAGTCTCCAGTGTGATCTTGTTCTTTGATTTTGTTACATATTAAAGGTCAATGTTTATTTTTCTCAGTGTTAGATACATTTTGAAGCATAATGAAATGCAATATTAGAAGAGCAGAGACGACTACAGAGAAATGGACAGTATTAAGTGAACCCCCTCTGCCATGTTACTATGTGCTGTTATTGTTTTGGAGTTTGGGTTAGTTTATCAGGTGTTTGGAGAGATCTCTCGCATTCTCCTCCGCCTGCCTACTACATGTGTAATAATGTAAATTACAGCCATTGTTACAGGTTTCTAATGTATTTTTCTAACTTCATTTTCTATGTACAAGTCATTTTTTTCTGATCTTGTGTGATGAAGCCCACTACATTATTTTTTTTCATGTTCTCTCACCACTCTTCGTCTCAGCCCACTCTTTATTCAAATCTGTCTCTCATCGGGAGCGTTGCCTTTCCTACAGTTTTTTTTTCTCGCTGATTTCCTAGCTTGTTTAACTCATTAGTTTTTCTTGTCATAGGTATTTTTACATGCTTGCATTTAGTTTTTATGGTGTATGCTGTTATTTTTCTTATTAACCTCCTTGGCATTTATTTTAATAAAACATTCTTAGTAAGAATTTTACTAACTTTGCTGATATTTTGTGTTGTGTTCTTTTTTTTAACCAATTTACTGAATTTACTACTTTGGTCTGGTTCACGGACTAACACAATTAAATCTGGTGTGACCACCCTCACAGTTTTTTACAGATATGCACATACACGCGCACAAACATATTCTTCAGCGTCCACACACACACACACCATACATAGTTTATATGCTTTTACATATTGCACACACATACATTCAGATGCACTGAATCAACTACCACACAGTCTAACAGGAGAATGCACGAGGCAGTCCGTCCTTCACTTCACTGCTGCGCTTTCATCTGTGTTGCTGTAGAGATTTTCCCAAGCGCGTTGCTGCCCTGCCTTGTCTGCATCACTGTCCACGCAGTCTACTGGTGCTACTGGTGTTTCTTGTTTTATTTGTTTGTTTTGTCCTAAGGAAAACCGCTGCTTTCTTTGGAACTGGAAGTAACTCGGATTTAGAACTTGAGGGATTTAGATTTAAGGCTAAACCCACATATACTTTTTCCTTTCAAAGACTAGTAATAACTGGAAGAAATGTTAAGATTCTTTTTTGTTTTGTTTTAATAAGCTCTGAACGTAGTGCTTTTTTAACATGATCTAATAATAATGTCCAGTAATAACCTGCATGTCTTCAAAAATTGATGCAGTTACTGCCTTTAATAAATGTCATCCTGCCAAAAATTCTTGAGTATATCAGTTAGACTCTGTTCTTTCATTCGGCCATTAGACTTGATACAGAATGGGTCACATAGACGTTAAAGGTCGTTTGACCTGCAGAGGTGGTGAGATGAAGTCTGGAAGTGCTGCTTGCCGTTTGTTTTTACAGCGTTGTATACTGAATAAAAGCACTAACCAACTAGTCTGCCCTTAGTAACCGCTTGGATGAAAGCATTAACAAACCTGTCTGCCCTTAGGAACTGCTTGGGTCCTGTTGCCATGGAGACTAAATCCTCATGGGATGAGATAGTTAAGATAAGTTTTCTTTTTATATATGCAAATATTTTCATCGTGATATGTTGTTTCTTTGTAAACAACACAAGCCCAATGTGATACTAATTTCATATTTTTATTCATCATAAATTTTCCACTAATTTGCAAGCAATAAAACTGCACATATAAAGAGTGTGTTGTAGACCATGATTAACCCATGAGTGAAGCTTCAGAATGGAAAACATGCATCATATGTTGACTGGCTGGAGTAGAATTCCATCTTCATTTTGAAGAGCAATAAATAGAGCCTTAATATTATATTAATAAAGGGAAGGTGTCTTAGTGTGGTCTAGCGCTGCAAAAATGCCCTCAGGAAATGTTTCCTCACAGGTCACAATTACCAGCATCTAATTAATTAAACAATTAGTTGAATAATTTATCTGATTTTTGATGCACCTGTACTTTGAGTCAAAATACATTTTGTATTTGGAATTTTATCTAGTCAACGATGAGAATTTGGCATTTCTTTGTGTAGCACAATGGAAGAGTTGTTTTTCAATTGACTGTTAGCACCTACCAGTAAACCTGGTAAATAAAAGGACTTCAGTGAAAGAGTGTTTCCTTCTGTTTTAGAGTTTCCTTCAAAACCTCAAGTATTGTTCCAAGATTGAGTGACAATCTCTTGGTTCCTTATAGTGCCAACAATCTTTGCTTTTAAAGTCCCCATTTTGTATTTGCATATATCAATTTGCCAGTGTTTGAACTTCAGTGTGCCTCCACCATTTTTTTAACTCTTCATGTACTGTAGAAGTGTGTCCACAAATGTTTTTGTAACACTATTCCTCTCCTATGGCCATATGTAGCCCTCAAGAGGATAAAGATATTACCAAAATTACAAACTTCCAGATATTTCAACAGAAATGCATACAGCATATGCTGGATTTTTCTTTACATTTCTTTTATCCAAGAAAACACTTTGCTGTAAATGTAAATCAAATGGTGCAGAAAATCTCAAATTATCAGATTTGTTTCATTGTATATAAAAACAAATATGAAATTAAAATAGGAAAACAAAACATGTATGCACAACAAAACAAACGAGCGTTGCAGTGTGTGAAATAAACTGCAGTGTTTTCAGTGTGTTGCTTCTGATTGCTCAAATATGTATTTGGCTCAGAACAAACTGTGGAAAAAAATGTGGCTTTGTGCACAGGTAAGATATATTCAGAAAAAGAAACTACTGCAAGTATGAAAAACTTGCACACATGAAGGTCTAACCTGTAGGACGTGTGCGTGCGTGCGTGCGTGCGTGCGTGCGTGTGTGCGTGTTGTACATAAGCATTTTAACCAATCTGAATTTAACCACCAATCTGCCCTGCTATAATAACACAAAACTGTGAAGACCAAGAAGTCACATTTAAGATGGATTTTAAACCATCTCGCTTACTCAAAGTATGCCTTTCAACCCATCGCCCCATGGCTTGGATCACCTACCAACAGTGTCTCTCACTAGGGTGCTGGGAGTTTGTGGATCTCAGTGTTTTGTATAAAGGTGGAAGTCAGTTTTGGCCGGCAGAAGTTGAGCGATCAAAAGAGCGTTTATAACTGGTGCAGCTGGCAGCTCTATCAAAATAGGAAATAAAGAGGAAGAGAGGGAGGTGTCACAAGTAACAAATGATCCCAGTTCCTGCAGAATAAATCAGGAGCATTCATTCAGTACACAGCTGCGTGTGCTGTGTGTGATATGGAGAGTGTATTTCTGTGTGTGAGGAAGAGAGATGTTCTCTTGTACGTAGTTTTTGGCATCTTATGGAGGTTGATGAATGGCATCTTTTGCTTCTGGTTTGAATGTCCAGCTGGTGTGTAAGAACTTGCTACAATTCCAAATCCTGTTAATTGAGAGAGAAAATGTATTTTTATTTGTATCAGTGTAATAATCATGTTGTAATGATATGTCTGTATCAAAGTCATTGTCAAAACATTTAAGATCATTAAGTGTATAGTTACAATGTCACCTATAGAAGCCACCTTGTGTAACTGAAATTAAAGTGTGTTAATGGTGCATCAATGATCTTTTAATTTGCATGCACAGAAGAATAAACAAATGATTAGTCTTGAAACAGAGCAAGGTTGTCTGCTGCTTTAACAACCAATACTGGCATATAACAAAGGGAAGCACATAGAAATGACTAGAATTAAGTATACTCTAGACTTTTCAGTTACAGATTTAAATCAATATAAATTTATTAAATTGTTCAGTGAAGGCTTTGAAAGAAATGTATTTTTAATGCTAATATGTTTACATGTAGTACGACACTATATTGTCCTTTTGTGGCCATAGAATATTGTGGATATATCAATATAATAAGTGGAGGCAAATGTTTTTTTATTTTACCTTATTATGAGACTGGACTCTTTTGTAGGTTGTTTTCTGACCACAGGGGCGTATTTGATGTAGTTTGACTGCCATGAATAACAGAAATAATTATACTGTACAAGCAGCATGCAGATAATAACAGGTCCGAGGTGTCATTGGTTGACCAGGTGATGTGTAATTCACGAATGAAAGGAAAAGCAGATCCACAGTAAATGATAGTGTAAATGTGTGAGACAGAAATAAAATAACTGAAGAAATGAAATCAAAAGTCCATGTGTGTTATCTTTAAGGCCATTTATATGACTGAATTATTATATGACTGAAGTATTTCACTTACTGCAAAAACCAACCCAAATTTTTCATGACTTATTGGGCACTACACATATTTTTGTTTGTGTTTTATGCCACTTCTACAACAAAACAAAAGTATCTTATTTTATTATTATTCTTCTTTTATTGTATTATTTAAGTATGCTGTGTGTGCTGTGAAAATAACATTTTCACTGCCAAGCATCTATGGTGTTTTAAGTGCTATGTTGGGTGCTTTACTCCCCGCAATCCTACATAAACAAGCGGGTATAGAAATCCATGTGGCCCGTCTTTCTCTGTGGATGCATCTTCATCAGCTCTAGGTCTGAAGTCAGAGAACTGATCACACAGTAGGTCATTTTCAGGGTTATATCAAGCGAAAAGTCCTTCCAGAGCACTGAAACTATGTTCCTAAAATATCCTTTATCAATACTATCACTGAGACTTTTCACACCTGAAACGTCTTCGTGCATCAAGTAAACTTCATTGGTGAGTCAATCAGATTTTATTCTAACAAAAATTGCTAGTCACCTAAAGCACACTGTTTATTTCATTGAATTGTATTAAGTTGCTTGAGGTTGAACTTTGATGTTCACGTTTTATTTGTGTTTTGTGCTGCGATTAAATATTAGAAATGTTTGTGCCCTTCAAAAATACAAGTTGTTGAGCAGTGTTGTAGAATCCACCCCTCCCCCTAAACTCATAATGAATACTGTGATCCACTGTAGATACTTCATGTTTATGGTTTAGGCTCTTTTTATTGCATTTCAAACATAACTACATAGAAACTGCCATTACCTACAACTAGGAAGAAGGCTAACAATGCGCTTTCTTTATGAGGTCCAATACATTTAAAGAAAATAATTTCCAGGCATTAATAGTAGCAAGCCTAGCCTTGTTGAGCTGCTATTGAGCTTTTTAAATTTAAACTGCAAACAACATTTTCTTTTGTATTAAGTTTATGCAAAGACCAGAATCATCATTAAGGAGATATAGACCTGTATTAGGTTGGTCATTTTAACTAGGTTCTGGAGGAAATTTTAAAAGGCTGTCACTAAATGATTTGCAGAAGAATGTTGTGGAAGGATTTAAAAAATTTGAATTTTTACGCACAGGGTGGCATGAGTAATGAACGGCTGACTTGACATCTTGGCGCCTCTGATGTGCTGAATGTTATTTTTCTGTGTCAGAATGATGTTAATTTTCAGAGGGTGGGAATGCTGTAATATGATTTGCTACGATTAACACTATGTTGACTTCCTTTTTGTAGAACAGACGGACTCTGCATTAACATCTGTGCCTCTCGTTTTCTCTTTCTTGCTCTCTCCATCATTTTGCTCCATGATAAATGACCATTCTGTCTCTGGATGTGTGCTTCCTCTATTCCTCCAATTAATCTGTTTGGTGGGTGTAAACATTAAACTCCATGCTTCTGTGCCTTAGATTAATCTCTGTTGTCTAAAAACTTCTGCACAGAGCGAGGGAGGAAAGGCAATGTGCAAGAGGGCAGACAAGGTCGGTGTATGTTGTGAGTGTCAGTTCACTCAGGACTTCTTATGTTTACAATATGAATGCAATGCAGATTTCGAGAGACGTTTTAGTTCTTGCATCTGTGTTTGTTTTGAGAGTATAATGCGTCGCATTTCACTTTATCATATTTTGTGCTGAAAGTGTCAAGTGTTTAGCAGTTTTACATAGAAAAAGTTTGAAACACAGTTGTTAGAAAACAGTTATGTTTCATTTGCGCACCAGTGTTTAGAAGACTGAGCAACTGTTTGATGTCTTAAATTTCAATCTTAAAAATCTGTTTTTTGTTTGCAATGAGGCAAGATCATAAATGTTCACCTTCACATTTGTACAGAAAAACTGTTTCCACGCCCTTTTTAAAAGCTTCTATATTAGCTTGTGTTGACCGGATTACCTAAAATGTATGAATTTGCCATGAGAACTCAGTTTTAAACCAAAGTGACACTGACCTATGAACTGGAAAGTTACAGATATCTGCTATCACTTCTGTGCCCTTGAGCAACATACTTGGCCAGAAAAATTACTCCAGAGGGACAGCCCCTGCAGTTAGTGTCCAGTCAGATGAACGACTACTAATAGTACTTATGAGACAGACTAGTTCACATCTGTAAACTGTTGTGTAGTCTGTTGATATTGATATGTGTATTTGTCCTTCATGCATCGCACACTCTCTATTCCTCTGTCTCTCTCATCCCCATTCTGTTCTATCCTCCAAGTTGTGTTGAGAAGCCTCGCTTTTCATCAAGAACCAAACCAGCTCTTCGAAAATTTAATTTAATGTGACAGCCACATCTATTTCTCGGACAGAATCACTGTAGCTCTGCGGTCCACATTACATGCTACTCTACACAGGTGAACCGTGACCTACAGAAAACAAACAGCATGAAAACCACCCAGCTAATCATGAGGTTTATGCCTCACATCCTCCTTGTGATAGAAATAAACAAGGCGGTGTGCAGAGATGATTGCAAAATAATTACACAGATAAAGGAATTTTCCCCACTTGATTTGATTTGAGGAAAGCTTTGTGACGACATCACGGTCTAAATTGTTTTTGGAGGGCATTGTGACGACATAATGACATTCTGTTTCGAACGAACTGGGGCTTCAGTTGCTTTCAAGAGAGGCTGTGATGTTGTCTGTTTGTTTATGGAATTGTTGTTGTATAAGTTAATTGACTGCATTATTATATAACTACCATGCAGCATCCAGGAATACTGTTGCCTTTGTTTTCTTGACCTTTCGAAACATACAAAGACTGTCTGTCCACCTCCAAGGCACTGAGTCAGAATTTACAGCAGACACAATCTATGACCCCATCCGGCCCAAGGCACAGTGTGTGTGCCCGCCCGTGTGTGTGTGTAGAGAGCAAGCAGGAGAGTAAGTGTCCTATCATGCCTGTGTGTTGAAGGTAAGGGTTATTCCAGTCAAGCACTTAAGTCACTGAGGGGCTTCTACATGTCGGTTCTTGTCAGATTCTCCAGCTCTCTCTCTCTTATTCCCCCCCTCTCTCTTATTCCCCCCCCCTTCCCTCCTTCCTCTGTTCATCCTGTCTTCCACTTTTCTCTTCATTTCAGTTTGTCTTTGTCTCCTTTCATCTTTTTGTCTCTCTTTGAATCATGCTCCAGTAGACCTGCAGGTTTTAATGGCTCGCTGAAACAGTATGAAAGCAACGGGTACACTGACTCATTTTAGCCTGAGGTCTCAGACTGACTCTGTTTGTCTTTCTGTTTCAGCTGCCACTCTGCACTTTTCCACATTCTCTGCTCTGGTTAAATGCCAAAACGCAGCGATAAAATGGTCATTGTCATTTTATTGTGCTCAGAATAGCCCTTGCCTGCTCCCTTATATCAATCAGCCAAATGAGGCGCCAAGACATGCACCGCATGGCAGTAATAATAGAGAAAGTTCTGGATTTGATATACTTTCTCAACTGGTTCAGCTTTATCAGTAATGCATTAGAAGGGGTAATGGTGTTGGATATTAAGTTGGTCAACAAGTTCAAATCTTTGTGAAGTCATATCTGTTTGTTGTGAAATCATATCCTTTTATTGTGATATCAGGTCAGTTTATTTTGAAATCACATCAGTTTTTTTATGGAATCACATCAGTTTTGTATGGAATCACATCCGTTTACTGTGAAATCACATCAGTTTACTGTGAAATCACATTCTTTTAATGGGAAATCACATCCGCTTATTGGGAAATCACATCCGCTTATTGTGAAATCGCATCCGCTTATTGTGAAATCGCATCCGCTTATTGTGAAATCGCATCCGCTTATTGTGAAATTGCATCCGCTTATTGTGAAATTACAACCTTTTACTGTGCAATCCCATTCATTTATTGTGAAATCACATCAATTTATTGTGAAATCACATCGATTTACTATATTGTACCCTTTTATTTTGAAATCACATTCTTTTATTGTAAAATCACGTTTATTGTTATATATTTACTGTGGGATCTGGAATAATTATGATTAATTAAGAATTGTATTCTATTCTCAAGTATTTTTTGCATGATGAATATGTATTTGATTCCAAAGCTGACTGTATTATTTATTGCAGTGTAGGCTTTCATGGTTGCCAGGCAACATAACTTGGTGCATAAATATAGAATGTCTGGTCACAGGTGTGCGTTTATATGCAGTTTTCAATGGCTTTGAGTACAATCATGGCTCATACAATCAGAATTTAGAGTTGCTACAATGTATTTAATAAAAACACTTTTGGTGGTAGGCACACAGATACATTCAAGATTTTAAAATAGACGCAGAAAGACAGGATATCTCTCTCTCCCTCTTTGCATCAACAAAGCCTTCATTTCCCAACTCAGAAGCGATCCAGCAGAGCATGGTAGCAGAGAGAGAGATGAACTCCTGTCCTCATTCATTCTGCTCTGTTACTGCAATGGTCCGTGTCATGTTTGACTGGATCAGTTTGGGCCAAAGCAGACTGCAGTGATTTCAATTGAGTTGTGAGTGTGCGTTCGTGTCAGCCTGAAAGGCCTGCTGTTCCCCGCATAACGGAAGACAGATTGTACGTTTTGGGTGAAAAAATATCTCATATTTCATGCAGAGATATGATGAGAGAAATGAAACCGTTAGGAGGCATATATCATCCACATGAAAAAGAATGAGAATTATTCCTTAGACACTTTCAGTGGTAAAATTTGCATGCGGTTGTATCACCCGATTGTTTTGAGCCAGACACTGTCTAATGGGGAAGAGTCTTTTCTGTGCCTCTCATAAACCGTAAAGCTGTTCATGGAAATGACTTGCATTAGTGCATCTAATCTTTGTGTGTCAATGCATTGAAAAGCTTCTGTCCCTGACTAGAGGACACTTTTGATGAACATTGGAAGTCTTATCACAAACCCATTAGAAATTCTCCTGCTGGTTTAAATCCAATAATTTGTGCTCATCTTCTGCACATCAGCTGTGGGTTTTCCTGCAGCCTCCTGCTGCTTCAGAGGCAGATTCATTATCTGTTGTTTGGACAGGGATTATGCTGATCAAGGCAGCTTAAGGCCTCCGTTATAAAGACTCTTAATAAAATTTGTCTGTCGAGCTGAAATGCTGCATTATGTTCTGCCACATGAGCACACAGTTCCACAAAAACATCACACTGTTGAAATCGCAAGTTGAATAGATGATATGTTCTGAGTTTTTAATACTGCAGTGAAACTGTGAGGAATAAGACCCTGCTGTCTCTTTTACTCACTGAAGCATATGCATATGGTGCCCTAGTGAAACATACAGTACACTGTGTTGTAATGCGGAGCTCTGTGTGACTGGAGCAGATGATGGAGGAGTGAATGTGAAAAATGTGTTGTGAGGGAAGAAGAGAGAGGAAATCAGTAAGGAACCAGTAAAGTTAGTAATGAATCAAGCAAGATCTTAATGATAAGGGGCAATGACGTTACAGTCATTCAAAGAACTGAACAAACCTTTGCTGTTTAACGTCTTTAATAACTGAGGTCACTCTGACCAAATCCTGAATTTGCCAGTTAGATGACAGCATGTGCATTCAGAAATATTTTTAGCTGAAAATGGCCTTTTCCTGATTTTGTATATTTTAAAATAAACATTCATAATATAAAGCACATTTTTAGGAATACCTAAACTATTTCATGAGTAGACAGTAGAGTAGACAGAGTCAAAGCTTTGTTAACTTGTTTAGAATTACCCTATTTATAGTTAAACAGTCAATTTCTGATTCTGTTCAATTTCTGAATTGTAAATTCTCTTAAAAACTGTGAAACTGTAAAAAACTCTTTATTTACAGGTGTGTTTCTTCAGCTCAGAACTATTGTGAAAAAATAACATCTATCTTGCACTGTTATACGTGCTCTAATTTCTTTCTAGCTTGATTATTGTAATTCATTGTATATGGGAGTTTTTCAATCATCTTAAAATCATCCCACCTACTGTTTCGCTCCTGACTGGAACCAAGTAAGAAAGAAAGACAATATTTCTCCTGTAATAGCCTGGCGTGCAGTTCAATATCTCTTATTCATTAAACGTTTAAAGCTGCTAACTGCATTTTTAAAAAAATGTATTCAATCTGACATTATTAACTTATTCAAATAATTGCTAACTGTGGACAGTGGGGCAGCAGCAAAATATTGTAACAGATGTAAGACTAGGTCGATATAATATGTGGAAATTAATTATTTTATTTCCATCTGCGTTTTGTTGACATTGATGAGAAGTAGAAAAAGCTTGTGTTTTTTTGTTTGTGGTAGACACATAAAGAGCTGTATTACATAAATCTCCCTTTGCATTGAGTCTGTATATTTTATTTGCATATATATTCCACTGCGGGTCACCCACACAAATGATAACAGGTTTACCACACTGACCAAACAAAACTCAACCCATGTGTTACCACTCAACCTTCTTATTTTGTTACTTTATATTCTGTTCATGTTGTAGTACAATACCTCTGTGATAATGCTACGTATTATATTATCTTTTGCTAAAGATCTCAAGATATCTTGTTTACTTCACCTGTGAGTATGTATGCTATGGAATGGTAAATCTTATATTATCTTATATTCTATATATAAGATAATATATATATCTATATATAATTATATATCTTTATAGTCTACATAATTTCAGGCAGCATTTGTTGTTTTTTTAATGTGCCTTACAAATCATTTCAGCAGAACTAAAATGTTTTGGTTTCTTACAAATTCTAGACGTCTTGGAACATTAAAACATTACTGAGGGGTGACCTACACAATTCTCTTAAAAATGGATCTTTGCATCTTTTAACAGTTTGGGTTTTTGTCCCCAGGAGCACATGATCCACAGATAACTATCGTTGGTATTGCTCACCACTGTTCATACTGCGCTTGCTAATGTGATACTGGAACTTAACACTGGTTTCCTGCCAGTACAGCACCAGAGGGAAATCTCATTTTTCACAGCATATCCTTTTTTCCAAGAGTTTAAAGCATCCAAAACATACACTGATATTCAGTCTCAAACACACACACACACATAGAAACAAACAGCAGTGCATTAATGTAGCGTAATATTTCCATCTGCGAGCACTGGTGTGTTTTTCTGCTTTGGCTTTTTCATTTCATAGTGTCTTCAGAGAGTCTTTCTGTCTGTGAGGGCAACTTTCACCCAGAACAACAGGACTCCAGCTAATTGCTGCCAGTGCCCTGAGGCTCACAGAAAGAAAAAGAGGAGCGTATCAGTAAGAAATATCAATGGTGCAGGTTAAGAGAGTGAGTGAGCGAGCGGGAGAGAACAGAAAAGAAACAGATTGTTTCTGCAAAAAATATTAATGAAAAGTGGGAATAGAAAAAGAGAGTGGGCGGGACTTGATCAATACAGTGTCATGACACCAGTCTAGAGGAGAGAGTCAGTGTAGCTCATACTCATGAGGGGGAGGAAATGAGTTTTGAGCTCCTGAAAGAAAAACAACCATCTCCTGAAATACTGCTAAAAATATAAGCTGTCTTCTTTAAATGAGTTCAGATTCATCTCCGTATTTAAGCAGAGGAGGAGACTGGCATACTGAAGACCGAACTGTGCATAATTAAATTTTGATTGACAAAAACATTTTGTCTCTACAATGAAGATATAATTTTTCTTGGGATGGATAAAAGCTGGAACAGATGTTAGCTAAAGGGACGCTACATCCAAAAGTAAAGATTCTTCATATCTTTAAAGAACAATTAAGAACAATAGTTCATGGTAACCAAAGGCTGTCAAACTCCAAAAAGGCTACAAAGAACACATTAAAAGTAGTTTTATTTAAAGTACTTGGACATATAAAAGGAAACAGACTGAAATGTAAAAATATAAATTAATAAATGGTGTGTCACTTTTTTTAATTACTACATATGTAAGAACCATGTAATTTTGGCATTTTATTGTCAATGGCTCAACAGGCTCAACCATAGGTTGGCTGCAACCATAGGTTGGTAGCACAAAGGACATTAATATTCATAATTTAAAGCACTACATTATTAGTCGGTGAAACAGTAGGCCAATCAGATCAGCTTTACAGTTAAGGTTAAGTGTAAGGATGGGCCTCAAGTAGCACCTTCTTGCCACAATTTCCCCAGGTGTGTCACCTACACTACAAAACCCATCCAGGCTTCAGAATGGAGATCTTTTTAGATAGATCTTTCACTTTAAACATTAGGGTCCTGCTTGGTGCTGACCATAAAGGACACTGTAATTAATCGACTGTATTTGTTTCAAGAATGTCCGCTCACCCTCCCTGACTCCCACATCACAAACTAAAAAATTCATGAGATGTGACCGTGTGTGTGTGTGTGGCAGAGCTTCAAGCAGGACGACATGACAGGTTCCTGACAGCATTGGGACACGGCTACCATTTTGAATACATATTTATTTCAAGCTTTGTTGGTATGAAAGAAGAAAACACACAAACAAAATCAAACATGCTGAAGGTCTGGCCCTGGCACCTTGGCGAGAAGGGAACTGTGTGTGTTAGACTGCTGCTTACAGAGTTTGACACAAGGACCGCTGTAGATGCCAGTCTCTGTCAGACGAGTAGGTGTTGATGTGTCCAGTGGCATTTCTATGTGTGTGTACACATCTATTTATGAATTATTCTCCTACTTCCTGTCTGTCAGATATGTGTGCCTACTATTACCTGTCTGTCAGACATTACTGTTGAGTGTAGAAATGCCCACCTGACTCACTGTCTGAGGCAGTCATCTTAAGATGTGTGTGTTTGTGTGTGTTTACCCCTCACACATGCTTCTGAGTCATTTGTGCCAACCACAGTGGGCAGACGGAAATATCCTGCTCCTTAGGAGCTCCTCTTCTACATCTGGTGACAGCGTCCTGGTGCACCTAAAGATGAATCATGGCCTTGTCCTGTTTAAAAATGATTTATGTCTGCGAGGACGGCAGCTCTCTGAGCTTTTGATTTCACATTCAAGAGGGAAAACTTTGTCCTCAATCAATAGTCAATTAATAATCTGCTCATCACATTTTCCAACTTGCCGACATCCATCACCAGCACCTCAGCTGACAGCTAAAGTTGATGACATGATGAAATGCCTCTTTGTGTGAGAGAGCAAAGGGGAGAGAACATCTGCGTCTGACCTTGCAGCATGTGTTGAACTCATTTCTGCTTCTGGATGAGGCTGCGGCCTTCTTACAGGTTTTTTTACTTTTGCTCTGAAATTGTTTTTGTGCTTCCATCAACATGAATGAGCTTTAGCTGCTTCTGCAGTAACTGTGTATGTGGAAGTGGACCAGGTTAGGTTTGCACCATCCATTCATAAGGACTTGCTTAAATTGCGATTTAAAGGCTTGGTAACGTCTTAATATGGTGCACCATTTGTTCTAAAGGCAAAAGAACTGCTTAACTAGTAGGTCGTAAGCTCTCTGTAATGTAAT
This sequence comes from Chromobotia macracanthus, assembly GCA_036877525.1. Taxonomy (NCBI): domain Eukaryota; kingdom Metazoa; phylum Chordata; class Actinopteri; order Cypriniformes; family Botiidae; genus Chromobotia; species Chromobotia macracanthus. Next base: position 1,951,108 of record JAZGTH010000060.1, on the reverse strand, counting down.
GTCTAGTCTAGGCAGCCTTCAAATTTGTAAACAAAAGTGGTGCTGAAAAGTTGTGCATTTGATGTTTCAGAAATTTTTGCTTTATGGTAATGAATATAAAAAAACAATTAAACAGAAAATACGACTTATTTTAAATTTACAGTTTATTTAAGATCATTTTTTGTGCTGAAGAACTACTAACATCTCCATATTAATGTTCTTTCAGATCTAAAGGATTTCTACAGGATCAGTCAGGAAAAATATGATCTCATTTATGCAATCCATGACGATCTGGCATTTTTTCCCATTTTTTTCCATTTTTTCCAATCATTATGTGCTCAGAGGCCTCCATAAATCATTCATTTATACATTATACATTTTAGCCAAATGTAATGAACAGCACTCAAATATTTTGTAGTGTGCACTGTGTAAATTGCATCTTATTGCCCATTTACGCCACAACTAGGCTAAATTGTAACTTATAGCTGGTGCAACAGCCCCTGCTAATGACCCAAGAGATTCATGGTCACATGCTTGAGTCTGTGAGTTCTGTCCTATTCTTCTTTACATTTAACTCCTCTAATGTCACTGAATGGAACCGAAGTGAACTGAAGGAACCAGACAGTGTTTGAGCGCAGTGGACATGATGTGCTTGGACAACTAGAGGACCATCCAGAAACTCTTTATTCATAGCTGTACAATACAGTATTCATTCTGGGCACACGCTTTCATCTGACAGACATTCTCCACAGTTCAAGAGTCTTCAAGCTTTTTGTGAGGTTATTGCATGAAAAGCTGCTTCTCTTTTGAGAAAAAGACACTCTATTTGTGAGAAATAAAGGAATTTTGGACCAGTGTGTTCACCCCCAGGCAAGTCAATATGACTAGCACAAACAGCAACACTTTTGTCTTTTTGAAAAGATTCTGTCAGATGAGGAAAATGTGGCTCCCAGCTCTTTGGCCTTGACATAGACTATTAGAAAAATCATTTTTTTGTGATGCCTCAATAAGCATTTTACAAACTGGCTGCCGGCAGATTATTTTATCATTACTTAGGCTGATTATAGTCAGACAGAAATGACATGTTGGTAGAAATAAAGTTGATTATCTTTTCAGAATGCATAAAAAATGTCAAAGGAAGATGCATAATCTTCCTTTGAGGTAACTATAAAATGATAAATGCCAAAATGTAAAGTATTTGAGTCAGGAATTAGACAAATTTGGGAAGTTTTATGTCCCCTCACTGACATCATACGGTCTCGCCTCCCATTGGCTCTTTCTTGTCTGGACCAAATGCAAAGTCTTTGTGAGCTCAGGGTGGCTTGATCTGTGTTTATCAAAGAAGCATCTGTAAATATGCAGAAATATGCACAAGTGGCACCTTCCTCTTTCCTTCCCTGACAAATGTGACAACAGTGAAAATCTTATCAGCTCTGCAAAAAGAAAGCTTACATCTGGCGTCTTCAAAACGTCCACGCTGACACAAAACATGAAAAGAAACGCTGCCCTATTCACAGCTGTCAAACCCACGTCGGATTGTAATCTCGCTCCTATTGTATTTCTGCCTGCCTGATGTTTCAGTATTGTCCCCATTCTCAACCCTGATGCTTTTGTTGCGAGTTTATTTCACATCAGAGCATTTTTTACAGTGAGTCTTACACTGGAGTTTCAGCACCTTGGACGTCCACCTACTGGAAACTCTCTCACTGACAACAACTGTGCTTTAAATAGCTCAGGAACCATCTTCAGTCAAACCTTTTCTAATCTGCATGTAGAGAGAGAAAGAGAGAGAGGTGGGGAAAAACAAATACATTGTCACACGCTGAAGAGATCTGAACAAATGCACTAAATGGCAGCAATCACAGCAGCCTCATCAGAGCAGACTTTTTATTTCTCCTCCTGCAATGAAAGCAGCACTCTATAATTACCAGGACAGCAGATGCACAGATAGGAACCTATGCTGTAATTTTTCCCAATTTAGACAGCAGCCTGCCAGAAACCTGCAATTTCTTTCCCCTTTAGCTTTATGTTAATGCATCAGAGCAAACTGTGCAGCTTAACACCAGTTCTTTACACACATATACATACACTTTACATCCTTACACCTGATCAGTGCTAGAGATTAGAGTTATTTATTCTTCCAGGGCAGCCACTGGACTCTCTTAAGAGCACAATAACTCAAGAACATCCATTAAGAGCACAAGAAGTCAAGTAAAAGTACAAATGATGTTGTGATTTATGGCAGATTGTGACCTTGCAGACAAAATGATGTAAATGCAACTAGTGGTACATTCATATTCATATGTGTGTACATATGTGTGAATCTAGTGTCATTCTGGAGTCATGAAGCAAGCAAATTTCCACTGACCCCAGAAACTCCTGTGAAAAAACAGCTAACAAGGGAAATTGAGCTGCATGATGTCAGGTGTCAAAGGTCACTTTGTAGTAGCTTTTGTAGATTAGATTTTAGATCTAGTAAAAGGACATCCTCCACTCTACTTTAGTAGATGGCCATTTTCATTGCAGCATAAGATGTTGTACATGCTGCCTTCCTCCGCTTAGTTCTCACCTGCATGAACACAGGAAGTCTTTGACAAAGGGCATCAGTGTGCGCTTAGACACAAAGCCAGGAAAACGCTTCACATTTCACCATTTTAATGTAATTCTAACATGGTGGCCTGCTCATTAGCAGATCATAATTAATCTCCATTCACTTTTAATAAATTGGACGGGTAGCTAGCATTGATCCCCGGAGCCTGTGAGTCTCAATGTGGGGAAATTTAATACCCCCAATGGAGAGAGAGAGAGGGAGAACCAGAATGTTCATGATCTGTTTGACAAGGTTGCAAAGAAAACCTGATCTAACCCCATTTAAAGACGTTCTCATTAATCAGAGCACAAATCCAGTGCGCTCAGACCGCAGACAGTGTCACCTCTGAGCAGAATTAGAGTTATTTCAGGTTCAGGAATGAATGGAAAGCTTAGAGATTACAGCTCATTAAAGCAACGAAACCGTGCCTGCGATGCATGACATACCGACAGGGTTTTGCTTCCATTTAGAGAACATTTCTGTGTTTGCTTGGTGATGGAGAAATCAGAGCATGAATTGAGAGACTAATTTGATACCATATTCAGAAGGAAAATTGTTGTGCATGCATGTTGCATCATATTCAGTGTTAATCCATACATCATCTAACAGATGCCCGGATCTGCGTCAGAGAGACAGCTACATTTATTCACTGAAGTGAAATCTCCAACACACACGAACACACCCAAGTGGCATATTTTCCTGAAATCTGGCGACTCGCAAAAATACTTCCCCACTTCTGCTCAGGGTTTCTGATGTATTCGGTGGGATTATAGATGCAGGATGTATGTGTGTGTGTGCGTGAAGCTCTGCCTGCTTGCATGGTTGGCTGTATTGAAGATAAGCTGCTTTTCTTGATAGTGCTCTATCCTGCTTTAATTACCAAACTCCTGAGGCTGTGGACGGCTGGTCTGCAGTCTTTTAAAACAGGAGTGTCTCTGCTTTAATCTCAGGACTAAAGAAAGACTGAACTGCACTGGCTGGCCGTACTGAGCGCATCTTTGCCACCTCTGAAGTGCCACTGTGAACCTGACTTGATTTCTCATATTCACATTGAATTCACATTCAGACATCAGTTTGAAATGTGGCAAATGCACTTCTCCTACATGTGTAATTTTGTACAATGCAGAGACAACTACTGTATGAGTAAATTTGTAGTTTTTTCCCAAAATGTGTAAACATTGTGGCTCTGGTTTGTTTAAGCAGCCCAACCAGCTCAGCACAGAAACATTGGCTCAACCAATGGAACTATGTGTTTTTTGGTTATTTAGAAAATGGATGAAGCAAACCTGTTTAAAACAACAATCATTTTTGTAATTCCCTTTGGTGATTCTAGTGGTACAGAATTTACACATCACCTTTACTTTACTTACTATTTACAACTAACTTCATTTGACTTGTGTGAGGTAGAAGAGAGGAGTAGAATTCTATTACATATGACTAGTGAAGATCTTGAGATGGATATTTTGAAAAGATGGAAACGTGCTTGGTTTTTCTCAGTTCAGTATGTCTTCTTCTCTTTGTTGTCTCTCAGACTCCATTTATACACTTACACTTTCTCTCTCTCCCTCACACACACTTAAACACTTTGTCTCACCTACTTTTCTTTCAGAATTGTGACATTTTCATTTTGTAGACCTCTTTCTCTCCATTCTAGTGGCCTGTATTGACCCAAGCTTGCCTTTTACTAAAGAAAAAATATTATCAGTGATGTTTGTATGGCAGCTTTGTGTTTGAGTTTTATGTCACTACCATCATCCAAAGGAGCAGAAGGTCACAGGCTCATGTGTGTTTTTGTGACCTCGTTGATTTGCCCAAATTAACCACTACCATACAGAATTCCACCCATATAACCTTTGTCCTCTTCAGAGCTGCCAGTGGATTGGTTGTTGCCAAGCAACTACTAATAAAGTGATTCTCAGGTTCTTCTTGTTGGGGGCATATATCTGGACAGCAAACAAGGAAACTCAGGTGCTCTTGGGATTGGACTGGAATGTTATTGGTTCCTGATTAAAGTTCAGAGCTTTACCATCTGATTTCTACAGCAGCTCATTGATTGCAATGTTTTCTGGATTGTGCCTGAAATTTTCTTTGAGCAGTTTTGGAATCTTCAGCAAGTTTTGATTACTAATGCCTGTTTGTATATTCATTCCACATATCACAACAGGTCAGTATGAATAGTTCTCAACTGGTGGAGCGCTGCTCAAAAATAAGATGGTTCGGATAGTGTTGCAGACAGATTTAAGAAACAATGCTAAATGCTAAAAGTGCAAATTCACCTTAATTTGGTTAGCTTCTACCAAATTAAGCAGACGCTTCAAAAATCAAGAATAAAACTATAAAAGTAGAAGACCCAGCCTACATTAAATGAGTTAACATACATACAACGATAAACATTGTTTAGACCACATTGTCAGATGTCCAATGTATAATCTGGCCCCTAAAGCAAAGCCACTTGTGAACCATGGGCTATAAGATGTAAATCATTCTTTATCTGATTAATTTATAATCATACATTTTTAATAATCACATCTTTTTATTGCTGCACATGAGTAATCAAAGCAATAAACAGAACAGGTTACACACATGAAGATGTGGAGAGTGTAGCATGTACTTGTTTCTCCTTACAGTAGCAGAAGCCGAATACATGGCCTGCAGAAATTGGATAAATCACAAGTTTGATCCTGTTTTGAGTGTCCTGCATAATGGCCCACTGTTACTCTCAGTAGTTCAGTAGCCCAGATCTGTGGTCAAACTCTTACATCTGTTAGGAGGTTCAACCAATTATTATCATATGACACTTGATTATTATAAATTATTATCAATATGACCATTATTATCATATGACACTTATCACTGTAATTCTGTGTGGTTGTTGGCAGTCGTTGCTATCTCATATGTCAGACATGTGCTGTGTCAACTGCTGATTTACATTTACACGTTTGGCAGACGCTTTTATGCAAAGCGACTTACAGTACATTCAAGTTATACATTTTATAAGAACGTGTGCTCCCTTGGGAATCAAACCCACAACTTTTGCGCTGCTGATGCAATGCTCCACCAACTGAGCTACAGCAACAATTTAGAAGTGTTTGGCAAGAGTGTTTTCAGATGGGTTTTGTGCTTAATATCTCACTAACAAAAAAGTACCATGGTAATGCCATCTATCTGTAACATGTAACCATAAGAAGGCCTTATTGATGATAAATGCTGAAACAATTCTGTGGTCTGATTCAGCATTGACTGGCTGATATTCAACCTGAGTGAGTCTAGAGCAAAGATGATCAGCTGCACCTGTGAAGCCAAACATACAGTAAGAAGATTAATCACCGTCCTGCTGTAAACACCTGCATGCAGCTCCATTTTCTCATCAAACACATGTAGGGTACAACTGCGCTCAAACAACTGTCCTTTCGGTTACAAAGTTTAGAATGACTAGAATATTGATTGACACAATTTGTGTGAAAACTAATTGTTGAGTTTTCCCCCTGGGGGTCTTAAGTGCTATATAATTTAGATAAAATATAATTTAGTGATCAGCAAAATTTGTCTTTTGATAAAGTTATTTTGTCTTTATTTGTGTGTAATATTTTTTTATATAAAAAGCTAACCATTTTAGGTTGTAAGAATGTTTCCGTAATGTTTCCATTAAGTAAGAAAAATGTTAAAATGTTATTTTGAATGTTCTAGGAACGTTCAAAACATCTTCAAAACTTCAAAAGTTTTTAGACATTGCATTAACTTTATTGTTTGCTAAGAGCGTTATTTAGACACTTAATTCTGAAACACTTTTAAAATGTTCCACTAACAACTTAATAACATTTTTGATATATGATATAGAACTTCTTAGCTTTTTCTTAACTTAAAAAGTTACTACTAACATTACTGCAAGAATGTTTTTGATAACTTTCAAAGAACTTTTAGAGAACATTAGCCAATGTTCTGAGAATATTCCTTGTTATCTTGGAATTAAACATAACTGCAGCAAATAGTGAGTCATGTTTATTTAATGTTGCATTTCATGGCCTCAATATTTTATAATTTTCTGTTTTATTTCACTTACAGTTACATTATGGTGTTTATCTTGTTAGCACAGACATATTTACAAGTACATGCATTGGAGCAGCGTATGTGGGCCCACTTTACACATACTTCACAACAAGTCCATTCCCTCCAAATTATACAAAACAGTTTGTTGTAATACAGGTATTCTGCATCTTTGTTCTTTGCCAAGTTGTAAGTGTTCAAGACATAGCTGCCAATGGAGAACCGAAGCATATATTTAACTTCCAATTTTACTCCACAGTGTATAAACACAGACACCTCTTTCTTCGTAGTGTTGAGTGCTGTAGACCTTCTTTATTACCAGGTCTGATCAAATGAGATGGGAGAGAGGGATTTTATTTGTATTCATCTATATTTCCTCTGTCAGAGCTGTAAATGCAGGCCCGGGCTGTTGTCAGAGCAGAGAGTAGCTGACGCTTCTGGTACTGTTTTTCTCTCACTGGGACAAAATCAGTCAATACTGCTCGCCAAATATTACACAGTAAAACCCCCTTAGACAACCATTTATTATGGATTCTTTCTCTCTCATTTTCCCTTCAACCTTCTCTGTTGTCTCTATTGTATGTAGGTCTCTGATATTGATTGTGATGTCAGGAGTAGGACTCATTTAACACCATTATTACCCACAATAATCACACAGAGTTCATGACTCCTCCAGCTGAGCCGACTGAAGTTCTGCTGTGAGTTTTTTTGAAGGTGGCCAATATCTTGAATGATACTTAAGAGCAGATGACTAGAGCTTTGGTGAATAACAACTTAAATTTTTGTCATTGTTACCCTAAATTTTGTATAGTATGACTTTGAATAGCATATTCAAAGTTAGCATGATACTCTGAGCAATGTCTGAAACCTGTATTGTGAGCACTTATTGTGTCTAGTTGCCTCTTCAGGTTGACTCGCTTGTTGTATTCCGCACTTGTAAGTCGCTTTGGATAAAAGCATCTGCTAAATGAATAAATGTAAATGTAAATGTAAATGAATACATGACACATCATATGGGCTAGTTTTATGGCAGGTTTATTTTTATTTTTTTGAAACCCCTCTTTCTTATGGGTGTTGCTAAGGTTAACCATAAACAACTTTCCCAGAACTGGTAAACAAAATGCTTGTCTACAGCAAAATAACACTTTCAAACTGCTTTCCATTTGACGAAGGACTGTGTTTTTGTTTTTATCTGGACATGAAGGTTTTTCTGAGAACAGCAGTGAGTGGTTTTCTGAACTGAGCTGGTTGACTATTGCAGATTCTCCTGAAGTCTCCCCAGCCTAAACAATGATGTGTTAAACACAATCTACCCAACACATAAAAACTCAAGAATCTACAGCATATGGTCCGTGAAGGATCGTCTGGACGTAGTCGTCATAGCAATGCTGACTCCTCAAGTCAACAAATGTAAACAGTTTACAATGGATAAAACGAATTGTTTTTGTTATAGTTTATTTTTCTACAAGTACAAAATCTGTGTTTTCCAACCCCTGTGCAATTACAGGTTTTAAAAGTAGCTCTTAGTTCTGTGAGTCACGCTCTCAAGAGAACTGTATAACATAAACTGTATACTCTGTCTGGACTAAAATGATGAGAAAACAAGATGTTTAAAATGAAATTAGTCTTTTTTTTTATTCAAAACTACCCCACAATCCCTCTCTTTTTGCAACCCAGCTAAAATAAGCCGTCTGAAAGCAATTCCTACATGTGGTTTATCATGAGGTCATCATGGGAAATCTGGCTTGGACAGAAGAGTCACACCCACAGTATGTTTATGTGTAATGTTTGAATTTAATATATTTACTTTAAGCCCTCAGAAGCTTCTCCCTCTCCTCTGTCTGCTTTGTACTCCATCTGAACACTTGCAATAAAGCATTAGAATGACCAAAGGACCAAAATTCTTTCATGGTGTGAATGTGTAGTTTGTGGGTGTTTTGTGTCATTTGTTTGTTTAGTTTCATTCTTGGTGTGAATGGGCCTTTTTGCCACTTCAGGTGGAGCTTGTGTTTGTTTGTGCATGAGAGAGAGACCCAGCCAGCTGTCGGTAAGAAACACTGCACTTTATAAAGCAAGATATATAATTTTACCAGCAAAATCAACATTTTTGGAAGTAACCAGTAACATATTACTCCTAAATAAAGTAAACTGCATTGGTTTGAGACATAAATCCTATTTACACACCCTATCAGAAGCATGCTGGTCATGAGCAGATGAACCAGTTGGAGATCTCTGTGTGCTTTAGAAACAGAACAGAACACAGACTCTTCACCATGTGTCTCTCTCCACACGCTGCCGCTCTCATCGCCTGTCTTTTCCACGCTCCCGTCTGCCCATTCCTACACTCCTTTCATCCATCCCTCTCTCCTCTCACACCTATACATCCTTTCTCCCCATTCACTCACACTTCTCAAGAAGATTATGCTCCTCTCACATAAGCAAACACTGGGAGGGGTTCTGCCCCTCTTCACCCATCTTGTCTCAAAATCTCCTTCACGTCCCTCACTTTCATTTCTCTCTGTATACATTCAAACTGAATTGACTTTATTAAAGTACTTTATTTCTTTAATTTTAAAGCTGCAATCTGTAACTTGCCTCTCTGTCGCCACCTTTGTTTGAAACATAAAATTGCAGGTTAATTTGCATACCTTAATTCAAGTTAAAGTGAACTGAAGCCAAACTGACTTTACCTGCAAAATCTGACCTCACAGCTCTAATTATAAATCATATATCATTATATATTGTATATTATAAAGTACTGCATTGTCAATGTATATAATTATATATTATAAATTACTGCATTACTGTCATTATTGTTCCACATACCACTTTGCCAAGGAATAAATAAACAAAACAAGAGAAAATGAATAAAAGATATAATCAAAACATGAGATGCCAATAATTATAATAAAAAATATGTTAAAAAATACAATATGTATAAATTTAAATAAAATACAAAAGTACATAACAATCATAAAAAATACATTCCTTTTGAAATTTCCTTTCCGTTTCCCCCTGGTATGATAGTTGTGATGTGTCAGTGTTACCCAGCATGCCATTGGCACTACTAACAGTACTGACGCTCTCAGCCAGCCTCTTTGGCCAGCAAACAGGAACAGGAAGGAATCCTGAGAAGAGTCCAGACTGTCCACTCAGAGGGGGATTACCAGTCATATCCTGTGCTCTCTCCATACCATTCTTTTCACCCCACTGCTCTGTTTTCTTTCTTTAATGTGCTTTTTACATTAAAAACCCCTTTCTCCTTTTTACTTTAATCTGATCATAGTTGGATTTTCTCTCGAAAGCAATGAAAATATAATCTTATCTTATGATTGTGTGTGTGTGTTAGTGTGTGTTTTAGTGTGTGTGTGTGCATGTGCATCTGCATCTGTGTGTCCCTGGAGGTGTGAGAGTGAGGAAAATTGAAAATCTATGTCTGAGAAAACAATAACTTTATCAAGAGCTTACATGGTGTCTGTACATGTCTGACAAGCTCACACACACACACACACAAGCTGCTCTGTAAGAGCCAATATCACAACCCCTGAGATTAGCAGCCTCAACCGCAGGGAGAATTTGTGTTGCAATCGATAGAAATGTCATCTTCTACAATCCTCTATTTCTTTCTTCTGTGCGATTCAATTGCTCTTTACACCCCTTCACCTCATTTTATGCCCTATTGTCCCAGACTGTAGAGAAATGATGACTTTTTTGTTCACTCTGTATACACGGTGACCTTTGTATTTTATTTTATGATGTCCATATTATTTTCTTTTTGCTTGAACCTTTGTGTTTATTCATTGGATTGGTGAGGTGCTGCTCTTTATAAGTAATATTATTATAAGAGAAAAATAGAAAAAGAAAGAACCTATTTGGAAAGTCTGATTTATGAGGAATCTCTTTTGTTCTGACCTTTTAACATTTGTACACACACAAAGATTTAACTCAAAGGAGAAGCACCCACATTGACTTTATCCTATGTCTCTCTCTGTTGTTTGGAATACAGCACAGTACTAGACTACTGTTTACTGTATACTGCACTGTATAGACTGAAATATGTGAAATGAGTGTGTTATACAACATTGTCATATGACCTCATTACTCTCTACAGTAGACTAACCCTGTAACTGGTGTCCCACCATCAAAAAATTGGATTTTCTGTAATGTTCTATATCCTCTAGGTCTTAACTTTAGCACATCCATAGTGTTTCAAAAAAGACATAAAAATGTAGCTATAATTACTACCGGTTCTTTTTTAACTGGTAATAGAAGGTCAAGTTGAGTGTAATATTCCACAATAGATTTTCTATGCAGCATGTTTTGTTGTATACTGCACATTTTGGCAAATGTAGTAGATCATACATGTATTTCATTCATACTGAAAACTTATATTGTTATTAGCTGTTATTCTGCATGCAGCCAGCATTCCTCTGCCCACTGGAAGCTGACAGCAGAATGGATCATCTCATTACTAAGCTGATCAGTCAGAATGGATATTCAAATGACACCAAATCATTTTGTCCAAAGTGCCAAATTGTTTGTCCAAAATACGGTCCATAGATTTAAAATGGAGAAGAAATGTAGCAGTCCTTTTTCTGCATAAATAACCACTTATAATCCAATACATTATCACAGGTAATCTCTCAAACCAATCAGAATTCAATATGTGTGTAGCACATTTCACATTTCGCTCTGTATACTATATATATATTCAAACTGAATTGACTTTATTAAAGTGCTTTATTTCTTTAATTTTAAAGCTGCAATCTGTAACTTGCCTCTCTGCTGCCACCTTTGTTTGAAACATATATGTGTGTAGCACAAGCCTGCTTGTGATTAATGCAACAGGCGAGGAGAGATTTTTAATCAAAATATCTAATGATGTCCTAATTGTTAAAGGGCCTCAAATCAAGTGAGTGTTTGACAGGGGCATACAGTATATAACTTTATCCTAATGAAAATGTAAATAATTAGATGGAATACATTTTTAAATTGATCAGTCTTTAGATGGAGCTGCGTGATTGGTTATATATATTGCTACTGTATATTTAGTGCTGGGTTGTGTGCAGATCTGTGTGCAGAAGCATAATTATCGGAATAAAAGATTTGATAATAACTCTGAATAATATTCTATGAATAATTACCCTATAGTTTGGATGGATTTTAGTTTTGTGCTGTCTGCCCTGAGATGTATTTATTTAGAACAGGATGAATAGTGAGGTCAGGTTGGCTTGAAGTAATCAAGCTATCATGGTTGTAGCCTCATAGCCACGCAGGCAATCATGCCACCCGCTGTCTGTCCAATCTGGCCTGTCTTCTGCTACAAGAAGGCATGAAATATTGATAAAGAGATTTAATGATAGGGAAAGATAATCACCGAATCACCAGAGAACTAAAGCATAAAGATGCAGAGTGTCACGTCAATATCAGCAGAGGATGCAAAGCCCGGCTAAAAAAATAAAAGTGTTAATGCTAATGTGAACTTTTCAATTCTGTGAAAAAGAAAGCAAAAACATGGGTATTTAATCCCATTCATTTTATGGGCAAATCTCTTCTTTTGAGAGTGGCTTTTTCATGCGGCAAGCTGTTTTTAAGCTCACAGTTCACCAAAATAAATGCCGGTTGAGGTTAAATCATTGGGAAAATTGCTCTCATAGCGGGAAGCGCTTTGCAAAATGTCATTTCCAGTCTATTTCAGAAGCGTATGCGTCACCTCTCTCTCTCTCTCATACTCCCTTTCAATCTATTTCACCAATACTTCAAACACAAGCCTTTTTTGGTGTGTAAATGTGTTCTATACATATGTGTTGGTTTGTGGTTTATTTGCATGCATGCACTTGTGTTCGCTTCATGGCTCCTGACCTCTGGTTAGTCGTGCATTGTGTAATGTGCATCTGCCTCCTGTTGGCACTCTACTGCTGCTGGGTTGCCAACACACACACACAGGGAGGATGTGCATGAACATTAAGCCACTTGTTTCTCTTCCTCTGCAGAATCACTTACTGAGAGCCATGACACATGACACTGGCTCTTTTTGGACCTGCACCCCACAGAGCAGAATTTCCTCCCATGGTCAGAATACACTTCCATATAAACCAAGCCTACATTGCTCTATGTGTGTGTGTGTGAGAGAGAGAGCACAAACTAAATTTCTCATTTAAAGCTTAAAGGCTGGAAAAAGATTAAGAATCATGCTGGTGTCCCCGCTGACATGTCCAGTTTAGACCAGCATGTCTGAGTTCCATTGATTTTGTCATTATGAAGATCAGCAGAGAGCATGGTCTTTCTGGTTAAGACAGTTTAGAAGACTGGTAAGGACATCAGCATCCTGTTATGGGGACCAGCACCCAAAACCAGTTTTGGAGAAAGAAACAAATGCTGTTTCTTTTTCAGCAAAAATAATATGCAGTCTGAGCTCTCGCACATGCAAATTAATCAAATCATCTTCATCATCTAAATTCACAAGTTATTATAATCTTTGAGCAGAAATGAAGGTCAACACATTTCGGTCCATCACAGAATAACTTTGCAGTTGCATGCAGCTTTTTTTAAAGAAAACATAACCGTTCGATTTAAAAATGAGGAAAAGCACATACATATACAGACTTCACAGAGCATATTTAGTATGCCGTATGCACACATAATTCGCTTAGGATGAAAACATCTGCTAAATTAATAAATGTAAATGAATAAATGTAGATCACTGGAATCATGCACTGAAGTTCAATTAATACAGATACTCAACCAAAGTAATTGAGCGTTCCGCTCGAAACACATTCATGGAAGGATTCAAATTAAAGCAGACTATATTTGAAAGCGGCAGTGTATTGACTTTTAATGTTTTACTTGTATGTGCCTTGTCAACAAGACAAATACAGTAGTAAGTAATTTATGTGGTCATGATATCAGAGACCATCCCCTTAATGAAGTGATAAGAGCAGATGGATTTCAGACACATGTTAATACCAGGTGTATTCCATGTCTTCTGAAGCCATTCTGTCATTTCCTCTACACGCTAATTAAATTAAATTCCTTCCTTCACAAGTGACCTTCCACAGACAGTTCCTCTGCATTTAGAGAGGCAAAAAATCTCTACTAAGGAGAAAACTAGATGTGGAATTTATTTCCTTGAGACAAGCTGTGAATAAAACCCACTCATTCATTTCCAAATGGGTTTAAACGAAGTTAAAACCAGTCATGTGTTGACTTCAGCTTCTGCAGCCATCGGCCTCACCGGGCTTCATAATTTAAACCGGTTTTGCTTGTCACGATCCGACCAGCCTTCTGGAATGCATCAGTCTCCATTATAAATGATAAAGTCCAATATGAATAATGTATTGCTGTTCTTTTGCCATCTGCAAGGAGAGAAAAAAGTGAGAAAGAGGAAAAGAAAATGTGAAATCTATGGGTGGTAGAGTTGATGAAAGAGAAAAAACTTGGTACGAGAAGCACAAAGGGATTGAATCCGATGAGCAGATGGGGACGTGTTTCTCCCTTGTGCTGTTTTTCAAAAACACAATGGAAAACAAATAATATAAATGAGAATCAGAATAAATGGAGTGAATCTAAACTGTATAAAGTGTGAGACACCTGCACACCTCACTGAACCTTCAGAATCTGTGCTCAGTTGAGTACTCAGGGTGAGTAATCGTTCTCAGATGGTGGCAATACTGTACTGCATTGGTGGAGTGTTTACATTGTGAGAAACAGACAAGGCTGTTATATCCTGTTCTACACACTATTACATTACTAGTGAAAAACAGTGTGACCGAATAAAGAATGCAAGCTATTCTTTTGACATCATATGGTAGGTTATGTTTGGCAGTATATGGCAGCAGTATATTATGTTATGTAACTTGTTCTTTGGGCATCTGAGAGGGTAAGCTCCTAAACCTCCTAACACAGTAAAAGACTTCAAGGCCCAGCACATTTTTGCACATATATAACAATGAGCAGAATTTTAGTTGGTAGCTGTAAAATTTCTATAAATAAATTTCTAGGAATTTTTCAAGGGCTGTGATCACAGACACGAGTTTGTGATCAACCATCCCAATAAAGAATGTGTATATACATTATATTATGTGTTCATTCTGCACTTTATGAATATTTGCCATTGATTGACCTGATAGCAGCTAAGTCATTGTAGATACCTACAATGTAGGTACATTTAATTAAAAAAAATACCTACATTGTAGGTACCTATTTATGCTCTCGGAATCCCCTGACACTACATTAAAAACATTAAATCTGACACTCTCTGAATTATTGACCTTGTGTTTGTGCTTTGACACTGGAGAATAACATTCAATACACAGAGCTAGTGATACTTTTTAATTTGTTTTTACAACACATCAGCTCAAGGTGTATTATCCACATGCTAGTATCATCTTTTGGAGCTGTATACTGTATCTGTTGAGTTTGCACTCTTATTTTAGCAGAGGAAATAAGATCCATGCGGTCATCTGAGTGTGGCATTTTATGAAAGGAATATGGAATTTGTGAAGCCGCAAGTCTTTTGAAATCTGGCCATGGTTTCCACTGTCTAGCTGAGGAATCTCACGTTCATTTAACAGACACTTTGACCTTTAAACAGGGTCTGCAGTAAACCTCAGCCTTCAGTATTTGTTTAAGATCAACTCATGCGTTTGTTTGATTATGGCTGTGGATGCTCCTTTTAAACTCACTTTGAAGTATTTAGGCTACATTCTTAAGTGGCTGTTTTGGAAAAGGAGTTGACTGTACATACATGATGATAATATCTTTTACAGAATGTAGCTTTTTTATAGTTTGATCAGAGCTGCACCATTTTTTTCTGGCTCTAAACAAAGTGTTTTTAAAGAAAATACAAAAAACTTACAAAAACAATTTAAAGAGATACAAGTAAATTAATTATACTGAAACATTGTAATGTTGCTTTATTGATTAATAAATAGTAGCATTTAAATGAATATTTCACAAAAGACTAAATGTTGCATAAGGCCTTCTGCAGAGAGACTTGGAGAATCTGTCTTGAATGCTTGTTCTTGAACTGGTTCATTTTCATAAATTGCCAGAATGAACCGATATAACAACAGCTGGGCTTTGGCCATGATACAGAAAAGAATTATCGTTCCTTTTGGTGTTTAAGAAACCTCTGCAGGGAAATAAAGACACTAGGTGTATGTGTGTGTGTACCCCACTGTTAACTCAGACAGACAGATGTCTCTCTCAGACAGACAGGTGTCACTTTTGTAGACTCTGTTCCTCACTGTTATGTGTGGAATTCAGATAGCGGCTAAGAAATGGGAAAAAAATGAAATATGCTTTGAGCGTCTGTGTGTGTGTGTTTTCACACATGTGTGTGCAGGGTCCTAAATTAATACTTGCCAAACATAAATTGTGACACACACCTTTTCTTGTGTCCTGTTGGTGTGGTGTTTATCTCATACTTTTTAAAATAACAGAAAAAAATGCACATGCATACTCATGTAACCATAGTAGAGATTAATTTCAACATTAGTGTAAACTCTGAAATGTACATATTTTCCTTTTTTTCTCATGTTGTCAAGAAAGGCCCACGTTTAGTTAAAAAACACTGTAACTGTTTAATTTATCTTCACAGATGCACACACTTACCTTCTTGCGTCACCCTGTAGTCCCCTGAAAGCACATCCAGCACCCCAGACCAGATGCTTCACAATTACCCACAATTCCCTTGGAATTGTTCCTGCCTTGTTGAGTCTCCAGCCAAAGTCAAGCAGCTGCAAAACACACCCCCACACACAAATATATACATATACTGCAGGGCAGAACCTGATGTGACCCATCCCATCTGTTATGGCTGAGACTGAGATGAAAGGTGTCACTGGGACTCTCAGGTTAGACACCTGAAGGTTTTTTCCTAAACTTCACTCAGCTTTCAACTTCTCACAAAGCATTTTAGAAAGTTTAACTCACCTGGTTTACTCTCAGCAGAACAAAATCAGACTTCAGCCTTCAGAATGAGAAAGAGAGAAAGAGAGAGAGAGAGAGAGAGAGAGAGAGAGAGAGAGAGAGATCTTTTAAATGAGTTCTGATGTAATAATTAGTTCTGATGTCTTATTGTTGAAAGATACTGTGAGGATCACTGTTCTTGAAATCTAGTCAAGTCATTCATGCAAAATTAAATAAATAGGATGAGCCTTATATCATAATATACTGTAAAATGTTATAATATACATTAAGAGTATAGGGCAAATGGCCACCTAGATGCACAAAACCTGACAGCTGTTATGAGGTGAAAGAGATAGAGGGAGAGAGCATGGTAAAGGGAACCATGATAGAGACAGGAAAAAGACTGAAGGAACTTAATTACATACTCAATAATGAAGAGGAGCTGAAGTGAGGGATGGCGGTGCAGTGAAGCAGAGGAGGAAGGACACAAGCAGACTGTTTTCTCCACTGAAAGGCCTTGGACTTTAGTAAAATGTTTTCAGTAATAGTTTTGTGCCTTGGAGCATTTTAATTTTAATGAATGATAAAAAACCAATTATCAGTGGTCACATTTTAATGCATGGACCAGCCAACTGACCTTTTCAGAGAGAACCCAGAAAATGGCCCTCCAGCAAAATTGTTGTTTTCTTCCCCCACTGTCTCTCCCTCTTTTTAAAAATAAATATATTTTAGACTCGCTCTCCCTTTACATTTTCTGAGGTTGACACCGAGTGTCATCATAGCTATGACTCATGTATTGTAAATCCCTTTACTACAATAATTTGCTCTTTAATATGAAATTCAATTTGCTTTTTAATTTTGCTCTTTCAATGTAAATGACAGTGAAGTAAATGTTTAATTTTAATGAAGTACAATCATTAATTTAATCAGATTTAGACTAATTGCAGTATACCAGGACACAAGTAGCATGTGGTGGGCTTCCTAAATGAAAAGACAAAGTCCTGTCCTGTGTGTGTGTGTGTGTGTGTGTGTGTGTGTGTAGCCCAATATATATTTATATATGTGTTCCAGTCCCATATATTATAACTTATATTAGCATGGATATTTATTAAAACCAAGTAATTTACATTTATGCATTTGGTAGACACTTTTATCCAAAGTGACATACGTTGTGTGTGTGTGTGTTGCCTTTGCAATGCTAATGCAGTCCTCTACCAGCTGAGCTATAGGAACATAAATGGCTAAAGTGACTCCTTTTAATGCACTTTCATAATTGATTAACTGTACTATAATGTTGCTTTAAAACGATCCGTATTTTAATAAAGCGCTACAGTATATAAATAAAGGTGACTTGTTTGGTGACAGATGAATGAATATTTACAAATAGACTGCCCATGCATTACGTTTTTTGTTTGTGTTATTAATCATTAGATCTTTCATTGGTTTTCATTCTTTTATCTCAAATGCAGCTTTTGTATGTAGTTGTAAGCCAGCAGCCATTTCTTTGACCTTGTTGTAGATCTTAATGTTGTGCTTGAAAACTATCTTCTTATAGGTATATACACAGATTCTTTTTAGATGCATCCACTATTAAAGTTTGCAGAACTTTTTGTCAGTATGTGTGTAAAACCTAGAATTTTTCTTCACCACACAAAGAATTCTGAATGCTTCGTTTCCATGAAATTTCCTGATGGAGTCTTTCTCCTCTCGTCCTACTCTCATCAGCTCTTCCTGACTTAACCCTTAGAAGGTTTCGATTACGTTTTTGTCCCTGAAATTTCACTTGGATTCTTCATCTATTTAACATGAAGGCCATATATTTGCTTTTCCTTGCAGCTTTTTCCCATCTAACAAAGGAATATATTAAATATAAAGTCTGAAACATGCTGGAATTGCTTTAAGTGTGACGGAGTGCTGCTCAGTTTCAGACAGACGAGTGAGATGTGAGACAAGTGAATTGATGGACAGTTCAAGACACAGACAGGTGTGAAAAGAATGACTTTAAATGTGGATTCTAAAGATCAGTCCCGTTTTTATCTGGGAATAAACCAGAAAAGCTCTAAATCCCTTTTTGCCAAGACATATCTTCCTATATTTATTGCATCAAAACAAACAGACAGAGAAAACAGTCTTGTTTTTTAGACTTGTAACGATGCTTAAATCCTATTGCAATCCTAGTGAAATCCTTATCTAAAATGATTTCTCAGTAAGAGAAATCAGTCAAGTTAAGTGTGGTCCTACTGCTATGAGTAATAGTGTCGACAGTTTTGTGAGGCTGGCAGAGTCAAATCTGGAAGGACAAAAGTCTCCAACAGTCCCATAATACAAACCCCCCCAATGAGACGCTAGATGGTTCCGATAAATGTTTTATTAAAAAACAGGGAGATAAGCATGCTGTCTGCCAAATATGGCAACTTCCTGTCCATATTCTCCTAATGAGCTGTCATCAAAATGACAGATTACACTGGGAACAATGGAATCTTTCATATCTCCGCTGAGAGCTCTTTTGTTTAACCCTAGTTGCATTTGGGAGTCCTCCACAATGACAGTCTTTTGTCAGCTTTAAGGAGCAAAGTCTGATTAGACACGCCGGGGATGTGAAATTTCTCTAATGAAAAGACTTTTGTATGATATTGTCTTGATACAACACCAGAGCGGATATTGCAGTTTTCTTTGCCACAAAAGCTATATGGCTAAAGTCAGGCCAGAACCTTTCATCAATACAGAAAATATTCCAGTTCAATAATGACAAGCCTTTGGTGTTAACATATTGGACTGTACAGCCCCAAAGGAGCAAGTGGTATCTACTTCCGCTCACAGAACTTCAATATTGTTAGGCTGGTTAAATTCTTTGCTTATTGTTCTTAGAAAAGCCTAGCAGATCCTCTGAAATGTTCAGGTATACAACAGTTAGTTCAGGCCCTTTAATCTGAGTGCCCAAGTGGAGTTCCAAGAGTGCTAATATTTCATATAACAGTACTGGGACGGAGGTGGGAAGCAGAGTGTTTTTGCCTGGAGCAGAAATGTGTTTATGTTGGGTGGGGAGTGTGAAATGGAAAACCTGGACTGGAGCTGAAACAGAATGATTACCATTTTAAGCTGGGAGGGAAGTTTGCCTGCAGCCTCATGCCTACAGCCAAATCATGGGCGCTCTGATAGTTAGGACAACAGTAATCTTGCATGTGTGATATTGTTTAATTAACCTTGCAACGAGGTTTAAATTGTCGGCCAGATGGGCTACATGTATTGTTTTCGCATGGATCTGTTGAAGGATTGGATCTGGTCTAAATGACACTATTACTGCACATTTAAAGTAGTTTAAAATTCCTAGCCTAGTATTACTTAAATGAAATGTGTAACTTTTCAGAGTTATTGTCGTTCATTTACACCCTTTAATATCAAGCATCTGCTGTTTCCTCTAAGCTCATTCAGAAACCAGCTGCCACATTTGGAGTGTGGGTTTCTTTCAGACACACACACTTCGCTTTCATCTTTGATCCCCTCTAAATCTCAGCTCTGTCCACTGGTGTATGTGTAAGAAACCTAAAATGATTAATGACTTACACCAGCTGTGTACAGGCTGGAGTTATCGGTGCGGCGTGCAGCCATGAGACGAAGCAGGGAAAGACTTTATCCTTGAGGAGATGCATTCTCTGACATTGGCAGCTTCTTGCTGTTGGTGCAGCTTTAGGGCACTTTTACGTTTGTCATAAAATATGACTTTCTCTGAGCCCCATTTGTTTTGCAGTCATTTCCCCCGTGAGGGAGGTGAGGCTAAACTACGATGATATAGTGACTCCCGCAACCCCAGATTTCTGCTTTATGGTGCCATTAAGAAGTTCCAACCCAATTCAATTTTTTAAAGTGCTTGATAACTTAACATGCTGCTTGTGTTGCTGTGTTGAAGTTTCAGCATTTAAAGTTTTTGGGAAGACATTTTGCCAATACATAATGAGAATGAAGGGCGGTGCATTCACACATACATGCAGAATTAGAAATGGGGAGGGGGTGCCACCTGTTACCTCACATTAGACAAAAGAAAAACAGACAAATATTTGATTTAGATGGCTGTCTGTGTCCCATAACTCAAATTCTTTCTTATTTTACCCCCTTTTCTCCTGTGAAACAGCTGGATAGAAAAATAGAGATGATCAACGAGAGAGCCATATATAAAAAAGAGGTAATTGTTGTGACTTGTTGATAGAGGCAGAAAACCAACCTTTTCTCTTGTCGAACACATAATAATTCAACCAGTTTGCAAAACAGAAAGATATGAACGAGCGGCAAGTCAGTCAGGAAACACTAATTTAAATCAATAAAAATCGGCACCTGTCCAATTCCAGCACTGTATTTTTAACCCTATAGCTAACCAGGATTTTAATTTTGCCTCAGAGGCGACCAATGTTTTTCTAATGTAATCTAAATGCCACAAATAATACTTTACAGCATATAAATAGCAATATGAACAAAATAGGCTTAGATTGTTGTATTAAAAATGAGAATTTGGTTACATACATACATACACAGCATCTCGGCTTAATGGAAATGAAATTATGCACTTATGCCACATATTGTCATGCATGAGAAGCAGGAATCGTTTTAGGTTATTGAGACTCAACCAAAAACTTAATATTAAAAATATTTACATTGAATTAAAAAGCTGTAAAGCATTAATCAAATTTGTCTGTGGGACATTACTTTTTATCACAATTAAATATGGAATAGCAAGCAAGCAGGCTAAAACATAATTCCTGTTTTGTATTGATTTAAAATTCTTTTTGTTGACTGAATTGTTTCAATGAGAGAAAAAGTCAAAGGTTTTGTGCCCCCCAACTCATTCGATATCCATTTTACCTCAAATTATTACAGGTTTGTCATGGGACTGTGTTAAAGGAAGCATTTGTTATATTCTCTGAGAAAAAACATTTTTTATTGTTCTTAAAATTCTTGTGCCTCTGTGGCCTGTCCATTGATTTAGTTCAGCTTCAGTCTGAAGATGAAATTTACCTTTCTGAGAGTGGGACAGACAAAAGCAGTTTTGAGGTGACATGATGTGGTTGAAATATTGCTAAATATCAGAGATAATCTGCTAAAATAACCCCTAATTATGTTAATTCACCAGTATCACTGTTCCAAACCATATCAGGATGAAAAGTGAAGGTGAATCAGTCTGAAAATGACGTCACAGACTATCTTTTGTTTGTGTGGAAAAGTGAGTCTTGTACTTACTATGAATCTTGTGATACCTGGCATTATGTCATCACAATGTCAAGCAGTACAGAGTCATTGATTTAGATAGATTCAATTATGGATTTGATTGATCTGCAGTTGTTTACAGCAGTTTATACAGTTTATACAGAGGAGGGTTTTCTGGGTATTGCACGCACTGCAGAAGGTTTTGGGTGGATGTTTTGGCACCTCAACACAGCTGCTTTGTTCTGCTGGATTCGTGTGGCAACACCAGCAGTAGCAATCGCTGGAAAGATAAAAGCTCCCGTCCCACTGGCAGCCGCCCAGTCTAGGAAGGTATTGTTTGCGGTAATTGTTCCGGAAAAAAGAGAGAGCCAAGACAATAAAGCTAACAAGCTGTCTGTGGAATCCTTAATTTAAGAGCTTAGTGATAAAAACTGATTACAATTTTGGTTCTTTCCCTCTCTCTCTGCCTCCTCCATGCTTTCTCCCAGTCTTGCTTGCTCTGCGGCAGTGTAATGTATGCAGCGAGAAGGTCATGGCGTTGTGATTCGAGTATGAGATGGGTGCGGTAGGAAACACACTTGCACACACAGTCACACAATGTCATGCTAATACAATGGCCAGCAGTCCAAACACAAAATCAGCCAGCAGCTTCATTATATAAAATGGCCTCGTTAATTCACAATTTCCAGAGATGAGCACATTTACCATTATCTCTTATACCAGGGGTGGACTGGAAATGAGGAAAAGAGCCTGGGAAAATCAAGATACATAGCATAAAAACCACCACAATACAGTAGTTATAACAAATGCACATCATACTAACTATCGCCTGCTATATTATTTAATTGAGATTTGTTATTTGCACTATACTCTAACATAAAAGCTGTGTTATGTTCAAAAGGCAGCACCACTGAATTACAATTCTATCATTTGAAAAAAACAAATTGATATAAATTTGTTATGGTGGTTGAAACAGAAAAATCTCATTGATTGTGTTTTTTTACAGATTTAATTAACTTTACTGTATGTCTTTAAATATAAAATTCAACCCACAGGGAATGCATGAAATGATTAAATGCATGCATCATTTGAACTCTATGTTGCTTTGGATAAAAGTGTCTGCCAAATGCATAAACTTAATACAACCTAAATCAACCATGAAATATTTAATTAGGTACTTAATTATAGATCAATAATTTGGTTGTGTTGCACAGGTAGCATGTGAATTCTCATAAGAATTTGGTCAGCATTGGGTAAGCATTTTTCAGCTAAGCAACAACAAACCCAAAGCCCAAATTCTGACCTGCAATCTTCATGTACCTTCCAAATCAAAACACTGTACACAGTGACCATAAGAAGGGGTGTTATATCACTGTTCTCTGTGCTGTAGGTCATTAGAGATGACATATCTAGAGTGTGATCATTTCTGGCTGGGTCCAGCTGGAATACACCAATGATTACAGCTGAGGCCTTTGAGGTTTGCTGATGGATCAGAACTGAATATGTATCTCCACATTTGCACACAGAACTAAATCTCTCATTTCAGAATGAGAGCATGCAAACAGAAGCCCCACTGGCTTTTTAAGTAGATAGAAACATGAACTGGTGGTCAGATCTAAGAATCTAAGAGGGCTGAGGATTAGCCAAGGATGTGACTCTTTGTTTAGCCCCTGACCCCATTCTGTCATTCAGGCGTCACACTGGCTGGGTCAAAGGTCCTGACCTTCCCCAGATTATTTAATCACATTGATAACTACAGTATGTCAACGGTCACATGGTCACATGGGAACTGAGTTGTGAAAACCAGGCTGCTAAAACTAGTACAAAATGAGAAACTAGTGAGTGGTCAAAGTTTGCAAGGTTTGTGCCATGAAATCTCTGAAACATATTCAAATATTTTTTGAGGCACTTAGTAGCAAGAAAACTAGGTATCCACAATCAACTTTATTCTTCTTTGTCTTTTTGTCTGTAAAATAGTACTTATTTTCTTCTTACTTACATTTCTGTTGTTTCTATACAGCTGCTCATTGTTTGAGTCTGACATGCAATAATTATATTTTATGCCAGTTAATTGTTGCCTTTTTTAGATTAAGCCCCCTCTAAACAGCACATAAAAACAAAATTTCACATGTCAATTAGATGGTTTTTGTCTGTCTAAATTGGTTGTTTCTGGGCCAGAATGAACTACGGTGTGGACCTAACTCTGTGCTGATATTCAAAAGTCTGGCTCTGCAAGATTTGACCAGCCTTCAAAAATTTGCATGTAAAATATATGCTGATTAAAACTGTCTTTTCAGCAGGTTTTGATTTAGTAGATAATTTTATCCTAATCTACCTTCAGCACATTAACTGTACAGGCATGGAACAGTCTTTATTAAAATGCACCATGAAATGGGTGATGTGTGTCTTGTACTATTAATGCAGTTATTTATTTTAACTTTTAAACAGAAGTTTCTTTCTCCTACAACCAGGTGGGCTAATCCCCTAATTATGAGCTTTGTACAACAATACAACTATTCCAGCTGTAGTCTCAGGGTTCACGCCCACAATCCGCTCCATAATACTGTGTGTTTTGCACAAAATTCTGGAAAGACTTTCTCAATCTATTTTTTAAACAAATCCTGTAAGAGGTCAAAAGTCTGGGTATGTGACTGTCTGGTCCATCCTGAAAATCCTGTGACCCACCTGGAGCTGGAGGTGGGGCTAGCCATGAGTATGTTTACCTGTAGCAGTGCCATGACATCATTTTACATGCACACTTGACAAACTATTTAAAAATGAAACAAGCTGCTTTATTTGTCATTTATTTTCCACTGTTTTCCTGTCAGTGTGAGTCATTTACTTGAAAAGACTTGCTATAAACGAGGGTTAAAATGATGAGGAGAAACATAATAGGACTGTGTGTACAAAGACAGTGGAAACAAGCAGTTCTTAATTAATATATTTGTGCATCCCACTTTCTACAGGATGAAACTATTCACTCGCTCAAGAAGCTATTCATTCACACACACACACACACACACACACACACACTAACCCACACACAAACACATACACACACACACAGACCCTCAGACCTTGCATGTAATTACCTATCCTTCCTTTCCTAATTACTGCCATTCATTCTTTATCAATAAAAGTCACTGGTAAGTAACTACTCACAACATGTACACCCACACAGAGCAGCACACTTACACGCTCGTAGAGGGCAGGTGCAGAGAGATAGAAATTAACATACTGTCACAGCTTATCAAAGCCCACAAGTGACAGCAAATGAAGTTATTTAAGCCAAACACACGAGGAACAGTGAAGAACATCTCATGCTCATTAAGATTAATTTAAATATATCCACTCTCCTGTCTGAATTTTAATCATCAAAGAACACCCACCAGAAAGACATTTATTTGCTTGAATTCGAGGGTCCTAATTAGGCCATCTTTAATTTTATATATATATATATATATATATATGAAATTAATAGCACGTGGTGATATCATGTGGTGTCTCCATAATATTATTTACTGTCCCCAGAGGTTTGAAGTTAAATTTGTGTATGTTATTTTATATATATATATATATATATATATTTTTTTTTTTTTTTTTTTTTTTTTTTTTTTTTTTTTTTTTTTTTTTTTTTTTTTTTTTTTTTTTTTTTTTGGTCTTTGTATATCTTTGGTGATTCTTTATTTTGTCCCTTCTCCACTTCAGGCATCAGAAATCCCATCGTTTCCCACAGCAATGAGCTAATGAGGGCTTGCCATGGCAGCGGTGTCACCTCCCGCTGCCTGTCACCGCTATCGCCATGGCGATCAGTTGCCCCATCCTCTGCAGCCACCAATCAGACGAAGTGTAGCCCTGACCGATTGGGCTGTGCCTCAGACTGACGTTTACCTCTTTGAGATAAATGAAAGCGATGGACAGCACAAGTCCAATAAAACAACAGCACTTTTAGTGGTCAATCCATAATATCTTTATCACATCATTTATGCGAGGCTAGATTAATTCAATCAAGTTAAAGTGGATTCTTTGTTAGTGTACGATCCAACCAGACATTTGTAAGGTCATAATTGCTGGAACAATTAATGTGTTTTCACCTGGTATTTAGGTCACTGTTTCTCTCATTTTTTAAATCTAATTCTAAAGCGTGTTTGTTTGTAATTGATATATTACACAGCAGCTGGCCCTGTATCAAACTCTTGTTTTGACTGTTGTGGTTAAATACAGTTTTCTGTCGTGGATCTGGCCACAGTAAGATCAGGTAGAATGTTTAAACTCACATAGTTATAGCTGAGATATTGATATGAATGAGGGTCTGTGAGGTCAGATTATGAAAACTGACTCACAGTCAGATAGTGAGAGCTATCAAATCTAATGAACAGCCTACCTAGACAATCGTTTCAGCAATCATAAATTCGCTCATGATCTTAAATGGTAGACAATATTGTGACCCCTAAAAGCATTGTTTGTACTAAAAATCTTTATTGTAGGTTTTGAATAATGCATGTATTTTCCAAAAATAAACAGAATGTTCCAACAAAATCCATGTGAGGCTGTCATACACTTACTGTATTAACACATTGCTACCTTACTTAGCAACCATAAAACTAGACTGATGAACTTTAATACTCATAGTACATTTAGTTGTTTATTGAACATTCCTGTCTTTAATCATATTGCTGTTGCTGCTGTTACTTTTGTTAAAATCACTGTAATGCACAGCTAGCAGGGAAAAACAATACTAACTGCAAACAATGAAGTGCAACTAACCATATAATCATGCACAGTTAGGATGGCAAAATAAGTAGGTGTATCACATTTTTGAAGAGGGAAATATTCTTTGTTGGTAATGTCAAATGCAGCGCATCCAATCAGTCTTTTGTTTTGGTGCGAATTTTTCTATCATTTAATATATGCTATTAATATTAATATATTAAATTAATATTAAATTAATTAAAACAATCAAAATGATATTAAATTAATATTTAGCCCTGTGTTTGTTAGTCTGATAAATCACACTTAAGCACTTTTGGGTCCTGCAACAAAAAAGTTGTAAAGTACTCATTTAGTGCAATAAAATCCAATGTATATCATTTAGAAATTGGAGTCAATAAGAAATAGTGTTTCTTATTGACACATACCATTTGTGTGCTCATTACATTAATGATCTACATTGGCTCATTAGTGTCGCTAGCTATGTGGTAAATTCAGAATTGGCCATGTACATTTTTAATGGTGCAATTTACTATATATAGTGTGTCAATGCCTAGCTATTAACTAAGTTTGCTGTCTGCAAATAATTTGGCCTATTAGGCTCCA
Source organism: Chromobotia macracanthus (assembly GCA_036877525.1). Classification (NCBI taxonomy): domain Eukaryota; kingdom Metazoa; phylum Chordata; class Actinopteri; order Cypriniformes; family Botiidae; genus Chromobotia; species Chromobotia macracanthus. The sequence continues at coordinate 1,924,071 of JAZGTH010000060.1, read as the reverse complement.
ATTCAGTCACTATACTGTCTGTTTTAACAGCTGCCAGTCAGTAGACAGTCACTTAGTCACTACAGCAGGTTTTAAGATGAAGCCAGTGTGTAAGATGTTAGCATGAATGAGGGTGAGGCGTTAATATGAATGAGGGTGTCTGAGGCATCAGTTTGCATTTTGGCATGCTACCACATCTCACAGAACAGTCCTACCTGTCGAGGAGGTAGATGCATACAAAACAAGATCTCAGAAATAAATCACTTTGTGCAGTGTTTATGACAGATCAGAAGTTATGCTCAAACAGCCTCAAGTCTTATTTACGAGGTTCTACATTGATTGTAGCATTTGATACAGCTTTCTGTAACATTCTTTGGTCAATACAATGCCATTATGCTCCATAGAAATCCATATTTTACGGTTTCTGAAAAGATCTAACTGCCATTGATGTACCACAATGTCTTCTGTTCTCCATAATAGATGTATTTGTTGCAGTTGTGAAGTAGTAGCAGTTTTTTGTGTCAATACAGTTGAGTTTATCTCTGAATGCCTTGATTCTTATACAGTTTTCGTTCAGTGCACTCTAATGATGTGTTATATAATGACTACAGTGTGTTTATCATTGGCACTGTAACACGCAGAGGTGAGGAGAAAATGGTAAGATCTCTATCCATTGTGTACTGTGTTGTCAAAGTACATTTGTTCTATTGAAAGAAGGGCTTTCTGGTGGAAATGTGTGCTTCTGTCAAAGATCTGCTCTTTGAGAGGGATGGGTTTTGACAGGAGAAGAACTCATGGGACTTTCAGCATGAGGAGCTTGTTTCACGGTATGTGCGGTGCAGTGTGTATAGAATTTTTTTTGTTTGTGTCTCGTCTGTGCGTGTGTGTGTATGTCTTATGCCTGGCTTAAATAATACATGTTATATTTTAGCAGACAACAAAGATACATAAATGGATAATCTTAAAATCTGATTGGATCAGCTGTGTTTGAGGCTGTTGTAAAATTACTATAAACACACACCTGGCATGCCACATTCAAGTTCCTGTGTTGCCTAGCAACCACAAACAGCATACAGTTAGGAACTATTAGTTGCCAGATAAATTATTAAACTGCTTATTAAACAACTTATAAAATTAAACAAATTTTATTCTAAGCACCTTTCATTTTGCTGTTGCTTCATCTCATGAAGAAGAATGCCCTTTACACACGATAAAATCACTGTAACATGGCTTCTTATAGTGTTTTACTCTAATAACTGAAATTTTAAATGTAAAGGAGGAAAAATGTATGTACATATTGCAAATGATGATTAAAAAATGGCCTATTATTGTAATCTTTAGCTTTATAACACAAAAAGAGGAACAAAGACAATAACTGTTGCATAAACGGGAAGATGCTCTATTTTCCTCTCTCTCATGTTCTCAGTTTCTTTAGTAAGACAGGTGGTATCACCTAAGACCTCCCAACTCTGCACTCGACACAAAGTCATCCATCACTACGGCAACCGCACCTGTCATTGCCTGGGAAGTGAGGGACTGCCGGTGCAGATGGGAAGAGAGACAGCTCAACCAGCCTTCCAGCATCAGGTGGTCTGGGAATGAGAGAGAGAGAAAGAGAGAGAGCATTTTATATATAATCCAAGATATAAAATACAAATGTTTCTTTTTGATGTACTGAGAGATGACAGGTGTTTCTGTGACCACTGCTTTCAGTTGGCAACTCCAAAGCGTAGTTGAACCTTTCTGCACATGGCCTCTGTCCTTCAACACAGGCAACCTACACAAGAAGGGTCAGAGTCAAATAGACTTTCTGTAAAGGATTCGGTTATTAGTCACTGGACTGAGTTCACTGTGTTCTCATGGAAATGTTCTAGTAGCTGTTGTGCCATTTTCTGTGCTGTGAAGCACTACTTCATGCTGAAAACCAGCCTAAGCTGGTTTTCTGGTTTGTTGGCTGGTTTTGGGGACGTTTCAGCTAGTCAGGCTACAAACCAGCTAAGCTGCTTGGTTTAGGCAGTTTTTTTAGCTGGGGTATCAAAAAAGGTGACCTGCACAAACTCATCAGTTGTCGAAGTTGTCTTTGATTTACTGGTGACATCTGAAAGAAGAATTACTCATCTAACTGTTTGTTGTCACAGACAATGCCTCCAACCCACTACACGACACACTGTTGAGACAAAGAAGAGCATTCAGTAAATGTCTGATTGCACCACAATGCCATAAAGACAAGCACAGGGGATCCTTTGTTCTCAGACTCAAGTCGTCCAATCCTTCGTTCAGTTAAATATGGGGCAGGAGAAACCAGAGCTAGTTGTCACACTCCACTAAATATTTCAGAAGTAAACAGAGTGGGTTTATAAGGATTCTCAGACATGCATCTTAAACTTTTGGCTATAAAAACACATAGCACATTCCACTGTTGTAAAAAATAAATAGAGAGGAAGATAATTGAACACACATTAACCTTTTGTGTCAATGAAAGGGTGTCACAACAGGAAGTTACCATTAATTAGCCTAATTATATGTAACACAATAAATACAATGTAGAATTACTTTATGCTGAGAACACAGTTCAACCTTTCAGTAATAATCTACCTTCATTATAGTTTAGTGTGCCAGTATGGTTTTATTGTCTTTCTTTGTTTACCCAAGAGCTACTATGATGTTATTTAAATTAAAGTTTGCAGCACAGAATCCGCAAAAATCATTCAAATTGAAGTTTTTGACTATACATGTTTGAATCCAGTACACAAAAACACTATAGAGAAAACAAACAACTGGACAAGTTTGGACTCAAAACATTAGGCTACTGAGATAAGTTAGTAGTTAGGAGAACTAGCCTCCTCCATTTATCTTATCTGAACACATGACAAGAAGATCCAGTAGACACCATATTCTGATTTTCACGTGTTTATTAGTAGAGGACTGTACGGAGTGAAGGATTAAAAAGACTTGATAATTAAAATTCAAAAGAAGTTCTTTATTTTAAATGTTTTTCTTGTTTGTTTGAATACGAGGTAATGAAAGAATGTCTTAATTGAACTCTTTTACCTTTAAATCAAAGACACCATTAAAGTGGGTTTTTAGCCCCTTCTGACTCATTTCAGGCTTATACACAACAAAGCTTTAATTAGCAGACAACAGTCACATCAGTCCGTTGTCACCTTAATTGACACCAGCAAACATTAAGGACTAGATTTTGTGTGTTAAACTAATGCCAGTTCTGTTATTATGACAGATTTATGGATATAATTATGTGTTCCCCAAAGCAAAAGTAAATGTCACAACAGTATTTTCCTGTGGGAATGCTTGTTGAGGATTATGGGTAAATTGCAGGCCCCTTGATAATCTGCAATAACTGTAAGCCTACACTATCTGATAGAAGTCTATATAACATACATTTGCAATTTAAAGTCATTAAAACAAATGCTTTGGTTGCTAAGAAACTGTATATATGTTTTATGTTTTACCATGATCTCAAATATTTTTGTATTTTCTCACAAATGTTGCATTGAAGAAAATTACAAGCTGTAAATTTAAGCCAAATAGTCCTGTACTCACAAACTAAAGAAAAATCCAGACTTAATCCAACTCGAGCATAAAAGCTATCTTGTAATCTGTAAAACAGACCAAATATTTATGATTCAAGGTCAACTGAGTTGTCTATTGTGACACTATTGTGTCTAGCTGCTGTTAGGAAGAGTCATTTTTGACAGCCGAAAACACACATGGAGGTAGGATGAACAAAAAATATGGATGTGGCTTAATTGGGGTAATTTAGGTGAGTGATTGTATGAGAGAGAATGAGTGTGTGCTGTTCGTCGCTCTTCTCTCTGGATGGTCTCTTTTGATCGAACAGGCGCCATTAACGCAGAAATGGACCGAGCAGCACTTCAGCCTCCTTTGAAGGAGAGATGGAGAGAGAGCAATAAACCAGTACAAGAGTGATGGTCAATGGAGGGTGCAGACTCATTCAGCACAAAAGTGCATGCTGGGAAAATTTCCCTGTATACTTGGGAGAAGTTTAAAGGAAACAGAGATTGTCAACTGAAGCAGATTCCAATGACTGATGAAAAAACCAATGAGAGCCACATTAAAATTGAGCATAATACCCAGTTTAATTAAGCAGAAATGCCTGTGTGTGTGATCAGTGAGGAGCAAAACAGTTTTATGGACACACCCCACAAAACAGAACTTAAAAGTACATGCTGTGCTAATATTAAATGGGAATCATTTTAATCATGACCTCATTGTTTCTGTGTTGTTTGTTAAGGGATTTTTCAATATGACCACCATGAACTGTAAACAACATGATCTGTTGATTTTTGCTGGAACTTAATCTATTGTAGAAAAAGACAGTCACAATGATTGTGAAGTTTTCTGATGCCTCAGTGCTTTATTCAACTGGTTTATCTCTCACAATTTAAAATGGTAATGCAGAAAATTATGGCCATAATTTTGCTAAAATGTCAAACTTCAGTTCCGTGCAGAGGTTGAATATTCTGTGAAATCTTCACTGTAATAAAATGGAACCATTTTAGTCATTAGTTTAATGAAGACCTAATGGGTTCGTTTTTCTTTCTCTTTCAGTGTGGGTGCAGCTGGCACCTTCCTGCCTATCTGCTACCACCACAACCTCCATTCTTTCTTGTTTTCCAGTTGTTTTTCTGTTTTGCTCTTTGTTTGTAAAAATCTGTGCTGTAAAATTAATTACTTATCAAAATGTCTATCTTAAAAGTGTCCTGCCTTCAGCTGCAGCCATTTTGACAGGTTAAGCATATTCTGAATTAAATGGTTCACAGAGTCACTGTAAGATAGACAACATCACAGGGGTAATAGAATAGCATTGTTTTTGTTTCAAGGTTAATATCATGCATAATTAAAATTCCAATTATCTGGCTGGAGGGTTATTCCGAGCTATCTCATGAATATCAAACCGTACAGACAGCAGACACTGTTTGTGCAGTTATTTTCCAAGACTGAACTGGGCCCATGTTAGATTTGCTCTTCATTTAAAGGGTAAGGTGTTCTGAACCTGAGAAAAAGCTGACGGCGGATGTGAAAATAACTGGAGCTCTATGGAGAGATGGAATGTATATCAGACAGGCACAGCAAGTGTAGCGAACTGACCTTTGCATTTAATCTCAGGTTTTATGAACTGATCAAGTACGTTAGGACTAAATTTCGCTGGTTGTAATTCAGTTTCTTTGCCTTTATTTCCATGTCTGGCTTTCAGCTCTCTAAGCTGTCTGTTTTTTATGGGGGTAACACATGAAGAGAACATTCTGTAATGTGTCTCGCATTTACCAAAAAGAGATCACCATAAATGGATTACAGGTGTGCAGAACAGAGAAAGAGAGAGAGAGAGAGAGAGAGAGAGAGAGAGAGAGAGAGAGAGAGGGGCAGGGAGTAATTGGAAGCCACTTAAACACAGTAGAGGCTGATGATGAAAGCAAATCTAGACTGACAAGACTGTGGCTGGTTCAGAGTACCAAAAACTCTGAGCACACAATAGAATCCTGATTGAGACTGAGAGAGCGAGAGAATGAGAAAAAAAGAGAGAAGCAATAGAGAGAGCAAGAGAACAGTGTGCTTAGGACGAGGTTGCCAAGTGGCAGAGAGAAGCTGTAATTAAGAGAGCAGTTCCTTCAGCAGAAAAATGCTAATTCTTCCCTCACTGTTTGCTGCTGATTAGTCATCGAAAGAAAGTGAGGTAAAATCTCTCTGCATTTGCATGTATGGTTTCTTCACTTTACTCACACTTTCAGAATAAAGTACTTGCTGTATGCATGCACAAATGCATTGATGTGTGAGCAGTTCTGTTTAACACACCTAAAATACACCTGAGTGGAATGGAAGGTGAAAGCTATACAGTTTAAATTCATCCTTGGACTACTTAATTACTGATTATATAATAGAAATATAGAAAAATTGATAGAAATTGATAGTTGTATTTGCACTAAATTAGATTAACTTTACGCTAAGTTAGGGTTTTGTTCAGTATTCTGTTTGATACAGTTATATAATAAAAAAAGCGTTTTTATTTTGTGTATCTTTTGATAGCCACTTTAGTAATATTTTTTAACAAAGGGACTAATTAATACATCAGCACTTTGATGATCCAGGTAAGACCATAAGATTTAGCCCAAAGATTGATCCCCAAAGTCATGATTATATTCTCTTTATTTATGTGGAAAACTGTGTTAAACTGATATACAGTTCTATACCTCTTTAATACCTCTGCCTTGTTGGCCTGGCAACCTGTTTACATGGTGGCGGGGGGCTGTCATCCTCTCTGGTACCATCTGGCCCATAGCAGAGACAGAGCTAGCGTAACCCTGTCGACCCACATAAAAACACACACTCATGGGAACACACAAGTGTATACATGGATCAGCCCACACCCACCAGCAGGTAGGAGCAGTGCTGGACCATCTGCTTTCTCCTCCATCCAGCAAATCTCCAAAGATCCATCTTTCTCCTCATCTACTTGTTAAAATCTACTTGTTAAACCTTTAAAAAGTTGAACATAAGAAAATATACTAATTTAAAATAAAATATTCCATGAATGATTCCATCAGGATCCTATATGTTGTATGAGCATTTGATTTTTGGTCATTCATCTTTACTCAGCAGTAAAGCTTTTCCTCTCTGTACTTATATTGACCCTCAATCCATCCAGTTCTTCTGTCTATGGCTTAAGATCTACAGTCCAGGCCTGCACTTGAGTGGATTTTTATAATTGAGTTTTTAAGTAATTATAGAAGACCTAATGTATCTTAAATGGCCTCTAAATTAAGAATAACGAATATTTACGCTCACAAACACAACTACAGTGTTTGTGAGCAGTTTTACCTGCTAAGGTATGTGTGTTCTTATCATTCTGATTTAATTAGTAGGTTAGACAATGTAATGTTTTCCATCTTCAAGAGAAACCACAGGATGAAGCAAAGAAATACATTTATTTCCCTTAACTTTGTAAATACTGTACCAGAGATTGAAAGAAAGCCTTCTGAGGAACATCATGGCATACTTAACAAATCCCAAAGCCCAGGAGAAGGTAAGAGGATATTTGATGTTTTTCTAAGTAAAACCAGCATTTGGAAACATTTAGAAATGTTCAAATTTTGGACAAAGATAACAAGCTCTTTTAAAATGTCATGTTAAACCTCCAGGAAAAAACACTGAATCTGTGACCTGTGCCCATTTATACCTCTCAAAATAAATGACATGTATTCAATTCACTTTTCAAATGTGTTTTGCAAACAGTATCTTATGACATGTCTCCATCTTACTGTGCTCCTAAAACCAGCTCATTGGATATTCTGCTTCTGTTTTCCACACAAGAAAGAAGGTCATATGGCTTTGGAGCAACATAAGGGTAAATGTTGACACAATTTCCACTTTTCGGGTAAACTATCTCTTTAACAAATTCCATCCATTCGTGCTCCAAACCCACTTGTCCTCATTAGGTTCACAGGAGTTCACCCTGAATACATGGCCAGTCTGTTACAGGGCAAACACTCACAGACACACACATTTGCAGCTAAGGGCAATTTACTATATCCAGTTTACCTAATCTGCATGTTTTTGGACTGTGGGTGGAAACCAGAATACCTAGAGAAAACCCACACTGACACAGGGAGAACAGCAAACTCCACACAGATAGACCTCTAAGCTCGGCCTTGGCTCAAACCAGGAACCTTCTTTCAATGAGCAGTGCTTCTGAGCCACTGTGCCACTTTCTTTAACACATTCTTTTCAAACAGATTTTTAAAATTCTCTTTTAGAAAATGCATCATTTTCCAGAGACTGTCGTTTTATAAAATATAGTGTTACTCCAAAGGAACAGTTTTCTCTGAGTCTGACCTCTCAGAGGTCTGACGTCATGTGGTGCACTGTGCCTAGCTCAGAGTGTAGTTTTAGAAGCTTTTACATACAATACAACTTTTATTTTTCAAAATGTTTTGTAAACAACGTGCACATGCTCCAAATTGTCAAATTGTGTGTGTCTATTCAGTTTCTTGTTAAGGTGATTCAGTGTGTCGCTAAGGGATCTCTGAGCCCTCGGATCTCTCTACAAAGCTTTTCAATTAGACCTTAATTGCCTAATTACCTCTGGGCATCAATGAGCAATAAAGAGGAGGAGAAAAAAGGAAAAGGAAAAATTAATGATCTGAAATAAATATTCTAATGTTTTATTTTCTTGAACAGTTCATAAGTTCTTGTGGTTATGAAAGAAACAGGATAAAACCACATGATACGTATGTGGAGGATCAGACTAAACATGCTCTCTGCACTAATGTATCCCTATCTCTTTCTCTTTCTTACCCATCTCTCTATGTATCTCTCTTTTTCTCCCTCACTTTCTCCCCCATATCTCTCTCCTGATCCCCCTCCCCCAGATTTCTGTTATCTCTCTCTCTTTCTTTCTCTCTCTCTGGAGGGCTCTGAGGGAAGCAGTGAAGCGCAGCCACGGCGAGCTCCTGTCTGTCACAATCACACGTTTCCCATTAATGTGACAAACACAGTTGACATCCAATTTCCCCCATGCACGCCAGCTTCCTACAAAATGGATGATGAGGCTGCAAAACCCTGTTCATGATAAACAGTGGCGTTCCTCTGCCTCAGGGGAGAAATCCACACAACCAGTGCCATCAAACACATGACGGGCATCTCATCTTATACTAAGTGAACGACCAGGGCAGGTTGAGGGGAAAAAAGTGAGACGACATGCAGTGGCAGCGTATTTGGGGTGTTTTGGCGGTGGAGACAAAACCAGCAGAGACGCTGCAGTATGTGAGGTTTTGACAAGCTGTTTAACAGTGCCATCATGACCTCTTGTTATGGCTGTAAAAAACAATAGTCCTCGCACTGACTGAACGAATCTCCACCATGTCAAAAGAAATAGCAGAGAAACTCTTTTGGCATTCTGGAGTTTCACTGTGAATCTGTGCAGTAAATGTCGCTATGACGTCATGACGTGCAGCGTTACGACGTGGCCCGAAAGACAGACGCGTCATAAGCTGCCAACTGCTGCCACCTAGCGGTGAGTAATATTACCGCAGTTTTGATTTTGAACGGTACAGCTATTCAGCACCACCGTGACTATGATTATTCATTAGGATGTCACCTCTTAAAAGACAAAAACTGGCCTTTTGAGTTAACTGCTGAGCTGTGCAGAAAGTCTGTGCATGGTATAGGAGTAGTTTGATATCGTTCCCAGGAGGAAATCAAACTGCTCTCTCTCCTTCTTTTGTATTCTTTGCCATCCTAACGAAACCACCCCAATTCCACAGATTTTCTTATTAGCATCAGATCAATTGTGTTTTTAGCTTCTTCTACACTATATCCTCCTCTAAGTGAAACCGTAGTAAATCGGAGTAAAATTAAATTCACTAATTGGTTTCTAGGGGACAAATGAAGCAAAACGAAATAGATTGCTGTAATGAGTCTTTTAGTAAAACCACTTTCAGCTCAACTGAAAGGGGGATTTTACAAACCAAATTAATTTGTCTCCCTTTCTTTGTGTTTTCCTTTATTCTTTTTTTCTACATTCTTACTATTTTACTTTTGATAGGGCCTCGACTGGTTAGGTCTCATGCATTTTATGAGCGTGATTATTATAACGTTTAAATTATTATTTATTCCTACGTTATTTTTGCATCTAATTAACATGTTTGTAAGAACTGTTTGTAAGATTAATTTTTATCATGTAGAAAATGCAGCATATTTATGTGGATTCATTTACATCAATTAAGTGCAAGAAACAAAATATCTAACTCCTTTGCTGCAGAGTTCATATAAGAGTTCGTATGCGAGAAGACCTGATATATTCCCTATTCCACATGACCATAGGAGTTTGATTATAAAGATAATTAGAAAGCTTTGATTAGACACATTTTTAATCACTAAAATGTCAAGTGTGTTTATGAGGTATAAAAGAACAAACGCAGTTAACCAGTCTGGGCCAGCATGGAAGCTGCAATGTTGTGCAAGCTTCTCTATTCATGTGGGTAGTTATGTCCCACAACATGTCCTGCTACAAACATATATACACGCATAACCAGTCACATATTACGTTATAATCTGTACATCATGTAAAAATCAAGAAAAGTCAGTGTTTATAGACTGTTTTTCCATAGACACAATTGTTGTGTCATTTTCATTAAATGGTTATTTTACAAAACATGCCCCAATTAAGTTTATGCATTTAAAGAAAGACTTTTTAGAAGGGAGGAAAATTGACTCGTTTTGCATTTTAAAGCAATATAGTTTATAACCTCACAAATTTTTTCAATATTAAGGATTAGTTATTATGAATGATCTTAAAACCTACTTATTGTAGCAAATTATTGTATTATATTACAATAAGATCCAAATCAGCTGCTAGCCAGTATCTACATGCCTTTTGATGTATAATAATAATAATTATAGCTATAGCCGTTGCCAGTCAATCAAGTTATTATTCCAACTCTTTATAAGGACACTAGTCATGTCAGCTGGTAGAGATGACTGACACACTCAACAAATCATCTATCCGTAATTTCAGGGGTTTTCAAACTTTATGGTGCCAAAGACCCCCAAATTTGATGAACCTTCTTAAAATATATACATCTATATATTTTTTATGTATAAATAAACATTTAAACTGTTATAAATAGTGTGACATTATAAAAACGACATTGTTTCCAAACTTAAATAATTGGCTACGCTTATACCTAAACAGAAACATTTTCAAGTAAAATGTATTTGTACAGCAGCAACTTTCACAATAAATCTTGTTTCAGAGCAGCTTTCATAATGTAACATTACGAACTCTCATAATAAACTCTCATAATATAACAGTTTATTGCAATGAACAATTTTGTTTACCTGTTTTAAATAAGCCAGTAGTCTTCCATAACCATTAGACAGGACACAATGAACTTATCAGAGCTGCTGCATACTTACAAACATTATACAGTTAAATCATTAACCAGTTAATTAGCCAAACTAAGCTCACTAGCCAAATCACCTTTACTTAACTAAATATTATAGTTTATTCTTTGTAGTTATGAAGAACAAATAATAAATGTTTTAATTCTCACAGGTGGCAACAATTTCTGAGTCGGCACCCACAGCAAATGTGTTATAACGACAAGTTCTGTGTGAGAAAACTGATTATTGAAAACAACCCACATACACTCAAAACGGGAACTCAGCAGAACAGCCAATACTTGAGTAATTCTTAAAAATACTTGTTTGTCAATTTGTCTTTTGTTTGTTTTGTCAGGTATGTACACATCCAGGTATCATATTGCTTTACCCAGACCTCCTCAGGCTTTTACGTGCATGGAAAAGCCTGACCCATAAGTCCCTCAACCCAACCCATGTTGCCAGAATCACCAGAGATGTCCAGTAGCTGCTGCTCACTCAAGGACACCAGTTTTCCTGTTTTCCCAGCTGTCCAACCCTCCAGAGAACCTGACCAGATGAGTTACGATGCAGACATGGAATATCCTTTGCTGAATGACTCCTGTAAAAGTGCCAGTAACATCCTGCTGTTTGCAGGCGGTGATTATGAATTGTATCTTAACTATATAACCACTTGCCATGTAAAATATGTCTAATTTAAAGGCAGTAGTGTATAGTACAGCTGTGTTTTGTTTATCAGTACTGAAGGCCCAGCATGATCCACACTGTTCCTGCTCTTAAAAATCAGTCATGTAGCTTATATCCCTCCAGTCCACAGAATCAGGCAGCACAGTGCCCCCTGCTAGCTGAAAGAATGTAGCACCACTTTTGGTCTTAGTCCTATTGGAACCATGGAATGTTTGTACTCATTGCCTTAAGGGGGAAGAGTGTAATTTTAATTAAACAGCTATACCCTGCTTTAGCCTTCAGGTCTGTGTACATGTGTAGGTTTGGCTATAATATAGTATAGTGAATCAAGTTGAAAACTGACTTGTAATGACATTTAAAGGCATATGAAATGTCCTATTCAGTATATTCAGTATGTAATCCAGGAATTTTTCAGCATACATTTTAAATGTCTTGAAGAATTTACCACATCATGTGATTAGAAGAAGAACCACTGAGTCATTTGAATTTCTGCAGGAAATGAAAGTGTTGCTCAAAGAACTGTAAGGGTGTCTACAGGTTCTTCAGAGGGTATTTTCAGGATGTGGGTATTTCAGCATTTATATTTATGCATGTATGTTCAATTTTATTCTTCAGGTCTTTGTTATCTGTAATCAGGTGTCAAAAGCTAAACTCAGGCAGAGGTGAGAGATGCAGAGCAGAAACCTTGAGAGAGGAAGTTACATCACAACGTTCTGCTGACGCAGGCATTAAGCTGAGGAACATGCGCTGCTGGAGAATAATCTCCTATATATGTCAATCAAAAATTCCTCCCAGTTTTGTTGTTTTTTGTTTGTTTTGTTTTTTTTAATATGAGGTTATTTTTTGGTTGCAAACATACTGATAGTAGTGGTAGTAGGATGAAATATACAGTAGGTGCTGTGTTTCTCAGTGGTATAAAATTGGTGTTTGTGATTCATTCCTCATAGTTAAACCCTGGGAGGGGAAATTCATGAACCACAATTTTTATGACCTTGAGGGGAATTTAGATTGCATGTCCTTTATGTTCTTAAGCAATCCTTGAATTGCTTTAGGGTGATCATTTCTCTTATACGTGTATTATTATTCACTTTGCATGAAAAGTTTCCACTTCTCGAGTTGTATGAGGCTGTATGTGCAATATGGTTTCTGAGGCCTGTTCAGTATAAAGCAGACATGTTTATTCTTGTTTCTGACTGTACGCTATTTTGTCATAGGAATTTCTCAGATTTCCTGTTTCCTGAGCCTGTTAAGTGCTGTTAGAATCCTTCCTGCATTGAGTCTGAGATCTTACATGATCTTACTGAGATCTTACAATCTGATATTTCTTTATAGTGAAAGGAAATAACAGCTGTCACTGCTAGTAAGTGTCTGATTGACTTCTGTGTTATCAGGAGCAAGAGGAACGCTTCCTATTCATTTATTGCTAGGATATCTTGTTTTATCTTATTTGTATATTAGCATTCTTTAAATAATAATATCAAATATGTTAATATTGATATTATCTGGTTGAAAATCAGTATTTCAAAGGAAATGTCATGATCAAATAGTAACATTTTAGGACCCATTTGCTGACCCTTTTAAACTCTAACCTCTTCTAGAGGTTTTAAGCTACAGTAAATCCACCAAACTTGACAGTCTCTTAGTCTGTTCTGACCTACTTTTATCTCATGTGTGGCTTTTGCGAACAGGATGATCAAACAGTCTAGAAATCCTTTAGACTTTACTAAAGCATTAGTATTAACAGAGCATAATAGAATAAACAGAAAATCAAAACATTCGGCTTAATGAAAAAGTTTCTTTAATTGATATAAATTTACATGATTTACAGGCATGAAATGTTAGCAACATGAAAAACAAATTAAAATATATTACATTCTGTTTCAAATAACATCACAATACAATTAAAGCCAAATAAATAATCTCTAAAGTTCTAGATATACAACTGAAAACATTTTAACAAACCTTAATTTCACAATTGAAACAATAATTACAAGATTTCCTGTTTAAAAGGAAAACAAAGTAAACCCACAGGAACAAGCGATGCTCTTGCAACATCGGGATATGTGCTCATTGTCCATTTGGACATAGACAAACTGTCACCTGCTAAATGAGGATTATACAGAAATTACATATACAAACATACATCATCTGCTTGACTGAATACACTGTGCTTTAATAAAAGCATGCCAAACATATAAAAAAATAATCTTAAACCACAAAGTTTATCACAAAGCTAGGCACAAAAACACTACAATTTATTTTAACTACAGACATTAAGTAAATCCTATCAAGTTAGTATTACTGTATTATTATAAAGCAATATAACTAGAGTGTGTTATTGTTGTATACCAGAATGTTACGATCACAGCCTTGATATCTAGCCATAACAGCACTATTATGAATGTTGTCAAAATTACCATTGTTGGGTTTCCCTTAATTGTCAATGACTCAGTTCAGCATCAAGTATTCTTTACGTGCACCACCAAAGTGCTTCTAAAGAAATTAATGAAAAAATAAGTTTGAGGGCTATTAAAAGAAAACATTATTGCTCAATAACAAAGGTCCATTGCACAGGAACACTCATCACAGAGCTACTTCACAACAGGTCAGCCAGTAAAATAAATTATTTGTAAATTATTATTAAAATACTAAAATATTTCTTATCTGTTTCTTTGGCCCAATTCATAAGTTGGTCTGATTTCTGCTCTTCAGAGACATTGCTGTGCTTAACGTGCGTGAACAACTTTTGTTACTCTTGACCTTTACAAAGTGCCCCTGGATGTATTTGCGGAACTTGGTGGTGGCAAAGCAATACACCAGTGGGTCCAGAATGCAGTTGAGCCCCATGAGCATGAGTGTGATCTGGTGAGCATCATTTATGAGCTGATGAGTCTCCATCCTCCAGTGTTCCCTTAGACGCAACACCGACAGCACCCAGGGACCCTGCACCACATGATGGGGTAGGAAACAGATCACAAACACACCCACAACAGCACACAGCATCCTCAAAGCTCTCCGCTTGGTACCGCCGGGTCGCCTGCCCGTACTGGCCCGGGGCTGACTGATAGGTTGGGACAGGAGAGCTCCAGCGATCAAAATGTTGCAGACAATCACCAGTGTGAAGACAACAAAAAACAAGCCGATAATAAAGAAGTGGATTGCAGCCACTGAGTATCTAGTATCATAAGGCGTGTTATGATAACCTTCAAAGCAGCGAGAGATTCCTTTCTCTTTTTGGATGCCGGGTTTAGTGAGGAATTGAACCGCAGCTGCGAGAGTAACAGCCCAGACGGCCGCTGAAATGACTACGCCACGTTTCCAACAGTCAGATGAGGCAGCCACCAGTGGCCTGGTAACAGCCCAGTAACGGTTAATGCTGATTACAGTAAGAAAGAGGACAGAGCCATACGTGTTAATAAAGAAGAAGGAACCTGCGATGCGACAGAGTATGTCTGAATACTTCCAGTCACCATCATGCGCATAGTAACCGATCCAGAATGGTAGAACGGACACGAAGAGCAGGTCTGCAACAGTGAGGTTGGTCATGTAGATACGGATCTCATTCATTGCTTTAGACTCCCGCATATGGTGCAGTACATAGAGGGCATAACAGTTGGCTGCCAATCCTAAGACAAAGACCAGGCCATAGAATACAGGGAAGAAAGTGTAGCGAAACTCTGAGTCAATAAACATCAAGGTTATGTTTTCATCTACTGTGAGATTCTCAAGGCTGTGACCTCCAGTGGTCCAGAGTCCTATAGGAGTCACCATATTGTGCATCTGGGAAAGAGATGGACACATTACAAATAAGTATTACACTTTCTCATTCTCCCTAGAATTGCAGTGAGTTTTAAAAAGCTGTACTGTCAATATTATTCATTAACTGTCATCACCTACTTGGAATTTGTGCTAGATTATGCATCTGAATATTTTATTAGGGTGTGGTTTTAAATGAACAAGTGGGAGAGGAACAATGTGATGGCTAATGCCTGCTTTCTCTAGTGTACAGCTAACATGCAAATAATCTCCTTCATGATGCACATGTTGTGGAAGCTAATGTATGAAGTTTTTCTGTTCTCATCACTGCATAGTTATCTGCAATCTCTTGCACATGAAAGAAGGAAATAAGTGAAGCTTTATTCTATGAAAACCACAGAGCCCCCATTGCATCATCAGCATCACTGTAAGTCTGTTTCTCATTTCAGTTATTTCAATGGTAGGCCAACAATGCCAAAGTTACTTGCTAAAGTTACATATTAACTTTCTCTCCAGAATTCCCAGTTGTTCATACATTTTAACCCTTAAACTGATCAACATTTAGTACATTACATTTTTGTATGTACTATTGCCTATGTGCAATAGTCTTTAGATGCACTCCCATTCCCATTTCACCAAACAATGGTCTTAAAGGTGATAAGTTTATATATTATTAGTATAAAACATCAATTTGGGATTTCTTAGTCATTAAAAATATTTATAGCTAAACATAAAAAACAAGGGTCTTGTAACACACAGTATGACCCTCACAGATCACTGATGATCTCAACATTATCAAATCAATCTGAGGTTAAAGAGACAAAAGTAACTGAGACTCTGAAGAGACCCTGAACTAATTTCAATTAAGATCTGTCCAAGCATCTTAGAACAGCTTCCTGTCAACTTTAAAAAACATGTCTAAGAGTATTGATGCTGTTTAAAAAAGACATATGGTGGTCACACCCAATATTTGGTTGATTTTTTTATGTTTACTAAAGATAAAACGTTTAAAAGAAACTATTCATATTATTACTTTTAAAACTATAGTCAGTGTAAGTGTGTGCATATGTACAGAACACTTACTATGCTAATAATGTGTTAATTTAAACAAGTAATAATTATCAGCAGTACTAAAACATACATTGCAATATTTCTTCATTGTTCATTGGTCCTTTAAATCCAGTTATGTAAGTAGCTCAAGTGGCCTGTATTTTTTACACACAGCAGGCTTTTCCAGCATTGCATACTGTATGTCAATATGCCTCATCATAACGATGGGAATTTTTGTCTTACAACATATCGCATGTTGCGCAACACTACAACAAGGTACATAACCTGTTGCATTTCTCATATTTAATTCACAGTCCATTCATAATATTAATAAAACAATAACGGCATTTGTGTATAGTGTATACTGCTGTATACTGTAAGTATACTTAAGTATACTGCTGATTGACCCAATTCAAAGCGTGGGGCAAGTAGCGAATGAAACATTGAATGAAACAGCGAATGAAGAGAAATACTTAAGTTTCACTTAAAAAATACTAAAAACCCTAATGTGTACACTGCAAACCCTCAGTTTTCATTGAGCGCCACGACAAAACTACAACATAATTATCATCAAATAAACTGTCTACTATTCACACCGACAGCTTTGAGCTGTTACTCTTTATATTCTATTCTATGTTGTATTATTGTATGTACTATTTTAAATAATACATATACAGGTATAAACCCACCTCGTAACTCCAGTGAAATGTGATCGTTTCAGGTATTGGTCCCTGCGGCGCGGCTCTTCACAGTGCGCAGCAGCCTTCACTCCGCTCTTCAGATATTGTGTTCAGAGAGCCACACCTCTCTTCCACTTCCTCTCACTGCACACTTTTGTCTGCCTGTTGACAAAAGTGAAGCTATAAACGTATCCCACACTTGTATAAAATAAGTGTTTAATACTGGCGCATCTGTCGGCCTGCCCGAAGCAGACTTACAACAAATAAACTTACAACAAAAATTTGCTAACAATGTTTGGGCCATTTCTGTCGTCCAAACTACCATTGAAAAGAATTTATTCGGGTGGAGAAAATTGGGAATTATTTTCACCTCACGAGCCTTAAATTCTCTGAGGAAAAGCTATTTGTTTGAGAAAACGTTTCAATGTTTTTTTTCTTTTTGTAGTTCTTTCTGTATGCTCTACAATGTTTATTTGTTTTATGTGCGTTTTTAAAACATATTACAAACATTGACTGAAGGAACTAGAAATACTGGATGACTCATTTTCAACACATTAAAGAAATTTGCTTTGAGATGTCACAATGAGACAGCCACATTAAACATAATTTCTGTACTAATTATATGTATTGCATAGATTCTCTTGTTCAGTGGGTTCCTAATGGATGATTTATTTTTATGACTAATATTTTTATGATCTGATATTACTTTATAGTGAAAGGAAATAACTGCTCTGCTGTCACTGCTAGTAAGTGTTCGAATGACTTCTGTGTTATCAGGAGCAAGAGGAACATTTCCTATTCAACTATTGCTAGGATATCTTTTTTTAATCTTATTTGTATATTAGCATTCTTTAAAAAATAACATCAAATATGTTAATATTGATATTATCTTATGAAAATTAGTATTTCAAAAGAAATGTCATGATCAAATAGTAACGTTTTAGGACCCATTTGCTGACCCTTTTAAACTCTAACCTCTTCTAGAGGTTTCAAGCTACAGTAAATCCACCAAACTTGACAGTCTCTTAGTCTGTTCTGACCTACTTTTATCTCATGTGTGGCTTTTGCGAACAGGATGATCAAACAGTCTAGAAATCCTTTAGACTTTACTAAAGCATTAGTATTAACAGAGCATAATAGAATAAACAGAAAATCAAAACATTCGGCTTAATGAAAAATGTTTTTTTTTTAATTGATATAAATTTACATGATTTACAAGCATGAATATACTCTTGTGCTCTGAATAATGGCCATACTTTCGTAATAATCTGCAGTCGTATGAATATGAGATTTTCATCAGCTCTTCTGAACTACACACAAGTTGTTACTCTGAACCAAGCAACACATTTGATCACACATTCTTGCCAAACTTCCTGCTCAATGCAAAAATAAACTGAACTGTTAACAGCATTAAATGTTAGCAACATCAAAAACAAATTAAAAATATATTACATTCTGTTTTAAATAACATCACAATACAATTAAAGCCAAATAATCTCTACAGTTCTAGATATACAATTAAAAACATTTTTAACAAACCTTAATTTCACAATTGAAACAATAATTACAAGATTTCCTGTTTAAAAGGAAAACAAAGTAAACCCACAGGAACAAGCGATGCTCTTGCAACATCAGGATATGTGCTCATTGTCATTGTCAAATTACATATACAAACATACATCATCTGCTCAATTGAATACACTGTACTTTAATAAAAGCATGCCAGACATATAAAAAAATAATCTTAAACCATCACAAAGCTAGGCACAAAAACACTACAATTTATTTTAACTACAGACATTAATTAAATCCTATCAAGTCAGTATTACTGTATCATAATAAAGCAATATAACTAGAGTGTGTTATGGTTGTATACCAGAATGTTACGATCACAGCCTTGATATCCAGCCATAACAGCACTATTATGAATGTTGTCAAAATTACCATTGTTGGGTTTCCCTTAATTGTCAATGACTCAGTTCAGCATCAAGTATTCTTTACATGCACCACCAAAGTGCTTCTAAAGAAATTATTGAGAAAATAAGTTTGAGGGCTATTAAAAGAAAATATTATTGCTCAATAACAAAGGTCCATTGCACAGGAACACTCATCACAGAGCTACTTCACAACAGGTCAGCCAGTAAAATAAATTATTTGTAAATTATTATTAAAATACTAAAATATTTCTTATCTGTTTCTTTGGCCCAATTCATAAGTTGGTCTGATTTCTGCTCTTCAGAGACATTGCTGTGCTTAACGTGCGTGAGCAATTTTTGTTATTCTTAGCCTTTATAAAATGCCCCTGGATGTATTTGCGGAACTTGATGGTGGCAAAGCAATACACCAGTGGGTCCAGAATGCAGTTGAGCCCCATGAGCATGAGTGTGATCTGGTGAGCATCATTTATGAGCTGATGAGTCTCCATCCTCCAGTGTTCCCTCAGACGCAACATCGACAGCACCCAGGGACCCTGCACCACATGATGAGGCAGAAAACAGATCACAAACACGCCCACAACAGCACACAGCATCCTCAAAGCTCTCCGCTTGGTAGCGCCGGGTTGCCTGCCCGTACTGGCCCGGGGCTGACTGGTAGGTTGGGACAGGAGAGCTCCTGCGATCAAAATGTTGCAGACAATCACCAGTGTGAAGACAACAAAAAACAAGCCGATAATAACGAAGTGGGTTTTAGCCACTGAGTATCTAAAATCATAAGGTGTGTTATGATAACCTTCAAAGCAGCGAGAGATTCCTTTCTCTTTTTGGATGCCGGGTTTAGTGAGGAATTGAACCGCAGCTGCGAGAGTAACAGCCCAGACGGCCGCTGAAATGACTACGCCACGTTTCCAACAGCCAGATGAGGCAGCCACCAGTGGCCTGGTAACAGCCCAGTAACGGTTAATGCTGATTACAGTAAGAAAGAGGACAGAGCGGTACGTGTTAATAAAGAAGAAGGAACCTGCAATGCGACAGGGTATGTCTAAATACTTCCACTCACCATGATGCGCACAGTAACCGATCCAGAATGGTAGAACAGACACGAAGAGCAGGTCTGCAACGGTGAGGTTGGTCATGTAGATATACGAATCTCATTCATGGCTTTAGACTCCCACATATGGTGCAATACATAGAGGGCATAACAGTTGGCTGCCAACCCTAAGTCGAAACTCTGAGTCAATAAACATCAAGGTTATGTTTTCGTCTACTGTGAGACTCTCAAGGCTGTGGCCTCCAGTGGTCCAGAGTCCTGTAGGAGTCACCATATTGTGCATCTGGGAAAGAGATGGACACATTACAAATAAGTATTACACTTTCTCATTCTCCCTAGAATTGCAGTGAGTTTTAAAAAGCTGTACTGTCAATATTATTCATTAACTGTCATCACCTACTTGGAATTTGTGCTAGATTATGCATCTGAATATTTTATTAGGGTGTGGTTTTAAATGAAGTGGGAGAGGAACAATGTGATGGCTAATGCCTGCTTTCTCTAGTGTACAGCTAACATGCAAATAATCTCCTTCATAGTACACATGTTGTCGCAGCTAATGAAATGAAATGAATTTTTTTTAATGAAGTTTTTCTGTTCTCATCACTGCATAGTTATCTGCATATCTGCATCTGCAAAACATCAGTTTGGGATTTCGTAGTCATAAAAAATATTTATAGCTAAACATAAAAAACAAGGGTCTTGTAACACACAGTATGACCCTCACAGATCACTGATGATCTCAACATTATCAAATCAATCTGAGGTTAAAGAGACAAAAGCAACTGAGACTCTGAAGAGACCCTGAACCAATTTCAATTAAGATCTGTCCAAGCATCTTAGAACAGCTTCCTGTCAACTTTAAAAAACATGTCTAAGAGTATTGATGCTGTTTAAAAAAGATTGGGTGTGGTGGTCACACCCAATATTTGGTTGATTTGTATGTACTATTTTAAATAATACATATACAGGTATAAACCCACCTCGTAACTCCAGTGAAATGTGATCGTTTCAGGTATTGGTCCCTGCGGCGCGGCTCTTCACAGTGCGCAGCAGCCTTCACTCCGCTCTTCAGATATTGTGTTCAGAGAGCCACACCTCTCTTCCACTTCCTCTCACTGCACACTTTTGTCTGCCTGTTGACAAAAGTGAAACTATAAACGTATCCCACACTTGTATAAAATAAGTGTTTAATACTAAACCATGTTGTTAAACCACACAAAAGCATGACCCTTCCCCGATGGAGCCACAGAACAATTAACAAATGTCTCTTACCATAACCACCCTACTAACTTAGCAGATATGAGAGTGTGGTAGTAGAGCCTACCACAGATAAAGAATTACATACATGGGGCAGGACAAACTCTTACACTCTGACACCACAGGGCACAAAACCACAGGGCACAAAACACATAACTCATGGCCCTTATCTGCAGGTAATCTTGGTAAACATCCTAACTGTGGCCTCAATTCTCTTTAAGAGATGTTTTAAATGTTCAGAAATTTATACTGTGTAATTATTTTTATGGTTCAGTAAAACAAGGATTCAGGTCACTCCAGGATAAATGTGCAACGCATGCAAAATCCTCTAGATGGAGATATTTCCTATGAAGTTCATTATGGGAGCCAAATCTCTGAGAGTGCTAGAAGCTGAGTAGAAACATTTTACTCACTCTTTAAAGATAAACTGCACAGATGTTATTAAATAGTAAACGAAGTTAAATAGTACAACTAAACTGTTTGTTGTGCACATGTACACACATAATAAAAACAAAAAATAATGTCTATACAAATATTTAAATAAATTGAAATAGTGCAGGCAAATATTGCAAATAGGCGAAGTATAAATCTTTTTCACCACTGTAGCAGAGTGCATGACGTAAGACAATCACATGTCCATGGCAGATACTAGCTAGATGAGTTGATTATTCTGTTATCTAGTATTATATCTGCAATTTCTTTTAAGAGCTAAATCAAAAATGCACATGAAAATTGTCTGTATAAAAATCAGAACTCCAGTGAATACATTAAAATTAGGCCATGTCTGGCAATACACTCTCAATGCAATTCTTTAAACCTCAATCATTACACACAGAGGCCAGGCCCTGCAGATGGAATTTGGGAAAGTGATGGGCTGAATTCACCCAGGTGCTTTTTGAGGAATGTTGGCCTGCAGCCCAAAGTCTTCATAAAGTATTATGGAGACAGAAAGAATCCCGTTCCAGAAGAAGCTAAAACCAGTCCTGGTAAACATCTTCTGCTCATGACTTAATGAGACACGGTTTGTCTTCAATACATCTCTGTAGTGTGCTGTAAACGAGAAAGAGAGAGAGAGAGATAGAGAGAGAGAGAGAGAGAGAGGTGGCGGTGCAATGAATGACATTGATTTGATGGCGTGGAATAGGGTGAGGCATCTTATGTCTGTTGAATGTCTGGATTCTGATTGGCTGAGAGTCTTAGAACGCCTGAAGGCATAAGTGTATCCAGGTATATGTTCTGATGAAGGTTTCAGAGATTGATGTAGGATGAAACAACCAAGATTTTGAATAAAAAGAAAAAACTTCAATATAAAACACCAAAATATTTTACTCAGAGTAAATCTTTTTGACATTTGTAAGCCCACTCTTGTAAAGATGGATGGAAAGGCAGAAAGAAAATTTTAAATATGGAAGTGATCACAAAATATACCAGCACAAGAAAGAGACAAAAGAGAATAGCAAACTAACTCGAGACCTCTCTGTTGTGTAGCGGACTGATTTTTGGGCATGTCCCATCATGTCATTTTTGTGAAGCCCACATTTTATATGACTGAAGCTTTTTCTTTAGTGGTTTAAACATCAAAACCTTCAAACCAACTCAAGGTCAGATTTTATTGAACAAAACCCCCCAAAAATGAATATATGTACATTAAAAACTGAATGAGAATTAATATTATGGTCACTGTGTTTGAACTGGTTGCATTACCTTGTTTTATTTTAAACTGTTTCCAGAGGAAAATTTTGCAAGTAATCTATATGATTTAAGTTCTGGAATGTTATATAAGAATGCATTTTCCCACATTTACCTCACTCTTCATCTGTCAGTATGAGTTTAAGAGGTTCTGCACACCTACAGCTACTCCTGCTGTGACATGCAGTGGCCCTATACAAAATATTTAAAGAGTGGAGGACTTTGTTTTGATTCAATAACAGCTTGTGTAGGAGTCACTTGAATGCTTTGTTTATCCCTTGACCTTAGGTCATAACCAAAGCTACAGGTGTTCAAATGTGAATATAAAGCAAAGAGGGAATTATGGTTCCACTGACGGGATTTAAAATATCTAACTATATTTCAAAAGCCATCAGTGAAAAACCATTATATCGGTAAAGTGTAAGGAAAAACATGATACCAATGTTTATAGTACAAAAAATTGGATTAATTGTAAAACATATATTAAATAAACAAGCAAATCATTGTAGTTCTGTTAAGAGATGTTAAATTATTAAAGGATAGCTACATTAAAATACACAAGTGAAAAAGATGTTGATTATCTTTGATCAAAGCAGGTGTAACTATCTGTTGGTTACACAGCAGCCACTCTAAGGGCCAGCTGTTTTTAGCTGTTCTTATTTCTGCCATGTGCTTATCCAGGAACCCTGCCACTGGAGAAAGCACAGAATAATTTTAACTGTCATTCACAGCAAAGCATATGAAGCTTGGTCTCAGACGCCAACAAAGTGCAGCTAGTGCATTATGGTCTATTGACTGATGCAAAAAGGCTCAAACCATGAGCCACAGTTTGAATCAGTATTAAATTTTGCTTCACGAATCACCCTGATTGCATTGTTGATAAACTTCTCACACTATGATAAAAACAGATGCATGCCTATGGTTCACTAAGTGCCTAAATGGTAAATTGAAGCATGAGAATAAAACTTAAAAAGTTACCACAATATAACACTATTACTTTCAGAATTGGACGCCTTCCTTTCTGGACCCAAAATAGTAAAATGTGCATTTGAAGTGAACATGAATGCTTGCATTGAATGTACCATTGAAAATAAGACTGTGTCCTATCTCCTCTCACCATCTACCAAAAATGTGGTGCGAGAGAGAACTTTTTTCTAATGAGAAACCACCAAAGCTATTGCTTAGGAATAACCCTTACGAAGAGTGAAAAGATTACAATCTAAAATGGCACGGTTGCTGAAAATATAATGCTGTTTGTAATTCTGGTGGTAACTGCCTGGTTGAGGCTCTACACCAGCAATCAGTGGCTTGTTGGTTCAGAAACCCAATCTGTACTGGATTATTGCCTTTTCAGTTGTCTCTCTCTGACTTTGTTATTGATTTTGTTACTAAACAATGGTCTGTCTGTCAGTCTGATCTATTTATCTGTCTGTCATGTTGTAAAAATCATAGCTCCCATGGTACAAACACAATAATAAACGGTGCACCTTGAACTCACAGTAAGTCGTTTTGGATAAAACGTCTACCAACTGATGCTTGTTTTAGGATGGATTTATCACCTGTTTTAATGTCAATGTTCGTTTAAATAAAAGCACAAAAATATCGTACAGCTGCAGTATGTTAGCAAACTCTGTTTCCGTTATTCCTCAAGCTTCCTCTAGAGCTGAGCGCAAGTCTGACCCGTCTCTCTCTCCTTACATGGGGAAGGCGGGACCGTATTAGCCGGGCAGGGCGTTCTTTCTGCGGTCAGAGACAGCGTAGTCGATCTAGGGGTGGGTCTTTCTTGGCAAAGGAAAACCCACCTTTTTCATTGTTTGGATCTCGAAGGAATGTGATGGTTTGATCTTGCGGCGCAAGGGAGGGGGTGAGAGAAGAAACCAGCGAGGAGCCTGCTGAGAACCGCTCTATTCATCCCTAAAAGTCAAACGCGACTGAGTAGTTTTCCTTTTCAGAGAGCTACCTCACAGACGCTGCCTCGTCCCGAAGACGACTTCTTAAAACTGTTGGGAATTGTCCACGAGTGCTCAAGGTAAGAGAAAACTGAATCAGGGCTAGTGAGCTAGGTTCGTGAGGGGGGAGCTACATGGTGGAATCTTGCCCCTTGTTCACAACTCCAAACTGCGGCAACTTTGCCATCCTCCTCCCCCTCCTGTTCACCGCAGCAGAGGTGCTCGATGAGACGAACTGCGGGGATTTTAGTCGGGGTGTTTTGTATCTAATAAACAAACGATAGCCATGTAGCGACGTTTGAGTAAACTTAATCGAGACTTTCCGAGTGGCAGATGTTCAGCACCTAACCGAGAGCTGAACAGAGTCGAGTGTGTTTTCATTTCTGACCGAATCGGAGATTCAGAGTAAGATGTACGTGAGCTGCGCCGCAACATGTAACGAGTGAAAGTTTACATTGAAACATTACAGCGGCGTGCTCGGATGTCTTATTTTGTCCCGTTTGAGCGTCAAAATGTCTAAAAGGTTTAATTTGCTCACTGTAACACACGCTGTTTTTTCGCAGAACATCATGGATTTTTAAACAGGAAAGTCCCCTTGAAAAGACTTTGAGAGCATTTGGGTCTGTATGTCAGAAGACAGACTGCAATGTAATTGTTAAAACGTATATTTCTGAAGTCCTTTAATTTCCCAATGCGTAACCTTGAACGCGTTTTGGTGCGTCATTTTCTGCCGAATAAGCAAATCAAGACGCACGGTGGGTAAACCTAGTGTGGGACTCATGCTCATCTGAGAGACATTCCGTGTTAAATTTGGATCTGGGTATCCTAACTTGCAGCTTTATTTTGTCGCAGTATGTATCCCGACCTGCGCTGCTACCGGTGATGGGACACGAATAGAAAATGTATTTCAAGCTGCGGTTATTCATGTTGACAGCCGGTATTAGAGATGCGCGGTGCGTTCGCGTTTATAGAAGTTAAACGTCAGCCTTACAACGATCATACTTGCGCTCTGTATTACAAGTGGAAAGTGCTGTTTCTGTTTTTAGCCACAAATAACTGGTGGTTATTATGTGTGGTGTATTAAAAGGGTAAGATGAAACGTTATGGTGTTGTATTCCTGCACTACCTGTGTGGAGGTCAGAGGGACCGAAGGCCTGAAGCTTTGCGCATATGCTGTTGTGTGTATGCATGTCAAACCAAGGAGACACATAGGCACATCACTCAGGTTAAGTGATTTGTCAGGAGGTTGGGGGGGTTGGGAAGTGGATGGAAAATTAAAATATTGAACAAGGACAACAGCAACCCCCATAGAAGCTCCATTACACTTGGCAGGTGGGAGAGAGGGAACAAGAGCAGAGATAGGACCTGCCATGGCCTGTCCCAGGCTCAAATACAGAACACTGATGGATTTCCAGTAAGGCCAGAGACAGCGTTTATCTTTGTGCCTGCAGAACACTAGTGTGTGTTTGTATGAAGAATGTGAAGAATTACGGTTAACTTGGAGGAAACACTAATGCATTTACATTACAGCAACTCATCTGTGACGGTTTCCAACATAAACTAGCACCTCTCACATTTTACTACATGCCATTAATATGCCATGTACTTAATGTCAAATCTCGGATAACTATTAATAATGGGCTTTTTTAGCCGTAGTCTCGCTCTAGCTGTTTCGTTTTGTTGATACAGAAATTGTATTGAGTAATGAAGCAAGCTTAAATATTTGCACTTTCTGCAAAACACTTCGGTGCATTGGTTTGAAAAACATTTCATTTTGCCAAGACAAAACTGGTTTTGTTTCTGTATGGAAATCAATGGGATAGTCATAAAATAATATTATTTAAAAGGGAGGAAAGAACACTTCTCATACCTTTTGTTATTGACGTCAAAGGCGTGCATCCAATCACACTCTATGGTATTTTGGCACAAAAAAATTCACTACGTTGATGCCAGCATGAGCAGGTTGCATGAGGTACATATAAGGAAAAGGAAAATAACAGATTAAGCACTTAGTTTGATGTTGTGTTGGTTACTACCTGATGTCCAGTGTAAAATCTGGGTACTCAAGCAAATCAATTGAGGACCTGAGATGCTCAGCTGGAGATGTAAAGTCAGATATATATTCTTTTAGCCAAAGACTGTCTGTCATTCTCCTGTTATGCATTAAGTGTTTCTTTCTTTTTATGATTTGTTGTGACTTATCTCTCTCACACATTTTCTCTCCTGCTATGCTGTCACATTCCACTCTTACCTTAAAGGAGCAAAGGTTGCATTCCAATGCTCTGCGGGTGTTGCTTATCCAACAGTGCATGTGAACTTTGTAAGGTAAATCAGGACAGGTGTGTATTTGTGAGAGAGAAGACTGACATGCTTCTCAAGTGAGTAAAAGTTAGAAAATTACAGTTTGCACAATGATCAAGTGATAAATACTCGTGCAGAAGTGTAATTTCTCCCTCTTCACTTTCATTATGTGCAGACCATGCTTCTGGTTCTGCCTGTGTGCTGATGGCTTTTCCACTCAGAACAATCTGTATTGAAATGCTGGTCATACAAAAGGCAGATGGTTATCAGTGCCCAATAAGAGTAATTACCAGACTTAGCGCCAGACCCAAGGATTATGGAGAGGCTAAATGACTAGCCTGAAGTTTAATTTGGATATTGTGGTTCTTTCCTGGTGTTCCCTCTCTCCTTCACACACAATGAGCTGGAGGTTTTTGACACTGTACTGTTAATACCTCGTCAATCCAGAGCTGAACTGGTATTAGTAAATGTTATTGACATTGATACAACTGATATTATTAAATTAAAACAAATCACTAATAGAAGTATTTGGTGGGAATGGAGCAAACTTTACAGGCCTCATGGGGCATGTGATCTTACTCTTTAGTTTTTTATCCTTTCAGATGCCAAAGGAAGTGAAATTGGCTGTGTCTTGTACCAGGCAGATGAAGTTACTTCTTACATGCTAAACAGTAAGGTCATTATGAACGTCAGTACTGAATTAACTACTTTTGGCATGTAAATGTACTGCCAGCACCACCACTGACATCAACTTCTTAGTTGTTTATCCTTGAATTGCCCATTATCAAGGTAAATAATACACACATTAGTTGCAAAAAAAGTTTAAAATGACCAAACTCTTCTCAGCAGATCTCTTAGTTCTTGTAAACTATGTGATAGTGATGTATAATTAGGTTTTTATGAGTAAGGATAAGCAGATCTGGTCTACACAGTAGAGTGTTTCTTCAGTGTTATTTTGTCAGGGAGTGGGAGAACTCGTTGACAGATTTCTTGTTGAGGAAGAGGTGTCAAAGTGTGAACATAAGATTACAGCAGCTTCTCTCACACACAAGCACACATTAAACTAGTACAGCTGCCCGAGTCAGCTTTTAGTATTGAAAACATAATTGCATTGGATTTTGTAGGGTATGCTATTTTCAATTCGACCACAAATGGTTTCACGTGAGATGTATGTAAATTATGTAAACCACAATCTGCCTGACCACTTGTGATGTGTTTACCTGATCTGGGTTTTAGTATCAGGTGTAAACCGGGCCTATGAGGAACTTCTGTTTGAAACATTCAATACCAAAACATACAGTTTTCGGTTCAGTCACTTTTAAAAAAAACATTGAATTTGTGGTTTGAACATGTATAAATATGCAAGTATCCACAACTTTCAGTCTTTTCTTTAAAGGAAAGCTAAAATTTCAGTCATTGTCAAATATATAATTTTTTTCAGGGATTTCTTTAAAACACACTATTGTGGAAAGAAACAGTGTATTCTGTTTAAACATGGTTTGCTCGCTTTGTAATTTGTGACAGTTCTGTTCGGGTTGTTGTGTTCTTGCATGTCTAGCTGATGTTACATCACAGATTCTTCTGTTTATAGCAGCACAGATTGTTGTTATGTCATATGTTGTTTCAAACATTTAGCCTCAATTTACCTAAACCAGTTATTAATCACAGGCAAGACGGGCATTAGGCATACCTCTGAGTCACAATTTAGTTATAGTGGTGTATAATGATCATTAAAGCAGACCGTTATATTGGTCCAGAGCCAACTTTTCAGCTTCTATTTGCCTGTTGCAATATGATCAGGATCTGCATTCAGCGTAGTATTGTTCCAAAATCTGCAGACAGCCATGCCAATTGGTAGTACAGTTTTTGGATATACATTTTTATTTATAAATATTGATTAAATACTTACAATTAAGGTTCTTTTCAGAAATTCGAGTTACTTTAAATTCTAAATTAAATACAGTAGATAATTGTGAATTGCTTATTTGCTATCATCAAACTGCATTATATCAGCCATCAACCATAATTATCTCTACATATCATTATTGGCAGTGACTATTACAAAAAAAACATTTGAGCATGGAAAAGCTCATAGCAGTTACACGGTGACATGGAGGTACTCAGCCAAAGCTGATTTCCTAAGTGGCACACTGCATGTGATTGCTGATGTACAGGGATATGCTCAGACTCGCTCCACCTAAGGGGTTATACATCACAGAAAATACTTGTAGGACTCATCAGAGTCTACAGCTGAAATTACTCAGAATCATCAGGAAAAGTCATGTCATGTGTCTGTCTCATCCATGTAATGTCTCACCTTCAGAGAAATGCCACACCCTTCACTCTCACCTGCGCACAAACACACCCGTGTTTACCTTTACATGCTTGTCTACGGAAAGCAGAATAGTGTGTGTTAAAGAGCTATTGTGTGTTGTTGGAGAAGGCTGGACAAAGAAGAGTCAAAGCCAAATTAAATACTAGAAATGTTGAAGTGGTAATTTTGAGAGCTCTTAACAGATTAATGTAATTATAGGAGGTAGTGAATAGAGCGAGTTTCATGTGCACTATTTTTAACTGTTGGTCTGTGTATACATTCCGTGTACAATACTCTTAGTCTTTTGTGTCTAGTCTTTTGATGATGTCATGAATGAAGGAAATATTAGGACCCTTTTTGACACGTTTGTGTTTAGTTTTCACTGAATTCTTATTGACATGAAATGTTTTGAAGTCATGCTACTTTTATGTCATTCATGATCAAACATTGATGTTTTTTTCCGGATTCTCCAGTACGCTGGTATTCCCACCCACCTGTAATTTCTATTTGAGAAACGGAGGGAATCAGCAAATGATTCCTCATTGACCTTTGACAGTGTTTTTACAACCACTCCCCCACTTACGCCCCCAGCAACTGAATCTGTTCTGCTGTTGAAGAGTGTGGATGAGAGTGTGGGAGTGTGTTTGAAATATTTCTAAGGTCTCCTGAAATAGCTCATCTGAACCAGAATGATGCACGCACGGCAGCCCACATGCTCTGTGATGGTGTAATATTCCCTTCGTATCCGGACCGGAACGCCGGACGCAGCTGTGGAGCTTTGCTGCTGCACAGAATGAAATGATTACATTTAGGTTCATTAGCTTCTGTGCGCGTTTATGTGCATGTTTGTATTGGGTGGAGTTGGGGAATTCCATCAGGCATCTGGCTAATGGTTCTCAACTGCTGTCCTGGTTTCCTCTCCAGAGTCCAACATGGTTAAGACTACTGTGCCATGGAGTAATAATAGTTCTCTTACGAAGCTTTTCCCTCCTTTAGTCCATGAATTACCTAGTTTCAGGACCTTAAGGAGATTATTCTCCACATTTGTGACCCAAAGGTCATACTCCAATGGCCAAGGAATCCCCTTTTGCTAGAAGAGAAGAGAGGTTTCTCACTGCATAAGCCTGGTTGAGTCATTTTACAATTTTGGTGTCAGATTCTGTCATTCTCTTTTAGTGTCCCAAAGTGGTAAATTGCAATACACACAATTCCACTTGAAAATGGTATGTGTTTTAAAAACGTTTAACTGTGTATCTTGTGTATATGATTTTATAATTAATGTTTTAATTTTAAAATGTAATTGACTTAAACTATAAACTATTTAATTACAATAAAATTAATTTTTAAAGCCATGAACGTGTTTAATTTTTTTAAACATTTCAAATGAAAATGCCACTTCAATTGTAAAATGACCCATTTCCAGCCTCCTCTTGGAAACACACACTGGGATTCAAAGGCCCAGCGCTGACCTGATTTTCAGCCCAGCAGAGAGGTTCAGGCATAGGCATAGGACGAGGCTGTGCCTCCCTCCCTTTTCTCATTGAGGCATGAACTCTAGTTTAGCTGACAAGGCCACGTTGCTTTCCACAGAGCTGTTGCGCTATTGACTATATACTGAGTGAATCCCTCTGTCAAAGGTTGGTGCTTGTCTTTCTTTCCTGAGATATATAGGGGAGGGTGGGGTAGGCTGCGCTATGGTAAGTTATCTAGTCAAAGACAAAGGGGACATTTGAAACTAATACACAAGTATGTTTCAGGTTGTCAACTATCTGTTGAAAAATGTCTATACTGTGCAGCCAGAGATGTATGACCATGACAGACATGTGCATTGTCTGTGCATGCACCTGCAATTGAATGAACTGTCTACAGAAAGAAGAATTGTCCTATTGACCTAAGTGTGCCCTGGGCAACACAGCTTTCCTGCTGACCCATCCTACCACCACTGTTTTTCACTATGAAAAATTGCTTCCATGATACCTGCGTGTACTGTACTTTGTATATACTCTGGCTGGGAAAATTCACAGCAGTTTATCCTTTTTATTGAACATCTGCCAGTCACTGCTGTGCTTTTGTATTCTGTAGATGACAACAACAATCAAAGGTATCTGTGTGTGTACTTGTTTTAATGAGTGTTTTGGGTAATGTGTTGAATTCGCTTGTCTTGATCTTCAAATTTTTGTGATTACAAGCAGATTTGAATCTACAGTTGATCCGTATTTAATTATTGATTGTTTACTGTGCAAAGATTAGAGATTGATTGTTTGCGTGTGGAATAATAATTGTCTGTGACATTGACAGGTCTTTTATAAAACCTTGTTCCATTGGTTGTGAGTACAGCATTGTATTGAAGACTGTGTTATTTCAAAGGCTCTGTGGGTGTGGTTTGGACTGGAAGCGTGGCTGGGGCTTAGCTGTGTGGTTTGGGATTTGGGGTGTATAATTGTGCAGTGCAGCATTTGGTTTTTGGCAGATCTCTCACTCGTCCTACTGAAAGCACCTGAGGGCCAGTGGAGTAGCAGGTAATGAAGTGAACAAAGTGCATTGCCTACTGCATTGCGCTATAAGAAAGTATATCAGAGAACCCTTTCTGAGGCAAAACGTAACATACTTTGCCTCATTCCTTAATCTCATACACCAAAATGTGCCAGAACTAAAGGCAACTGGTCTCCTGTGGTTTATCTGAGGACAGTCAAACTTTACTGTGCTTTATTAGATGCAGGATAGCGGTGACCTGTGAACTGTGCAAACACAATAAAGTTAAGCTGAAGTTCTTCTGGTTCTATGTCTATTTCCCCCTTATCTCTGACAGAAAACATGTATCTGCCTTGACACTCAATTGTAAACATTGCTGATGAGTTTGTTATGTAATGGTTTACATGTGGTAGGGAATTCTGGCTGTTTGTAGTGAAAGGTTTTCATTCTAAATTTTGAGAACTTGCCCTGCATGTCTGTTCCTGTCCAAACTTCACGCCTGGTGAAACTTGTTCTGCTTTTACTTTAACACCTTCAAGCCAATGTAAAAGATAAAAAATGAAAGGTTATTTCATTAGAACGTCCCTCTGAGTTCTGTAGACCTCGGCCTGTCAAGAGAAAACTATGAATGAAGAATCACAAACAATGAAAGGCTGTACAGTGGTCTCTAAAAATGCACACATTGTGTGCAGATGTTCAGACTATTGTATTGTCCCTTCACAGAAATGCATTTCTAAGAGAAATGAGCAAAATGTCAACTTTACAAATAACATACAAGCAGATGGAAAAACATTTTCTTCTCTTTCTCCTTCTCTTTTCCTTATTTGCTCCATCTGAAATTGGTTTATTTATGATTGATTGAATACTAAGGTCCTCTAGTCATATTTTTGTTGTTTTCTCCTGAAAAAGAAAAATTAAACTACTTGAGATTTTCAGGCCTAAAATGAACAAGATGGCCCTCAAAGCGTGAGAATTTAAAACGGTTTAATGTTCAAGAGTGCTGCTTCAGGGCAGGGATCTGCTGCAAAGTCAGTAAAGCAGTAAGAGAGCAGGAAAAAGTTAAAATATCCTTCTTGTAAATTCCTGTGTCACATTACTTGTGTTCTGAATCCTGTAGACTGGCTTATATATTTCTGGCTGTGGCCTCAGTGGGGTTTTATCAGGTCTGTCCAAGTCTGTAAGGCCCGTTTTCTTTTCTAGTCAACAAAGCCACAAGTTGTCAATTCAAACCAGGCAGCAAAATGATTTCTCTTCCCTGCTCTTGTTTCCTCGGTTCCTGAGGTATTTTTGGAACTTAATGAAAAGAGAAATCTGAACCGCTTGCCCTTAAAAGGGATGTCTGGGTCAGCTGAGTGGAAAGTTGTATTATTAATGCATTTGACGTCTCGTTCACTGTGTGTGTGCCGAGTGTTTTGTTAAATGGGCTGAGGAACAGGAATGCTTGGGTTGGATGGTTAAGTTGGGTTGGACTTGATCTTTGGGTAGGACGAGGGGAAAAGGGGCATAGTTAGCATTTTTAGAAGCCATTCCAGCTTGCTTCCTGTCATACTGAGACATATTGTGAAAAAAAATTATACATGTCCTGTGTGTAATACATAGAATTCTGTTCAGTGCTGAGCATTAAAGATAACTTAAACAAGCATTTACTAGAGAAAAACAGCATGAGCTTGGCCACTTAACAAAGTTGTCTCAGTTTTAACAGCTTGTCATGTGAACAGGGCTCTGTTCTTGTAACTTACCTTTGTGGAATTGTAAAGGCTACGTCTACATTAATCTAGATACATTTAGAAACTGTGGTTTTGTTTTTAAAAATTCTCTTGTCCATACTAGTATTTTCAAGCATTTTGCAAAAGTTATTCATCCACACTGAAATGTCTGAAACTCTTACATCCCTGTACTGTGCATGAGTAAAACATAGGACACTTTGACATGACAAAAGTGCAGTCTCAGTGTGGATGGAATGCCAAAACGGAAAGAAGTGTGGACAAGGTCTTGGTTTGTGAACTGAAGTGTTTTGACTATGGGTGTATATTACTAGGTAAACGCTCTTTAAGTTGATTTGTGAATTCTTTTTCAGGCCCTTTTAGTCAAAATACCTATATAAATATCATTATCCAAATATCATTTTATTGTATAGTTTAGAGACTGTTTTTGAGAAGCTTTCCAGTCTGGAGGTTGTGTTCTGCTTTGTAGTTCAGTCATTTGTTATCTCTGTAGTTTAGATGCTGTGTGCTGCCAGGTAGTTTGGTGGATGTGTAGTCTAAAGGTTTAGACTGTGTGGCTTGGATGCTGTGCTCTGATGGATAGTTTGGTTTCTGCATTCTACTGGCTAGTTTGGACTCTGTGTTCTGTGTAATTCAGGGATCTGCTGTGGTTGGTTAACGTATGCCCATCTTTGTGCGTCACTGCAACATTTCTGTTCTTATCTCTCTGGAAGAGGCACAGCCCTTGAATTGCCCCTGAATTGAATGCAAAAAAAACAATGATGTCATAGTAGTCCTGACAACGCTCATGGTATTGGGCCAAGCTCTCAGAAGTCTAGTGAGTCTTGTGACCCACATTTTCATAGGAATGACCGCCGCACACCTTAAACATGCACACTGACCATCCCACTTCCTGACAATTTGTGACGAGGTAATTGGATTTAGAGCTGTCAGTCTGTCTAAGGTCTACAGGAATAAAGAGCTGAATAGAGAGTCTGCCCTTTTCATTCACGGCACAAATTATTTACTGGCTGTTTTGAGTCTGACAGGAGAAGTGAAGTTATCTGTTTCTTCTTGAATTTCTGTTCAAAGAGCAAAGAAAATTTCCACTGTGATGTGTCTGGTTTACAGAGATCTGTCTCTAGAGCAAAGACATATGGGCAAAACTAGAGAGAGACAGAGACAGAAAGAGCATTAGTAGTGGTGGCGCAGGCACCTGTATCAACATCTTGAAGCTGGCTTTCATAAATCCTGTGCTGTGGTGGGCCCAGTGCTCTGGGCAGTTAGAGGAGGGGAGAGCAGCACTGACTCTCTGAAACAGGAAGTAGCATGTAAGCAGCACATATGGGAAATTCAATCCCAGACAATTCATGAAACATGTGCACTTCATGATTCCTCTGCATGAGAAACTTCTCTAGTAGCCACATGTTCGAAGAAAACAAGGTGCTTAATTATTGACAAATATTAGAGATTATGATTACAGCTACCATGATGATGATGATTATTGCTGCAAATTGTAAATAGTGCCATTATTTCTATATAAAGAATACATCATGCAGCTACCCCACTTTAATGTACTATTTAGATGCATTTTATTGAAATGAATAATCATGATTACAATACCAAAGGTAAAATCTACATTTATGGTTTTTGTCATAATTTTGCAGCTCAACAGTCAAGTGTGTAAAGATGCAAGAGAAACAGAAAGGCATGAAAGAGGGAGATTGGCCGGTGTTTTATCGTACTTATCTATCGTCAACCCTTAGTCATAAGAACAGGACAATAACAACATGAATGCTTTCCAGATCTGATGATCTGTCAGTTGATTTTGTGGAGGAGTGAGTATTTTAGCATTTGTTAGCATGTGTAGAGCAAAATCTTTTCATTGCTTTAGGAGCGTATTAACTTCTTGATGAAGTGTGTTCTTGTGTCCTCCAATAAAATAAGAGTATGCTGTAGCTTTTATATTACGTTTCCATTGACATGGAGGGGGAGGGAAGTGATGGAGCCAGAGCTCGATCTGGCCCTGTTCCACACATTTCCACAGAAGGAATGGTGATTCTGCGTTGGAAAAATTTTGGTTCTGTTTTGGTTCTGGCACCTTAAATTTGCTTGTCTCAAACCAGTAACCACTAATGTCAGAGTGGGGGGAGGATAATGTCCTCATCACATAGAACTGATTAGAACTGACTAGAACTGATACAAAACAGATCTACAAAACATCACAAAATTGCTCCTGAATCGATTGTAATCAGTGACGCTATCTGCAGTAGAAATTCTCCACATTATGCTGATTACTATTCGTTCCTATTGTCTCCAACCATTTTTAGTACACCAATTTTAAGATTTTATTTGTGATTATTTTATGTTTAAATAGCTTCTGCCAGCTAAGCCAGCTCATGACAGCCTAAATAATTAAATTACTATTAAAATGTTCTCAGTTTTATGATTTGTATTTCTATTGCTGGTTTTTAAAGTTGTTTCAATCTCAGAATGGGGTGGCACTATTGAGGCTTTTCTTACTGCCAGAGTCTGGGCTCAGTATATATTGTTATGTCTTCAATACAGTAAAAGCTCTGGTTTGGATCACTTTTCAGGTTCTTGGAGGTGGTTGATGCTTGTTTGGGCTTGTAAGGGGCATAATTTTTCTCTCTCTCTCTCTCTCTCTCTCTCTCTCTCTCTCTCTCTCTCTCTCTCTCTGTCTCTCTGTCTCTCTGTCTGTCTCTCTCTCTCCAAGCATGTGATCTCATGGCCTCCCTGTGCTGGATTATTTTCCTCTGTGATCAGTGAAAATATACATGTTCTCAGACAGGAATGTACAGGCTAACATGTTGCAGGCTCCAACTCTCTCTGTACCTCTCTCTCTCTCGCTCCTTCACTTTCAAAGCAGAATGGACTAACCAGCTCAGACTTTTTTGTTCAGTCTGATAGATGTCAGGGTTTAGGCCTCTGCTTTGAGGGGCTTTTGCAACCATCTCAGACATGTGCTCCTAAAAGCAGGATGCTGTTGATTTTGGCTTGATGTGCTAATTGAGGTTTGCTGGGACTACACACACACACCAACTCAAGCATAAATGAATCTTCATGGTCTGACCATATGAAGCTTGGTTTCAACATATCTCTTCCTCTGTTATGCATGTCTGCTTTATCTCTCTCTCCCCCACACACTCTCATCATTTCCTCATCAACTTCATCATCTGCTACCAGTCCTAATATCTTACCGTACCATTTAAAATAATTCAGTTCCGTGCTTGACGTCACTGTGGCTAGATCAAAGTCTCTCCTGTCCAGCCACTTATGTTGTGTTATATATATATGTGCGCTCTTCCCTGTCATTAGTGTAATCATGATATTTATACTAGAAAAATCAATACCTGTGTTTATAATGTGGTTTGTTCAAGGAATTCCATACAGCATTATGTCATTTGGAAATGTAGAAAATTTGCTGTTAATCTGATGAGATATCTGCTTGTAATGTCATTAGAGCTACTAAGGCGTATAATTATGTTGTGTGATGCGTATTCTTCAGATAATGGATTGGAAAAGTTTTTCAAAAACAAAAAGGCTAAAGGTTCACAGACATGAGACGTCATTTGCTACTAGCTGGTTGTTTTCAGGTGGTATTCGGGCGTGGGACATGTTCATTCTAGACAGCAACTGACTGGACAAAAATCTGTGTGTAGTACTAGATGTGCCCCAAGTTTTGCTTTCATTGGATCTTTAAAATATTGTAATGGTATTTTAACAATTTCCTATTGCTTGTTAATGTCCATTCTTAAAATTCTTAGTCAAACTCTGGTCATAGGACGAATAGTCAGTTAACAATTATTATTTCAGTTTCTACTCGCAGCCTCAGAGCTGTCAGTCTGTCAGCCTGGAACTATATCAACATGACTCTGGCCTGAGTCATTTCCCACCCATAATAGGATATGGACACAGCCTCCTGCTGAGGGTTTGGTGCCTTTTGCAGAATGAATGCTCTGCCTTTGTCCTATAAAGCAAACACACACACACACACACACACACACATATTTGCAAACAGAAAGAGGAAAAGCCATGCTGCAAGAACCTAACATCCTTTTGGAGTGTTTGTCCAAAGTAGTCTAAGAGAAAGCAGCCCAATTCCTGATGGCTATCAGAATTCCAAGAAAGTTTTTTAATGTCCAGTAACTTTACTGGATGATGAGGCAGTTTCCCTGAGCTTCTCCGGAATTCCCTTCCTCTGTTTGGGATGTGTTATTGTGTCAATATGGTTGTGTTTTGGTATGTTTGCTGGCGGGATTCTGAGACCATTCTGCTTATAAATGACTTCTAGTCTCTCTCTCTCATTCTTTTTTCACTGTATTCCACATGCTCCTCCCCCGTGAATAGATTGCACACTCTTGGTACAGTGTGTGTGTGTGTGTGTGTGTGTGTGTGTGTGTGTGTGTGTGTGTGTGTGTGTGTGTGTGTGTGTGTGTGTGTGTGTGTGTGTGTGTGTGTGTGTGTGTGTGTGTGTGTGTGTGTGTGTGTGTGTGTGTGTGTCCATTTGAGGGCCGTTTGGAGAGGTCTACACAAACATACCACACATACAAGCAATTCTTTTTCTATTCTATTTTCTGCCCCAAAGTCAGAACAGAGTGAATGCTGTCAAATGTCAAGCATATTAAACGCCCACCCACTTTGATTACATTTGTTTTCTCTCTCTCTCTTTTCTCTCTCAGGAAAGTGTTGTCTAATTGAAGTAGCTTTATCTGTTTGGGCTGCTGGTATTTTGTTTTTAGGTCCTGCCAACCAGATGGATTCAGAGAGAAAGGCTCTTTATTCAGGCCTTATAAGGATGTGAGGCAGACAGATCTCATTTTTAACATTAAGCTGTCCTTCATGTTTTCCTTCACTCATTCTTTCACTCTTATTTTATACGCTACCCCTTCAGAACCAGGGGCTTCATATGGACTATACCAGGCTGACACAGTCAACAAATGCTGTTTTTACATGGATTATATTCTTATTTATTCTTAATGCTGTTCCTGGTTATAATTTTATCCTGAATAAACCTGTTCTGAAGACAAAGCTAGTCCCAGACAGAATCTGAAATCAGAATCTATAAATACAATCCTAAACATTTATTTATTTAATATGTATTACAGCTATGACCTTATCACTCATCATTATTGTTGTTGCATAGCAACGCTGTGTTATTGTTTACATATCAGAAACTATACTAGACAAACTAGTCAACCTCACTAATCAATTAGCTGGGTGACTAGTGAAACTGTTGATCATGGCTCGTCCCCAGTGGACCTTTCTGCCGAGTTCAGCAATTATGCATGGTCTTGGCCGTACACTTGAAAGCAGCGATTTCGGACCTTTTTGGTTCTTCTTCAACTTCATCAGCCTCAGTAATTGCTCATTGAGTTGTAAAGCAACCTGTCATGTGAAATCAGGTTAATTCCTCTTGAGATGGGTGTGAGTGTTTTGCATGTTGCACAGACTCTGTGTAATAACACATTCCAGAACATGTTCTTCAGGTTGGGCTCAAAAAAGGACGCAGGCGTTTTATTCTTCATTCCTGCCTGTCAGAAAATTTGAACTTGAATACAAACATTCAGCTGCCAGCCTAATGTGCCGGTAGACAATAAAAAGAATTCCAACGATGTTACAACGTGTTTCTATTCTTCTCTTTAATCTATCCACTCACTCTTCTCTCCCGCAGTTGTCTTTCAGTCTTTCTCTGTTTCCTTCCCTCACGCAAACGCTCTTTCGTTCATCTTTTTAACCTTGTACCTCTTTGGGCGTCCCGCATTCCATGTTTAATTTGGGGCATTCCTTTCCTTCGCTCGCAGACAAAGCAACAACAACAAAGAGAGAAAATTCTGTGGACCATGAGCCTCCCCCCTCTAATCACTCAAAGGAAATGGTTTCCCGTACAGCATGAGAGAAGGAGAGCAAAACAAGCTTTGGATGTATCGTTGGTGATTGCTTGTGCTCTGGTAGGTTTCAGCTTTAATGTTTTTGTGCTTCATGGCTCAACTTTAAAACCCCCATAAAAACCATACTGGATTTTTGTGGACTGTAGTCTATCTGTTAGCTTTGAAGCCATCTAATAGCTTGTGTACTTGTTGAAGCTGATAAAATAAACAATTTAAAGTTGACAGAATTTGTCTTTTGAGAAATAGACTAAAAACATGCCTGATTGAAGTTGTGCCACACAGATTATTGTCTGATTAAATGCTGTCTAGAATGAGAATTATTACATTTAATAATGTTACATTACATTTATTATTTAGCAGACACTTTTATCCAAAGCGACTGTAAGTGTAGTTTCAAAGCCATGTTTACATGTGCAAGGAACCGAGTTGAAGCTATGAAAAGATGATTAACATAGAAGATAGAGGGATTTTTTTCTTTGTTAATAAACATACAATATAGTTTATAGTGACATAACTGAAGGCTATTAAAAATAAATAACCATGAATTAATGATCCAAAATAGCTATGACAACTAAAGATGTATGATTGCTGTCTCTTCAGGTAAACCAAGAACTTGTCTCTCATGGAAGCTCATGGAACTTCTCAAATGTAGTTCTTCTACTAAAAGTCTTTAATTTTTCCAACAAAATTTTTAAAAAAGTGGATACTTTTTAATTTTCTGTTCCTTTAACAAGTGGCTTCAACAATTAAAACATTCATATAATGAGAAATAAAGTCTAGTAATGAACACAGTTGAGTGTGATCTCTCA
This sequence comes from Chromobotia macracanthus, assembly GCA_036877525.1. Taxonomy (NCBI): domain Eukaryota; kingdom Metazoa; phylum Chordata; class Actinopteri; order Cypriniformes; family Botiidae; genus Chromobotia; species Chromobotia macracanthus. Next base: position 1,883,608 of record JAZGTH010000060.1, on the reverse strand, counting down.
CTCTGTCTCTGAGTTCACTGAATTATTAATACTGTAGACCTACATACAAACAAACAATTAGGATTAACCTAGAGAAACAGAAGGAAAGAAGAAAGTGAAAACCTAATATAGCAGGAGAGAGGAAGACCTACAACGGTGCACTGCAAATGATCTAAGTGTGTATACAAATGTGTGTGTGTTCCTTTGGCAGATCTTTGTTTACCTTGACCAGCCTCTTACAGACTGTTTACTTGTAAAGTATAAAGGAGAGCAAAACTACCAAACACACTTTACATCCTCACCTGTCCCCCAAATAAGAGTTTTTGTCATGTGTTGCAAATCTCTGGGAACAAATTCATCCACAAACACAACACAGGCATGCTAATGATTCTTGTTTTGTAACACACTGACAATATTAATTTTTGAAAAAAGAGTGTGTGCCAACATATCATAAAGCCAAGGACAATCAGTCAGAAGATGTTAAATATTTAAATGAGGAGAAACTGGAGTGTGTCTCACACTGAGAGAAATAAGAGTAAGAGAGTATTGTGTGTCTGGGTACAGCAGGATCACAGTGAGAATAAGAGACACAAAACATGAACTCAATACTCCATAGCTTCAGCATAGTGTGTGTGTGTGTGGGAAGGAACAGTGGCGCCGGGTATAGAGGAAGTCACTTACAAAGAGTTCAGTTGGACTCTGAGACCATATACACACTAACAAACCATTTCCTTTAACACTAACACATATGCACACACATTTTGGATATGTTATCTAACTTCACAGTACTAATTAACCTTTTCTTATCTTGCTATCTATCAGGAAAGAAATGATGAAACACGCACTCACTTTCCAGGAATGCACCCATTCAGAGTATGTCCATAAAGATGACTTGGTCATTATTACTGTAAATGCAACTGTAAACACACACGTTACGAGATAATAACGTGGTTACTGCATGGTTACATAGTGTGGAATCTGTCCTTTCTGAGTCTGAGATTTCTTCACCCATTTGTTTTGTTCACATGGTAAGGCTGAACTTTTCTAAAAGGTTCCTAAAAGGTAAAAGGTCTCTCTTCCAAGGCACTGTTAAAAAAGATCAAATAAAAGTAAAAAATTAAGAGTGTTAGGGTTAATGATATTGAGGGATTCAAATCTATGTACTAACCAGTTGTCTGGGCAACTGTGCAGACAAGGGGATCCCATTTTTGGCGGTGTTGTTTGGTGATGCTACTGCTGCATAAATTGTACACTTCATCTTTATGTAAGTAATGGATTTTATTGACCTTTAGTGCCTTCTCTCAGGAATGCAGCACTGCCTCAGTATTGTTTGGTTTGCATTGCTGGCATAACATGTTCTTGTACCTTGTTCACAATTTTGTACCTGCCATGTGTTTTCCGTTCCAGCTGTGTAATGTTTTGTAGTACTTCTGTTGCTAGGTTTTCCTTTATGGAATCTGAACTTTGTCCATGTTTTTCTCCAATTTTTTTATGTCAGTCACACTCAATCAATGCCCTATTTGTGTTTTATACATGGGACAGTGTGGTTTCATCTGATTGGCAGAGTCATTTTTTCCTTGGCTACTGTAGGGGGTTAATAGATGTTAGCAGAGCTGCTGGATTACAGGAGACTGTTTTCTAAATTTGTATTTATTTCCTGAGACCTGATTCTTTTTTTGGACCGTAATATTTCCAGATTTATTTTGAGCAGTACTGCTGGAGTGTGTTATAGCACTGCTGTAATCCCTTGCAGTGTGCACAGCTAAAGCAGGTCAGAGCCTCTTTCTGTGTCACACAGAGTGAGACCAGAGCTGCTGCTTTACAGGTCATTTTATATACTATATGCTAAATATACTTTGTCACTTGTCTTGAAAGTCAGTTAGGTTGTTTATGATTTTAGAGATAAGGTTGGCTGGGAGAACTACTTTACTCAACCACACACGGAGTCCAGCACAATGACCCCCACCTTTAAGTCATACGTCATTGTTACATTTGTTTGCTTAGCACAACGTAACACATATCTACACATACGTATATCCATTTTATTGAATGGAACATATGCATTAGTAAGCATTGTTATTGAATGTACCTGCTCACTTTGAAAAAAGAACTGAAAGTTCTTGTCTATGTATGTTTGAAGAAAGATGTTAGATTAGTGTTATATTACAGTTCTTCTTTTTGGTTTATAATATAGTAGACATTGGTTCATTCAGTTCCTTGACTTTGCCCTTCCTGTTCACACTGCCAAAAATAATATAACAAAAACCTTCCTTTGACATGAATGACATGACATGGCTTTTGACCTAATGGTTTTTAAACAGACAGAAGGAATTGGGTTCATCATAATGCACACTTCCTCTGTCAGCTGTTATATGGCAAAGTAATGTGTTGTACGGTACACACTCATAAATAGAATTTTTAGCCTTTGGATGACTGTAAATGGCAGTTATGCACAGCATAAGCTTTCAGTAATGTGTGTGTTAAATCTGCTGATTCTGAGGACATTCCTAATTTCACAGACACAGCAAGCAACTTTTTGATACGCCAGTGAAATGTAGTATCCCTTTTTAATAGGGACCTAAACTGTATTCTTAGAAATGCACATGTAATGAAAACAATTCACACACACACACACACACACACACACACACACACACACACACACACACACACACACACACACACACACACACACTGATTAAGTGTCTAGACTTAAAATGTTCACCAAAACTCATATAACAGTGTAAATAATGCTCAAGTACCAACATTTGTACCACACATTTGTGGCTAGTCTGTGCAGCTTTCTTCTGTTCAGACTTTCCTGTTTGTTCAGTGTGAATGTTGGGCTGAAAACAGAGCTTTAGAGTTTTGTTTGTCTGTTAGGGTCAGTGAACTGGTTGCTGCAGAACATTGTAATCAGAACGGAAGTGTAAATGTTTGGGTTGATGTAGAGCAGTTAGAGCAGTAGAGTCACTTTTAAAGAAAGATGCATAAATAAGGAAGAATAAACTTCTCCTGAACTTCAAAATACTGAAATAAATAAAATGCATTAAAACAAATTTGATAAAGTGCAAGCGGTTAGTTTGTTTCTGAGTATCAGTCGGTCTGATATGCACAGTGACCTTTCCCAGGTAAAGAGGGTTTTTATAAAGTGTTTGCTGTCTGTTTAGACTTAAACATGTTCCCTGCTGTTGTCTAGGAGATGGATGAGAATATCTGTGTTTTGGGGAGATGGAGGGAGATGTGAGACAAAAGTTAAGAATGATAAATGAAGACAATGAAAGATAATAGTCCAGGGCCTGTAAGTACAAACAAAAACATGCTGGTTTTGTTTGTACTTTATTACGCAGGGTTGCCACATGGAGACCAAGTAAACCAAGTAGAAATTACACCCTTTCATGTAAAAACACACACGCTCAGCAGATGAGCTCATGCGTGCTGGACACAGCAATGTTGATAAACTATGAGCTGCTTCTACAATCCTGATGCCAATAATCTACTTTTTTTACTCCTTTCCTATAGAGTCCTTGTTTGTTAGATTTGTTAGATTCCTTGAAACTACTGTATTCCTTATTATAATAGCAGCAAAAGTTTTGATTGTTCTGTTTGATAAATCAAACCCTTTTAGTTTTGACTGCTTACAGCTAACCAATCAGAATGAAGCCAGATTACATTTTTCCAAATCTGAATGCTACATTGCATTCATCTATGTATCTACATCTGCTACTCATCATATATAATGATTTGTATTTTCCTATAGCCTGATGGAGCTTGTGTTGCTTTAGCTTTTCATTAATTTATTTATTTGAAGGTCCAAATGATCTGAAGTCCTATTTATCTCTCACCACAGTTTTTGTAGCCCTGCTGTTTGTCAGTTTAGGCACACAGTCCCACTAAAACATTGAACTTCCCGTCCTTACTTTTCCATCTCTCCAAACTTGGTGAAGAGAGGGAGAGAAAAACTTGACACGACTGCACAGGAAACAACAAACTGAACATTATAGGCTGGTTTTCGCTTTCATGGAAAATCCAAAATATTGCTGCTTTAGGGTGCCACTATTTTGTGGCTTGTTAGTTTCTGCCACAGCACGAGTTCAGAAGAGGCCAAACACATAATCATCATCCTCTCTCTCTGTCTCTAATAAACTTTCAGATAGGTTGAGGTTATATCTATTAATAGACTGCAAATGCCTACATAAATTAAACAATTATAATGTTCTGAATAGATCTATTTGTGTGATGGGTGTAGATCATATGGTTGGAAGGGTTTTTGTTTAGCTCATGATCCTTGAAGGTGTGGCTGAAGTATTTTCAAAGTATTTCTCATATTTTATGTGAATTGCTCTCTACCTCACCTTGCAGTGATCACAATTTTTTGTTGTATTGGAAGCCATGTTTGTACCTTCTTAAAAGTAGATTGTACTCTCTGTCTCTCTCTCTCTCTCTCTCTCTCTCTCTCTCTCTCTCTCTCTCTTGTCTCTCTCTCTCTCTCATTTGCTCTCTCTGTTGTTGGTTATGACTGGTATGATTTCTAGGTTTGAGGGTTTATTAGGGGATGTTTATAGAGAATAAAGAGCTTCAGGCTGCCCAGCCAAACTGATGTCAAGTGCAGGGGAATGTCTTTTCCCTCTTTTCTCTGGAGGAACAGAATGTTCAGGCGGCCAAAGGATTGCTTAGCGTGGCTTGGACTAATGATATGGTGCGTGATTGCGTGTGTGGTGCTCTAAAGGAAAAAAGAGAGTGTGTGCAAGAGAGAGACTAAGCTAGAAAAAGGAAGACAGAGAATTATTTCCTTTCAGGTGCCATCAGTATCTGTGAAATAGTTTCTTTGAGTCGTTTTCCATTTCTTCACTTTAATGCTCTCAAGAGAAAGTTGAGGACTGTACTGGTTATTGTACAGATAAAATGGAACTTGTCATGTAAAATCTCTTGTCTCCAGAGCGCAGGATAGAATATTACACATGGATGAACAAGAGCAATAATAAGTGCTTTTGCTGTAGCTACAACAGGATTATTATGGAAACTGTCCACTGGCTGGGTGCAAGTATATTCCAGTTACGTTTCACCATGAAGATTATGGTCTGTTTTTTCTCTGTTAGATCCTCAGCATCCAGGTTTTCAATGATAACTACCACTCTCATACTTTCACCACCATCCCCCACCAACTATCATAAGTTAGTAATTTACAGTGCCAAATGTGCAAATGTGTCTCTAACCCCTTTCACACATGCTGTCTTTATTGGTAAATTACTGTAAAGAGATAATGTGTGAATGGGACCTTTTAAAAATTAGAGAGAAGTTGTATGCATTTACTCTGTGCTGCTTAAGGATGTCAAATCAGAGATGTTCGTTTAATATGCTGTAGTTGGTCAAAGTCAAACCCCATCATGTTTTAAAATGCAACACCATTTGGCGCTTACTCGCGGTTAATGACATTACAGAGTTTACCATGTGTAAACGGAACGTTACCAGTAAAAAGACGGCACATTTGTGTATTTACCTGTAAAGTCATTCTTGTAATTTGCTGGTACTTTACCAGGATTACTGTGTGAAAAGGGCTACTTTCCTCATTGAAATGTTCCACAGAAATAGCAAGGAGTAAATGTGTCAAGTTTCACACAAATGTGTTAAATATTATCCACTAAATAAATGACTACTGCAGTAGCCCAAGTGTAGACTGATACTGTTAAACTTTACACATGGTTGTGTCTGTTCGGCAATGCTCTCTCTAATTCTTTGTCTTTGGCAGACAGACATAGTTGCATTCATGTTTGCTCTGATATGTATTCAGATCATTTATGTGTATAGTCCTGACCTCAGAAACCTTTCACTGAGGAATCTTACTAAAGTGATTATAAGTGTCACGTATACTGGAAATCTGCCTTAAATGTGCTGGACCTATTTCCTGCTTGGCTAATACATTTATTGAATGACCCGTTTCCTTTCTGAACCCAGAAGAACTGCTGCCTGTGCCTCACACACCATAAAATTACAGGATTAAGAAAGTATTATGACAGAATTCCTGCTATCCACATACAACAACTTATTACTTTGGGCCTGTCTCCATGCCGGTGGGCCTGCCAGTCCAGCAGTCATATTGAAATTCACTTTAGATTGAGTTGCATAAAATGCTCTATTACCTCTGGACCTGATGTTACTGCATCTGTGTTCAGTGTATGTAATAGGAAATTTAATAATACCTCAGGGCTTCTGCCAAACGAGACTAGAAAAATTGTAGTGGTAATTTGTGTTCAGTGGAGAACTTCTACCAATGCATTTTGCAGATAACTTTTATATGCGTTATTTGTAATGTGCATGAGATTGAGAACTGTACTTTCAAGTACTTTATAAGCAGCAACATAGTAAAAAACAGTAGCTGATAGCATCAAATTTATAATTAAAAGTTTGCTACTCAAGTAAGAGTTTATTTTAAATTGGAGTAGCCCTGTCCTGTAGGCTACTTATAGTGTGTGTTGCTGTGGCCAGAACTGTCCCGGGGGTGTGATTAGGAATTGCTATGGAGACTGGTGGACAGAGGATAGAGTCAGCAAACTGCGCCACTGTCAGCAAAAATCCTGGCGAGAAATCAAAGCTGTATTACCACAGGTTGTGATACGGGGGTAATAAATCAGTGGATGTGCCTTCTACTATGCCTGTGTTTTTCCCCCTCTGAGGTGTTTAGCTCAGTGGCCTAATTCTTCTGTTGGCTTGTTACAGAGAGCTTTGCTACAAAGGCACATAAAAGTCCTTGGTAATGTTAATTGAATTTGAGGCTATAGTGTTTTAGGTGTTAAGCACAACCCAATTTTCCCATTTAAAATATTAAGTTGATATTAAATCTTAAAGCGGACCATTGGCAATTACAAACTACTTTCTTAATGATTATTTATTTGTCCTAAATACACCATTGTGTTCTGCTCAAACACTTAATCGCTTGTTTTTTTTGTCTTGCAGGAGATCAAAACTCACATGGATCACCAGTGACAGTGGAGACTATAACAATTCAAAACTTGTGAAGGTAGAAGTGGAGACATAGGAGACAACTTCAAGTCTATTCTTTATTATTTCTCAGAGGAATACCAGAGACACTTTAAAAAACCACCACCATACAAATGTGTACCTCTCCATCAAATAACCATAAAAACCTCACAGTGGATTAGTATCAGATATAAAAATGACAGACACAACAAATCGCCACCTGCGACACAAATTGCAGAGCTTGGGACGACGTCTGGATGAGCTTGAGGAGGCCAGAAGCAAATTGCAGAAAGCTGAAGATGAACTTCTTGACATTCAGGACAAAATCATTCAGGCTGAGGGGAGTAATTCCGCTCTTCTCACTGATGTTGAGGCAATGCGGAAGAAATTGCTCAAAATCGAAGGGAAAGATGAAGAAGTAAGAAAAGCAGAAGACCTTTGTCGTGAGGTTAGGGAAAAACTAGATCAGGAGGAGAAGCTTACCAAGGATCTTAAGGTAGAGATCGAGCAACTTCAGCGCAGAATGTCTGAAGTTGAGAAGCTTGAAGAGGCTTTTGGTAAGAGCAAGTCAGACTGTACCCAGTTGTGCCTTAGTCTTAATGAGGAAAAAAACTTGACCAAAAAGCTCTCCTCAGAGCTTGAGGCCTTGAAGGCCCGTGTAAAGGAGGTAGATTCCTCTGAAGCTCGACTGGATAGGGCAGAAAAATCCCTTACTGCAGAAATGGAGAAACTAAAAAGTCTCACGCAGACATTTGTCAGTGAGCGCAAAAGGCTTCTAGAAAGGCAGAGAGAGGATGAGAAAATCATACTTAAATTGACAGAAAAGATTGAGCATCAGAAAAACAAACTAGGCACAGGAGACCACAGCCAGTTTGATTCTAGAGACCTTCGAATTGAAGATGAGATCTCAACAGACCTTACCTGCAAATTGGCAAGGAAGAAGAGTTTAGACTACTTGAAGCATTCAGGTGACTTAGATTTAAGAAATGAATCTGAGAATAAGAAAAATAGCTTAGAGGGGCAGGAAGATAATAAAGTTAAGGATCTCAGCCAAGAAGTGGAAAGACTTAAGAATCGTTTAAAACAGCTAGAGTTAGTGGAGGAGGATTTGAAGAACATGGAATCCAAAAATGCTGAGCTGATAGAAAAGTACCAGCAGGAAAGAAACCGTAGTCAAGTTCTTCTGGACCAGGTTGAGCAGATGAAAATGCAGATAACTGGTTTCAGCAATGGTAATGGGAACTCTACAATTACAAACACTACAAGGGTCCTGGAGAATGGCAAGGCTGAAAATGAGGAAATCAATGTGCGAGGAGGCTTCAGACAGGAAAAACCTAAACTCTTAAATAGAAGTCCTGCTGCGGAACCAGTCACCTTAAAGTACAAAGGCAGAGATGCATCTCCACAGCACAGGAGAGAAACCAAGCTGAGGAATAAAGACCTTTCTCATTCAACAGAGAGCTCTCCAAAAACAGTACGAAGAACTCTTAGTCCAGTACATAATGTGAGGAAAGGTTTGAAGACTGGGGTTTCCAGTACTGCTTCTGACAATGGGACAAAAGATGGAAAGAAAGACGAAAAACTTGGAAATGCTACACTATCTTCATCAAGCTTACTCAATGAGAGCAAGAAAGTGTCAGTCCTTAGTCGCTATCCTCCAGCTGCTAATGACCAAAAGCCTTGGAAGCCAGCAGTTAAGCAAAATGACAGCGATGGCAAAAAGAGTCGAACAGAAAAGTTTTCCAGATACGCTGGAAGTGACAGTGAATCTAGCAGTTCTGATGCGACCCACTTAATTTCAGCCAGGGCTTCTAACATCGCTTCACCTGACAAAGGAATAACTGATCCAGAGAGTTTGGATAACTCACAGGAAGCTTCTGCAATATTGAGTCTGTCAAAGGCAAATGGATCATACACTGCCTACAGGTCCCATGTTTCTTCATCTGTTCTTAGTGACCATGGTTCGGATGGTCACTCCTCAGCCTCAGAAACCGAATCCACTGGCTCTAGGCCATCAGCAGGTGAGCAAAGTGACATTATAATGTCAAGTACAAGTGTAAGAACATCATCAGTTTATCCTAGATACTCACGCCTGCAAGATTCTCATTCTGATGGCACCTCAAAGGGCACCTTCAGTGAGGACCTACACAGGCCTTTGGTGGAAGGGGAAACTCAGGAGACTACACAAACCACTTCAGGTATTGAGGTCCGGAGGGTATGCAGCCCCCGTGAAGCTCTCCGGTCAAAAGCTATCATAAAGCAAGCCATTGTTGAGATTGACAAAAAGGAAATGATGTCAGGTGGAATCACAGAGTCTTTGACCACAAGTGGGAAGCCCAAGATCTCCACAAAGCCAGTAGTACCCAACAAAATGACCAGCAGTATCACCTTCTATCCTAATGACCCCAATTCCTCTCGAACAAGCAGTCGGAGCAGCAGTTTATCAAGTGAGCCCCCCTCCAAAGAAAGACACACTTCCACCAGTAATATTGTTATTAGCCCCAGCAGTGAGCACAGGGGCAGCATTTCCATACCTTATGAAATATCCATACCCAAGAGTGAGATCACTATGTGTCAAAATGATACTGATGCAGATTTCTCAGAACCTCACAGTTTCATGGAGACTGTTCCTGTGGAGGCAAATGTCTTGTCTCAGTGCAGCTTCAGTCTCCAGTCCTCAGAAATTTCAGATTTCAGCGCTGATGTTGAGTCTGGGTTTGAGAGCAGCACCACTATAAGCAGTTGGAGTCACAACCACCTCTCACACGATGACAGTTTGCCAGAAATGAGAAATGTCACTGTCAGAAGCACTTGGAGGAGTCGTGGTGCAGTGTCCATGGATGAATCTGGTCGAGCACTAAGGCAAGATGGCTCAGAGGATGAGGGCGAGTCTGCCACCACATGGCGAGCATATAGGGCAACTACGGTTTTGGACACACCATCAAACTCCAATATTCATTCCAATTGTGGAGTTAAGCCAAGCCCAGCTGAAGTATATATGCGTAGGATCGGTTATGCTGGGACACCTGTCCCTGAGGCAGGACGAAGGAACCAAAAGACTTCTTCCCCAGAGAGGGCTATTCCACATGAGCCTGTCAGTGCTCAGCAGCTTCAACCAAGGAGCCGTAAACCTATGGTGAGTACTTGCTATTTTTCTTTTGTCCATTATAATCAAAACAATGTGGGCCACTTCCACAGACTGGACAAGTAAAATCATGCTAAGCGCACTCAAGTAAATGTTTCCTTTTAAACAACCCTGTTGTTCGGCATCAAAATAGTTTAACATGATGAGTTCTCATCATGATGAAAGTTTGTTTGTTAATACTGGGACATTACATTTTGTGCAGATTTTAACCTGTATACTAAGAGATTTGTTAGCTAATGTTATCTACTAATGTTAACAAATACAACCTTACTGTAGAGTGGACAAACATAAGCTATTCTACCAAAAGTGAGATTAGCAAACCATCTTATCATTTAGATACAATTGTTAGTGGTAATTCTGTTTGTTTACAGTATTTGCAGTTTGTATGTTCACAGATTTTTTTTCTGTACTGTACATTCCCATAGAACCTTTGAGTCAGGCACACATATTTGGTGCCACCATTTTGATTAGTATTTCTCAGTCATGGTATTCAACACATTTGTTTCTTTGGGTTTTGTTTGATTTAGAAGCATTGCGCACTGCATCTGGAAAAGGGTGAAAGGACAGATATTTTATAAGCATGAAGTATTTTTAGATCTTCTCCATCTTTCTCCAATTTTTTCTGAGGAAAAAATCTGTCCTTGAGGGATTTGCTCTCCTTTCTGTTTATCTTGTAATGGAATCATTGCTGGAAAGTGTTTTCCATTCGAGGTGGCCTGTGCAGTAAAGCTCAGTGTTTTACACCCAAGCTACAAACAGAACATAAAAAAGTATAATTATTGATTGAAAATCCTTTAAATACTTAAACCGCTGTATGTAATTTAGGCCATGCTGTGTGTATTTTGTGTATATTTCATTTAATTTTGTTAAGGCTTTATGACGTGGTTAAAATCTTTTTTTTAAATCATTTTTTTCTAAAATTTGTCTTTCCTCCTTTCTGAATATAAATATAATGTAGTTAAAAGTGTCCTTTTTACATTTATATATATGCATTTGATAGACGCTTTTATCCAAAACAATTTAGAGGGCATTCAAGTGATACATTTAACCAGTGTATGTGTTTTCTGGGAATCGAACCCACAACCTTTGTGCTGCTAACACAATGCTTTACCAATTGAGTTACAGGAACACCAATTTTTATTAAAATGATGTAGTTTAGTATATTATTTAGTTAATTTAATGAATGATAAAGATATTGCCATGTTTTAGATATTGTCTAGTAGTGTTATAATAAAGCACGAATGCATGCAAACAGGGGTGTTGGAAGCTAATGACCCACAGTTCAAAGGTCACGGCTTTGTTTTTAGCAAAGCTGTTTTTCAGGACAACTGGCAGTTTTTGTCACAGCAGCTAAATCAATTTGAATCTTGCATCACTCCGCCAGTCAAAACAAAACGGCAAGCAGGCTCTTTTTCACCAGCCCTTTACTTACTGAGAATACAAGCGAATAGAGCTTATCCTATCAGGGCATTAATTAGCATCATTAAACATCTCAAACAGCCTCGCCCCCAAATTTACCCCCAAAGACCTAATTCTACACTGACAAGCCCCTGAAACACGGCCCCTTCCTGCCAAAAGACTTCAAAAACTCTCCTTCATTCCATCTCTTTCTCTTCTTTCTCACATTCTGTTTCATGCAATGTTTTTCTTTGTCCATTGCATTGATGGATAGCAAGTGCCTGTTCATTTATTAGAGACAGTCGTGAGATTTATGCACAAGTAAATTCTAGCACTTGCACATACAGAGGTCACATCATCAGTCTTGATGTCTTCTCTCCATCAGCCGGTTTTCTTTGTGCTACAGATGGTTCTTCATGCCGTCATTGCAGCTTAGCTAATATACTGCTATTGTAAGCACACTATCCTTCATTCTCTCTCATTTCTCTTTGTCCGAGATTGGTTAGCATTAATCTTTTATCTCTTTCAGCTTTAAAGCCTCTTTCTCTTTGTGGAGGTAAATTTAATTTCTACCCTCAGCTGTTGAAATTAGAGAGAAAAAAAGGAAAAATTGTTTGGGCCAGGGAGTAAATACATGAGTATAGCACATACTCAGTCTAACAGACTGATTGAAAGCAATCTTCATCTGTACCCACTCAATCTGGAGTCTTTTAGGAAGGACTTATGTAATCAGACTTGGTCAGGCATGAATTGAACTTTATCTTCAACTCGTGATTTTTTTTCCCCTTAAGTTGGAGTAATCTTTTTAAATACCTCAATTTAAAAAGGATTATCAATGATTGTCACACACACACACACACACACACACATACACACTATGATCAATGTTTAAACCTCTGATGCATGGTGTCCCTTATAGTATGTCTTTGTGTCTTTTGTGTAATTTATGACCATCAGCTCAGCTCAGCTTGTGAAAATGGTAATATGCCAAGTTTCTTTTTATGCTGCAATAAACTAATGTCTCTCAAAACACCAAAAACAGATTGGGAATGATTATATTCCTGACTTGAAGTAGAAATAAACATTTAGATAGTTTGTCATATCGTAATAACTCATGCATGAGAGTGTTAAACAAAGAAATTAAGAATTTGCTCTGTTTTCCACTTGTTTTTATGCCGTTACAAATTCATTTGTTACAAATTCAAAAGTCATTAGACTTCAGCCAGCAAAAAAAGGATCTGCTAAGTGAATTGGAGTCACATCTGGTTTCAGTATAGAATTGTTGATTCCTTGGTTTCTATTTATTTCTTGGAGTCCGTATCATATCACCCAGTTCTGTTTTTTTAACTGTCTGTATTTAAACCTTAGGAAGGATTTGCAGACTGTGTTGTATACTGTATTAGATCAATACCACAGAGATCTGAGCTGCCCGTCAGTGCTGCGGTGTCATTGTGCTGACAGGTGCAGAGGTTTAATCTCCTTCATTATTCATGAAGGCAGCACAGATCAAGGTCATCTGTTAAATGTCTCTGACACTAAGCCCACGTGAGTCAAGCACATGCAGTGAAGTCATTAATACTTCTAATGCACAGAGAACAGAATGAAATAATCCTGCTTGGCCAGCTGTTTAGAGCTGGAAAGGCTTTTAGAAATACAGTTTCAGTGATTCAGTTTATACTGGATTCAGATTCAGTTTATGGTGGAATTTTAGTCATAGACTCTTTCTGTAATATTTATTTAACCATGTTTATCAATCAATTAAATGCTTTTTGTTTCGTTTTTTTTTTTTGGTTTGTTATAATATGGGAAAATGAATCTGGTGCATATTTTGCTTGGGTAAGAATTTGTTGGGTGCTTGGGTAAAAAACAGAGCCTATTGAGAAATGATGCTACTTCAATGGCACCTGTATAAGGTTTTATCACACTACACATTATACCTTATACTTATACATTGTGTTTAGACAACACAACCTCATATATTTTAGGGCTATATTTGCATTAGTGCTATTGTGATTTCTTCAGTGTATTGTTAATTGGTTTAAAATGTAAGGAATTCATGTGTGTGTGTGTTTAATTGCATACTTTAATTGATAACTCGCATAATCATATGCTTGTATATACACATATAGTGCCCTCCATATGTATTGGGACAGTAAAGGAAAAAAATGCTCTGTTTGCCGTGAAGTCAGGAAATCTTTTTTATAAAAGACGAATATGAGGCAAAATGACAGAATGTCACATTTTTGGACAATTTTCTTTTTTTTTTTTGAGTCAGCTCCCTCATCTTTATCTAAGCTTCTCAGTTCTCATTGAATGTAAGGCTAGGACTGCAGAAGCAGCAGACAGAACTGAACTTTTAATGTGTACCAATTGTGAGGTAATTGTCCCAGTACTTAAGCTCACATTAGATAGAGGCACTGCTGTTCTTTTAAACTAGTTAAATATTTCTGTTGAAACAGGCAAATAACAAATAACGATTTTCTGACTCCACAGCAAATAGAGTTTTCTTTATGGTCCCAATACTTATGCAAGGCACTGTATGTGATTCACACAACCATCCTGGTAAAAAGGGTTTTGTCCAAAGCGCTTGTTCTTCAAACATTGTTTTGTTCTGTTCTTGGTACATAGTATGATCCGTTATCTTGGTCAAGGAGCATTTGCCTTTTCAGCACACTCACTGCTAATGTTCACATAGTGTGGTTTCAGCTTCCTGAATTATGAACTTATATGGAAGCCATTCTGCCATGACATCTTGCTTTAAGATTGTGCTTGGGTCGTTTCCACCCGTTGCCCCTTCCTGAATGACACAGGAAGTTGCAAGGCTGTGCCTGCCCATTTGGCAACCGATGCGTCGTAACTGGTTTCCTGTACGCCCACCTTTCATATCCCAGCAGGCCTTAAGCCCTATTATGGACAATTAGCATTTGTCTGCTGTGTACGAAATTCCACAGCAGTGTGTGGTATATCCTGCTGCCTCATTTTGGGAACTTTAAGTGACGTCATAAACCCTTTGGCTGGCTGTGTAACATCTCCCCATTCATGGTAAAGAAAAGTGACAATAGTTGTTCTATATTTGGAATATATTCTGTATGTGAGCAATATCTCTCTTGCTGTGTGCCTGGTAAGAGGTTGGTCTGTACAAAACTAAAAAGCCCTTATACTTCTGATACTTCTAACTTTTCAGAATTGTTTTTCACATTTTAAGAGGATATTTTATTCTAACTGCATAAAAACTGTTCACTGTCCATTTGTGTAAAATCAAATTCAATACATTTGTATACATTCTTAGTCGGAATAGTTCTTGCTGTTACCCATTAAATCAAATCCACTTCAGATACAATGTATCAGAAAATAGCAGACTGTCTGTGTTCCTGTAGCTCAACTGGTGATCATTGCGTTAGCAGCACAAAGGTTGTGGGTTTGATTCCCAGGGAACACACGTACTGATGAAATGTATAACTTGAATCCACTGTAAGTCGCTTGATGAAATTGATGAAAACACATAACATATGCATAAATGTAAATGTACAATAGAGAAAAACACTTCTAGAATGCATGCTAAATAATTGGCTGTAATTTTCTGTAACCATATTTGTTGTATGTTGTATCATTGTCCTCTTCACCCAGGTTGTAGATGATAGAGAAACCCCATCCTCATGGAGAAGGCTACCCACCGGTGACATGACCCCATATGAGAAGTCTGGAAATCGGGAAACATGGTCCAGCAGAGGCCGTGCAGCTGATGGAAGCCGACCGTGGTCGAACCTGCATCTAGACAACTGATCCCGATTACCCACAATTCCAACTACAGAGGTGTGTTTTTTTTGTATAAACCTTCACTGTAGTAGACTTCTCTTATAGTCTGTTCTTTTTATAACTCTACGTATTTACTGCTAGATGCCTTAGAGGATTGTTTTAATTTAAGCAAGATGAAAACTAATTAATTTCATACTAACGACTACTGACTGAAGTGTTCTTGTATGTTTTTATTACCTCAGTTCTTCCATCCCAAAAATGGGTTCCTGAATACAAGAAACGAAGCTCAGCTTATCTCTTCCAGCAGCTCATCTCCACAAAGTCCTAGACTCACCAGCTCCAGTATATCTTAATGACCCCAGGAACCTCAGATTACCCTCACACCAGCTACACCTGTATGAATGGCCCAGTTCCAGCTGTCATGAAGTTATGACTTTATAGCAACAAATCCTCTTCTGCTTCTGTAGTGTATTAAAGTCGTCAGATGTGACAAGGGAGAGGCGCATGGACTATAGGAGGATGCTGTGGGGCAGGGGGGATGTCACAGTTCTTAGTAGATGTCCATATTTTTTATTCCTACAAGGAGCAAGTTACAGCTTGTTGCTTTTATTTAGCTTGACAATCTCACACTTTTGTTCATGTTTTTTATTTTATTGCCACATGTGTTTGTTAAATCAGGAATTGATTGGCCGCATTGTTGTGCACATTGTTTTGTGCTGGGAACCGGAGTCAAATCACATACAGTAGGAGTACATGCCAACCCTGCAAGTCTTTAGGATATATTCATGTATAAATGTCCAGTCCTTCCATCCTTAAAGCATCTGTTTTGTCACACATGTATTTTATTCAGTTTGTAATTTGCTCCTTGTATCTGATCACCAAGTTAGTTCTAAACTTCTCTTATTCTTCTGTTATTGCAAATGCTTTGTCTTTATTTTCTCTTTAATTGGATTTAATGGTCCCCACAATCAACATCATGAATGCACAGAGCCACTGTATTCTGTGTGACAAGCGATTGTGACAAACGAAAGCCTGGACGCTGCATGTCTCTTCCCCATTGCAGTAGCACCAATGAGATGCTGGCTTTGGTTTCATTTGGTTCCAGATCACTAGAGAATAATCAGAACTCATCCTGAAGATCCTTGATCTTGTGAATCTGAAACATCTAACCTGGATTGAACCAAATGCTGGATTTGCTGGAAATTCTGGATTTATGGAGTACTCCATGACTCTACTCGCAAACTTTGCACAGAAAGACATTGATCCAAACTCGTGTGTGCTGAGCACTCAGTTATAGGAAACCAGTGTTTTTTGATTTTGATGGCCCATGTCAGTCAGTGGTATAATACAGTTTGAATCGACCCCTAGATGGGTCGTGCTTTCATATGTTATTTCAGCTGTGGAGCTTCTTGAATCTTGAGGGTGGGTAGCATGAAACCACAGAAGATCCAGAATGCCTGTGCCTGAATAAACGGACGCACCATCGGAAATAGAAAAAACATCGGAATGCCCATCATGCCATTAGAACCTTTTGAAATGTTATTGAGTAGATATGCTGCGTTTCAGATGTCTTGTACTGTATCTAGTATTGAGTTTTTAAATTCCAGTATAGTTTGTGAAGCTCTCTAGATGCGGCTAATGAGCTGATTCAGGCTCAGATTCCATTTGTACTCTAACAATCAATATGTCAGCTTTGCTGCAGTCTCTATAAATTATCTCTCTTATCCACTGCTGTTTGAACCTGGCGGTAATGATAATAATGAAGGGTCCATAATCCCTCAGTCTGCTCTCTCAAATGATCTCCAATTTCACTGGAATGTGGGATATTTTATGTTTGGTTTTAGTCTGATGCTATATGTGTAATCTGATGTGTATGTGTTCGTGTGGGCAGGGTCAATTTTTTATGTTTTCTGTCTTTACAGCTCCTTACAAGGTTACATCTTAAAAAAAACACCTCACCATCATGGTCAGTTCTGATTAGTTTTGGTTCCTTGTGCTCTGTGTGTTGTATAATCAGTTATCTGTTTATGTGGTTTCAGCTGGATGGATTCTCTGAAACTGAAATGGAAATTTCTTTTGTTTAATATTCTTTTTATTTAAGTCATTCTAATGAATTTGTAATTGCACTTAAATCATTAAAACAGTCTTATACGTAAAAAGAAAACAGACTAGGTCCTTTTGAAAATGGGTAATTTGAAAATGGGATTTAAAAATGCGTAACAGTATGTGCAAGAAAATCTTCTTGGAAGGTTTTGTCATCTTGGGTTTGAATGATGCCTCTGAGACAGATACATGATTGATGTGGCTAAACAGCAAAAAATGTTGTCTCACTTACATTACTTAAATCATGTTTTCCACCCAACTTCAAACATACGTTATTGTCTATACCAGGCTGGCCATACAGCATTTATTGTATTTTTTTATTCAGTAGTTCAATAACTCACTTGACTTTAGGCGCCAGGTTGGCTTTGTACTTGACAGAATTTGGCCTGTGCTTTGTTCTACATATCATCAGCCTTTCCTCTCCAAATGCAGATCCCAGACTTCACCTCTACTTCCTGTTGGGGGTCTTGAACTGAAGCAATCATGCTGTCTCCTGTAACTCCCTGTGCCCCTGCTATCCCAGAATTCACTACTGCTCTGGGCTGCTGTAACCCAAACTGCTGGTCCTTAAAGCCCTTTTATTGGCTGGCTAAAGCAGTAGCAGGCCTGATATATGGCCCTCAGGTTTGTTTTAGGTCAGAGGTCACCATTGCATTTGATGTGTCTCCAAACCCCCCCCTCCAGTCTACGGGCTTTTAACTACAGAGAGAAGAAAATAGGACTAGCTAGTAGCTGAAAAGTTTGTCCCTTTGGAGTCAGAAAAGAGAAAGCAAAGTGGGTCACCAGCCAGCGTGTGGGCTGCAGATGGGATGGTCCATATGAACCAAGAAGGTCAGCCAGGATTCTGTAAAGAGGGAAAATTTTAGCCATTTCTAAAATTCCACAAGTTTTTAGGCATTATGTAGTAATTCATCTATAATTAAATCAGTAGTCTTTTCAGAGGGACACCCTCAAAGCTGGCAAACATATTCACATGATTTTAAAATAACAGCATGATTCAGGTGATTCAGTAGTGCAAGTTTTGAAAATTCCATATTATTCCAGACTATATCTCCCCATCCCGACCCCCTGGCCAGGAAAAGATCTCTGCTCTGTGGGTTCAACATGGAACCACAGCTGTCGGAAACTGTAAATTTTATGAGCTTACAAGACGACTCCAGAGACAGGTTTTTGAGAGGTCTTTCTAAAGGGAAGGAATAGAACCGCAGTTCTCTTGGAATCCTTACGCCCTTCCTAACTCCATTTACTAATATCTGTCAGTGTGCACCCTCAGAAGTCATCTAACACGTGTATCTGATTTTCAGTCCTCTATTGCTCTCCAGAACTTCAGCTCTCTGTGGAAATAATCAATGTGAGGTTTGGTTACACATCTCAGAAAGGTATTCCAAGAATATGGAGCTCACCAGCAAATCCGAGGTTATAAACCACACAGCCTGGGCTTGTTTACCAGCTAGTTTTGCATATTGTTCCTTAAAGTGATAGTTCCCCCAGAAATTAAAGTTGTTATTCCCTCAAGCTCATGGTGTTCCAAACTCATGACTATTTTTTCTGCGGAACAATAAGATAAATTTTAAAGAATACAATGCATTTTTTATTTCCATATAATGATTCAATGGGGACTGAGGCTGTCTCTTTTTGTGCTCCACTGAAAACGTTACATGGGTTTAGAACAATGTGACTTTTATGAGAAAATGATGACAATTAATTTTGGGTAAATTATTTCTGTATTAAAATATATCTTTCTACCCCAAGGTTTTTCATCAGATCATTTCTGTGTACATTTTTGGTAGCAGAACTAAGTCTAACATAGATATTTGGATAATAATTAATAATTTTAGTAATAATTAGCCTTTTTAAGCCTTATTAAAAAGTTATTGTTTTATAAATGTTATTTCTACGCAATAAAATAACATCAAATGTACAGAAGAGACATTTGAAGGTTGTGCTGTGATGCCCACAATGTGAGCTGCTGATCATCCTAAGGTTGCCCAAGCTATAGGGCCAATGTCATATCAGTCACCAGAATCAGCACTTAACCAGCACTTAAATTACTTATTTGCTTTTCAACCTCAATTGATCTGTCTTTTTTGCGTTCCCCACTAAATAGGTGAATGTACAGCCATCAAAGATGTGTATATATGTACATGTGTTGTTGCACTGGCCAAAATTGAATTAAAGTTAACCTCAGTTGTTTGTGAGACAACTTTCTAGTGGAGAAATGGACTGTCCAGTTTATTTGTATACACTGCAAAATGTTTTATTTTAATTTGAATCAGTCTATTTTTAGAGCACAGCCTATATCAGTAGACACATCAAAATCATTCCAATGTATTTTTCTAGTTTACAATTAAACAAATTGCTTCACAAAAGCATGAATACAGTTAATAGGGTAAATATTTGTCTTTAATCTTCATTTTTTCCTGGCAAAGTATTTTTTTAATACAAGATATTTCAGAAAACTGTAATCAGATAGGTTTTATTTAAAAATATCTTGTAATTCTGTAAAGTGGGCCTTTATTTTTTCCCTTGTAACTTTTTCTGTGCTTGATTGTTGTGTGTGTACTTTTTTTGGCTACTAGGGCCCATTTTTAAATGGATTTTTGGTATATTCGTTTTCATTTTGTTTGTATGAAGTATTAACGTTTGTAGACTTTGTTAATGGTGTTAATTCATCAGCTTTTCAAAACATTTGCCAGCTTTTTGGTTCATACGACAAGAAGTCAGTGGGTGATGTGTTTCTCAAATATAAGATAGATATGTTGAACCAGGAACAGTATAGTACTGATCCACTGGGATAGTCACTTCTAAACAGCACCTCATCTTTTATTATCCACTCAGACTGTGGCTTTCTGTTCTTCTATTCAGTCAGGGTTCATTCATCTCCTGTGTCATATTAAAAGCGCTGCCAAAGAAAGATTTTCAGGCCTTAAACACACAGATACAAACACCTAAAAACTTTATGCTGTAACACACACAAGGTAACAAAATAAGTTTCTTGATACTTGCTTCCAGCTTTCCTCACACACACACATTACACAAAAATACTGGGCCTATTTAGTTAAACAAAGGAGAAAATGTGGGTGTTTCTTTGGTAAAGCAGTGTTTGTGATTGGCTGCTCCTTTCTGGGACATTCAGAGCCAGTCAGATGCTGGTATAGTTTTCCACAGTGATGGCAGATGAAGAGCATGCTCATTGTAATCAGCCTCTCGGTGTGAGCAATAACACGCAATTTGAGTTTCAGTTTCACATCTTTGTACTGTAATAACTGTGCATGTTTCAGCATTTTGCATGGAGCTAGAAACCTCTTTAGGCTGAACTGCAGACTGTATGTATTCCAGCTAAAAATAATAAAGCATTGTGTTTGTAACAGGTTTGGTTTTTGTGTTTTATTATTTGGGTTACATTATACATTTGTCCATTTCTACATGATCTATGTGCAAAAGTAGATGAATATTGTTAAACAAAACTGCATTTGATATCCACTATGGATAGATTCACTATGGTAAAGCAATAAATAAAAACAAACATAAACCCAAATACGACATATTACAACATATTTATCACACCTTTTCCCAGTTTAATAAGCTGACAGAATGTTTTCTGTGTAGTACCTAACTGATTAATCCAGTTGCAGAATTTAAGTATAGGCGAGTTATTAAAACTCAAACTTGTATGAGCAACAAAACTTTTATTGCGTGACAGTAAATGTCTCAAAAACAATGAAGGGTCCAGCTGAACACTATACATGTAGCGCTGGCATTTAAGAACCCTCTATTTGATTTTATATTCGATTTTGAATTTTTTCTGCCCATTCCTGATTCATAACACCCTAACACAATTTTAAATAACTAAAACTAAGAATGACCTTATGGCTAATTTTTTCTTTTTATGGCATTGGATCCGATTTATGAATTTATGCTGTGAATATTGAATGTCCAAATAAGTTCATAAAACAGGGAAACAGATGATCAAGGAGCACAATAGAACAATTTAATATGCATAAGCTCCACAGAACTTTAAAAGCCAGACTCAGTCCTCATTTTTTGTGCTTGTAATTCTTGAAACAGCTGCTAACAGCTGCAGTTCAGAGACTGAGAATTAATCAGTGCCTAATGGAAAAATTGAAAGAAATTCATTTATTTTGTGACAATAAGGAAGGACAGTCTGGACAGAGAAGGAATTATTGCCACCAGTTCATACATTCTTAAGCATTCATCGGCATCTGCACAAACATTTTTTTAATGCAACATTGAAATGTAACATTAAAGGATTGAATAGGCAATTGTACAATTTTAAACCCCTGTGTGGGGGTGTTAAATGAGGGGGTGTGGATATATATTGGTGCTTCATTCCATATGAAGTACATAAATGTCTGTGTGTGTGGGTTTCTGTGTAAAGGGCACATTCTGAATTAGCTGTGGGTATAACATCTGCCTGTGCAAAGAATGAGTCAGGTTTGAGTTCTAACGCTCATCTGTACTCAAACCTCTTGTACCTATTAGTGGGACGCCTACGCATCATGTAATCAAAAGGAGATGCACACAGTCCAACACAATAAAATATTCACAAGAGATCCCTAAGGGTACCCAGGTGTGTTACAGAATATTTCAGGATTTCTTAAGTGTTGAAACCTTTAAAAAAAGACAATTAGTTGTCAGGCAATCAGATCTTATTTTCAATTATGAAATCAGATTCTAGAGTCTGTCCTGAGGCATTGTAGTTTACCAGTAGTAAAGATTGTATTTTTGTTAAGATCTAGAACTAGGCAAAACCCTATCCCAAATAGCTATTAGGAACCCAATAAAAAAGGCCAAAAATTGCTCAACACTGTTTGGTTAAATCAAATATTTCCTTAATAATATTACTGTAAATGCCAAAGCCTTGTTTCCTTAGCTAGATTTGGCCATGCATATTAAAACCAATCTACAGTAGCTCACTCATCATTTCCTGCTCTGGCAGGTAATGTTGTGGCTTGAGGAACAATAAATCTAGAAGAACTATAGAGAGACTGGTCCTGAATTTGCCAGTAGATAACAGCGCAAGATTAAAGCATCCAGAAAATGTTACAATATCCATGTGATCTGTGGGAGAATCGGCATTGTGGTAAATGAGCGTAACGTTCATATTATCAAAACCATACTGGACAACTGCAGAATTATATACTAGAATACAGTTATGGCAAGGCTCTAATCACAAACCAAACTGCTGGAGCTAATATCAGTTCAGGTCCCTCAGACTCCCACAATGCAATGCAGCCGCCAGGGCCCAAACCACACAAACTGGGGCCAAGGCCGGAGGCCTGGAGGAGTTATAGCAAGAACAGACAGCAGGAAAGAGGGTACAAGAGCTTTTGGGCCAGCATGACATGAGTTGTCATACAAAGAATATAGGTTAAAAGCAGCAGCTTGGTTGAGAGAGTGTCTGACTACAGTATCAACAGTAGCATCAGTACAGACAAAAGAAAAAGTAAACTTCACATGAAAGTGGATATTGAAGACTGAAGAACTTCAAAAGTGTGTTGTTAAATACACCACAGATAAAGGAAACATCAAAATGTGACATGCTAGGATCATTTTCATTTTAATACCAAAAACAAAATATTTAAAAGATTGAAATAATTAAAAAATAATCAAGCCTAAAAAACCTTAGCTGCTTAATAAAGACAATACAAATCAGCCAGACTTTATGTTCTAATATTTAACATAAACAGTTCTATTAGCAAAACAATGTGCATTCCAGTCAATTCTTTATCAAAAAACATTTTAATACAGGCAAGCTATGATACCTTCACCTGAGTGTGACAGACAAGTTCATAACATCTGCTTTTAACAATTAGATTTTTTTTGAAAAAAGGGAGTTCAAATTAACAGTTGGATGAATGATTGGATTTTATATAGTATATTCATGTCCACCTATGGTTCAGTTAAGCCCTGTACTGATAGAAGTACTGAAAGACGATTTTACAATTGCAATTTTAATGCTCTGCCTTTAAACATCAGATACTTCACGACCCAACGCTGTGAAGAGTTTTTTTTAAATAATATTCCTGATTTTTTTCATGTGTCTTATTGGAAAATATTGATATTCCTAGTCTTGTGGAACCATCCAAATGTCCTTATACACTATAGATGACCTAGAATTTAGCCCGTGAAGCTGGATCAGCTTTTAACCGAGTTAAAAGGTTTCATTAAATCCCGGCTTCAGCTTCCAGATTAGTGAATTATTTACCCAAAGGCATGTTCTCACACAGACAAACTCTCCTGTAAACACACACACATTCCCAGTCTAAGGAGTCACCCAGCGTCCTCACTTGACCCTCCTCATTTTTATCTACCAAGACATTCTTTCACAAATAATCTCTTAAGTCATTCTCTCGCTTGGCTACATTGTGTGCTGCTAGGTCTGCTGGATGCTGGGTGAGGGCTGTGGGTTTGGGTTGGCTGTAGCCTGACGTGGCATAGTGTACATGGCCCCCAAAAACTGATCAGCAATTCTGCCTGCTTCCCTCAGTCCACTCAGCAGAGCACCGTGGACCGTAGCAGGATAGTTCCTTATCGTGTGTTCACCCGCGAAGAACAGGCGTGGAACAGGCTGCGAAAGACACAATTAGCATTAATCAGCAAATATATCCAAAGAATTCGCAACTTGTAGAGCACCGGGTTAGCTGCACAAAAGGCCATGGGTTCAATTCCCAAGGAGCACACATAAAGGCATCTGCCAAACGCATAAATGTAACATCTGTTTTTGTTTCCGCTACCATCTCAGTGATTAAACCCTAGCCTAAGATGAACAATTAGACTTTTGTCTTACCTGTGAAGCTCCAGGTATCGCAGGACCAGGTGTGATGGGCTGGGCCATGAGATCATAGTCGTTACCAGAGGAGCCGGCTGCTACGTACGAGTAAGACCCGCGAGCCCAGGGGTCGGCACGCCAGCGAGTCACTACCGTCTCTTTTGGCTGCCATGACGACAGACACAGAACACACATTCAGTTTGTTGTCACTGGAGGAGAGCCAGAGGCCCCATACCACTGGAATGAGCCATACAGTCTCAGTGTGAGAGTTTACATGACTGTTATTCACATAGGCATCTGCTGTACAGTGTGGAACTACATGGAAGTGATAGAGAATCAAGCAAGCTACGTAACGATAATGTGTAATCTACTGATTATAAAGGGGATTGTGATGTCAGGGCTTATTTTGAAATAACGACATGCTAACTGTACATTATTTGCCATGTTTTTAACATTTTAACATGTTTTTAAACTTCAGCAAGTAAATAAACACGTTGACTTTAACCATAAACTTCTGAGCTTATAGCTTAGAACTATTAAAAGTTTTAACTATTTTAATTTATTAAATAAATACTTCTCGGATCTTACTTTATTCAGTAAACATTTGAGACAGTTTCTATTTAACACAGAGAGAAATTAATAGAATTGACCAATGAGGATTAAGTATTCCAGAGTGTAACATTCTGAGGCATTTGAGCTCACCTGAGGTACTGCACTGCTTCCAAAAATTCCCTTGAGAATTGCCAGGCACCTCCCAACGATGACATCATCACTAATATTCTCCATAATCCCAGCAGCCTCTCCTGCCATTAGAGCCAGCAGTATGGGAGCTGAGAGGGCATAAATAGATTCACATTTAATTAATCTTCATTTCATACTTATTCCAAAGAGAACTCTCTATTTTTTCAAGGACAACCATATCTTTAAATTATATTGATTACACTGAATGACAATCACCTTTGTAGAGGTTCCAGAAGAGAAACAGTTCCCCACGACTGGCTGTGGTACTTCCCACATGTCCAAAGAGGTTAACACTGGGGTCCCAGAAAACTCTGTCAAAACACAGCACCACCTGGAGGCATGGAGGACACCGATTAGATAAGTGATTGAGGGCGGTCTTCAATGGGTTAACTTAAATGTATTTTAATTTGACGTTTATTTAGACTGACCTATAAATTATAATGCCACAACAGTGCAAATGATCAATTACACTAATGTTTTAATGATGCTTAGATGCTTTCTAAGTAAAATGACAGTACAGTGCAAAAAACATTGCCAATTAAAAGTAATTCAGTACAAAATGCAATGCATATCATTATCTAAACTGCTAAACTAACACAAAGACGTGCTCGGTCCCTATACAAGTCAAGTTCTGTCTATAGAATGATTAAAAAGTAATACTACAATCAATGAGAAAGCAGTTAAGTTAACATTTTGACTTTCTATGGTATATGCAGACAGCTGTTTCTGATGTAACACCACTGTGGATAAATCTAGTACAACACTATGCCCTCTTGTGACAGAAACCCTGAAGTGGCGTGAGATAATTGCATAATACTGCAGCATTTTTCTGCTGCAGTTGATCAGGGAGAAAGTGCAGAAAAGTATGATGACGCATTCAGGACACGCAATACGTGGGGGTCAATTCAGATCTTACCTATTAAACACAGACTCACAGCTGGCATATTAGCTGTGATCTGGCCTAATCACATCTCTGTTTTCCTATCACATGCAGTTTGCATGACATTTCCAGTAGAGGTCAACCGATTTTTACCAGTTAATTGGTACTGATAGTATTTCTGAATTATCAGTTAAAAGCAAAAATCAACAAAAATTGCTAACAGGCCAGATTTGACAACAGACCCTCTAGTTCTGGTCCAAAGGAGCCATAAATGATAATTACATGCACCTTATTAAGGTTCCCGAATCCCATTCTCTGAACGGCAGCGGTCTTCCATTCCGGCAGAGGAGGCACAAATTGTACGGCTGGCGGCTGCTGCTTCATTACCCCAAGAGGCAGGGTGCACAGCACTGCATCGCACTTATAAATAAACGTCTGTGTAGTGGAACGAGTATTTACTGCTATCACCTCACAACCTGAGACAGGAAAGAAGGTGTGGTTATGAATGTGCAAAAATACACATCAAAAACACAGCAGGAACAGCACTGACCACCTTACCGGATGATGTGTATCGGACCTGTCTCACTGCAGTGTTAAGTTTGATGTCCAAGCCCTCGGCGAGGGACACAGGAACACATGAGTACCCATTCCGCACAGTCAGGTGACTGCCAGTGAACTCAAAATCATCGTCCTGCACACACACAGAGGAGCCATATATCTTGACTGCGCGCGCGCACACACACACACACACAAAATTGCAGAACCTGTTATTTAACTTATTAAACGTTGACCAAAAAAATTAATTTTATCACCTAGTATGGCTCAAGCCATAGGTGTATATGACTTTCTTCCAGCCAGACTCTTCCCAGCTTTGTAATGGAATGTGACTTGTTGTCGCAAAAACTAATGTCATTCTTAATTCAACGTGCCACAATATTTGAATTTAGATCTCTGATCTGTTTGTTTACATGGATACGTGATATATCGTGTTTAATAAGCTCAAAATATTAATTGCATGACTATTACCAACTGGAGTTGTATGGATTACTTTTATGATTGTTGCGTTTTTTGGAGCTTTAAAAACTTCAAAATGGCACTATTCAATGCCATTACAAAGCTAGGAAGAGCCCTGAATTTATTTACCAGAACTTCAACTGTGTGAAAAAAATCATATACGCCTAGGATGGCTTGATGGTACATAAATTATGAGCTTTGTTTTTTCAACTATTAACACTCCAGATCTGTTTTTTTTTAAACACACTAGACGTTAACACGCTAGTCTTTGAGACGGTATATAAAACATTAAGAGAAGGTTGCACGCGCGGCACCTGATCCCAATGTTTGAGCGAGAGTGTGGAGAGAGGAGTCGCGTTGGCAAACTCCAAGTTAGCAAAATGCCAGTCGAGAATCTGTCTGTCTCTCGAAGACAAATACACATCGCTGAGAAAGAAAAGAACAGAACAAGGATGACGTTAGTCAGATTCCAATCAGAAGATTAGGCAGGAATGCTAATGACAAAATCTCAGCTGGCTGTGTTTGATTACTGGAAAGGGTTTTATTTGAATACCTGGGTGGGTTGGCCTCCAGTTCCTGCAGTCTTTCCTCTAGTTTAACCTGCATCTCCACCAGATCATCATACTCCTGCAGCAAAAAGAGAAGACATGGACCATAGAGATCAGAACATTTATGCTTATTGTACAAAGTAAATGTGTGGCCATATGAACAGGTGAGAAATTTGTGCCATATGTCGTATGTTTGTCTCTTCTTAAGCCTTTGTTACAACAAAATAACCTGCAGATCAATTAGCAACCAGTAAAAGCCCTTAAAAATACGACTGCAGTATCAAATACTTCAGATCTTCCTCTCACTCCAGCACCTGAGTGAGAGTTTCTCACATGTACATTCTGTCCTGAATGGTACGGCCTAGAGCAGCAGCAGTGGTTTGGTCTCAGAAGGCAGACTCATCCCTCTGAGCAGCCCAGCTTTTCAACCAGCTAACCAGTCCAAGACTATTTCCAGCTAAATTCTTCCCTTTAGCCACATCACACAGCTCAGAAATATCCTGCTATGGTTTCACTGTGTCCATCTGACACTGACAAATTCTGTCAAAACCTGTTTTTAATCTCAAGCACAGTTGCACACAATAGCTGGTATTATTCTTACACATTTTATTCTTAACACCAGAATGCACTTTTATAAAAAAAATGAGGAAATTAAAGGTACAATTACAGATTTCTGCTGCTTTAATGACTTCTTTAAAAACATGATTTCATGTTAAAACATGAAAAACAGGGTTTTTTGCACTCTTTTTTTACAACTATTTATTACTATTTATGTTTTGACAAAGCAACCATAATTTATATTCATGCATTTGGCAGACGCTTTTATCCAAAGCGACTTACAGTACTATAAAGGTATACAGTTTATTGGTATGTATTCCCTGGAAGCCCACAACCTTTGGCTGCCCACGCAATGCTCTACCAGTTTGCAGGAGCTCAGGAACACTACACGATGAACTACATGATAAACAATACTAAAATTAAACAATACTGAAAGATAAGCCAATTTGATATCATTTATATGAAAAGGTTAATAAAACTGCTATTTTGCACACTATAAATGGGAAAGCAAACGCTCAAAGCTTTAGTTACACACTAAAAATAAGCATCTCAATTGTTTAAAATTAAGTCAAACACAGGCAGGAACAGGCGCCAAAATTAGCGTTTCAACCATAAATGACTTGAGCACTTCTAATGGGCTACAATTGCAGCTGGAAGCAAACTGAGAGTGATTATGAGAATTAAGATGCTAAAATCTGAACAGTGAAGACTTGTTTAGATTTAGGAATTTAGGGCACTAAAGAGTCTGACTGTGTTAAGTTAACAGTGCGGTTTGGAAAATATACTAAAACAACCGAAGCAACAGACTAAAATTGTATTATGCTCCATTACCAAGAACAGAGTGGTTTGAATGATTGTGAAACACAGCTGTGCTTTAAAAAGATTTTAAAAACTGTAGGATACAAAGGTATCTGCAGACTCTAGCAGAGAGGCCCTCAGTGGATCATGTAGGAGATGCCTGGCTATTGAACGCATGATCTACTCCTGTAGTGAGGACGGCCTTGTTTTTGCTTGTGTCAAATTAATGAGCATGTGGCCTTGGTCAATGTGGGAAGTCTGGTGAGCTACCTTGCAGAGTGCTGTGAGGTCTCTGTGTTTGCTCTTCACCAGGAACTCCGCTGTGATGTCTCTGGGTGGCTTCACCTCATTGGCCTCTTTATACTGCTGATGGAGCTCCTTCACCTTCTCCTTAGTAGCTACCATCTAAGCAAAAGTGTGAACATCAGCCGAACAAACTAACAAAATAACTCGTAACTGAGGGAAGTTTATGTGCATTTCACCTTATTGAGAAGATCTCTGAGCTCCTCTTGGGTCTTCACAATCTTCTTCCAGTGTTCAATTTGTTCATCTTTCACATGTTTCTCCTGCAGCCTAAACAGGTTGTATTATAAAAATGGCCTTTAAAATGAGAATCTATTCTATTATTTGAACAAAAAACAACAATGAAGCAAGTAAGCCTACAGTCCACTCACTGTATGACAACTTCCAGGGCTTGTCCTAGAGAAACAGGTTTGTTGTTGAGAAAGTTAAAGTCAAGCTGGTGGCTGAGATATGATGTGGCCTCTAACAGACGATTAAACTCCTGCTCAACCATCTCGTCCTTCTCTTTAGGGACCTTTAGCAGAATTATAACCATTGAGTCCATGAGTCCAGGTATTCCTATATTTATGTTAAGCTTAACATCTGTTGTAATCATGAAATAATCATGGGAACATCAGTTATCAGAGCATCTTCAGTGAATAAACAAACAAAACTTTTTGTGACCATCTCATTCTTTCCTAATTAATTTGCCCCACTCTCAAAAGCCCTTGTAGCTTGTACTAAATATGCAGTTATTGGCTCCATATTTCTTTGATTCTAAAGTCAGTGCTTAGAAACTATTCTCTTAAGAAAATTTCTCTAATTACATTCTCTACTACTCTAATTACAAATATTTTATGATATTATAAACAGAAATACTTACACTTGTGCAGCGCTCCCCCTTAAGAAATTGAAAATGAAATGTAAGAGAGGGAAAAGATACAAAAAGGAAGAAAAGGAGTGGGATGTAACAAAGAAAAATTAGGTTGGGAGGGTGGGGATCAGAGAGTAAGAATGAGAGCATTAGATTGTTATATCCATCTTTATTTTATCAGATAACTTATTTTTAAGCGCTACTGGAGTGCCAATGAAAACAGAATGGGAGGATCCAGCTACTGATTTATAGCCTAAATCATAACAGATTGCATGTTTGCACTTTAATATATTTGAATAAACATTCTTGACATGTCTTGAACATGACTAAACTAAGAAAGTTTTTATAGTTCATTATATTCCTGCATGTACAAAATCAGAATATTATTCTCTATACAAACATTTGTGTGATTTGCGTCTGTTCTTGTGTGTAGTCACTGTATGCTTCTGTTGCACTCACAGCCTGTCCATTGGCTTCGTAAAGTGGGCACTTCTGTTTGATCTTGGCCAGCTCCATGTTGACCTGTTTGCTTATTACAGCCATAGGGTTTCCACCTTAAAAATACATGCTTTAGTTGAGCTTCACATTTGCAAAGTAACATACCTAATTAAACAAATGACACTTTTAAATTAAAAACAACAGTGCCACCTTTTGGACAGAACAGTAGCTGATATTTCTTACCTAGTCCAGTCACCACCATGGCCCCCAGGTCAGCTACATAGTTTCCTTTTCGGAATGTGGCCACTCGCCCGCCTACACGATCCTGTCAAGAAAACAAAGACATTAAAAGCTTTCATCTCTCTCTGTTCAAAATGTATATTATATAAGTGTATATTATAGAATGTGTACTCACTCTCGCCTCCAGAACGGTCACATCCATCCCGAAACTTTGTAGCTGCCTTGCGGCTGCCAGCCCTGACACCCCGCCTCCAATTATTATCACCTTTCCTGTCTTCTTAGCTACAAGACATGAGAGTGTATGATCAGAACCTCAAAGAGGAACACAGCATGTCTTGTTCTGATTGGCTACCATGCCTGTCTGTGCTATGTTCATGCTCCTGTGTACCAGTTAAATAAAACTAGGCTGATTCGGTTAAATAGCCTGCATAAACAGTATATATAATAGCTCTGTGCAATTACTTGGCAGAGGCTTTACTCTCTTGTAGATGCCAAAGTTGATAAACCCGTGTCTCTCCAGGTAGCTGTGTATCCGGTGAACCAGGACAGCATCACCTGTGGAGAGATGTGACCTCACCAAGTTAAATCATGTATATTTGCTGTTACATTTCTTTAATCAATCTATAGATTATTGTTATAGTGAATCAGAACAAGCTGAGGTGGAATGAACATACTGTTATATGGGGCTTCTAGTTGCTGCACAGTAGACTCGAAGGTCAATTGGATTTTGGGGTTGTCCAACCAAAGCTGAAGCTAAATATTAAAGAAAAAACATTTTCACAATGACTGAAAGCATAAAACACATTCAGTTGTTCTTAAAATGTTATAGTTTGTTTCACAGGTAAACAATTAATGACCAATAATGTCTAAGGCATAAGATTTTTGTATTAATGTTTCAACATGTATACTTTGCCTTTTGCTAATTCAATCAGTCTCATATTTTATTCAAATGCTGTTGAACAAAATTGAACAAAGCACAAACTGATCTTTAGCAGTCCAACACAGTGCTGTGAGCTCACCGTGCGGT
The DNA here is from genome assembly GCA_036877525.1 of Chromobotia macracanthus. Classification (NCBI taxonomy): domain Eukaryota; kingdom Metazoa; phylum Chordata; class Actinopteri; order Cypriniformes; family Botiidae; genus Chromobotia; species Chromobotia macracanthus. The sequence continues at coordinate 1,852,056 of JAZGTH010000060.1, read as the reverse complement.
TTCTGATGTAAAGGAACACTTTCTGAGTATGCTGTGGTCCATTGATGATGTCGGGGAAGCATGCAGCTTCCTGTGATGTCATACGGTCATGTGGGAGACGGCTCTGGAAGGCAGCTCCCTCTACACCTGACAACAGACGCTCACCATTAATGATTGAGATTTCAAACATCCATATTCACAGAACATCATTCTGGAACCCTTTACATATATGTGGACAGATAAAGGTATCCTTTTATTTCTGTTTGCTTATGTTCACTCCATACCTGACGGTTCCTCTGGTTCGCTGTCATTCTCCTCCTCTACAGGTGGAGCAGGTGGAGGAATCACCTGTTTTCGCTCTTTTTCGGCTTTGGCGTTTCTCTCCTCCTCTGAATAATATTCATCCTCTGAGAGGTTAGCAAGGCTTTCATCCATCTCCCTGTACATCACCTGCAGCAGGAGGCACAATAAAAGCTTCATTAAAACCTAGCTCTGCTTCAGCTGGGGTGAAACATAAAAACAGTTCCCTACTTGGGCAAAATCTCAAATCTGTTCTCGGAACTAAATTCCACACCTGTTTAAAGTGATAGTTCACCCAAAAATAAAAACTCTTCTATCATTTTCTCACCCTCATGCCAAACCTGTATGACATTTTTTTAAAGAACACAAATGACATGTTGCAGTATGTCAGTAACCAAACTATAGTGGCACCCACTGACTTCCGGTATATAGATACAAAACCACTGAGACATTAAAAATATCTTCTTTTGTGGAACACAGACATTGGATTGGAATATCATGAGGGTAAAATGATGTGAGTAAATGATGGAAAAAATTTTTTGTGTGAACAGTACCTTAAAGGTTTTGTTCTCACATGTATGCCATATGAACAACCAGACAGTAATTAGAATAAATTGGAATAAGATCAGAGCAAGAATGGCTTGTTCTCCTTCAGTTTAAGAAGCAGCTTATTGGTAACTGCAATGGACATAAGTGCCCTAACCACTAACTGCCAAAGATCATTTAACTTTTTTAGTTCACTAACATTTGACTTTGGGCCAGTGGTTCCATTAACTCAGCAGGACACTGAAGGAGCTAAGTAGTGGTTCCTGTTCTCTGTACAGGTAGAGCAAATTACCTTTGGCCTTTTGCGGCGACTGGTCCTGCGCCCCTCTGCGGAGTCCTGATCAATCCCTCCTGGTCCAGGAGGATGCAAGAGAGGAGGCCCACCTGGTTCTCCACTCGGGGAGGCTCTCTCTTTCTTTTTCACATCTGCTAAACCTGGGCCAGAAGTACTGGCTGCAACAGCCTGGGGGGCAGAGAGGGTATCAGGTGCACGGTCGCCACTGTTACCCCCTGAGGAAGAAGAGGAGCCTGGGTCTAACTTCTTATTGGCCAGCATCACAGACGATAACAGATGCCTCTCCTAAAATAAGGAAAGAAGAGAGCTGAGGACAGGTCTACAGACAGAAGACACCGCAGACACGGAGTCAAATGCTGTATTGAAAGGAACACAAAGCAGTGAGAAGGAAAACCGCTTTTATGGGTCCTACACACCAGTTTAACATGGACAAATTAAATATTGCTGTATTAGATAAAGGTGTACCAACACACGACCAGCAATCTGAACATTGACCAATTCAGCATGCGCTATAACTATTCATCTGTAGTTCTCCATGCTTCATGCTACAAGGGTGTATTTTATCACGTGTGTGTATTATTCATCTTGGCCTTATTTCCTCCAAAGGGAATTTTGGTCCTGTTAGTTACCCAAATATTGACCTGTTTCTTTAAGCATCACTGGTGCCCATGAGTATTAAGGTGAGAGATTAAGGTTGTGGGTTCGATCCCTGGAACGTTAACAAGAGGCAGTTTGTACATTCATTTGCACTGAACGTTATCAGTTAACTTTTCCTATTCTACCCAATTTCTCTGGTTCCATCAAATCCATCAAAAGAAAATGACAACACAATCATGATCACTTCCGCAAAATCAATAGCATTAACGCCACTTTAAACTTTATACACAATACTTTAATCAGACGCTAATGAAATATAGCAGCTGATTAAATGTAATCGACAAGTTTGTTAACAGCGCTAACAGCTACACGCTACAATAATGCGCACATTTCATACCAGATACAAAGCATAGCTCTAAATGCGGCTAATGTGTGAAAGCTTTAAAAAACTACACATAAACTAAAGAACAAACTATTTCTGAGCAATGAAGAATAAGAGAATAACTGATGCGATCATGTGCTCTTTAGCTAATACGCTATTGCTAGCTGCACGAGCTCTTTCCTTGTCATCAAACTCCAGAAAACCTATGCGCCGCTTTTCTGCACGGTTTATTAGTTGTAAATATCAGATATAAAATTCTAAACGTGCATAAATGTGATACTCGACAGTCTTTGGTTGTGTGGGTGCTCAGTTTATGAAAATAATATTTATATTTACCTCCTCGCAGCTGTTGAGTGTAAAGCACAAAGAACCAGAACGCCTGTCCCCGCAGGACTCAATACAGCCAATCAGGGTAGACGACAAGTGTAAAAGAGGCGGGATCTAGATTGCGCAGTTCTGTAATTGGACAAAAATCTAATCGATCAACTTTTTGGTCAGGCAAGGTTTAATTCATTTACAATTTCAGGGTGCAACGTTAACTTTTTCTAAAAATGTACAACATACCTTTTGATTTAGCTTGACTGATTTGGTCTGAATTAAGTTTGCAGTTTCAGACTAAAAATATGTAATAAATAGGTGACATTAAACAACCTATATAATATATTATACATTTCATCTGTGAGCTTTGGTTTATGAGAAGAGTAACATTTTTGTTAGTTACTACTTTGTAAAAAAAAAAAAGTAAAAATAAAGTAAGTGTGGCAGTTCTGAGCATTGTGTAGGCACTAAGTATTTGTTTAGTAGCCATCAAAAGACACCACTGTAATGATGTAACCAAACATTGTAGTCACCAGACTGAATTTTTTATTGTTGTGCTCAGATTTATTGTTGTGCTCAGTTTACAGTAATTACTAACTACTATGACCAATGAGTTTCTAACGCTATTGGACGAGCCAGATCGTTGACGTATGAAAGTGGGCAGAACACGTGCAGAGCGGAAAGAGTTGATCAGGTTCTGGCAGGACAGGTAAAGCAGGTACGGGATTTTCGTCCTACTTCTTTTAGCTTTTACAAAGCAGGCTGCTGATCTTTTTTAAAGGTGAGTTTTGGTCCGATCTTGAGGTTTTAAACCTTGTATTATCAGTAGTCTCAGAGTGAGTAATCGATCAGTGATCGCCTAAACTGTTGATGCAACTCATAAAACACTGATCGCGTTTCTTGCGACGTCACATGTTGTTGTAGTGCAGATGATTTTGATAAAGTCATTGCATACCGTTTGTCTTCAAGTTCTTTACGTGTAAGATTTTTTTAAGGGGTACATTTTTCAATTGTGAGTGTTCAAAAATAAATAAGGGATCCTCACTGTTCTCATCTATTTAAAGCAAAAAGTTATGTACTGTCCGATTCAACTCTACTCCAGTTCCATTGTGCAGTTCAATGTATTATTACTTTACCTTGAAAGAATAATATTTAATTTGATTAAAGTGCACACAGTAAACCTACTTTACATGTGGACAACACTAGAATGAAGAAAGAAGGGGAGACAGCTAAGCGACCTGATAACACTGCATTCACGCAGCAGCGGCTCCCGGCGTGGCAGCCTATACTCTCCGCTGGCATTGTAATTCCCGGTTTTCTGATCATAGGTCTTGCCTTCATCGGCATCGGAATCGCCCTCTTTCTGACAACAAAGACCATCCAAGTGCTAGAGGTAAGAGTCCACAAAACACAGCAGACACCAATTTATTCATAGGTGACATTACAGTAAGGTTTGGTTAACTTTTGATTCAGTAGCCTCAAATAAAACATACTGATTTCAGTTTATGCTGAAATTTTAAACTAACACAGTTTTAAGTCTGAGACACCTGATTCTACATGACACAGCTTTGTTGGAAGGTGTTGTTGTACTAGGATGTTTGTTTAAGGTGAGAACTGTTAATTAAAAATGAATGTTTTATGTCACAGGCAGATTACACAGGTGTTGAGAAGGAGTCACCCTGTTTCCAATGTACAATTTCAAGTTTACAAAACTGCACCTGTGAAATCACGTTTTCCCTCAGCACACTGTTTACGGTACACTGTTTAGGTTGCTGTCCTGTTTTTCTCTGTGTTAAAGTCTTAAATTTCTCTTTCAGTGTTGCAATGTGGCTATTAACATCATTGCATATGTTGTTTACAGGGCCCTGTTTTCTTCTATTATGGTCTTTCTAATTACTATCAGAGTTATAGAAAATACAGTGTTTCAAAAGACTATTATCAGCTCACTGGAGATACATCTTACTTCAAGGTTTGTGTTTGACATGAGAGAACTTGTAAAAATTACTTTGGTGTTTTAGGACTTGCATTTAATGTAATGGACGTTACTTTGCTTGTTTGTATTTTTATCTCCAGAGTCCACAAGATGAGTGCGCACCGTATAGCTATGACTCCAACAACAAGCCCATCGTTCCGTGTGGAGCTTTACCAAATAGCATGTTTAATGGTATCTTTTAACCTTTTTATATTAACTTTATATATTTAGTTCTCATGTATGTAACATTTACCGTTGGATTACTAATATTTTATTGTTTTCATAAAGACACGTTTGAGCTCTACCAAATAGTCGATGGTGCGAAGAAGCAGGTGCCACTTGATGGTAAAGGAATCTCCTGGTGGACAGATTACAATGTAAAGTACAGGAACCCTTCACCTGTGAACGGCTCGCTTGCAAATGCTTTTGAGGGTAAGCAGCCATAATGTTTGTTTAAATGCAAAGTAGTTATACTGTGGGATTTGGACTTAAGTTAAATTCCTTGTTTTTATTCATGCTGAATTAAAGGTACAGTAAAGCCAATAAACTGGCCCAAGCCAGCATATGAGCTGGACCCCACAGACCCAAGCAACAATGGTTTCTTGAACCAGGATTTTTTGGTGTGGATGAGGAAGGCAGCACTACCAAAGTTCAGAAAGCTGTATCGGCGAATCACACAGGGCGATTACGCCGCAGGGCTTCCTGCTGGGAACTACTCTCTGACAATCCATTATAGTATCCTTCATCTTAAAATTATAACATACTCACATTGAGTCTTTGGAGAACTGCTCTTTTTTTCATACATTTCATACAAATCATACATTGCAAGTGGAACTGACACTGTCCTAACATTCTGTTGTATCTCCATTTATGTTCTACGAAAGGAAGAAAGTCCTTCCAAAAGAAGGATTTTGAACAACGTGAGGGTTAGTCATCTGTCAAATGAACTATAAATACTATCTATTTAATAGTCAGATTATCATGTTTAAAATGTTTTCATCATCTTAAATAATTCTCACTTTCTCAAAATAAGTCATGTTAAAAGTAACCTCTAAGTGATTAAACTCTACAGTGATTCAACTCTTTAGGTTTTGACAATTTCTCTGTTCTTATCTGTTTTTAAACTCTTTGTCAGTGTTTGCCTGTGACCCATGAAAACAGGTCTTACTTGTTAGGTGTGACTCAGCCTCTTCACAGAGAATGTTGAACCAACAAAGAGAAGGTTTTGAATATGCATTATGTACTTTGTAAATTGATACATTTTTTTGATACAAAAAAGATTTGATAAAGTAGCAGCATCTGCTGCTGTATGTAAACACTGTTAGAGAAAAGTGATAGTTGTCCATGTTTGTTCCTTAATCACATCATCTCCAGACTACCCAGTACTGTCTTTTGATGGACGTAAGAAGGTGATCTTCAGCAATGTGTCTTGGATGGGAGGGAAGAATGAGTTCTTGGGCATCGCTTATTTAGTGGTTGGATCCTTGTGTGTGGTCATGTCTGCAGTTATGCTCATTGTTTATGCCAGATTCAAATTTTCAGATAATGATGCGTGATGCTGTGTCCATACTTATAAAAGTCACTTCAAATATAGGAGACGAAACAGAAAAACAATAACAGAAAAACAAGGAGTGAGTTTCTGATTATATGCAGGGTCTTCTAGATAATGGTTATGTAATGTGTTAGAAGTTTTTATCTTCAGTTTATAATCTGAAGCTCTAAATTTATGTCAGAGGTCAGGGATATTCAGAGACTGTTCCTTTACTGTCTCCGGTTGTGTATAAGATGAACCAGCAGTTTACTAAAATGTGATCTTTTAACAAATGAGATTAGTTTATATTCATATGTTCTCATTATCAGTGCACTTTGCAAAGCTATTTAATTTAGTTGGTGTGGCTAAACGTCTAACAGGTAATCACGTATATTATGGTTATTATAGTTTAAAACATGTTTACAAATATGCATAGCATGGCCAGTAAATTTAATTTAATGTTTGATCTCAGGTGCCATGTTTAGCTGTAAAATGCATAGCTTGGTTAAAGCTTTGTGTATGTGGGTTATTATATTGAGAGTTGAAATTGATTGTGACTTATTTCTGTAAGTTTTATAATATAAAAAAGTTTAAGAATTGGATTGCTGTTTTTTTGTGTTGCCATGGCAGCACCCCTGTGACTTAACACACTCAAAAGGTTTAGTTTCGGCAGACCGATGTGCTCCAGAGTGCCATTAGTACTGGAAAACCTGAATATGAAAGTGAAGGACCAATTCTTTACTGATTCACTGAGACTTAATTAGCACACATTGGTTACATTGACGCCTTTTAGTGAAGAAAATCTGATTTGAATGGATCATTGTGTGCTGGGTCTAGTTCTAATTACACAGCGGTTCACTCATGTAGTGTTTGAAGATTGTGTAAAATCATACTCAAACTGAGTCTGTTAATAATGAACTGCTTTGATTTTTTTCTTAACATTTCTAGCTAGTTTAATGATTGAAATGAATTTTAATGTTGAAAATATGATGAGCTTTAATCCGATTTTTATATAAATATGAAACAAAAAAAGAGCAAATTAACTTACTGCTATGCATGCAATATTTGCATATTTATTTTCAGCCCACAATATGGATTTGGTTAAAGCATTTAACCCCACGATGCTCCGGGGAGTGTATAATGACAGTATTATAAATCGATTTGGACTCAAAACAGCATCTGCTAAATTTGAAATTAGAAAGTCACATGCAACAGCAAAGACTTTAAAAAGCTCAAAATGTGCAACACTGATCTGTGGTCACTAGGTGGCGTGGTTGGGCAAAGGTTTACAATGTTTGTGTTTGTACACTTTCTGCATTCATCCGCCTGTAGTGATCCTTTAACCTTGAAAATCTTCTCGCTCTCGCTCTCTCTCTCTTGCTTTGTAAACCTGCAACTGTTGTCTAAGTATCTAAGTTGTTCCATTAACTCAGTAGAGACATCGTTCTATAGGCGTTTTACTAAAGCTAGAGTAAAGCGCTGCCCAAATCCCTTTATTTTAGTTTTAAATCTCATATAAAGGAATAGGACATCACCTTGGTGAATTGTTAAGTTTAATCACGTGAGGTGGGCCATGGTGGGCATGTGCTGTTTGAGCTTTAGAGAGCCTGTAGCAGCAGATCTCACACACTAATGGCTGTATGCTGTCTATACAGCCTGTTTTGGCCAGGCTGCTATCACTGTTTTTGTATTATTAGCCTGTGATATGGGTGCCTTCATTTCCTGTTCTTTCACATGGGTGAAACAGGCCTGATATTGAAAAAGCCGAAAGGAGAGAGAGAAAAAAACAAGGCCAAGGGTACATCTCTCTCTTTTTCTTTTTTCCAAATTCTTGTTCTCTCTTCCTAATATAGGCATAGCATTATAAATGCAAGTGATGATGGTTCATGTGTGGGTGATGTTTTTTTCTGCAGTGGATGTGGGGCACAGACTTTATGAACACAAGAGATATTTATTAGACATTATCATGTTAGTTCCACCCTTCTGGAGAGCTGCACACATTGTTTTACCCTTCATAGCCATTTTATTTGTTGGACCCCCACCAATAATGGACAGCACTATCATTATTGAAGTGATAAGTGTTGCCATAACAACAGATTCTTTACATAGTGAGCAGTTTCATGAGCGTGACAAGCACGAAAGGTTTAATTTCCAAGTGAGGAAGAGCAGTGCTTCTACAGTGCTATTAGCATTGAAAAACTTAAATGAAAGAGAAGGGTCGAATCTTTACAGACTCACAGAGACTTCATTAGCACACATGGGTCTTATTGATGCCTGTTAGCGAGCGCAAAAGATCCGAGGGCAATGGAGTATTCAGGGCCGAGTCCTCACGGTGGTTCCGTACTGCAGTGTTTGTGAAGTGTGCATAAACAAACGTTTATTCAAAAGAACTCAACCACTCAAAATGCTCTCTCACTTCCTACTGAGAAAACAGTCTTATTCAAATGAGTGCACAACTTCAGTTGTTCTGTAATAATGGGTAAGCACCAAATTATTAAGCAATTATCTACCTGTGTTAATGTTTCTGGGCAGCCTTCACAATGCCTGCTGGGGGTGAAGATTATCTGCAACACAGCAAAGATTGCATTCCTCTGAACATTGAGCAATTAGATGACCAACAGAGATACAGGCATTTATGTGATTTATTTTTGCCACAAAGCCAGATTAATTCAAGAAAGGTCTGATAAAAATATATATAAATCTTTATGTAATAAGCATATAAGCACATTGCCTTTTGCATGGTGTTGAAATAAATTATTGAAATAGAACAGAATAGAATTTCCATTGCCATATAACCTGACTTTAAGAAATACAAGATAATTGCATGTAGGCATTCTTTGTGCAATGTATAATGCAATATCCAAATCAATGTGCCAGATACAATACAGCACACAAACTAACCAAACTAACTGTAACCTGAGGGTCAATACACAAATGTGAGTGTTTAATACCCTGAAGTGTTTAAAGATTCTCCCTAAATTGCTTTCAATTCATTTGAAATGAAGCATCTGAAAAGTTCAGCCTGCAGCTGAGTTTCGTACGTGATCATCAATTAGATAAAGATTTCCCCACAGGTGCACGTGTGTCCATAATCTCTTTAGTCATGTGAGAGAACTGGATGTTAAGGCACGTAATACTCTCTTTGGTAGAGACATTATTGCAAAACCATAAAAAAAACTGTAAACAAAATCTTTACATTAAAGTACCAGAGCACATGACAGGGTGAACAGATTTGTGATTGGATAAGAATATAGAGGAAATGGGAATGCTTAAGAAATGAAAACATTTAGGAATGCAAAAAAAAAAAACTTTCTCTGAGTCTCGACCACAGACAAGGCTTTTAGAAGATCTGGATACAGTATCATTTTTCTACATTGTCTCTCTCATTAAACCCTGATTTTCTGCTAATTGGAAGTAAATGGCGGCGGTTCATTGCTAATCACTGTAATTGTGGTCTCATTTAATCTGCTTGATAACTCGCCTGTTCTGACTTCATCAGTCACCCGTATGCGAGATGAGGAGGTTGAATTATATTCAGCCAGTCGCCCATGTTGTTTAAAAATAATGATTTTAAATAGTGCCCAATTCACAAGTTTCAGTAACATGTCAGCAAAAACTGTCAGAAATATTCAGAGGACATGGCAGGAACGTGACCATTTATAATTTAATTATCTTAACTAGTTTGTAGGCTATGTTGAGTTTTTCATGTTAAAGTGAATCTGTAAGCATATCTGTAAATATATATGCACCAGACTGAGGAAGTGTCTTGTGTTGATCTTATGGTGTGACGATAAGAATTGCCATCTTTATTTTGGATCCTGTGAGAACCCAAAGGTTATCCCTCATTGCGCCGCAGAGGAATGCAAAGTATGTTCTAAAATAAGCCTGTGTATAAAGGATTGATCGTTATGTTTGGCTGTCTGTTTTTTTTAAATTTCCGTGTCATATGGACCTACAGAGCTGAATGTTACTGTGAGCATTGCTAACAGAGGCTTAGAGATGGACTTTATGCAAAACAGGGTGTTAGTTGTGAGTCCTTGCAGATAAATTTAGCTCATCCATGTCACCTCGCTGATATAGATGTAAACTTACTGGATGAGTGTGGGATTCAGGCCATTGTGGTTTCTAGGTTGCCTTCTGCAGTGTGCTAGACTGACATAAGGCAGGAATGTCTTCCAAAGCTTTTGAATGTTTTTCAGTGACGGAATGTATATAAAATTTATGCAAATTTGAATTTGGTGTTTTCATAATAACATGCTTTACTTTAGCTTATCATAATGACTGGCCCTGTTTAATTATCTTTTGGGTTCTCTTCTTGATGCTGGTCACGAAACATCATAGACTGTTGTTTTTATGAGCATTTAAAATTAGGGCACAGTACAGCTGAAGTCATAAATGAATGTTAGCAGCCACTTCCCTCTGACCCTTCCCGATATCTTGTGGCATTAAGTTCAGAAATTGTAATTAGGTGATATGAGCCTTAAAGACAAGCCATGAATTCAGAATTTTATACATAAAGGATATTTCAGCAGTATTCCTTTGGTGGGAGGGATATAAAGGAAAGGAAGCATGTTTTGACTATTAAAACTCTATTTTTGTAGATTTTTACTCATGCACTGGTCTTTTTCATATGTTTTTTGTTCTTTGAACAATACATATGACTTAAACAATAATCATTCTAGGCAGACGTCTTTGCTTCTGGCCCTAAAAGTGTTTCAAATGTGTCAACTTTCACTGTTTCACCCAAGGTTTTTCTTGCATTTAACATTTTTCATGGTGCTGTGACCTTGTGTCTGGTCACTGGAGGGCTTATGGTTGATAACCTAAGCTTTTTGGAAATCTAAATTTTTAAAGTGCCAGATTTTCTCTGTGCCAGTACAGAAGGTATGTGCAGTTATTACTTTGCATAAACTATTCTAATTTTAATTTCTTATTTTTGATCTTTACAATTTATCTGTTCTGATGCTGCCTAATCCCTTTTTAGTTTCTCAATAACTTTGTATTTGATAACTTACTGTGTATTTGGTAATTTGGGTCTACAAGGCATTTGTGACATAAGTAGGGAAAGTGCAGAAATTAACCGAAATTTTCAGTTGTCTTTCCATTCAGATTGATCAGAGGAAATAAAATGATCGAATTATAAATATACATAAAGCTATGAAATATGAAATGTGGATAGCACAGATAAGGAAGTCAGATAAGATGGCTTTGGATATGTTATCTTGGCAAATCTGAGCACAGTGAGACATTGAGATCTTTTCAAAAATTCCAAAGGAGGCATGTGAGATTATAGGATCTTTTTAAATGAAACATCTGAGAAGCAAAAGTAACCATTTGCTTCATTTGCTTTATTTGCTGTCCCGGAAACACAATTGAAGATATTGGAACAATTGAGAGATCTAATTTGACATGTTACTTTCCCATGGAATGCAACAACCTTGAACATTTATGTTTCAACATTTTGGTACGTTCACACCCCTCATGTTGTTCCTAGTGTCATAAGTGCAGTCTGATTTTCATGTGTCAGTGTCTGATTGTGTGAAACGTTGAAAGAGCTGAAGAGGAAAGCTCTGTGCCACACTGCCACAAGCACTCAGAGCTGAGCAGATGACACTGCCCTTCATACACACTGTCTTCCTCTGCCCATCATGCCTAGGGCTGTCTCTCTCTCTCTCAAAAGGTCCCTTTGGAGTGACGGAGCAGCTGGCAGTTTGTTGCATTGTGCAGAATGACTGGAGCGCTATGGAAAGCTACAGCATAGGGAGAAATCTAACAAAAACACTGACATCATGCAAAATGCATGATATTGTGAAACCACATCAGTTGTCGTAGAAGGAAAGGGAAGTTGTATTTAAAGCACTTTCAGCCCAGAGCTTTTGACAAATTCACCAGCTGTTGACACGAGCTTTCAGAGCTGTCTAACTGTGCTTTTGTGGGTAGCAGGTGTATTACCTTTTCCTCCTTTTTTATTAAACAAATAAAGCATTTTGCTCCTTTTAAGATTTTTCCCTTTGCCTTTGTTATTATAGAGGAGACCAGGGCTAGCTGTCACAAGGGCTATACATTGAAGGTCCAGTTAAACAAATTGCTGTTAGAGAATTTTACACACACACACACACACACACACACACACACACACATATGTGGCATATGAGGGCTCTCCATAGACAGTTTTAATTAACAAAAATTCACCATTTAGTATTTAGTATGTTTTTAAGCAATTTAGTTTATGAGGACACATACAATGTCCCCAGAAACCATGTTTACATTGTTATACACAAGTCATTATACACATTTGTGTCCTTGTAAACCAAATATTCAACACCACCCCCCCACAAACACAAACACATATTACTGTTTGAATTTTACTTTAGCTTTTATTTTAAAAGCTATTAAATAGCCAAAAACAATGGCAGGTTGGGGCATATTGTTAGAAAGGTTCAATGAATATTTAAAACACTATATCTTTCTCTTGGGCAATAACTATGGAAATGTTCAGTAGCCACGACTTTGAAGTAGTTGCCTATACAGAAATTGACTTTAAAAAACAAAACCAACCTGACAAAAACTCACCAGAGTGTTAAAAAAACAAGAAGCCCTGGTCTACCCTATTATTACGTTTTCACAGTTTGTATGGAATCACTATACTGAGTGCAATGGTGTGAACATGGACTTTGCCCCATGGCAGGTTTCCGCTCTAACAGATATGCTGGGTACCTGCTAGAGGTGGTTAAGGAGGCCACAGCTGTCACGGTGAGATGTGAAGAAACGCTGCGCAGAGTGCCTTACATTTTCACAGCCCTTGGGGTTTTGACTCCATTAAAACTGTTCTAACTCACATGTACAGCATGTAAAAGCTCCACCTTGATTCTCTGTGGTTCGTAACCCCTGACTGCAGCGTGACGCGAGGAATCATATAAGTGGAGCATTAGACCGCTGTTTTTCCTTTGTGCTGACAGCAGGGTCTAAAAGGTCAGGTTTTCTGTCATTCTGGTTAAGGGTTCGAGTCTGGCAGGAGCTCATCAAACTGAGCGAGACGTTATTCTTTTATCACCTTTATGACATCTCCAGTTTTTTGGGGTGGAGGGGCTGTCAGGCATCAATCCTCAGGACTCCCACACAAGTGCGTGTGTGTCACTGTAGTTTGGTTCTCTAACATCTCTATTCACCTTTTATTGTGAAGACCTGTGAGAGAGTGTGTGTGTGTGTAGAGAGAGAGAGAGAGAGAAGGGTAAGAACACGGTGTTACTTGTCAGTATTTGTCGTTTTTGTCAGTATTTGAACTGGAAAAGAAAAATGATTTTCCTGAGGGCAACAGAAAGAATACTTTATGGTTAATATTATTGTTAATATGTGTGTGTGTGTGTTTATGGTCCTCTATATCAGTGTTTCCTTTTGTGTCTTATACATCTCACAGCCCAACAGTAAGGGTCAGTGACTCCTTAATAGACACAAACCATAAACTAATTGTGGTTAAATAATAATTTAGAACTGTTGTTAATATTTTTAAATGCCTAGTACTACAATGAATCATTTACAGACATTTGACACTGTGTGAAAAACAGACTCAGCATGTAGCTTCCTTTGAAGAAGTTGAAGAATCTTACCTTAGAACTGCTTTGATTTTAGTTTCTGTTAGACTGATACCAAGTAATTTCTATAGACAACTTTAAACTGGTGATCAAACAGTATAGGTTTTTTTTAAATGATTGTTAGAATTTTGCTTTGTTTACCTCTGTTCCTTTGACATCCCTAATAGTTACAGCTGTAAAGTTATAATTTCTTTTTATGAGTAACAAAGCAAAAACATACGTTTTCCAAAGACCCCCTAGAATCTGTCTGGGTGACCACTGGTATATGCACATCTCTGGTTGAGGATCACTGCTCTGTATCTCCAGTTTGTTTTGATTGCAGTTGGAGTGGAAATTGAGGAAGGGATTATGCTCTCTGTTTCTGCTGTGAAGTTTCCTACTTTTGCGTCCAGATAAAGTTCACACACTAAACAGTGCTGGCCACCTGACCCTCTCCCTCCTCTGATCTGTGTAATGGCCCATCTTCTTATCCCTCTGCCATTTGAGTTTCCATTTCCACATTCTCTGTCTCTGCCCTTTGTCTCTTCACTCTAAGTCTGTTTTGCTGTCTCATTTGCTGTTTTGCTGTCCATCTCTCTCTTCTTGTCCTGCTTATTCAATTCCTTTTCACATTCTTCATTTCTTTCTATCTCTCTTCTGTCATTTCCAGTTTCATCACATGTGCATTGGCTCTTGGCTGATAGAGCTCTCAGACTCTGAGATTAAGCGGCTGTCTGGCCTAATCTGGGGTGTGCAGTTAGCTATGAAGTTCAGGCTAAAGTAATGGCCAGCCTTTCCAAAAAGATAAGAGACAGAAGATTGCAAGTGTGGAGTGTGGTATTTGACCTATAAACAGAAATGATAAGCAGCCAGGACAAAAATTATCTTGAGACCCTTTCATTGGTGTGATCCGTACGATTAGAGCTCTGTTTTGGCTCTGTTTCAAAATTTATAATGAGCTGTTTCCTGTCTACCAGTGATGGAGAGCAACCTATGAAAAGTAACAATGCTATGTACTTAAATATCTTTTTAAACAGCATGACTCATCCGTTTTTAAGCCAAAGTAACTTTACCAATAATGTTACTTTTTCAAACAGCAATATAGGAATATAGATGGTACTTCAATATATCTGTAAGAACAATAAATATGCTGTCCAAACTATATACACTTTGTATGCGGCTCATATGAACCATTAGGATGATTCATTTAGTGTGTTGATTCATATGGGTATTTCATGTAATTGTGGTTCCAATAACGATTCCCCTAAAATCCCTTTCTAGGCACATGAAACATTTGAGGTCTTTTTATACTAATAAACAAAATAATGTTTGAATATTTTCTACAATAATTTGACAAAATAATCTTAAAATAATCTCCTCTTCCTCTCTCTCTCTGCCAACTTCAAAAGAGGAGAATAAGAGTCACTTATAGTTTCCTTTAGAAAAATAAGAGGCACTCTCCATTTCTTTGTACCATAAACAGCAAATGATAGTTTAACACATTGTAAACAAAAACAAAACACTACACAATCTATGCATAAGACTGTATGTGTTGAATAAATATTCACTGCTTGACTGTATGAGGTGCTAACATGTTTTGGAGATGCAATCATGTTGATTTTGTTTCACTGATGTATGACTTCATTGCATCTGTTGTAAACTAACTGAACTGATGTCACACACCATTACACACATATCAATTTAGCTTTCACCTAGACAAATTATAATACTAGAGAACTGTGACTGTAAGTAATATTTCAAGATGAACACACTCGCAGTTCAATTTGAATTTATTTATTTTAGGCATTTTAATGAATACAGCCACAAATCCAGTAAAAATGTGCACCAATGAAATGCACAAGCAACAGTTAAAGCTGATTGATAGAGGACTGACTGTTTTAATATTTAACCATTTACTAATAAAGACATTCTAATAAATAGTACAACTAAAAGTTCAAAAAGCCAACAGATAAAAGTTTTGTTAGTCGGAGTTACAGTTCCAAGCTTTCTTGACGCTCTTTGCTGTCAAATTTTTGCATAACGTAGCGACAGCGACAACACATGCTAACCCTAATCCATAATCTTTATCACTGGCACTGCTGGACAGCCTTCCAGTGTGGAGTTTAAAAGGGTGTCTCTCCTGCAGGCACTCTGGCAGATATGTAATCTTCTAACACTTCTCCCTAAATGCAAAGCGAATGAGAGGCAGATGAATATTTAGGCAGCACAAAGTTTGTTTACCAACTCTGATGCTTGTTGCCAATTGATGGTGATTTGTTGCATTTATAACAATGTTTAGACTGTAGATGGGAACAGTTGGGAACACTGTAGGCCAAAACAAGTAGAAACAACTTTCACTAGACCAGATAACT
Organism: Chromobotia macracanthus; assembly: GCA_036877525.1. Taxonomy (NCBI): domain Eukaryota; kingdom Metazoa; phylum Chordata; class Actinopteri; order Cypriniformes; family Botiidae; genus Chromobotia; species Chromobotia macracanthus. The sequence goes on along the minus strand of JAZGTH010000060.1, from coordinate 1,836,193 downwards.
GCAGTTTGTCTCTGTGCAGACATTTTCCAGCACTGCTGTCATTATACAGGAGAATCTCTGCAGTGTTTTATACTTGAAACACTGGCCTTTGCTCCATGATTTATCCAGATTTTGCTGTGGTGGAACATTGGCTTAGTCTTTCTCTCTCTCTCTCTCTCTCTCTCTCCCTCTTTCTCTCTTAATGTTCAGGTTTGTAGGAATTGTTGACTGATGAAGTGTAGCCGTTTGACAGCGCCGATGGACTGACTTTGAGCAGTGAGGTGAACGGAAGTAAATGAGCAAGAAAATCAGCAAAAAAGGAGCAGCCCTAACAAACAAGTCTCTGCTTCCCTCTAATTAATCCCATCATTCTCTGTGGCAAGTTAACAGAATTTTAATGGCAATTAGGTTGATGGCAACAGGAAGCATGGGTTATTTTTCAGGGGTGGCGATGAGTCATATGTGCATCTTTTTGGTCACATAAATGCATGTCTATGACACCATAATGGGGTTGTATCTCCAGAATGCCTCATTTCCTGTTGCAGGTGGACGATAACATGCAGAAAAGTTGAGTTAATCTTCTTCAATATCCTCTAGTGCCAGCAGGGATCTGCTGGAGAGATACGTTTAACATGTTCCATGTAGACTGGAATAGGCTGAACTCTCTGTGCTCTGAAGAAACAGGGATTGAAAGGGGGAAACTGGGGAGGTGGAATAAAGCAAAGGAGGATGGGAATGATTCAGCAGATACAAATTCACTCCCCATGATGCACCAGAGCGAAAGTTTATTCAGTAAAGTGCAGAATGTCCCAGCAAATTCATTACATACATACTTGCTGTACCCAAAAAGAATTTGTATATTGTAGAAGACATATTAACATTGGTGTTTAATTTAAGTTTATTTATGAATTATATTCATAGTGAATTTATTAATTATGAATTATGCAAATCAGTGCAGATATGCCCAAACGATTGAGTGCCAAACATAATGTTTAGATTGCAGTTGGGATCTTGTAGGTCTTGTATGCCCAGATATATGTCTGGTTATAGTGCTGTTATAATCATTTATTCATTATGCAAAATGATTGCTGTTTTAATCAATAGAAAATGTACACAAGCAAAACGTGCATACTTTTTTTTAAAGCCTTCCGTGGGCAGTAACAATGCAAAGTTGACTGCATGAAGTAAATAGAGCTTTTTAAAATAAGACACTATCTGTATTAACCTGAATTTGCATAGAAAATGAACAGATTTGATCTTAAAAAAATGACAGTGACTTAATTTAAATAATTGCAACACTGTGTTTTGCATCTGGTTAAACAGGGTTACGGTCATTTTTAAAGCTGAATACGGAGGAAAAGTGTTCATTTTCAATGTGTTCATTTCAGTCTGCGATGTAATGATTGTAAATGTTTTTTTTAATTTTGTCTTCAGCAAAGATCAAATCCAGATCTGAAAATACATTGCTATCTACTGCAGAGTTTCAGCATTTGTCTTGGGTAGTGTGGACATAAAGTAGCACAGAGTTCTCCAATCAACCCATCAAGCTAAGTTTAACAACAGATGGCTGCAGTTTGTGTACAGTTAAGACTGTGTGTGTGTGTGTGTGTGTGTGTGTGTGTGTGTGTGTGTGTGTGTGTGTGGTTGATGAAGGGGTTGCCAGACGTTGCATTATTCTTCCTCTTGTATGATATGATAAGGAGCAGAGCTCCAGCTCACATAGATGGCAGGCCATCAAAAGTGTTTGTACCAATTCTGAACCATCATACAATACCAAAGAGGTCAGATAAATCAACCTGAGATCTGGACCATGTGTTTCTTTGTCCAAGTCTATTATATAGATATCACTGTGTGTATTCTCACTCTGTCTTTCTTGCTCTTCAGCTCTTCTCCTCTATTCAGTCTCTGCATAATTCATATTTTCCCCATATTAACTCTGTTCCTGCAGGGTTAAGCATTAAATCAGTTTTCAAAGAGAAGGGGAGAACATTAGAGAGTTAGAATAGGCAGCATGGTCTCAGCGAGTCCACAGAGTGAAACTCTGATTTGATAACAGTGTTGCATGCATAATGTGGGACATAGCTAAATATGTTTTTGGTCACCCAATTAAAAATAGTTTTTACTAGAATTAATTCAATATCAGTTAAGCAGATAATGTCACAATGATTATATTGTTGTAATAAACAGACGGTTTAAACTAAGCATTTGCTAGGTTTTATGTTAAATAATAGTTTATCTAATGTGTCTAATAGTTTGCACTACCAAAACGAGATTTGTGCTCTAATTCCTAGTAAAAGTAACAGAACACCAAAGCGAACCGTATTCGTGAAAAATTAAAGATACAGATTGCCTGTGACAGTTGTATGGTATGTGTTTTCCCCATTGAAACAGACACAAAAGTAGAACATCTGTTTCATCAGCTGTATTCAAACACTTGCTTTGACCATCACTGATTGGTCCGCCTTAGCAGTGTGTGGCTTGTGAAAATCTCTTTGGCTGGAGGACTCAGAATTGAAAGAAGATCTTGGACTATGGAATCAATAGCATAAAGCCTGTAATTACAAATGTGAGCTCAGTAATGCCTGCGGTCTCCCACACTCTGTTTCTCGTCTAATTCTCACGTCATTCCCGCACAGCAGATAAGAGTGGAACGGCTCTCTGCTCCTCTCCATGCATACCAATGTTTAAACCTACCCACCGGCGTAGAGAGAGAAAGAGTGAGAGACTGACAGGAAACCAGGCCAGAGAGAAAACTGGGAATTTAACAGGCTGACAGCAGCTTAATGATGAAATGTCTTTGTAAGTGATTAATGAGTTTCATGTACAGTGATATTTAATGGAACAGCCAATACAGTAATAACATTCAAGATTTTTATACTGAAAAACACTACAGTTTAATCAACTGTGTTTGGGTTTAGTGAGAATTAAAGTGAAAGAGCTGAAATATTTAAAAAAAATATTGTTATTTTGTATCTGTGTGTATGGGGAGTGGGGTGTTTGCTCTCTGCTAGAATATCAAATATATCATTTTCCACTCTGCATGGCTCAAGGGTTCATTATTCAGTCTGGTTTCACTGCAGATAAGAATTTATTTTTATAACCTAATTTAGAATAATAATCACCGGTGTCAAAACATAATTACCTGTGAATTATTTTATTTTAGGGCCTGTTTTTACATTGTCTGATGTCATACTGTCAAACAAAACTTCAATAATCACAAATATTTTACAAGCTATTTATTGTTTAAAGTCATTAAATCAAATTATTCACTCTTAGCTTTAGAGTCCTTCATGGTCTTATCTGCCTTCAGCCTCAAACTTTGTCAGGGATAAGAGCCCAAATTTCTTTACATATTCCAAATTTACATATTTCTCAGGTGAACAGCATCCCGGAAAACACAGTATTAAGGGAAAAACAGCATTAGTGTTGCATAATGTGCCCAATGTAAGCTATTCTATTGTTTTGAATACTTTTTTTTACCTTTATCTCCTCATGCTTTCATAAGCTTAAATCAATGCATCACAGCACATGGTTTTCCATTTCACTCAGTGTTATGGTATGATACGGCACTACAGCTGCAAAACAAACATTAGATTTCATGCATCAACAAGCAGTGTAGCAGGAATCCTCAAGCATGCATTCGTTCTGTTTGTGTTTCAAATCAGCTTTTTATGCAATGTGACGTGTCATGGGATCTGTACAAAAAACATGACCATGTTCCGGTTTGTTGTGCCTGAGTTTCATGCACAGAAACACAAGTGTGACTGGTTTGACAATTGTACACATTCTGTAAAAAACACAAGGTAGAAAACCCAAGATGATTTATTCCTGACTTGCTGAATTTGAAGTGATTTGGTGCAGGTGTGTTCAGTGAAAAATATTACGTTTTCTATAAAGGCAATGCCCATAATGATTTATTTATGAACAGCTAGGTTTAAAGTCATTTTAATTTGTGTATTTGTTTTAGGACACATTACACTACTCAGAAGACACAATGGTAATGTCAACCATTTGATACAGAAGAAACCAATTATTGTGGATGTGTTTCAATGCAATTTCACTTTAACATGTAATTCAGAAGGTTTACAGTCATCAGTGATCTCATCTCGCAAAGGTTTCTGCAGCCTTTGATGTTGTCACCCATCGTCCTTTCAAGAGAGAGGTAAATCCGTTAAGTGTTCAAATTCAGGAGAGGTTCTGCTAAATGGAAAGATGTTAAGTCCAGGTGAGGCAGTGGTCAGGGTTCAGGAAGGCGAAGCAGAGACATTGTGCTAATGTTGTTTCTTACCACCATTTACGGCACCCTCTCTAGCTGAAAACATGATGGAATGTCTTCAAGATCCATACATTTAAAACTTCCATGCCATGTACATTTATTATATTCTAAAGTGTAAGTGTCTGAAAGTTAGTGTGAGTGTGAATGCATTTGTTTGTGTACCGTCTCATTCTCTTTTCTTTCCCTGTTAAAGTAATCATGCCAGACACAAATTCTACAATTCAATCTTGGTGATACAGTGTGAAGTTAATTCATGTTATTGTTAGAAGTCAGTTTAGATGTTAGTAGAAGACAGAGGAACAGAGTATGTTTATTTAAACTTATGCTGTAAAAATATCAGTAATTAACCATGAAATCAAAGATTTTTTAGTCTACATCTACCATTTTGGTGTATTAGTACAGTTAATACAGTTTACATCATCTTTAAGCAAGCATGGTTTTAAAAGTATTAATTTTTCTCTTACAGGAAGGTTCATGTAGTATGTTGTTACCATTGCACAGTTGCATTAGATTGTCAGATGTACGTTCATACTATGAATACTGCACCATGTCCCAAAAGTGCTCTGTTGGATTGAGTTTTGGTGACTTTGAAGACCATTGAAATAGCTTATTGCTATATTTTATTTATAAGATGGGTAGCACATGGCTATAAAGGGACACACACTGTGTAAAAACTGTGCTCAGTATTTAGGAGCCTAGTGTGCGGAAATAAAACATTCCCCATTTTATTACACCCTCACTACCAGTAAATTAACAGACATGTTGTGTATGCAATTCTGACCATATAATTTACATGTTGCTTATCAGAGCAGAATGTCCAGTTTTGGTAAATGTTTTCTCACTGTAGTTTGCCTACAGTGAAACCCTATAAAGGAACCCTATTTAGGTCTTTGCTGCTGTAGCTTATTCACTTCAAGGTTCAACATGCTGTGTGCTCAAATGCTCCTCTACAGAGCTCTGTTGTACCCTGTGGATAGTTTGAGTTGCTGTTGCCTTCCAGTTAGTGTGAACTAGCCTGGTCATTCTTTTTTGACCTCTCTTTCTAACAAGGTGTTTGTGCCCACAAAACTGCCACTTGCTGAAGTTTTTTGTGTTTTGCTACATTCTCTGTATACACTCCCACAGGTGTAGCACTCAACCCGCAATCATTCCACAGTCAATTTCACATAGATTACATTTTTCAAATTATGATGTTTGGTCTGTTTAACGCCTGAAACTTTTTTTACCTTCATGTTTTTATGCACTGCTGTTGCTGTTAAATGATTGGGTGATCAGATATTTGCATTAACGAGCAGGTGTTCTTCATAAAGTGGCAAATTCTAGCCTGTAGCCAATTAGCAGCCTGTTAAAACATAAGCTTTCTGAAACAACAGTTTACCAGCTGTCACTGGGGCCGTGCCCTCCTAAAAGCTATAATAATAATATGTACACTTTGGGTAATGAAATGTACCTTTAAGGTACTAATATGCCTCCTTTAAGGGTAAATAAGATGCAGAGGTTGGAAGGTACTGTCCGTCTGACAGCTGTTTTACCATTTCTTCTGGGAGTGTCTTAGCTAGGCTGACTGGCAGAAAATGTGTTTATAATATATGCAATTTGTAGCTCATTATAAAATGTTGCTAAAAATATCTGCGGCACAGATATCATTTTAAATGGCTCCCTTCAAGCTGCTTCATTTATTGCTTTTAACAGACTATTCCACACTGCAGCTACCCTGCAGACCACAAGCAATGCAGTCAGTGCCCAGGTTCATCTGAGTCATGCGCCCTTGGTTTTGCCCAGCGGCTGTGACACGTCATTTCCACAGAACAGCAGCACTAATCCTGCAGCCACTAAAAATGTGTTTTGCCGCAATTTGTCAGAGTAATCCAGTGACCACAGCCTTCTCTAAGCTACCCTGTCATGCAGGGACCCTTGGGCCCTTGGCCAGTGCTAACAAAACACATATAATGTCAATCTGCATATCATTCCTGAACACAGCAACCTCCAGTGATGACACACATGCACATACAATGACACATCTAAAGAAAGGGTCAGTGCAGACCATAGTGTTTGTTGAGGTAAAGGTAGCTGCTTCTCCACAAAATTCTCAGCATTTTTGTGGTCATATACAGAACGTTAGTGTACTATGAAATGTAAATACGTTTTTTTATATTTTTTCATTTGGTTTTTTGTGAGATAGTAAAAGTAGAGTAAATAACTGTGATCCATGCTGGCAAAATGACTCACAATGAGCAAATTTTCAAAAACTTGCTCATTTTCTCCATTAAAAACTTTTAAATGTATGCATGAGTTTCATTCTCCATTTGAAAACAATGTTAAACAGATGTAAGATTTGTTGAAATCGGACAAAAATTTAATGAGCTACACCTGTTTGAAGCACCAGTCGTCAAAAAGAGAGCAGAATTTTTTTTTTTATGGATTATTAAAACTAAGAAAATACTTAGGAGGGTACAGCTCTCAGGAAATGTACAAATAAAGATGATTCTAGATGTTTAACTGCTATTTGAAGCATTGTGATCGCTAGATGGGTGCTTAATGAATGAGGTTTTTGTGAAAACCTCAAATTAGACCAAAATTGACATCTTTCGCTTGTTTTGCCTGTAGCTAGTAAATAACCCATGCACATTTAAACTCATTTTGCCAGCACAGGTCACAATTTGATTCTTCATATTCACAATAAAATCATAACTATCCATTTGAAAAAGAGACCAGAATGTTAAAAAAACAAACTACTAAAAAATTAAAAAAACATTTCTACAGTTACAAACACAAAGCAAGACATCTTCAAAGTGAATCAACAGAGCCCAGTGTTTTAAAATTAATGAGAGCTTGTTAAGTTATATGCAGAACATGACTATCTGTCGCGACTATACCCACTGGGATATAACACAATTCATTTGCAGTGATTTCAGTATGTGGATGTTTAGCAAGCAATCAGGATGTGGATGTGGATGTTTAGCAAAAAATAGCAAGCAGTTACATTTCTTTCTAATATGAAGTATGAGTCTGATAAAAGCAAGACTGAAGTTTTAATTTCAGGGTACAATGTTGGAGAGCTATTTTTATTGGAGAGAGCTAACACCTATGATTTGAAACCTCACTTCAGATGTCCACTTCTTAGGGCACTTTCTGATGATTGGAACACATTCAATTTTGCTTACGTTTCATTGGCTCCTCTTCATCCAATAGTTCTGAACAACTACTGCCATGGATGCATGCAAATTATTATTTGTTGGTGCTGTTTATCTTTTGCTTTGTTCCTTATATCGATTAACATTAATAAAGTGGACCTTCTTGGATTCAGCCACAATGAAATTTTGTTTTTGGCTAGCTTAGCCAGTCTTATATAAGCTCTCCTGAATAACTCAGTGCATTATGGCAGGTGCGTTTGTGATTTGGGTGACCACCGAGGCTTTTTTCAGCATGGCATCTGTGACTGTTGTGTGCTTGGTGCTTGAGATCCTGCTGTTTTTCCCTTTTTGCTCTGAGACGTAGGAGCTGTGGGCCGTTGTAGTTTGCTGCATTGCTCCTGTTTGTTTGAACAGTTGGATCACCTACTTTGACTCTGTCATTGGCTCAGGCTCTGTTATATTGTCTTTGATATGTATATGATTCAGGCATACTGTTTTGTTTGCTTAATTGGTATATAAAGGTTTTTATGTTTTGTCTGTTGAGCTGCAAAACTGGTATATAATGTACTACCATTACTGTTATTAATACTGGTAACTCATGGCAAGGCATGTTTGGTCATATGATGTAAACATGGTGCCACACATGAGGGTGCATCAACTATTGTTTATTTCATAAAAACCTTATTTAACCTATTTGTAATGAGTGGTTCTGAGTTCTGAGTAAAATATCTAGGTAATGCATCAATCAGACAGTCTCTTAAGGACAGAAGTAGACAGTAGTACCTTAACACCACAGTAGAAGCTTTTGGAATCATGGGGCATTATTCATTTACTTGCGAACAGACTAGATGCATCGACAGACATTTTTTATGATTCATACAAAGAATGTTTGCAAAGGTGCATTTTAGTTTATGTCCTGTATAACAACTGATAAAACATGAGTTTAGTTGAATGGATGAGGTGGCCAAGCCATGTGTCCTTGTGCACTGCTGTGCTTCCCTGATAAAAATCTCTTCCAACTGACAAAGGCTTTAGCAGTTCGATACACTGATGCTTTGTGGCTGGATTTTGCAATGCGGTTTCTATCTCTCAAAAATGTATTGCTGCCCCAATATTCAGTAGAATGGGCACGGTTCTGCTTTAGATATTGCACAGACGTTGTAAAAGTATTCTCAGAACAAGTAATTCTCAAATACTTTCATAGTAGCACAGGAAAGCTTGACCTGTTTAGCTCTTCTAGATTTTGAGAATATCTAATATCAATATACACATAACAGTAAAAGATTTCAGAGAGCAAAGGTGAGCAAGGTGTTAGATTTATTTATTTAGCAGACGTTTTTAGCCAAAGCGATTTGTGTATTGAAGTTCTACATTTATCAGTAAGCATGTTCCCTGGGAACTGAACCCCCAGTCTTGGCATTACAAGCATTAAGCTCAACCACTAAATTTTCTTTATATGAGGAAGAGCTGTGTTTTAATATTTTCTTGCTCTTAAATTTGTGATTTAATGGCTTTAGTTTGTAGTTAACTATTGTATGTTTTAGTAGAAGGATTTTATTTTGCGTCCAATTCTGCAACATAGCATTGGTCTGATGGCAACAAATATACATGGTCAGTTAGCAACAGATTTGTACTGACAAATTTGCCGGTTTTCTTGTCTTTTAAGCTACTGCAGCTATTATTGAGATATGAGATATAACATATAAGGTGATAATTTAAAGACAGAGGCGCTGTATGTCATCGGCTAAGTCAGAAGGACTTGCTTATTGCAGATGTTCAGGAGTTCTGGGATTGTGGGGTTTACCTGACAACTAATGATGTCATTGTGTACAGGGACCATACATTTTTCATTCCTATAAGGCCAAGAGCAGATAGGTTGGGAAAAAAATCCATGAAGGACATCTGGGAATTTGAAAGCACAAGAAAAAGGCATGTGAAGTCATATGTTGGCAAGAAATGAATCATTACATTAGAACAGTAGTCTCAAAATGTACAACATGTATCAAACCCCAGTCTAATAATAATCCCAGAGAGCCACTCAGAGCACATCCAGTGCTCAGGGCTGTTTCATGCAGTAGGTGCAGTATGTTATTAATTTAACTGTAAAATCCCATAGTGACAGATTACCACTCTATTTCCATAGCTGTGTATTTTTAGTACAATGAAAAATGTTACATGATGTATTATAATACATTTCTGTTGGATTTTGGATAATGAAAACCTATAATCTTGAAATATAAATAGATTTTATTTTTAGATTTATTTAACTATTGAATCTGTTTATGGGAATTTGTGAATATTCATGTTTTCCTGTCTGATTTTTATATATATTTAACAAACAAATGTGAATTTTGTTTATATAATGAAATAAGGAAAATCACTCCCCCTGGTGTTGGAGATCTATTCTGATCTATCTGTTTTTCAAAAGCAGTATGGCAGCATATATGTGCATGTGGCCATAAGAAAACGAAGTTGATTTTTTTTCTTTTACAAACATCGGGTATTCTCTTGTGGGTTTTTTTTTTGAGCTGAGTCCTCTATATTTAGAATTGAAGTTTATCTTTCTAACACCTACATATGTGAAATCTACTTTCCCTGCATAAGTTATGCCAGCTGTTCTTAGACACTTATTTCCAATTTGCAAGTTTCACAGGCTTTGTTCACACTGCATCTAGCCCAAATGTTTTCACTGTCTCATGGTATTATCAGTTAACACTGAAGAGTCAGCTGATGTTGTGAATAGTCAATACTGGACAAAAGCATGAGGGTGAAGATTGCTTCCAAAAGGCTCCACTTAACAGGGAAAGTTAAGGGATGGTTTCCTCCAACACTGAGAACTACCATAAGTAATGCTAAAAGCACTGTATTTACAACTGAATGATGTCTGGTTTTTGATGAGAAAGATTTTTGATGAGATTTTTTTATTTGTGTAATTACGTAAGCGTTTTTGTACACTGAATTAAATTGCCCAAAACATGCATTTGCTGTTTTGAATAAAAAAACAGGATCTTGTAAAGCTCTATTTTGTTTAATGCAGTTTAAAAATAAATGCATTTTTAACTTGTATTTAATGCAGTATGATTTCATAATATTTTAAATGTAAAAGTCAATATCCCGAGGCTTGCATTTAGAGACACAGCCAATGTAAATGCTAGTTATTAAAGGCTTGTTATATTTCAGTGTCAAATCTCTCTGTAATCAAGTTCTAAGCAATGGCCAGCACAGCTTCTGTTATTATAGCTCTAAAATTGCCTTTAGGACTTTTGTTGTGTTGCCCAAATCTATTATTTTCCCACCTTTTGTAGAAGCCCAACTACCTTTATGTGGGTAGAGTGTGTAAATGATAACTGATCACTGATGTTTCCTTCAGCTAATATTTTCTCCACAGTGCCACCTCTCTATTTGGAAAATATTGCAACAGAGAACATATAAGTACAAGAAGAACAGCAGAAAGCAAAGCAGAAGGTCTTTTACAACTGTACTTTTGTAGATGTATTGAACTACCACTGAACATTTGAAATCATCTACCTGAGCTACCTGCTGATGGTTGTGAATTAAGATTCAAAGCCAATACCTGATCTCTGCACCAGCACTACAACTGAACAAGTTCAGCCAAGATCCCACAACGTCAAACAAAATGAGTTTCTGTAGTTTCTGTAATAAGAAATTGTCAGCATGACACTATAGAAAGACTATAAGGACAATATATTTTGAACAACTCAAGCTGAAAGTTTGTTAATGTTTGTGTGTTTTACTTTTATCCTTGTGGGCACATTTTGGTTCCCACAATGGTAGAAAAACAAGTACACACAAAAACACACAGCAATCTTAAACTCAGGAAAACTTGGCATTAACTTGGTTTCATCCAATTTTATTTTTCTTCATTTTAAAGCCCCAAAATACAATTGGTGAAGGCTATCTAAACCCAATGCTATCAGACTCAGTACTCTAGTAATCTGCAGTGATTGTTCATTTTTCATTCATATGGATGTCGGTCTGACAGCCATATATCATTGTGACTGATCCATTAAGACAGGTCATGGCTGTATGGATTACAGATCCAGTGGGATGGAGGGTTTGGCAAAAGTTTATAGCAATGGTCCTTCAACAAAAAAGCACATGCTTTGTAGACAGCACAGATTCAGGTGAATTGTGGGATGAATGTTCACAGTGCATGTTCCTGTATATAGCAGGTATCGTCATGGCAACTCTGAGGACATTTTGTTTCCTGTGCATCATGTTCTACACAAATAATTGAAGCCTTAATGTGTTAAGGGAATATTACAAACCATGTAAATAATCTTCACAGTTCAGAATCAGGTTTAATGATGAAGCTGCTTATTATACTTCTCTTGAGACTTATTGCTTAAAGGAATAGTTCAACACATATGAAATCTCCCATGTCACCATTTACTCTCATAAGCAGGCAGAATCTCAGTCTGGTCTTTTATGATTTTCTGTCTTGCGTGGAATACAGAAGAAGACATCTTTCAGAGGTTTGGTCCCTTGCCACCGTCGCCTCTAGCTTGCTCACTAGGGGACTTTTGTCATCTATTAAGACATATTTTCTTAATGTTGCTGTGAATGCAACTGTTCAACTAGAGGATTCTAAAGATAATCCTACAGTTTGTAATGTAATATGTACTTTAAAATATGTACAAAAATTATAAAAGAATTTTAATAACCTTTAAAATTTTAATCACCTTTAGAAAACAACAACCTACTAAACTTTACTCTCTAGAGTTTAAGTAAACGATGACAGAATCTTTCTGTGCAAAATGTTCTTTGCATTGGAAAGAAATGAAGAATATTACACAGCATTTCAAAACTTCCGCCCTCCGTTATGCACTAGCTAAAGCCATTATCATGAATCACATCAAACTGTTCCTCTACCCAAGAGCAAAAAAGCCCTTTCATGATGCAACAATGTGATAGTGACAGCAGCCCTTTGGAACTGTGTGCATCCTGCAAAGCTCGTTATACTCATGGGTCTCCACTAATCTACTCGTCAAAAGTTTTAACTACCTTAACCTTTTGTTCTATAATTATTTTCATTTCAGAGTCAGTGACTGCAGACTGTCTCCCATCAGGGTCTCCCACTCAGTTCTGTGTCCTGGTGAAATATTCCTTGACTCCGCTTTCATCAGCTTCATATTTGCTTTCTAGTCAAGTCATTTGTCAAGACAGCATCAGCAGGCTCATGTGGTTTCCCCTGATTATTTGTAATAACTGGGAAGGAGAGAGAGAGTCTTATTAGAAACAACCCCAACCGAGTCACTGCATCTGTTAGCAAACCTTCCTCAGCAGGATGACTGACAGATTTTAGACAATAACATCAACACTGATCATCAGTACTGTCACGCCTGATAATTAGCTGTTGCTATAGATGGTTTATGAAAAATGTTTCCCTTGGGTTACAAAGATTTCTCTCTTTAAATCCTGAAGCAAGATGCATTTTTAAAGGAGCAGCGACAGTACAGGAGCAACCTTCATAAAATGGTGACTGTGAAACTCAGGAGGTCCAAATTAAATAGCATTTAACCTTTATCTTTTATTTATTTTAAGGACATGTAACAGAGATGCAAATTTATGTCACTCAGTAGGGGCTTTCAAGTTTGTTATCAAATGTTGCATTTATTAATAGATGAGCTTACATTTCCATAAAATTTAGTTTGTTCCATAAATTTTTTTTTTAACAGCCAACGCAGTATTTGTTAAAACTGACAAAAGGAAGTGAAACATGTTTAAACCCATTTTAAATGCTAGGTTAGTTTTGTCAGATAATAGTTTATATAAAACATCTAAGAGTTAACACCACAGATTTTTGTCTCTATTTCTTTTTAAAAAAAGTTATGTGACACCAAAGCAAACCATATTTTTGTAAAAGCGCCTGAAGACTTTTAATGTCTTTTCTGTTGATTCACATTCACCTCACTCATTCTTTAACTTCAGGGCTCCAGTTTTCTCCAGCTGCTCTGAAGGCTGCAGTCATTTCTCTCAGAAGTCGGGCGTCTCACCGATGTGCACGTAGAGGGCAAACTCAGTTTGTTTTGTTGGATATCCTGTCTGTGTCTGTGTTTGGTGCTCCCTGATGTCCACTCCTTGTGCATGCAAGTGTCAGTTAATGTTTAGTTTGTCCTCATTTAAACTCTGTATCTGTCCTCTGCGGGTGCATGTGTTTGTTTGTTTGTTGTCTCTTTCTTTCTCTTATATCTCTGTTTTCTTAAAGTGTAAACAGACAGCCACCACCCAGCAAGGTTAAATGCATGCTGACCCTCTCCATCCCATTTAAGAGCAAACTTAAAGTTATCTGAAACCCCTATTTCTTCTAAAGCGAGGTGGCAGGCTATTTCTCTTCTCTTTTCTTACCTCCAACCATAATGCCTTTTGTAATTTACATTTCCATTTGTTTTAAATTGATTCAGCAATGCTGTTGATGTAAATGCTTCCTGAGGCTGAAATCAGGAGATATCTAGCTAATTGCTTCTCTGTGTCACCTGTGATTACCTTTCACTTATTGAGTGTGCTCTCAAGACACCCTTTTTCAGCTGAGAGAAAACAGAGATGAAAAGCGTATTGAAAGTGTGAAAAGGAAAAGAGATAAGGATAAAGAGAAAGGAGCTTTCTAAGGAGCTTAAAATGTCATATGTTTTAAATCCTAATTCTAATAAATACCTTTTCACTAATCAATAGGCTATATCATTATTAAAGGCCTGTTAAAGAAAAACATATTTTTTATCCCAATATATATAATTATTAAACAATGTACTTGTATACTGTATTTGTCATGTTCTTGTCCTGTTTTTGCCTTTTTCTTGTTTTGTTTTTTCTCTTTTTTGTTTTATATTCAATTAACCAATTATCAGTTTAGTACTTCCTTTGTTGGTTTCCATGATTACACATTGAGTTCTCATTAGTATCCTTGGTTCCTGATTAATCTCACTTGTGCCTTGTTTTAGTTCCCATGTTCACCCTTATCTATTTATACCCTTGGTTTAATTCTGTCAGTGCTCATATGAGTCTGTGTTTTGGTTATGGTCTTGAGTTTATATATATATATATATATATATATATATATATATATATATATATATATATATATATATATATATATATATATATATATATATATATATATAATGAGATATAATCTTCCAGTTTCATTGGATTACTCTTACACACCTATGTAAGAGTACATATGTGGCAGTACATATTGTGGCAACATCATTTTTGTAAAATTAAATGGCAAATATGTTTGCTTTGATTATAAAGATATGTAGTATAAAGGGACCCTTCACTCCACCCTTAGGCCCTTTTTTCTACAGACATAATTCTCCATTGTGACTGAAGCATTCACATGGGCCCGCTGTGCACATCTTTTGCAAAGGAAATCATTACCCTCCACTTATGGAAAACTATTTTAGTTCAGGGATTCTACATTGTCCCCCTCTGCCAACCTAACAGTTTGGTAGCGTTCTGTAGTCACAATGGGATATTAGTCTCAGTAACAAGGGACTTTTTTACCTCACATAATGTCTTATTTACTGAAACACTGTTGATTTAGTGTTTTGGGAGAGAATAAATCAAAAGGGCCTTTTACCCCGGGGGGGCTTTAGTACCCTACTGTTAACCAATTTGTTTCTGTTTAAGAGGCCCTGTTTAGCTGTTCTAAAATACAAGTCTTAATTCATGAGGCAAAATTTCTTTCATTTGCAAATGTTCTGTTCTGCGAGCACCAAACTGAATATGAATAATGTATCAAGCTAAACTGCAAACTTGGGAACATTAGGACGGAAGAAGGGACAAATATTTCTGAAGAGATTAACCAATCCTGTTTAGGAATCGGGGTTAACAGATGGGAGGCATAATAGATACATTTTGAACGTGGTCAAGTGCTACAAAATAGTTCCCATAGAAAGGAAATATGCAAATGAGAGTTTTATAACAACCCAATTGTTTCTCCTAGACAGCTTTGAGATAAAAGAGAGAGAGCACTGGGGGTAACTTTTGCAGAATGTCGATCTGCTTTACATGTTTTTCAGAGATTTAAATATGATCAAATTCTTCTTCAAGACCATCTTATTTGAGCTATGCTATCTACATTTATTTAATAACTTTGTACTTATACCGTATGTCAACAATTGTTACATTTTTCTCTATTTTTATTTCTTAAGAACTTTCAAGAGAAACACTAAAAAGTCAATACTAGAAAGAGACTAGAGTTTTATAAGCTATTAAAGATTAGCTATTGCCTTAATAATACAATTTCACTCTAGTTTACTGCCGTGAGATGGACCAGCAAATAAACAGAGAAGTCAGTTGAATTGAATTTGTTTATTGTAATTGTTATGTGCAGTGTGTACAGAACCGACTCAACAACTGATGATTGGTCTGAGATGTGTTTTGCTCTTCTGCAAGCACATCATAAGGAAAGAACTATGTGTCCTACCTCGTTTGCATGTTTTGATATCAGTCTGTCTCCTTCCACCACAGTTCCCTGTCACCAGCCCTGTGGTCTTTAGGTAAACCATACATTACTGTCTACAGGGAGCATGTTGTTTTAAAATTAGCTGCTTAACAAGCATTATTAAAACACGACGGCTCAGTCGACTGCTGGTTATTAAAATTGCTGGATGCTAAAATGTCTTTCAAAAACAAAAATCTTTTTGTTAGGGTGTATAAGGTTGTATGAAGGACCTGTAACATCCATGAAAGTGCGCTAATAGTTCTTTTTGTAGATTCTTTAGACTGAAAAATTCCTGTAGATCAACTAGTAGAGCATTGTATTAGCATACACATACTAATAAAAAAGGTATTGCTTAATGTACTGTAAGTTGCTATGGATAAAAGTGTCTGCCAAATGAAAAATGATTCATTTAGCAACCATTGAATAAACGTTTTTTGGGTAGCCAAGAGCCACACACTGGCAGAGCAGGCACATATCATACCAGCCTTGGTGTACCAAACAGACCCTGGAGTTCTGCTGAATGAATGTACTTGTGTTTAGTTTAGCGATGGTTGTGAATGATAATGATTCTCTAAACATCTGTTTTATGAAGTGTGACCTCATTCATGCTGTGTGCATGAGAGAAGCTATTTTTTTTGATATACAGACTGTGAATATATGAACCATCCATCTCCAGTGCACAGCTCAGCACAGCTCTGTTCTGCTCACTCAGATGCAGTTTGAGGGCCTGTGGGTAGTGTGTTCATGGGATATGCCTCATTACTCCTGTTTGACTCAGTTATACAGCCTCTTATTGCTTGTTTCCTTATCAAAATCATTTTGAAGCACGACTGTTGACCTTCCTCATAAGAGAGACTGATGGAGGGCAAAGTTTCCCAATTTCCTGGTAGCAATTATTTATATGCAGCACTGCAGTCAGGGGTGGCTCACTTCCCACAGATGGTCTGAGCAAGACTGCATTATTGGGATAGTTGAAAAGGACATTAAAAGAAAAATAATGACCAACACCACAAAAATAGCAAAAAATAGGAAGAAAAAAATTATTAACTCACTGACAAATTTTAAAAAAGGAGCCAAAGCTGCACCATCATTCATTAGCCAGGTAAACACAATGAAAACTTCTGAGGTAAACACAATGCAAAGAATCCTATATCAAAGTTTAGGATGCCCTTCCAGTCTTTTTTATAATCTTAAAATCTGTCAAACTCTGACAATTTCTGACATCCAAACAAAAAAAAATTAAAGAGAAATCAACATACCTCTTTCGAATACACACAACAACACAAAACTTAAAGCTTGTTTTTTAATCTTTTGTAATTAACATTGTTATTTAGGGAGTCTATGCGAATGTCCATGATCTTGGGTTTCAGCACAGTCCCCAGTGGCCCATGCACTGTTTCTTGTTCCTATGGAAACAGCAACCATTTATTTTTTTAAATGAAGTGTGTCTTTCATTTTAATTTCAATATCTCTGTTAAATAAGGCAGTTTACAGACAGATTGATTACAGAGACAGTGGAATGTCGCACTCTAGCGAAGGATTCAGGCTCTTAGCATGCATTCATAAACTACAAGGAAGCATCAACAATATGGCACAATATTTTACAAGCTGTCTTATAAGTTTCCATCAAACAGTAATCTACATTGACCAGACACCATGAGTGCATTTAGGAGTTTACTGAAAATAAATGCTGGGTATTAAAGTTCTCCACTGTTATTAAAGTTTACACTGATGTCACATTGAAATTTCATTGGAAATCAGCTAATTAAGTCACGTAGATGTCAAACCACAGAAAGTGGATTTCCATATTATCTCTCAGTAGCATCTTTTAAACTTGGTGAGTTTGTGGAAGGCTTGTTTGAAGTCGTCGTTGAAGGCAGTGTAAATGACTGGATTGATGAGAGAGTTTAGGTACCCCAGCCAGGTGAAGACATCAAAGAGCACAGGATGGAACCAGCAGTCTTTACAGATCCCCATCACCAGTGTGAACACAAAGAACGGAAGCCAGCACACAATAAATGCACCCAGGATAATCCCAAGAGTTTTGGTGGCCTTCTTCTCCCGAGCAGCACAAAGACGTTTTCTTTCCAGGACGCTATCAGCCAACTTTATTTTCACACTGTTTGTAAAGAGAGGAGACCCACCTCCTCCACCTCCAGGATTACCATGTCCCTCCTGATTAGAAGTGGAGTTCAGGGAGCATAGCGAGGATCCAGTTGAGTTTTGAATAAGATGAGCAGCTGTGAAACGTTTTCCGCTTGTTGTCGGTGTTTTAAAGATCCTGGAACGAGCTGCCACGTATATACGGCCGTAAAGAATCATCAAAAGAACTGTGGGAACGTAAAAGGCGCCAAATGTGGAATAGAGAGTGTAGGAGATCTGGTCGGTGTTGACCATGCATTCTGTAAGCTCTTCATGGGCCTTGGCTTGTCTCCAGAAGAGAGGAGGCATGGAGATAGAGACTGAGATCACCCACACCACGCCTACCATCAGTCCAGCTCTCCGTACAGTACGGCGCTTCGAGTACTCCAGGGCATCAGTTATGGCCCAGTATCGGTCCAGCGCAATCACGCACAGGTGCAGGATAGAGGCTGTGCAGAACGTTATGTCAGATGAGAGCCAAATATCACATAGTATCTGGCCCAGCGTCCAAGTCTTACTGACTGTATAAACAATGCTAATTGGCATGACTAAAATGGACACCAGCAAGTCCGTCACTGCAAGAGAGCCAATCAGGAAGTTGGCGGGGGTATGAAGCTTGCGAGTGAGAAAGATGGTGGCAATCACGAAAGCATTGGACAGAGCAGTGGCTAAAGTGAGGATTGCTAGCATTGCAGAGATGGAGATCTGAAGGCCAAGGAGGGTAGCGTCATCCCAGGATTCTAGGGTTGTGGGACTGACTGTAGCATTGATGAGGAAAAACTCATCTGTGCTGTTGACCAGATCCATAATGCATAGTTCATCTGCTGATACACCTTAGCGGTTCATATCAGCTGTGCATGATTCTGTTGGCATGAATATTCAGTTATTCCATGAAAACCAAGACTGATTTATGTAAATAATGATTCATGTTTTCTTTCACTGTTTGTAGATATTGTAACTGTTTCTAATTCTGTCCACTGGAAGTTGTTAGTCCATATAAAAAGTGCCAAGCATGGTACCACAAACTGCGAGTGGATACACCTCTTCTTCAGGTAGACTCAATCCAAGTGAAGATCTAGAAGAGAGAGAAAATGAAGAGTGAGAACTTTAGAAAGGACCTCATGATTTGCTCTTCTTGGTCTCATAAAGCTCTGTGAATAAAACATTTTAATAACATGCAAATGCTCTCATTAGTTTGGTAGAAGGAAACACACACACACAATGTATTACTCTAATTTCCATCACATCTCTACACTAAGCAAGAGGTCCTGGCTCAGCCTCGTTCTACATTCATTAATGATCATGTATAAATTATTGGAACAGCACCTTAAGACAGTATGTGTTAAGTGGTCATGATTCCAGGATCGATTTTAATGTTCTAGTCTTTTCTAATTATCATTTATTTAGTGTGCAACACTGACAACATAATTGTATTCAGTGTTAGTATAGAGAAACAGAGTAGCTACTATATACTGTAACTAGCACAGCTGGGTAGCTATCAGAATTCCCGGGGCTCCTGATCTCTGTACTTCTTAACCTTTTGCAGAAATCTGTGGATAAAACCTCAAGGGCTTCTTGAGGTAAAATTCAGACTTTTTTGCCTATAGTACCTTACTTAAAGCTGTGGTCTGTAACTTTTCTTCTCTACCTTCATCTCTGTTTGAAACATATAATTAAATGGGACTTGTGGAGTTTTTTTCTGAATGTGGGTCACAAGTTTATATTCTAAACAACTCCTGTAAGAATAAGCTACAAACGCTCCACCATCTACAGTACCCTGACATGCAATATACTAGTCAGATCTTCTTTTTTTTTTGTTTACAGACAGACATTTTGCGGAAAATTAGACTTGACCACTCAAATTATAAATCATTATTATAAACTTACCTATGGGAATTGGGGTAAGGAGATCATGTTGAACACTAATCTGTCATGTACTTGCTCAATAAGTACATGACAGATTAGATTTTTGTTTATTTTTAACCAAGAAGTTATGGATTGCAACTTTAAGAAATTACACTAATTTAAAGGTTTGCTCTCCTTCCATTGAAAATTATTTAATTATAACTTTTATCAACTTATGTAACTTAAAAAACTAAGTTTTTGTTAACATATTCCCCTTGGTGCTTGTTTTTAGGCTCACGTTTTGATTGATGAGTATCTTGAGTATTGTGCCTCACGGGGAAACCTGTCACCATAAAGCCACCAGCTGCTGTGTCTGACTAACATCACACTGTGACACCCACAAGCGTTCTTCTTTCAGGCTGATGGGGAAAAGAAAGCAAAGCACACAGCTCACTCCACAGCCATCAGGTCACACATCAGTCAAATCACCTGCCAACATCTTCACTTCAGCAGCATCAGCCCCGAGTGTGTGCCGCAGAGCTTTCTGACTTCTGAGCTTTCATTTTCTTCCTCTACTTTAGATACAGGGAAAGCTTGTGTGCGTATGCGGATATGCATATCTGAATATTTATGGAGAAACCTTATGCAAGTCATATCAAACCTGTCTTACCTATCTACATGTCAAACAAGATGAAAAAAATTGTGGTGAATTCATATGTAATGTTGTTTAGGACCAAGCATTCAGATTTGAAATTGTAATTGTCAACAAAAAGATGGCAATTTCACTTCATGTATAAAACATGCCATTTTCTACTTTAATTGAAAGCCTCATAAGAGTAACATAGGTCATACATATGGCGATAGGACAGATTTGACACTTTTTTGGTATGTGGTTTTGGTGTACCAGTTGGGTCCAATGTTGACGTTCATACTCACAGAATCCGGCAAGACATTGTGTGACTTGTTTGCAGGTGGGTGAACTAACTCTGAATAACCTTTAATCAGATTAACTAGCCCCAGGCTCTGTTCCAGAACAAAATCAATAAGAATGCTACTGAAATTAGTGCAGATGCTCTAGTGGTTAAATTACAGACAGAGTGTGTATTAAACAATTCCCTGACACACCACCAGTTTAAAACTGCACCACCGAGACAAGCACACTAGTATAGAGTAGGAGGTTAAAATGTTTTTTCTAAACATTACTTAGTGTTTGACCATGTGTACCTAGAATGACAAATGGAGTTTAACACCAAAAATTCATGAAAAATCGTTCATTTTAGGATTACCGAATTTTCATGGCAGATTTTTCATCCATGAAAAATGCAGCCATGAACAGTTTTGTGTTGAGTGTTACAACTAATATACAAGGTGTTAAAGTTGATGTGCAAGAATGTTTAGAAGTCAAAAAATATTTTATGGACAGGAATCATGTGAAAAATTTAATAAATGTTAAAAAATATTTTTTACATACTTGTTTGTTTGTGATGCTATTATAATTAAATCAAATAACTTTTGTTTTAGAAATTGCCCTGCTTTTGTATGTTTCCATAATAGCACTTGCATTTCTGAACATACAGTATATGGAGAAAGTGATTTAACAGAGAAATCTGCAGCCAATGATCTACAGTCAGGTTTAGATTTGGCTGTGGGAAACTGATCCCAGACCAAGAAGAAGCTTTTTGCAAATAGCTTTATGCTGGGAAGCAGTAGGCATGGATTAAATGAGCTATTCTGTATGCGTGAGCTGAGAGTGTAAATCAAATGCTATCATGTGTATGTTGGAAGCAGAAAAGTAGAATGTTTCTAATTTGCAACTGCAAATTAGGAGACTCATTTGCATGATCATACGCGATTAGTGTTGATTCAGGGATTTTGTGTGTCTGTTGGCTGGGATACAGTCAGCAAAATCTGCTTTACCAATATAAACTATTATTACAGTTTCAACGGGGTGTTCTTAAGTGCATTTGAGGGCGGTTAGCATGTAAGCACAACTGGAGTGAATAGCGACCTTGGTTATGCTTGTAAGTGACAGGTGAACAAAATTATAGTTGAAGTTGTGTTTTGCAAGCCATCAATACTTTGAAACAGAAAAACACCCGTGTTGATACTTATATACTAATATATACAATTATTTACATATTTAAATTGTCATGTCATGTGGAAATAATTGCCAAAAAAATGAAGAGAAACAAAACAACGCCCACGTCACGTACAATTAAGCACGTGGGAAAAATATGTGGTTGTTTAAGATGTCAGTCAGACAGCCCACTCATATCTGAACGGATGGCTCTTGGCCAGAATGAGCTACAACATGCAGCAAATTTATAGCCGATAGTCAAAATCTTGGCTTGTGAAACAAACTAGTTTTGGTCTAGTGAGAATGAAAGCAAAGACTGTCTGGTCTAGCAGAGACAGAGTAGTACCTATTACACAAGAATAATTCCCGCCACTGTGAACAGAATTAACACACTATTGTACACTTCAAGCACTGCAGGTGATGCTGAAACTAGCCGAAAACATATTAACTTTCACTGGAAGATATGTTAAATTAAAAAAGGGGGGATTAAAAATACACAAAATAAGGAACTGAATGTTGTGCTGTGGCTTGTATCTCAGCAGAACAGTGTCATCATTAACATATACTTCATGTGAAACTGTAGAAACAACAGCGGATTATCTCCACACCAGCAGGTCCAACGGGCAGCCTGCTAATGAGAGCAACCTGAGGGTGGTACCATGCTCCAAATGTTAGCAGGAGGTTTTCTTTACTGCTGTTTGGATCTGTATAATTAGTTAAACTCAGAATAACAACATTAAAAACTTGGTCACAATATGTGCATAGAGAAAGAATTTGAGGCTGTCAGGTTAATTAAACTAATGTTCAGACAACACAAATGTGTTGACATCTGTTGTCAGTATTGCCTGAATTCTTGAATGCTAACAAACATGCATTATTTGTAATTTCTAATTATGAATTTGTATTTGTCAATTGTGTTTAACTTTGACATGTTTGACTTAACCTCACAGAGAGACAAAGAAGGGCAAACTGGTGTTTTCAATAAACAGTTTAGCACAGATCTTTACAGTCTGTCACTCATTTTTAAAATGTTCCAAACCAATAGCCTACACACCAAATCACTGTGTACTGTATGAATTACAAATATCATCTACCTGCATATGATACTGCTGCAGGACAGAAATGGCATGCATATGGACATCTGCACTTACAATTTTATTCTTAAAAGGTGCATTCACACAAAAACACAAAAGAGAAAAAAATTAACAGAGTTCTGATGCTATTCCTGTTTCCATAAAAGCATTCGGTCTTTGTGTGTTAGCTTTCAGGCCATCTATATGCTAATGTATGCCTACGCTTGTACAAAACTACCCTTTAGCAGATATATGTCCTTAAAATTTAAAGTGTTTCTCTTTCAGGAAAACAGACCAAAATATTCATGACACACAGACTTTTGTCCAATCAAAATGCTCTCTGGAATGAGAATGTTCCCCTCCATAATATCACCTGCATCATGACTATGATGTAAGTAAAGCCTACTGCCTTTTATTTTGGGTGAAAAATGGGACAAGCCCTTTAATATATTGTGTCCAAATTTCAATAATTAGAGAAAATTTGGCAAAAATATGTCAACACGTATACAAATTCTTTTCATGGGGTTTTCAAGTTCAAATAATGTAATTCTAAATGTAATTCTAAAGCTAAAAGCACAAAATACATACAGTTAAAGATGTGTTATGTGAGTGAGAAATGGTCAGGGATGAGGATTTAATTTATTTTGTTCCATCACACCCAATTTGTCTGGATATGGTTATTAAATGAAATACACTGCAGCCATGGTAACCACTCGGATGCAGTGTTGTATCTGGATATTATTGAATGACATCAGTGTGTATGTGCAGAAATGTGTGTCAGTGGAGTATGAATATTGCCATCTTGAATTAATGCCTGTATCCTACCATAACAGTGTTTGGCTGGTGCAGAATTCTTTTAGAAGTCTTTTCCTAGCTCATCTGTAATAGGATAAGTCTTCCAATAGCCTTTTTTTGTGGCAGGTTGACTGAGGGACCACTACGTCTATATGACATTTTATTTCTCAAAACGTTTTGTTTTGAAGGTTTAGGGGTGAGAGTCGTTTTCAATTATAGCTGCAAACAGCAAGCCAACAGGACTCGGCGCTCTTGAAAAAGCATGATGTGCTTAAAAAGTTTCTCAAAATACAACAAAAAGTTTGAGCTGTGGCACAGTGGGTTATACACATGCTTGTGGCATATAAGAGATACTCCTGCCTACTCTATATTCTGCTGTAAAAAAAATGATGACAGAGTGAATTATCTGATTTTTTTTTATTTTTTTTACCTATCAGATGACTCAAATTTGGATGACATAAAAAGGGCTAGGACCAATAACAATGAACAAACATCTAAATATATATCTGCAACTTTTAGTGTCTGCAACGCTAATGCATATACTATAACTGCGACTTACTTTTCTATCCTCTTAGATATTCCTTTGTGTAGATCTTTGTTGTGTAGGAGGAACATCAGCCCAGAGTTAACAAACCTATTGTATCTCTTCTACCGCCTGGGATGATTCATTAGGTAAGCACCACAGTTTTACACTTCTGTTAAGAAGCACCTTGTATGGGCATTTGATAAGAGAACTGCTGGGCAATCGTAGGAGGTTCTGATGTACCTCTGGAAGGTCAAAGTTGCTGAGGCTTTGAAATTTTGACGGTATTAGACGTTTGTATCTTTAAACGTCTGTACAGGCAGATGTTGTGATTCATGGATTTGGGTTGTAATTTATTGAGTTAATACAACCTGACAGTTTCTAAACTTCAAAAGCATACTTTGTCCTTTTTGGAGATGAAGTTGTGGGCATGACTTTGTCCTGAGGGCAAGGGTACTGTCAGAGTCATTTTAATGAGGTGAAAAGTTGTGCATTTGCAGCATTGGGGGGAAATTTTATTCAGAGTCTCACCAAACATAACAAAGGTCTAAACCCTCATGATGACATTACTTATGACTTGTTCAGTCTTTGGAGACAACTAGATCATATTTGGATGATATCTGCATAGTATCCAGTTGCTTCATTGCCAAAAAATGATTATATTTGTTTTATGTGTGTTCCAGCACAATTTAGTTGACTATAAAGTTTGCGCAGCTGTTCAAGGGTGCTTGGAATAAGCTGAACAGCTAGATGCAGGACAGATATGTTTTATGCAAAAGCAAGTGTGTGGTTCAAATAAAGGTACATCAGTACCCCAAGGTCACTTTGCCAGTGCTGAATGTCCTACAGTATACTGGATTTTTCTGTGCTATTTTCCTATTTCTTACAAGACATTATAATCAGGTCACGTCCTCACACTTCTACAAGGGCGCGTGTCTTTTTATATTCCCTTTGTTTGAAATGAGCCATTATTATCGTGAGTTGGTTTCGTACGAAAGCCTTCAACATAATTGTAAATTTGAAATTTAAATGTCTGTCCGAAACAAGTAGGTAAAAAAATGTGATACAAATCTAACCAGAGCACAACAGAGAGCGTCATCTGACCTTTCTTCTCTCCTGTCAGATCTGATATAAGTTACATTTGCACCAAAAACATCACCCCCCCAATAAAAAATACTTAGTGTGAAGCAAGCCGGGAGGGTTCATGGGTCTCTTAGAAATCGTTTGACCTCCATTGCCACCTTTCACTGTCTCTGCCCTCGCTTTCCCTTGCCTTTGTGTTTGCCTTTAAATCTGAAGACAGTTGAGTGTTGAACAGTGACAAGTAAACAAAAGATATTATTCAGGGTGTTGATGTGTGTAAAAATGTAGAAGCTCTGTGCTGCCTCTCACAAAGCTGCTTGTAGGTTCACTATCAGCTTTACAAGCTGTAGATTTACAAGAGGAATATGGTTATGAATATTGGGACAGGCAAATCAAAAACAGACCTCAGCAATCAACCTCAGGTCTGGTACTGTAATCAACACACACAAGAACACAGACTTCCCTGTTCTAATGCCTGATGTTCGATGCTCTGTGTTTCTGTATGGAACCAATCAAATTGATTTGTAGTTCCAGTAGTTTTGTATTCTGAGAATGATGTTGATGGTAGCAAGCAAAATGCTACCAATTCAATATCCGATCTCAATTCATGACCTTCATTTGTAGAGTGCCAAGCCGTTATATTGAGTTTCTAAGATCCATTGGTCCAGCGTGTGCCTTCTGGTACAAAATTGCCATGTGTGTGCTTTTTTTTACTAATATCTTTCCATAGCTTGGTTTCGTTTAAGAATCTTAGATTGCACACCCACGGGCCCCCTACCCCACACTCCATTTTCTAACTGTATGATAGTTCACACTAAACTAGAAAAGTCTTTTTTGATCTAGTAAACACTAATCTGACCACTAATCATTTAGACAGCTCTTCCTGTTCAAGTGGTCAGTTCATGGCCACTGGTAAAAGCACTCTTGCTGCAGTTAAAGATCTCTCAATGCGAGAGTTAAATATTCATGATTTAATGATCGGTTATCTGATCTCTTATTTTCCCGCTCTTTTAAGTAGTGTAGTGGTTTAGGGCCATGAACCCCAGGCTGCTCTCTGTTAATACTGCACTCTAGGTCACTTTGGGATTACAAGCATCTGTTAAATGACAGGAAAGTAAACTGAAATAATTGATACAAAACTCTTGGATAAGGAAATGGTACATAGACAATTCCAGTCTTGGGGTCTCGTCAATCAAATAAGAGCTCAGCTCTGGAAATTTATTTCCTTGATCTTTTGACATTTTCACTCACAGTGTGAATCCTGAAGATGTGATTCATCAGACCTCATTGAACCCCGCCATTAAAGGAGGCCAAGATTGATAAGTGTGAGGAAGTTTTGTTGAGGTAGGATGGCTGTTTGCTTTTCTAAATTAAATATTGAAGACCAGGTGAAGTGTGGGCTAGAGTTTGAAACCTGGGCTTCAGTCCAAAGTGGCGCAGACTCCAGGCACCGTGCAGTGCATTCGAATTACAGATTCAAGTGCTGTATGATCACGAGTTGATGCAGAGTGAGATGCAGAAATTGGTAAATATCAATAAACAAACTACACTGAACACACTTCATTTGTGCTGATCAATGTGCTGGAAAACAATAGAAATCAATTTCAACTAGGGCAGGTTTAACTTTTTAATTTTGTTCATTGAGTGGTTGAACATTTATGGTCAATCTATGATTGATCTATTGAAAAACCTTTGAGTTACCTAAAGGTAAGAAAAATGTGATTATACAGGCAAAGTGTTTAAGTGTGAAACATTTAGGGCTCTGGATTCCAAGTATGGGTTATACAAAAAGGAGCATGTAATGAAGGACAGTTTCTTTTATAGGGAAATGAATGTGTTGAACAAAATGGATGTACTCCACTTTGATCTGTTCATGGGAATGTCCCCAATCACATTCAGTGTTGGCACCTTACTGCGTTTCATAAAAGATGCTTGTCGACTTGTGGGCTGCTCAATCAGCTTCTCTACAATTCCATTGAAATCCAAACAGGAAAAGCAAAGAATAACATGAAGAGCCACATTTGTCCATGTCAAAAGACTTAGATTTGAGCATTTTAGCAGCTTGTCAATGGTAAACCAGCTAAGCTTTAAAAGAGCCTGTTACAGTGTTTATATGATTTTTTTTCTTTGGCTTTATCTGTCGTCTTAAA
The DNA here is from genome assembly GCA_036877525.1 of Chromobotia macracanthus. Lineage (NCBI taxonomy): Eukaryota > Metazoa > Chordata > Actinopteri > Cypriniformes > Botiidae > Chromobotia > Chromobotia macracanthus. Next base: position 1,808,649 of record JAZGTH010000060.1, on the reverse strand, counting down.
CCTCCAGTAATCATCTAACCCACTGACTAAATTATGTGGCAGAACTCAGAATCCTGGATTAACCTACTACCACTCCTTAAATAATTCTAGAAGATAAGTCTTCATCACTTTACTTCATAAAAGCTGTGTGGTCAAGATCTTCAGCTTTTTAAGGTATTATGCAAATTGACAGTATGATAGCTGTTCTCTGAAGTAGAGTTGAAGAATGCAGAGGAGCTTAAAGGAATAGTTTAGTGTCATGAAAATTCTGTCATCATTTGCTTGTATCACAGTGCGGCTATACTGAAAGTGTCAAAACTCTATCTTTCTTACAATCTTGATTAACACAAACCAATTTAAGCTCAATATGCTCAATTCAGCAGTAGAATTTTTTTTATGTTTATATTCAAACAACTGAATATACATGCAAATAGAAATTAAAGACAATTGAAATTAGTAGACCAGAGATCAGAAACATCACAAATTGGCTTTGATGTCATTTACATTTTTTGAAGCTATTTAAAAATGTAGAAACTAAAATTCAAGGCCAAAAATTCACACACGATAGTTGTACAGGAAAATTTACACAAGCTGGTCAAATAATGTGGTTGCAGTAGATCTGCAGTGCTAACAATAGAATAGCGCTTCGGTCAACTAAAGGTGCATCGCAATGCGGTGCAAGAGATGCTTCCAGTTTAGACAGCTTCATTGACTATAATGGGAGCAAATTGCTTTTGACGCATTGCGACGTGTCACTTGCGTTCAGTGTAGACAGGGTATGAAATGGATAAAATGTCTAAAGTCTTCTTTTTTGTATCTGGGTTTCTAAGCTGTTTTATTAACTCTATCATATATGTGTAAACCAGGCATGGACTTAGATGATACATGATACAGGCAATAGGTAAACATTTCACCAATAATAGAAAACTCTGTAAAAACACTGACACAGACTTGAACACTTGATGAGCAAGATGAGTTTGTCCATCACTTCAGGGTCCATAGAATACAGAGACTGGAAGTGACATGCTGGAACCTGGGAAGTAATGAAATTTTAATAGTTCAGTGGAGCAAAGTCCAATCATCACTGTTGAAAGCTGAGAACCCTCAGACCTGAACCTGCTGAGTCAGATATGAAAATAATCTCTATGGTTTTATTTAATATGAATTTAGCCAGCCTGGGTTTAAGTCAAAATTTAGTCAACTCTAAAAATCTAGGGTTATAAATACGTATAAAACCACAGGTTTTAAATTGTAGAAATTTAGTTCCAGATTTTGCAGAACTCATATGCCATAAATGAAAAAGCTCACATACTTAGTTTAAGCTCTCTAGGTTCACTGTCAACATTTTCCAAAGGCTAAGCACATTCTTTCACTGACTAAAATGTTAATTTTAAGAAATTCAGGCCCTGTTTTAGACCATATTTGAAAACATTTGAATCTGAAATGATGTCATCTCAAATTTGAACGACTTCAGTAGTGCCCCCAGTGATAATGCTACAATCTGTTCTGATTTCCTTTTTAAACAAGCTCTTGTTCTGCATAACGTAAATCTGGCCCGCAGTAATAAATATCCTTTGGCTGACTCTTACTCCAAGGTTGGCTAAAATCCACTATTATTTCAACACTGCAAGGCAGTAATGAGCAGAACTGATATTAACTGATGATTTTCTAAAGCTCCAAACTTTCTCTATAACACACACATATATATATTCAGCAACTCAAAAGCCCTGAAAACATCAAGTTTACGCAAAGCATCTGCAAGTTGCGTCAGATGTGTTGAAAGAGGACGTGATAAAGGAGCACTTGATACAGAGGTGTTTTATATTTCATTCTGGGAATGCACTGTATATGTCTTGTTTTGGGACACAAAGACCCTATAAAATCATTATGTAAACAAAATTCTAAATTAAATTTTGTGGTTTTAAATTTGTATGTATTACATTTGATATCATCTGTATGCTTTTGTTCGAATAGTTGACAAAATTATCAATCTAGCAGATTTGATTTATCAATCTAGCAGAAAATAGACCAAAAATAGATGACTCATGAACTGACTCATTTTTTAAAATAAAATTCTGTATAGACTGAGAACAGAATTTTCCTCTCTTACCATCTACTACTGACAAACAATTGCAAGAAGCAAATCATGTTAATAGCAGTGATGGACACTAAAGGCTATTGGCTATTCACAACAGGGAAAAGCCTTTAAAAGGCCGTACTCCATAGCAAAAAAAAAAAAAAAAACAGTACACAGTGCTTGTCAAGCAATTTCTTGGGGTATTTAACACTGTGTGGGTGTGCTGTTACTGTATGTGTGCTTTCACATGTGTGCATGCTTGTGAATGTGTATTCGTGTGTGCTGGGAACTAAATGTGCTGAGATTGTGTTTGTAATTCTTAGAAAAGAATGACTGAATTGAAAACATATTGGAAAACTGAGATATATCCTCAGAAGCCACCTTAGGCTCTTTACATGAAAGTCTCAGAGCCTCACAGCACTGTAGCCATTATTCAGAGACTTTTCTTAGTGGAGGGGTCACATCTACGTTGACACTCAATTTCATCTATTTCACCCAGATTTGAGGGCCAAAAGGGATGAAATCACCAGCTGAGCCTCATTATGACACTGAAGAGATGCCTGAATCATTTCCACACCCTCTGCACTTAATCACAGCAACGAATCTGAGCTCAAACCTTTGCTGTGATTTTTAATTGGACAGCTCTGTGTCATGCTGTTTGAATTTTGTTATGGTGAACAATTAATGAACTCACATTACTCAGGCGATATCACACAAGCAAGAGTGCTGCTGTACTGAATATTAGCAACACACTGTGTCTGCGAACACAGACATGTTGAGTGAAAACGGTGAATTGTTTATACTGTTCTTCTAAATATCAGCACACCTGGAACACCGCTTGTCCAATCAGATGAGAGGATCAGAAGTAACTGTTGTATAAAACTCATATACATTATCTAGCAAGAATAGGATGTGGTAACTTCAGGAGAAACCCATCTGTCAGAGCTGCCAAGGCTGACTTTTAGTACCATAGTTTTCTTGGATAAAAACTGACTCTAATGACTGAAAGGAAATAGAACAGTGAGGCAGTTACTGCTTATGATTTGGAGGTAGTTAGAGATCTTAAGTAATCATCTATTACAGAGCAATAAACACATTTGGGAAAAACAGTTACAAAACAAGGTTAAAAGATAACAAATAGTATGCACAAATGTGTGTTCTGAGGACTGTGAAAAAAATGAAAAAATAAAACAGACAAATTAAAATTATATTTACAGTGTATTTATAAAAGATTTCATAATGGTTTTTAGAGAAACATCAGACAACGTTCAGCCACAAGTTATGAGGTAAATGTCAGCATACAGACAAAATAAAGACATTTAGTGGACAGGATGTGGTTATGTGGAATGGAGTATTGTGTTTTCTCATTGTCAGTTGGTTGCTTTACAAAATCTCAGATTAGGATTATCCAATTAGGATTATGGAAATAGTTTAATTTTTTTATCTTTTTGTTGAGTTGAATATGTAGGGCTCAGAATTACCTCAGCATGGAAACTTTGGGATATAACATTCATTTATACAAAAGAAATGAAAAACAAGATTAAATCATATTAGTTAAATAAAACATGGTGTTTGTTGTCTGCTTTATATGTCTAATAATATAGGATCCTCTGTCATCATTTACTTACTCTTATGTTACGTTATTTTCCCAAATAATTGTTTGTATGACTTTCTTTTTCCATGAAACACCAAAGGAGATGTTTCTCAGAATGTCTGAGTTGATCTCTCTATATGACAGAGGATTTAGATCAGGGGCTTTCAAGATCAAAAAGCCAACTGATCTCCGAAAATGTAGCTGGATAACTGAGGTCATTATTTACTTCACTGTATAGAAAAAGAAACTTTGGGCATTCTGCTATTAAAAAAGTAATTAAGTCAGGAATTTAATTTTTGGGCGATCTATTCCTTTAAAACTAAATATTTGATAAAACTGGCCAAATAAAACATTCCCCTAAATACATAAAACATATAATTGCATATGTACACTTATGTCTGTAACCTGTAATGCTGACAATGTCTTGTGTTTACTTTTAAACAAAAGAAGCTCAACGCCTATATACTAAGTCCAGGAATAAATAAGTTTTGCGTGGGACTGCTATTTCAGCAGTGACTATCAGAACACCTTCTTCATGCCCTTTTTAAGTAAATTTCACAGGTTTACATACATTTGAATGACATTCATTATTCACATGGTGGCACCTAACAACCCTTTTCTGCAGCGTTCCTACAAACATGGGCCTAATTAGCTCATCCTTTATTCGCAACATACAAGACACTTCCACACATACTTTCATATGAATAGAATTTGCCAATTTGTATCACTTGTTAACCACAAAACATTGCCTAGTGTGGACAAGATACATCTTGATGTGTGATTAGATGTTACTTTTAAGAATACCCAAAGAACATCATTAGATACATGTACATATAAAACCCAGATTATGCATATCATAAAACCAAATAGTTAAGCAGAATATAAAATATAACAATTAGGAAATGTATTCGCGTATATAAGATTCACATCTACCTGCATTGACCAGTTATCTATAAAGATAAGACCTAAATTGCTTTGATTCTCAAGAGAGGTTGCCATGGTTACACAAATGCAACATTCCACAGCTTGTGAGCACCTCGATACACAGAGAGATATGTTGTGTTCAAGTGAAAAAGTGTGAGGTGTGTAAAGTGCTCTCCACCTTTCCCCTCAATCCTTCATTTTTTTCTACCTGTAATCTCAGGATAATTTGTCTTACATTGATTTCATGTAGCTGGATTGGGCAAAGTGATGGACAGCTACCCACAGAGAATACCTTTACTGTACAGATTTTATGTGTGTGTGTGTGTGTGTGTTTGTGTCAGGTTTTACTTGCATTGTGTGACCCCACAAGGATCATAAAACCTAAAATCACCTGCATTGTGGGGGCGAGTCTACAGCCCTCGTAAGGAAAACGTCTTAAAAACATAATAAATAATGTCTTACTTTAAGGGTTTCTATGAGGCTTGGGTTTATAAGGAGAGTCAAGGAGATAAAAAATATAATTTAGGTCAATAAAAAAACAGACGTAAATTAATAGTCCCCACCAAGATAGATAAACAAACACGTGTTTCGTAACTACAGCAAACCTCTAAGGAATAAAATAAAACATAGTCCTCCCACATGTAAAATGTGTGAAAGAAAAGTGAGTTGATTGCATGTTGTGGTACAAAAGGACTCTGAGTGCATCATGCAGTAAGATAATGATATTTATCTCCTCTGGATATTCTCCCTGAATATCAGGACAGATCAGGCGTAAGTCTTTTATCAGGCAGCTTTATGTTTCAGAATCCCTCTCTGCGATCATTCATTTCTCTGACATCGGACTGACGGTGCAGTTGTGTGCAGTGGTTGGTCATTCAGGCAGTTTGGACAGAGGATTTACTGAGAGGTCACAGCTATCTGCTGATGATTCACGCTGGGCATTCAAAGAGCCAGCACATACTTTTCACACCAACTAGCTGTCCATCTCTCATGCAGCAGTTGCGCTCTGAATGTGCATGTGGCGTGTGTTTGAGAGAGAGAGATAAGGGAGGGTGGCCGAGTGGAGAGGAATAGAGTGACATTAAAGCAAAGAAGAGTGAGAGAAAAGTGCAATTATGCATATGTGATTGAACGTGTTGCCATTCCGCGGTGCGGTGAGCCAGAGCGCCTGGTTGTGTGCTTCCCTCTATACAATTTCACACTACCTGAAACATCTCTTTATATGTTCAATTGTAGAACTCAAACATACACAATCACGCTGTATCAGTCTGATCACGGTCATGACATTTAACCAGAGTCACACGTCAGGCAGTATGTGGTAAGGGAAAACTCAGCCCAACAGAATCAGCACCACACCACAGGGTAATCCTGGTAATTAAAGCTGTTAATTAATAACTGTAGGCTGAAACATTCATTAAAGACTGTGGTGGTGGCAGTTGGGTGTTGGGAATGGAAAGAAAAGCACTGTGCTGTGAGCTTTGCATGTTTTAACCTTTAATAAAACCAAAAATGATCTTACTGATGATGGTCTGTATTACACCACTGCATCACAACTGTTTACAAATCTGGTACCAGAGCACTTCAGGACAGAGAGGAAATATAACTTATTTCTAATTATACATAATCAGCTTTACACCAATAAAAATGAGGGTTTCTGTTAAGTGACATCATTAGAATAAATATTTTATTTGACCAACTAACTTAAATGTTGACTGAGATGTTGAAGTTCATACAATCGAGCTTTTAATATCATAAACACTATAATAAACACACATCGCATTAGTTTGAGACGGAACAAGTGATCGTCAGGTGTTTCAAAAACTTACCAAGATGAAGTCACCAATTTTCTGTCTGTCCCCGGAGAAACGACTGGAAATGTTGAGACTTCAAAGAAAAGCCACCAATCCGATTAAAGTTGAGTATCCAAAACCGCTACTTCAATCTTAATGGTTACGTTCATACTGGACGTTGCGCCGACTAGTTTTTGCGCAGCTGTTATCCAGCATGAGTTATATGGTTAGGGATCATGCATAGTTATACGCGACTCCAAACACTTACAGGCTTGAAATGAATGCTAATGTTTTGAAATATCTATATCCATTTTTGTAGTTACTGCGAAGCGACATTTACTAAAGTACGCACGAGTACACTGTCCCGTTTCGTGCTGCTGCCTTCCCTGCTGTCTAGTTCATCCTCTCTCTCTCTCTCTCTCTCTCTCTCTCTTGTTATTCTCTCTCTCTCTCTCTCTGTTTTTTTCTCTGTCTCTCTCTGTTATTCTCCCCCCCCCTCTCTCTCTCTCTCTGTTATTCTCTCTCTCTCTTTCTCTCTCTCTTTCTCTCTCTCTGTTATTCTCTCTCTCTGTCTGTCTCTCTCTCTCTGTTATTCTCTCTGTCTCTCTCTTTCTCTCTCTGTTATTCTCTCTCTCTCTGTCTGTCTCTCTCTCTCTCTGTTATTCTCTCTCTCTCTCTCTCTCTCTCTCTCTGTTATTCTCTCTCTCTGTCTCTCTCTCTCTCTGTTATTCTCTCTGTCTCTCTCTCTGTTATTCTCTCTGTCTCTCTCTCTCTCTCTCTCTCTCTCTCTGTTATTCTCTCTCTCTCTCTCTCTCCCCCGCTCGGTCTCAGAAGGAGCGCGAAATCCTGCCGCAATCTGGCTTTCTTGTTCCAGATGTGCGGTACATTTCAACAGGTTCTGATTGTTTTCTTTGAGAGTGTGCCCGACTGTTTTAAAACTACGATTTAAACGTTATTCGCGCTCTTTCTCTGGGATTGTAAAGCTTAAGACGCGGAATGAGAGACAGCTGGCGAAGGAAAGGATGCAATTGCGTCCATCTCTATCAGTCACTCTGAAATTCTGCAATAAGGCGCTGTTGACAACGTGCAGGCTACATAACACCAATTTAAACTAAAACTGGCGATTAAAGCGCTCAGTAAACCTTAGGTGATCATATCACATCATCCGGTACTTAATACGAGCTTAAGGTAAAGTGCAACACAGCTGGCTTTCGATTCACACAGATGCTGTATCTGCAGAAGTTCACTGAACAAAAAATGCGTTCATTCAAAATAATGTTTCAATTTAAAAATGTTTAAACATGTATATTGTATATGTTTTTTAATGGTACGATGACATATTAGGTTATTACCACTGTAAATAAATATACAAATAAATCTTCTTTTAGTGATGAATTTTGCACAAATAATATGAAATATGTATATAATTTATAGGGTCTTACCTGGTTCAGGGTGTGACTCATGGGGGTGACAATGGCATGATAATAATTGCATCTTTTTACATCAGTGTAGACACCATACCTGAGGTGAATGAAACACGAGGCCCTCAACTTCCTGTGAAGTGATATATTAATATTCACTCGTTCTGTATGCCATCAGTGAAGTCCACTTCACAGGACTATCATAAAAATAAATATTTAACTGAGCAGCATATAAACGCTGACTGAGGTTTTAATGTTTCAGCATTCATAAAATGAATCACTTAACAGGGTAACTATCAAAATACATGTATTCCCTGTTCAGCAGTTTGCACGATACCCTGTGAAGTCCACTTGGCAAAAGCAGGCACTCAGAATGCACCCCGAAGCATTCAGACTAAAGCTTTCAGCACTAGTTCTAAGTAACTGTGTCACACCTATGCCATAAAGTCATTCAATTAAGTTCACTTCATTTGATCAGCTACATGAATCAAAGATTAGTTCATTTGATCAGTCAGTTGTGTGAAGTCCTGACTCACCTGTGACAGGCTGTTTATTTTGTGTTAAAGAATGATGAGCCACCTAAAGTGTGAACCACTGGGTTTGGGAAAGTGCCATTCTGCCAGGATCAATGATCAACCCAATGATAACATTAAAGCTTTGCATGATCTTATTATTTTCACCATAAGGAAAAGAAAGCTCAGTGTAGTGCCACATGTGACACTGGTCTATAAATCAAACAGAAATGTGTGATGAAAACCCAAAGTCTGTGTGGATAATGGCCAGCGCTGAGAGGTTTAATGCAGCTCATTCTGAGGATAAATTGCAGTTTAAGGTACCAGACATGCAGAACATCACACAGGAATGTCAGTAGAGTTCATTTACAATATTTGTAGAGGAAAACAAATAATAAAACTATATGCTGGCCCTGTCACAGATATACCAAATGATGGCATTAATCACATGGAGTATTTTGTGCGTGAGATTGTGTGAATGAATATGTGCTTGTATTAAGCTGTTTTGATTGAATTGGATGGAAAATCTGGAACCTTTCCACTTAATCTTTGCTGTCTGTCTGCTCTAGATAGAGTTGTCTGTGGCATTAAATCACCACACAATGATTTCCTCTTCACATTTTGGGTGGCCATGAATATGATCAGAATCAGTTATGTTTAATCTGGCAAGTGGAGATGAGGGTATGTAAGGTCGATACAAGATCCTGCCAGTGAAAGTGAATTCTGAAGACTCTAGGAATATATCTAGTGATCAAAGTTATAACTGAATGTAATTAAGATATTGAATTGTATGTTGTATTGTATGTTGCTAAATATTTTCATTTGTAAAATGAAGCAAAATGTAAAGGGAAAATACTGCACATGACTGCCAAAGTCCGCTAATACCTGTACAGAGTAGCAAGAAAGAATTGAATAAATAAAAACTGAAGGGTTTCTATGTGTATGTGTGGCTGTGTATTGATACAAATGATTCTTATCCACCTGTAGAACCAACCGTACTAGTATTAAAACCAATAGTATGTCCTTGGTCTGATCAGATAACTAAATAACCCATTGTTATGATTGTTTCTGACTTGTATAGAGATTCTTTTAGTCTGGTCCATTGGTTGGATAGTTTGACAAAAGAGATTATTTGCACTCTATACAGAATGTGGTATTTCGCATGCATACCCCCCTCACACACACACAATCTGTAGACTTTAATATAGGTTGCATTTTGTATGTTAAGTTAAACTACAGATACATAAACATGTCCATGCTTTTCCAGAAATGTTCCCAAAACAACAGAAGGAAAAATACCTGTGGTTCTGTTTATGCTCTGGATGAGCACATCACCAGACAGCCCTGCTCGCCCTGTCTCATATCTTCTTGCATGACACACACACAAAAACACACATATATTAATAGTGTGTGTATGTTTGTCTCTCCTGAATTTCAGTTTCTACTCAGACTCAGTGTGGATTCTTACCAGCAAGAGTGCATTGGTGTTAGACATAGTTTTTGTGTGTGTGGGTGAGTGAATACTGTGAGGCTGCTTAATGCTAGAAAATTATTTTTGGTTTTAAGTTTGTCTTTTCGCTCTGATCTTGCTTTGTTCCACGGCTTATTATACAATTTAATTATACATACAGTAATTATACATTTACTTTTGCCTACATTTATTTTTCTAACATTATTCCACTGTGTGCTGGTATAGATAAAACATATCTGACCCGAGCTTCTTTAAAGGTAAGGCAGATGTGGTGCAAAATGATCTCATCAAAGTTGCATTGAGAAAATGAAAAGAAATCTCTTGTCTTTTTAATTAGAGCTGTTTTACTGGTGAACAAAGGAAAAAAAATCAACAGCTTCTTAACACTGAGGGACCATTTATCTAGGCATCATTTGGAATCTCCATAAAGAAGAATGTGCTTGCTGATTATATAGCAAGTTAATTATATACCCTCTCAGGTACCATCCTAAATCATATGTCAGCTTTAATCCAAAGTGTCAGATTTTCTCCAAAAACCACAACTGGCACAAAAATGAGCAGAACTCTCGAAGGAATTTACATCTAGTGCGCACTGAATCTTATTTAACTCATGTTACACCTCACAGGGCACAGGTACAACCATTGCCAGACTGTATCACACTGTATCAGATTTCAAGATTTCAGTACCAGGAGTTTTTAACATTCATTTAGTGTTAGGCAGCTTCTGAGTCGCTCTATTTTTGTTCTTTCAAAGGAACAGAGTAACATTCAGAGATTAATGATAGCATCGGAACAAGGACAATGGACATCAAGTATAAACATGACAGGCAGCCTGCAGGGTAATCGGACCATCTTGCTGAATATGAAACTCCAGATTCAGTGTTGATGTCTGGCTGCTTTATCCACTCATTCATTCCTCTTACTTTTTTCCCATGAGGCACTATTGTGCAGTGCTCGCTGACAGAGCCGGTATGAGCTCAAAGTCATGGCGCTCCTGTGCTTAAAGAACAGCAGCAGTGGAAGTCAGGGGGGGGTTGTGTTTACACTGGTTTCTTGTTGTTCTCTGCACCGCATCATAGAGATACTCATCAGTGGTCATTTCATTCTGACCTTTAAAGGGCATCTATGAACGCAAGTTATAAACACAAGCAGGCATGTGAACATAAACTCTGAATTCCTCAGCATATATATGCTTGTGTTTCAGTTCCGTCATGTCTCGGAGAAAAAAATAAATAAATTATTATGGGAAAGTAATTGTGTTCCTTATTTGGACAGCTTTACTGGACATTAGATTAAAAGTTGATTCTGCAGGTCTACAGATCATTTGTCTGCAGATCTACAGATCATTTGTCAACTGGTCTGTGATCAGTTCAGGGATGACATAACATGTTCAGTGCTGTGAGCAATACATTTCCTGAATTTTCAATACCTAACTGCCTTTTTACCTGTATGTGGTTTGCTTTGTCCTTGGGTAATCAAAATGTCATCAGTTGTTTTATTGTCCTTCTGTGCAGTTAATACCATAAAATGAAATTGAGTCAATCAATTCAACTCAAATCAACGGTTGTTTACCGCAGGTTAAACAGTGCATTAATCTTCAGGAAGACAGCGAGCTAAAATTATTGAGGTATCTAATTATTGAGGATCTAAAGAGATCCTCTTGCACATAAATCCATTCGAACCTAAAAAGCGAATAAATCTGAGTTATCTAAAACCTTTGGTGCATTTAAAATGTCCCCAAAACACAAACAAAACAAATAGAGCTGCCACATTCGTTTATCGTCATTTAACCTACTGGGAAAAAATATGTGATCAGATATGTGCTGTGAAGATGCCTTGTTTCCTTGTAAGCTAGTCATTCAGAAACACCTTAGCTAACACCTTTGGCTTTTTAAACAAAAGCTGGCATTTATGCCTAGGGAACAAATTGAACCAGTGTAGTTTATGAAAGCTTTTATATATTGTGTATTCATAATAATGTTTCTAGTGCAACATGTACAGAGCTCAGATGAAATTGCCTCTTACTAATAAACAGATGAATTGCTCTCTAGATGTCATAGATAAGTAAATAGCACAACAAATGGATGAGACACTGACAGTTCATAACTGGTTGCCATGGTTTTGCTTGTGGTAATCAGTTGCGTAAACTATGGGCTCACAAAACCTAAAACGATACATTAGCAGATTATTTAGGGGAAATAAATGTACACTTGCAAAACATACAAACTAAGGCTGACGTATACAAAAAAGTATACATGGCGGTCTATTAATTATAAAATGTAAGCAATTCGATTCGAAGTAATCGCAAGCAATTGCAAATATTAATGTTTACAAAAGCCCTCAAATGAAGATAATTCAAAGACGTTATTGTGACAGATAAATCAAAATGGAAACTGCCTTTAAAAGTCAATTATAGGCTAATATGAGCTAAATATATACATTTCTGTTTAACTTCTATAGGCCTGCCATTACATATAAGACCTGTTACTGGCTCACAGTCCACAACAATCTATTTTCGCACTCAAACAAACCAGGCAATCTCGGCAGTGATTACTGTGCATTTTCCTTCAAAGTAAAATGTGCAGATATAGCATTTTGATAATAATTCCTTTTTTTTTTTTTACAGGACAAAAAGTCATGAGTTTCGAAAAACATGAAGGTGGGTAGATGATGACAGCATTTGCAATTTAAAGGAAATGATTTGGATTGGACTGACCAAATTTAGGCCTGTAAATTGCTGATTTCTGTCACAGTGTTTTAGAAAAAACACACAATAATAATGTTACTTAATTATCATGGATAAAATGTGTTTTTTTGTTTTGGAAGTTGCATTTAAAATCCAAGTTGCACAACAAACTGTAGGGACGTATGCCTGAATAAACAGAATGCGCTTTGAATGGGCATGTTGATTCTGTATGCAAACATTATATACAGACATTATATACAGACATTTACTCACATGGTTGATTTTACAGTGTTACAGGCTGTTCAGTTTTTCTGCTCAGTTTTTAATTAAAGTTCTGCTTGTGCTAATAATAGGCCTCTTATGATCTAAACGAGTGCATTTCTACAGAATCTGCTAAGTGCAAAAAGACATCACTTATTGAGCGTTTGTGCAAGAAATGAGATCACTACTACGTTATAGATTCATTATATATGCTGAAAATGCCCTCACAAATATAATAAAGCATCTCAAATCTATGTGAATATGGTTCTCTAGTATAAATAATGGCTTCATTAGGGAACAGAATAACAGCTTATTTCATATGTACATATTCTAGGCTTAGGGGTATCTGGAGATTAATCTGTAGTAATCAATACTTACCCATATATTGGGTAATACAATACTTAACCATATATTGGGGACAAATCTGTTCCCAAAAGTCAGCAAAACCTGACAAATCAGAGCAAAATCTCCTTTTTGGGGACATCCTTATTTGTAATAATGTATATAAATACATTAAAAAATACTATAAAAATACAGTAAATACAGTTTTTCTATTAAAAAGATGCTAAACGTTTTATGTTAGGGTTAGACTGTGGGTAAGGTTTTAGTCTTTATAGCTAGCTGTGTATTAAAATAATAGAAGTCTGCAGAATGTCCACATTTAGATAAGAAAATGTGTGTGTGTGTGTGTGTACAGAAGTTTTGAAGGACACACTGTCACTCTCTCTGTGGAGTCATTAAACAGATTCAAGCTGTCACCCCAGTTAATCACCACTGACTACAGGTCTTTATACAAGCTGGCACACAGACTCTGCCTGTCAAAACACCCACTGAAGCACACAGTGCAAATATATGCTTATGTATACAAGCAGAGAACCTTTTGAAATCAAAGCGACCCTTTGGATAGCCTCAATAAACCGACGTTGCGGCAGTGAAATATTTGTCAATCTGAACCACTTCACCAATTCTAATGTAGAGCTAATTCTGTCTTTTTAAGGTGAAGAGCTCAAATTATAGTTTTGAATGAAATGGAAATGCATTCGAAGGCTCCCAGGGCAGCGTTTATGATGGATACAACGGCAAAGAGTTATCTGAGGAATACTGATGACCGGGGCACCGAGGGAGCGGGGCCTCAGTAGAGTCCACATGTTCAATAAATTAGGAAGGTTTTGGATTTTGGGTGTTCATTTAGTGAATAGGGAGGGTGGGGTTTACAGGTGGATGTGTACAAGAAGCAGGAATTGTTCAGTTCAACATATTATTTGTGTTTTTACTCTAGTTTAAAATAAAAGCATATGGAAACATGACAATGTGACACTCTTGTACATCTAGTAAACAAAACAAATATCTCTCATTGGTTCTGGGATCTGTCATGTACACCAAATACTATATTTAGTACAGTAAGTTATTTCCCTTTGGGTTAAAAGGCAATCAGGATAGAATCTCCCAAAAGCTTTAGCCTCATTAAAAGCATTATCATTTCTCCTGAGGAGAATTTTTTTTCCATAACACAGTGAACACTGTCAAAAATCATTGTTGTGAAAATCAGTTTTAAAACAGTACATCCTTATATGATAGTGAAACAATAATAACTAGTGCAATAAATCACTTTAGAATAATCATTCAATTTGCAAAAAATTTTAAGTTACATTTTTGGAGTAGCATGACCTTGACTTTTTGCAAAGAGTATTACAGAAAGCCAATCACGAACAATTAAACTGAAAGACCACATCTTAGCATTTAAATCAAATACTGAGCTGTGACTGGAATTTAAATGGGCTGAAACTATTGAATCTTGGCAGGTCTCAATGGAAAGATTCTTTATTGTGTAGTTTGTGACATGGATTCAGTGACTGGATTTATAGACTTAGTCAATGTTTTTAGGTTTATAAACTTTAATTAATTAGCACTTCTTTAAGTTCCTGCTCTCATGGGACCTGCTCCTCATGTGCGGCTGATTTGACTAACCAAATATGATTGCAAATTAATTAAAAACGAATAAAGAAGTTGAAACAGAATGGCTCCCTTATGATCACATCAAGTCACCAAAGAACATGTTCATTCATTGTCAAACTCTTTTAATTTGTCCAACTGCATTTGTTCCCAATAATTTGCATTTGGGCAAACGTTTCACAGAACATTCTCAGTCATTTTCAGAGTTTCGTTCAGTGTTTCCTGATCATCCAAAGACTCCTTCCAGCTCTGCAGGACTCTATCCAGTCATCTGTCTGTCCAAAGCTGTTACAAAATAATTAAAATGCTCTATAATAGCTTTTTGTTCATTTATTATTATTTTTATGATCTTGTATGGCACAACTTTGGTGACTTAGCAAAACATCACTTGTTCCTGTCTTTAATTCGGGTGGCATTGTTTGACAACACTAGATGTCTGTGTTCTCCGGATTCAGTTGGCAGAATTAGGTATGTTAGCAGCCTCAGGAATACACAGCACACAGAGAATAAAAGAGTTTAAACGCTGATGTTTGATCACAGTCAGTGTAGGGATTAATGAGGTTTGATCTCAAACTTGAGGCTTTGCTAGTTTGGAACAGATTGTTATGTAAGTGTGTGTCGCACAAGCATTTTTTTAATCCTGTTCAGAATCAAGAATCTGCCGCTCAGTGGTTTTCCTTCCACCTGTCTGATAATATTCATTCAATTTGTTCACTCTTTCATCTCCCTCTGTCTCATTTCCTCTGTTCTTTCCTTTCTTTTGGTTTTTCCTATGCTCTCTCTTTTACACAAACACACACACACATGCACACACATACAATGTTCTGGCAGTGATTGAGTCATCATCAGATCTGATGACAGGATCTGTAATGAAGAGGATCAAGGTGCTGTCCACCACAGGGTTGTCAACTGCAATCCTGTATCTCAAACACACACACATTCCATTTTAGATTGGATTCAGATGCTGTAATTGTGAGAACCTCCTATAATCACAATGAATTTCATATTAAGTTGAGTCAGAAATATGAACACACCTACTGCTTTTATTATTAACATTTTTTATATCTTAGAATGATAGTAAAGTCATTAAAACTATAAAAAAGTATAGAAACTGTTCAGTGACAAAAAGATCAACAAGATCAAATGTCTTTTCTGTACAGTACAGTATATTTTGTACAGTAGCCCTTTGACTAGCTCTGAATAGTGTGTTGTCCAAACTTTTGACTGTTTGTGTACGCAAACACAGAATCTTCCTGAGAAATTAATCCCATAGAGCCAGTAAACAAATCCAAAGTTCAGCTCCTGCTTACAGTGTATTGAGAATCTTCCAGAATATCACAACTGATCGCATATAAGAAGTTCAGTTTACAAGTTTTCATGTGCCTCTATTTCACAAGGAACAGAGAAGCCAACAGCAAACAGAGAGTGTGTAACCCTCCAGACATACACATACCGAGCATTAATAAATCTACAGAAGACAGATTCTGTACAGCTCACAAATGCCACTGAAAGAAGCTTCACGTCATTAATAAAGATGGCATAATTACAAAGTATTGATGAACATGTGACTAAAATCAGCAGAAGCTAATTATAATAAATGAACTGGTGAGAACTGAGACAGCTTTTGATAATTACTGTCACATGTAAATTTCTGACTGTTTTTGAATAGCTAAGAGTGCAGCCTTCCCCATATGACATGATATTGATTTGCATACTTGAATAATCCATTATAAAAATGCATTATTCATAAGATGGAAAGCTGAATGCATTTCATTCCACAGGTACATTATCTGAAACACACTTGAATTGGTCTTTGTGATGTATGACAGTGATATATTGAAGAGAAACATAAAAAGCAAATAAATATGCAACTGTATATAATGATTATTTCGTTTATTACCGGTTTACTCAGCAGAGCTTCTCCTTGGCACTGAAGTGCCTCTTAACAAGCTGCCTGTGCCTGATCATCTTCTAAAGCACAAAATCACAAGGACATTTTTGGCTCAGCTGGCTGACTTTGATGGCAGTTTTGACGCACCTGAACACTTCCATTACTCCCACACATAGACACACCTGTTCACTAATCCATTAGACACAGCGGAAATGTGGACATGCTGTGCAGGTTCAGCGAACTCAGAGCACAGAAGGCCAAGAAAGCTTGAGTCATCAACAACAGTGATCAAATTCAGGATGCAAGAGTAAATTATGAAATTCAATGATCTCAGCAAGTCTGCGCTAGATGAGAAAACTGACAACTTTATAGGTGACTTTAAATTAAAAAAGTTCACTTTTTGTTTTTTATAGTGAATTTTATAGTTGAATATCGTGAATTTTTATAGTGATTTTATAGTTTTATAGTGAATATCGGCATTGCTTTGAATATCTGGGCCAAATCACAGTTCGCAGCACTGTGCTTATATAACATAGCCAAATGAATGAATAAGTAGTCAGATGACTATAGTCGACAAACTAATATTTCAATGTGTTCTATATTATATATTGCTTAATAGTTTTGAAGTAGAAAAGTGGACAATCCAGTGGTCAACCAAAAACAATTTTTGAGAAAAACGAAAACTAATTTTTCCTGATGCTGAAGCTGCAAAACTGGATTTTAGCGCTGTCCAAGGGCTGCACTGAGGCCAGGATCTCATGCAGAATTGATGTCCACACCGGCAGAGTCTCAGAATACCTGAAATTTAGCAGGAAGAAGCACAGTGTCCCTGCATCCACTGTTGTAAAAAGCCAAAAATACTCCCATAGTCATGGATCCCATGTATAAGGCATATGGCCATAATCTCCTGCCCCTCACAATCTATTCTGCTGAGACTTTGTATAATAAAACTGCTTGGGAATTATTCCTTTATCCACAATCAAACCTGAAAGTAATAAATCACATTTTAAAACCTTGCCCTTTTGTATCATTTCAAATTTATCTGCAGTTACAGTTAAGTGCAAATGTCACTTTTAAATATGACCTCTTGTCAACAAGCCCTTTACCCCCTGATTATTGGGCAGACATACCCCCTAAAAAAACGAGCATTAAAAATCTCATTGTGTCTTATTACTCCACTAATGTTTTTTCTAATAGTCAGAGATGCCTTCTTTTCTGTGCTCACATGCCAAACACTGCAAAAGAATAATGTTCCTGTAAATCAGCTGTGTGTGTGAGCTGTGCCAGGAAAATTGATTATGGTGTGTCAGATTGTCAGAGAGCTGACTAAAATTCTCAGGAGCTTCAAGCCTTCAGCTTATCTGTTTTTTACACAGACCTCTTCAACTATTTATTTTTTTCCTTCCATTTAGTGACCATTGCACCAGTTTGCATAACTAATTTTTTTGACTCATAACATGATACCTTCCCACAGATGTGTGTGTATGCTCAGCCTCAGCCTTTATGCTAATAAGCTACATTTGGTTTAATGATACTTACAGTAAGCAAACATTGTCAAATTATAAATAAGGCTTCTCTTAGCATCGTGAACACTGACATACATCAGGGTTCAGCAAAATGAATGTATAATTTCCGTGGGCAGCACAATTAACATTTAAAACCATTTGCATATCTGGATATACAATCCACACAAATCCGACTCTTACTGTTTGACATGAGACACTAATTAAACTCTAATTATTCATTTTTGCTGTATCATCATGTACACAGCTGCATGTAGACCTTACATGTCATCTATCACAAGGCTAACATCAGTAAGTGTCTGCTTTACAGTAACATAGCCTACTGTAACAATCCCAACCTAACATCCATGTAGTAGCCTGCTGTTTAGCTGATGCTTATTATCCAAGCACTGTGGATACGGTACAGTACACTGATTGCAAGAACTGTCCCTCAAGGAAAAATACTATAGTCTATTGATTTTTCTTCAACAAGTCCCATGGTGTCAGATACTGCTGATTGGGCAGGAGCCTGGTGCATTACCCCATGTAGACACCAAAGGTGCCCCTTTAGCATTTTTATAGCCACATGGCCAGTAACCATATTGGTTTCAATGAGAAACCTTTCCTGTCAGTACTCTGAGTAATTCCATATGTTCTAGACCTCTGAAGCAAGCTGTGTTTTATACTGATTACACATCAGTAGGGCTGATGGTACTACAGAGTGTGATTTTCAAACTGAAGTCACCAGCATTAATTAGTTCAAAGTTTTATGGTCAGTTTACGCTGGTGTGTTCTGTACATCGTGTCATGTTTTGTTAGAGAAAGAGCTCTCTGTTTGGGTTGGCTGATTAAACATGGAATATATCTGAGCATGGAATAGATATTAATGGTGACTGCCTGATATTTCTGATGACAGATGATGTGGTTTATGTTATAACTGGACATCCAGAAAAGGAAACTCTACCACTGCAGACTGATTAATGATACTGAGTTGAATGTTGAAAGTTAAAATTCACATATAATGTAAGCGTATGGAATTATAACGTTGGAAACATGCTACCCAGAAAAATGATCAACGTTTTTTGAAGATTAAATTTATGATAATGCAAATTTTGCAAAGGTTTCTCATAGAAAAACAACAGGGTAACCACGTTACTATACAGATCCATATTTAACCGTTGGCATCTAGAGTACATAGTAAAGACTTTTGCCCAAGCTATAATATTTGATGCCTTGATGGTGAAGGTTTTCTGTCCCAAGCAGCATGCTGACATACTGTTCATACTGTCCTTTCTTTAGAAGATAGTCTCTGTATGTGAGGGTTCTTCAGCTGTGAGACCTGAGAATTCAGAGTAAAGCTGTAACAAGCATCCCAAAAGTCGGAGTCCTGGGACTCCAAGAGCAGCTACAAACACAGATGTGTCACAAAAGTTACCAAAAGACAAAATGTTGTGTGCGTGTAGATACAATCCAATACAGTAACCAGTATTAGTCCACTATAGTATAAAGAAGGAAGTTGTTTTTTAATGCAACATTATATTAATGCACTGGCCATTATAAAAATGGATATTGTAATGCTCTTTAAGATCCTCACATTCCCTGTTTCATCCAGCGTAGGCCAGGCAAAGCTTTATTTGTTTCTATTGTATTTGTTTCTAATTTACTTCTGTTGTATTTCCAAATAAAAATAAAGTGAACATGCATTACTTTTTGACACTTAATGATGGAGAAAATGATCAAGCAAGTATCATTACTTTTCTCATTCATTGTGTGATTACATACAGTTTTGTGTTTTACTAAAGTAGCTAAAGAAACTTTTGTGAAGGTTGAAAATAAGAGCGATAGATTGACATTTGACCATGTCCCCTCCAGCCAATAACAGCGCACTTGGCACGGTAAGTAAATCACGTCTTCATGGTGAAAGTGAAGGTGCTGGCCTTTTTCAGAGCAACACTTCATCACGTAGCTTGCTCATTTCCTCATCAAACACTTCACACCCAATGCCAGAAAAAAATCTAATTACCAGCCAGTGTATGAGTGTTTGTGTCGATAAAATATGGAGAGTAAATGTTCAAGGGCAGGGTTCATTATCTTGTGTCCCATATACAGTAAACGCCTATGCATTTATATCAGCTCAATGCACTACACGAATGCGGTTCATTTAGATTCAGTTCATATTCACACCTGTGCCAGATTCACTTACACTGTGCGAGACAGTCTTACAGTAATACTGTCGATCAAGAGCATTCCTTTTGTCCTCTTGTGTAATAGCTTTGCAGTAGAGGGGTGACACTCAAGTTCAATTATGTTATGCAACTGAAATGTTTTATAACCACCAGACATAACCAGAATGAATAACTGAAATGAAAATTAATTACACAACACTTTATTAAATTATATTCATAATGTTACCTAATTGGGTAGCATGGTGCTGTTCATTTTTTGCAGAGTTAACACATTGCTCTACTGCATGCTATGGGAAACCATTAAATATTAAATAAATATTTACCATATTTTTCCCAATATTTTTCCACTATTTATATCAATTCAAGCATAGCAGAATGAAAACAAACATTATTTTGTATGAAGTGAATAGATAGATAGATAGATAGATAGACAGACAGACAGACAGACAGACAGATCCTAGTTTCAGTTCACTGCGGCCTGTTTTAAGGTTTTGTGTTCAGAAGAGAAGAGATGTTCAACAAAATCATTATTCTTGCTTAAAAAAAGATCTAAATCCTTTGTGTCAGACAGTTATAAACTCCGCCGCTCAAGCCCAGACAGATGGTTTCTTTATAGCCAAGCAGCAGTTACACAAAAAAGGAAGCTGCACTAGGTGATTACAGGAATCATCTGTGTAAAATTAGATCAGGTATTTAATGTATGCTGTTGTTTGACATGATAGTAAGCTGTTGCTAGAAAACAGGTGTGTGAGAGTTGTTTATTCCCTATAGACAATCTCAGTGGAGGTTTTTGAAGGTTGAAAGCAGTGAGTTCTGGCACAGGTGCGAACGTAAATGAAGTTAAAAGAACTTCATTTATGTAGCATGTGAAAATGTGTTTCATAAACAGTAACATCAAACAAACATGTTTATTTAATAACTGGGCTTCTCCACCTGTAGGGACTTTAATGTCCAAGACCTTTTTATTAAAATAAATAGCTTTTAACTTTGTTTGTTACATAAAGGTAATTAAAACTGTCTTTTTACTCTTTATCATTTCTTTATGCTACTTTTCAAATTTATGCAAGATATTATGGTTTACTCTTGTCTTAGACCATGACTGTCAATCATAAAATGTAAAATCTATCATAAAACCATTTATTATAGCATTTTTAAAATGGTGTTAATCAAAACAATAACTGAAGTAAGCATAAAACATTTATTGGGTGGAAGTAACTTTTACTCTGGATAGTTTCTAGTCATGCTGTAATTTTAATGTAGAACGTGATAATATAATTTAGTTTTATGTATTCAGGATACATAAAACGCTTGCAATGAAATTAACTTCAGAAAAACAAAGGTGCCTGGCATTTCATTCAGAAATTGTAAAATGTCATTTCCATTACAGAATGTCGTTATTAAACACAAGACAAATGTTGTGAAAATGCTCAAGACAAAAATGACAGAATTCACCTGTGATGGATGAAGATCCACTGGAGGAATTTGTTATTAATAGACTATATAATTAGTGGGCTTGAAAAGTGTTTTAGCTGTTTAATATCCAAAAGTCCACAAGAGCAAGAGTGCCCATGCATGCACAGCTGAAGAAACACCCCGTTATTTGCTCTTCCTGCAATACATCCAGCACCTGTGTATCTGTCTCTTTCCTAGTTTCCTCTAAGGGTTTGTGTAATTGGCCCATGAATGAATTTCCCCTGTTCTCTCTGAGACAGGTGGAATTTTGATTAATGCAGAACTCTATATTAAACCCAAGAGATCCTGCTATCATTCCAATCTGGCTCATTAAACTATGCATGTTTAAGACAGTGCATCCAAAAGTGAGAATTTTGCATCGTAGCAGCCTGTGGCAACATAGCAAAAGTCAATACAATTATAATGTCACACGGGACATCGCTTAATCAATTAATTAAAGTTGAATAGACTGATCGAATTTTGGAGTATTTGTCTTCATATAGGGGCTAAAATAAGGTCATACAGGATGCGACCTTTTGACAGTTATCTTTAGAATCAAAATGGAGGACTGTAGGAAAACGATCATCTCAAAGTGTAATACAATATAGAATTTGCATAAAACAAACGGATAACAAAAGATGACAATTGTATCATAGTTTTATGTGGTAGAAAATGGCAGAAAGTTGTACAGTATAGGAACTGTACCTAGAGAGGGAGTTTAAACCTGGGAGCATGGCCTTTTTTGGGAGGTAAACAGGCATGCCGTAGGCATACAAGCTTGCTGTAGGGAATTACAGATGAGGGTGCTCTCATATCTACAGTTAATCCAACTGTGAAGAGTGGCTGTCTGTTTGGTTTCGAGAGAGAGGTAATTTGACCCTGTTTTTATATTTTGATTGCCTAGTTCCACGTTAAAGCACTTTCACAGCCCTGTTTGCTAATATATTCTTCACTGGTCTAGAACAGGACATGCCAGAGTTAATAATGGTATTATCTAGACTGTTGCTGAGAGCAATTTATCTTTTGCAAATGGTTTAGAGTAGAACAAAAATGGTGTGAGAACTGATGAGCCTTTGTAAAATACATACATTTAAACTTTACATAAACAGCTGTTAAAACTGTCTCTGTCTCTGTGACTGTATATACTGAGAACAGCAGGCCGTAACTATCAGTATAGTGATAAAACACAGCAATCGGGTCTGTGTACATGCAAGAGCGTCTACTGCTGATAACCATCACACTCTGTTAAGTGACATATTTTAAAGCGCTGCATGCTTTGGTAAGCTTGAACCGGTGTGAGTTGCAGAAACCCATTTGCATCCCTTTAAGATAGAGCCCAGATGTTGGAAAAACAGCTGAAGCAAATATCCATCAGTGTAAAGTGAATCATCTGCTCACAATCATCTTAACACCCAATCTTTTTCACATTGCAGAACATCTAATCCTGCATACTGTAATGCATAACAGACCGCACACAACACAGAGCTGTTGGCATATTTCCCCTCTATTGATCATGGGTATGAGTATGAGACTATACTGAAAATACTATCTGTTATAGAGCAATCTTTTGATTTGTTAAGCATTAGGAAGTCTAACTTATGCTGTATATCTAAAAAGCATCTAAATGCACAAGAAATACTAATGTGCTAATAAATACTGTTTAGAATTAAACAGTTAGAACTGTAAAGTTCATTAAAAACTAAATGTTTTTTATTAAATCTTGCATGTTAAGTTTTATGCATCTAAATTCACAAAATGATATTGTACAACAGTAAATATTTTATAGGCTACTGCTGTTCCTTTAGTATCATATACTGCACAGCTTATACTGCCAGTGCTGATATGTTACAAAGAAAACCATTGCCCCGTTTTTAAAGGCTAAAAGAATCAGAGAGTCATTACACTTTACTGCCCCAGTTTCAAACTTTTCAGAAATTCTTCTGAGCTCCTCCATCCTGCCCTTTATCTCTGCCTCCTGGTCCAAACAGACAGACTCAAAGTTAAAGCAGTTGGCCTTCCACCCAGCTATATCACTGCTGTAGCAGAAAATAAACTGTAAGACATCAGTATCTCTCACTGTATAAAATGTAATTTAGGCAAGCACAGGATGGGTGGATATCACAACAGTTGTCTAAAGGGTAGAGCTCATATCACTTTAATATGGTACCATTTCTTTCCAATTTCACTGAATGGAAAATGCACTAGAAAGATGAAGAGGAATAAATTACATGTTCCTGAGGTCAAATTATTTAGGATGGTGTTCGTTATTGTAACTTTGGGATTGTGCTGGAGAATTTGACAATTGTCGGAGCATTCATGATTCAAATCTCGAAGGTGTGAAATACAAAAGAATACAAGTGAGTCAGATGTGTGATTATTTGTTCACCGAAATAAAGGCATTTCAATCTAATTTATAAATGCTTCACTTCCTTCCCTAATTGCAAAACAAATTTTCTGTAATAATGCTCAAAAAGCACTCTGGCGTGAAGGAAATGTAAAACAAAGTACATTTACATTTTACATTTTTTATTTTAATTAACAATAAACATCCCAAAGTTTGCATATCTATCTTTTCTTCAATTTATGAGAAATATAAGATATAAGTTTCATTTATAAATAGTTAAAATAGTTTAATTTTATAAACTTTTGTCAATTTTATTTTGATGTTTTTTGTTTTGGGAAAATTATGTATTTTGAAACTTCTGGCCATTTTTTGTATTCTGTTTACTGAACGTGAAAAAGGTTTTTGTAACAAAACAGAAAGACAAAACCTTTAGCAAAGACTATGAAGATGCTCAGTGCTCATCAGCAAGTAAGTGCATTTTTTGGAATGGCAAAGAGGTTTTGTGAATTTCTTTACTCCATTTAGAGAATAAATCTGCCATATGTGACCTCCATTTGTCTTCTGATGTAAAGTTAAAGAAGGTTCTGTCCCCATTCACTGCACAGGTCAATCTCCACAATCTACAAGCCCATCAAATGTCTTGACGAGATGTGAGAAATGGAGAAAGCTCCCTGAAGTATGAAATATTTACCACAGTGACAATCAAGCCATATTCTGAACATCACACAGGAGCGAGAGCATTTTATCTTTAGTTATGTTTCTGCAGGATATTTTTTGAAGGATTGTTGGCATACAAATATAGTGAGAAACAGAGGGGCAGAGTAACCCGTCAAAATATGACAGTTACATGGACTGTTTCTCATTACAATTTATGATATAAACTGTGATACGATATAATGATATAAATAAATTTATGATATAAATTTATGAGCCATCAAAACATATGTTAGTCTATTTCCACCATCATTATAAATCTCTGTTATCCCACCACCTGGTGTGATGGCTTGAAGATAAATTGTCTTGCAGCAGAGGCAGGTCGTTGCTGTTGGAATGAGTTACACGTGATTGACAGACCCAACATTCCCACTGCTATGACAACGTCACTGACAATCTTCTAAATTTTGGTGATGAAGCAGCACTAAGACAGCCATACAGTTACATAGCTGGTTCACATCTGTAAAATTACTGTTTCAGACACATGCAGCATACGGTAATCAAACAGAATGTAACTATTCATTAACAGAAAATTATATACTGAGACTGCTGCACTTGATTTACGTAGAATTTAACTCTGGTTGGTCTATGTGGGAAGTTTTGATTAAAATATGCTGCAAAGTAGACCAGACTTTATGCAGAGTGTCACATTAAGTCTGTTCAAAGGATGAGAGTTAACTTTCCCAACTTTCCATTTAACTTTTCTCTTTTAAATAGCGAAGGTAGGCTTATCATACAGATCTCAATTGCCTTTACCTCCCACCCCCCCAAACCATCAAGACTTTTTAGACATTTTAGACTCAAGATTGTACTCATTATGCCCCACCAAATTGATATCCATCATTTTATCATTTGTTCACAAGTCTGTGTTTCTAGAAGATAAGTGCTATAAACATCAATCAGGGTAACAAGCTTTATTGTGCTTGGAACCCATTTACTAGTTGTCTGGATAAAATGGCTTTCTTGTCAATCCCTGTGTCATCTTGTTTTATCAAAGTCATTACAAGATCTGGTCAACATTTCTATATAATTTCAAAGTGGTTATTCTTCAAAGACACTGAAAAGAAAGAAGTAATTTAGTTCTTTTCTAACTTTCAGCTCTTTTCTAACACCTTGACTGTGCACATTGAATCATTCAAGGTTGAAAGATACCCTGCTGGCCCTTTAAGTGTGTGACATTCCACAGGCCCCAAACCAGAATGTCAATCAGCCTGGCAGTCAATTATTGTGGCTGTGCCTCTCATGCAGTGGATGATAAAATAATGTCAGTTTTATAAAAGTGACTGAGATTGTTGCCCCACATCCGTTTAAGCGCAATGGCCATTTGCAGAAAAACAATCATTTGCACCTTTTTGTTTTTTAAGGATTCTGTTATGATAAGTCCAGAAGACCATGAAAAGATTGGATTGAACCACATGAAAAAAATGTGTATTCTTGTTACCTGGAACATTATACAGGTTTTTACCCAATTCATTTCTGACTTCAACCTGACATTCCTGATCTATCTTATTTGTACTCTTTCATGTCAGTAGACCAGCTGGCTGCTAGTGGACAGAGAATATGCAGATCAAACAAGGTTTCCTCTCTACATGATATAAACATTTTCTCCACCCCTGCTGAGTCCTGGAAAGCTGCTCTGTGTCAGTTCAGATATTAGCGGCAAAGCAGCATAATAGAGACATGTTCAGATCTTATGAATGCACATAAACATACACACACAACCGTTTATTTATCTAAATAGGAACATTCCACAGACTTCTACTGTTTTTATACACAGTTCCGGCACGCACCCACATCATGCCCAGGGCACATTATAATCTGTTATAAACGTTATAAACAATATAATCTAACCCTAACCCACACTAACACTCAAACAGAAAAAAACGTTCTATTTTTACTATATTTTATAGCAATTTTACAAATGAGGACGTCCCCAAAAGGAAGTTTTACTCAGATTTGTCAGGTTTTGCTGATTTTGGGTACAAATTTGTCCCCAATATATGGTTAAGTAAACCCCCACACACACAAGCCTATTTTGGTTTTGCACAGCTTACAAGTGTGTAATAGGTCTTAAGCATGACATATTGATACCAAAATGGAATAATTATAGGAACAAATCCCTCTATAATGTATACTTTGTTGCTTCAAGTTTTTATTCTATGTAAATGATTCAAATGAATGTGACAGGTGAGCAACTATCCCATCAGAGTAATCTTACATGTCTTATTCTGTTCTGTTTCTCTGTGAGTAAGATTATGCCCTTGCGTTTTGGACACTTTGACATCCCTGACATTTGTGTTTTGATTAAAATGAGGTTGGTATTATTGTCAAAGATACAAATCTCAGGCTGAACTTTAGGAACCCAAGAAGAATGTTTCTGGTAATGCCTCTTGTTTAACAGCAAACAATTTGCAATGTGCTCAGTAGAGCATTTTCATGATTAAAACAGCCAAATGAGAGTGAAAATTGAGGGTAACTGTTCTGCACACATTCTAAAATATTAAGTTCTGCTGTTCAGGTTTTGTTTGTAATGCATCAGATCACTGCAATTATTACTCCACATTTCTGCCAATAAGTAACATATGTTAACTAGATATTCACAAGCAGAATTGTTTATTCTACTTTATTTGTGTCTGCGAAATAATCAGTACTTAATACTTTTAGAATGGACAGAAAGTCTTTTGTAATAAGAACTGTGTTTGGTTGAGTTACATATCAGTCAAAAATTTGGCTATGCAAAACTAGCATAAGAGTCAAAGTCTGGGGCTGAATGACAGAAATGTTTCAATTTATCATCCTGTATTTTTGAGTTACATACATCTGTGCAAGAGAAAAGATCTTTTCAGTTGTTTATTTTTCATTACTTTATTCTTCCATATGGTAATTATGTATGTGTGGAGAATCACTGAGGATTACAGCTAAATAACTTTGGTAAGCCAGACACAGGCTTACCAAAGCATTATTTTCACTTGAATCTAAATGCATTGTAAATGTGTTTTTGATCTTAAATTTATGTTATAATGAACAGGTTATATAATGAACCATTTTTTCGGGTTAATATCTTTTAGGGAACATGTCACATCAAAAATCTATTCGATTTTTAAGGTTTTTATGTCTGACAAGATCTCAGCCCTGGCAATGCAGCATACAGTATCCATGTTCAGACAGCGACATGTAAATCAGTATAACGTCTTATAAATAACCGGCCAAATGAAAAGAGATAATCTGCTGTTCTTCCTCTTTCACCTGTCAGGAATTTTGACATGCTTTCTTGTGACGTGAGCAGTACAGTCATATCATCATGTAGCTAAAACATGGAGCTGTTCTCTCTGCCACGGCACCAGTGCAATGCTAAATATTCTCAGATGTAATTGAACATATTTTTAGAAGATATATGAGTGGTTCAAATCATAAATAAATAATATTCTAAAATAAACTAGAAAACACATACAAGTCAAGGATGACAAGCAAATCCCACGGCATCTTTTAGTTCGGCAATCAGCACAGGTGGCGCTTTCATTTCAATGGATGTTCCCTTGTAAAATCCTCTTTCCTCGACCCCAATAACAGATTAACTGCCAGATTAAGCAAAATTACAGGTCTGGGTAGAATCAGGTCAATAAGGTTCCAATTAGTCTTTGTAAGCTTGTATTGGAATAAGTAAAACATAAAATGCAGAAATTTGTCCATTAATCAGACTATTTATTTTTTAATTGATTTTACCAACGAATATATAAACCTAAAGGTTCTGTAGGTAATACAATATGGAGTATAAATGCATACATAAATACTGATAAATACTCTCCATTGACTTCAGCCGGCATTTCTACAAGGAAGCAAAGTTTGTGTCATTGAATGTGTCCGTATTGATCTGCATTTGAATCCACTTTTCTTTAGTCCAGCCAGATAGCTTCTAATCACAAATCGTATTGATAATGGCCTTTATTGTACAAGGTCAAATGCCATTTAACTTACTTTATTGTATTACAATACAATATATCCTTTCCCATGTTTACTCATTCTACTCATCTATTTTTTCTTTTCCTCCTTCCACTTCGCTAAGTTGAAGAATTTGGAAGGAGATTTCAGCATTCTCTCTGAAAGTGCTGCCAAGCTGTGGTTCATGTGAATCCTCACAGTGGGGCATGATGGGAGAGCCAGCACAGAGGACTCCTCAACCTGAGCAACTATTAAAAGTAACCTTTTACACCAATTAACTCAACTGTGGCTATGGTGTAAAACACTGAATTTGTGTATAGAGTTTTATAAGAAGCTTTAATAGATCAGCAACAAAGAAATAGCATTTACAGTCTTGAGAAGTGTTTTATTTTCAAAAATGGCATTATGGTTTGGGCTATTCAGCTAATGGAATGGATTTTACTCCCTAAGTAATTGAAAAAAAACGTAATAGGAAAGATGTTTGTTCGCAGAGCAATAATTGCAGAAACGCCTTAAATTAATTCTGCTGAGCATCCCACAATTCCTGCAGTCCAAATTCTAAGCTATTTCTGTGTCTCTCTCTTCTACTGGTATTAACTCACCATTTCAAGCCCCTGGGACTGTGGAGTGTGCCTTTAAGTGTTTTCCCTCCTCTGTCTATTCTTAAAGGGTGAGAGTTGCACCAGCAGTTACAATCCCATTGAATTGCACAGTGAGAAGATAAGCAATGTCCTTAGAGAGCATCAGTAAGGGGTTAGTCATGGTATTATAGATAATTCTCCTAATTCCTGAAACAGAATTCTGGATTTTAAATCAGGATTTTGGACCTCAAAATACCAGAATTACAAATAAGAAGCCACTATTTTTATGAGTTCAAAGGTGTTTGGTTAGGCTTTCTGCAATTTTAATCGAAAAGTACAGCAAACTAAATACAAAATACAGCTGCAAGCAGCAATCCTTTGGATTCAAGCACATAAGTGGAGATAATGACCGAAATTTCCAAAATTTAACAAATAGATCAGGCTGTTGCCATGATAGTTGTTTTGGTGGTAAATTTGGTGGATTGTTTTAGCAATCGTTCTCTCTAGTATTTGAAGTTTGGGGTTTCTGTGATTTACAACACCCAAACTGTTTTAGGGCACAAAATAATGAGCAGGACTTCTACTCCTCTCAAACATTTGCTTACCAAGGTAACTTACAGCAAAGTGCATCTACTGTATCACATCGAGCGGAAACGTCATGCTTGATAAAGCAATAACACTAAACCTCAAGTGCCAATAAGAACTTTAAAATGGATGCAAACATGGTCAGTACTGTTCAAGCTCTGCAGCCTGTGTATAACAAGACTAAAGATGAATTTGCTAGGTTTCTTTTTTTTTAATGACAGATTTATCATGTGCTAGTGGCTCTCTATAACATTTATTATATCTGACACAACAGCAGTGAAAACTATCATCAGGTGGTCTGCGAACAGTGGGACCCCAAGGGTCTACTAGTGTTTGTGTGTTTTTTCCCGCTCTCTCATATTCATTTTCCCCCGTTTTTTGCTCTGTCTTTATATAAATTCCCCCAAAGGAGGTGAAATAGAATATCCTCTGGAGATTTCTGAAGTTATGCTCAACTGAAGCGATACAAATGCGAGTTGTTGCTGTCGTATACAAGCACACACCCAGTACACCAAAGGCAATTCCAGATCTCAGCAAGCCCATCAATACAAGTATCTTCAGAAAGGACGTCTGCTCTGTCAAGGTCTTCTCTACCCAGCAAGGCCTCAGTGAGGGTCTTCAGTGCAGCTATAAGGTGTCAGTTTGAGAACCAGTTAATGTGTGGAGAGGGAAATGAGAGGTGGTGATGTGAGAGGGAAGTGTTTTCACTCTCTGGGGTCTCCTGCAGGCAGTCAATTCAGAGTGAGATTAAAGACGTCCTCTTCCAGCATTTCTTCTGAAACACTTCTGAGTCATTGTGCACAATGGAAACATGTTCCATTTCAATGACGTTCGTGGGATAAGATAACATACATGAGAGCACAGACACGTAGTACATTTGTGGTTTTTACACACCATTTAATTTTATTAAAGAGATTATTACTTGCCATAAAACAAAACTTAAGAGTCATCTCCTAGTTCAATTTCCATATTTACAAAATTCAGACACCAGGCTTTCCCTGCTTTAGTGTACATTGAGACAGAATATCACCAGCCCTGCTAAGCCAGGCCTTTGACTGCAGCAAAAGGTCTGGTGCTTATTGCAGCTTTACTGGCCAAGAAATATATAGAAAATATGAAAAAATGTAAAATATACGAATATATGCACTTACAGAAGTCAATCAGATTAGCACTTACTACATATTCGTCACGCAAATGCGAATTACTCTGAAACTAAAAGCACATCTCAGCATCAATATTCTCACAAAATGTTTCTTTCCAAACTAGTCTGTCTGAACAAACAATTTCATATTGTAATTCCATAATGTTTCATAATTCATAACAGGGCAGTTTAGTTAAGGGTTTGCAAGCTCCCAGCATGCACTGCTGTATGAATAAATGATGCAGTTGCTATTGTGGAATTGTTGTTTTGCTATTTGCTGACAATATGATGTTGTGGTTTTTGTCATCACTGTATGTTATTTGTTATTTGCTGATATTAAAAGCTCATCATTTACTTGATGTTTGGTGACTGTCACTGTTATTGAGGTTTGTGTGCTAATATCCATGTGTTTCTGTATAAATCTAATATATTTGCTTTGCAAGATGTCCTCTTCAGATAAGACTGCAGAGTTCACGTCACATTTAGAGATTTATGTTACTTATAAAATCTGAAATCTGTGACCATGACCAGAATGTATTGGCTAAATGAGACATTTTGCCTTTAGCAAGTGATCATATTCAATAACCTACATAAACTAATAGCAATTATAAATCGCATCTCAATTAGGTTTTTTTACAGTCTAAGGTATTAACAACATCATAAAAGAGCATTTATATTGGCTTAAACTATAATAAATGACACCACAATGCAAATCATTGCATCATAAGAACAATTACAACAAACAACAAATTCAAGATCTTAAACAGCACAAATAGTCTGAGCAAAACAGCATATTTTGTAGAGGCTATTAAAGGTTTTTGAAGCGATAACAGTTGTAATGGGTAGATTGTTTCAAGTATTGATTATTCCTTATCTAGTCACAAAGTTTTATTGTTTTATATATTGTTGTTATTACAAATGAAACTCTAATACTTATCAAGACAAGTGTTCTTGAGAGGTGTGTTCATTACATCTTACAAGCAGTAATAAACATGGGCCAGGGGATTTACAGAAAAATGTAGAAAATATGTTCTTTTAGACTCCTACTATTCAGCCTATTAATATAATGAGAAATTTGTTGCATCCGTTTTTTATGTATAATGATTATTCCTTATCTAAGCTTTCCAAATGCTGGAGGTATAATGTTGACTATTTAAATAGAATAGTCATTATAATTATGTGAGACAATTAATAAATTGCACAGATGTAAATAGGTTTCCTAAAGTAGGCTAACACTAACATGCTCAACAGCCAACATAAGATAAATGGGCTATAGAAAAAGTGTATTATTTCTGTGCCACTAGTGTGACCAAATAGAAACGTGAAATAGAAAACAACTTTCTCTTTCACACAGTTCTCTATAACTGCTATATATCATGAATCTTCTCATAATTTTAGCCCTGAAAACCATAAAAGTTCTGTGTTAGCACTTAATTATCACATTAATTTATTATGAAAACATATGACGTAATAGGGCAATCCGGGACACGTAAGCTCTTAATTTAAAAATGAAATTGCATTAGTTTAATTTGCAGAAAGCTGGCATCTCCCCAGTCGCCTTGAAACAACTCGAAAACGGCAGGGGATGTCACACCTACTGACTGTTGTTGCAGAAATCTTGCCCTCCTCTGTTGGTGGTCTGTCACACTCACCCATTAATATTAAAAGAGGAGTGACAAATGAAACCGCAGCGTCTGACATTTCTCTCTGATTCCCTGTCACATACTGCAACGCCCCATTTTGGCAGTAAATCAATGTGAATAATAACAGGAACACAGTGCAATTGTAATAGCCCAAATTAGAATGAAATGCACGACATTGCCCTGTGAATGTGCATGATTTTGTCTTATCGGGGGTTGTCATCAAAAGTACATGGCCATGCACAGGTTAAGTGAGAAAAATTACATTCATATATTACATTACAGACTGTTCTGGTCTGACCAAAAATGCTGTTTCTTTTCAGTGCGAGAAGAAGCTCATTGGTTGCTGCCAGGACCAGATCTTGCCCCACAGCTTGCTGCCAATAATATCACACACTGATGATGTCAGATAGTCAGAAGGGAGTATTAATGCTCACCTGCTGAAAGAAGCAAACAAACAGAGGACAGAGCTCCTCTAATCTTCGAATGACTATGGAAATGAATTGGCCGAAAATCCACCTTGTAGCATTTTAAAATGTCCCAATTTACCTTAATTCACGCAGTTATAATTATAATCATTCTGTTAATATTGCATGCTTTGCACATTTTTGTTTACTGTGTTTTTGGCTTTCGTAATGGGTTACTTTAAACCTTAAGCAGAAGGTAAAGGGAGACTAAGATATCTAAGAAGGGAGACTAAGATAAAACCTTAGTCTCCCTTCTTAGATATCTTTTATCTTTTCCTGAAGGAAAAGGGAGAAATCAAGGATTCATACTGATGCCCTCTGAGATCTGATGTTTGCAATTAGCGGTGGCCTTGGTTCAATAGGTGCGGATAAGCTTAATCTTTGTGCTGCACCAAGAGATGTTAATTTAGTTCCACAGACCTGTGTGTCTTCTCTCATTATCTTTTATTGCTTATTGTGCAATCAATTGATGACATAGTTTATCAAAAAGACTTTTCACAAATCTTAGGGGAGAATGGCAAGCTGTGTCACTTACATAGGTTGTCCTCTAGGCAAGGAGGGGAAACGTATTTCAGGGTGTCTTCTTTTGAACTAAATTTATAAGAAATTATCTATATAATTGGAACACATAAATAAGAGACACAAAAAGTGAATGAGTCACTGAAATGTTTGCCATAAAACTATTTTGACAATTTAAAACTGCCAGCACTCTAACATCAAACAATATGGTCACTTTCTACTGACCATGACCGTTTTAGGAATTTAGCAATCTTCTTTTGAAAGTAATATAATTAAACTTTAGATGGTGTATAAGGGCTGAATTGAGATATGTTAATAGAATATATTAAAGTTTAAACCTTCTAGCCTTCTGGAAAAGCTTTAAAGAACTGCATCGCAGACCTGTGAATATGCAATATCAGGTAAGATGTAGGAATGTTCCAGAATCGTAAAGCTTTAGACAATGTCAGAAGACTGCTCTTAGATGAACATATTCAAATTTTAACATCTTAGTTTGCTAAACAGACTTCCCAAGATTAGTCTAGCATTATTCATTTGAAAGGGTGAAAACAATACGGGCCAGCCTGAAAACACTTTTTGGGGGGGTGAGCTTTTGAGACAAACTATCGCATTTACTTCTGCCAAAGTAGAGATCAAACGAAAACTTATCACACCGTCCTTGGACATGACCTTTTACACTTTTGCAATTCATAAGCTGCATTAGCAGAAAAGATACTTAACCCCCTGACATGCAAGAGATTTGGTGCTCTGCCACTCCACATGTCTATTTAGGACTCAGAGTTTCTCACCTGGAGAGTTGAAGCCACTCATCCAGGTATTAGCAACTTGGCTTTTCATTTCGAAGCCTGACTAGAATAATAACGTTTTAAAAACCTCTGCATGTGCTCAGCAAGTTAACAAGCTGATGAATTTTTATGAGCCCATCCTGCTGTCTGTATGTGGAGCTCACGGTGAATAAAACAACACCTCCATAATGAAAAGATAATTATAGCCCACAAAGCTATTGAGTTTTCCAATAATCAGTTTATACTGGGCTGGCTGCGTGTGAGGTGAACTGGGAGAATGAAGGGGTGGAAGGAAAGGGAAGAATTTGGAGCAGAACAGGAAAGACAAAATGGTTTTGCCATTGCAAAGTTTTAATAACTTTGTTCTGAACAAAACAGTCCAAAATGATCTTTGCGCTGGGACATAGTGTTAATTGGTCTAGGAAACAACTGTAAGGTCAGTGTCATGGCCTTGGTAATGGGAAAAGAGCTAAAGCTGTTTCACAAAGTAATTTCCAAAGCATCACTCTTTAAATCCAAGATTCATGCATTTTATTGCAACATCAACGCCAGAAAATTAAAACAACTTTAACCTGTCAAAAAAATGGCAGCAGAAAGATTTTTTTTTTGAAAACTAATAGGCAATGTTAGCAGTTCTAGAACTTCCAAACAAAATAATTGATTTTGTTTCCAAAACCCCTCCCAACAAAAAAAAAACTGTTGTACTCTTGAGATGGTTGCATTCAGGGATGAGCACCAGTGCTTCAGTGCTCACCAGTGATCAGTGTTGTTAACTCCGTCAAAGGTAAAGATAGCAAAACAGTTCTTATACTAACTACTGAAAAGTGCTTATGAAGCTGAATAATCCACTTCAACTACCACGCTCTCAGCTTCCTGCATCCCATATATGGGCTGCCCACAGGATATACAAAATAACTCCATAAGGATTCATGATTAGCTAAACAAAGAATCTGACCATGGGCAGTTTACAAAGCAAAGCTCTATCACAGAGATGTATGATTTTTCAGGACATTTCAGTCATATCTGTCAAATACTAGGGATGTTTGATTTACAAAAAAAATCTCCTACAGCTCCACGAATATTTACATATTTAGCAGACACTTTTATCCAAAGCAACAAGGTGAGGAAAGCGATAAATATAAGAGTCTGTAATTCCTTTCAATATTTGTAAAATTCAATACATATATTCAGAAACAGCCCAACATCAGAACACTATCTGTATTCTACAGCACTTTAAACTGTTTTGTGACCGGGTCTGTAATTCTTTGATTTTTCACTTTGTTCTGCATCGGTTGACTGAACATTGCATTACATTCTTACATTCTTAAACATTGATTTTCATCCTATTAGAATATTTTCTGTCTTACCCCTTGCAGGGAGTTAAAAGAGCTGTGATCAATGCAACACACCTTTGACGTAGACTTTGGCTTTTGAGTCTGGTTGCTACATCAATAATGTGAACAATAGTGGAGTCTGATTTGTAGTAACTACAAAAACGTAAAAGTAAAATTTCAATGAATCTGCAATTCCAGACTATAGTGTGACCTTTGCTGTAACATTTACATGAAGCATTTGGACCTGCTGTTTCCTTATGCAAAAAAAAAATCATTTAAAAAAATGCTATGCACTATGACTTATCTGAAGTAGTGACATGATGTTTCACACATAGAAGGTGAATAATGCATTCATGAAGAAAGCCAAAACAATTTATTAAATTAATCAATTATATTAATACTTAAAAGGATAGTTCACACTAAACAGTGAAAAAAAATGTTGTCTTCACTTATTCACCCTCATGTTGTTTTAAACCTGTATGACTGTATTTCCACTGTGGAGCACAAAAAAACAATGTTAAGGGCCGACAGCCTCAGTCATCGTTTACTTTCAATGCTTTTTTTGTTATATAATAAAAGTGAATGGTGACTTGAGGCTCTCAATCCACTCGACTGCTGATGTATAACCAGTCTAAGGCTACTGACCACAAAAGCACCTTAAACCTGAACACAATGGCTGATGATTTCAGAGAAAACTGAAACAGGCATTCAGCACAGCATTCAGTATGAGAACCGCTCACGAGGCACTCAGACAGTCAAAAGAGACGCCACATCTAAAAAACTCATAATCATTACAGAAGAAAGAGTGTCAGAAAAGAGATTGAACTGAGGAAATAAACAGTATAAATGATGCACAGAGATGTCAAGGGAAATCTTATTCTTCTCCTTATTTAGTTACTTCTCACTCGTTCCAGGAGTCTCAGGCCAAACGCAACTGGAGGGAGTTTTGATCAATGAGCATGGCTGGCCTCCCTTCATCAATCAAAGGAGGATTACGCTGTGTGTGCTAGAGGCACCTAAAGACATTATTATCGAAGGCCTGGCTCATATTATGAGGGCGTCAGCACTCTTCATAGGCATTCAGGATTCCCACTGTGACACCCCTTCCTCTCAACTCTTTACAGACATTCTGGCATTGAAGTTTCAAAAAATCTTTAATCCTGTTGCCATTTAAACTCCTATTGTGATGCAGTGTACAAGTCAATATGGACTAACAGCTGTCAAAAGGTCATGTCACATATCACTGTGTAACCTACTGCGGCTTGAGTCAATCGCAAAATGCATTTGTTAAAGCAATAACAATAACAAATTACTTTAAAAATTTATAATGAGGTATTAGTAATACACACCAGGCTCAATAGCTGTAGAGATCTCAATGACCAACAGATTAGCATAGTCCAGTATTATTAACTTAATGTCCAAAGACAACTTGATGATTTTCCTAAAGATTGTAAACACTGCAACTTTAGCGCTATGTTAACGTTGCTGTTTGTTTAAGCTTCCCAATCACTTTAATACAACAGTATGGGCTCAAATAGTGAGATTGGGGCTATCTGATTGTCCAGCTAATGGAAAACAGGGACAGTGTTAAAGAAACTTGAAAAAGGTTATTTTTGAAATGTAGTTTGGTGATGCTAGTCGTGCAAAAATTACATGCTTTACCCTGAAAATAGGATATTCTTTTATACTCACATTGTGCAAAGCTCACAAAAATGGCAAGTTTACAGGGAAAATTCAAGTGTCAAAATTTCTCTCTTTGTTGTTGTTCAACTGTATTGCTCTCTGGTAAGACTGCAATACAATAACTGGGTTCTCCAGGGAGAGAACACACATTACAAAGAACACATTTTTGTTTGATTTGTTCTGCTCTCTTGCATGTCGCTGGTCGAACCTTAGAGTAGCGGATTGGATGGAATGAAGGATGCCTACGACAAGCAGGACTCTGTTGAACTAAAGGCAAAGAAAGAGGCACTATGAAGAAAAAAATAAACATAAGGAAAAGTTCAGCCAAGCTGAATCTTTCTGTGTGTCTGTTACAACTTGTCAAGTACAACTTGAAATCACCTACACTGAAGGGACCAGTAAACAGTCCCAATAAGGAAAATGGCTTAATAAACATACTAAATATTGTCTTAATGAAAATGTGAAAAGGTTTTTGTGAAAGCTTTAGGGTTAGATAATACCGTTAAGCCAGTATAAAAACAACAGTCAAAGGAAAAGTCCAGACAATGCTATAAAAACAAACATGCCCCTGTGAGTGTGGACATTTAACTAACTATACCTTTGGGACAAAATTGCTGAAAAACTCCTCAGAAGTCTCAAAGAGAAAAACAGTTCATAAATAATGTTACTTTTGCAGCTGTTGTTTTCAAAAAGCAGAATGTTTTTAATGAATAAAGTTATGTACATTCTGTACAAATGATCATTTTAAGGACAACAGAAACCTATAGCAAGTCCCTTTAAATACATTAAGTTAAGCTCCTGTGTGGGTGTTTGTTGATAGTTTTCCTCACTCGGCTCCTTTCTAACATTGTTACCTATGTTCAATCTATTAAATATCTTGTTTAGATTTGCATTCTGATTTGCATTGCCATACTGACAGGAAAAAGAAAAGAGAGTGAAAAGTGGAATTAGGGGACACACGTCCTGTCAGTCTTGATCATTCTTGCTGTTTTTGTAAGCAGCCAGTGATGCGGAAGCCGAAACTGCTATGTCTCATTGTATTTACCTCAAACTGGAGGAAGATCTAGATTCAGTCGCTCCTCCCTTCACCACACAGTTCAGAACTGGAGGATAGTGGGAAGCAGAAGCTAAATCCAGAATGCAAAAGATTGACACAGAGAATGAGAAGGAGATACCATGATTCTATCATGTTGATGGTGAAGCGAGCTGTCACCTGGCTGCAGATTTTCTCCAGCCTGAAGTTTGAATAAGGTTTCCTTGAAGATGCCTGTGAGGTGTTTCTCAATGACCTAGCTGGAGAATTATAAAGAACCGAATGTGAACGAGTCAGTGAACTGGGATGTATTTGAGCTGTAAGGATATTTATAACCATTATGTTTTCAACATCTGTTGACATAATTACTGTATGTCTGTTGACAACTGTTAACATAACCTTAAATCTCAAACATTTCACATGGACAGAAGAACTTAATGAGGAAACACGTTGAGAAGTAAATCTCAGGCCACCACAGGTGTGTTAAGGCCTAAGATAGCAGATTTGATCTTTAATTAACTAAAGCTAATCTTTATTTTATTTAAAGATCCCTCTCAGGATTCACTACACACAGCACTGATTGGCACTGGTTCTCAAAAACCCGTGTGATACACTACAGCTGGAAGGAAAGCTAACCCCACAGGGTATCTGTCATTACAACCACTTTTAAACTGTCAACAAGTTTCAATTTGTTGATCAAACAATAATTTGCACCATTCAAATCACTTTGCATGCATGTTGTAAACAGCCAAAACAAACAAATACATACATTATGCCAAAAATCTCCAATCTTTGGAGATTTTTCAATTGATAAGTGCAAGAGCAATTAACATTGCTCATTAGCAAGCTATTACTAATATTAGTATTTATTTTATTTTAGTAGTCCAGCCTGTCAAATTAATTATTAAATATCCTGTCCTCGTAAGACGCGTGGTCTGTTTTATTTAGCTGTGAGCTGTTTATAAGCTGTGTGGGAACACAACTGCTCCAAAAGAGGGATGAAACTGCACTACTCAGCTGAGCCGAGCACCTGCAATATCAGCGCCAAGCAAATTCTTTTAATTGCACGATCCACTGATCGATTTGGTAAGAGCAGCACTACACTGTCCTGCGTGCCAATACTGTAAACGCAGTTGGTTGTCTAAAGTAAACACTCAGGATAAAAAAAACCTGTCAAAATATAGGACCTAAACCTTGCAGTTTAAATGCAGCTTATCTGTGTTTATAAGGAAAGTTGTTTTATTGCCTAAAATAAATGGTCCAGTTCCAAATAAAGAACTCAAAAATTTTACAGACGTTGAATTGAGTATCCAAAATATCTAGAGATTTTAATGCCATGCTCAGCAACCATTTTCTGCCCAAGACATATTTTACTTTGGAATTGTAATGACCACTCTCCGGATCTCTGGATTACGTGCTGCTATGTTCCTGTTAAGCATGGCCATTCATCACTAGTGGCTCTCCCAAAGCATGATTTTATCCCAAGTCTAGCATGAGAGAGGCTCATGCGGAGAAAAAGAATTCAAGCATAAAACCAGACGAGTCCGAGAGCTGTCAACCTCTGCTAATGATGCTCGCGGCATAGCCGAGGTGACAAATCGACTTTCTAACAAACCACATCTAGTGAGAAAGCCCAGGAGAGGAACAGCAAGACTGCTGTAATGCAGAGAGACTGCAGTGAAGTGTACCATAGGCCACCTTTAATGTGATTTTTATGCTGTCATATTGGTTACTGTAAATGTCCATAATTATGTTTTTTCATGCTTTCATAAACTGTCAAAAATATGCAAAACAGTAAGCAATTGATTGAGTGATTGGGAAAAAATTTATTTGATTTATATATGAAAGTACATTGTGTTTGCTTTATTTGTGTGTTTATAGTGTAACATCCTATCTGGTGTCTGGTTCTGTTTTAACTTATTCTTTAAGATGTTTTGCACTGACAATATTGCCAGAAGGAACTGGTTTTGTGAGCAATGAAATGTTCTAGAGGATTCCTAAATGCCACAGGGGAATCATATGGCTCTTCATTTGTAAAGAGAAGTGAACCACTAGAGTATAAAATCATCT
Source organism: Chromobotia macracanthus (assembly GCA_036877525.1). Lineage (NCBI taxonomy): Eukaryota > Metazoa > Chordata > Actinopteri > Cypriniformes > Botiidae > Chromobotia > Chromobotia macracanthus. The sequence goes on along the minus strand of JAZGTH010000060.1, from coordinate 1,768,115 downwards.
TTTCCCTAGAAAAAAAAAACTAGACAAAACTGCCTTTCTCTGTAGCTATAGAATACCACATCATGGTAACCATGTAAATTATAACAATTACAAATATGAAAAGCAAACAAGGGATTTGTATTGTAATCAGATTAAAGTCAGATTTTCTGGTAGATGGCTTAAAATACTTCAGTCCAAAAAATCTATTACAATACAATGCTACACCACACCACACCATACTACTGTACTACATACACCACAATACTACACTGTACTATACTGTACTGCATACACTATACTATACTATTTTCATTATTATGCATGCCGTTTTAATTACTTCATATTCAATGAAGAACCAAATTGGATATTGGTAGTTTTAAAAGGAACCTTAAAATGGTTACATTTAAACGAATTAAGTGGCAATAAAATGGTACACAAAATAAAATCAACACTTTTATAAAGTCACACGGCTTTATACATTCATTTAGTCTTGATATTGACTAAAAAAAGGCTAATTTACGCAGACGCTTTTATCCAAAGCAACTTACAGTGCATTCAAGTTATACATTTTTGTCACTACATGTGCTCCCTGGGAATCAAACCCACAACCTCTTGCGCTGCTAACGCAATGCTCTACCACTGACCTACAAGAGAACACAAAGTTAACAGACATGCTATGAGTCAACTACTCTTGACATATATAACCAATCACAATCAACAGCCTACACAGTATCTGCAAACCACCACTCAACAGTGTATACAGTACCTGAAAACCATTTTCATATATCTTATTTTTTGCAAATCTGGTGTTATGTTGGTGACACCAGCAATTAGTGCCTTTCAAGTGGACCTCCAACTGACAGACTAATCGTTGTGTGGAGGATCTGTAAGTCCTCCACACAACAGAGGAAAACAAGAGATGACAAACAAATTACTAATTATTTACCTGAGCTGCTGGTCTTCAATATGTTTGTTTATCTCCCAAAATGAACAGACTCCTCTCAGACCTTGGGTTTTCTCTCAACCACACAACATCCTGAACCAGGAAATTACAAAACCTACCGATAATTTGAAACAGGAGGAAAATTATTACGCTCTTATTGAAGCTGCAACAGGGAACAAAATATCTGCCACCAATAGGTACTCACAAAAGGATTTAGTGTTATTACATACTCCAAAGTGGAGTTTGTATACTTGCTCACACTTACTAATGTTTACTGTGATTTTAATAGCATGTAAGAAGTAGATACTTTAAAGGGAGTTGTATTTTGAGCAGACAAAAGGGGCTCCAGTGTTTTATAATACAGTGACAGTGTATGTATGCTCTGCACAAAATGCAATGTATGGAGGAATTATGGCCCACTGATTAGTGAGTCAGGCTTAATCAGAATCAGAAGGTTGCTGGTTCAATTCCAGCACTGGCAGGTAGCAAATGAAGTGCCTTTGAGCATGGCACCTAAGCCCCAATTGCTCCCCAGGCGCAGCAGTGTGCCACCCACTGCTCTAGGTGTGTGTTTGGCAGAGGCCAAATGCACATTTCCCGTATGGGTTACCATATCTGACAAAATGGCACTTTTACTTTCAAAGTTTTTGTTCTGTATGCAAAGAATGCCCAGCTAAAATACTACATTTACCACTTCTCAGCTCGTGATTTCAATAAACTGCCAAAACATTGTTTGTCTAATGTTTCACAGAAATGCAGTGTAGCCTAATTGAATTTATTTCCAAGATGTTAACTGGTTAAATATTGCTCTCTAAAACAATTCATAAAGAGAAACGCTAAATGACAAAACCACTGTTGTGAATAAACAGTTCCTGTTAGAATAAAATACTAAATTCACTTTAGTAAAAAATACTAAAAATACAAAAAAATCAGTTTACAGAGATTCAGTAAAAAAAAAAAAAAGTTTAAAAGTTTAGTCTGGCTCCATTTTCGACTTTTTCACACTTTTTAGCCTGTGTGTGTGTTTCAACAGCTTTGGTCATAAAAAGGTCTTAAAATCAGAACACTATATATTTTGCCCTACAGGTTCTACCACAATGGAACAGATAAACTTAGATAAAAAGAAAAAAGACAGACAAACGACTTCCATGTCATCCTCTTGACTTGCTACATAACCCCCCCATAGAAATACTTTATTAAATAAACCTTTTAAAAGTTGTGATTACTCCCTTCCCCTGTATCAAATCCTCTTTTCAAAGTTAACACTTTGAAGTAGAACAGGGCAAGGTGGCTTTCAAGTTATTTTTAAACTTTACTTCAGGAATGCCCATGACCTCAGTCATCCTGACCCTATAAAATATGGAAGGTACTTTATGGTTCATTTTCTGGATATTTCAAACACATCATCTCCACCGGTATGTGACATGTTCTTTGTTCCCTAGATCTGGAATAAAGAGTAAAAGAAGGTTCTTTTATCAAAGGTTTGGTGAAATATTTAAAAAAAAACATGCAGATGACACATGCTTTAATGTTAGGTTAGGGTTAGATCCTGGTGTATGGCATTTTTTTTTACCTGAGGCTAGGGGGATGAAGACTGCTTAGAAAACATTAGCATCAGGATTTTTGGTACGCACGATCTGTGGATTCAAAATGGCTTTTTGGGAAACAGGATATTGGAGGATCAAAATAACAAATTGATAAAATCTTGAATTTGTTACAGCATATGTTCTGCCACACGCTTGCAGGCGCTTCTAAGATAGCGATCAAACTCTCAGGACTTTCTGCTGTCTTGTAAAGTGATTTTCTTCCTCGCTGACATTCAGCAGAAAACCACTGATATTTGAAAGCTACAGTAAAACATTCCTCCATCATCAAAGCTATTCTCAAGATACCCGCTAGATTTACTCAACCATAGAAACCGAGTCCTTGCAACAAAAAGAAAGAAGATGGTGTGTGTGAGGATTAGAAAGGGGAAATAAAACAGGAAACAAAAGATATCTTATGCAAATGATGAAAAATCCACAAGTGTAATCATGCAGTGCTCTGTTTGGTATTCAGATAAAGAAACTCGCATGATAAAAGGCTAAAAGCAGATATATTTTGTATGTAAAGTAAAACCTGATATTACAGAGATGCTGCCGAAGATATGTCCCCACATGCTGGTGTTAAAAAGGATGTATTTATTTAAAAGATTTATTTAATGCATCCTAAACGCTTGATGCTGCAAACCCGTGAAGACAGCATAAATATTATATGAGTTTAAAGTTACATAAAGTTCAATGTCAACAAACCAAATAAGAACACAGCTGATCACTAATTTTACACTACCTTAATTTAGGCCAATATTTGCAATATAATACTATCTCAACAAATCATCGTTGAAATGTATAACACTATTTTCACCAAGCAGAAGAACGGTCAGCATACGTCAGTAGTTGAAAAGTATGTGCTGTTCCAAATATCACACTCCCAAAAATTCATTAGGCTATAAATGTATTATTCTGTCCCAAACTGGCCTATTCAAATGTGACATAAGCCTCTGCAAAGCTGCAGGACAGCATATCCGACAGAAGGAGCCTTCTTCACAGAACTTAATTAACACTTCCACACTATTTCAACTATCAGACATTCTCGACATATCATATTATCTGTGTCTTTCTTTTTTGAAAACCTGATTACAGTGTGCTAAAGAGAGAAATTCTCAAATTAAGCACTTTTGGAAGAGTTCAGAGCGAATGGATGAAATTTAGTGTGGTATCTTTGAGCCAAATCTTTTCTTTCAGTTTTCAATGAACTGAAGAAAACACAGCTTAGTATTTTCATGAATATGAACAAATTGACAATTTTGATAATTATCAAAGGTCTGTGGCCATTAGACCAGAGTATACTTGTACAGTCACTATGGCTGTACAGTAACTACCATATGCAATCAATTGTTCTTTAAAATTAGCATGCATTGTTTTGCTAGTCAATATAAATCTGATAGATGGAGGTAAAGATGCATAAACGCTTTCTCACATCCCAGCTCAGTATGGAGAGTCAACTGGTAGTAAACCATTTTTAGGCTTGGCTCTCTAAAAATTGTGGTGCTAATTAAAACACTGTTAAGTCTGAACATCCTGACGTAACATTTTGGCACAATCTGTTAAACCAAACAAATACCTACTGTATTATAACAATCAAAAAAAGTACCAGCTGACAGCACAGAGTCTCAGCAAAAACTATCCCCTTTTGACATTGAGCAAGGTCTCACAATTTGCTTCTGTGTAATAGTCAGGATTTACAATAACTGATGCTAAACCTTTTTCCAAGGATAACGTAAATGTCCTACAGCTACATGAAATTAATAGATTAGACTATATATCTGAGAAAATCTAAAATGTCACACATTTGAAATACCAACCACTGCATGCATGGTAAATCATTAAAGTACAGCAGGTGAAATAACTCATGAATTAATCATATAGGCCTGTCAACACACTAATGTCAGTTACCCATGTGAACCTCCCACAGTCATATTTGTTCAGACATATGTCATATAGAAGTCATATGCAAAATCTATATTAACCTTCCATCTCTGTCTAAACTAAAGGCTCGGTTACACTACATAACTTTAGCCCCACATGTTTTGGAGATTTCTAATTGGGGCGAGTCAGCTGCAAATTTTAAGCAGTCGGGGATGACAGATTTCAACAAACACAATCACGTAGTCATGTATCATGGCTACCCTTAGACTATGATTCTATCACTGAGAGAACATTAAATATGTTTGATCAAAAATGCTTTAAAGTATGGCTTATACCTTGATGGAAACCCTATGGACTAATGCATCATTTTGTTAATGTAATACTTTAATATTTCTTCACCATATTTCACAGTTTAATGTAAACAGGTCTGGTAAGGAATGGTTTGGGATGTTTTGTATGTATGTGGGTATGTGTTTTTTTCCTTCTCGGTCTTGATTGTATCTTGTATTTTAGGTAAAAGAAACATCATCTGTAAGATTGTAATCCTTCTGTAAAATATTCGTTTTCTAATAAAAATTATTTGACAAAAAAAAGTATGACTTATTTTACTTACTGGACAACTAAGCAGATATTGTTAAAACGCAGACTCAGATGTAGGACATCAAACACGAGGATGCTTGAAAAACGCACCTGTTGCTAGAGTAACTGTTTTGCTGCCTCATGCTAGTCGTATAGATAAGAAAAATGTGGGTGTATTGTACAAATAAACAACATAATGCACATTATAAACAGTACAATACAAAAAAAAAACAAATGAAATACATTTCATTTGTGAGCAGGGTGTACTCTTACTAGACACGGTTGCCTTGAATCGTAAACTAGCTCGATTGTCTTCCCTCCCTAGCTGGCCTGCACCATGCTTGCCGCAGCACGCTTACGTCATTAGCACTTTTCCTAATACACTAACTAATAGATTTATCATTTATGCCGATTTTCACTTACTGAGAAATTTGCACCTTTACTTGCACATTTTAATTCCTGTTCGTCAACAAGGTGAGAATCAGACCCATTTTAAGCCTAAATATACTCAAATTAATATAAAATGTTCTATCTGAATAGATGGTGTTTGTTTGCGTATTGATAAGTATTGATAACACTACATGAGAATCGAGCCCAGTCGAACTTCTCCAAGCAGGCCAGAGCAAAGTTACACGTTTCAGAGCAATCACACCCACTTTGGGTGGTCAAACACAGGTCTTAGTGTGAGTACACCCTTACATTATTGTTATTATTGTATAGCTGTGTTGTGGGAATTGTCCACTATTCTGTGGTAACTTTAAACGTATGAAATATCTATATTTTTTAAATGAATGGCATTGTGACTTTTACCGTGTTGCCGCTTATTTCTTAGTTGCCGTTTTTTCCTTATTTCGCTTATTTCATTATTATTTCATTAATGATTTTACTGCGTCGTGCACCTCTCGGCCACCGTATTTTGTACGTATTTTCTCATTCTGCAGAGAACAACGTCAGCGCTTTTCGGAGCATCAAAAGCCATGTGTGAGTCTTTACATAAATTGAATGCACAAAGTGGGTTAAAACTCGATTCCCATATATAAATAATAATAGATTGGGTTTATATTCATTACACAGAGAAATATGGCCAAGTGTAAAAAAAAAATGTGCCTACCCAGTTAAATAGCTGTCCAAACTCCAAACAGTGTCAGTGCCTTCTACAGCAAGTTCAACACTGTCAAAACAATGAACAGTTTCTATACTTGGTGATATTTAATATTTTTTTTTCTTAATAGCTCAAATAGCTCAATCTATGACAGCGTGTTCTATGGGTAGTTTATATTGAAAAATGACATGCATTATTGAAGACTACATAAATCAACTAATTTTAATAAATCAATAAGTTTAAAATCTACTGAAAATTTCCTTTTCAGAAGACTTTAATTAAAATAAAAAGGCATTCTCAATTTTGAATGCCACACAGGCCTGAATCAGACAGCCCTTGTCTGGCCTGGTAATTAAGACAATATCTCTGGCTCACGTATAAGTCAAGTGTGTGGAGAGTAGCCGCTGAAGGTGAAAAGGCAGGACAGGAGGAATGTAGTGTGTGTTTTAGATGACCTTGATTCAGGATTGAAAACCCTTCAAAATATTTCCCAGCTTCCCTTCATTGATTAACGTCCATTGTTTCACATCCCCTTACTCGTTCATAAAGGTGATGCTGTTGAAGATTACTCACTAAATTCCCATGGCAGCTGTCCTGACTTATTGCCTGTGTGAGTATGAGTAGGTTTAAGAGGTGTTACTTTAACTGACACACAGCATGACTCACATGTAGCATCTATCTAGATCAATGGTTCGGTCCCTTCTTCCCCAAAAGCCCTTCCTGAGGGCCTGAAAGGCATCAGCTGTCAGTTAATCTTACTTATAAAGGGAACTGAGCCGGAATAACAATGAGTAAATCTTTAATGTTCATAAAGGAAAGGAGCGTTTGTTTTAAGTTTTGTGAGAATTCAGTTCTGAGAATTTCAGGAAGTGATTTTGGTTATAGAATATAGTTATCATGCAGTTTCATATACTGATATATAAACTGAAACATTCGTATTTAACACTCCAAGCAGAAGTGCCAGCTGTATTCTGCTTCTGTGTGAACACAGCCATTGGTTCTGGTTACAAGGTTTGGTTTGTATTTGTAGAAAATAAAGGGCAAGATTTTAAGTGACATTTGCTGTAGGGTTTTTAGTAATTGTTTTAAACTGTGACCTTATCACTTTTACCCAAGTACGCTGTAATACATTTTAAACAGAGAATGTGGAGTTCTTTAAAAAAATAGGAAGGGATTAAATGGATTTGTCCTGGTAGTCGTTTTTGTCCTCCAGGATTGAATTTACACATAGAGGCATTACTAAGCCTACACCAGCTTCTATAGCTTTACCACATTAAGTGCACAGCAGATGCTATTTGGAAACAGCAGACAGAATTTTGATAACTTTCTACTCGCAATTTCCTCTGAGCATGGTCACCTCTCATGGGAATGAACCCAGCTGTGAAGCAAGCTGCATGTGTGTGTATGAGAGGGAGAGAGAGCGAGAAAGAGAGATTATCCGCGCTATTTATTACATCATGGAACAATTGGTTGAGAGAAGCTTCTCTTACAGCGCTAATTGTCTCATTCATCCTGGTCCCTCTTGTCTGCCCTTTGTGTTTCCTGACATTACATTATTGTGGCTGAAAAGTGGCTTTAAAAGTCAATAGATTGTTTGTTTTATTTCTATTTGGTTGAATGTTAGCCTATCAATGGCTTACAGTCCACAGCAATCCATTTGCAATTGAGTTTGTCAGTCAACCCTTGGTGGACTTAGGAGCTGCGTTGTTGTATTCCATATGAGCTATATTTTTATCTGTTGGCCTTTTTTGTAGTTGCGTCAATGTTTTTAAAATGTCTGTGTCAAAAATAGTTAAACTTTTGAAAAACATGTCTTGAGGCCTCTGTGTTCTGTTCTGTTCTTTTGCACTTTATCCAGTTGTGCTGGAATGCAAGGGGTGTGATTAATGATGTTCCTTTATTTTTGTAATTAATTGTACTAAATTAACACATTATGTGAACAGCCCTAATAGTTGCATTCGTCATTGCTGAAAGTCAAAAAGTCTATTGACTTTCGCAGACACTCGTTCACAAAATGCTGTTGGTGCCCATTAGAACAACATTTTCCACAGGCGTTTTTTACACCTCGGAGCTCGACTGTGACAGGATGCTCCACTTCAAAAGGAAGCCTTAGAAATAGTACATCCGCTATAAAGAACACAGTGAAAAAGATACAGCCTCAGTTGCATGCCTAATTGTCACTTCCACAAACTTTGCGGGCCTTTCCTACTTTAACTTTTGCAACAAAGAGAGCTTATTTACAGTTTAAGCTGAGTGTCTGAGGTCTGCATGCGTCCCTGTGCCTAAATGTAGTTCTGCTTTAGAAAAGCAACTATGCAGACCACAGAAACTCAGAGCTAACTGTAAGTAAGCTCTTTTTGTAGAAATTCATTTACTGGTTTTGTAAATCTCACAAGATCCTCAACATCTTGTTTTTTTTTTTGGCACCATACTGTTGTGTTGGTCTATGAAAAGCAAACGCAAGTTTGACTAGTCATGTTCTACATACAGATGGCTAACTGCAGAGAAAAAATGTGTGCTTGATCAGGCACTCAGTCTTTATCTCAGTGTTGAGGTGGATTATGGGAAGAGTAAGAGGCGTCTTGAGCATGTGTTGATGTATTTCTGACTACTGGCCTGATACTGGTAACCTTGGCAACCACATGAGCCCCAGAGGTTGATACGTTTGTGTGCATGAGCATGTATGTGTTTGTTTGCGTGTGTCACAGAGGTTTTATAGCACCTAGAATCTTTGAAAATAGACCAAGGACAATTTGACCACTGTCTACCCACAGGCTTCGGATGAGCACACATACATACACACACAGTTTATGAAGCATCATGGTAAGGATAAGAGAGCCGGGGGCCAAATTCTTTCTTCTCTCACACCCATCACAAATCTTTCCATCTTTTCTCCTATCCACTTCATAGAGATGAACTCACTGTAGACTTCCTCTCCAGTTTTTAATGTAGCTTGGTTGGGCCTTTTCAGGAGTTGGATTGGGTCAGATCCCTAAAATTAAGTCAACAAAATAGATGTATGTGTGTTGTGGACTCAATGCTTATGACCTTATTGCTGTTTGAGGAGGACAGAATGTCCTCAATCAGAACACTGTTGGCATGTCCCATTATTGAGGATATTATTTGGCAGTTTCCTCTACTATAACTCATGATGTGTCACTCCTGAGAAAGGTCAATATGACCTCTTTCTCCAAAACCAACCTGCTTTTTTGTTGAATGTGGTGCTTAGAATTAAAGACGTCAGTAAATACAACCTCCTGTCTTAACCAAATGCAACACAATTAAACTACAAGAGCCCATTCTAAAATCCTTGCATAAATTAAATATTATATATCTTTCAACTGGTTGAAATGTGTAACATCACCCAGGAGTTTCATGAAACTTGTTCTGTACTAGCAACCACAGATTCCCAGCTGTCACTGATGGACATCCATGGATACTTAGTCATGAGGCGTTCAAACCATAACCAAGCTCTTAATACCATATAGATCCCCAAGTTTCACACTGTAAAGCACAGATGCCCACAGATCAGTACTGTAGAGTTATGCTGGAAAATAAGTGCTGCCAAGCGTAGGAGTAGATGTCTAGCAGACATCATAAAGCCATCTACCAGTGAAACATTGCTTGCAGGTTTCTGGGAAAGTCTATTGATTTTAAATACCATGGTATCCTGTATTTGGACAGTTTTTCAGTAACTGTGATTTCTTGCGCTAAGACTCTTGGAATTGAAAGAAATGTCAAGCTGTTCTTTCTTACAGTGATGTTTCTGCTGGAAAGTCCTGCATTTGGATGATCACACTGTTTTGAGAAATAATTTATGCCTGTCAAAAGTTTAGCTGTACTTGTGGGCTATGTGTAAAAACTGCTCGTGGATTGTGAATAATTGTTAAATGTTTGAATGTCCAGGAGTTGAACTAAGTGTGGTAATCAGTCACAGTAATGATCAGTCAGATTATTTAATCTTCAACGGTTCTTAGTTAGAGTAGAAACCGTGTTTAATTTGACGCAGATTAAAATGAGGCTGTGAGGAATGGAATTAGAGTCTGATATATCATAATTTGGTTGTACTTAAACATAACCCAACCGATTTAACCACACGGTATGTCTGTTTCTGTCTCTCTGACTATCTCTGTATGTCTGTATATCTCACAGTATGTCTCTCATGGTCTCGTTTTGTGTGTTTTGCATCCAATAATATGTGATGTCTTTGCTGTCCATAGCAGAGAGATGTGCAGTGGAAGAGGATATTCTCTCCCACTCATAGCTCTATATAAATAGCAAAACAGTGGCTATAAAAATAGTACTTTGTTGTTTGTTTGTATTGGTTGTTTGTATTGGTTGGGATTGTAAGGATGAGACATCTTTCATGTGTTGTTATATAAGATTACCAGTAATGCAAAATCATTATTATTTTACATTTTGATACATCAATTATTCACATCATTCCATTATGTTGTTCAATCATCTGACGTGTGACCCCTTGTTCAGCTCACCTTCTTGCTGATTTCTTCTGGACAATGACAGACAAATCACGTCTGTCTGTCTGTCTGTCTGTCTGTCTGTCAGTCAGTCTAGCAATAAATAGATTGACTAATCAATGAATGAAGCAACAAGCAAATCTCCTCTTGTGTGAAGGCTCCGCCTCCTGTAGGAAAGACTTTACACCCTTGTGTTTCTGTCAGTCCCAGATGACTATTTCTACTCTTCATATCCTCTGAATCAGATCACTGCTTTTATCTTTCTGACTGTGTCAGCTCCTCTCTCTCTCTCTTTCAGTCTTTCTTTCTTTCATTCACACCTACAGAGATATGTTAGTAAATCTCAACACGAAATGGCATTTACAACCCATTATACTTCAGTAATGTGATGTATTGCAGAGTAAAATAGGATATTGAATGAGAATAAAACGCAGTGTGGAATTTTTCCTATCAGGTATTGATTGGATGATTAGAAGTGCTCTCTGTAAAAGGTGGCTGAGGGGGGAGGCAAAAAAATCAGGGGATTAGTGACGTCAACAAAGGCAGAACCATTTATTACATTTTGGTAGAAGTTACAGAAACATTGTTTCTTTTTAATTAACATGCACAGATGAATAGTGCACCAGAAATGAGTATAAAGACATTTAAAATAATCTTTTTATTTCATCTTCACAGTAGATCTTGAATTTCCTACGACAATACCTTTATTAAAATCCTCACTAACCCCATTTTTGTAAGGTTTTGCACTTTAAATGTTATTAAACATTGGTTTTAGTTGTTTGGATGAAGACCAAGCGGGTGAGAAGTCTCACAGTGCTGTAGCATTTCACACTGTGACAGGAACTAGCCTGCTAATGAGTTACAGGTCACTCTCAATTCTCAACTTTATGACAATAAGCAGTTCTTATATTAAACCTTTTTCTCTAATTGCCTCCAGAAAGGCTCATGAGTTACCCCAGTGCCATTGATGCCTTCTGCAGTGATTGTGCAGCTGCTTGTGAATGAATCATTCACACCTAGAGAATTCTGGTTGGTATTAAGGTGTGGATTCGTGCAGGTTCGGCTATAAATGTGAGGGCCAAATGTTTGAAGATGCTCTCACGAATATAGTGAGATGTGGAAAAAAAAAAGTGAAAAAGTGTGAATGATAAAGCTCTTCATTCACCTTGTTTTAAAATTCATACGTGCTACAGTTTGAGTGTTTGCTTGTTTGTGTGCAGAGTAACCAGTGTATAATGAAAGCTGCGCTCGACTGTATGTTCTCAAACTGGCTTACCATTCCCTTTCTAAGAAATATATGAAACAAATTCAGGCCTTCACAATTTCAGCTGGAGTTGGAGAGAAACACAATAGCCTACAGTATCTGTAATAATCAAATTGTACTTTCAGTCCTATATGAAACAAAATCCAAATAAAGTAATAATCAAATTGTACTTTCAGTCCTATATGAAACAAAATCCATAGTACACAAAATTTGTATTGGGTACCTGATTTTGGTCTATATATGCATGTTACTTATAGGACTGAATGTGTAGCTTAAGATTAGTGTAAGACCTTTTAATGGAATTACAGAGAACATGTAAATAGCACATAGGACATCTATAAGATCCATAGGACATGAAAAAATAGCTATATCCTCTCTTTTCTTATACACACATATACTGATATAGATAAAGAGACACAGAACACATCACATGCCCCTGTAATGATCTTGGTTTAGCTTTCTACTGACAAACAGTGCCACCCAGAGACATTCAGAGATAATAAAGAGAGCATTTTTATTGCATCCTGTGCTGAAGACATTTTTCATTCACCCTCTGAATTAAGTTCAGTTTAAAATTAACTTCACTTCACCTGGTCCCCATTCGCTTTCATTGAATAGAACAGACTAGCTGTAGACATTCTGCCAGGCATCTACTTTCGTGTTGCAAGGAAGACATATGGGTTTGGAACAATGTGACAGTAAGTAAACAATGACAGAATTTTCATTTTTGGGGGGACTGTCTCTTTAATGTTCCCTTGTTTATAGGTCTTTAAAAATATAATGCAGAAAAAGTGTCAGTGCCGCATATCAGGGCCTACTCAGTTTCTGCTCTATTGATGGAACACAATTAAGTAGATACTTTACCACAAGTAATACTTTCAGTGTTGTAGAGAGCTTGGCAGTGATTATGTATTCACGTAATGTCCCAATGTAGCTGTCAGACATTTGAAATGCATCTTCAATTTTGTGCCTTTGGAAGCTGCAAAAACAATTTTACACAGTAAATGTTTCACAACAAATATACAGCATGATGCGAAAGGTCTGAGTGAGGTAGACAAAAAATGACATCGCTCAGTGAATCATCTGTGAAGGGGGAAAAACAGATCTGTATTACCCCATCGCTGGCTGATGAGTTCACAGTCAGGCAGGTCTGTAGAGAACATTATTTTCATTTCAACCATTTATCTATGATAAATTATTTATATACACTGAGCATATCAAATTATATTAAATGGTTATGGGCATTTTGTCTCTTACACAGAAATGAAAGACTGTAGAAGCATGTATTTCTTAATGTTCTGGACTTGCAAAAACCTACAAAGACAATACCCAGTAACTATACCAACCCTGATGTATAAAGAAAATTGGCTTCGGTTATGGGTTTTAGCTACGATTTTGCAGTTACAATTGCTGGTACAATTTTTTTCTGAATCTAATTATAGCTGAGCCAAACGTATCTGTCACAGGACAGATCATAGTCTTGATAGCCTAAGAGACTTTTTACTTTGCAAGACAGACTGTAACTGTGGATTTATGCTTTCCATTACTGCTTCCTTGCTAAAAGAAGTGATTGCAACATTTCATTACAGCATTAAACGATGAAGACAGAGGCCAGAAGATCTCCTCTGCAGCTCTGGATGAGTCAGCCTAAGGCTTTGAAAGTTCATGTAAAAACAGTGAACCATTTGAGAGAAGTTAGGTTACATAAGTAGCGGTTTTATTTTTTAATGACATAAGTGACTACAAAATAATTACATTAATGAAACAACGGTATTCAATGGTATGAGCGACTTTCAAACACTAAGTGTTATCAAACAATGTTGTTTTGGAAGATTAAATGTTTGATGGGAAACACAAGTCCAAATCTAACATGTAAATCCACAGGAAAGCATGTCAAGTTTATATGAATGCCTTTTGGTAGATGATTTTATCCAAAACAACTTGCAGTGCATTTAGGGTATTTTGCATGTGAACAACTCATGTATTTCCTGGTTCTCGAACCCATTAACTTGGTGTTGCTTGTGTCATGGTCAACCAGTTGAGATTCAAACATGTGGTAGGGAAGTGGCTTGGAAGCTTTAATATCATGAAACAGGTGGATGCTTGTAGAAGCTGGCATTCCACAACTTCCATCTCAAGCTGTGCAGGAAAAACTTCCAACACTGTCTGAACTGGTTCCAGGAGTGTCGGAACATCACAGCATGTTCAGGGAGAGATTATTACAGTAAAGTTAAAACCTAGGCTTAGCTCACACTGCACACAATTTTATGGCTGAACTTTATGGCTGACTGTCGCACTGCTTTTTTGCAGGTGAATGAGTTATTCAGTCAGCATAGTCGATATCTATTATGTCAGTATCGGTCGCCATAGTAATGATGTATGAATTTGCAGGATGTCAACTAACTTCTGCAACAACTGTGAGTAGTTGGAAGGAGAGAATAGAAAACTGTCTATGTTCATTTATTATGTGGAAGCAGTGCTGAACTTATGAGGTGCATGAGACAGCATAAATGAGGCTTTTCTGTATTTTGCTTTTATATGTATATGCTGTGTCCAAATTCCCTCACTTATTACATAAGTGACACAGCTGTTGTCAGTAAAGCATATTGTCTGACATGACATACACTTTGCACACTGAAAGGCAAACTGGGCCCCGTTCAAATCATCTGTTGTAAAATAATTAATGTATAACAGATAGCTTAAATGAACCGTATTAAACACTGTTATTAAATTGCTGATATGCAAACCCCTGTGACTGCACATTAGTATGAATTCCATATTATGGCAAGTTTTACCATTAAAAAATAATTTTTAAAAAGACTATATACAAAATTATTTGATCTTTTGAAATAAATGTTTTTTCAGCTTTTCTGAGCTTAAAAGTCCCTCCTCTCTCCGAAAAGACAATTTAAATGCAACCATGCTGCTAAAACTCCCTGGTTTTCATGGTTGAGAAATTACAACCATGAATATATTAACACATGACTGGCCACATTTATACATCAACAATGCCTATTCGATGTGAAGCAAATTGGTCTGGCTTGTCACAGTGATAGAGCAAGGAGAAATAAAGATGAATACTATGCATACTAATTTGCATACTAGTCATTCTAAAAGGTATGTAAGTATAGAATTAGTGCATCTCAGATCATATATTGAAAGTAGTGTCAAAGGTGACCAGTGGGAGATTTTTAAAGTGTGCATGCATGTGCATTTTCACCTGATAACATAATTTCAGTTGTGCAAAAGTGATAAGGAGTGGCTGAACTGTTACAGCAGCATGTCTGCACCTAAAAGTGAAGTAATAATAAACTATGTCCCAGTTCTTGTGCACTGCTGCTAGGTACTCAGAAGTATTAAGAGGTTACTCAGAAGTGAAGTACATACATTTAGAGTACTATTTCTTTTAGATAATATCTAAATCAGAATGCAACAATAAACATGTAAGATTGTAGTATGCCATATTTTAGCATTTCCTGAGGGAAATCTGCATTATTATTTTCAAAATTGTTTTGAAAAGATATGATAGCTTTGTTTGAAAAAATATACACATTTAATAACATTACAGGACGATAAACGTTAAATACAGCTTTAGAATACTTTAAAGGTAGTGCATTGACTAATATGATGTTATTTTTGTTTCCCTACAGTTCCTGTTTTCTAGCGAATCCTCTAACTAGTGTGTGGTTAGGTTTGGGTGAGGGTAGGGTTTGATTATATGACACCCTCAATATAGAAGTTCCAACTTCAGCCACTGTAGGTGGCTCTGTAGAAATTCAGAAAGAAGAGACTGAATTCTATAAATGTAGGATTAAAAATGTATTGAATATTTAAGTCAAATCAATTTTATGACATCAAAACAGAGATCAGGAAAAACTTTCTTTACACTAAATATTATTCACTAGTAACAGTTAAAGTTAGTGATTATATGGTTAATATAAATTTAGTATATTTATATAAGTGTATGCAGCATCAGAAATAATTAGCATATAGACATTATGAGTAGACAAAATCATAATTTTTACTAATAACTAATGGTCTTATTTTCTCCTTTAGACATTATGGTCTACACTGTTCATTTGGTCATACTGTTTTATTGCCTGCCAAGAAAAAGGCAAGAACTCCAACTCCTCCATTTGTATATTGGCATTTCCATGAATATAAACTTGCAAACTTTATATTGTTTTTTGCTGTCAAAGTTGAAAAAGTAATTTGATATATTTTTGCTGCAGTCTGTCTGTGACAGCTGGCAATTTTACTGAACAAGCAAACTGAAATATTTCTGTTCATGACATCTGTTCCTCTCACACATGTTGATTTTTCCATATCAATGAAAAGTAAAATGTTAAAATATGGATCATACAAGTATACAGGTGTCAATAACAGACATAAAGTGGAGCAAATGAACTGAACTTCTTTGTCATCTTGGTCTACACAGCAATTCACAGGGGTTTAAACCACAATAAAACAGTAATTTTAATGATAGCTGTTTTGTCCGATATTAAGCTGTCATTGAAGTATCAGATTCTGTTTTTAAAAGTGTTAACCTGTTGGACTGTTTAAGTACAGCAGCTACACCCATTTAAACTGATTTCCACTACAAGGTCGTCTGTCATATAGTATGAGTTTAAACCAATAGTGATATTGTAAAAGTACAGCCATTTCTCAGATTTAGGGAGAAGGGATAAAGTTTTATACTGTAGCATTATAGTCTGACTGTAAGAACAGAACAGGAAAGAATCTGTAGCTCAAATGGTAGAGCACTGCCTTACCAGCACAAAGGTTTGCTTGTGGGTTCGGTTCTCAGGGAACATAAATTCATAAATGCAAATGAAAAGAACGTTCCAAAATCTGTTCTTGCCTTGTATTTGTGATACCATTGCGCACTCTGCTGGAAAAACATGAAAATGCTGTTAACTTTGTGACTACCTCATCCAAGATGCCATGTACCACTTTAACACCATGTAACACTTTTTGACAGCCCTTAAAAATATCTGCTGGCAAAACATCTATAATGTAAAGAAATATAAAATTTTATTTTATCAGCTACATTTAAAATGACCATAAATGGGGAAAAAAGGTTTTTGCCTCCTGTAATGTTGTAGTTACTGCATCAGTCAGCAAGGGATAACTGACTCATGTTAACCAGCCAATCCCTAACCCCTTGGGCCTGCTGCTAATAGCTATGGGATTTCCCATTGAGGGTTACACTATGAATAGCAATTTGCAGCTTAAATGCCCAGAGTAGTTTTCACCCTTTAAGTGATTAATGAGTCCACTACAACACTTCTATATGGGGTGGGAGGAAGTGTGAAGTACTTAAATCACAGGATTTGATTGGATAGCTGCACACTGGGGACAGGCCTTGAGATAGATTTACCCATTGCTATAAATATGACCATGAGGATTCATAAATGCAATTAGTTTTGATAACTATTAGGAAATAATAATATTGATTGACAGTTAGTTTTAAGATAATATGACAATGTTGCACAAATGAACATTTAACATTAAGTTGATAGCTACTTAGTTAATCCTAGCCAGTAGCAGGGTATGTTGTAACAATATCACTCTTTGTACGTGACATTCATTTACATGGTTTAAACAAGTTGTATAGATTTTTAAACTATACTTAAATTTGTATCAAGCAAATATGCAAATATTTGGTCAAAGTTTGAGATGGCACAAAAAACACCTTAGGCAGAGAGATGTTAGATTATTTTGGACCAGTGTTCATTTCTATATGTATTTTCCTACCTAATGCCTCTGTTCTTTCTTTCTTTCTTTCTTTCTTTCTTTCTTTCCTTTTTTAACACTTTCATGTAATTGATTAGGTCACTGATGGCCTTTGCAACTAATGGGGAAACCGACTCTTTTGTGTGCATCAGAACAAATGTACACTTTATAAATTGTATACAAAGCACAAGCTTCCATCACCTAACATTACTCTAATAGCAGCTAGTGGATTTGCACAGTTTGTTCTGTAATTGACCCTGTTCGTAGACTCAACATTTTGTAATTGACCTTTTGTTAGACTACAGATTAGATGCAACTCTAAACACTATCATTGCTCCTCTTTTGTTATACATTGTGCATTTTGTTTATCTTTACATGAAAAACAGATTTTTTTAACAAAGTTTATGTGGATTGTGTGAAAATTGCATCACAAACAGCAATAATCTCTAGTGATCAAAGCTGTGAGATGTAAAAACGCAGATAGGCCAGGTGTCGGAGGGAAGTGAGTGTTTAAATGCAGCGTTGAGCGCTGCTGTCAGATCTTGCTAGAAACGAGCAACCCAGTCTAACAAAACAAGCCCAAAATAAGTCACTTGCAAAAGTGGGCGGATGGGTGCATATGAATCATGTAGAATTGCCTGATGTGATTTAACTGATCTTTTGTAGCATAAACTTAAAAAAAATGTGTTAAACTAGGTTAAATTGCATCCTGTTGCAAAGAAAATGTCTTTTTGATAATTGTATTCTTATACAAATAAAAGTATAATGGTATATTATAGGTACACAGCTGTCCACCTAAACAATGAATAAATCTTTCTTTTTTTGTGCACTTGTGTTTATGATGAAAGGGTGCATTTAAAGTAAAAGGTGACTTAAACCACATAGATTAATAGTGATGTTATTCTATATGTTGCAGTCCGAACAGTTGCTGGGAATATTTATGAGTAGGTACTCATACTCATACACTCATACTCTGTACTCATACAGAGCCATACTTTAATAAGAACTAGCGAGCCAAAATACACATTCAGTATATTCTGAAAAAGTCCTTAGATGCCTGCCATATTGCCATAGTTGCTTATAACATGCAGACATAGCCACACTGATGTTGAGTTAACTGCATATGCACAAGAAATAAAACGCACATACACACAAACCTCAGCACAGACACATAGTAATTAGCTAATGCAGTGAACTGTGCTAAGCAGCCTGTAAAGCATGAGTGTCATGGGAGAAAACCATAGAAGCGTCTGTCCCTTGCTTCACTTCACCTCCCTCTGAACGCTTCAGCAGTTTCTGTTTGAGGTCCGCAACTGTACCCCATGCATTTTTAATGAGATTCAATGGCATGAGACTGAGCGTCTAGCACAGATCTTTTCAGATATATATATGAGATATTTAGTTTGCTATTAGTAAATCTGTGTTTACTGCAAACCAACACATACACTTTTTTTATATAAAGGGGCTTCACAGTGCCATAGAAAAACTATTTCATACAGATGGTTCTGGAGGAAAAGAAATGGTTCTTTTAAGAACCTTCGACTGAATAGTTTTTGGGGAACCAGAAAAGAGGTTCTTCTATGGTATTTCTGTGAAGAACCTTTTAAGAATCTTTATTTTTAAATAACACATGCTGTACATATCAATCACTACTATTTACAGAAATGATAAAAAGAAAGAGTTTTGCATTTTAACAAACAGATATTCCATTCACTGTTCCTTAGATTAGTGCAGTGATGTCAGTCACAATGAGATTGCTCCATTAAGGGAACAAATATGATCATAGTGGGGACCATTACAGCACTTTAATAGTGTGTCAGGTAAATTGCTAGTCTTTAGCTAAAACTACACACCTTACAGGGCTTTGGAGCAGACATGACAGCTGCACATTTGGTGTAGTGGCCCATGATATTGATTAATTAGGGTGAGTTAGAAATTGGTGTTTGTCAGAGAGCTGAGGCAAATTAATGATAGGTTAAAATTAGCTTTCCCAATGGTGAGCTACGAGTGACAGCCTCTTTCCAGAAACCTCACAGCCATCCAGGTTATTATACTGCATCATTAGCTCCATCTATCTATCCATCCATCCAACAGCTGCAGGGTAACATGCATTATACGGGCAAAAGTGAGTGGACCTGCCCTTTTAATAACCAGGTTTGGTTATTCCAGTAATTTGTGACAGAATACAATGGCATTCTGGAAAATTGCGTGCTTTCAACTTTGTGCCAACAGTATGTAGGGGCACTGGTCCATATAGAAATGGTTTTCTGTCTGCTGTAGAAGAACTTAACTTGCATTCACAAAGACCAGACATGAACTCTTGTGGAATACCTTTAGGATTAATTTTTTTAAATTATTTTTTAAATTATATTTTAGCTTAATAAATTATGATTATTAAGACAGTTGTATAATAATTTTAGCCAGTTTGCTGTTGGTAAACCTTTGTGAAGTGATATGGCACAAGCACAGTCTGTACATGTTTATACATGTATACATATACCATGTACAACAATAATTTTAGTAGCAATCCTTATAAAAAAGGAGTTCTGCAACAAATAAGCTTGGCTACATATACAATATACTACACAGCCATGCCCTTTTGCTCGAATTAGTGATTTGTAAATAATTTGTAAGGCTCTCCCCAAAGTATTGCATCGACGTTGGAAGCGCATCATTCTATGGAATGTCAATGTATGGTGTAGCATAATTGGAATCACCAAACTTGTTAATGAGAAGGGAGTGTACTTTTTTGTCATATAGTGTTTCTTGTAAGGCATATCCCTGTTAATGGTACGCTGCTGTGATCTGTAAAGCTACAGATCCTTAAGAAGTGGGAGTGACTTGATGTGAATATAGGTTGTATTTTCAGTTCAGGAGATTTTAATTAAATGGGCTGACCTCCACCTGTTTTAATTAACACTCTTTAGCTCCAGCATCCAGACAGGATCTGAAAGATTTATTGATTCACATTGAGGTGATGCACTCTAACCATAAGAATAAAACCCCATATCTTTACAAGGTCATGGCTAAGTCAAATGTAAACAAACAGTATTCACAAAGAATTTCTTTGAAAAACCTTTGTGTTTAAAGTCATCAGGGAACTGAAAAAGAGAACAAGTTGAACTGTAGAAAGGTAGATGAGTTAAGTAGACAACATAAATGCTTCTGCTGTCTTCAGTAAGCAAGACTAAGATGTAGTTTGTTTTGCCTTGAGATGAGAAAAACATGCATAGATGCTTAATAAAACATTACAGATCAGACAGTCAGGTGACTGATTCCTGATTAACAAAAGACACTATATTTGTTGCAATGTTGTATAATGTTTTTATTGCATTTCCTAGCAATTAATTCCTTCAAAATGATAACATATATTTACCTCTTATTTGCTAGAAAAATAGGAAATCTGCAACATCTTACAGTTAGTTATCAATGAACTTTTGCCCCATATTTGTTTTATTTTTGTGTCAATTTAGGTAAGGTTTTTTCTTCTATCCAGTTTAGACTCAACAGATTATTATTATGCATTGATAGTTGTAGTAGCAAAATGTTTTACACTATAAGTGTAAGAAATGGGTAATAATGTTTTGAAATGCATTCCTTTTAGACTTACTTTTAGATACTCCCAAATATCCTCAACAAGTTTCTTGGAGCTCCTAACAGAGACTTCATCAAGCCCAGTATTGATTTTTTGATTTGCACACAACATTTAAGTGGTGAACAGTGTTATGTTTGTGTAATGGACCAGAGCTGGCTCATCAGTTACAGTGCGTTGGCTGTCATTCTTAGACAGGTCTTTCTTAGGAATTGAAGATCTCTACGGTCAATAAGTCTGGGAACTAATAATTAGCTAACATACCCATCTCCCATTCTGAGTAATATACAGAACAAAAACCAGCATTTGTTACAGTTGTGATCTAACTCACTAGTTTGGCAGAGTTTGAAAGTTCAACTGAGCTAGTCTGCACGTCAAATCTTTTACATAAGTCACATTTTCCTTCAAATTTCAATGGCACTTCTGGGCCAATGGACTGAAAACCCAACTTATTGGTTCACTAAAGTGTCCAACCTATTGTTTGGGTTGTGAGCAAAATACAAAATCTGTTTTAGTCAAAATCACAGCGTGGCAGTTACAGTTAGTATAGATTTGATTAACAACCCCTAGTAAATGCCGTACATGCATGTGCATCAGTACTGTCCATAGGTGCATTTAGACACCCTTAAGATACATACACAGTAATAATTTTTTATTAAACAACATTTTTAATTTCACTGTTTCGACTGCTCTTTTTCTACGGCAGTTTCAGGCAGTAACTATGTGACATTAGTGTACTTTTATAGGTAGAACTCTGCAGCAGTAACTATATTTATCCACAATGGTTGATTGGTAAGTATCAGATCAAATATTAATTATTATTAATAATATAATAATATTCATAATTATTTTTTATAATT
Source organism: Chromobotia macracanthus (assembly GCA_036877525.1). Lineage (NCBI taxonomy): Eukaryota > Metazoa > Chordata > Actinopteri > Cypriniformes > Botiidae > Chromobotia > Chromobotia macracanthus. Next base: position 1,746,115 of record JAZGTH010000060.1, on the reverse strand, counting down.
TTGAGTTCCTCACTTTGTTGTGCTGTATATTGTCTTATGAACATCTATTTTAACATCTTATAACGTTCATAATTGTTTTCTTATTCCAGAAGATGGCACTATATGTACAGCACACAATTAAGTGACCAATTCTTATGTTGGGCAGAAGCCTCATTATCAAAGCAGTCAATTTAAAACGATTCGTAATATAAAGCACTCAATTATTAACTTGGCTGCATGACTTGCAAATGATTATTGTAAGTGCAATTTAAAAGTGTACTCTCAAGATATAAATATTGTTGAAACAAGAAGATCACATGGAATGCATTTATAATTTATTTTGGTGGTAGCTTGTTTATAGAAATGTAAACTGGCTAGTAAAAATCATAGGTTCAATCTAGATGATCTATGAACAAGAGTTATTGAGAACCTTTTTCCCCCTAAACGAGGAAATTAACCCCTCCAGGGGGACTTGTCCTTGCAAGTGCAATATTTTTCCATCACTTTGGGTAAATCTGCTAAATAACAATTAGCAAAGTGCATTCTTCACTGAAAGGCCATCATACAAATTAAGTGAATCCTGGCATTCCAATATAATAGATTCAGTTTCCGCAACACCATTAAATGCAATAGTGCTCTAGCTGCTTTGAATGATCATACCCTTGCAGCATCATTCTATGCGAATTCAATTAGAAGAGGTGCTTGTATGAAAAAAATAAAGAATGCATAGGAATAAATGCATTTGAATAGTTACAGACTCAGCTGAGGCCTCGCAAGAACGCGCACCGAAACGAATGTGCAGCTACGTGATCTCAAACGAGAGAATACGAGAAACGTACGAACAAACGCCCGAAAGCGTGTATACGGTCTTTCATTTATAATGAAGTTCACGTTGCTCTGCTGTGAGCGCTCTCGGTGCACGAGTGCCTCTCATACAAATGAGACCGAAGCGCGCGCGCGCTCACTCGCTCACGCGCTCTTTGACGTAGTCCGCCAGCTGGGCTCCAGCGTTCCAGCGCAGCACGTATGGCGCAGCGTGCCCGACCACCCTTCCCATTTCATCCAGTCCAAATTCCGCTTTATTCTGAAAACAGACACATCTGCGCCTGTCATCGTTTATGCCGGAGCTCCAGACTTCTGAGAAGTAAAGCTGGCTCGCATCACTTATGAAATAACGGATTCATCTTTTAATCCGCTGAACGAATCCCGAGGACGAAGATTCACAGTGTTACTATATGAGCGCCTGGCATCCGCCGCCGCCGGCATCCAGGAATACCTTTAATCGGCGTGCCTTTCTGCCTCACCGGCATCCTGTCATTGTGAGAGGATGAGAGCGGCGGTCTCGTCGATCATTGGTTATTTTTCGCATTAAATTCCGCAGTCTTATCTTTTTTCGAAGAGGTGGATACCAGTGCGCGTTACCAGGCTCCGGTTAATAGTGCGCGCGTTTCCCACGTCGCTCTCATTTACTTTCGCCAACGGATCGAGCCGGTGCTGAAGGTGTGAGAAGAAAACCAGCTTCTCGATGTTTGGTGTTCTTCCTCTGTGTTGACCAGTTTGCTAGAGAAGAAAATCTGCATTGCAATGGCAAGAAATGACTAATGAAACATCTCAAACTGACACTTCTTCAGTTGTTTCTTGATGATATTTGCCACGGACACGCAAGGTGGGAGATTAGGCTGCACGTACCGTGCCTGAGGAACCGGTAGCCACGGAGCTGGATATGTTAAGACTAACGTAAAGATGGATATTGTCTTTGGTATCCTGTGGCTATTGGCCGTACTATTTGAAGGCGTTTTGTGCCAGGGAGTATACGGTAAGACAAATAGACGTATCTGCTATGTACAATAATCACGGAGGTAGCGTGACCTTGTAAAAAATGCATGAGGTAGATGGTTAGGATGTGGATATTCATTCTGTATAATGCTCAGTGAGATGTAGGCCCTGTTTATAGATCGCATACGGATTGACAGTTTCTGCGTTACAGGTGCACCGTGGGTCATCAGTAGTCTGGGGCCACATACTGCTTTGCATTTATAGTGCATTTGTGTCCTGTGTTTAAAACACAAACGAACGCATTTTAACTATATGAGTTGCTTTCATAATTATCTTGGATGAATGACTGCCATTTTATAGGCTATTTTGCAATATTAAAATCACTAAGATCCATCGTTTGACCAATTATGGTCAGCTAAAGTAAAGTATAGACATAAAAACGCCAATGTTGTCGATGCCATTTGCATTTACACGTTCATTTTCAATTCACATGTTTGGGGACAGTTTCTCAAGTGACAATGTCCATTCAGATTTCCCTTGAACATACTTTGCAGTCAGTAGCAATCAGATATTGTAATATCTGCAGTGAAAGAGCAGTTCATGTTTCAACGGGAACAGTAGCCAAAGAAGCACATTGGTGGCTGAGTGATGCGTGATTCGCAAAACAATATTAGAAAGGATGTGGGATGGCTGAATTCTTTTCGACAGAATTTTATGTAGGTTAAGCTACTCATGTCAGCCATTCATTCTGTCATAGAAGCTTCCATGGAAACGCTTAGATGACTGCTGCAGAATATTACAAAGAGTTGCTCTTAATAGGATAAAGGCTATATCTATTAAGCATTGGATTGGGAGACCTATTTTAACTGACGTCACATGGATTACAAGGGCCGATGTACTGTTACTTCATGAAAGGCTGTTTGGATAAGGAAAAAGAAAATAAAGGCATGAATCACTACGTGTAACTTTACTAAATTTGTGCCACAGGTTGGTTGCAAACACCTGGAGCCAAGCACTGTATGTGAGAACACAGGTGGTCCCTTGTTTTCAATCTTTAAAGAATTAAAAAAACATTATCTATTTATATTATGGACAGTTTTAAACAACTGCAAGTCAGTCAGAACCACTGAGATTTATTTCATCACTGATCTATCAATATTGTCATAAAGTCAAGATGGCACTGAGCCATTTGTCCCTGTTACTCGTTTAGTGTGATAATCTGGGGTCTGTGATATTTACAACAGTTGACATTCAGTGGTCAAGTGGTGTGAGTATTCTCATGTCTCACAGTGTGTTGCTGGCATTCTATTCATGAGTGACATATGAACAAACATGGACATTGCATTGCTTTGATCCCCATGTAATGACCTGTGCAAATGTAGGAGTGTTGTGGGTTGTACTTCATTGCTACAAGCAGGATGTTGGTACATGCCCCCTTAGTTTACTAGATACTCTACAGTAAACCATGATGGAGATTTGATCATTGAACTGTGCCTGCACAGAATCAGCTCCGCGTAAAGCCCCCACAATTAAAGCTGATTACAATCTACTATGTAGATAAGGATGTACTGATAGGTGTTTCTGTCTCCCAAAAGCATCACTAGCAAGACTTTAAAGAGTATAATACATTTTACCAGGTTTATTACTTCCAAAGGTGGTAATTGCTGCATCACTTGGTCATCAGTTTGTTGTATCTATTTGACTTCTCAGACTTTTTTGATGTCTTCATATTAAACCAGAATTAACAAAATATTCTTAGACTTTCCTTGTAGACTGTCAGTTAGCAGCAACATGTTTTTTAATTTAAAATATGTCCAACTCATATCACATGCCACTCAGCTACAGTAAGTAATGTGGCTCATGGTGTTCCCATGACAACTTTTACTCTTTTTCTCCCCTCTCTGCATTGCCTGATCAAAGCATATGTTAAACAAAACTGAAATCTGATGGGTGTTAAGTTTCAGGTTAGCTTTGCTCCATTGCCATTAACTTGGATTGAAGCAAATCTAAAGTAGATTGTAGTTATGTGTTGGTGAATAGTGATGCTATATTACAAATACTGGCACTCTTCTTTCTTTTCTAAATCAATAAGCATTACAATTCAATCAGCTTTATTAAAGACTGGTGACTGGTAAGGCTGCAGGGGGTTGATAGATAATTTTATTGTCCCTATGAATAAATGTTTTATAGTTATGTTGTACAGAGAGATAGACTAATGCACTGTATTAAAACATCCCAACAGGCCACTTAGTCTGAAATGAAAAAGCGGCCTCCAATAGCAAGACATCTAAAAGGTCGATAAGCTTTTAGTTCATGTAATGCAGTACAACTGTTATTGCTCTGTTGGATGTAATGTCATCATGTTTTGATTTAAGTTGTATTGATGTTTTTCTAATATTTATATATTTTGAACCTCTGCAAAGGCTAGTTCTAGGCTGTGATGTGTCCACATGGACAGTAGACTTAGTCAGCCTATACTATTACACTCTTTAGTTAAATAAATCTATTCTCTGGCCTCTAGTATTAATCCAAGCTGTTAATATTTAAAGCTTCTAGATCCATTTTGTCCATAGAAGATTTGCTTATATTTTAGCAATACCAGCAGATTATGAAATGCATGCTGTTTTATCTGACCCCAACAGACTGCTTAAGCTTCGCTGTACATTAGGTTAGTCATTTCATAATGAATTACGTTAATGATAATTTAATACAGAGGGCTGTGTCTCTCTGTGTCCAAGACTGGACCTGTTAGAAATTCTGAGGTCATGATATTGACAGTATAATGTTGTGTAATATTGGAGCTTGCTAACTGGAGATGTATTTCAGTCAGCAGTGGCAGATGAAATATGTGTCCTCTATGCATTATGATTCAGTGTTAAACAGAGCTAGGCATTCGCCAGTGACAGCTGAATCAGGAATGGACTGACCAAAGTAAAAGGGACAGTCTTAGTTCTTCTGGCTGCTTCTCTAAATAATTCACACCTTTTACAAGTAGCCATTTAAAAGAACTTTAGTTGTAGAACAGTTGTAGAATACTCAAGATGCTCTTTCATCTCCTGTGGTATTTCTTTAGGTGGGGGTGTGGGGCTTGAGATTGTAAATGGTATTAGGTTTGTTGATTGGCATTTTTGTTGATTGGCCTTCTGTATCATTCTTATAATTGTTCTTATTGTACAAAGGCGCCTGATTACTTTTACACCCTCTCTACCCACACCCACACAATCACACTCCCACAGAACATCAAGGCAGAAATCACCAGTCGAGTTTGGGATAAACAAAACACTTTGCAGTTGTGAAGCATTACTGTTAACATGTCAGGAAACTCTTTACATGTTTCTTTAAATTATTTATCAAGAGTCCACTCCTGGTTTGTGTAGCCCAGTTAGTGTGCCATGTTCTATAAACGATAAAAGTCTATGACGATGTACAAAATACCCTTTCAGTGTACAACACGACACAGTTAATATACAGAAAAGATATGCATATGCAACAATTTTTTACATGCATGCTTTTGGTAGAGGCATTTATTCAAAGAAAATTACAGTGTATTAAGGGAAACATTGTGTGTGTTCCTCTGTCAACTACAGGAACAGGAATTTTAAACCACTCACTCACAACTCCCTAGCATCTCACTGTGTTTTCTTGTCTATCCTTAAATCTGACCATATTGTCTGATGTCTGTTCTTCACATCGCTGCTGCTTTGCGGCCCTGCTGCTCATTTTTATGGTTTCAACAGGCTTTATTCAAGTTCTTAAGCATGACAGATATGCTCGCATGGAGATCCAATAGGCTTACATAGCCCATACAACACCATAAAGTATGATTTTAAAAATACTTATGTGTTTATATGGTGGTCCTTCTGCTACCTGCTGCTTCAGACGTTTCTTCACATTACATGTGGATGACTAACCATGTAATGCATTACAGCAACCTACCGCTGTTTTGGATGAAATCATCGTTGCTCATGCAGAGCACAGTGAAGTGGCCAAGAATAATACTGTTCTAACAGGAAAAGGCTTATAATAGCACATAAGTGTACCCATAGGTATTATTTATTTGTTTTGGTTTTAATGGAAATTATAGGTATGGTTAATTTAAGTATAAACTTGTCTCAAATGTTTCTTCTAAAATTCCTTGGAAGCAAAAAATAGACACACATGAGTTAGCTGACATATAGTACAGTAGGAGTACAAAGCTAAAAAAAATTATGCAGATAGGGTAGCAGTGGCAAGTCTGAGCATTGTTGAAGACAATTTTGAGATCTCTTTCAACAGCATTTTGGAAATGCATGTAAGATTACTAGCATTTGTTTCTCAAAAGAAATATGTAATATAAGTCGCCGGAGTCTGGAGAAGTGCCCATATTATCTCCATATAATCTCAGTGGTGTCTGGGACAAACAATTGAGATCTTAAAAAATCTTATTTGTATGGTTTATTTCCTATGTGTATGTATGTTTTTCTTGAGAAGCATGTTCTCTTGAGAACCACTATGAGTTAAAGTCCTGAAAGCAGGAAGGCAAGATTAGTGACTCATAAAGTAGAACTACAGATGCATAAAAACAAAAGCAATCACTCAAAAGAATTGTGTCTTCCCTTGAGAATAACAGCTAAACAGTCAATTAGCACTTTGGACACTAAAACACTACTGATGGCATCCAGCTCATTGCAGGTAATAGGTGCCAATTCCCCATATACATCCACATCATTGAGTGTATATAAAGGCATTTTGTACTTATTTATATTGTAATCATATTCCTGTTAGGCTTTCTCAAATAATGACTTATGACTTATGACTGTATACAATGCTAATACAGAAAAACTATGAGAACCTATTGCAAAATATTCAAGACACATTTTGTACCCTGATAACCTTCTATATTACAATTATTATGTTCATATTTATTTTGGAAGCAACTAACCTGACGTATGTGAGCAACTGATGCATGTGACTTGCTTTGAAAGAAAGTCACATGCGGACTACTCCTTGCCCATTTTTTTGTTCAACTTAGCATTAAGAAGTGAAAACTGCTGTTTGGGGCCACACTGAAGGCTTACATGAAAGGCTTGTGAAAACCCTTTATAATAATATTCACTCTTAATTATGTGGACATGAAGGGCAGCTTAAATCATGCCGCTTATTGGGAACAGTTGGTTATTACTTTTCTTTTGACTTCTGTTTTTGCCTGGCAGGCAATTAAACAGTTGAAAAAAATTGCCATAGACTTGCATTGAAGGAAGGACCAGGATATTTTTGAAGCTTATGGATGGGCTTGTTTGACTTCGGCCAGATTTGATCTAAAACTAGCAATCACCTAGTTTTGACCAAAAAACCCTAGCAACCACTTTGCAATGCCCAAGCGACTCCTGTGAACACCCTAGCAAAGTGCTTAAACCCACACAGATGACCTAAGCCACAGAGCAACACCCTGACAGTTTTGAGTGGGTTAAAATTCCATCCTCCCTAAGTTCCGCATTCCATAAGTTACTGTGTGATGTTGGTTTCACTGTGAGACCAGTAAAACAATGTGGTAACCAAGCTGAGGGCTGAAGCAAATCATAGAAACGTTCCCCACATCTAATTATGAATGTAAATGTCATGTACTGATGTCAGATCTATTTGAGGTGTACATGCTTGTTGACAGGTACAGAGTTGAACTATGCTTTACTGTGTATCTTATGTCTTGATCAAACCACTGTGTGGGTGGACTCTGAATGTTCTAACAACCAATGGAACAGCAAGAAATAACCTCAGCAAGACCTTCGACTTCAGATTGTTAATGCTTCAGTGAAGGTCTCTTAGGATGGCAAGCAGCATAACGGAAGCATTTCCTGCTGAGGCTTGCGCAAAAAAAAACATCTCCACACATCTGCTTTCCCCTTTGGCACAAGGCATACATAAAAGTTGTTTGTAATCAAAGCAGAATTGTTATTATTTTTAAGGTAATGAATGTTACTTTAGGTTGGATTTATTTTTTATTTCCTTTTTTCCATTATTCCTTCAAGGGAAATGAAAAGCGCATGGAAAGATCCAGAGCAATTTACCTTCCTGCGGTGCTTTATTGATTTGGAATGTTTTTTCGAAAGTGTTGTGGAAAAAGTTTCTCAAGTATATTTACTGACGTTTGTGCAGTATTTTAAAGAAAAATGGTTTGTAGTTTAAATCATTAAATATTCTTGGAAATAAGTGAGCATTGTGGTAACTGCATTAGCGAACCTGCAGGGCAGATGTAGAAGCTCAGAAAAATGTAAATTCTTATGCATCGACCTATAGTGTTTTTCTATCTGCAGTGGCATTACCCTCATGTTTGCCATTAGCTTTAGATTTTGTGGGAATGAGTGTTAATAAGTGTTAATGAGTGTTAATGAGTATAAAGTAGTTTACATTGCTGTTAGCAATGTGGGCAAGCTTCATTTTGTGGTTCACAGCACAGTTTAAGAAAGATTTTAGAGGTACGTACTCTGTCCTGTGATGTACTGTGATTTCTGGCCATAGAAAACTGTTCAAAAAAATATCATAAGGTGAGATGAGAGAATTGTTTGACATTTGTTGTGTATTTAATTGGATGAGAGTAGTCATTTGATCTGTAAGGCGTTTAAACTCGGTCTGTCTTTTCTTTCTGACATCAGTGTGCCCCAGGTTACCCTGAGAGTTACCGTGACTTGTGTAAGGATGCTCCTCTTAATTAAAATTTCACAAGCTAGTTGACTTGAATTACAGCCATGCTAACAAATGTAGAAGAATGTTTGCTCAGAGGTTAAACCTGAAGCGTGTCATTTTATCAATGATAAAACACTTTGTTCTTTCCTAACTATGCAAAAAACAACTATAAGCAGCTGTCATCTTGGTATGCCTATTCTCCCCTGCGCAACCAAGTAACATTCAGCCAGTAGTATGACATTTTGTGTTTGCCTGACCAATGGAATACAGGGGGAGTGTTTAAAAACAAGCAGGTGTTGTGAATTGTTTTTGTTAGATTGTGAAGTAGTCCGAGATGTTTTTAATATGTGCTGGAATCTAGTTCCGGGTGTCCCAGTGGAAGATTTTTATGCATGAATCCATTCATTCTTTGTAATTAGCTGAAATCTCACGGGCATTATAAAGAAACCAATCAAACCAACAAAATGGTGTTTGTAAACCAAATATTTTAAAAAGATGTTGCTTTAACAAAAGGCCTTGGGCAGTAGAAATGACAATGGATGCACATACATGTTAATGTCTGACATCATGACTTCTCTTAGAATCTTAATTCTTAATTAGAAGTGACCTGTGTATTTGAGATTGGAAAGATCTGGTCCTGATCAAGCATCATATTGGCTTACTGACATGAGCAAGGCTCTATAAGTAGCCAGAGCATGACTATCTTCATATGACATCAGTTATTAAAAATATGTGATTACAATTGCATATTATAATATTTATATGTAGTGATTTATTCAATGTCTTTCTCTCGCTTTCTCTTCTCTCTCTCTCTCTCTCTCTCTCACACACACACATATTTAGTAGTTGGTGTGTATGAGTGTTTTATAGTACCAGATGTTCACTGAATGGAATTATTAGTCTTTAACAAAAAGACTGATACAATTGCAACAATTGTTAAATCTTCTGCATTTAAATCTACATCTCCATATTAGAATGTGAATATAAATCATCTTTCATATCATATTGAATAACATCTCTCTTTTTCATTTATGATTATTTATTTCTTCCTTACTAAATTGCACCATTTCTTTTAGTAAGGCACTTATTGTAAACTTTCTGCAGCCTGCCACTTGCCCTTTGCTTTGTCTTTAGAGAGTGAATATGCACTATAATAAAGACAGAATTTGTGAATGTACCAGCATGTACTGTAACTTTAATAGTGTATATACAAATGTTAGTTTATGATGCACCTCATAAATTATTCCTACACAGTTTATTTTTTTGCCATTCTGTTATATTCATGATCTTGTTGCTTCCTTTAGACTAGTAATTGGGTTTTCTGTACGTTCAAAATAAATGATCCTACATTATAAATTATGAATATGCCTCAAGATGTACCTTCATGTAACTCCAGTAAATTGAGATTAACTGCTTGGCTCTAGAAGAATGTGGAGATGTTTCATAAAGCATCACATAAATATACACATAAACACACTTTGTGTTCAAGTACCCTAGTACTTCTAGTTCTCATGGGTACTGTAGTTCTTGTACTGCTGTTTAATGAGCGTGTCAGTTATAAACAGTGAGAATATAATTTAATGGCTTTTTTGATTATGCGGCCAAAGAACAAATTTCAGGACAGTGTTTCACAGATGCTCTACCTCTATTGATTTTCATATCTTTATGCTTTGTAGATAACAGTTTCAAAGTCATTTGCTAATATTAGCACAAATCGCTTGTTGGCTTTTGGAAAGACAGGACAGATCAAAACCAGTCAAATGCAAAAGATGCAAAAAAGGGTCTATGTTGTTATCAGTGGAGTCAATTCTGCAGTCTTTCCCTGCCACTGTTGCCTTTACAATCTTAGAAGAACAATATATATTGTATAAAAATCACTATACAAATTGAATTAAATTGAACGTCCCAAGCATAAACATGATGACATAGGCTTATTTGATAGGTATTGGATCTCTCACTCTTAAAATTGTTTTTTAAACCATAGTATTTTGTATTTTTGCTGATTTGGGAACTTTGTATCTATATCTTTGAGGGATCACTGTACACAGCAATAAATATTGCCTGAGAATTTCATTTTAAAATTTCATTTTAATTCTTATTCTTTTTCAATATCTGCATTGCGTTATTAAATGGTTTAATGTATCTGCTGTTGATTATGGTGTAATCAGATTGAGATGTTGGTAATTATAATGTTGAATAATCTAAAAAAGTTCTCTCACAGGTGAACCTCACTTTTTCATCGTCTGTTGATACTGGCTATGTCCATGTGACAAGTTTCTTAGCAAAGCAAATTACCCTGCACAGGTAATGTGCTCTAGATGACATTTCAAGACAATGTACATGTGATGAAAATAGCAGAAGGCCGTCAGATTGGTTACGGTCCAAAGAGGGCAAATGTTCTCCATCATTATTCTTAAACACTGCCCTCATCATCTCTGCCCTTTGCAAAGAATTAGCATGTGAAAAGGAGAGTAAAGTGCTGTATTTCAATGAGCCCCTCTTGCCATTTTTAGCAGCACCATGTTCATTTTCTCTGCTTCGTTTCGTGAACCGCCTGAATGGGTTGAGATCGGATGGTCAGAAAAGATGGCATCAGATTTAAAGGGAAAGGTTCAAATCAATGAGTGTTTGCATTAACTGTTTCCTACAGAGGCTTCACATCAGGGGGAATTTGGTAATTATGTTGTTCCTTTCATTGTTTTATAGTGTACTCCTGTAGCTAATTGGTAGAGCATGGCTTTATCAATGCCAGGATCACAGGTTCAATTCATGGTAACACACAAACTGACAAACATTTATGATAAAAGCATCTGCTGAATGTATAAATGTAGTGTAAATTGAACTTTACATGCATTGAGTGTTTACTTAGAAATTCTTCTTTTAAAATTACCACATGAAAAATTGTTGCTTAGAGCATGATTTAATGAGATTCTTAAAATCAAAGCTTATCTTGAACGTAAGAATGCAATATGTACTTTTGTTAGTTGAACACAATGCAAAAAACCCTATTCTAATTAACTAACGGCTGTGTACCATGAACATACTTTGGTAAACCAAGCACAATTAAGTTAAAACAAGTAGCAGTAGCTGCTTCCTTAACAGATGTTGAAATGACTGCTTTCCAATGTAAGACTCTTGCGGTGTTGTTTCAATTTTCCACCCAATCCTCCCACACTGCGTATTCTTCTTTGCAAAGTATTGACGTAGCGTGACAAAGTTCTCTCGACAACCAAAGAAATAAACAAGAAAACAAAAAACACACAGATCCCACAGTATAATTACCAGGCAAATAAATCGGTAGTGAAGAGCGCCTAAAGGCCTGCTCTCAGAGGAATGTTCTTTTCCTGAACTGTCTCTTCCTTCCCATATTGTTTTTCTCTGATGTACCCTACTATTTCTCAGTAGGCTTCAAAAGAAAGCGGCGGTACATTGCTTAAGCCCATCGCTGTATGCCACTCAACTTTGGTCCTGAAAGGCCATTGTCCAGATTTGAGCTCCAACCCTAATCAGACACACCTGCACCTTGATTTATTTGCTTAAATGTGTTTGATTCTGGACGGTGCAAGACAGTGGCCCTCCTGAGTTGAATAGCCCCACTATATGCTGGAATGCTGCTCTAAATGAAGCTGTCCACCCTGTAAACACTCCCAGGCTTCCAATTCCTGTCATCATGTCCAATGTGACACAAAGGGCTGTTTTACAGACGCTCTAATTGACACTTTTAACTTCTGAGTAGTTTATGGCACTATTACATTAAGCAGCACTCTAATGAAAGTACTTAGACGTAGTTCTAAGACTGAACGTCGGTGGACAACAATGTAATGGCATTCCCAATCGCCAGGCTCATGCTTTCTTCCTTTCCATTTAATCTGCTTCATTACTCTGGAGGGCAAATTAAAAAAAGAGAATGATTTCAATTTGGGCAAATTGAATTGCTTGGAGAAAGACTATGTCCTTGGAGGAAAAAAAATGAAGGGTTTTACCTCTGTCCTGTAAATACCAGATTCAGTCTGGGTCAACTTTAATTGTAAACTGCCACACTTTATGAAAAGGGCTTTCTCTGGGTAATATTGACAAAGCTAGTGTAGAGTATGGTTTAAGAGAAAACACATATTCATAATCTGGCTATGACTATTTCTCTTTTAAAGTGTTCAGACTGCATGTTCTGATAGGAGGCTGATATTATATGTTCAAACACAGTGGTAAATTATCAGTGTATAATAATCACTGACTTGCAGGAATTACCAGTTTGTTACACAAGCAGAATTACATGTAATTTTTGACTGTGAAAATGATTGCCTTTGCTGTGGCAAATTTCAAGGTGGCAATTTCTAGGTTTCCATATTTTAAAAAAAATGTAGTTGTGTTTATGGCAAATGTTGAAGAGGCTCCCTTTTGTATAAACAATAAGGAAGCAAAAGTAAACATTTTAGAAAGCTTATTGCTATAAAAAATATAAAAAAATATAAAAATACAGTTCTATTCCCATAGCATTTCTGTCTGTATTTTTAACGACATATTAAGCTGCATGTTGCACTTGGTAGGCAAATTTTTATAAACCTTTTATGAAGGTTGAAATAGGTGAAATATTTAATTATTAATAGAAGCCAAATATATTTTCCGCATGAGCAGTTTATTCTCATGTTTGCATTTCTCTGTTCTCCTGGTCTCCAGTGGCCTTTTTGTCATGGAAGATGAATGGTGTAATTCAGGGGTGTGTTTCTAGGTTTATTATGCTTGATGAATATAGTAATGTACACTTCTGTACCATCCTGCAAGCATTTTGCTTGTGAGTGACTAACTTTTCCATGATCTGTCTACTGCTATACTATTGTTTTGGCCTCAGCAAATATAAATTCATAATATTAACTCTAAAAATAGCAGCAGCTCAAGAGGAGTCACACAGGTTTGACACTGATTACAGTTTGGGGTAGTGTGAACGCATAATAATGTCTAAATAAGGCTATGTATCTGTATTAAGCTGTATCTGGTATACAAAGAAAAGCTTTATAAGAGCTAATATTCTTCCTTGGAAACAATATTTAAAAGAGAGATGATTTGAGTCTCTATATGTACGTCACAATATATTATAACAGCATTATAGATTACAGTACAGATTCATCAGGCTTCCCACTAACATGTTCATTCACGTGGAAAATGAAGACCGTGGCTACAGTATTACCTTTCTGCTGTTATTTGAAGTGCTTAAAATAGTCTGTGTTTGTTATGTAACCACCATGATGTGTGTGATTTGCTGGCATAAAATTGTGTTTGTGTACACTGCATGCTCACACAGACATGCAGCACTCGATGCGGTAATGCTTGCGTAGCACTGTGGTGTTTGATGTGAGTCTAACGCAATATTTACATAAAAAATTTATAAGTGATGAACAGCATAAAAATAGCAATTGTACATAAATGTCATGTCGACCCATTGCACATCATCTGGATGTCTGGGCAGACGGCATCTGTGTGCACTGCCGTGCTCCAGCAATAGCAGAGATCTCAGGAGACTGATGATGTTGTAATCAGGGACCACTGGAGCTGTTCATAGTTAAAGGCGGGAGCTCCAGGACGGATCACTGCTACTGAAATCCATATCGGAAATTAATTGTATTCTTTGCACCTTGAAATCTGTTCTGATTTCCTGCTAAAAATAAAGGCCTGTTTTAAATGCTTCAGTATCTTTAATTGACAGAATAATTTAAGCATTACTGGCTACTTCTGACTCAAATACCTCTAGGTCTATCTCTGTCTACCTGTACCTATCTTTTTTCACATCTTAAGGATCTAAAATGTTAAATTCTAAAAAATAAAGAAGTTTTTTATAGCAATGTCACAGAAGAACCATTTTTGTTCCCAAAGAACCTTTACCTACTTTGACAATTTAAAGAACCTTTAACCACTACAAAGAACCTGGGATGCTTCCATGAATTTTATAGATTCTTTTGAAGAACCTTTGTTTTTAGTAGTGTAGAAACATATAGATGCTCTCAAATGTGTGCATGAGTAGGTGAGAGAGAGAGAGACAGACAGAAAGGAAAAGAAGAAAAAGAAAAAAATGGCATGGGAAAAATATCACCCTGGGCTTATCTTAGTCTATAGCCCTCCGTGGACCACCCGCACCATCTGCCTGAGCAGCCAGAGCTTTTTAGTTAGATTTAAGACTGCTTGGAGGATGCAGTGCCAGGTGTTGGGGCAGGACTGACATCAGGCAAAGTGCAGAAAAGTCAGATATCATGGTCATGCATATTATCTGTCTCTGCCCGATCACATTCCTGCCAATAACCCTTTCTACTCCTTTAGGTAGACTTTCAAAGTGCGCAGGAAAGTTTTGGGAATTCTGTTAAGTGAGCAAATCATTATTACAACATTTATTCCAGCTTGTTGACGTACAGTAATACAAATTTTAGATTGTATGGAACATACATTTAAAATTACCACCATAATATTTTTAGGATAGCCACTGGAGTCTGTCAGGTGTCTTACTGATTATATGAATGTGAAGTGAAAGTGACTAAGTTGTGGTGACCCATACTTAAAATTTGTCCTCTGCATTTTTTACCCATACTGGTGTTTAGTGAACACATACCTGGAACAGTGGGCAGCTATCACTGCAGCGGAACCGGAGGAAACTTGAGATGCACCTAAAATCAAACCTGCGACCCTTGGGTTACAAGCCTGACTTGCTAACTATTAGGCCACGACTGCCCTGAAAAGCATCACTTTTCTTATATGCCTCACTTTTCTTATGTGTTTACATATAAAGTGTAAAATAGTGTTGTTTACCATTTCAGCATTTATTCCAAATGCATTAATGGTCCTCTGTGGATGCTTATTGATTGTGCCACATAATCCTGAAACCACAAGCTGCAATGACAACAACATATGGTGTCCCACCAGTTTGTGCATACATAAGGAATATAATTACACCCAGCCATTATTTCAGGGATGACATATTTTTGCAAGCCTAGTTTATCCCTCTCTCACCAGCACTAAATGCAAACCATAATCTAATCATCACTTTTCTTGTGGACAGCATGCTGCATCAACGGATTAGCTTCTCTGTAAGCCATAAGCAGCTTTTCCAAATTTCATTACGGCACCCCCCCCCAACCCATGATCAGGTGTTGTGTTCAAACAGGCCCAGACTCTGTTTTTTCGAGGTAGCTTTGATAGCAGTGATGAGAAATCAATGCATTTGTCTCAGTGCAGCAGAAGGAAATTGCGTCGGTTGTTTAGCATTTGGAGGCGTACTTGCCATCACCAAGAAGAAGTATATTGGTGAAGTCGAATGTGGAGATTGGAGACGTGGAACTGGAGATATGATTGAAATATGGAGTTTGCAGATATGTGTCATGTTCATGTTCTCACACTGAGAGAGACACTCTGGGTTGATCAGAGATAAATATTACTTTTTCACTTTTGTCACATTTGACTTCCATACTTGATTGCATGCATACACACAGTTTTCATAAATCAGGTTGATCTGATAGCATTGTGTTACAGTTAGCTGACAGGTTTTGTTTTTTGACAGAATTTGTCCCACAGCAGGGTTGATGGTCATGGTCTGTATCTCCATTATACAGTCCTTTTCTCTCCATGAGCAGCACTTTGTGAATTAGGGTCTGCTGTCATGTTCTGTAAACATTAAAGTAGGCCAGAAATGTTGCCAGAAATAATATAATAAGTGGGTGATGTCACCCAATGGAGTTTTAGAAATAACGACTGGTCTCAAACAGGTTTTCTGAACATTCCAGTTACTGTAGCCCCGCCCCCAAACTCACGCCATTGTTTGAGCCAATGTTGCTGATCAGGTTACCTTAAAAACTGAAGAAATAGACCAAGAAATGTCTTTCTGTGGTATAATGAAGAGATAAGGACAATTTAATTTAGAATAGAAAGAACAGAAAAATAAGCACATACCACAGCTAGCCTGGGGCTATGTGGGAAGTCTGACAGCTAGAAATTGATCATTTAAAATCTCTTATATTATCAAGATATCTTTTCAGTTCAAGATCAATAGATCAAAGGATGCAAAAATAAAAAAATATATAATCTTTGTTAAAAAAATGCAGAAAATGCTTTATAACAAGTGTGTTGGTTATAGCCTGATAGGTCATCCAGCGAGCTGATGTGAATCTGAAACCTAACTCATTACTTTTCAACAGCTAAACAAACCAGACCTGTTAGCCGAGGGCCGCTAAGCAGACCAAATTCAACAGACCAGGCCCCAGGCTCAACAAAGCTGGTCCCCCTACTAAATAACTGTTCAATTAAAGTTTAAATTAAGTTAAAGTATATGAGCAGGGTGGTAGAGTTCATTTTAATCAAATTCAGTGTGATTGATGAGGTTTTTGTGGTTCAAAAGGTCAAAAGATTAACTGCTCTCCTTCCGCTAAAAGATATAGTCCCTGCCAGTGCCAGCTGTATATACACATGGGTGAACAGGTTTTCACTCCATAGCTGTTATTATTTTGTGTGCAATGGAACATTGCCTTGACCATTTAATATCCAAAACTGGAACTATCCATTTTGTAATTTTATATAAATTATGATTCCAGTTCTGCTGAAGCATTGCTTTGGTGCAGTCATGGCAATGAAAAACTATTGAGATGTATTCATTTCTATATTAGAAAGCGATGTAAATTAATATAGTACAATATTGTTACTATTTTTTGTAAGCTCACTTGCTTACAGGGTGAAAGAGTGACCTATTGTGTTCACAGTGGTTGACTCAGAGCTGACGCAGTATTATATGGGCATAAAAGGTGCAAGCAGTTTGGCTAAAGGGCATAGCTAAGCAAACGTCTGCATTATTGACATCATCTTTTTATGACTGTGCATATTACAATGCTGATCAACAGTAAATGTACCTGCAATGGGAACGTGGCAACACAGGCAAGCCATTAGAATGTGTGTTAGACTCACATAAAGGGTGCCTTATAAATGACCCTGACATAACATACTATAAAAGGTAGCCTATGTAAAATATGGATTTCAGAAACCATGTAAAATTAGAAAAACTAAACTATGTGAAATTTAAAATGCTGAGTGAAAATGGTTTAATACTAATGTTATATTAACAGTTTAAATTCATTTAAATGTAAAAATGTATCTATATTATGTAACTCATAATTCTACAATAGTGTACTGGAATGTATTCAATAAAGTTGTTCAATGTTCAAAGATTTACTGAGACAGCTTGTGAACATTTAATTATAGGAAAAATAAATCTACTCCCCAGCCAGTGTCTGTGTTATGACAGTAAGCAAGAGATCCTTATTATAAGTCTAACCATTGTACATTTTGAGGTAAATTACAAAGCATAACTTCCTTTATTATCTTGAAGCAGAAAGACTGTGTTGAGTCCGGAGTAGGTTGTATTGGCTTTAAGGTTAGGGTAAGGCTGTGCTGTCACTGAGAGTTTAGCCATGTGTACAGGTTTGTGCTAAAGTCAAAGAAACAGTAGTGTACTGAAAACATGAAACAGTTTTGCTTTGTCTTGATTCATCCTTGGCTAGAAGTTATATCCAGGACTGGATTATAGTGGTCAGCTTGTAATGTATGTGCCTAGGGTGCTGGCATTCAGCTCCCATTGGCAGTTTTGTGCCATGTAGCCTGAGGTTATTGAGGCCCCTGACAGTCTTAGGATTGGGGAATCAGTGGGGCCAATGACCCCTAGGCATACACATTATGAGCTGACTGCCAGGGCCCACAGTACAATGCAAGATGATCTCCATAACATGGAGTGCAAACTGATCACTAGAGCCCTCAGCTACCATTTTTTAGTAATATAATGGTAGCCTACTGACATTTTTGTAGCCAAATTGCTTATTTTAGGATAAGGGATTAGGTTATGAAGCCTTGCAGATACACGTGTCCAGAGGACTTGCATAATATAGTGCTGGTAATATTAATTATCTTTGTTCTTTCTCTCTGAAAAAAATCCATTGAATGGTATCGTCTGCGCTAATCACAAATTTAGCTTTATGGCCCTGGATGGTGCCTCTGTTCTAAGGTCTGAGCTAGTAGCCCCTCCATTAGCTATGTATCAAATGTGATTAATATTAACCATTAAAAATAATCGGATATTAGAAATAGCACTGTCAGCTACGATGTGAATGCGTATATGGGCCTTATAGAATTAGTGCCAGGCTAATGAAAAGTAATGACTCGTTTTGCTGTGCTTATTCAATCTAGCTCCACTGCAATTGAAGCAGCAAGGAAATTCCATCAGCCCTTGGCCCGACGGGCACAGAGAATTGCCGTCCCACACAGGGCCTCTCTTCCTTTATTACTCATTAAAATGAGCTTGCCATCAAATGACACACCAAAGACCTGTTCGCTAATTCTCTTTGCCCCGCCCTGTGTCCTCCTCATTTGAAATCCAAATCTGAACCCGGTAGGTAGAATATAAAAGGAGCGTTGTGGGACAGTTTAATCCAATAATGTCCTAAAATTTAGCTGGGATTATCAATATAAGAAAGACAAATGCATTTTTCTCTTTACTTCCTTTCGGGCTGTATCACGCTGTACGTTGAATGAACAAGTGGGTTGCCAGGTTGTCTGAGGGTTAATCTGCATGGCTGGAGACCAGTGGGGGACAGCAGTTGTCGTACCATGTGTATCAAAGTGATAATCGGTTGGCCAGTGGCTCACTTCGCCCAGTGGGGTTATTATCCTTCTCTGGCCGTGTCTGATTAGAGTGATTGAGCTAAAGAGAGCTGTACTGTAAAAAAAAGGATTAATGTTCTACCAGGCCTTTTTGAACAGAGGGGTTAGGCTGCTCTCCACTGACGGATTGTATTTGGCATTATAAAATAGTAATTTCTGTGATTAGGGATTTTCTGGTTCTTTGGTTATTATTAAATACTTTTTTTGGAAATGCCTGACTCTGCTGTTATGTTCTGTGGCAATTTCCAGTTATTGTGGTATACAAAAACCAATATAAGTTAAAAAGAAACTTGCTTTTAAAACAAAACAGACCTGTGAAAATATTAGTATTCAGTAAGCTTAAGACCTGCCCCATAAGCTTTTGTTCACAGTAATTCTGTTACCTGCATTGTTTATTTTAAATGCATTTTAAATGACTTTTAAAAACTTTTGTATTGTGTCCTGATTCTTTCATGTAAATCCAAAAGTTTTTGTCCCAACCGGTCATGACAAGTGTTAAGTGACATGAAACGTGTCCTGAAAATTAACTTGTTCACAGTTTCTATGTCATATATGTGTTGTATATATAAAATATATGTTGCATGTATATACAGGTATGTGACACTGTATTTTGTTAACACTTTATTAAAAGGTTCTGTTTGTTAACATTACCTATCTTAGTTAACATAAACTAACAATGATTAATGCTTGCAATGAACTAATGATGAATGATCAATAAACAATTGTATTTGCATTAAATAACATCAACAAAAATTAATAAATGCTGTAAAAATATATTGTTAGTTTATGTTACCAACTGTAATGCATAAACTAATTGTAACAAATAAAACCTTATTGTAAAGCGCTACCCATATATTTATATGGAAAAGACCATTTATGGAAATGTAAAATATGGTAATTATACAGATCATATTTTCATATGGGCTAGTTAAGACAGTGTTTTGTAAATAAAGTGATTTGTCTGAAATGTTTGTGAGTTTATTCACAATGTTTATTGCACCTGGGTCATATTTTCCATCCAAAATCCAGAGACAGACTTTACAACCCCATAACAAACAAATGCGTCTGCTCCACAGTCTCAGACAGCTTAGCTCTGACTTTACATCTTGTACTATTATTGTTGGCGGCGTGAAAACGGCTTTTCATCAGCCCGACTTCATAACAGTGTTTATTCCTATAACTATGGCTCTGGCGTAAAATTCACTCTGTAATAATTCGTGATATGTACATTTTGTAATGTAATCAGGTAGCAAATGCAGCAAGCAATTTCCATCAAACAACACAGTCCACGAAAGCGTCTGTGTGTATCCATTTTGACTGTTATTTGTTGGAGACTTTCAGTCACTCATTCAGTTTACTGATACCTATCCATTTAATAGAATTGTAGTAAGTCACTCGGTCTTGTTGTACTTACTGGCTTTCGTAGAGAAACTGAAATTAACTTGAATTGACCACCTTTAATCAGCCAGACTGAACTGGTTCTTAATTGTATCAGGCAGTGATCATAAATCTTTGTTTCTCACTAGGAGGAGGGGACTGCGGCACTCGACCGGGCTGGTTTTTATTTTTTTGGAATGCAGGGAGATATTAGTGTCGAAATCAAAGCATGCTTGATTGGGAGAATTTTCAAAAGTGCCTCAATTTCCAGAGCTGCTCCCACACATGGTTGCTTGTGATACAGACCCAAACCTGAATCACTCTCCAGAGTGGATGAGGCCATCACACAGCTGTCGGCTTGATTGATCTGGGCAGGAAAGCCCAACATGCGGCCGTGGACTGCTTTCTGAGATTCTAAGAGCATCCAGGAAATTTAGCTTGAGAGTTAATAGAGAACATTGGGAACGCACAATGTTGGATAGCGTTCCCTGAAAGTTCTTTCGAAATTATCAAAAGGTGTTCCTACAATAACATTAGAATGTTATTTAACGTTAAATATCATATATATCAAAAATATTATTCTAACATTGTTAGTGGAATGTTTTAACATTACAGAATTAAAAAAGTCATTTTAATAACCAAGCAATATTGTTAATAGAATGTTTCTAGAACATTTAAAAGTAACATTTTAATGTTTTTGTTACTTATTGGAAATGTTAGAGAAACATTCTTACCACCTGAAATTGTAGTTGGGCTTACTTAGTGGATTGTGTATTCACATTCTCTAGATGGTGTTATACTTGACATTGTGATGGCAGGAGACTGGAGTGTTAATTTAGTGTTGTGAATATACTGTAGCTGCTATGGGAACATGATCCATTATGGTAGTTTTCAGTTCTAGACATTAAACCCACAGGACAGAATTAAGAAGTGCTAATTGATTAATAGCAAATTGATGTTTTGTGGAGTGAGACTGTTCTGTTAGGTTAACATCTATGGCCAGTTTAACTGTGAGGCAAGTATCATTTGTGTCCTTTAATGCATACACTTTAAATGTACTTTATCATAATGTATGTATTAATCATTAATTAATTATAAATAATTTATTTATTGCCTTATGATGGAAGTGTATTTTATATAAATATTTCAATGATTTCTGGATGTCTGTATAAGTAGTAAAAGGGAAAAATATTATAACAATATTAAAACCAAACCTTAGAATGTGATACAAACATGATACACTAGATTTACACATTTAGAATAATCATATTTATATGAAAACCATCTTATATTAAAACAAGTTATTTTTTTTCCTTAGATATATGTTAATTTATTATTTAATTCTCACCACTTACCTACCTCACAAAATAGGTAGGTAAAAGATAAGCATAAAAGATTAGCAAGCCATGGTAATCAAATGTAGCATGACTCGCCCTAGATGCATATCTGTTGTTGGTAATGCTTATGTCATTCATATAATTCCCTCATGAAGTTGTCTTGTAACTGCAAATAACTACAAATAAAGGTGATCCTCCACTGGCCTTATGAACTCCAGTCTGTGGGGAATGACCAGATGTTGCAGTGCACACGTAAAACTGCTAGAAGCAGCCTCATTATTCAATAATAACCCACATGAGCCCACATGCACAGCCTTTTGAAGCGTGTTTAGTGATGTCTGCTTTACGAATTCTTGACGTCAGAGGGATAGTATCATAGTCATATGGCGGGTTGTGAGAAAGACACTGATTTTCTAAAAATAGATGGTGTGAAACTAGGCCAGAGCGCAGAGCAGGCAGCTGGCACACAGGAAGATAATACTGTAGTTTTGTTTTTTGTTTTTTTTTCCCATTTGTTTCAGCATCCAGTGGAGACCTTGCAACATAATGCTTTTCAACAGTGCTTCCTGTCATTGCCCAAACACACAGTAGGTGTCATTGCCCAAACACACAGTAGGTGTGCGCTCTTAGATCTGTGGGATGTGTTCATTTCAGATAATGGTGGTCCCTATTACTTCTGTGTGCTGACTCCCAACCATTTTTACAGGAATTTAAGTGTGTGTTACAATTTTATTTTACATTTTGTCAAGAGATGAGGCAATATGTGGTTAATTTGTGGTTAAACATACTAAGGAAAATTCACTAAATAGTCTACACTAAATAGTCTACTAGACTACAAATAACTATGTAGATTTAAGTTGGGTAGCCTATATAATTACATGTGTATACATGTTTCACTAAGGCATATGCTTAATGTCTATGTGCATTTTGTATGTAAATATTTATTGCATCCTATTCACTGTACAAATGTCAATGTTATTTACATGCAGCATTCAACATCACGGTAGCCTGGATGGAAAGCATCTGGTTAACAGAATTGTATTCAAAAAATGTTTGTGTACGTGTATTGATCATGATATCAGGAATTAATCAAATTAAGAGCAAATCATAGAACGCCATTCTAACCATGCATATAACCACATGCTCAGTGTAGTTGAGCATGTTTTCTGCATTTAATAAAGCCGATCCTGGTGTCTGCATCACGGTGGTGAAGTAGTGCTATGCATTCTGCAGTAGGCTGCTGCATCCTTTAAAAACTAGCAATCATAAGCAACCAGCAAAACTGGGATTTGCACCATGCAAATTGCATTCAGAACTACATTTATGGGTGTGTTTGAGCCATTACCTGATTTGCATAATTCATGTAACGAATGGCACACTAAAACAATGCAGACATTGTGTGCAAATAATCGTGCATGTAACTTTCAGCGGGCGCAATTCATTAGTGAATTTTCCTCACTGTGATACCTCTTCTGTATCAGGGTTACTTCAGTAGCTGACATGTAAGGAGCCTTTGCCAAGTGTGAACTATAAAACAGCAGCAAACAGTAGAAAGCACGAAAGAGCTTCAATGAGAATATCTAAGTGTGTGCAGAAATTGCATCCTTGAAGTGCTTGGTAAGTGAAGATCAGTGCTGGAAACATCATCAGCCAACCACACTGCAGTGTAGCAGAACTGAGTTCTACTGCTTAGAGCTGAAATCAATAATAGGCACTCTGCCTCATCAGTCGCCTACACATCTTTGAGATGTAATATAAAGTAATGCCTAGATGAGGGTATTTTTGTCTACAAAATTGGTTGGAAATGCACGTCTAAGATCCTTCTACGCACACCAAGCGAGTCACTGGTGTTGTGCAAATTGCTTCTGTTGGAGCAAGGTGAATGATTACAATGCCTCACCTTGAATTTGATTTGCTCGAAAGCATCAGTCTCGCATGGCAAGGATTTTATTTTTCTTCCTGACAGCTTTCTGTATGCGTGTGGTTGATGATGCAACCTCAAATGATCTACCAAACTTGCCTATATCACTCGTTCATTTTTCTCCTTGATGCAGCTCCCCCAAGTGTGAGGATCATCCACTCCGGTCACGCATGCAACATAGAGGAGGAGCGGTACACTGAGAGGGTGTACACTATCCGAGAGGGGGAGACTCTGGAGCTGACCTGTCTGGTCTCAGGGCATCCACGGCCACAGGTGAGCTTCTTGGTGTTTACTAACCTCTGACCCTTCCATTATCAGCGTGAGGCTGCGTGTAGCCCACGTACCTCTGCATCACTTTCTGTGGGTGGAATAAGATGCACACAAAGGTAAACAGAATATTATTGTTTCTGAAGGAAAAAAAATGATTGAGAAAATGTTTTTGTTGAGAATCTTTGCTTCTGACTAAATAAACAACTGAAAAAAAATACAATTTAGTGGAAAAAAGACTGTAATAAAAACAAATGAAAAAATACCAATAAAGAGTGAAAATGACTGCAAAATGGAAAGTGAATTTGTGGCACACATCGACTTAAATAGCAAGGCATCCTGTGACGTTTGGAAAAATACAATACACTGGCATTTGATACTCAAACTGGTTTATTGCAATTTATTACTTGCAATTAAGTACTGATATGATAGAGGGAAAACCGGATTATATTTCACTCAAATATGTCCATGCAGCTAGCAGGTTAATTTATAACATGGGTTATGAAATCCCTCCCCTAGTCATAGAATAGTAAATTGTCTTAGTATCACTTTGTAATTTCCATTACTTTTTAAACTTTCATTATTTCATCAGTATTTCATTATTTTATTATACAGGGGCAGCTGTGGCCGACTGGTTAGTGAGTCGGGCTTGTAACCAGAAGATTGCTGGTTTGATTCCAACACTGGCAGGTAGCAACTGAAGTGCCCCTAAGAAAGGCGCCCACTGTTTTATTCATGATAACTAAAGTAGATAATTAAGATAGATAGCATAAAGTGAAGTAAAATATTAGCTATTCTGTTTTATATATCTTCTTCACAAACCACCTGTTCTATGTTGACAGACCACTAGGGGTCCAGTAGCAATACACTAATTTATAACATAAATTTATAACATTATACATACATTTGTGATGTGACAAAATAAGCTGGACTTACAGTAGGTTGTTTTAATACAACAAAACCTAAGTCAAGTTTATGTCTCTCAGCTCAAATGGATCCTACATGATTATTACAGAAAGATACCAAAATAACACAGTGATGTTCCACGTGCATATTCATCTGTTATGCTTCCAAACTCACTGTAACACTCTCCATTTCACCCTTACTAAAGTGGTTCTAATTTTCTCAATGCCCCTCTCTTCAGCGTGTCTTGCAGAGGGCTTATCAGTCCCATAGCCTGTGTGTGGTTACAGATAGACAGCACTCTACACCTCTCATCTCAGTCTCGCTGATGCATTTTCAGTGGAGGGAAAGAGCAGCCCCAGTGAGCGAGTGCAGAGAGGAGACAGCCACAGGGGAAATCACAGAATCTGCGCAACTGCAGAAGATCTCAGAGATTCCCTGTGGATGTCTGTCAGACCTCAGACGCTAGCAAGAGTCCTACATTCTAAATGTTTACTTAGAAATCCTCCTGACTGTGTAGTGTCATAGTCGTGAGGTAAGCCTTTATTTGGCATTCTCCTCACGGTTTGTGTAAGAAAATAGCTTTTTTTAATGGCCGTCTTTAACTTTTGTTTGTCACTAATGCAGGAAGAGTTTTGCATTACATGTATACGTGGGTTTATATTAACCCTATAATATATGAATTAGTCAAAAAAAGAATTTGAAACAAATTTCGATGGATAATATTTATGTAGGGGTCCTGTTTAGGTTTGTTACATTTTAAAGTAACACTGTTTGTAAAAGAATCAATTTATTTATTTACATTTATTTTAAAATTAATTTATTTAAATATTACTGGTAAAATTGAGTGACGTTTTTGAAATTTTTTATTTTTTTATTTTTTACAATTTAATAATACTAAACGTTGATGTAACAGACATTAGGTTCTTAACTTAGGTTCTACTTTAAAAAGAAAACATTGAAACTAGATTCATTAATAATGGATAATGAACATGTGATAACTACAATAATCTCTAAAGTGGCGGTATTCACTGCATCTGTATCCACAACAATTATATCATCAGAAGTTTACACAGTGTTGCTCATAGGCAGCAAAAGTATGTAAGCCATTATAATTGCCTCATAATAATACTAATAAAAATGTTACGACTTCTAAATGAAAGTGTTTTCAAATGAAAATTAATCACTAACAAACGTGAATGACATTTTTGATGGCTGAAAAATCAATACAAATGCTTTTCTAAGGGCACTTCTCCAGAGCAAAAATGTGTGTCATGCCAGAAAAAGATTTTAACACCCTGACACAGTGAGACCAAAACAATGATTGCTATTGGCTATTCCATGGTTTAAGTCATCCTTTCATTATTAACTATTTTATTGCCATACAATATCTATTATGTGCATAAAAATGAAAATGTTACCCAAGGTTGAAGGAAACAGAAGAGCTAATTGTGGGATTTGCAGTTGCTTGCTGTTGCATATTCCGATTCTTCTGATTCTGTCTCCAAATAAATTGAAACAGGAAATTACTGTAATGAAAAGCTTTAAAAGTTTTGTCAATTACACTGTGCCAGTGTAGGTTAGTCAGCTCCTACAACATGAAACAGAAACATGGACAAACTTGTAGAAAAGTACAATTAATTTATCACTTTAAAGTGCTAAATTCTGAGTTTCATGATTGATAATTTTGGCGATTTGCTGTTTTAATTGTTTAAACAAGCTGTCGCCAAGAGGTTTTTTTTGGCTGAGGAACCCTAATGCATTTTGAATGCTGTGTGTTGATTTTTCCTCCCAGCTCTCCTTGTAAATAGAGTATTTTTGCTGGTGGCCTCATTTTAAATAAATGAACTTGTACCAATGTCTCATCTCTGGTTTTGCTGACTCGTTTATCTTGTGCGTAAATGAATCTACTTTTTGGCTTTAAAGCAATCTTGCCATCCCTGTTTTGAGAAAATTAATCACAGTGAACTTCTGAATAATGACAGTATTTTCAGACCTAATTAGTTGGTGTATGAAGTAGTGCAGTTAGAAGTTGGACAGTATACCATAGCACCGGTTAAACATTTATTATCCATTCATTAAACTCTTTAAAACAGCACAAACAGAACCAGCAGAGCTCATATCTGTAAGACAGTGCAAACACAACATTGTACAGTCTTGTGCTGTATGGTCCTGTATGTTGCCATCGTGGACACACTGTCATACACCATTTTTACACTTATGTTCTAAAAGTATACTTAATGCATACTATACTTCGTAACTATAGGTAACCATACAGTATTCAAGAAATACCTGGATGGTCTACTGCTTCTGCTGATACTTATGTTGAAGTATGCAACGGAGTGATGTCATTTTGCAAGATATCATGTCATCTTATAATTAAAGCTTGCCGGAACCAATATGTCAGTAAAGTTAAGAGAAACTTGGCAAAAGTACTTTAACTACAGTCATGTCTACTTAAAATATAGCTATCAAATTATGTTATACAATCACAGTAATTTTTACCTTGCACAAATTCATAAATTTGAACAGATACATTTACGATTAAATCAACTACAAATATGAAATCCCATAATTTCTAAATCCCATGATTTCTATACCTGAGTTGGTTTTCTTTTATATGTTTGAAAACATTAGAGCAGAACCTTCCAGTAAACTGACTGATTGAATGACTGCATATAAATGAAACTAGACGTATCAAGGCAGAAGTGTTCTTACGTCTTGGTATTCTCAGTCTAGGGCTCCAAATCCAGATTAGACACACTGACTGTGTGTTTTAATGAATAATTATATAGGACTGTTCCAAAATCTCACTTAGTCAAATTAGCACCAGGGTCATCAGTTCTCTGGCCATGCAGCAGTGAAATATTCATTTACATTGAGTAACATTAATCAGTAATTACTGTGGGCCTTTAAAACATCCTTTTCTAAGGTTTGGCCAGTACTTTTGTTTCAATTCCTCCCACACACAATGAGAGTCAGAGCAAGAGAAGCCCAGGACTGCTTTATGATAGACTGAGGGAGCTGGAGGCTATATATAGAGCTCTTTATGGGCACATTCTGTCTGCATTTGACATACTGGGCCTATCGTCACTGAACTCTCATCAGGGTCCTGGCTCAGGCAGTCTGAGGCACTGAGCCACTTAAAGCTCACAGTGAAAGAAATCCTGACTTGACAATTTTAAACAGAAAAAGACAGTTTTTTAGATAACAGCTTTATTTTTTGTCATCATTTTTCTTTTTGTAATATTTTTTTAAGTTATTAAACGCTTTAAAGATAATTTTCCAAATCACAATCACTGTAATTTTGCATTCTTAGACTTCTTACTGCAGCAAATAGATCTTTTTCAGCTTAAACTTTATTAGAACTGCCCACTTAGACAGGAAGAGTCACCTGACTGGTATTTAAATTAGTCAATCCCAGTTTGTTTGTTTTGTACATGCTGTTTAAGGGCGGGGTAAACCAAGATATACCACTATAATAGTCAGTTATGAAAACATTAATTAAATGTCACTCTCCATAAATTATTATACAGACAACCCAGTAAAAAGGCTAAAAATATGCAGATACTCTGAGTACCGTACTTTAAAAAACTGTGCCCTTATTTTATGTGAAGTCAGACATCAGATTAGCGCTTTTCCAGTTTTCTGTGCAATATGCATCAGACAGTTAGCATCTGTGGGCGGTCTGTGCCTTCTGAAGCTGTGACTGCAATGACTGTAATGTAAAAAAATTCCTATCTCCCCTTTCCCCGGAATAATATTTTCCTCTGTAGCGTGTGGCATGGGGTCTGGAGGTCTGTCATTTTCACAGACTTATAACTATTTATGGTGGCACTATGGCTGTGAAGACAGTGTGTTGCCTTCAGATTGTTTTTACTTCTCACCCCCATCCTATTGTTTGAATCATGATCTCTAGAAACACACAAATATATTATAAGACACAGAGACTTTTGATTTATTTGTGTTACTTTATTTGATACAGTTTTGAAGTCTTAGCAGATGTCTTTTTAATGAGCCATTTGATCTCACTGAGTTGAATCTGAGGGATAACAATAATCTCATTAGAATCTGAGTAACTTTATTGCTCAAACATTTTGTTTTATAGTGTAGCTGATTATTAACGTCCTTATAATAGTCACACAAGTGTACAAAATAATTTAATTAAAATGAACAGATTTACATTTAAATAAATAGTTCGCTCAAAAATTATAATTATGTCGTCATTAACTCACCCTCAAGTCATTCCAAACCCATTTGACTTTCTTTCCTTCGAGAAACACAAAAGAAGTTTACAGTGCAAAAAATGTTTGTGCTGCTCTTTTCCGGACATTGAAAGCACACATAAAAGTATTTTTCAAGTCTTCTGAGGCCTTTTGATGTCTGGAATACACCGAAATTACAGTCAATGATGACAGAATTTTAATTTGATGTTACTTTTCCTTTAAGAATACTTGTACAGGAAATATAGATGGCGTACACTCATTCAAGTCTTAAATGAACTGAGGAGACTGTATGCTGTACATGGTGTCTTCAAGATCAGACTGGGTATTGTATTGAATTGCTCTAACATAATGTACAGATGATTACCCTGTTCCACTTTCTCACCTCTGAAAGTTAGAATTCCTCTTTCTGTGCTGTCAGCTATAGTCTACCTCAACACATGCAGACATACTGGGCTAAGCACTTTTCTTTAGCTGCCTTATTTACTGTTCCAGCTTACAAAGAAAGCCGGCGTAACAAAGCCCCATGAATTTCAATACGCCGTTATTCCTGACCAACATCCAGTTTGTACATAAACAAATCTGCCCGTCCTCCATCCCCAGCAAAGCATGAAATGGATTTCATTCAGCCCCTTCCAAAGGTTAAGATTCTCTTGGATTTTTAGACTTAAGCCACTAGTTTATTTTCCTAGACTGAGGGCTAGGCAAAAAGCTGAAAATGCTTCCAATTATGAAGGAGAGGAACTAATATTTGGGGTGAGGATATTGTGACTTGCAAGAAGAAGGCGGAGCATTGATCTTTGTAGCTGGACTGGCCCCGCCTTTCAGGTTTTTGAGCAGCAGGGTTGATAAAGGAGGGTTCTGTTGTAATGTAGGTCATCTACACAGTAAGTCTCACTCAGGACTGACTAAGGCCAAGCCAGGCCTGAATGGCCAATTTGCTCCACTTGCCTGGCTGGTTGGCAGATAGAGTGTACACAGAAAGCTGCAGAACCTCTCTCTATCACTCTCTCTCTCTTTCTGTCTGTCTCTCTCTGCCTCCAGCTTTCTCTCCTTGGTCTCTCCATGCATCCCTCAGGGTTACACTATATTTGTGTGTGAGTGTTTGTTTGTCTTGATGACATAAACATGAGGTAATTACTATTTGGTATATACACAATGTTTGTTTAACTTGTAAAATTTACAAATTTTAATCAGGGAATTAAATCAGATGTTAAAGGAATAAAAAACATGATGGATGCAGTAATATTCTTTATTGTGGCCCTAATGTATGTACTGTATTTAGTTTCACTATTTGTCCTGCTAATTAGCAGCACTTTGGAATTTTAAAACGTTGTAAAATTCAGGTTTGAAGTCAATAGGACATTCACCCAATGTTTTTAATTGGACTTTCTAAATTGCCCACAATACCACTGGGATACAATGGAATGCTCCAGCAGTATCATAATGGTGTCCTCTGCCTTTAGTCAATGTGCCAATATGCTTAACCTCCTCACTCTGTTTCCTACACAAATGAGCAACCTGTGATTTATAAATCATTCTCTTCCTCTGGATCACAGACACAACGTGTGTGAAGTTTATTTATCATGTTTCAGAAGAAATATTGACAGGCTGATTGATGCGTTTGAACTGTTCAATCTCGAGGATGGGAATTTAGCCAATGAAACATGAGTGCATAAGTAATTTGTTCTTTTTGACCTATTTGTTTCCTCTTTGCCTCCACTTTTAGATACGATGGACCAAGACAGCAGGCAGCGCTACTGACCGTTCCCAGGACTCCAGCGTATTCAACGAGACACTGCGCATAACCCGAATCCAGAGGCACCAGGGCGGCCGCTATTACTGTAAGGCTGAGAATGGCCTTGGCACCCCGGCCATCAAATCCATTCGTGTGGACGTCTACTGTGAGTTAACAAGCTCTTCCGCCTGTCGGCAGAAAGCCGCACACTTGACACGTGCTCTCGCGAGTCAACAATAGCTTGATATTAGCCTTTTCTGACTATCTTTGCATCTCTCTTTGGCTTTTAAGACAGATACTCAACCTTGATCCAGCACTCCACTTAAATCCTTAAGTTATGAATCAAGAATAATCAGCTGGAAAGTGATAGACGTTGCTGTATTGCAGAACATTCTCAGATCTGTTTTTTAAACTAAGAAGAGCTATATTTCTAATGGTAGCATTGCAACAAAGTATTATATCGATAACTGAGCATTAGAACGATACTATAACAATTATTAAAATGATTGAGTATTTTAATTAGATGAAAGCACAAAAATATAAAATGTTTTATTAAAAAACTAAATTAAATGGTTGTAGCTTATATGTATTATGCTAATGAAAAAAGTTCATTTTCACCTGTTACATGTAACATACACTTCTCTATGTGAGTACAACAAATGCAGTGTACTATGGTAGTTTAATCCTTTACTCATTTTGAATGCTTGTTGTATAAAAAATGCTGCAAAAAAAGCAGGCATAGTAATGTAAATAATTTATCATAACCGGATGACATTCCAGCATTGTTTATAATAGGCTAGAATGCTAATACATTTTCCACTAACTGCTTAGAGTGAGACAGAGGCACAAATCTCAACTATTTATTACACCACTACTTTGGCACAATATTTGAATTAAACAAAAAGGTTTTGAACAAAACAGGGTGATATAGTGGCTAAAGCTCAGGACTGGTAACCAGACTGTTTCCGACTCACACATAGGAGGTTTATAAAACTTGGAGAAAGTTATGTGTTAGCATTACATTTATATCTCAATTGAAGTGGCTCGGTGGTGTAGGACCCCCCGGAAATATGTGACTGGAAATCTGCCATTTTGCTAACAGGCATTCTAGTTTGCTTCTAAAAAAGTGTATTTTGTTAATGTGAGCCCATTTTTGTATGGCCATGAATGAAGAAAGATACTCTTTTGCAACCAGATGGTGTATTTACGGCATCTACCAGTGGGTGCTAACTGGGCCATGCTTACCAGCCAAACCCTGACCTCCTGTTTTGAGCCAATCTAGCAATGAGCTATAACCTTTGTGCCCTTGAGCAATTATTGTCCCTGCAACAAATGCACTGCAAGTTGCTTTGGATAACAGCATCTGCTAAATAACTACTTACAAAACACTTTATCCACTTATGAGGTCATTTAACGGTCTAGAACAAAATGTGTTAATGACAATGGCGAGCACAGATGCACAAGAAAACAATATTAAGGCTGAATTTACAGCACCGTGGGATAAAGGAAGTTGTGTGCTTGCAGTCTAAATTAAATGTGAAATATTACAAATATAATGAATAGACAGTATGCCTTTCTGTTGCTTTGTCAATGCTTACTAAAAGCAAAAATGCAACCAATATAATCCAATTCACAGACCAGTGACTCTTATTAGCTTCTTCTTTCTGATGAAATTAAATTAAAGACACTTATGAATTAGTCTGAGCGGTTTTGAATTCATCAGACTCATTCACTGAAATGGAAGTTATTACTTTCAGTGTTCAGTTATGTCTGACTCTAAACAGAACTGTTACTGTTATTTGTACTACAGACTGGGGAGACTTAAATCAGTGTAATTACTGACTGGTATTTTATGTGACAATGTGTAGTTAAAGATACACATTACATTTACATTTAGTCATTTTGCAGACGCTTTCATCCGAAGCGACTTACAAATGGGAAACATGCAATTCATGCAATTCATCTCACAAGAGCTAATGTTGTTAGCTCTTGTGAGATGCTTGGTGAGATGCTTGAAGAGTAGAGATGAAAAGTAGGTATTTTTAAAACAAAATTAAAACAGAATTTGATTGAAATAAATTAATGAATAACATTCATTTAAATTTATTATTAAACAAATAAAAAATAAATGTATTATTGAACCATTTTTATTTATTAGTAGCATTTAAAATATTGTAAGGGCCATTAATTGAATTGCCTTTTTGCCACCTGTGCTGCATTAAATGCAACAATTGTATTGCATTAATTTTTGATGTGATATGTTTTTTTAATCTGAAAAGATCACCATTTGGATCTGCTTTGGGCAAATAAATGCAATAAAAATAGTTCTTTGCAATTCTTATTTCCAAATATTTAAGTAATAAATAACAAATAATTTAAAGGAATTTTAAATTTAAAACAAATCTAAACCAGAATCAGTTATTAGTTTAAAGTTATTAGTAATTAGTTTTCAAAGTCAAATAAACACCCACTGATGTTATATGAGAGCCTTTCCTCTGTATATTCCAGCCTTTTCAATGTTCCATTACCGCATTATGTTTGAAATCAGTTACCTCCAATGTGATCAGACATTTTTGTAATACCTGGGCTTAAATGAAGCATGTTTTGTTCAGTGTTTTTTCTTGTGTAGTTCAGTTCCTAGGCCATCAAAAGCCAAACAGCATTTATTACACCTCACCATAAGTACTGTACTGTATGTGTGTGCATATCTGTTCTCTTTCAAATGCATGTCTTAAAATAGCTGAGGAAATGCATAAAACAGTGGATTTAATGAATGAGGGAAATGACTGATATGAAAATGAGGAATACACTTCAAAGCAGTGCTGTCGTCAGTACATTACCTCCAGAATTTTTTGAGTTTCAAAGGTTTATTCATCTGCTGTTGAAACCATCAAAAGCTATCATGGCCTGTCAAAAAAGGAGTCGTGTTCCCTGCAGACATGAAGAAGCCATAGATGTTGTAAAGTGATTTACGGTAGAGCGGAGAGATGAATAGGAGCAGCGATGGACGGTGGCAGGCGGCATTGCCGTGGGGAGGCAGTGAGGAGCAAGTCATTACCCTTGAATTAGAGAACAAGCCTCAGCTTGTCATTTTTATTCCAGCTTCTCGGTGGACTGTTCGTGGGTGGGCACTTGCTTTTATTGATAAGAGCCACGCTTCTCCTAATGCAGTGATCAAAGCTCAAAAGCATGTCAATGATAAAGAACAGCCAACATGCTGCTGATAAACAAGTGAACCCTTTGATCTGGAGTGACACCATTGTCTTGTAAGGCACCACTCGATATTCATTTGTTTAAGGTGATCGTAAAGGTGACTGGAGGTGTTGAAGTGGTTATCAGAATCAGACTTTAATTTTGAAAATCCCATCCCTGAATAATGAATAAATCCATGTTTCTTGACATTCATCATTCAAGTTAATCATGTTAATTAACTTAAAAAGTTAAACAAGTGGCTGCCCTGAGTAAAAGGCCAGCTTATGCTGCATTCCAAATAAAGTCGGACATGGAATACCCAAGTTTAGATTCCCCCATTTTAACCTCAAAGTATTCCAGGCAATTTAAAGTCACACTCAAATGTAAGCATATGCTGGTGACCAGCCATACTGGTCTTAATAGCAGGCTGGACAGCTTTATGCTAATAATTCTAGAACATTTGTGGTTTGGTATGCAGATCTTACCTGCCACACAGGAAATCTGGAGTCCTTCCAATTCTGTCTGTTTAGGAGGCATGCCGATTACTCTTCAGAGACAGCAGAAATAAAGGTTTTAAAAGGCATGTTTTACTGACAGGTGGAGAGTTTACTAGCAGCCAGAATTACTGTGAGCTGAGGAAGGTTTTTAGCTGAGTTTTTAGCTTTGAGGGCAGTAAAGGCACATGGCTTCTCACTGGAGCACTCTGCAGTAATTATTGTAGCTCTTCAAAAAAAAAATCACAGTTTTAAAAAAATACTTGCAACTGAAGTGTCAAAACTCAGACACCTGAGTGGTTGTTCATTTGAGACATTATGTACGCTGTTAATGCATGTGTGTTTTGCAGCTCATTTGAGGGGGGTTTAAGTTTTCAGGTGTAATAATTTACAGATTGAACCAATTAAAATGCTAAACAAAACTTCAGCATATTTGTAGTTTATGTAGATTTTATCAAAATGTTAAGATGGACTGCATACAGTTTGAGTGTTTTAAAACAAATTACATCTGATCTCAATAAAATACTTGCAATAAACTTTAATTTAATGAGTGAATATTTAAGATGTAAAAGTTATGTATATTTAAGTTTAACTGTACATACAATATGCATTTAGGCATTTGGTAGGCTCTTATATCCAGTGCATCAAAGGCGTGTGTTCCTTGGGAATTGAACCCATGACCTTGGCGTGGATACAGTAGCAACTATTTAAGCTACAGGAATTGTGAAAAATTGACTTAAGTCAATGCACTTTGCTAAGTTTAGTTTTTTATGAGCTTAGTTCCTAAATTAGGTAGTTTTTGGCTTGTCAAGCAATCCGGGGAATTGGTTCTTCCATGAGCAGCTTGGAAAGGAACAGTGAAACACAGCTGATTAAAATGACTTCAGATACAGTGAACATTTGGAACTCTTACATGAATGCATTAAGTCAACGCTTTTCTCTTACACTTAATTAAAAGTATATATTTTCACTGTGTTTCCAGGGAATTGAACCCATGACTTTAGCATTGTTACCATCATGTGCTTGCACTTACAAAGAATTTTCCTTGCTAAATGAAGCTTCCAGTACACGCATACAAAAAAACCCAGCAAGTATAAAGTAAGTATTAGGACACAATTAGTCTTGTATAGATTTGGTATTCGGTAAATATACATGGTTACAGATGCGATGTACAAGCTAAAGGAACCCACTTGAAATTATATAATAATAATTATCGCAGTGATAATTACCACAATTTAACATTTTTCTAATATATTCATGAATAATTTAATGCTAGTGATGGGACACGCCTGTTTCTGGTTTCTGTAAGACTGTGCCATATGTGTTTGTCTAGACTAGAGCATCTAACATATGTCTTTCATCAATTGAGGCATACAGTCTAAATATATTGTATTTGTTTACCCGTGACCTAGATTTCAATTTATTTACATT
This sequence comes from Chromobotia macracanthus, assembly GCA_036877525.1. Classification (NCBI taxonomy): domain Eukaryota; kingdom Metazoa; phylum Chordata; class Actinopteri; order Cypriniformes; family Botiidae; genus Chromobotia; species Chromobotia macracanthus. The sequence goes on along the minus strand of JAZGTH010000060.1, from coordinate 1,710,140 downwards.
CTGTCATATTTCACATCCATACTTCTGTCATCTTCATGCAATCTTCACTCACTCTTATTTCAAACCCTATATACAAAGACTCTTGCTCTCTAGAGGTTATATCATATATTATTCCCAGTATTATTCCAGTATTATTAAATATTCCCATATACACAATCTACAGCATTAATATTACTATCAGGGTAACAATTGTAAGATGCCTGTTGAATACATCCATTGCAACAGAAGTCTGTATCAGGGAGTTGCTGGAACAATGTGACCAACCCATCCACTTGAATTTCAGATTTAGATGACCCCATCGTGACGGTCCACCAGAGTATAGGAGAGGCAAAAGAACAGTTCTACTATGAGAGAACAGTGTTCCTGCGGTGTGCTGCCAATTCTAATCCCCCAGTGCGCTATAGCTGGAGACGGGGGAGAGAGTTTCTGTCCCAGGGTTCTGACAAAGGTGTGGAGATCTATGAGCCTTTCTTCACACAGGTAAGACATTAGTTCATTTGTATACAAAGCGGTGATATCAGTTGATGGTCCATGTATGCATTACCGCATATGAAGGTACAGTATGGTACAAAATAAGTCATATTATTTAAGTTTCTTTCTTTCTTTTGGAGATTCAATAAAGAAGTGGTTTATTTGCAGTATGAAATAGCCATGTTGAAAAGTTTACTGGGTATACAGAGAACTAAATACTTTACAAATTAAATGTTTTTAATCTCATTCGATTATTTTTCTTATTTTCTTACTCTTAACTTAATAGTAGCAAACCCTAAATAAGCCTACAGCTTCAGGTTGTGTTATACTTGAGATCAAGCTAAAGTGCGTAATTTTTTTAATGGTAAAATACTTTATTCTGTCTTAGCTTAATGCAGAGGCAGCTATGCAAGTAAGCCATTTGAAGGCTGATTTCCCCCAGAAGGGAGAACACTGTGGCTCAGTGGTGCTTGCGACAAGTTGCTTGACAACCCCAAACATCTAAACTCCGCTACAACACCCCTTAATAATGATTTTCTTTTCATTTTTGGGTCGACTTTACTGTTTTTTCACATTAATTTGTTTCTTCGTCACACATGTAAATATGTGAAACAGCCCTGACACGTTTGAATTAATGTGTGTGTGATGTGAAAAATCTGTGACATTAATCACATCATTGCTGACATCAGTTCTACATTTAACCCCTGGTAACACTAATAAAAAGCATGGCTTTAAAACTTTAGATAAACTTCATTGCTCTTGCATGAAAGTTGCCATTATGAGAGAGGGACAGCCTATCATGAGAGACAAAGAGCAAGCAACACTGTGACATCAGCAGTGTTATCTGGTCCAGAAGGGAGCACATCAGATCTGACAGAACTGCTTTCAAAACACAGCTGATTGTCACACCTGATACAGCACAGTGATTGGCCCGTCTCGGTAATTAGTCATAAGATAAGGATATTTTAGGACCCGTTTCAATCTTTTTTATTCCCCACAGAGAATCAATCACGGAACATTAGCCTGTGCACTTACAGGAGATTTTGCATGTTATTTGGAACAGCCTTTATTCATCCATCACCCCCTGCAGAACTATGAATATGAAATTAATGCGCTGCAACGTTCTGACGGTGTGTCGGGTTAGCAAGCGGATCAACACCCTAAATAATGTCAAAGTTCCTGGCACTCATATTTCTGAAATCAAATGGTGTCACTATAACTGATGAAGAAATTGTAGATGCTGTTAATAGAAATTGACCTAATATGGACTAGGTTATTTGTTGACAGACCTTTTTGAATTGCAATAATACTGGGCTTGTACAGTGAGAACTCTTTTGAACACTGTAAGATTGATTAATTAATGAGGATAGCTGTCCAAAAAGAGCAATTTATTTCAAGATCAAAACACATCCAAAGTAGTTTTCGAAGTCCATCAATGAAGATATGTGTAAACTGTGACTTTGTGGGTAAACTTTTTTTTTGAACGCCTCGTTAACTATGGTCAAAACAATGTTTATACAGTATGTTCAGTATACAGAAGGCAAGTTTTTACTTTATGAGAACACTACTAGAAAGAATGAGACCTTTAAAGAGACTGTTAATATTTACTCACACTCATGTTGCTTTGAAAGTTGTTTGGCAGAATAATGAGCTCCAAAATCACAATAAACAAACAGACCATAAAAGTACCACAACTGAGTGGTCTGCCTGAAATTCAGTGGTCTCAAATCAATTGTGTTTTAAATATGCGTATTGAAAAATACAAAATTGCAGTCTGTTCTTCACACAAAGGTTTAATAGGGCCTCAGAGGACATAACATATTGGTCTATTAGAAGATTTTCATAGTGCTTCTTGTCATTTTTGGAGCTTGACAGCCTATGGTCGTTATTCACTTTTATTGCATACTTTGAAATGCCATAAGGGCAAGTAAATGATTACAAAATTTTCACTTTTGAATGAACTAGCCCTTTAATGTCTGTTTGTTTATTTGTTTGTTTGTTTATAGAGAGTGTCTCATTTTTCCCAGGCTTATCAGCATGTCCAGACGAGTCAACGTCTATCACATTAATATTCACACATAAGAATTACAAAAACTTAAGGGAACTTAAAAGTTAAGGGAACTTTAATTCTTTTCACAGGGTGAGACCAAGATCCTCAAATTAAAGAACCTACGTCCTCAGGATTATGCCAACTACACGTGCACAGCCTCTGTTCGCAGCGTCTGTGGCATCCCTGACAAGAGCGTTCTCTTCCGCCTCACCAACAAAACAGGTGTGAGCCATATCAAACCTCTTCTTGGTCTATCACATTGTCTGTTATTTTAGTCTTTCTGCTATGTTTGAACCGTCCGACGAGTTAAAAGTACACGCAACCAACTGACAGTGCAGAAAACCGCTTTCAGAAAGCAAGTGCCCTGTGGCTTTTGTCACCACAAGTGCTGTGTGGTCTGCTAATCAACAAGCTGTGAGTGGTGCATGTGTTATTGCCTATGTTATGCCTGGTATATTTAAAGGCCTGCTAGTGCTTTTTCCTCTTCTGTGTTCTGTTGATGGCTGGAAAAACTGCCGGGGGCTGATGTTTTTACCACTGGACTATCAGTTAATTCAGTTCATGGCAAAACCATATTCTTAAGGAAATGGCCCAGCGGCTCCCTGTGCTTCTTATCTGTCTCTGTGGACTTCACTTGCTACTGCAGTTAAGACCTGACCTTTACGGAATCCATTAGAGAATGAACGGAGTCGGCAGACCTTTTCCTCTGGCCATCTCTGTTTCTCAATCTTCTACCCACACTTCCTCTGCTCTAATTTTTTTGTGCCATCCTTCTCTCTCACTTTTTTCCCATCTCTCAGCGTATTTCTGGCAACACGTTGGTTGATGATGATCGCGGCAGAATCCCGTGGCTTGACTGATTGCTTTGCCAACTTGAAGGCCCTTACAGCACAGCATGCTAGATCTCCTTTGGGAGGAGCCGTTAGAGGAATGCTTTGATTGTGTGTGACATGAGCTGGTAGATTGAATGTGGTCACCTGGTGCATTATGGGGCAAAGTAAAGCAATGTCTTTGGGTGTCTGCTGTGAAAAAAGAATGAGGCGAGAAAATATTCCACTTTTTCTTTTAGTGTAAATGCACTAGGTGACTAGGGCTGTGCAGTCTATTGAAATAAATGCAAGGGTGAATATTGTAATATGCGTATCGCAATGGTTTGCAATAACTGAATGATTTTAATTCTTCAAAAAGTCATGTATAGACAGGTTTAGGTTAATGCAGATAGCAGAGAGACGCATATCAGAATTTATAGTGATGATTTCTTTCCCCGGAAAGAATGTAAAATGATTTTGTATATCATATATCACATTATTTATCACATATCGCACTTTTCTTTAAAGTATAGAAAAGCCCCAGAGGTGACCCACCCTAAGTGTTACCAAGAAGTGATGGGACATAGTAAAATACGTGGATTCTTACTGTAATTACTTGCCTAAAAGCTGCCATGCCCCTGGTGTTTGTTGTAAACAAATATACATGCTAACTGTTTTAATATATTTAAAATCTATTAGCAATAGATAATGGTGTAATGATAATGTATGCTTGCATGTACTCTGGGTATGTGATTTTGTTTGATTAATTACCCCATTAGGTTTACGCAGGGGCATTGCTAAAATTCACAGGGTCTGGACCCCTGCCCTATAAAAAACATTATAGTTGAGAGTAGAATAAAATTGTATCTAGCTGAAGTAAAATAACTTTTAGATTTGCAGGGCAACACACATGCCATAAATCTACAATAACTTTCAGCAAATCAGAGTAATGGGCGACCATCACATAATTAATATTCATGAGCCAAAATTTAAAATACTCCCTTGTCATCCGGGTGAGAAAATAAGTTCTCACTTTTTCATAAAAACTCTGGATTAATCCTGCCTTTTTCATCCCAGCTTCTCCATCTATTAAGCTACTTGTGGAAGACCCCATTGTGGCCAACCCTGGGCAGACAGTGACGCTGGTCTGCATCATCTCTGGAGGAGAACCCAACCCAACCCTGACATGGGTAAGGAATGGTGAGGAGCTTCCAAAGAAGAGTGTTCTCAACGGAGGAACCCTCACCATACCGGCCATCACCATTGAAGAAGCTGGTGTTTACAGCTGTGTGGCCAGTAACAACGTGGGCAATCCTGCGAAGAAATCCACCAACATTGTTGTCAGAGGTGAGAAATGAGGCCTTGAGGCTTCTTAGTCATGTTTGATGTATCAAGCTGTGCTGCTGTCAATTTCAAGAGCCATCAGTGATGAGAACACCCGTTGTTTTATTGTTCCAGTGCGGAAAAAGTTTTACATCCCTCACGATTGGCTGTCAGCATTTTCCAAACTGCCTATCACAATTTATCAGTGCATAATGAATTACTTAATGATTATCATGGAAACAAAATGACAGTACTTGGGGAGTAATAAACATCTCAACAATATATGCATGAATGTAGTGTACAATTATGAGTAATGACTGTGATTTGATGAGTGAACATTTCTTCATTGTAATTCAAAGCTGTTGTCAGAGGACAAAGATGCTTAAACCGTTAAAATGTTATTAAAATATAAATATATGTCGACACCCCTTTTTAATTAAAGGGTTTGACTCTTTCAACTAAATAATCAAGCATACAGCCATGCAATCTCCTTAGACAAACATTTTTAGCAGAATGGGTGTACCTTTTTTGTTCTTGAATGACAATGCCCCTGCGCACAAAAGCAGAGCCCATAAAGAGAGTTTACTGAGTCTGGTGTGGATGTGAACATCCACTTGTGAACATCTTTAGGATTAACTGGAAAGCCAGCTGTGAGCCAGACCACATTGCCAAACATCAGTCTCTGACCTCACTGACACTCTTGTGTCTGAATGAGAGCAAATCTACACAGCCAAGTTTCAACATATAGTGAAACTTTGCCAATGGTTCTTCAAAAAATGGAAGTTAATCAGAAGTCCATGTTCCAATGAATTCACTTGGTTTTAAGATTAAATGTGCAAGCACATATAGGTGTTGCAATCATGTACATGTAAACAATTAAAATTTATGGTTCCTGAAAGTTCTTTGTTGGGGTGTGTGGTTCCATAAAGAACCTTGAACATCCACAGACACTTTCTGTGCACAAAATGTTCTTTGTTATGGAAAGGGGGTTCTACAGACTACAAAAAGGTAAGAGGGAGCCAAAAATAGTTCTTTTATGGCAATGCTGTGATAAAAGAAAACTCTAGCTTGTAGAGTTGTAGCTGAATTGGTAGAGCATTGTGTTACCAGCGCAAAGGTTGTGGGTTCGATTTCCAGGGAACACACATGCTTGAATGCACTGTAAGTCGTTTTGGATAAATGCGTAAATGTAAATGAAGAACCCTTTTAAGCATCTTCATTTCAGAAAATGTAATGTATTTTTGATAATTTGTCGAACGTTTTAAGGACTCTGCTCAGAAACGTGTTATACTAAATAGATAAGCCAACATCATTACCTAGTATAATGAATGGAATGAACATTTCCATGATTTTCACAAATTACATTTAGCCCAAAAAAAATAGTAAAATGGAGAGGATTTGCTTTTTCTGGCATCTGTGTGTATGTGTGGGATTCTTTATAAAGGAGCTTTATGATCCCCAGCTGGAGCAGCTGCTGTAGCTTCACAGTTACTCCGTCTCAAGTCTGATCCCCAGTGTGCACAAAAAGCTGTTTGCACATCTGGAGGTCCAGCTTTTAGCGTGAATCCCTTTCTGTCTGTCAACTCACAGCGCCGGGGAACACAGTGAGATTACGCATTTTCATGAGGCTGGGGTTCTGTGCGAAACCGGAGGGTAGGAGGCAAGTCAGATGTTTTGCCTGTGCTGAGGATCATCTTGGTGAAGCAGACAGGACAGGGGAAGAGGATCTTACAAAGAAAGAGAAATCTCTCATGTGCAGAGGGGTCATTACTGTTATGCAGTGTATGCCCCCATCATATTTGTCTTAAAATGTTGGATAAAACTTGTAATTAAAATTACAATGTTTATTTTTTATTTAAAAATTAAATGAGGGATTTTAAATATGTTTACTGTTTAGATTTAAATGTAGGCTTTCTTTTTGCAATGTCCACAGGTGCTTTGTTGTAATTGATACAGTAAAACAACTATTTCATAGGACATATTCCACATTTATGTTTTAAAAGGTATGTTTCAAGATATCAAGCACTGTTTGAAATGTTTTAATTGTCATCAATTTCACTTTCTTTTGGGTAAAGTATCATCTTTTTATTCTTTATTTTGATTCTAGTTTTTACTAAAAATTCCTTTCAATCTTACAGAAGTAAAATCATTTTTGTACTACAACACATACAAGGAATGACAATTTAATTCCCTTCTCACAATAAAGAAAAGTTTAGTTTGTAGTCAGTATCATTACCGAGAGCTTTTTTGTATATTATGACTAGTTTTAGAAGCCTGTTTATAAATGTCCTATTTATAATGTATTTGTTCAGATGATGTTGGTGTGGAGTAATGTCTATGATGATATATGCATGCTTTCAGTGAGCAGATGATTCTCATTATAAAGCTGATCTGTATCTTAAAAGCCTTTTGTGTGTCCCTGTGTTGTCTTGCTAGTGATTACTTGGCTACAAACTGAAATGTTCAACCTGATCTCATGAGGAATACAAGCATTTCTGCCAAACCTGGCATACATTATCCTACTAGCTGCTCACTCCCCAGCTCTGCTCCTGCCTGTATTGAAAATTTTAATTTAGGATACAAAAGCTCAACTTTGATTTTTTCAAATAGCTGTACAAGGCATTTCTCTCATGTCATTCTGTGGTCCCTTTTTCTTACATAATAAAATTATTTATATAGTTAATGTCTATTATTTATTTAAAATAACTTAATGTAGCACTGTAATATGCGGAATAAAATACAGTCAGTTATCAAAACTGTACATTATTCCTTATCTTAGAAATGCCACAATAGTGGATATTTAAGTAAAAAAATATATATTTCCACTTTTTGCATGTAAGCCACCAGTCTTCCTCACTGTTATATTAAAGCATTATTATTTCAGCCTTCTTTTTCATTATAAGGCTTTACTCACATATACTGATTCTTTGATGGCTGTTTTAGGTCCTGATTGCTTTTCCATAATTGTTGTTGCAGAAACAGAGAATCCAGAGCCACTAAAGAGCCACTTTTTTTTAGAACATTAGACATGCAATTATTTTGTCTTGACTGCTTTTTTTGTGAACCTAACGATCCAAACCCGTTCTAACACTATCAGGATATTTGAATGCATTAATTGACTCGCAGCAACAAAGAATACTTCCCTCAGTTCTGTTCACCTTGCCGCAGCCGCTGTGCTTGATAAATCACCCACCTTTCTGAGCTACTTGTTTTGTAGTCCATCATGTGGAAAACATTAACGTCACAATATCATTGCTACAACTTTACGACTCACTTGTGGCCATCATGAGTTTTTTTTCTAGTAGCACTGGCCATTTATGTTCTTATATGCTTTTCATATGGATGGAATCAACACTATTGGACACAAAATAGTGATGATAAGCCCATTCTTTTGCTCCAAAGATAGAGGAGTGTTTCATAATACAGGATTTACAGAGGCAGCTGCAAGCTTGAGTTGCGCAGCTCCTTTGCCGCACAGATGGCAGAATCTCATTTGTTGGGCAAAATAAGCAAGGGATTTGAGAGAAAACGATATTACATGGGAAGTTTGGAAGTTGGGTAATCCCAGAATACTTTACTGGCTGCCTGTACAAAGCTCTGTGGATAGCAGCTGTACTGGTCATTTAAAATATGACCTTTTCCCTTGCAATGGGAAAAAGAGCATGTCTAGCCAGATGGGGTGGTGGATGGGGTGATGGGTACATTTGTTTTCCTGGTCCCTGATGAGGGAGAAAGCTATACCATTGAGGTTCAGTTTATGGATAAAGGTATGATAGAGGTTGTACCTTTTTCTACATGGTTGTATGAAGGTTTTGCTTAATAAGAGTATATGAACTGCTAAGGTGGTTAGGGCAAATATAGGCACAAGATTAAATTATTGTAATTAAATTAAAATATCATTTTTTAAATATTTTATATATTATATATAAGTTATATAAGTTACTACATTCACTCACAGTATTTTTTTTTACTTTTTTATAGTATAGTTATAGTGTTATAGTTATAGTATAGTATAGTTGATGTGGATGCTACTGTAGTAATGCGCTATTCACAGTCAGCCATGTGTCCAATAACACCAAGGTAAAGTCAGTAGTATTCCTACTGGTCACATGATCTCAAAATGGCTGCCCCATGAGGTGACCCGCACCGTGTAAAATAAAGCAGCTTTTGTTAAAAAAACTCAGGAAATGACAGGGGTCCTCATTTCTTGTGACTGCACAAATCATATTTTTTAAAGGTACTGTTGTATGTCCTGAGTAAAACTGAGTGCACCTTTAAAATACAACCCTAACCTCTCTGTGGAAGCAGTTGAAAACTAAAGCCTATTTTTTCATAAGCTTACTCAGCCATTACACTGAACAAAGATTACTTGGGGGCAAGTTGGTCTGATGAGAGTCGTAATGAGATGTCACTCAGTACCAAGGTAGGCGTGACCATGTATCCATCCCTGAGTAAAGCCTTTTCTGACAGCTTTGTTCCACCACCCGCTGGCAGCATCATCAATAAAACACGCCCCACCCTTCACCACCTATCACTCAAATATTGGGCCTTGTCAGTACGAGTACAGAGCTTTCTCAGCAGATTATGTCTAATGTTGCAGGGTCTGCTCTGCAGATAACTGCAAAAGAACCAGGATTGTGCTTTATAAGATATTTATTAGCTGTAGGGGGATGTTGAGTAGGCAATGATCGAAAAGAAGGTATTGCTGAGCCTGCACTCCGCCATAGAAACTCATCTTTTTATTTATTTACAGAGAAGATATCATCTCCTATTGAGGCCACTTTCCACCAAGCAATCAAAACAGGCATGCAGAGATGGTTCTGCAATCCTCCAGCCATGGCCATCAAAATTGGACTAATTTCTAATATGTAAATTGTCTTCTTTCTGAATTGTGTTTGAGACGGCCATTCATGTTGACTGTTTTTCTAAGCAGAATTGCTATGCACACTTTCCATTGTCTAGAGCTATGTAATGCATGGAAAATATGAATGTAAGGGCACATTTGTGAAATCTTTCTCCGCTTGTCTTCTGATTCCAGTCAATTCTGCAGGATAATGAGCAAGTGCTGCATGTAAAGCTGTTTTAAATTGGATATGGCTGCAGTGATCACAACTGTAGCAGAAATGCGCTGTCTTGTACATTGGGCAACTTGACTTATTCCTCCCCTAAATAGCAAAATGGGCATTAAAGAAGCCGATTGCTTTTGATGAGCATGAGGGAGTGACTATTAGCAGACTGGTGCAGTTACTTATTCATTTACTACAGCTAATAATAGTTTTTTATTCACGCATTCGTTTGTTAATAGAGCTTGTTGATTACACAACTGCCTGGTATATAAGTGAAGGTTAGACAATGTGCATTGTACATTATATATAGTGGGAAACATCTTTTGTTGTGGTTCTGTATTGGCATCTGGATAGGCTGGTTTCTTCCCAGGCCAAAAAATGATAAGAGATTTACTGTATTTTTGATTATGAAAGAAAATAACTTAATGAAATGACCGTTATGTGCCTAAATAATACTGTTCTATTTTCTAATAACAAACCCCTGTTGAGATATTCAGTACTGGAGGATGTATCTCAAACTTTGTACTTTCCTAAAAGATGCAATTTTGCAAACCGTGACCATGGACAAGACAAATTGTCTAAAGATACTATTATCAATCCCATTCCCTGGATTATATAAGGTATTGGAATAAAGAAAAGTGGATATATATACAGCACAAGCCTATTCATCAGCATAAGACTTTTAAATTACTTTTTCCAACCATTTGCTTCATGCTCTTTCACAATGAAAGCATAACTAAAGGCATAGTCAAAAGGGTTATTGATTTCCATATAATGCTTCAAGGAAATGTTGACAATGATCTGTGGTGGGTGCCGAGCTGAGGAAACAGCTAACAAATTCTAATACCACACATAGAAAAAGCATGTCCAGAACGTTTTGAATTTGAAATGCATACATCAATATTCTCCTGCAAGTATATATATACAATAACATAAAGAAAGTCTTTGAACATCGCAAGTGTGTGATAATTATGTGCTTGTCATACAAAAAGCATTACGGTAGTTTAAAATGAAATATTTTTAAATTCTTCTTAATTTACAGGTGCAGGCGGTTGACAGCTAGCATTGTTTTCTCTTAGGGACACCTTGATGGATTCTTCTGTTGGAAAGCTCATTAAAAGTTGAGGCATAAAAAGTTGGGATTTGCACTTTAAGCATTTTTTTATTTCAAGAGATGTCATAACAGTGGATTAAGAAAGCATCGTCAAACACAGGGCATGTAGCAACCTGACTCTAAATGTTCTGAGCAGATTACACAGCTTGTTTCTTGGTAATTGCTTACCTGCAGTGCTCTTTGAAAATGACAGAAGCTATGTGAAGCAACTGGGCTGGACCATTAACACCCTGCAAGTTTGATGGGGTCACCAAAGGGAGCGCAGCAATCCTGCAACCGTATTACGCTATTGATTAAGTCGCAAATTGACCAATGAGGCGCGACCTGCCGAGCTGAACCTCGCATGCAGCAAACCTGCAAAGTTACTGCTCTTCATTATCTTTTATCTCGTAATATTCACAGAGTCTGCCGGTATCATTGCTCACAGCCCACCTTGAAACATCCTTTCTTAACGGGCCAGATTGTAAACTGTGCAGAACACATGCTAATAAATTGGCTAATAAGATCTCATAAAGTCTGTTTTTAAATAATTAAGGGACTGATAAATAATTAGGACCACATGCGCACCATTTAGAAAAATGACTCGGAAATAAGATCGGGATGTAATGTTTTGGCGAGATTCATGGTTTGTTTAGGGCTTGGAAATCCACAGGAGGGAAAGAAACTTAGTCATGTGTTTCTGGCCTCTGTACTCCTGTTGAGAGGAGAGCCATGAGTGTACTGAATGTCAAAACAAACAAAATTTAATATTTATGATATTTCTTGTAACAATGTGGCTTAGATGGTTTGGAATAGCACAATGTTTACTTGCATTCAAAGGTTTTTGTTAAGGTCAATATGAAACCATGTTTGTTACCCATTTTACCTTTGTAATATAAGGTATTCCTGTGAAACAAATTATTTATCAAGAAAAAAACTTGTAGGGTGGGGCTTTTATCCCTCATGAGTTGATTGGCTCATAATAAGCAGTCATTATGTGACAGGAGGTTTGGAGAGAAGGGGCTGAAAAATAAAATGATTTTATGACATCATCTAGAATTGAAAGATGTTTGAAAGGTGAAGCAATATACTAAACATTTTCTTCTTCAGATGAATGTGCATCTATAAGTCATTTACTATAAGACCAAGAAGAAAGTAGATAACCAAGTAAATTGATTTCAGATTGTAAGAGTAAGACTGACGGACACATTTCTCTAGGGAATGTAGAAAGTTTTTCTTTTTTTGCTGTGTAGTTTAAACTCGCTAGGCACCTAAAATAGCTAATAGTCTGTCTAATGCAACTCTATTTCTAAATGTGAGACATGAGAAGGATCTCTCAATCCAACGTGCAAAGATTTCACTTACTAGCATGCTTATATTCAGAAGCATGGAATGGGGTCAGGTGTGTGTGTGTTCTTACATCACTCCAATGCTGTATGTGTCAAAGTGGTTGAGTAAAACTTCTTCTCAATGTCAGTGTTGAAGGATTGGGATTGTGTTAAACAAATGTCTTTTTTAGAACAGAGCAAGACTCCCTGAAAGTTTCCCATCTAAATAATACCAGTGTTTTCCTCATAGCTCCTGTCTTTCAGGTCCTCTGTTAATTTCTCATCTTATTTAAGGTGGTGGTAGAATGGTGTTTTAAGAGCACCTTTGTTTTGGCTGTACACTGTTAAAAGTAAGGGTTCCTGAAAGGTCCATTTTATCAGGCTGTATGGTTCTATAAAGAACCAATTATGTTCTCTTTATACCTTTCTCAAATATGTTCTTCATTGGCATCATTCTGAAATCTGTTTTGCAGTGTCTTTTTTTAAAACTGTGTTCACAATTCAGAATTGAGCAGCCTACGATAATAGCCTTTGGATATTTTTATGATTTACTAGTTTTATGTCGTTCTGCTTGATGCAGTGATAAAGATTTGAAGCAGTCATGCAGATTAATTGTGGGGAATGCAGCATACTATACAGTTATTGTCAAATATTACCTTAAGCAAACACCATTCAGATATATGTAAACTGACACTCGTTAAGTGTGCAATAAAAGTGTTATTTGAAATACCTAATATAATGCATAAGGTTCTAAACATGTTCTAATATGTCCATTGTGTAGCTGATTGGGTAAAACTCTGTGGCTTTTTATTGCATCCACACAGCTCTGAAGAAAGGACGCTTCTGGATCACACCCGACCCCTATCATAACGATGACAACATCCAGATTGGCAGAGAGGTGAAGATATCCTGTCAGGTGGAGGCCACACCACCCGAGGAGCTGATGTTCAGCTGGCTGAAGAACGGCCGTCCGCTCCGTAGCTCTGAGCGAATGGTCATTACCCAGACTGATCCAGACGTTGCCCCGGGAACCACAAACCTGGACATCATTGACCTCAAGTTTACCGACTTTGGCACCTATACCTGTGTGGCTTCACTAAAGAATGGAGGGATACCAGAGATCAGCATAGATGTCAACATCTCCTCCACCACTGGTGAGGCTTGTGTTGTTGTTGTGTGTTGTTCTCTCACAGATGAGAGATGTTTAATTCTAAGTGTTTGATGCATTTTGATGCAGTCTTGTCTTGGTTAACCTCATGGATTTGAACCCTTAATGTATTTGGACACACAAGTCTCAGTTTAAAATATATGAATGCCAAATTTATGGAGAACAGTCCAAGTTCCTTGAATTTCAAACAACTAAAACCAAACCAGCTGGCTACTGACTGTTTCATTTACTTATTCTAATAAAAAATCATGCCTACATTACTGACTAAATGAGAAAATTCGCTGTCAAAAATGAAATGGGGTTAATAGTATGATGTCAAAACTCTTCACTAGAACTGCAGTTATTTACTGTATTGTTACTAAAAGTGTTTTTAATGGTGATTGCATGGTGATGGTGATTACATTAATAATTGTTTTCCCAACTATTCTAACCAGCTATATGTGCTGTTCAGCACATGAAAGCTTTATAACACAACACAAAATAATCTCCCCCACTGATGACATTTTAATCATATGAAAAAATCAGTGTGAATATCACAATTTGAAAGGTTTTTCATTACAAAATACAGGTAATGTTGTTTTAGTTTTTTTTTTACATAGCTAAAAAGGGAAAAGTGATTTATTTCCTCAATGATTTCTTTATGCAAACGATCTTGTGTTTGTTTGTTTGCTCTGGGTCTGCCAAAGAAGTCATGCTTAATCAACCTGCAGACTCACTGCGATCTCTCTACCACCAGACCACCTGCAGTCGCAATCGGAAATACATTCTAGAGTCATTCTCCTTTTTGTGCCATACTCATTACCTTGATGTTTTTCCTCTCACCTTCTATAGCAGAGAAAATAGATTTCTCCTATATCTGCAAAGGAGAACAACATCTCATTTTCCACTGTACAGTATTTATCCTTCTTTATCATCCCTTAGTCCACATCTCATACGTGCATGATTGCTTTCATTATGACAGTCCATTTTTTCAGTATGAAGTCAGGAATTGTTTGGTTTTTGTAGCAACAGAAAGGAGATTAGAATCCCTTTGGAGAAGAGTAATGACCCCACAACCATGGAACAACCTACAAGGGCCCTTGTTTTTTATTTATCTTTTATTAATGGTGTTGAACTTGTGAAATGGACCGTACAGACATACACAACCCGTGTGCAGATGCTTCTTGTACAGTAAAGTGGAGATTTATGCTTTGTGGACAGGGTCTGCGCACCACTCAGATGGCTATTTTTAGAGGAACAGGTGTTTTTGACGCATTGTTGAAGCTGTAGGGGAGATATCTTCAGCCGTCCTGTTTCACAGAGCATGCCATCATGTCAGCCTGACCCTGTTGTTTCTGAAGTCACAATCAAAATAGTCAGAGGAAAGTATCGAATTGCTCAGTCGTTTAGCAATCTAATGTGGAAAATTCACATTCCTGGCACTTAGATGTCCCTTAGAACTCCACCCACTGCTAAAGATTATGTCTCCTTTTTATCAGCTTTGTGTCGTTACAAATTTGTATGACTTTCTTCTGTGCTACTCATAAAAATACTGCTTGCTCTTTTCCCTGCATTTTCAAGGCTTTCAAGTTTCAAAAATGACATAAAAGCATGATAAAAGTATAACAATAGGAATCCATATTACTACATATGACTTCCATATCCAAATCTTCTATAGACATACGATTGTGTAAAGAACAGTTACGTGGGTACGTGAGTAAATGTTGAAAGAATTTTCATTTTCAGTTTAAATGAACTGATCCTTTAAAACCTTTTGGTTTTTAAACAACATGGTTCTTACATGTTAATATTTCACAGAAGTGTTACATGCCATAAAACCATTGATGCATGGTTATATTTTCATGCAGTAGTTCATTCTTCCTCATGACATATTGTTCTGCTCTCTCCTAGTCCCCCCCAACCTGACAGTCCCACGAGGAAAGTCACCCTTGGTTACTCAGGAGGGCGACACTGTGGAGCTTCAATGTCTGGTGTCGGGCAAACCCAAACCTATTATCCTCTGGTCCCGCGCTGACAAGGAAGCACCCATGCCAGACGGCAACATGCAAAGCGAAAGCTATGACGGAGTTCTGCGTATCGTCAACGTCTCCCGTGAGATGACCGGCACTTACCGCTGCCAAACCAGCCAGTACAACGGTTTTAATGTCAAACCCCGAGAAGCCATCGTCGAACTCATAGTGCAGTGTAAGTAATTTGGACTTGTTGTATGCTTATGTGGAATTGCACTTTAACTACGTCTAATTAATTTGGCTAGAACATCCTATGCTTAAGGTATCAAACATGAGTTGTTGGCAAAACTGCAAACTATTAATTTTATTGGGGAATAAATGGAAAAAGTATGAGGACCACATTAATTGAAATTACAGACAACCTTGGTAGGCGATGCACAATGCCGATCTTTTCACTGTCTCATTAAGACCTACAGATTCAATTAACACAGGTACAGGGGTTAATGCAATGTAATGAATTCCATATTATGGTTGCATAGCATGAATGAATTCCTTAAGAGGAATCAGTTTGACTCAGACAGGTGTGTAGGGTCAGATGTTAGCGTTAACGATAATTTTATATGTGCAGGTGAAAAAAACATTCTGGCAAAGGGCGTCTCCTTATTGTCCTCTATAGCCCTACAGTTCATGACATTTCATTAAATATCTAATCATAGGACTATGCAAGTGTGATGTATTGCGGATCATTAGTATACAACTGAGTATCTCAAATGATTTTAAATAGGTATCAAGCATTTTATATTTGCCTGGTGTCAATGAGATCCCTTATTTCCCACAATGCACCTGCATTCTCATGAATAACCCTAATCAACATGTTTATACACTATATAGTCATGTATACCGCTGACCTTGTTAGCTGTATTGTTTTATACACTGGATTGCACCAGTGTATAAAACTGGATGTAATTGGACGTTCAGTCGATTTGTATCTGCAGTGCTCCAACACTTTCTCCAGTTGAATGCTCAAAACAGGATGTGTATGTCTGCTGTCTGTGCATGTCAGAACCAGACACTTTCTCAAACATACAAACACACACCTTACATACTGTAGTGTTTCAATTGAAAATAAATGGAAATACTGATGGATATCTTGGTATGTCTTCATTATTATTTGTATTTTGCAAGGAGCATAAAAATTGTTGTTTAAAAAGAACACTTGAAGGAACATACAGTAGCATTGCTTGAAATATACTCTGCACTTTAAGAAATAATTGTTCAGACCGTATAGATCCTGAAAAAATAGCTCTGGCTTGAATTTTAAACAACCTTTTACAATACTAACTTATGTCAGCATTTTACTTTAATTTCTTCAAACTCTAGGTTTTGCCTAGAGGGCCAGATTGGTCTGAAATAGCCTCTGTGTGTTTCCTGTTGTGCTTTCAGTCAGTGATTTTGTTTGTTAGTCACGATTCACTGCTTTTATTTTGTTTCTCTATAATTGGCCACTCTGTCTGAGCTTTGCGTTTTGTTACACCCTACTATGAATTCAGCATGTGTGATTGTTATGCACTATTTAGATGAATCAAATAATCCTGACCTCTGCATATTCCGCCAGCTTAGGGAAAGCTAATGAACGCATGAGCTAGTAAGTGCTATAGACTGTCTCAAATTTGTTCGAACCCATCATACTTTACTGTGACATAATTGTTTGCTTCTTAAAATCAAATCATTTTCTCAGTGAGGAAAACGCTTTCCAACATTCCTCTGTTTTTTAGTACCACTCTTACAATTCAGAGCTTACATTCACACTGCAGTCTTTTCAATTTAAGCTCATGGATAACTGTTATAATTTTAGTTTTGTTAAATTTTGGCAATGTAATTTATTTAGCACTACCATCACCAAATAGAATTGCAAAACCAATGTTTGTTTTTTAACAGGTTTTTCTAAAAACTTCTACAGTACTATTGGTTTGACAAACATGTTGTTTCACCCCAGACTCACGTCATTGGTTGCGCCAGTGTTGCAGTGTCAGGCAGGCGGTGATAATTACGCCAACAAAACAATGTTTTGGTAGCATGACAGAGCTTCAATTTTTAACCTTTGGCTCTACAAATGCTTACTTATTAACCAGGGATAGGAGAAAGTATTTTAATGTCATAAAAATTCAACACTTTGTCTTTAAAGAGGTTTTGGAAACTGTTAGTTGCATGATATCTTTGTATTTCAGTGCACTATTACTTTAAAGTTACATACCTCCCTCAGCTGCATGTACTGTGTGGTGACAGATACAAGCTCTTTAGCAAAGCCATCATTTCCTGCTTAGCAGAATCCCAGCTAGCATTAGCATTAGCCACTCAGAACGAATGACTGTATTTGATGACTCATTTTCTACCACTCTAACTTCTGTCATCTATCGCTGTTTGATAAAGACTGTTTCCAACCCCCCTACAGACAGAATGAGTGTAGTCGCTTGGGAGGGGAGGGGGCTTTCAGAGGTAATCCTAATGCTGCAGTCATTACTTGCAGAAGGCCAAGGCACTAATGTATGCCAGTGGATAATATCTGCTTATGTCTGTGACAGCTGAACGGGTCCTGCAGCATGCACTACAACTGTGGGGGTGGAAATAGACAGAGGGGGGAGGGAGGGGTGATAAAGGAAGTATGAATAAATGTGGTTAAAGTGAGTAAAAGAGAGAAAGGCAAATGTTGACAAAGAGAATATATGGTAGGTGAGAGAAAGACTGTGTGCATGTGAAAGAGAGAGAGAGAGAGTAATAGAGGTGGGAAGGCCAGGGTGTTGTCCATCAGAGAGATTGCCCTGGATTTTACATTGTCAAAGCTCTTTAAATTTGTTTAAATTTTACTTTGTTATATTGGTAATAAAATGAAACTTGCACTGTTTACCCCAATCATTCTCCCTTCATAGAACAAATAGTCTGGAGGTTAATGTCTAAGGGCCATCTGCTAACTTGCCCCCTAAATTTTTCCATTATTTTTCATGCCATTTAATCAGGATAATATCAGTTTGGGGCAGAATTAAAAGCTTAATAGTAGAAGCTAATTTCCGGACTGTATCCATCTGGTGTATTATTTACTCTGATTGACCCTCTAACTTTTACAGAGCTACATTATGTAAAGAAAAAAATACAAATTAGACCTAGACATAGTTCCAACATTTCTTAACACCATTTTTTTCACAGCTTTCCTCACTATAATAAATAAAAGTGACTATAATCCTCTGTGAGAGTAGATGGCATATTGAATCTGACATAGATACTGTAGATATACAGTTTATAGGTACAGTAAATATTATATCTGCTTTTCACAACCCACATTTTTTTCATTTTTCTCAGATAGGTTGCTTCACCAGTATGTGAGCCAATAAAATGGGGCCTCTTGCACACCACCATGTTTTACTGCCTATTCAGGCATCTTTCTTTTAAAATGCATTATGGGTTCAAATGAGCCATTTATGCCTTTTCTGTATGGCTTTAACGTTGACCTATTAACATTAGAGAATTCACAAAGAAATGTGAAAAATTTGAACTGTAGCTTAACAGAGCTGTACATCATGTGACTATTACAAGATTGCACCTCCATGAATTATAATCCTTTAATCAAGTCGTTCATCCAGTAATAAAGCTGCAATATACAGTTGCATTATCTTTCCGTGAAGAAGGATGAGCATGATCTCCATAGAAATCTATCTCTGCTCATGGCTGCGACGTTAACCACAATGACCCAGACATCAACCTCTCCGCACACACAGCTCTCAGCCCTCCGTTAGCATTCCGTTTAATTGCTCCTGAAAAACCACAGTGCACTCTCTGGAGCATAGACAGTCTGCCATTGACCTCAGCCCTCTGCTTTGATGGAATACTTGGTTGAAAATGAACCGCCGGCGGACACATGAAGAGCAACAGACCAAACTTCACACAATGCTTCGGGTTTACAGGTTAAATCTTCTCTGGACTATTGCTGGTTCTGGTTTAAAGGTGACATTTATAAAAATGTTGTGAAAGATAAAGATGTTAAAATACTGTTTTTCTTCTATCTCAAATTAATTGGAGAAAAAACTGTGTAAGTAGTACATTCACAATTCAATTCCCCCAAACATTGGCACTATCAAAACATTGCTCTGTTTGTTTGAGTGTTCCAACTAGCCCAATATGGCAACACTGGCTTAACCAGTTAGGTAAGAATACAAAAGTTGTAGCTATGTTTCCATCCAAAGTTATTAATTTATTTGAAAAACATAAATATTTCCAAAAACAAAGCTGCTAACATTTTTTGTATGCAATATCTGAAAAATTGAATAAAAATACAGCTTACATATATGTCAATTAAAAAATAAATTAACTTCCTCTGATCACTATAATTGTGCCAAGGTATGTTGTAATATGACTAATAATTCCTCAACTATTGTACAGTTCCTCTGTGCCTGATGCAATTATGGGTAATTTAATGTTCGGACCTAAATAACTGGTATTTTAGAATGTCTGACAATAGGCTAACCAGAAGCAGAGGTGTGAAGGCAAATATCTAGTGTCCAGACCAGTATGGCCTGGAGTATTTCTTTAAAAATCACTTGAACCCAATTATCTCCTGTCGCTTGTCAAGTGTCCACACAGTCACCCCCCACCAAACAGCAGTGGCAACCTTCACTAGTTAAGGGGTTAATTGAATTCGTTTTCCAGGCATGTACTAGCAAAAAGTACCCATTCACAATTAAGCACACACTGATTCATCTGGACCAGCCCCAAGTCAGGCAATGATTGCCGCAAAACCAATGCAAAATCTGAGCCTCAATGCATACAGTTTTTGCAAGAAGCAAAAACCACAGAATGTAGCGGTCAATTGGCACTCTTCCCATTGCTTGCATGCGTTTGATGTGGGGTTAGACAAAAAATAAGGGGAAACGACAACACAGAGTGAGGAAAATAAGGAGTCAATTGCGCTTATACTGTCATTTTCACAGGAGCAGTGTTCGGTGACAGCCGATCCTCTCTCATTAGTATGTGACATTTTCTTTAACACTAAAACTCTTGTTATCGCATGGTGTAAAATGCCTGCTCTGTGTTTTTAAGATCTTCTGTTTGTAGAATGGAGTGGATGTGGTCGGATTTTTAATTCTGCTATGAGATTATATATCACTGATGGATTCTCATGTGGTCATGTTCGTTAAGCAGATGTGATGAATAAGACTGCCATGCATCTTAGACTCTTAACACCCTGGACTGAAGTAAGTTTTAATTGCATCTAAATGTGGCAAGGCTGACTGATTATTAATGATCTAATATATTTTAATGAAGGGATAATTGCAGTTAAACCCTGACAGTAGCAAACCAGCATCTCCTCTGTTCTCACTCAGGGCTGCAGGGTAGATGAAGAAACTATCTCTGCATTGCTGATGAGAGAGTAGATGGAGCCCTTTTCTTGGTAGATGGAATGTGTCATTCACTGCAGCCAAGCCTGTCGTGATTACATAACCGTCTGATCATGATTGTTTAATCTAATTGCTTTTGAGATTATTGTGAAATTGGAACGTCAAATTAAGTTAATTTTATTTATATAGTGCTTTTCACAATGTTGCATTGTTGCAAAGCAGCTTTACATATGAAGAGAAAAAAACAGAAAAATTATGAAATATATAGAATACATGGTATTATTGCAGATTTATTTTTTCCTCATAAGATATACATTATACTAATTAGCAGTACTAAGGTTTTAATCAGTTTACCAATAGGTAAATGACTGAACTGATTTGTAGTCCTAATACTTGTAGTCAATACACATTTTTAAGAAATGGATGCACAATGGATTTATCAAATTCTGTATAAAATACCGTACAGTATCCTGTGTTCATAAGTATCACAGAATATTGACAAACGTAAGCCCAAAGGTTGTGGTTTTACGTTACTGTAATTTCATGATGCCAAAAGCCCCAGATTTCCTAACTGAGTGTGATATGAAACTTTAACTTGGACAAGTTCTACTGTAAGCCGAGCAGAAGCAAGCTTTGAGATGACAATTTATGGGAAGAGAGAAACTTGTTCAAAGCAACAAAGTATTGGGCGGCTCGTATGCAAATCAGGATTCTGATGTGGAATATAAGAGCAGTGCGGATCCTCATCATGAGGGGATAAACTTGGCATCCTGATTAGTGGTGTGGAACTGGGATGAGCATGCGAGAACAGAGGACTGTTCCTCTCTTCGGATGACACAATACCAATGTTCCATGCTCGATGTTCGCTTAGCATGGCATTCAAAGCTGGCTGCCAGCCTAATTAGCAGAGAACTAATTTATTCCCAATAGTATTCATTTATGAAAAAGAGAGTATATGCTAATGCAAAAGAAAAAAGTCCTGAGTGCAATTCAAAGTACTGTCACCATCCACCCCCAAACCCAGCTCTCAGTCCCCCATGAAATGTACAAAATCAGAACAAAAACCACATTCTTGTTTTAGTTAATATTGAACACAGATTGATAAAAGCGTCCCCTCAGGACTTGTTAATTAATAGGTTTCAACGCCCTTGTATGCACTCAAAGATGTTGTCATGTTGTGTCGTCTAATTACATGCTGGAAAACACTTTCCCATAGGTCAGAAAGAAATGGTTTTGTGTGGCTAAATAATCATAATGTCTTGTGTCTAAAAGGGCTGCCTTCTGCGTGCAATTAAGACCCTTAATATTGATGAAGACAGGATGACTCAACTCAGGTTTAAACAGGATGTCTCATGTGAATTTTACAAGGCCATTATGCCAACCAGTAATTTTAACCACAATGTTTGACTCTTATTTCTTATTTTGCCAGAGCTCAAAGCAAAAGCAGGTCTAAGAAATTACCGCCTCTGCTCAGTTAGATCATTTTGTCATTGATGCATTTGTTCTATTGCCATTTGACATCATAGAAATGAAGCAATATATTCTAAAAACGTATACAATAATATCATTGCCGTGCAGTCAGTATGATACACAACTGTTATTAAAATGTGTACACATTCAATGGGATACAATATTTTGCAGGCTACAGTACATTTATTACCTATTTCGGATTTCTGGTCCCTCACTTCCTGTTGCAATCTTTCAGCAAGTTGTTTGTATTTTTTCATTCTCCCTGTATGCACAATTGATTCTATTTCAGCTAACCTCTTTTATGTTCTCCCCATATTGCTGAGAAATCGATTTGCAAATACAAACTGTCGCCGGGCATCACCTGTCTAACAGCATGAGGGTGTGATAACCTCCATGACTAGTACATCAAACCCTCATCCATCGGCAACATGTCAGCCGGAATTGGTTCAGTTTGGGAAACTCAGCCGTGAAATTCAGAATGACAAAATGCGGTAGGCCCAGACTCGCATCATTGCCTGAATAAAGTCATCGTGAAGACTGAACTATTGACCTCAGCTGTAAAATATATTGTATTGCACAGAATGTAATCCACTCACAGCGTGCCGACTCCACATGTTGGTCATTTGAAGTGAAGGAAACAAAAGTCAACAAGCCAGTTTTTCAGAAGGCTTTGTTCTAAATGGCTAAAATCTGTTTTCTTTCTTACAGAAAACATTCTCAGACATTTTCTGTGCCTTGCTCTCTGAGGAATTTGATTTCAAACTAGACACAGTTGCTAATGGACATAATGAACCTTCAGTTACTGATATTTGAAATGGTCCACTGTACGCTATGACAGTAATTTATGTGAACATATAAATGCACTTACATTACACCATTTACATACATTTTTATTCTCTCGTGATTTTTTTAGAGAAGAGAAATAATGTGTTTGTTCTACTGAATATGGGACATTGCACAGTGGAGCCTGATTAGTCAAAATTATTGGACTGTGTCTCTGTATTGCTTATTTTGTTCTATTAATTTATGCAATAGGCATGTTTATATAATGGTTCAAATCATAAAATGTCAAAAACAGACAAATGCAAACTACAATTCATTTGGGAAGATGACAACCAAGAATTCAAAGATTTGTTTGTAAACACTATTGGCCTCTGCAGGTAAATATTGTAACTACACCATCTGGCAGCTAAAAGCCTATTTCCTCATTTGACAGCTATTCAGAAGGATCAGACAAAATCATTCAGACAAAATTTGTTGCAAATAACATTTATTTTGCAAATGTTTCTGTTGTATTACAGTACATGTTTTACCAATGCAAAATATCATGCTTTTAAGAGTCCTTTTTGGAACATTTTGGGAGATACCCATGCTTTTATACATACCCCTGTGAAATACTTGCTTCTGATTGGTCAGTTGGTCAGTCACATTTTTTAGTCATATTTTATATATATTTCCAATATGGTGTTACAGTACATGATTTACAAAGCATGTTCCAATTATAGCTTTATATTATGTCTTGACTTGCAGGTATCTGTATGGGGGAGAAGTAATCCATATTGTCTAACTGTGAAGTGAAAACTAAAGGCTGAATGTGGTGTGTCCAGCAACTGTGAATTTTGCTCGTCAGGCTCTTTTTAAACGCTCGTGGCTCCCAGCGGACTTCAGTAGAAGTGCTGCACTCCATCCTCAAAGATTTTCAAACTGCAAACGTTGTGCAGATGCCAGCATGCTTCTGAGGACATCACATTAGATCTGATGATGTTCTCCTGGGGCTGTGTTCTCTCTGTTGGTGTGCATCATGGTGCAT
This sequence comes from Chromobotia macracanthus, assembly GCA_036877525.1. NCBI lineage: Eukaryota > Metazoa > Chordata > Actinopteri > Cypriniformes > Botiidae > Chromobotia > Chromobotia macracanthus. The sequence goes on along the minus strand of JAZGTH010000060.1, from coordinate 1,686,216 downwards.
GTACACACATTGGCTCGCAACACCATGAATCACCGATTCATGACAGGTCACTCTCTTATGAGTGCTGTGAGTCAGCAGTTTTCCTTTTTTCCTGCTTCACAGTGTGAGCAGAAAAGTTTTAAAAGCCGTCTGTGATCAGCCGTCTCTACAGCTGCTGTAGCACATCTTTGGAATATCATCAGATGCGACAGAAAATGACAGCTTTGGCGTTTCGCTAAAAGTCTCTGGCAATTCTTGCATTTCCTGTCAGTCACTGACTGCAATGAGTTCAAAGCCATCGATTTTGCAGAAGCATTTAAGCCTCTTTATTTTAGCACTTTTTATCACTTATTCAGTCCAATAAGTTCACAAATATGTAAAAAGCTGCCATTCTTATGGGAGTATCGGGGTTCTCAAGTGTATTGGGTTATTGACTGAGTAGATGGCAGTGTAAAATCTTGTGTGCTGATAAGAATGTGCATCCTTTGCTTTTCCTCAGATCCCCCTGCTGTGGAGCCGATGTATACGGAGATTAGACAGGGTCTGGGTCGCCCGTTCTCCCTGAGCTGCAGGGTCTTGCGTGCCCACCCTTCCAAAGTGCTGAAGTATGAATGGAAGCTGGGCACCAGATTGCTAACAATGGGCCAGTTTGACACACGGGACGAGACAGAATATCACGTAAGGGCGCTTAATCGCGAGGGTTACGGGGCATACACCTGTGACATCACCAACGAGGCAGGGGCCGGGCGATGTACTTTCCTTGTCACAGGTAAGACAACTCAAAACAGATTCACAAAGTATCAGTTTCAACTGTGGTTCTCAGTTGGTGAGAAAAATATGTCGCAGTTGTAAACAGCCGAGGTAAAAACTATGGCAAATATAAACAATATATACATGTTCCTGTATCTCAATTGGTAAAGCAAGGTGCTAGCAATGACAGGATCATGCGTTTGATTTTCATATGTGATAAAATATACAATACAAGCTAAAAAAGCTGTAAGTAAGACTGGATAGACACTTCTGCCAAATGCATAAATGTAAATGTAATGTTTTGTGTAGGAGGATAACAAAATAAATAGGCTTACAACTTTTAAAAGGAAGCAAATAATGCTTCCTTTGTGTTTTGTTGTTGACATCAAAGGCTGTGCGTCCAAACTCTGTTTTTGAAAATTCAAATGTCACTTGGTAAATGCTTGTTAAATTGCACCAAGTCAAGCTTGGACAAGTTGCATAACATACCTTCTTTCTTTAAAACTGTATTATTAATACATTTTAAAGTTTGATTTTAACATTTCTGTTTATCTTATATATATAAATATATATACTATGTACTATGTATATGTACTATGAACTACTGGTTGCCAACACTTGGTCTAATGTAAAATCTGGGCCCCGATGCAAAACAGGTTTACAATGCATTTCTGCCATCACTGATCCTGTTAGTCAAGTAAAACACATCACAGATTAGTTTTCCACGTTTACATTTAATGATCTAGAAATATTGCTGAAGTACCCTGTTATTATTATTTTATTTTACTGCCTATTAAGCAGATCTTGTTTTTTGCCCTTGAAATATTTCCTTGTATGCGGACTCTACACATTCTGACACAAGGATGGAGTGTATACCCAGTCATTAATATGATGAAATGCAAATCTCAGTAACAAGCACTTAACCAAGAGAACCACTTTACAGCAAAATGCATTACATTGTGGAAAACACATTTCTTAGCATTAGAAAGCTTTCACTAATGATTCACAAGCCACACATGTTTTTTCCCTGGAGATTCAAAATGCAGTATGTGCAAGGACTTGCCGGATGTCTGTTTTGGCACAGATAAATCCAGCCCACCGTGTCACCTGGAACGTTGGGTTCAAGCCTAGGAGCAATTTCTCTTTGATTTCGTGCCATCACATAAGCAGGCCGATCTCATGCCTGCTACTGCACCAGACATTCATGTTTAGAAATGGGAACTGCTAGCTCGTGATTCTGCCCTCCCTGCTGTTGAATATTCATGGCTGAAATCCCAGCTGGTTGATGAGGCATCCTGGACCAGAGGAGGATGTGGGTGAGATGAGATACCTGCTTTCTGATGCATTGGTTATTCTTGGAGATGTTCAGTCCTAATCATTTAATTTGCATTGACAATTTCCTTCTCTGTTCAGTAAGCATAAAAGAGGATTATATCACTCATATTCACTTCCCTTGCATCTCTCGCTCTCTCTCTCACTCTCCCTCACTGTCTCTCTCCTCCATGCACTTCTGTAGGACATGCTGAGGGCCATTATTTCACACAAACCATGCATCTGTGATGAGCTTCTGCTCACTGCCATGCAGGAACATGCTATAACCCCTGCCTGAGCTTGAAGCCCTCATTTATCGTTGTCATCATACAGGTTTTTATAATGCGAGCAAGTAAATCCCACGTCAAGTCCATTTTATTGGAGGTTAAGCTCTCTTAATGTTGTACCACAAAGCACACTTGAGAAAATCAGGGGAAACAAAACCAAAGCCTCAGAACGACAGCCGAACGTCGTGCCGCCACCGGGTTTTGTGTGGCGCTTGAACAAATGGCCAATGCATCAAATTGACATTTCACTTTGTCACAGCAATGTGCAAAAGATAAATGTGTTGGATGATGAATAAGCTGGAATTTCCTCTGTCCCAGAATGCATTTGAAATGTGGACGGCACTGAGAAATGTAAATGAAACAGGATTGCCAATTAACACAGGAGGAGAAAGTTCAGAGAGTTGAGAGAAAGCTCAATAGGTGCCTGTTATGGTATGTGTTGATGAACGCCACTAGAAGACCACTAGTGAAAATGCTTCTCTATTGCATTCATTTATAATCTGGTAAATAATAATAATTATAAATTAACAGCATATCAATTGAATGAAAAATGTTAAGACTTTTGCTTTATTGAAAGGAAGGAAATCTTTTGAAACTTTTTGTACAAAGAAGTTAACATGATCACTGTCAAAAGTGCACAATTGATTGGTGACCTAGAAATAGTGCAGAATCTTAAATAATCTTCTGCATTTTTATATCAGAACTTTCTTGTTTTTCAAAATCCCCAAACTTTCTGTTTATATTTTCAGGTTTTATATCCTGTTTATATATCCTGGTTTTCAAGTGGTCTTATACCTATGAACATACAAACATAGAGTACGCAACACAAACTCGCATATATTATGGATTAGTGTTTCTGAGGAGCATTGAGTCTACTGGATCAAAGGTGTGTGCTTAAAAGGATGTCTACATCTCATTTATAGACTGCAAGGAAGTCACTCTTAGAAGTCTTGGCTGTTCCAAATGTAGGATCTTCCAGGTTTCATTTGCCAAGTGACAGCTGATTCATGCATACTGTCTCTCTCCATCTTAGGCTGATTTAAGAGTGATGTGTTTACAGTGCTTCTGTTTTTCTCCTCTGCACCTTCACTCAAGCATCGATTCCCAGAGGAGTCAAATTTATCCCTAAGCTTTAAGCAGAGTAAACTCGATGGACCTATTAGCATTGGCTGTAGATTTTTTCTCTCTCTAAATAAGCTGAGGATAAAATAAATGCCGTTGACAGTCTTTATCCCTGACCTGCAGAGATCAGCACATTTTTCCAACCACCACCTTTCCTTGCTGTTCATCTTATATTCCTCAAAGACTTTTCTGAGAACAGAAGGCTGGATGGAGTATTTTGTCTGACTGAAGATTTTCGTCCATATTCTGTTAATCTTTTTATTTAATGATCTTACATTTTTTTGTTTATTTTCTTGCAATTTGTATATCTGTTTGTTTATACTTTGATTGTGCAAGTGTTTATTTTAAAGCTTGGCAGGAAACAGACAAGCCTTGATGACAATCACATTTATTTTTTTTTGTTCTACGGGCTTGTCGGCTTTCAGCAGAGAGAGAGATGAGATCTGCTAATGGCTTTGCTTTGTGTTTCTGACTGCTTTGAAGCACTGATAGAGAATGTTCTTCCGTTCACCTATTTTCCACCAGCAAAGCTTTCTAATCACAGCCACGATATCCGCTAGCATTGCTTCAGTGCACCGGTCGCTTGACCTCCCGGTCTAAACAGCAGACTTGTGATGTATTTATTAATGATCTCAAAATACATACTGCAGAATAATAGTGAGACCTTTTTCCAGGAATTTTTGAGGAATAATCAAGTATATTTGTTAAGCTGGGATTTAGTTCCATTTAGATCAAACAGGCTTTTTGCTTTACCAAATGAATATTAAAACAAATCCTTTTATTTTCAACCTTTTGTTTAAATTAGTTATCCTGACTGACCTCATCTAAATTTAGTTAAACTAAGAAATACAAATTTACTATACACCACTTTTGTGTATTTCGTTGCAAAAACCAGCGTCACTAACCACTTGTGATCCAGTCGAAATGGGGGCTGTCTTTGCTGCACTTGAGCATACACATTGAAATGAAATCACTTCTCATCATTTTATCAGTGGTTCTACATAAATTAGTCTTAATTATTATTTTATTACAAATGTACTTTTTGTCTGGCTCTTAATGTTGCACTTATAATATTTTCAGAAAGCAGCTGAATTTTGAGGCTTTTTTGGCTTTTTATGTACAAGAAACAACAGAGATGAAGAAACGGCCTTGAACCAGGACTCAAACTCAATTAACCTGCAATGCTTCTGCATGATATGTCAGAGCGCTGCCCACAAGGCTATATCTCTGCCAGCAGAGTTTTCTTTAAAGGAAGGTTTGTGTATTTTCTGTTGATCTTGACAGTAGCAATTTATCAAATGATGAGCAAATGATGGAGAAGAGCATTATATCCGGGCCTATATCCAGAGGTGCGGCATAAACCTTGTTACTTTGGCATTTTAAAGAGCTGATTCAGGTTTCCAAACTGCAGTGGTGGTGTGATGGTGTACAGTCCCAGCTAAGTATGGCAGATTGTGGCAGTCAGATGCATCTTCCACAACCCTTGCACTTAGAACCGGCCTGCCAGATGGGGAATTGCACTGTGTAAATTGCGTTCAGCACAGATTTTTGGGCTGTTTACCTGATTTGCATAATTCCTATAGCGAATCGGATGCTAAAACAATGACGACAGCATGTGCAAATAGCAAACAGTGCTGTCAGTCGGCACAATTTGCCCTTAGTGAATTCTCCAAAGAATATTTCTGATGAAGAATCAGGAATCAGGCTCCCAATAAAGAAGAAACAAGGAACCACAACTTACAGAACACGGACAAATCCAACACAAGCCATGTAAATCTTTGCATCTGGCTGGATTTGTTTGTTTTACATTATAAAATTATATAAAAATATCAGACAAGACAAAACAAATATTTAACCAGTCTTGGATTTGCCCTTGTTGTGTGCCTATGAATTCAGATTTAGTGATTTAGTGACTTCACAATAATAAATGACAATGGGGTTTGTTCTGTTTCAGGTAAAGCCTATCCACCCGAGTTCTACTATGACACCTACAGCGCTCTGTGGCAAAACAAGCCTCGTGTCTATGGCTTCAAACTCCAGTGGACTCAAATGAATCCCGGTGCGGTGGACCGTATCATGGCCTATCGACTCGGTATCAAACAGGTGAGTCATACTGGTCACTTATTTAAAGGTTGTGATGTCAAGTTACCTAGAAAGAAGTTTTAGAACATTTTTCTTCTTCTTCTTTTTTTTAACAGTGGCATGTTTTAGAATCTTTGCCAAACCTATGATCATACAGACTTCTAAAGTATTTTGTTTAAATGTTATTGAATTTTCTTTTAAGTCTAAGTCAGGTTTTTATTTTGTACCTAAAAATAAACTACAGTGCAAAAAGAACATAATACAGTATGTTCTGTTAATTGTTAAACAAAAAGGATATTTAAACAGAATTATTAGGATAGAGAGAAGACAGGCAGTCAAAAAATACATAGTAAAATATTGTACCATGTTTGGGCAAGTATTGTCTTTAAAAAACAGTGAGTGCACCTGCTTGTCTGTGAAAAGGCTAAGAGCAGGGCTGTGCTTACTGCAAATTGTCATATATAATTGTTTATACACTATTCAGTGATGGGAAAAGCATCTCTGTTTGTGTAGAATCCATGCTGATGGAACATCTGGCATGTGCAGAACGATGCACAGAAATACTTATAAAGGCCATGATGTTTCTGAGGCTTCTTGAATTAGAACTTTAATCAACAACATCCTACACACGTAGGATTAGTCAAGGAACATTATTAGGATTCATGGAAGACATTTATGGCTATTGTTGATATAGTTCATGTCTGTGAAACAGATATGTTCTGTTTATTGAGTCAGGCTAATATTTGTTGAAGAGTTTTAGCGCTCTCCAGTGCGCTGTAGCTACTGTTCTGCCTCGCCGCATATGGTCACGCAGAGCAGGGCGATTGTCAATTACGAGTCATCATCGCTCTGTTTTGTCACCCTCTCCTTCACACTTCCTCTGCTCAGCTGGAATGGCAGCGTCCACGGCCATTTATAATGACATCACATGGGGTGATTTATTCCTTGTCAGATTCGCCTTTGCTGGTGGGCGCCTACTGGTGCTCAAAGTCAACGCAAAGTACACGGAGCGCGTTTTTGCATGCCATCTTGTCTCTTTGCCTTATATTTTCCTTTCTCATTTGCGTTCCATTTCTCCCTCCCTCTGTTTCTCTCAGCCTTTTTGCAGGTTCCATCAATATCTGCACATCGTTTGTCTTCTGGGATTGCATGATTAGTAATGTTTACAAGAAAGTGGAACATATTTTAGCACTCCAGTTTTTATTCTCAGGGAATTGAGTTTGAGATTGGGAGGTTTTCGAGGGCTAACTGCATCTGGGTAGTTGACGCATAATGTAATAAGAATATTTAAGGGAAATTGTATGTAATAGGTCCTGTGTCTGGCCTCATTCTGTTTGAATGCCCCTTGTTTGCATTTACTTTAGCAGATAAACCCTTTTAAAATGGAGAGTCTTTGATTTTAAATGCGGCTGATCATTGGTCTCAACACACTCAAAGTGCAGAAAACGTAAAATTATCAGCTTTAAGTAGTGATCTGCGTTCAGAAATAAGAATGTGTTTCTTTACACCCCGATCTCTTTACACACGCACAGAGAGAGCGCTGATTCATTCGCTTTCATTATGAATAACAGACTGAAAGAAAAAGTATTTATTTGATTTGTTGATCTTTGTAGTTTAATTTACAAGTTTATAAATATTTGCAGGAATTTCTTGAATAATTAGCGCAAAAAAATATGTGCAATATCCACAATCCTGCACCTAATTTCAGACCCTGGTGTGTAATATTTAGAAAAGAATACAGCTCTTCATGTGTGTTAAACGAGTACTAATTACTATTTAATCAAATAGAAGAAAATGAAAACAGGGTCAAGGCAGCAGGGGGTGGGGGCATTCGGTACGCCTTGAGAATACCGTAGTACATACCTTAGGTGGTGTATCGCAGTTTTTTGGTTCGATTTTTAATATCGTTACACCCTTATAAAAAACCGATGGCTCATAAAGTCCCACACAAATTTTTGTCCAATCAAATGCTCTCTAGAATGAGAATGTCCCTCCCCCACAACCAACCAGCAAGTTGTGAGTTGCTGTGCTTCACTTTGTGGTATATTGTACTGTGTATTGTACAAGGTTATTTGCTGTTAAAAAAGAACAAGCCCCTGCTGTGTCCATCCGTTTTTTTAAATAGGCAATACAACAACACAGGATAGAAAAGTGTGGCTGTCAAACAATTTCATGCGTTTCTCATCTTTTTATACATGCTTTCATTTTCACTGATTCCTTTAAAATCTTTTAAATGGCTAATTATTTTTATACAAGAAAAAGCTGTCTTTGAATTAATATGAACTGAATCCATAAAGGCTGCATGCATTTAAATAGTAAAAATTAGCATAATGTCATCTTAAATAATTTTTAAATGGAGTACAGCATGTCACCCTGCAGGATACGTCAAAAGTATTTTAGATCTGTGTGTGTTCTCTGGAGTGGAATGATCTATTGGATGGACTGAAGAATCAGATAATAATAAAAATTCATGTATCCCAGAAAGCCTGTGTAATGTAGCTATCGATTTCCTCCATTGGTTTTGCAAATGAAGAATATGATATATTCAGCAGAAGCTGACTTTCTCTGAAATATTACAAGCTTAAACAGTAAAGACTATCCAGGATGAACCTTGTTCACCATTATTCACCAGCATGTGTCACGTTTATCAGAGCTATTTGATTCATTACCATTAAAAAAGAAATAACAGCACATTATTTGCACTACAGAGAGGAGTCATTGTATCATCCTTGATGACTTGGCAACAGAAAGCACACCTGGCACAGCAAAGAGAGAGAGAAAGTCAAAAACAAGAGAAGGGGGCAGAAAACTAATTAACAGCTGTGTCCGGTGAGACGAAGCTGCCGCAATAAGATAAGCTTTACAAGAGAAATCAAGGATGGGACCCTGGTGAACAGAGGTTAGCTGTGTGAAGCGATTGCGCGGGTGTCTGTCTGGGTGTTCGTGTGCACGCACGCAAAGGTGGGTGTGTGGATGTGTTTCATGCCTGGGGTGGGTGGTGATTGACTCATCTGTTCTGATCATGATGGAGTGGTCTGGCCCCTTCATTAATGCCTTATATTCTCTCCACACAGCCTCTGCACATCTTTTTTTGTTCGCCAACTGTTGTTCCACAGTTTATTTGTTCTGTTTAACACAGTGCTTTTCCTCCTACTCGCCCATCCATCATGTCGTCTCGCCCGGTCACCCGTCGACGCGAGCGCTTTGAAACATTCCAGAGCTCGGTAGCATTTTCTGGGCTCTTCAGCATTTTGGCTGGTGACATTTCCAGGACGCCATAGGCATGGTAAGTTAACCTGACAATCCTAAACGAGAGGGTTTGGAGTGCACACACGCTAACAAAGTCACTGCCAGCCAAGCATATTAGGCAGTGCTTCAATGCCTCAAACCTGGGATGGGCAATTTTACTGCAGAGGGTTGGCGTGTCTATGAGTCCCCTAGGAATGAGAATGCTTATCCTTGTTTTTTATGTCGTATATGTACTATATTAACACTCGCTGAGACTGCAAGAGCACACAGTGGTATAAATGAATACCCACCAGAAAGAGAAATTACAAATGAGATATCTCAATTGTTTCTCCCAGACAGCAATTAACATTGTCAAGGGTGCCACTAGGGTTTCTGTGGCTCTGGACTAGTCGCATTGCTTGGTCACCGCGGTACAATCCGTTCATAATCGCCTCTCCCTCGCAAAGGGCCCTTGTTACTCTGTTCCACTATTACCACCTGTCCAATGCCCTGTACAGTGGCATCTATCTATCTATCTATCCATCTATCCATCTATCCATCTATCCTTCATTCTGTACGAATGTTGTGAGGGACACATGCGCAGTACCTGAAGCAATCTGGAAAACCTGTTTTTATAGTGCAATTTGAGCTTTAAAAGACTTTATTTATGATACAGTTCATGTCAAGTTTAATTGTTGGTCTGAAATATAGTGTGTTATTGTGATTTTAGTCGATTTTAAAGATATCTGTCTACCCTCATAGCTGCCCAGAGGCATTGCAAATATGGCAGCTGAGTGTGGAGTCTTTCTTCAAGGGACTTTAGACCTGCAGGGCGATTCTTCTCACAGCGCATTAGTTAAGAAATACTGCATACTATATGCGCAACATCTAGTTCACAACATCAAACTGTTTTTTAGCCTTTTATTGAAGCACCCAGGAGTGAAAGAATCAGCCACAGTGTCCTTTTTATTAATTCCAAAACACAGCAAAAGTAAAACCTGTGGATTCTGCATAATAATGGTAACACTGCTCACAACAGGCCATTTGAAGCCCAACAGTGATTGTCTTCATTCACTGCTTAATGCAGTGGAGCTTTAAATTACTGAAATTAAGAGACGAAACTCCTCAAAACAGCATGCAAAAACACTTAGAGATGCGCAGTCTGTCAATTATTGAAGAACTGTGACCCCATTTTAAGGGACCATTACAAAATATATTCCACTCACTAGGCCATCTCAATTATCGACTAACCAATTGTTGGATGACTGTTGTGCCACATCATTACTCTGTAACAATTTACAATTGTTACAAGGTTCAATTTGTTAACATTAGTTTATAAGTACATTATTTAACACAAACTAATAATAGACAACATTCCTTGTACAACATTCATTAATCTAAATGTTAATTTCGACCTTTACTAATTCATATAAATCACAAGTTGTCTAACATTAGTTAATGCTCAATGAACTAAGACGAACAAATGCATTTGAATTAACAAAGATTAATAAATGCTGTAAAAAAACATACTGTTTATTGTTAGCTTATGTTGAATTTGCTAAAGTTAAAGAATGGAACCTTGTTGTACAGTGTTGCCCCTTACTCTTACTGTGTCAACAGTTGACCCATTTACAGTATTTTATTAGTCTAATTTATTAAGTCTAATTTATATAGTCTAATTTATTTCTCCTAAAGGAATTTTAGGTGAAACATATAAGTTGATGCTTCAATTAAACAGCTGATTAAGTCTCCTGAGAAAAGCAAGAGCAACCCTTTATTATTCCCCTGGGTTTCTGACAGTTTTTCTGTCATTTCTAGTTACATGTATGGAATAGTGTAAATGTGAACGTAATCCTGTAGACACCATCTTTATTTACAGCTGTATAAAACAATACATTGGGGAACTTTACAGGTATTGAGACTTGTAGTTACCCCATAAATAAGTAATGTTTCTGTCATAATCATACAGCTTTTCTTTTGTGGAGAGGCTCTGATCTAGGATATTTCCAGTTTTAATCCTTGAAGGTTATTGAAGACGATGCACAACTGATCTCGGATCAGTGCTAAAGGGCAACACATAACCATAGTTATGAACAGCCCTAATGATTCTATGACCTAATAATTCACTATACTGCCTACTTATTTAAAATTTAACGAGCCATTTTAACATTTTTCTTGGGCTTATGGTGCTTAACAGACTGTTGTAAAAGTCATCCTAACTTAGGCGTCATACTTTAAGGTTACAACTCTGCAGTGTGGAAAGCTAGCTGATCTTTACATTTGTAGAATGTTAAAAAATAGTTTCTTAAAACATTTTAAAATGATTTATCTTTGTTTAATGGGAATTAAATCTTATTAATGATATTGTTTTCAGCACTATCTTTAACTCACAGGCTAGAAAAGAAATGGATCCAAGCCTTTTTTACTACAGCAGTTTCTGTTTAACATTGTTTAGTTTTCTAGGCATGTTAAAGATATTTGCACATAAATCTCCCAAATCCATATTACAGAAATGTATTTCTTTTGAATTCCAGATAGAGGACATAAACCAACCTGGCTTCCAAAAGTATACAAGTATACAAAACACTCATATTGTTTCTTATTTTCAAATCCTTTGTTATTGTTTATTTCCTGCATTCCTGAAATCCAGTAAATGTTCCATTTTCAAACAAGCTCAATTCATTTCAGTGTGACTGAGGAAGACTGGAGGACTGTTTTTTTTGGTAGTGTTTTTAATTATTAATAAGTGCACAATATAAAATGGAGGCATGAAGCATGTGTAGGATGACAGGTGACCCCTTCTGACCGCTCAGCCTTCATTTTTGCCCCCAAGAAACTGAAATTGCATTCATGCTGTAACTATGTCATCATATTTCTCCAATGTTTCAACAGCATTGTTAGAATCTTTCTATTGATCAACCTTTTTCATGCAGTTCAGAGATGAAGTCTTTTACCCTGGGGATACTTTTGGGATTTTCTTCTGCATTACTTTCTCCCTCTAACTTTAAAGCTGTGAATTTGTCTGCACCTTTAATAAGCTTCAGGTAAACCAAGTACAGTTTTACAAATGTAATGAAAAATCTGTATTTTTGTGTGTTAAAATACCATCTCATAGTATATTTACAGTGTGCATAGACGAGTGCATGGACAAGTATAATAAGTATAATGTGCATAGACAAGTACTACACCCAAAGAGTGTAAACCCTGTTACATTGCCAGACACTTGTTTGTGGCACTTTTGAAAGATTACACTGTGCATTTAAGCGATCCATCATGTCAACTTATGGTTCAACAGATGGCATGAGACTGGGTGGGGCTAATTGTGATGTTTAGCTGGAAATTGGCTAGTTTGTCCAACAATTGCAGACAGGTCCATTTCACACTTGCAAGAACCCTCTGTGAATAGTGTTTTGGGGCAGGAATTGCACATTTCACCCTTAAGTATAATTACATGTCTGAGAGAAAGAGTGACATGGTGTAGTTGTTAAAACAAAAGGCTGGTTCCAATGCAGAGCGAAATCTATCAACATTGTGCTCTTGAGCAAGAAGTGCTTTTATCCCAGTGCGAAACCAATGAAAATAAATTCCAAATAAAAATGATTCAATTCCAGACTGTGTATGAAATCCCAAAGTAAGGGTGACCCTTCGCCTTGAATCCCTTCCCTCAGTGGTGAGCTTAGCGGGGGGCTCTTATCAGATCTCTTCCCCACATGACTCAAACCCCATACCGGATGGTCTCATAATCCCCCCTTGACGTAATCCCCCCCTTGACTTGACATTTGTTTTATGCACACACATACTCTGACATGCTTGCATTTTAATACATCATCAAGGTTTTTGCACACTTCAGTACAGATTCAAGGTCACACATTTTGTGCACTTCTATGCTTACTGTTCCACACTGAAGCACACGCAATTGCTGATTTGGTACGTTGACAAAATGATGGTAGGCCTTCTTTTCACACTACTAATTGTTTATTTGAAAGGACATTGCGCTAGGATACAGCTCCATTTTTATGCTATCATAACAGGCCATAATAATATTAATCTCCATTGCAGTAGAGGATTTGTGAGGGTACAGTAGCCACGTAGCACAGTATCTTTACCAACAGCTCTTTGCAGTCATCAAATTGTCCTGTAGGCTAATCCAAACACTCACTAAACATCAACACATGGTCGTTCAGTGAAAAGATGCAATATACTTTACACCAAAAAAGGAGTCTTACTGTACAATGTCCTTTGGCCAGCGCGTGGGCTATTATTGTGTATTATAGCAAAATAATTCTTGTGTGAAGGCTTGTTACTGGGGGTACACTGGAGCAGTTTCAGTAATCCAAGTGATTCATGTTTTGTGTGTGCAGGTGTGTGTGTGTACGTGCTAAACTTTGAGAATATTGTATACTGCTAATATTTCTACAAATTGAAGCCTGCTTCTAAACATAATTTTCAAAGAATAACTTACTACAGCAGTTACCCATTATATGAACAACCAACAGTATTTACTATGTACTAAATAACGTGTTACCCAAAGTGGACAATTTTTCCATCACTTACTCACTATCATGTCATTCCACATATATATAATGACTATTCCTTTTTCTATGGAATACAAAAAAAAGATATTTTGAGGAATGTGTTTTTGTGTCCATACAATGGAAGTCCTTCCTTTCTTCTTTTGTCTTCCTCAGAAACAAAAAAAAGTCCGGTACAGGTTTGTAATGATTTCTTTGATTGAACTAATTATAAGACTCACCAACATTAAGTAGGAATTTTTACATCACACAGTAACAGTTCCTGATTTATTTAGAATCTGTGGTTCTGGTTCAGTAAGTCACATGTTAATTTGATGAGTGAGTGAGCCATTTTAAAGAAATGAGTTTATCTGTTACACATTTGTGAATCGTTTTAATCAATTCATTAAACTTAACAGATTCATTCATTCTTTCTGTCTATTCACATTAAATTCAGACTACAAACTCCGTAACCAAAAAACGCTAATGGAACCGAAACAACAGGAAAACCATTTGGTTTGGTTCTGTTATTTAGCATTTTTTAAAAGGCGCTTCTGAATGGAAACCAGCTATTGATTCATAGCTCTGCCTGCAAAATATCAACAGGGGATTTGCAGTCTTATGATTCTAAAATGCATTAAAAATGCAGCAGATATGAACTGACATTACATGCAAATGGAGAGCATCAATGAAATGCCAGTTTTCATTGCTTGACTACATTTCCATCTGTTGGCTTGATAACAGGTAGCAGAAAGCACAGCTTTATATTTATTGACTGCATCCTATACCTCATAACTCACAATATAGAGTTACTAATGTTTCAGTGAGCATTAGCATACTTCACAATGTAGATTTAAGGATAGATGAGGTTCTGTATACAGTAGCATCTGCCTTTAATGTATTTCATGTATAGATACAAGGAGAGGATTTATCACTGTGAGGTAGAAGCACTTAAACTTGCATTAAAGAAAGTTTTGTCTTTGTTCGTGAAGTGTGGTATTGTAATATTGTAGCATAGTATAGAGAATAGTTTCACCTCTGAACCACAAGCCTGTTATGAAGAAAGTTTTGGTTTCGCTCGTGAATCCCACCGTTGTAGCTCTGCGTAACTTTACCTTTAACCTTGTTCATGATTAAGCTGGCTGTTCAAATACTTTGATTCCATAAACGCAGTATATTAACACTCGCAAAGAGTTCCTTTATGAACGTCTCTTAGGTTGCCCCCAAGTATGCACTGAGATCAAAATCATCATAATTTGCTTTAATTGCCATGGTTTGAATTGCAAATCAGTAAATCTTTTTCTGTTATCTTCGATCAAATACTAATGAGGTTCTTATTTACACAAAATATCATTTTGTTTCTCCCATGTGGAGTCGATGTATCTCGACACACAAAAAAGGTGTTTAGGTTGGAATTTGCATGAGGGCAGAGTGTCTTGTTCTTTTCATATCACCCCCCCTTCCCTTCCCCATACCCAACCCCTTCTCTGCCCGTCTTTATACAACAAGATTTGCTGAACGATGTCATGAATGAGAAGTGAGCCCAGTTGCCATAGCAACAAGCCATTTTACCTCAGAACGGCAACATATATTACAATGCAGAACGAAAGAAAAGGTAGAACAAAATGAGGGAGAAGTACTTAGATGAGAGGAGGTGAATTGAGAAGTTTTTCAGTATGTTTTGTACTAGAATTACAAAAACAGCTGTTATTTAGTGACTGTGGCACACTGTCTTATATAACCAGCAAGTTTCAGAGACACTAACAGATTTTATTTGACCTTTTCTTATATTTGTTACAACAGGGAATGGTGTTGATATAGCTGTGCTATAGAAGTCTGGAATTAAAATGTAATTTAATTGTCCTTTGGCGTGCTTGTAAATGTTTGTGTCACAACAGCTTATATGGAGCTTGTTTTTCCTGCAACTGGATTACTGAGAGACTTCCACTTCAAAGGTTAACGCATATTTGTTTTTTTAATTAACCTCTGCATTTCGAGAATAATGTTTCTCTGTTTTTTGGACTAAAAGAAGAGGCCTGAATTCATCTCTCTGATTCTGGTATTTGAATAAAGGTCATATTCAGAACAATGGAAATGTCAGATTTGTACATAATGCAGAATTCCCAAAATACACATTGTGCTTATATGTAATATGTTATAAGTGTCGTAATTGTGCTCAGTTGGATTCATAATCAAAACTTGTTGCCAAACCGCAACAAGCCAAGATTTACTGAAAGGGGAAAATGCATGCGTCTCAGAGCACAGATGGTTTACTGAGGAGGGAAACCAGGGGGAAACTCAAGCACTGTAGTCTGAATCCTTAAGCTATGATAATGAGAAGCTGATGAAAGTTACATTATAAAAATATAATAATGTTCCTCTCACGAGTGACCCCAGAGGAAGCCTTTGGCGTCAAGCCTCTGCAGATTGTGAAACTTTGCTTTGCCTCGTGCTGCTGGCAGCTTTGCCACATGTGCCTCAGAGAAGAGTTGTGATGAAGCCTGTCGCAGTGTGTATTCTAGCGGAATATATTAAAGGCAGGAAGAGAGGTATCATGTGCTGTTCCGTTTTGCCAAATGCTGCTGTTGTAAGTTTAATCAAGCAGTTATAAAGTATGATAGCTGTATTTAAAGGGACAGCTCACCCCAAAATGAAAACTGTCATTGTTTAGCCACCTTTATGCTGTACCAAACCACTGTGATTTTCTATCGTTCTGTGGAGCACAAAAGAAACATTTTGGAAGAATTGTATTGGTCACTCTTGTAACAATTCTGTATAATTGCAGTAAATGCATAAAGGGCTAAGACTCTCAAGCGTAAAAACTGATTCAAAGGTGGCATAAAAGTATATTAAAAGTGATCTATAATCACTCATGCAGTATGTTTCAATCTTCTGAGGCTTCTGGGTGAGAATCTGACTAAAATATTGAATGTTGTTCACTGAAATCTGGCTCTTTTTGGCCTGTTCATGAGATCTCATGAGAGAAGCAGTGATGTCTAATTTGTGAAAGAATCACTCTTGATTCATATCTCGTCAATGGATTGGTTGTTCCAGTTAAATAAATTGGACTGCGTGAGTCATTAAATGAATTTGATGTCACAGCTTCTCTTATAGAGTCTTATGAACACAAATGAGATTTATATACATGATTATTAGCTTTTGGTACCTTAACTAATAATAAACAATAATATATTTAGAAAACAACATTAACACATATTAATGAATGCTTTTGGTGGTATGTAATGCATCATATCGGTTTGAGCAACTATATGTGAAGGTAAATGATACAATAACTTTAAACAAGTTTAATGTATTAGTTGAGTGAACAAGTTATTGACTTCTTGTGACAAGAATACATTTTTCTCATGTATACAGTCAGCCAAGGTCACTTACACTGGAATCATAATAGAGTACTTTTCACATTCTGCAGGCTTGAGTCAGGTATTATACAGTATCAACAGCACCCATGTTTAAGTATAACGTCAACACCGGTTTCTTCTTCAAGGTTTTGTCAGTCTGCTTGCTCTTCACACTTGCCACAGGCGTGAGGGCCTTATGCTTCAATATCGGCCCCTCACATCCACAACAAGGTTTGGAGTGCCTCGCTCAAGGATGTGTTAAGATTTGAGTGCTGTGTTGGATGAAACAGAAGGTCCCTGGAGCTGTGAACGCTGAACCACATGGAGGAAAAAACAGATGTGTTTTCACTTCTTTAATGAAATCGCACCCAAATGTGGAGCTGAAGGATGCTCGGAGTCAAGTGTTGTGTGCCAGTTTTCAAAAATCTTGACTTTGGGCTTTTTCATTTTCATTTTGTTTGGAAAAGGTTGACAGTCATTTCTTGCAGCATATGGAAATTATTCGTAGCGTTTCTCTTCAGTGGGGTTTAATTGGGTTTCAGGCTTGACAGCTTTACATAGATAAGATCAAGTGCCGCTTAAAGCGGTCTTTGATTATGCCACTTTCTAATGTATTGATTTTTTGCGATAAAAAAGCAGAATCATTGAAATAGGCTGTTGTTGTATGATACATTGCAGGAATAAGGTGCTTTGGGGGAAGAAAGCTCTATCTTTCCTTATATGTCCCCACATCGATGCTTTCCCCTCTACTGCAGGCATGGAATTAGAAATCTCACAGAAGCAATAAACAGTAATTGGATTTGGCGATGGAAATCTTGTTACCAGGAGAGAGACAGACCCTGATGGAAACACTGGCAACTTCTCAGGGCTATTGCTGCTGCCCCCCCACCCCCTTGCCCCACTGACTTCACCAATCATTTTGTATTTGAATCCAGTGAGACCCATAGTCGCAAGCCAGACTGCCAGGGAGTCGATGTACGCCTGTCACTCAACACAGCTCCAAGACAATATTTATGTGGCCAAGATCAACAACCATTAGAAAACAGAATTTTGTATCTACAGCCTGCCTAATAGTTTTCACAAGGCAAAAGTTCAAGGTTGCAATTGTTCACAATTAATCTGCTACTTCATCTTTCAACTCTGTATGCAATGCCCCAAAGGGCCACAGTCCATGTTTTGATGAAAGCTCCTGTGTGCAATTTCTGCACCACTAGCGACACCAAACAGTACTGCAGAAATATTGACTTAAATCTTAAAACAAGTTTCAAACACCTCACCCTCAGTTAAGGTTATGCCCCCCAGCTCAGATTGGTTGAGTCAATGATGCACAATCAGGCTGTGCAGGTTGTGTTTGGTGCTGCTGACTCATTAGTTTTACCAAACTTTTATCAAAACAGCTTTTTGTATTTACCCCCACTGGAAATGTAGCAAACTTTTAAACATAAATAAATGTAATGAACGATGTATGAGATCTTTTAGTGGCTGAGCTGAAACGAGAGAAGAAAAAATGAAACACAGAGAACAAACTTCAGAATCTTTGTGATTAGAACTCATTTGGGTTTGTTTACTTTTCTCCCAGTCCCAAGTTGAAAGGATACAGCAAATTGACTTCTCTCTAATATTGGACTAATTTGGCTTGCTGAAAAATGTAAGGGTTAGGAGGCAGAAGCGCCCTGTCAGAATCAATTAGTCACCTCACACATCTCACTATAAGTTAAGTAATGTTTGTTTTTTGCCCATTCTAAGAATTTTGTGATTGTCATCTCTTGTACATTCTCTGGGACAAGGCAGCATTGTTCAAAAACTTCACCTGCGGCGTGTGTCAGTGTTTATGGAATTTGTACTGTGTTTATGTCAAACAATTGGAAATTTTGATAAATGCATGCCATGGCCAATGGTCTTGTAATCGGAATATTTCAAAAAAGATTGCGTTCTCATTTAAAAAATTAGCAATTTATTTTATAGCATGATAGCTCTGCTCACCTTGTGGATACATTAAAATGGCCGACAGAAAGAGAAATGATTAGCCGTTTTCAATATTGCACACAGTATGTCTTGTATTGTAATATTAGTATGTTAAAATTGCTTTCAATTAATGCTACAGAAAAATCCTATATTATGATATATGATTGGATAATTTTTTCCTACTGATACAATTTTGTGTTATTAAAGGGACCTTTTGGTGGACAATTACTTATGCGTGTGTGGCTTGATGCTTAATCCTAAGATAATAAATGATTTTTAACCTATATTTCCGTTCTTTCGTTCCGTACTTTCGTTTAGACTGGCCATCAGAGGTGGTGGGAACAGGAAATCCCAATAGAGAACAACATCCAGAAAGGAGAACTACTGACCTACAACCTCACCGAGCTCATCAAACCCGAGGCCTACCAGATCCGCCTCACACCAATAACACGCTTCGGAGAGGGAGATTCAGCCGAAAGAATCATTCGCTACAGCGGTGAGTAAAAGTTTACTTTTGTACAATTGTGGAACTTTTTGTTGCGGTGGTTGCGGTGGCTGTTGTCTATTGGTGGTACCGTTGAAGTCTATCTTCAGAGAATGTAGTTTTAAGTCTGCAAGTATGTTGCATTTTAGTACGTACTGAACACTTCCTTTAGTAAACACACAGGTAGTCCAGAATAGAACCATGCCAGTGTATTGACAAGCAAATACTGACAAAGAGATGTAGGGTGTTTGTATTTCTGCCTGTGTTACACAAGTTTGGTAAAGCATATTTGGTGCTTTTAGTCCTTTAGTCCTTAGTCCTTTCTTAGTCCCTTAGTCCTAGTCTTATATCTATAATCTTAGAGTTTTGTTTCTATGTTTAGTCTTATATCTATATATGAATTATTTCCATATTTACAGAATATATATTTCATACATGCAGTGCTTAGTTATGTAAAAAGCCGCTTATTCTACAGAAAACCAGTAGAGGACATTTTAATTAATTTGTTTATGTACTAGAGACCTCTGCTGGTTGTGTACATGAGAAAAACATCACTCAACAGAACACTCATTAAATGATAATGGTTATAGTCAATTGTTATAGCAATTGTTATAGTCATGTTATCTATTCAGGCATTGATTAGAGCATAGATTGATTTCATTGTTTTGCTCTGTGTTTCTTTAAGAGGCCAGTCGAGACACAGGTAATGTATATCACGTGTGCTCTCTGAATCCCTTCCCTTTTTTAATGGAAAACCAATTGTAATGCGACAGCTTTATGACCTCACGGAATGGCTGGATGCACACAGGCACATTCAGTAATTGTACACAGAGTTCTGTTATCAGGGTTCTACAACTCTAGTGTTTTGTGAAATTAGAGATTCTTTGGAGGTTCTGACATCATTTTAAATCCTTTTAATTTTAATCTCTCACTGCGTTTTCCCTTGGCTTTAAATACTTAAGCATATGATGCGGATAGCTAATGATTTGCCTGAGCATTTGACAGGAAGAAAGTGGACTGCCACTGTTTTATCCAGAAGCTGTTGGCCACCATTTGCTCCAGGGGCCTCCAGTAATGGCCCTTGTGTTCTGGTCCCCCTGTATTTCTTAGAACAACATGGATTTGCAAAGATAGGACCACCAAAGATCTCCACAGACCAGATATACATTGCCAAAGTTAGAAAAAGTGGGCTAGGAAAAAATTCCAGAAAGACAAAAAAAATTGGATTTTCATTTATTATTCCACTTGTTCATTTTTTCATTTACTCTCCTCATAGTATATTCGGCCACTTACTCATGATATGAAGCCCTATGGCTGTACAGGGTCCTTGTGTCCGGTAATGAAAATACAGTGGTAAAAAATTTAAAATGTCTCATTCCATAACAACTCTCTCTCTCTGTGATATTTCATTCCCCCTGAAGTCAGTGTGCCACAGGGCTCAAAGTCCATCTGTATGATGTGATGACTTTCACACCAGAAGGGTTTCCATCAAAGAGTCCAGCTTTGGTCACCCTGACATTATGCATTTTAATTGGCTCAAATAGCCTGGAGAGAGTGATAGCAAATCACACCAGTCACAATCAATATCCCAGCATTCACTATAATACACTGGCATTTAAACCTTATGTAAATGGTTGAACAGGCTCTCTGTAAGAATACCTTCTACTAAAAACTGCAAAAAAGTTAAACCCATCATATATGAATGTGTTTATTTCTTTTTTATGTATTTACTGATTCTTGAGACAGTGTACAAAACAGTACATTTCCTCATTTTCGATGGATCTTAATAGTCACTACAAAAATGGCTAAAAATAGCTACTGATTTTAATATATATGTGGCTTTCATAATAATTAGTTATATTTTACTATAGTCACAATTTACTAGACAGTCATACAGAAAACAGTAGTTCGAAACAGCCCTGTATTCTATATTAATTCAGTTATGGATGTGTTTAATATTGACAATAAATATTTGACATGACAGTAAACATTCTTCTGTATCTGATGGTGTTGACCTACATGCATGAGAGATGGTGAGAAAAACATGCATTTTTATGAGAGAATGGAGGAATCAGAACACTAGTTCAAAACATGGCTGAACTTCTTTGGAAGATTAATCCAAAATAATTCCTTGCTAAATAATTCCTTGCTACATAAACCTGCAGTGTGTTTTGTTCTATGTCTCAAGGATCAGTGTTACTATTTCCGGTGAATGAAGGGCAATCATTTTTTTCTCTCTTACTTGTGGTCTTATTGGAAAGTCAAGACATTGCAATTTGCGCTGGGCAATGTTTGTTAACACATGCAATGGCCGCAGTTCAAATTGATGCTTGGACAGTGCCAGACAAATTAACAAGCTACCAAGGAGAATTGATGGACTGTGTCATTTGGTATCATTCTTTCAAGCAGTTACTCAACACATCAACTTGCTGCTGCCTGTGGATTGCTTTGGAAAGCCACCAACTGGCATCTATTTATGAGCCTTTCAGAGAATACAGATAGGCTGAGTACAATGCTAACAAGCTATTAGAATTGTATTGTCAAAAGTCTGTACACTTCAACACACCTTCAGTGTTATTAAGTTGTCCTAATGTCACTGTTTAGCTGTTATACCATAACAATAATAATCATCCACCAGTCTTTTAATTGCTAACATTAAACCAGACGTAGATGAATATGAAAGCTCTTGTTGTGATCTTGTTGTAGGTTTGCCATCCATCTTGTATAATATAGAACTGTCACATTTAACAGAACAAATTGAGTTCTTTAGCAAATTCCCATGGAAAACAATGTTTGTTTTTTATGCATCTTGGACCCAAACAGCTAGGAGCGCTTCAGCATTTATTGCATTATTTACTATTAACAAACTTTCATATGTTGGCTGTTTTCTAATTTTTTGTTTAATGTTTCTTTTTTTAAATTGTTGACTTTAATGACAATCAGTCTACTTGTTTAGTTTTGTGTATTTTATTGGTGCAAATTTCACTCTGTTTTGTTTCTAATTTGAATTTTAATTCAAATTTTTGAAAGTTAAAAACACTTGAATGTGATGGTTCATCTTAAAATATCTAGAGTTACAATTCTTTAGCATTATTATTTGCATACAGTAGGTAGAGACTAAATTTGATTTGCAGCATGTACTAGCCTTTGACATTTTAGTATGGTCTTACAGATATTGATAATATTGATATTATAATTCATTAATTTTTTTACAACATGCAATACAACATGCAATACAGTCATATATCAGTAATCCAACACCTAAAGCAATTGCATGTCAAATGCATTTTAGCCCTTAATTCAGTCAAACAGTGTCTTTTTCTACACATACATTGCATTATACATAAACTGTGACTGTGTAGCATTTAATTGTTTGTACTATGTAGTCATTTTCCACTAGTGGTTTACTGGCATATATGATATAGAAAATGGAGAAGGTTAATTATTTTTCCTCTGCTGATATTGCCGGCCCTATCATTGCATTTATAAATATGCTTATTAATCTTTTGTAGACTTTTATGTGTGGGATGCATTGCTAGAACAAGCTTGAACTCTGTGTTGAAATATTGTATCAGAAGTGCCTCTGGGTTTTGTATTGGTATCTCTAAACCTAGTCTCTGTTATAAGACTCCACAACGTGTTTCCGGCATAAATACTGCATTACTGCAGTTTATTACTCTGTTTAGAACAAGACTATGTTGTTGTCTCTCTTGTTCTAATCAAAGGCCTAAATATAGTTGGATTTCACCTTAAAGCTTGCCTCTGAGTGGGACCAAAGCCAATCCTCTTCGAGAGGGAGATATACTGCGTCTCATTGCCTGTGTGTTTTACGTTGTTGACTTTTTGCTTTTACCTCCTGCCCCGATAGTTCTGGTTGTTCTTTCACGGGGACAGAGGGTGAACGTGAAGGGTGGGAAATGCAGAGAAAAAGATGGGGCCCATCAATTAGTGTGTGTGTTAATGCGCCGCGTGTTTCCAAATCCGCAACATCTGTTTTGTTTAACTGAGGCAGGCCTCCTTCTCCTTGTCCCTATTTAGAAACAGCTGGGTGGTTTACAGAAAGGGAGATGTAACCTCCATTGCTAAATTAGCTTCTAGATTGCAATTTTGTAAAAGGATGTAACGGCTAGCCATGAATAGTTATTATGAAATGTGATTAGCATAGAAGCACGTGAAAGACATTTTGATCGTGGCTGCTTATTCCCAATGTTGTTTTAGGAGGAAACAAAATAAGGGTGCTAATGTTTTGACAAACATTGTTCAGGGTTTTTTGGCAGTGTCTTTTATCCCTTGAGGTTGGAGTTCCCTTGAGACCTCATTATTTATCTATTCATCCATCAATTCATTCATCCATCCCTCCATTTATTGTTTCATTCCATTTATGTAAATATATTTAGTAAGTCTACACTCTGTTTCCTGAATGAGTGTAACCTTACAGCACTGTACTGAGCTCTTGTTGTTATTCAGCTTGTGCTATTCAAAACCCTGAATTTAGATGAATTTCACCTTTAATTGCATAATTAGTTTTTAAACTGTGATTTTAACTGTGACATAACAGCTAGACGCATATTGTTAATGTGAAATGTGATCAGCATGGAAACAAGTTTTGATCATGAATGTTGCTTTTTGATCAAAAGAGGGCTAATGGTTTGTGTTGTGTGGCCAAGCTCCTTTAAGGTTTTTTCCCCTCGAGGCACCCGATCACCTTCATTCATTCAGCAGTGAAGGTCTCTAGGTTTTCAGTGTTAATTAAAGGAGCTCAGCCCCCTATTTCAACATGAGCTATTCTATTCTTCAATAGTTACCTTCAGTGCCAAAGAATTCAAGTCTGAGTCTTGCTTGACTAAGTAAACAAAGGTTATTTTACACAAAAATGGAAAAGTCTTTTTAAAGTAGTAAGCATTAATCTGATTGTCTGACTTCCTCGAGAAAGGGCACACAGGTTTTTAATGCACTGTACTTAGGGGACTGTTTCGTCACAAGACTTTTTTCACTCTAGTCTGCTTTTCCTACCCAGCTAACAGGGAACGTTCTCAGAACGTTCTCTAAAAATGTTGAAAAGTTATAAAAAATGTTCTTGCAGTAACAATAGTAGAACATTACAGAATTAACAAATGTTTGAATAACGTTCTTATAACCAAGCAATGGCGTTAATATGTTTAAAACAAAATTTCAATAGCGTTTAAAAACTGATGTTTTGAATGTGCCTAGAACACTTTTGTTAATTAATTGAAGCATTAGGAAAACATATTTACTTGCAATTGTTAGATGGGTAAATGGCATAAAAACAAAATACTGTGATTAATCCCTTTACATGTCAGTCAGACAGTTCTTCCTGTCTAAGTGGGTGGTTTTTGGTCAATTTCATCTGCAAAATGCATCTAGAACTTTTAGCCAGAATCAAAGTGACTAGTTTTCATCAAATGTGAAGAGAGATTATATAATCACAGATTTTTGAAAGTTCATAGCAGATGTTTAGGGAGACCGTAAGCTAAATAGACTCTAGCAACGCCTATACATTCATTCATTCATTCATTTGTAAATTGGACTTATGTAACCAGACGGGTGATAATTCAACCCCTGCTCTGAGTCTTCTGTCAACTTTTTGCTTCCTTATTTGTATCATCAATTTTGTGTGCAGCTTTTTTCCCCTGCAGTTTTCAAAGCAGACATTTACACTCTCAACCCCTTGTGAACATCTGCTAGATATGAACGCTATTGTGCTAATCTCTCTCATTATATAAGACCAATTAAATGCCAAAACTGATGCCACTCTGGGTCCCACAAGACAACTGTACTCATTTAACTCCAGCATCAAAAATCTGAAAGACACAATCAACATATTCTTCTTTTCTACTGAAGTTAAAGCCCTGAACATAAAATTATATTTTCAAACATTTTAGCATGCTTCAGAGAAAGTCCATTGATTTTTACTACCCCACATAAAAATACAGAGGGTAATCACCACTCCTGGGGAAAGCACACATATATTTGGACCTAAACGGGTTTGCACTTAGCGACTTTGTTATTTTATGTCTTTCTTTTTTGTTGCGTTCTATTAAGGCTCTAAGCTTAGTTGGTAAAATGGGGATATGTTTCAGTCTCACTATCTTTTGGACACATGCCCTCTGAAATCTTTCTTCCACAATGCACTTTAGCCCTCAGTGAGACTGCCTGCAAGCACTAGGCTTTCTGCCCCGCTCAGATAGGCTGCTTTTTGAACTGAATGAAGAAAGATACAGGTCTTTATGGTTCACCTGAGCATTGCACAGGCCCGTAGCGACCTCTCCCCACACAAACACTCCCTCCTGCACGACACGCTATTTCATTTCAGCTAGAACCGTGTGATACATGATAATGATGCCCAAAGCACGTTCTAAACACCGCACTCCAAGGGCAAACAGCATTCTCGCCTCTCCAGGTCCCCTGCTGTTGTTTAATATGGTTTATTATTAAACTATTAACTATAACCCTTCCACAGCTTGAATTCACATTTTGAAATTTGTTTTCTCTTTTATGTTTCAGCCCCAGTGAATCCTCATTGGAGTGAGTATGTTTTGAATTTGACCAATTAATTAAAAGTAGATTTTGCTATCAGTGTGGTTATGTTTAGTGTCAAGAAATGTTCCACATGATCTCATCGGTATTCATAGGTATTTGTAACAAGCCATTCTAACAAACATTTGTAGACAAAACCTTTGGGGTTCATATCAAATTCATAGAATTCATATGTTGGTTTTACTGTATTTATAATAAATGAGGCTAACCGAATATGTTTAACACCATACGTTTGCTTAAGCAATTTCCTTTTTTATATAATTTACAATTATATACTTATACACACAAAATGTTACATTCATATTTAATATTTGTTGAGGTTTGATGATAAATAAACAATGTTTGTTTTTACTGTACATATGTAAGAATATTTACGTTTCAGATGCTGTCCATACAGTGGTATTGTAGTTTCAGTGTCTATTCCAAAATGTATGTGTATGCTATACATACGAATACCTGCGGTCTGAATACAAATGAGATCATGCTGAAATGATAGCACTATCTGTCTAGATGTTTCCTGTGCATGTAACTCATTATCTGCTTTATACATACTCATGATTTAACTCTTTGTATCTGTGCTGTATCTTGCATAGATAAGTTCCATTGCACCTTCGAAGAGGAAACTATCTGCATGTTTACCCAAGATAAAACAGAAGAGTTTGATTGGACGAGACACAGCGCTGCTACCAGGAGCACTAAGTACACCCCCAACACTGGGCCCAGCAGTGACCGCACTGGCTCTAAACAAGGTTTACTTACAAATGCACTGCACACGTGCCTTTCAATATTATATGAATATAATATTATATAATGTAATATATTATTAGTATGTGCATTCCCTGAAAATCAAACTTGTGACTTTGGCTTTGCTATCTCCATAACATGATATATATGATATATATAGAATATACCTATAATTGTGAAAAATAAACAATCACACATTGCAGAGGTTTAAATTTTCACAAATAGGTTAATGAATTGGCATTTATCACAGCTACAGTGGATGTTGAGTAGAACACTCATCTTCTTAGCAAAGTAAAGGCTTGTGATTTTGCAGAAAGCGTCTAATAACATTAGTGTCCAAAGGCACTTTCAATTTCTCATGTTGCTAAAGAAGTTTCTCATGTAGCTAAAGCAGGAAGATGGTCTGTGGGTTCCATTAGCGGCACTCTCAGTGAAATTGTGTCAGTCATTAAGCTTGACATCAGATCATGACAGATTTAGTTTGGAACTGGATCATTTCCACAGATCAACACGTCACTAATACAGTCAGCACATGGAGTATTTTGACAAAGTGGAGGAATTTGAAAAAAATAAACGTGAACGTTTTAATAGGTATAGTCCATATCTGTTGTCTATATAGACCTTTATTGAAGATGCTTTTATATAGCTGAGGTATTTGTAACAAATATTTTAATAAAATGATGTTTAAGGACTTCCTAAACATCTTGTAAGTCAATATCGTTTAAGGTACTCTAAGGAAATCTGTTTTTTGAAATGTTATGAGGAATGTGAATTGAAAAATCATTTGTCCTGTGCTGTGGAGTCAGTAAGGACCTATCGATTATTCTTTGTCAGTGCTAAGTTGAATGGAGGGATGCTGAGCTTATTGAATTCATGTCCTGATAATTTAGCGGGTGTTCTTTCTTTATCGGATTTGAACTGCTTTGTGTTGCAAATCCTACACAGTTATAATTATTGTGCCTAACCCGATTCACATGAGTAAATATAATGTTTTTTCAAATATTTTAAATATTTATATTTTTAATTATCATGGCAAAGGTTTACCAAACCCTTATAATATAACTAAAAAACATAAATAATTAAAGGTGCTGTAAGCAATCATATCCACTAAGCAAAACTTAACTGCTGAATTAGACACACCCCCTCAATCCAAAACCCCGCCCTACAACCAGTACCATTTTTACTGTTTGTACTTTTTTTTACTTTACATTTGTAATCAGGGATGGAGGAAACAGCAAAGCAACATGAAATTTTTAAAGCAGAAAGTAGCAAAAAAGTGCTCTTGTGTAGCAAACTAACTGTAAATGAAACTGTCTATGAAGTTGAATATGGCAACTACCTTCCATTGTATTTGCTTACTGTATTTGTTTTGTACAGGCTTCTATATGTACATTGAGACCTCACGGCCACGTCTTCAGGGAGACAAGGCAAGACTATTGTCCCCATCCTTCACCATTGCCCCTAAAAATCCCTATGGGAATGTGGTCAACAACCCAACCTACTGCGTTAGCTTCTACTACCACATGTATGGAAGACATATAGGTGAGTTACTCTTATGTACACACAGTATATGTCTGAAACCAGAGCAGAGCCTGATATCTGCAGGTCTGTAGTGGAGCATTCTGTATTCTGATGAAGCAGTCATTGTGTGGACTCCTGATGTGATCAACTGTGGGGAAATGTATGCAAATGAGTTGTTTCAGTTGTTTGCGCCTTCTAATTAGCGTTGATGTGCAGTCAGCTGTGACCTCAGTGCTAACTACAGATTGTTTGACATCATGACTCTACCATTCCAAATGAGAGAGCTTTGGTCTGGTCAGTCAGCTACGCACTCACGGCATCAGGCGAACACACGTTCAAGTGCTATCAAACATAATATCAGACAATAAGGATGAAATATCATTTCCACACATAATCTGTAGTTTTACTTTGGAGAGATGTCACAGCAGCTATTGGATAAATATATCAGATTCTTTTACCCCAAGCTGTTTTCGTATTGGATGACTGAGTGACATATTACCTATTGCTTCCGAATTCTAATTTTAAGTAGAGACAGATGCAGAAGCTTTTAGTTCACGTCTGGGAACGATGCGTATAGATTTATTTTAATGACTATGGAACATCCAAGAAGATAGAGCACTGTTACGGTAAAATTACCGGTGTTGTTGTCAGTTTGGATAAATGTATTGTTCTTGTGCGTTAGCATGTAAGTCAGATAATTGCAATCTGTCTATTGCAATCTGGCTTCCCCTGCGATGGAAAAACTTGCTATAAAGGTTTCTTGTGCACTGTAAGTGCTGTAAATGACTTTGACCTGTAACTCAATTGGCACTGTAGATACATTTCTGTAGTTCTTTTTCACATCCACTTTATGCCGCCTGCAGTTGTGTTGGACGTATAGTTGCACCTCTGGGATGGTGATGACCCCAACGCCCCCACAGACAAGCTTGTAACTGCAATTTTCTGCTTCACAAAGCTGTGTGCTTTCAGAATAGAAAGTGTGGGCCTAATTCCAACCCACCAGGGTGTGCTCCTCCTGGCTTTTTACACACAGTTTCGTTGGGCATCTAAGGTTAAAAACCCCATGTGCCCAACGAGATCTTCTGTCTGGCTGCACAGCAAAGAACAGACACAAGGTAGTTAGATTGGTCTTTTGATATGAAATCCTCCACAAGTGACTTTAAAGAGTGTGCAGAAGCAGTAGGAGATGGGCTCTTGTGCGTTTTTAAAGTTTCCTGTGCTTTTTTAAAGTTGCAGGTGGTCATTTTTTCCACACTCAAAAAGTTTTGCCAATAAAGCAGTGAATCATACTTACGAAAAATGGAAAAATGATGCTCTCAAACTTAAGATGGACAATCCAGTCATATCAGAAGCCTAATAAGAGCTTATTTATTTTACATGGACGCTGCCATGATGAGATCATATGACCCACTGAATACTGATGATAACCTCCACGTTATCAGATGCTTTCAGTCACAGCATAAATTAATCACAGCTGACAGCTAATTACACATTTCTACAATACATTCACACCACTATGTGTCAGTGTCAGACAAACATGACTGCCATGTCAGCACCACATAAACAAGAAATTACTGACTGCGCCTTTAATACCTCACTCTGGTTAAAGGTGTTTTTCTCCAGAAGCAGCTTATCCTAGCATAACTAGCGTTAATACATCTCTGTATTTTCATTTTCCTCATTTACAAGTAAATTAAACATACCACTTACCTAAATCCCTAACAAATAAGCGTAAAACGCGTAAGAGCGTAAAAGCGTAAAAGTCCTCCCCTACTTTTCATCAGCTTACATTAGAGCCTAACAATTCTGTATTGTTAGTGTACAGTTTGTGTTCTTTGACTCTTTTATGATTCATTTCTTCCTAGATGGAGATGAGCAAAAGTCTATTCAAGGTCATTCTGCCTTGCGGTTGCTATGTAACACAGAGGAAAGGTTCAAAGGACATCATGTAGTTAACTGGCCATATTGCATCTAACACTTTCAACTGACACAGAGTTCTTGTGCCTTTTTTTCAAGGAACATTAAACGTTTACTTGAGGCAGAAGAGTCAGACAGGTCCAGACGCCTCTGTGTGGACCCTGAGTGGAAACCAAGGAGATCGCTGGAAGCAGGCCAGAGTGAACATACATCCCACATCATCTTTCCAGGTGAGAGAATGCCAGAGTTCTTCATCCAGTTAATTTTTCTTCTTAAACAGGAAACAAGATTAAAGCTTCTTTTACCTTAATGGGTTCCAAATTTAGTTTGTTGACTTTCATGAGGATGCAAAGATTTCTTTGTAGCATTAACATCTTTTGGGGGAAAAAGTTAATAATTAGGAGCTTGTAGAAATTGTCAAGTTTTTCTCTTCTCAAACTCCTGCGAACTTGCATAAAATGCACAAAAAATAGATCTGTGCGCTTGTTGTTTTTAAAAAATGTTTTTTTAAATTTTTTTTATTTAATTTTTTTTTTTTTTATTTTGTTGTGTGTCTTTCTGTTAAAAATTAAATGATTATAATAAAATATTAAATTAAAAGCAACAACAGAATGAAAATATTTTGTTTATTTCCAAAACTGTTATTTTCCTGCCTGTTTATGTAGATTATTTTGGAGGGTATTCGGGGTTCTGGTATTGAGGGGGATATTGCCATAGATGATGTGACCATAGAGGAAGGAGAGTGTCAAAACCCCCCACCCAGCAGTAGTGAGTATACTGGGCAATTTTTAATACACAGCTTCCTGTTTTTTGGAGCACTGATTTAAGAGTTTATTATCTTGAAATAGAATAAACCTAATTGTTATTCATTTCATGATATTATCAAGGAACCCAATTGGTTTAAATTAATTAATTACAGTTTATAAAAACAATTAGGTAAATTAAACATTTGCTGATTACCTTTTTAATTAGAATACATTTTGTCTGGATTTTTGGCACAGGCAGTTTGAAATAAAGGCAGATATGTTATAGAGATAAAGACAAAAGACAAATCTCATTAAACTTCTTAACAGCATAACAGCATTGGAAAACAGAATTGTTAATAACATAATTACCCGTTCCTGTAGCTCAAATGGCAGCGCACAGCACTACCAATTCAAAAATCATGGGTTTGAATCTCATATATATATATATATATATATAGTATAGTATAGTATATATAAATGTGTGTGGGTGGGTGTGTGTATATATACATATACATGCAGTGAATGGACTGTAAATCACTTTGATGAATAAATGAGAAATGGGCATTTTACTTATCAAGAGTTGCTTTGTTTCTATAGATATAAGATCCCTGGCGTCTCCCACTGCAGTGCATATATGGCAGCTTTGTCTCACACTACTTTTGATCCTGGTTGGTCTCCGAAGGTGACCTCATCATATGAAGGTGCAACCCAGCTTTGGCATTCATAGAAATTTCGGCTGACTCGGACTGCCTGAATACAACAACCAAAGATTCATCCCGTCTACACAAAGGTTTTAGCTCAGTGTGAATGAAGAGGAAGCCAGAGAGGTAGTCTGTTTCTCACTGACACATTGACATCAGCAGTGCACTGATGTCCACTTGAGATCTACAGGAAAAGCCTATTACAGGTGTCATTGTTATAAAGATGAGAACAGCAGGATCTGGATTCCTACAACAGAATGGCTTAAGAGACTTCATAGGGGAATCTTTCAAAGCACAAAGACGTAACATGTATTTCCATTCCTACATGTTTTTGCTTTGTTAAATGTCTGCTACTGTCATCAAAGACCCTGTTATGCCATAATTCATAACACTGAATCACATGTCGGGCTGGTACAACAGGAAGCCTCCGTGAGAAAAAAAATGGAACCAGCAGTGGCAACAAAAAATTGAATGATCATTTGAAAAAAATGAATATTGATTTTTTTTAACTTTCCATTTACTTCTTACACTGTATGTGTATGTCTAAAAACAGAGATATGTCAAATACAGTCACGCTTTTGTAGTTCCCTGTACTGTAATGTTATTGATTTGGTGTTAAGATCAGGGCTCCACAAATGTGTTATGTTTTAGTGGTGTGTGGAGGTATGATCTTAATCTGAAGTTTGTTTTCAGAAGGTATGTTCATATGTACATGTCCTTTGTGTTTTACCAGATACAGTCCTGATGAACCCATGCAAGGTGTTGAATTTCACCAAAACGCCAAGATCATTTTTTAGATACCAAACTTATTCGAATCAATTTGAACTGCTCTTTGTCATTGGACACGCCCTCTCTCTCTATCTGAGAATCAATGAGTTGACCTTTCATTTCAGTGTGGCCTCACTAAACAACAATAGAGCAAGCTAACAGATGTAGAAACCTGTAAACATCAGACTGTACCTGCTGCTAGTGTCGGTCCACTCTGTTCCTAAACTGTGTCCGATTCAGATTATGCTGGTCTGCTTGCAGTTGTTTTCTTTAGGTGCATAAAGATAGCTGTCGTCTTACAAGTCCGGTCGCTGTCTGTAATGAAATCAAGTGCCTTCAGAACCTTCTGTAAAATCATTCTAGTCAAAGTCTTTCTGCTATCATCTATAGCTTTTGCTTTTGGCACAGTATATATATATATAAAGGTGAAATTCAGAGATCCAGGCATGAGATGAGTGACCGCAGTGCCATGCGACAGCCAAATGTTCCATTGCTGATTTCTTGAGTTTTACATATTGTTAATAGTGGTCAATTAATTTCTTGACAGCCAATACTTTAAAAATGTACATCCCATCTGCTCTTTATGATATAAAGAACGTTAATCAACGATGGTCAGACTGAACTTAAAGGACCATTGATTCATCAGAAGAACATCTGGGAGCTGTTATGAGCAGGTGAAAAACAGCCAGGAGGGTCACTGTGAAATCCTCCTTCAAACTGATGACTGTGCCGATTAAAAAAAAGACATTTTTCCAGCATCCTGAAGACTCAAGGACTGAGAGGAATGAGAGTATGGAATTTTATCTGACTGATGAGAGATTATCAGCCTTGATGATCTGGATCCATCCGCTTGGATTCCTACAAATGATATTTTATTACTCTGATGAAAATGACTGCTTTTACAAAAACTCTGACAAACTCTGAACTACCTGAGACCATCTGTTACCTTATTCAGCTGGTTTTTTGGAAATGTATTGTAAAATCACTTTTGTCATTCATTATTTTCATTTCTGGGAAAGAATTACATTGACAGAAATGTTGTTTCAGACAACCTTTTTGTCTTAAACATTTATCATTTACAAAGATCCCTTTGCGTTATTATATTATGACATAATTTGAGATTATACTATGATATTATAAACAAATATCAAATATATGAGATTTTATGCAAATACATACCCTGGTAGGGAGGTATATGAGAAAAGGTTTCACAATGATGAATATTCATAAAAAGAAGCACAATATGAAATATTAATGTCAAATTTCAAAAACACAAATACTTTCAACACACAATAACTTTTTTCTCAATTTTATTAAAATCACAATCAACAGGAATAAACTACTGAAAAATTCTTTATGTAAAGAAGAAAGATATTTTACATCTCAGTTCAATAAAGTGCTTTAATGGTAATGTGTGTCATTTTTCTTATTTGAAAATTATTATCAGCGATGATTCTGTCATAATTTCTCATTAATTTGACAGTTTCAGTTACTTTGTCATTTTGATAAAATGCACTTGACCACAGTTTAAGTTTATGTAAAATCATTCATACCTCAGTGAGAGTGGCACAATCATCTTCTAATTTTTATCTAAATCATGATTTGGAAAAGAATGTCTAAACATGTTTACTGAGTTCTGTGTAATGTGACTGGCTGTGTACTAATAGTGGCGATACCTAATGAGGCAAGGAAGTAAGTTAGGTAAGTACATTATGATAATTCCCTTCACCATAAGCCTTGTCCGTGACCTGATATTCATAGTGTAGCTTATGAATAAAACATTTCCTGCTTATGGAAATAATGATCTATGATAACCTTCATACATGGTGATGGAAGTAGACAAATTTTTTCTAATGTGTTTTTTGATTTATATAATGAAAGTTTAATCAGCTTTGCAAGAACTACAAAATTTCAAAGGATAGATATACGGTGTATATGCACACACACACACACACACACATATGTATACATAACTATACATGGGTATACGCACACACTCAAAAAAATGCTGGGCTGTTTTTAAATGTGAAATTGTAATTAAATTGTAATTAAATTGTAATTGTATTATATATTTATATATACAAAGTATATTTATATATAAATAACCCTTTAAACAACCCAGCATAGGTTAATTTATAACACAGTGGTTTGTTCTATCCACATTTTACCCATCCCAGATATTTTTACAGTGAATATATACATATGTATGTATATTTGTTGGCCTATAACAAATTCCAAGCACCACTGCACTGCAACATATGCACTATCTTCAAGGTCACAGCAACATGCTGGTGTCTAATTCTGTAACATCGATTCAGAGTAACAAATAGAGCCTAAAGTTTGCACTTTAATATTGTGCATGTACTCTGGCTACTGTTGTGAATGTCAGGTTAATTATAGCTAGTTGGCAGCAGTCCACAGTCACTCCAAAGTTGGAAGCTCCTATTGCTCAAGGTACACCATGCACATAAAGTTTGTCATTGAGTAAAATGAAACCACTGGATTTTTGAATAGAGGTTTTACAGATACAGTTTTACTAAACATGTCACTTAACAGAAAATTCGCCTTGTTGATTATGATAAACCCATCCATGTATGGTGAAGCCGTAGGCTTCAGACTCACTATAAGCCTTAAGAACTGCCAGCTAAATGAAGTTGGAGATAGACTGTCACTAATCCTTACAAAGAAGCTTCTTATTTTGTAGTTTTAGGGGTTCTCACCAGGGTGTCTGGTAGTTTCATCAAAAATACTCTCATCAAAAATAAATTATAGTTTTTTCTTTTTGCAGTTTTGGGCCTCATTTGGCCTGCTTACGCAAAACACACAGAATAGAATCTTAAAATGACATTTGCCTCTACTGAAATTCATAGCTTTTTGTTAAATAACAGGCCAGCTACTGATCTTAACAGATTTTTTCATTATTTAATGCATTTTGGCAATTTATTAAAGCCTTTAGACATCAGAAATACTTAGATTTGTAAGTATTTGTGAGCATTTATAATGACAATCAAACCCCTCCAACTGACCAGATATCTCATTGCTTGGTTTATAAGGGGGATCAAGTTGGGTGGTCAAATGAAGTCTTATAGATCCTTATAAACCCAATGATTTAGAAAAGAAATGGACTGTAAATTTTTATATAATAAAATTTTAAAAGTTTAAAAAAAATTAAAAGCCATAATTTTTACTTATGACAAGTCCTTGTCTAAATTATAAAATGATACAAACTTTTTGCTGCTTTTGACCCTCTATTAAATAAAAAGATAAAACTCTATCAAGTGTGGAAAATTTTACATATAATGCTCTGGAGCTTATGATGTTAGGGATAGTTAAAGACCCTCCATTAGGTTATTTTGTAAGTACCCAAATTATTATCTGTAATTTATGGTCTGAAAGTCTCTGCAAGCAGACCCATTTGTCACTAATGACAACCTATAGTGAAAACACGCATCATAATGTAAAAAGCTGAAGGCAACGTTACCAGTATTGTCATGCCAAATGAGATTATAGCCGAACAGGTTTACAACATTCTATATTTATCTCATTAAAATGCTTCAGAGGTAGAAGTCAATAGCTATCATACATCAAATGTAAATTACACTTTTTAATAATTTATTTATTCTGGTGCAGTTTGGGCATTTTGAGGAGAATGGCGTGTATATGCATGTGTGTTTAAAATATTTGAACAATCTATTATTTCATAGTGCAAAATCACCCAGCCAAAGCAAGCACACGTCTGTTTCTCTGCCTGCCGTATATCAGCACTATCGTTGTTTCCCTTTGCTCCACTTTTTCTCATGTGAAAATATTAACTTAACATACAAATGAGAATGTGTTGCAGACCAGTGATGCAAGCCAATGTTTGAGCGGATTATAGAGAAGAACAGGATAGATTTGAGAAAATATCCTGAGTGTGCTGAAAACACTGACCTCTTAGTAGATCAGAATATAAAACCTGCCTTAATATATTTCTTCAGGCACTTGTACATTTAGGTGTCATTTAGGTGTTTAATGCCCTTTTGATATGTACTATAGATGCTTTATGTACCTTTCTTATTTAAATTTTACTGCAGTTCAGAATTTATAATTAAACTCAGATATTAACAACTACGACTGAATCCAAGGGTTTTTAGACATTTTTGTGAAATCTATGTTCTAATAACATAGAACTAAAAATACTACTGCTAATAGTAATAATAAAATAGTTGTTTTTGTTTGACTCTTTCCCTCTTTCCTTGGTTCCTCTGTGCTACAAAGTGTGGTTTTGACAGCCCTCTAATCAAAAATTTAAGGTTTTATTATATAATACAAGAAAAGCTTTCACCCTCTGTGGCTGGCGGATTCTGTGGTTCAATTAAACCTAAATCCTGTGATGTGTGCATTCAGTGAAGTTTGAAACACTGAAGGGCCCGAGATTCCATCCACCAGAGATTTCTCTATGAAGTTTCTGCTTTACACTTCAACTGGCTAACGTCATCTTCACAGGAATGCAGATTCTTAGAACAAACCTGTGCTGTTTCTTTTGTTGCCACTTTTATGGGTTATCTCCCACTTTGTAAGCTGGATCTTTTCCAACACAATGCATCATGTTGCCTAAGTACAAGTGACATGAAGGAGAATCAAACAAACATTTTATGAAGCGTTTGATATAACGCATACGTTCCAATGTCGTTACACTTGCTGATTCCTTAAATAATCTTACAAGCAATATTTGATTCTCTCATGCACTTTTAATGCTCGAAATACAAACATCTTACAGGCAGCTGGGTGCATCGGATTACTGACGTCTCAAATTTTTCTGGAATTAGCTGAGGTTTAGTTTGGGTTTAAAGGGGAAGTGTGTCATTTTTTTGTGTTAAAATACTTTCTCTTATCCCAGCTTAACAGAGACAACTGTAAGACTTTGACGGACTGACTAAACAGTAAGAATAAAACTGTGGCTCTGTGATGCTAAAACGTTTGTTTGAGTGGCCCATAAACCTTCAGCTCAGCCAATGGCGAGAGTTTGGGGCGGGACTATCTGATCATTTTAAGGTATGTTTGACACAGACCGATCAGCGAATGACATTAAAATACTGCAAGAGCAATTGGAAAGTTTACATCGTCATCTGCTCTCCAGTTGCTCTTATAGTACTTTGAAGTATTTCGCCGATTGGTCCACACCCATCAGTTGCTTTCAGTCAACCACCTATTTTTTAATTCCATTTGGTATCACTCTTTCTCACCTGCTAACTAAACTTTATATCCTGGGTTGTGTTGAAATGACTGATCTAAAGTGCAATTAATGTTGTATGTTTAAATATTTTTTCCTTCTTTCTTATGCTGTGAAGCTGTTCATCAACAAGCAGTAGCTTCTTTTCTGTGCAAAATTAAAGGTGCTTCTTATATTGTAGGCAGTGTCTAAAGTTTGTTCTGCATTAGCTAATGCAGGTCCATTCAGGCAGGTTGGATTTGTCACTGCTAAAAAAAATCCCGGCTCTGTCAAAGAAGCTTATCATAGCAGATGTTGTTAAAGCATAGACGCTCAATGGGTGGTGGAAGTTTAGATGGTAAATATGATTAATTAAGATGAGTAATTAGGATGTAGCACACTAAATTTGAATCTTACTGTTTTTTAACTCACTAAAATGATGCAGCTGCCACAAAAAAGGTGGCTAAAACACAAATGCTTGAATGTCTTTGTATTATTTTTTTATCTTTGAATCTCCATATTTAAAAAAAAATCATATTTTAAAGAATTTTAAGCATAACATTTCACAACAAGAAGTTTTAAAATAATAGATATGCTATATGAAGTGAAGAGAAAAAAATCTTTAGATGCTTTCTGTTTGATGAATGACCAAAAACATGTCCAGCAGCTAACTTAGTTTACAGTATTTCTGTGGCAGTTTCACACTGAACTAAAAAACACTTCTTTAAATGGGGCCAAATAATCAAAATACATTTTGTGGGGGCAGTATAAGAATGGGTTAATTTAAGATATGAAAAAGCTCCTTAATTACACAGGACAAAATATGAGGGACAAAACTGTAAGTATGAATTCAGGTAAGGTGTTTTGATATGTGTGATGTCCAGCATGCTTTTCCCTCTGCTCTCTGAACTGACAGTGAAAATCTGAATTATGGTGATTCAGATCATGATAAATCATGCAGAATTGTGAATGTGTTTCTGTGCATCTTTCGGCAAACAGTGCCAGTTTACCCTTCATAGAGGTCTCTGCAATTCTGAAAGCAGAAGGTACATACCACAATTCTCCAGGGGTGGAGGACAGTGGAAGGGGGATGTAAAATGTTTAGCTACATATTTTCACAACAGAGATATTCCTTGAGGCTTAAACCTAAACATAATAGGATTTCAGTGGTGTATACTTCAACGCATTACATTTTTTTCTCTTTTCAGCAGCCCATTTCTTTGTACACAATCAATACGTGTGTATAGGCCTATAGGCAAAGTCTTCTGTACTCCCTAGCTATTTCAATGGACAGCAGTTTACAATTATGAGGATGAGGGATAGTTGTCACACTTTTTCTCCAGTGACTATTTCTCAAGGTAGGTTTATTTTTGTAAGTCCATGTCTATAAGGCACATACCTTAAAGTCTTGGCTACAAGAAAGCTATTAAACATATGTTAACATTTGTGACAACATGGCCGAATAGTGGCCCAGCCTCCTTTATTAACAAAGACCTCACCTGTCCTCACACTGTTGTATGAATCTGTATAACTATAACAAACATTTCCTGTATACGTGATTCTCCAAAAAAAATCTGAGCTACTGGATATTTATTTTGTTTTGCCTGAAAACTTTGTTAGTGACCACGAAAGCTTTAAATGTCACTGCGAAGATCATGACTTAGATTAGACGTAAAAGAGAGTGACAGAGGTTAATTCATATTGATAACTTGCTGCCTCAAGAGAACCCAGTTTGAAACATGGCATCCGCTCTGCTTGGCTGCGT
This sequence comes from Chromobotia macracanthus, assembly GCA_036877525.1. Taxonomy (NCBI): domain Eukaryota; kingdom Metazoa; phylum Chordata; class Actinopteri; order Cypriniformes; family Botiidae; genus Chromobotia; species Chromobotia macracanthus. Next base: position 1,647,227 of record JAZGTH010000060.1, on the reverse strand, counting down.
TTGATTGGTGGTTATATTTATGGTAATGTTCTTCTGCGTGTAGATACTCCGCACACGTCTCATTCTGCCCTTGCTTTGAAATCCCTCTTCACTGATAGCCAGATAGATGAACTTCCTCTAACACATAGGCTTGTGGATAAATGTTCTCTCGTTCCACACCATGATTGCCATGTTAAAACAAGGCGAAATTGTAACTAGAAAATGAAAATTGATAGAACTATGTAAATAAGAACCCAGCTCCAATTGGGCAGTCAGAAACCTCTACTGAAAATACCTCTATTATTGGTCTCTAATTTTAAAAGCCATTCTTAAACAAATGATATTGATTGATAATATCAGTATAAAATGTCATATTTCTATGAACCATTTGAATTCCTATGTCTAAATTCCTATAGATACATGTATTAGCCTCTTAAGGAAAAAACATTTTTCCGCTTCATGTTTGCACGTTTGTACTTCATAAGATGACAAATAGTGGAACTAGAAAAACATACATGTTCATATATATGTTCATATAAACATACAAACTATATAAACTTACTGTGTATATCTAAATTTTATTTAATTTATATTCATATGGTTAGATATAAGATTTCTGTACTGGTCCTGTTTCACTGATTGAGCACTGAGAGGATATTAGAGGATGTAGATGATGGTCTAAGATAGCCTGTCCCAAAGACTGTACTACAGCTCGCCCATGAACCCCCTTACCACCTTAAAACAAATACCACTTACAGTCACATGGTGCGTAAACTCCAATATATAGACACACATACTCCCAGAATGACAGTAACTGGGACAATCCTCTTACGGGTCTGCACTTGGGTACTCAGATCGCCTCTGCGTGCATTAACACTTCATGTCAGTTTGATCCCAGTGAAGTCCAGGACTGAGAGTAAATTGCATGGGTCAAATAGCAACGCACACACACATACACAACTCAGTCATGAAGTCCTTGACCCTGCAGCATCCGGAGGATACATCTCCCGGATCAGCACAGTGGCCCAGCAGATAAGAAATGATGAATGCAGATTGTTCTGTGGCTGACACTATCATCAGTCTATAGTGACTTAGTATCAGCAGGAGTCTGCACCCAGGGCACAGAGCTCATTGAATGATGACCAGTCCCACAGCAACCTGAACTGCATAGCATTGGCTGCCACATATGAAAACCAAATACCAATCCTCTATCAAACCGCCTCCGGAATTGCTTCTTTATCTGTATGACAAAAGGCGCCATCATGTTGCTTCCTGTAGTCTATTAGTATTCCTCAGGAATGTTGTCCTTTTTGACGACAAAAAGTTTCTTGTTGATGAAATTCATTTATTTATATAAGGACCTGTCATGTATGTTCCTCGGTAGCACAAGGTAACATATTTAAAAGAAAGTACAGTGTTTGTTTTAACTCTTCTGATTGGGGTTTGAGAGAATCCAAAGGCCTTTTAGATAACTTTTATAACATTTAAAGAACAAATTTCTATATTGACAACTCACTTTGACCCCAAAACACTTCTTCGGGGTCTTTGGGGTTCGGGGTCTTGGAGAGAAATGAAAATCACATTTTTAACCACCAAGATTCTTGACTTCTTGATTACTACACAATATAGCCATGAATTGGTAGTTGTTTTTTTGTTTTATTGTTTCCATAATGTGCTGTTGACAGGGTCAAACTGCTCCAAACAGAAGAAATGTTACTATACGGTATAAATCACATTTCTGAAACATGCATGACTGCTTTGTGACATGACATGTAGGTTAAGCTTTGATGTTATCTATATTGACTATATAAACAGTCCCAGACACAAAAAGGCAAATGAAATCCTAATAGAAAACAAGCTAACTGCTCTTACTGAACAGTTGGAGCAAATTTTGCCTTTCAAGTTAATTTAGTTGCTAATTAGCTGTGATTGCTGTGCTCAGTTAGTTTCTCCAGCATCTTTCCAGGTGGCTTTTGCTTTGTCTTACATATTTTATTTGTAAGTTTACTTGGAGGCTGTGAATGTCATGATTTTGTCCCCTTTGAGTCCAGCTGCTCAACTACAAAAAGAGTTTGTGTCTCACTCCCACCTTTTGATTTATTAATGTTACATTGCCTCTAATCTTTCTCTCTAAAATAACAATATAACATTCTCTACCACACAAACATTTTCCATCACACATATTGATTGTTTTTTTCAGATTACGTATCAATAATGGACGATTGTATTCAGCACCAAATCATCTAAATCAACTGTCTGGAAGAAAAGTATTTTATTTATGAATTAGTCATCATTAGATCTCTCTTTTTGACTTCATCTCCTCATGGAATGTGCAATTCCAACACAAATTCAAAGAATGGAATTATTTATTCATTGTTTGTACACTGAGCAGCTTATGAAATAGAAATACTCCTTTGGCACTCAGTCACACATCGACCATCTCTTTCTCATTAGTTTTCTCTGTTGCTCATCATTCTCTTCCTCAATTTTGATATATATCTAATGATATACATATATAATATATATGGAACATGAGCAGTTAATTTACCTTTTTTGTTTAAGTTGGAGTTTTCTGACAATTGAACTAAACCCTGTTAAACTAAATTGTCAAATAATATTGTAAAGTAAATTTGTTTGGCAATATAGTAGTGATACTCATGTTTCCTGCTGTACTCAGCTGATATATAAAGATGTTTACATTATTTTAAAGAAATATTGGTATCTTAATGCAGCAATGTTATTTTCACCAGTGGTGTGTATAGCTCTCTTTACAGATCTGTTTTGACACAGGTTTCATTGTGCCAGAAAGACACATTGTTTGCATTCAGATGAGCTGGAAAGCTATCTCCCAGATAGTCTGTGTGTTTAGAAAGCATCTCTCACTGAATGCTTTCTCATAGATCAGAAGGCATAGACGGCCATTTCATAATGATGGAGAGCTTGGACTTTACTGTCTCACAAGAGCAAATTGCTTTCTGATAAGAATGGAGAAGCTGTTTACTCACAGGAGAGTGGGGGCTTGGCCATTCACATACTTAAAATGAGAAATGATTGTGTATGGAGGAGAATGAAAAATCTCTCTATAGACGATAATGGAAGAAACTAACAAGATGATACCATCCACTAAATGGAGCTGATTATGTGTGACCATGTGGGTAGGTGCATACTGTCTTCTAACCAATGTTGTATAATATCTCTATTGCCATTTTCATCACAATCAAAACTATACTAATGGGAGGGGCGGTTCATACACGTGACCATGAAAATTCAGCCTCAGCTACATTTTGATTTTTTAGACAAAATCAATCAACTTAAAAGCCCAAAATGATTATATTCCAGGCAAAGCAGACTGTCCTTAACTCCCATTATGGTTCAAAACACTTCCAAGAAAGATTCAGCTAAAGTTCTAATGCTTTCATAAAGTCAGTTTGCCCCATCTTCTAATCAAATGCAATTTCAGCTGGGTGATTTGTGTAATTCTATGATTGAGTGAATTCCAAAATTGAACTTCTGCTGTCAGTAAGATAATCTTATCTACAAAGCAAACAAACACTTGGGGTTTTTGTTATTTACAGGCAATACAGTGTTCTTTAGAAACCCACACTAATTCATAATTGCGATATTAGAATCCCCAGAAAATGCCTCTAGAAAGTATTTTGGTGTATTTTTGGAATTCTGAAAGATGTTGGAATGCCTGTCTCAAGATGAAAATTGAAACAGAATATACCATTTCCTTATATACCGTCTCCTTCTCCAAACTGCTTTTTTTCCTTTGCTGTAGTTGTCTCAAAGCATATGGCTGAAGGATTAAAATACAACATTCTCCTGCTGAGGTAAAACATTTATAAGAATTCCTAGGACATGCATACATTTTAGATATTCACATAGTCCAAAGTGAAACCTTTTTAAAAAACAAACAAAAAAACAAACTTTTTTTGACTCCATTTGGTTTAAGACCTGGACTTTGGTGCTGGTCTAACTGGTGCACCTGCATGCTGTTCACCAACATGGTCTTTCTGGCGAAGCTGGTTAACCTCTTGCTCGTACAGCTAATTAAGAAGCGTGGTGAGTTCACCAGCAAGCCAATATTCCATGTTGCATGGGACCAGCATCCAAAATCCAACATATGCTGGAAACCAGTGATGCTGGTTTCCTTAACACGATACCTTTAAGATCCTGCAAAGGCTGACTTATGCTAAGATCGTACACTAATTATAACTTAGGCTAACTCATGCTTAAATTGCAGAAAAAATTGCATGTTAAAACATTACAGTCTTCTAGATGCATGCTTTCTTTGCAGTCGCATAGCTTTGCATAGCACACCAATGTGTTATCATTTGGTCTATGTTATTACTTATGAGCACATTATTTCTACCTCAGTGGTATATAATGTGGAATGATATGTTGTCCTTGTCATCTCTCATTTGATAAATGCTCTATCCTTTGGTAATGGAGGTTTTCTCAGTTTTAATACACCGTAAAACTTCTCAGAGGATGTGACTGCTGTATAACATTGAGTGGAATAAAAACATGCAAACCCTCTCCCTCCAGTAACATATATGCAATGTACTGGCTTTAAACAGCTAATTGCTTTCACATTGCTTCTAATTGCATTAGTGTCAGTTGAATTTTACTGGGACATGATTAGTAAAAAAAAAAAAAAAAAAAAAAATTCAAAATAATCAAATTGTGAAAACCTATTACAGATTCACTTCAAAAGACATCCTAGTAATAAAGATATGATCCCTTGAGCTTCTGACTGGGCTTTGGACAGACATGTTTATCCTAAAATGTTAAAATGCATACAATCAAAAGCGTGTGCTTGAATAATTAATCCTAAGAAAGATAAATAAAGAGCAAATGAACAGTCTTTCACAATAAAATTCTATTTATATGGTAAAAATCGTACATTTTAAACAAGAGGTATTGAATGTATTAGTTGATTAATTGTACTCAAGTATGAATATAGATTGCCACCTTGTGGGGATGACTGGATGTTAAAGCTGGGACTAGTTCACGTAGCCTTGGGTTAATACTGATAGTCTTTTTAGAGAATATTTTAATAGTTTTAGTTTAATATTTATAGAAGGATTACAACGAGGACATAATTAAATACATTTAGCATTTAAGTAAATTTTTGAAGTAAAATTACATAAATGACAAAACAAATGAAAGTCCATCAAGTTGCAGTGCTGTGAAATTTATTTGTAAACAATCAAAAATATTACTTAAAACCACAAGGGCAAAAGGTTTGAACTTTTGGCCTATGGAATGAAGTAAACAAATGTTGTTCTGTCTGGACATGAAGTCAAATCTAGGACAGCAGGACCAGGGGTCTGTGCATCCAGAATCACTAACGTCTCATGTCTAGACAAGTTCCCAAGTGCAAGAAACACTGATGCAGGAACATCATGGTGTCTGAAAGAGACAAGTGGATTAAAATTAAAGTCATCTGGGGCCACACACATATACAAAGTCTTTGTTCTTGCAGTATGTTTTCCACTTCTGGGACAATATATTTACAGTTTTGGACAAGGCAGTGCAGTTTGAGCTATGTTGTAAAATATGAATTGAGTGAGATGGTTTACTCTCACCTCATTTTAGAGTCAGCAGCTTTGCAAACATATGGGCCATTTCTGTGATTATATCAGGCACACGTGTAACAGCTGTCATATCTCTATAAAAGGCCTAAATATTAACAAAACTGATACTATATGTTAAACAAATATAACTCAAGCAGAGTAAAAGGAGGCCTTGCAGCAAGTCCTTTATTACGTACAGTCAATTCTATCAAAAATCACAGCCTACTAATGGCACCAGGATCTTCGTACAGGCCAGGTCAGTCTCAGCCTCTCCTGTGTAAACTAAATTGAAATGGAGCATTGAAATGTATATTGATTTTAAGTTCACCTCTTTTTAGCCCTAAAATACACATTGTTCAAAGTCATAAATGTAATTCCAATCTACAAAGAGAAGCCCTTTCAATTCTTTTTCTTCCCTTAAAACAAATACCTTGACATCCAAACACTTTGGTGTGCCACAATCACAGCAGCATGACTCCCATTTAAAGATTTTTTAGGTTAGGCAGGCACTTTAGCATGCCATGCACAGCAGCTTTGGTGACAGGACTTGTATCTTCAAGGTACTATAGTGTGGTAAGATTGACAAGTGAAACTGCACCACTTATCTCCGATATTGAGACTCGCCGGACCTCACACAAGCTAAGATGTGTCAGCTGTCTTAAAGATAAAGGTGGACAGGTCAGACTAGTACAGCGACACTGACTGATAACAAGCCTCTTGAGGTGTTTTAAAACACCCGGAGTCGCCAGGGCTGTACACCGAAACACTGATTTAGTTTATTTAGTATTTTTTGTCACGCCAGCATATAAGGCTATATTCATATTAGGAAACAGTAACACATAAGTCTGGGAAGGGGGAAAACATCAAAGGCCACCAAGTCACGATTGTTTTTGCAAATCATTTACAATCGACATATGTACAACAATGGATTAAGTTTTCCTTTTTACAAAAGTTCTCGTTCGAGTCGTACGGTCCGATCTTTTGAAGGACAACCGCTGTTTTACTAATGGTCGATGAACTTAAAACTTGAACGAACGCTTAATTCGTCCCAAATAAATCAGAAATCCAGACACATGGATCCAATGTTTCCCTGATAGTCTCCTTAAACAATGTTTCCCTGATAGTTTCCTTAAACAATCTATGCCATGTTAAATACGCATGTACTATCTAACATTTAATTCCATTAACATATTCGTATATATAACTCATTTTGTATTTTATTAAATGTCATTACACAGGTGCCCAGATTCAAAGCTCTCGATCTCGTCAACGTTATTGACGGAAGTGACGTAGTCTTTACGCGACTCGAGACGTTAGGCGCGCATCATCCGGGAAAATTCAAAAGTCTAAATGGTGAGGAAGTTATTTCGTACTTATCCGGGTAGTTTTATTAAACTCTCTGCCTTAATGTAACGGATAGAACCTAGCATTATGTTTTATCCTAAGAATTTATCTTTACTTCATTCACTGAAACTTCATCGATTGTTTTACACAGCTGATTTATAATTTAACATGGAGTTACTGTCGCGTTAGCTTTTTGGTAACGAAATCAATTGCTACAAAATCATTTTTATTTGATCCGATTTAAACCAGATAGTTGATTAGAGTGTAAACTCTATAATATGGACTTCACTGTCTTGTCGGTTTATTATTTTCCCTCTTTAAGTGTGTAGTTAAATAGATCTGTTTCTCATGTCGGTCTTTTTATAGGACTTACAGAGCAAGGATCGTTATGGTCGGTAAAGTTTTGACTGCCTTCTAACAGAACCATGTATCATCCATTGGAGGAGTATTTCATAGTACCTCAAGCTCCTAAGGCTGGTGACATGATTACACCAGTCAAAACGATTCCTCAAACTGGCCGCGACTGGGCAGCCAGTGTAACCAGGTCAGGCAAAAAGCATTTCAGCCGAGAAGTATTGGTGATGAACTCCACAGCACAGAACGCTGAAGAAAATGGCCCAAACATCTCCTGTGAACTCAGCAGTATTAATGCTGCAGAGGTTGCTCAACCAAATAGAGCTGATCTGATGGTGAATAAGACCACTGAAACCCCAGCAAAGATTTTTGCCAGGATGAAAGCAAAAGTTCAGAGGCAAAATGCTGTGGGTCACGGAGTCGCTTCTGATCTTGATGAGATGCGTAAAGGTGTCCCTTCAAACTCCAAGACCCAGAACTCACAAATGGGCAGCACCAACCAGGAGACATGTGTGTTAGCCCTCTCTCCTCCACAGTCACCCAGAGGAGCTTCACAGGATGAGGAGATGGTCGATAAAGTGCCTGTCAGACAAGATGAAACCTTTCGTGCACAATCGTTTGTTGGTAAGTTTTATTTTTTTTTATGTCGTACTGATACCAATTGCTGTACGTTTATTTTACTAATTCTGTTTTTGATCTATTGTTTGTGTACTAGAATCATATGTTTTACTGGAGAATATGCCAAGGGAGGCATTTGCAGAACCGAAGAAAAAACAAATTCAAATGCCAGGGATGAATCTTTATAACAGACATCGACGTATGATGTTAAACTAATTAGTTTGTTTTACCCTTACAATTATTGTGGTTTGATGTGATTATATTAAGTGTAACCAATTTATTTCAAAAATGTTTTATTTTGTTTTTCCAAGAGCCAGCTGTGTTGCTGGAGAGAGTGATTTCTGAAGAGACATTAGCACAGCTTCAGCGGAAACCCATAAATTATGTCAGTAGTTCAAAGGATGTCAAAAATGGAGGTATAATGTTGATTTACCCTGATTTGATTTACCATTACTTTTAAATTCACAATAATATAGAACTGGCCCTTTATTGGGGTGTACAACTTGGAATTTTGTCCCTAGCTCTGTAATAATAGACCTCTGGTATAGTTCCATCATTGAGCCTAGGAAGGGCAGAGGGGGGGCAAAGAAAAATTTTACCATCAAAAGCAAATTCTTATTCACCTGTGTGATTGCAGGTGGTTGTGTTGTATTTGGTGAGAGGAGCACTGTGACTGATTTAACAGATAATGACAATGAGGAAGAAAGCTCCCAAATGGGTGTTTCCAGCAGTCCTGAATTTCATGTCTTCAGCCAATCAGAGTCTCAGTCTGAGTGCACAGAACTGGTCTCTGGACCCCCTCAGCCCTCTCATAATCTGCTGGATGATCCTCTCCTGCAACTCTCTCCTCGTGTTTTGATCCCACGAAAGAAAGTTTCTGTGTTTCAGTCTAAACAACAAGCTAAACAAATGGACATAGTTTTAAATGAAGGATCTGATGTAAGTAAAAATAATATTTTATAATGATTTCAAAACTGTCTGGTAGCTCTTGAGACATACGTTTTATCCAGAGGGAGCATTTGTGTTTATTGGTTTGCATGCTTAAAAATACATTAGACATGTGTTGATACATACATGGGTGAAAATATAAAATCCCAAAGCCATGATATTTTAGTCAGATGTATTGACATTTTATTGCATATTTTAGGTGACAGGGATTCATTTAAGAGATTGGGTCTTAAAACTGCTCAACAAAGACCTTGTGGTTGATGGTATTCGCATGTAAGATATTTACTTCTCCATTTCTGTTTTTGTTCCTCAAGTTTGTATGTTAGCAGGTAAGCTTTTATCGTGTCTTTAGAAGTGATTTCAATTATTTACTGTATCCACAAAATGATTTTGTTTTATACATTCAGAGACACTAAAATTCCTTGGCACAGCAGTTTTATTACTGAAAGAATCTCAAGTAATGTACTAAAGACATCATCTGGTAAAACATATGTCCTCATTGGGAAAATGGCCAAACATCCCAATACATGTAAGTGTACATGTTTATTAAATCAGGTTTCACCTTTTTGGTGTGGTTTACTTGAGTTAAACATTTGGTATTTTTCCCCTATAGCATTTCCATCATGGTTTTTAAAGAAGTTTCTTTTTGGATTTCCAAAAATGTGGAGGGAATACCTGGATCAATTTCTAAATGATCATGCCAGGTATGTTGCATCTGCTCTGTAACTGAGAACAATGTGAAGATGTTCAATTTCTAAAAACGAAACTGTACATTTCATCATGATTTTGTCTTTTATTTAGATCCAAGAAAAGTCAAAAAGACAACAACAGTGTGGGGCATTCCAAAGCCAGAAATCAACAGACCACTAAAAAGTCGACATCCAATCATCCCAAGCTTCAAAACATCACGACTTGTGAGTATATATTTTGTTATATATTTTATATATATATATACACACACACACATATTATATATATATATATATATATATATATATAGTGTGTGTATATATATATGTATATATGTTTTGCTTTATATATATGTAAAAGCTGCTTTGAAGCAATGCAACATTGTAAAAAGCAATATATACATTGAATTGAATATATATTCATTAAATACTTCCCATTACAAAATGGAATTTCCATTTCACTGTAGACATCCTTTGAGGTTTGAAACAGTCACGCTAACATTAAGGTTTTTTTTTTTGATACAGCTCCCCACACACCCACTGACAGCCTCCAGCCAGGTAGTGCAAAAGTTTCACGCAGTGGCCGAATAATCAAACCTCCTTTAGAATACTGGAAAGGAGGAAGGATAGTTATGGATTCTGATATGAATGTCACCATCCATGAGGACTATAGTACATCAGTGCTACCTACGGTACTCTTTATATTTCTTTCAGCTGTGTGAACAATAGGCCTTACTCACCAATCACGAGCACAACAAATTTCTGTGTAAATCGTTTTATGCACTTTCTTACACAAATTGTCCCATTCAGTTAAATGGGACAATTTATGTACAAATGTATTTATAGACGATTTATACAGACATTCATTGCTTGCGTTTCATAAATAAGGCCCAAAAAAGATTACTAAAAAGGCTCAGAAAAGATTACTTGAAAGATTACTACCTAAATTTGATGGTTTTTTTTGCAGCCCAAGAAGCCATTAACTACAGCAATGTCACAAACAAAGAAGGAGCCACCATTCAGGCCAGAAACTCTTGGAAGAGGTGCATGTACATAATTTACTAGTATTTTTGTAATGCATTTGTGTTTTTTATTGCAAATTTTTCCTTTTTGTTTCGCTGTAGGGATGCGTAATACATGCAGCAGTGCTGCTGAATTGTCAGTACCAGTGAGGAAAATCAAGCAGAATTCCAGATCCCAAAGGAATGGCCTGACTCTTAATAATCCACCCCCAACAGAGAGCAACACACTGTATAAACCCACAAGAGCACAGAAAGGATCCCTGATTGTTGCCCCCAGCTCTACCTCAGGTCATACAGCAAAGCAAAAAGCTGAGCATAGCAGGCCTCAAAGAACCTCACTGAGGAGAAAAGAGTCAGGTTCGAGAGAAGATCTCTCTGCTTGTTCAGGATCAGAGGTGACTGAGAAGTACACAAAGATTGATGAAGGGAAGGCTGCGTTTGGCCAGCATGCTCATTGCTCATCTAGACATGGAATGTCTTCTGATGAATATGATACAGGCTTTGAGAATCATCAGAAAGCAAAGCCCAGTGGTAGGACCTCCCAAAAACAAAGTCAGGGTGAACTGCACTCTGTTCACCATGCCAACTTTGACAACAGTTCCTTACGTAGAAGCTCTCGCATATGTTCCAGAGTCCAGGACACCACAGACTCGAACAGCTCATTTGCATCTCCAGACCCTCTAAAAAGGAGCAGAGGCCCTGTAGACCGTAAACAGCTGACTAAACCTAAAGCTGAGATGCTTGTCTCTGTGCCACAGATCTCTGCCAGCCATGAGGAAGAAAATGAGCAAGATTTAGTTAGACGTTCATGTAGATCAAAAAAGACTTCACAGAGACATTCTGATTTTATTGAGTTTACCTCAGATGGAGATGATTATGATGAACACGGTAAGAAGGCCAAGTTTATGTTGAAGAAGAGAAGACAAAGAAAACTTCCAAAAAAGTCTGAACTTAAAACAAGCGGACACATGGCTTCCTTGGAGGACATGCGCTCTGAGCAGTCAGGTGATGAAGAAAATGTTCCACATGACGTTCCAAATAACAGAAGATCAAAGAAGTCTGAAATGGGACAAGCAAGCGACAGAAGCAAAAAGCCACAGACAGAAGATGCTAACATGAAAGAACAAGATGCATTGGATGGAAAATGGACAGAGGAAGAGCTACAGAAACTACATGAGTAAGCATTACATCAGTCAAAGAACTACATCAGTCAAAGTCTATTGTGACTGTCACGAGATAACAGTATCCTCTGGAATCTTTTATTAATTTGGCAGATGTTTTAATCCAAAACAACTTACAGTGCATTCATGCTTTACATTTAATCAGTACATGCATCAGGAAAGCACACAGATTAGAGATGTAGGCTACATCTATTTACATTTATTCATTTAGCAGACGCTTTTATCCAAAGCGACTTACAAGTGCGGAATACAACAAGCGAGTCAACTTGAAGAGGCAACTAGACACAATAAGTGCTCACAATACAAGTTTCAGACATTGCTCAGAGTATCATATGCTACAACAAGGGAGAGATTTAAAGGGAAGAGGGATAGGAAATTAAGGGAAAGAATTTTTTTTTTTTTTTATGATGAGGTTAATCATGTTGATCATTGTATTTCTCTGGACAGGGCGGTGAACTCATTACCCAAGCACAAGAGTGGTTACTGGGTAAATGTTGCGTATGTTGTTGGCACCCGTTCAGCTGAGGAGTGTCAAGAACAGTATAATGCCCATCGGAAATCTAACAGAAGACCCACAAAAAGAGCACAGAAGAAATCAGCTCCAACTGAAGAACCAGGTACTTCTCCTATGCAATCTGAAGAGCTGTGGTGTTTGTCAGCTCACATATTTACATGTATACATATGGCAGATGCTTTTAGCCAAAATGCCTTCAGGGTATGTCAGTGTTTGTGTTCCCTGGGATTTGAACCCACAACCTTTACGCTGTTGACACAATGCACTACCAGTTGAATTCATAAGGGGGAAAACCCCTTTCTAACCTTATTTTGCTCATAGGAAAGAAAGTTGTTGAAATAACTGCTAAAGCTGGTACACTCAAAAGAAAACAACAAATGAGGTATTTTTTGGACCACATGCCCAAAGATGACCATGAAGACATTTTTACCAGCTCACCTATGCACAATAGACAAATCAAGGTACGTTGACACGGAGCCAACTACAACAAACTAGATATCCTACAAATTTCACACAGACCTTATGAAGTCTGATTAAGCCAATAATCAGGTTTCCCTCCTTTTCTAGTTGCCTGTATTTTCTGCAAATGGAGATGAGAACAATTTCAGTCAGCTTCAGGACCCTCAGACGCCGAGCTGCAGCATCTCTTCAGCTGTGAAAACTCCCAAGTGTCTGCACATCAGCCCAGGAATGCTGGGATCCATTAATAAGTATGATGTTTTTATTTCAATTGGATTACCAAAGCTTTTTTTACGTTGGATCTTAGCATACATTGGTTTTTAATTTTTTTTAATTTGGTATACATTATAAAGGAATAACATGGACAAGTACATTTTCCATCTCCAGAAGAACCAAAAAGGACGTAAGCAGGGCAAAAAGGCTGCACCAATGGTAACAAAAAGGCATTTCCTATTAATCATCAGATTTTGTATCTGTTAACATTATTTAATGCTTTAGGTATTATAAACTATACTTGTTCACAATATTTAATCTTGGTACATGCTATTGTTTTTTTTTTTGTTTGAACTGCATTCATTATTGTTAACAACCTTAAAGGTAAAAATATATTAGTGTATGCAGATATGAATTTTATCTAAAATTAATCAATGTTGTAAGTATAATATTTGTTGTTAGTTCATGTCAGTTTGACATGAGTGTGTTAACCACAATTTTATTGTACTTTAAAAAACAAAAAAGATGAATTAATTGGAACATGTTCCATTTTTTTGCAATGATTATGACTGTGATATTTTTCTGGGTGTAGGACAAACTCACACCAACCCCAGCAGGCAAGAAGACCCTAAAGAGATGTGTTGGTATGTAAACGTTATATTATGATAACTGTAATGCAATGCATTGATTTGTACAAATGTGTTTATATATTTGTTTATTTGTTTTCATTTTTTCTGTATGTTCAGCAGCTGAAGATGATGACTTTGTTGTCTGGAATATGCTCTCTGATAAGGATATTCCTTCATCGAGAGATAATGACAGTGAAGAGGAAGATGATTATTTCATGGAATACTGCTGAATTTCATTTAGTTTTTGTAAAAAGTTTCTTAAGCTAGTTCTTAAAAGACTAATTTCTTAGGACAGTGTTGTCTGTCTTACTATTTTACAATATTTTAGCATCTGCACGTCATTGGGTTGTTTTTAAGTGCTTTTCGGTTTGTTGAAAAACTGGCAAAGGCTAAAGTCTCAACACTTCAGAAATAAAATTATGCTTTTTTATACATACAATGTACTTTTGCATTTGTTCGTTAGCAATGCAGAGATCATAAATGTTATCCTTTTTAAATTTGCAGTTTATTATCTGAGTGGATGTTAATCAGTTTCTAATAAAAGAAGGTACATACATACAATAAACATTCAGCAGTATAAATAAGTTTTGGTGCAAAGAAACATGTTCTAATTGCTTTGGTGTGAAAGCAACTCTTAGTTGCTTTAACAACTAAAAAAGCAATGTTTTAAGCAGTTTAATGCATTGTTGAAAGTATGCAGATGGATACAATGTATGAACAAATAAATCTTAAGGAATTTAACCCCATCATTGAAGAAATTGCTGTGTATTATAGCTGTGTGAATCAGCTGTTTATCAACTGATGGACCTTCATACTCTGGCGAGATATAAACTTATAGAAAAAAATAAGCTTTACAGTAAAATACATTTAAACACACAACAGTAAAGAATTTGAAAAAAACAGTAAAGAAATGAGCTATGCAGAAAGTATATTTTAGAAAAAAACAGTAGAGATTTAAGAAAATGCCAGGAAATAAGCTTTACAGAAATTTCAGCATAAACTGTAAAGTAATCAGTTTTACAGAAAATACATTTTAAAACAGACTGGTTATGGACAGATTATAGGCCTGTCTGGTTATTAGAACTAAGTGACAAAAGTAATATAATAATAGACTAATCTATGATATTCTGCTCAATAAGATGGTAAAACAAAAAGATAACTTTATTAAAACTAAGAAAGTACAGACTATAGTCATGCGTTTGTTGCTATTTTAACATATCATGTATCACCTTAAAATTAATATAGTCTTTAAAATCTGAATATATCTAATATATATTAATGCAAGGCATTAAACAAGCTGTATTCTCTTTATAAACAATAGCTGTGCCTTTGTGATCACTGGTGTGTTCTGAACTTCTGAAATGTCCAAAAATGATGTGAAGTATAATTTCAAAAATATATAAATATCTTATGGTACGATATCAAAAGCATTAAAAAATATGGCAGTTCACTACAACACCTACCTAGGCAACTCACAGGGTTTAAGTCTATATCAGGTTTTTCCAAGCTGTGGGCCGTGCAAAGTTACTTGGCTGTTGTAGTGGATTGCCGTATTTAATGCCGTATTTAATGCAATATCAAAAGCATTTAATGCTTTTGATATTGTACTATAAGATATTTCACTATTACAATTAAAATTATACTACATTCATGCAATGACAAGGAACATAATATATATTTTCCCTCATATTTCCATGTGAACATATTTGGTGAGTCTTGACAGAGATAGATTATTTATGTCTAGGTGGGTCCTGGGCTGGCTGGAAGTTTTTGGAGACACTGGCTGGAGGTTTTTGGAGACACTGGCTGGAGGTTTTTGGAGACACTGGCTGGAGGTTTTTGGAGACACTGGCTGGAGGTTTTTGGAGACACTGGCTGGAGGTTTTTGGAGACACTGGCTGGAGGTTTTTGGAGACACTAGCTGGAAGTTTTTGGAGACACTGCCTGGATGTTTTTGGAGACACTGGCTGGAGGTTTTTGGAGACACTGGCTGGAGGTTTTTGGAGACACTGGCTGGAAGTTTTTGGAGACACTGCCTGGATGTTTTTGGAGACACTGGCTGGAGGTTTTTGGAGACACTAGCTGGAAGTTTTTGGAGACACTGGCTGGAGGTTTTTGGAGACACTGGCTGGAGGTTTTTGGAGACACTGCCTGGATGTTTTTGGAGACACTGGCTGGAGGTTTTTGGAGACACTGGCTGGAGGTTTTTGAGACACTGGCTGGAGGTTTTTGGAGACACTGGTCTGTGTCAATGAGAGAGGTAATGTTGTATTTCTCCCTCTAGCGGTCATTCTCTTTTTCTTTTGAATGTGGCTTCACTGTTTCGTTCGCACTTTCACGCCAGCAGATGTCTTTGAGGAATTACAACACCAACAGTCTTGAACAGGGATATCGTTTTCTTATTACAGTCTTTCCGGCAATACAGTTGATGTATTTAGCAGGTAATACAGCTCTTGCTCCTTATATTTTTAATGTTAAAGACGTAAAATCGTTGCTTTTGAAGATGAATCCTGCTAGCATGTCAGTGAATTGGTTGGTTAGCATTGGATATAAGCTAGCATTAGAGTTATATTATCGCAATACGGCACGGAACAAAAAACCTAACAGTAGTAATAATTAAACGTTTTTAGGACTTATCTTATATACATTTGAAATAAACTGTATCGGGGTGCTTTTTGAAGTTGGCAGTGAAGCGATTTAGCCCTGATCCTTTAGCCTGGAATCTGTGTTCTTTCAGCAGATCACACAAACGTTTAGAAAAAATAAATGTATTTATTATTGTATTTAATATGTATTAAGTAGACATTCGAAAACATTAAAAAGCTACAGTTTAATATAAATAGTTAATACAGATGAAAACGTTCACTACCGTTGTTATCGTCACATTAAACTTACACATTCAGGGCTTTCTGAAAAATGTTCACAAACTGTAAATAACCAGTCAGATTTTTATTTTGCATGCTGTTTTGGAGATGAATAAACCTGAAAGAAAAGGAAGTTATCTCCCTCCTGTCTCATACATCATGGATCACTCAACAAATCTCAAATAGTTTCACTATCTCGTCCCATTTTTTCAGAGCTCTTTGATGTCTGCATCCCAGCCTCCAGGGTTTAACTGGCAAACATAGAGGATTTTGAGATCCTTTTAAAATCTTTGGTCTGCTGGTTTCTCTGCAGACTGCAAGCTCAGTGCAAAACCTTGCATTATTCATAATGGTAACATATCAGTTTACAAGGTGCTTTTTAAAAAGAGGTTATGCCATGTATTATAAACTTTTTATAAGCTGGATTGTTTACAGAGTTTTGCACTTAGCTTTGTAGACTTTAAACTGTTTTTAAACACTGAGTGTAGGAGTTATGAAATGGGGCATGTAATATTCTTATCTTTAAGTGCAGATTCAGATAGAGTCATGTTACTTGCATCAGTTCCTCATTGCAACATTATGTTACAGACATTTTGGTGTATCTTTTGTGACAAGCCAGTGTTTTATGTTCAAGTCACTCAGCTTCTGTATTGTTTCAGATGAGATGGAGGTGTCTGGAAGGCATCTTAAGTGAGGGACAGCATCTTGCCCTGTGAGTCTGGTTGGGTGAAAGCGGAGTGGGAGGCAAGACAGAAAGATGGAGCGGGCTCATAGTTTACTGCTGAACGAGGAGGCCTGCAGTCAACTGATGGAGCACCAGAGGGCTGAATTTGTCTTTGAGTGGCTGCGCTTCCTTAAAAAACTGCTGCCCGTCACAGACAGAGTGAGTTGAGTGCTGACAATAAGCTCTCTGTTTGAGAAGAAATGTTGATTCGTTCTGTCTGTCGGTCTCTCCCACACACACACACACAAACAGCCACTCTGAACAGATTATTTGTCTGCTTTTCCACTGGCTGTCTCTCTATCTGGAATAGACTGGCTATGTGTCAGTTTCTTGCTGATGAAATGCCAAGAAACCTCCAACTAAAGAGCAAGTCTGAATGTCAATCATTGAAACAGTATGTTGGTGTTTATTTGCATGGCAGGCCGATGTGAAACAGAACCAGAAGCGCCTGGTGGAGCAGCTGACAACTGTGCTAACAAGTTCTCCGGGACCTCCAACACGCTGGCTGCTGGCACATTGTCTGGCGCTGGTGTACAGAGTGGGTGACTCCCTTACGTCCAGTCTTACAGTGGACCGCTGCAATGACATTATCCGCAGCAAAGATGACTCTCCTAGTTTCCTGCCTACTCGACTGTGAGTGCAGTGTGTTGTAAATCTACACCCTACACACTCATCATACACCCACCCATGCACTGCACCACAGATGGGGTTCAGCCATGGCTTGACTGCTTAATCCTCCACTGAGTTTATTTATTGCTCCCCACAGGGCAGCTGTGGCCTGTTTGGGTGTGTTGTATGAGCAGCTGGGGCGTCTTCTCATCAATTCATTTAAAGAGACGGTGGCAAACCTTCTGAAAGCCGTGAAGAGTGCGGAGGTGAGTCTGAATGCAAAACAGCACGTGATTGACAGTTCAGCTGGATGCAGAAATTTGACTGCAAAGCATGAGGCTGTGTATCAGTGATTTCAAGAGCAAATATATGCATTTTGAATATTCATAGACATTGGCCAGAACATTGTGCAGTCACAAACTTGATTGAATAAAGTCTTACAATTTGAGGGATTTTAAAGCAGGTGAAAAAATCCCATAGACCTAAATTGAAAGAGGGACAGAGTCATAGCCACACACTAGAATATCACAGAGATCTGGGGTTGGGCTCTTTTGATTTAGGCCAATAAGAAATCACCTAGCAACGTCCTAGCAACCACCCAAAACACCCTATAAATGACATGCCAACTTACTAAATACCACCCAGAACACCTTGGCAACTGCAGTGGCTTGACAACCACCCAGAATGCTTTAGCAATGCGACAGTGACTTTTACATAGACAAACATTTTCTAAAAAATAATTTTTATAATTTGGTCAGACATATTAGTAAGAAACATTTCTCAGCTCAGATGATAATGACTTTTATAAATAAGTGTCTGTTAATGTCCAGTCTCAGGGCCGTTGTGAAATCATGTTGTGTATTGAGAAGATTCTGAAGGGTTTGGGTGTGAGTGCCGTGTCCTGTCACAGAGACATCTACAAAGCTGCTCGTGCCTGTCTCACTGATCGCTCCATGGCTGTGCGCTGTGCTGCTGCAAAGGTACTAAACACACACCACCCTCTTTAATCTTATGTTTGTATGACATTTTATACAGTGTCAGTATTTGATAGTGTTTGTTTTAGATATAGGCCCCATTTAAGTATGTGATGCTTATCGAACATGTAGATATTTCCTCTAATAGCAGCCTGAGGTTGTGTGATTGAAATATCCCATCATGCATGTGTGGATCTTTGACAGTGTCTTCTGGAGCTTCAGAGAGAGGCTGTCTTTTTGTGGTCTGCAGAGCTGGAAAATGTGGGGACTCTTTGTTTCAGAGCCTTCGAGGGCTCAAACTACGATGTCAGAGTTGCCATCTCCAAATTGCTTGGCACTTTGATAGCATCGGCTTTGGAGCCCAGACAGGCCATAGGTGGGTGGATTTCATTTAATAATATCCTCCTCAGATAATGCAGAACTGATCTGGGATCAGTGGAGATGAAAATCTAACCTTTTTCTCTCCCATGTTCCCCACATGTTCTATTTCTAATGTGTCACTCCTCATTCCTCTTCCACTCTTTTCGATCTGCTCTGTTCTTATCCCACACCCCTCTTGTTCTCTGCTCTCTACTTCAATCGCTCATTTCTCTCTCCGCACATCTTTCCTCACTCATTCTCTCTCTCTCTGCTTGTCTCTCACCCCTTGGCATCTCATCTCAGCTCCGAGGCCAGGCTCCAAGCGTAACTCCCTGGAGGAGGTGATGGAGCTGCTGAGTTCTGGTTTTCTGCGGGGAGGATCTGGCTTCTTGCGGGCCAGTGGAGACATGCTGAAAGGCACCAGCTCGGTCAGCAGAGACGTGCGTGTGGGCATCACGCAGGTCACTAACCCCCTCAGTCTTTCCCTCTACTCATACTGGTTATGTTTTGATTCACAGCTTGACTGGCTTTGTGCCCTAAGCGCCAAAAATATGGAGGCTATAGAAGGGAAGAATACAAACAATTTTGCCTACATATATTGCTATGTCAGTTATTGTCTGTACACTTTGCAGGTTTTAAGAGAATGACTTATATTAAGGTCTTAAATACCTTTCAGCCTAATTTACATTTTCTGAAGCTAATCTGCCCAAATTGTTTGATAATGTTTTCTACTTCTTAATCATTATTAAATAATCTGACAAGGGTATTTTAAGGTTAAATACTTAAAAAGCCTTTAAAGAAGCTTTAAAACGTTAAAAATACATTTAAGACATGTTAAAAATCCATATAAAACATAAAAATACATTTTAAACGTACTCCAGGAATACCTGCTATGAATGTCTCCCTTATTGCAGTCAATATTTGCATCACTGTATGACATTCAAATGTATAGTAATTGCTGTGCTGATTTATTTCGGTGTGCTTGTTTAATATCAATACTTTCATCTCTTTCAAGCAGACGTGTGTGGTGTTTGTGTCCATTTTGGGTGGCACATGGCTGGAGACGCACTTCCCCTCTCTTCTCTCTCTTCTCATGGAGTGGGTGTCTCATACACGGGCAATGCAGTGCCCGGCAGACGCCGTGTCCTGCCGCTGCTGCGTCTCCTTCATACTGCGGGCCACACTCAGCACATCACTGGGGGAGAAGGCCCAGATCTCAGCCGCCAAGGAGATCTGCCAAACAATTAGCAAGCAGAAGAGGATTGTGGGTAAGAGACTACAGGACCAATGTTTAGATCTCATCAATACTGATTTAATGCATGTTTTAACATGTTAAATGCTGCAATGTGTTTATCTCTGTTTTTATCAGATGCGGCTCTGCACGAGGGCAATGCAGAGATGCGTGTGAGCCCCGCAGATGTAGCTGCAAGTCAGCATGTGCTGGTGTGTGCCCTGCAGGAGCTGGGCAGTCTCCTGCAGGACCTGAGCTCCACTGCAGCTCCACTGCTGCAGGACACCAGCATAGGTTGGGCTTCACAAAATAATATATTAGTCATAAGTAATTAATGCAGTCTTCTGTTTTGTTGTTCTCTCTGACTGTAGGCAAAACCAAGGATTTCACAAATAAATCGCCATATTGCTTTTTTTAAGACAAACTAAGGGAGTCAAACTAATTGCAGAATCACTGTAAATTATACGCAGGAGACGTCACGCTAAATCTTAGACAGCTCATTTAGTCCCATTACTCACTCAAATGCAGGTTATTATGTCTAGCTAAAATTTGAGCAGAACTATTGTTGTATTCTTTTTAAAAGCTAGTTAAAAACTAAATATAAAAATTTGAAAGCTAGTTAAACTTAATTTCTAGTCTAATTCAATTCGGCTTTCAATACATAATCTGAATAAAGCACAAAAGTACATTTAATGAATATAATTATATTGGGTGAAAATATTGTGCATTATCTAGCGTCTTGTTGGGCTTCATTTGTGTGTGCTGCACAAATCTTTTAGGAATACAGGCATTATATTCTGCTTTATCAATCGTCTCTCTCCACTTTCGCTAGTTTTGCGAAGGTTTTTAACATTGATATTAAAGTGATCTGAGTTACTCCACTGAGGATTAGCTGTGAACGTCTGATACAAAGATGTTTGACAGAGTTTGTGCATTTCTGAATATGAAAAGTCTGGATTGATGTACTGATTGTGTACTGATTGTGGGTATTGGGGTTTGATGGAAACCATAGCTGATCTGTGATATGTGTGATGTTCTCTGAACTGGATGAATCACAGTATGATCAGGATGAAGGAGTATGTGGAGAAACTGCCTGCAGCTGCAAATTTAACACATTCCAGCTTTATATATCGGTCCCAGAAGTATATCATCTTGGATTGTTTTTATCTGCAACACCCTGATCTTTACTAAAACTGCATTTCATATGAAGTTCAATCATCCCTTTTTCTCAGGAATGTTGGACACCGTGATCTCTATTCTTCTTCACCCCAGCACGTCTGCCCGTCTGGCTGCCGCCTGGTGCCTGCGCTGCGTTGCCGTAGCAATGCCTGCTCAGGTGGCAGTGTTGCTGGAGCGCTGTGCAGAGAGGCTAAATGCCCTGAAGTCATGCCCTGAGGCTGTGGCTGGGTACAGTGCTGCCATAGCAGCCCTGCTGGGAGCATCGCAGCTCTGTCCGCTAGGAATACCACACTCAAAGAGCAAGGTGTGAATGCAGTCTGAGTCTGTACATGTCTCATGGCTCCTTTTGAGTGTTTTTCTTTGCAGTATCCATTGGTGCTCAACTTTGACACATTGCCAATAGACATCATCACTCATGTTGGCGGCAATTGCCAATGCATTAAAAATGAATAACTTGAGGTTACAGCTGCAGATCACTGTGACAGTTATGGGAAATAGACAACAAAAACTGACCTAACCCCATAAAGAACATTATCTTCTTTCTCATGCAGTTAGTATCACACCTGGCTAATCATGTTACATATGATCAGTACTGTAATGTTTATCACTAATTCTAATGGACTGGATGCAGGTGGTGATGACCCTGGCTGAAGATCTCCTGCGTTCGGCAGCCCAGAACAGCAGAATCTCCATCCAGCGAACTCAGGGAGGCTGGCTGCTACTCAGTGCCCTCACAACACTAGGTACGGTTGAAATCTTAATCAAGCTACTGGTTTATAAGCTTGCATTTCAGTAGACCTAAATAGACAAGATGAGCTAGAGCACTAATGAGTTAGAAGTTTGTTTTCTCTTTGCAGACATTTACATTTTCAGGTGAGACAATGTCTTTTCTGAAGTCCTTGTTTATTCTTTCTGATCTTCCCCTTCAAGGGCCCACTGTAGTGGAGCATCACCTGCCTCGGGTGCTGTTGCTATGGAAATGTGCCTTCCCGCTGTCTGTGAGAGATGTGGAGGGCGAGCTGCGGCGTGGAGACTCCTTCACCTGGCAAGTGACCCTGGAGGCCCGAGCAGGAGCGCTGTGTGGTGAGACTCTATAGGTCTTATGAGTCTCACAGGCAATGAGTTAATTTTTGGTACATCTGTCCATCTGTTGAGCTGCTTTCTTGACACCACAGTAAAACATTGTTTTTAGTTTTTTGTCACTGAAAATCAAAGCAAACATCTGCCAGCTTGTTTGGTTTGCATAGATTGTTATTCACCTTTACATATGCGTGTCGTGCCCTCTAGCAATGAAGAGTTTCATAGTGCACTGCAAAGATCTTCTCAGTGATGATGTCATCAGTCGTCTGCTTCCCCTCGTGTCCTGTGCAGTGGCTCTGCTTACTCAGTGAGTGGATGCTTTTTGTTTTAAACAAAAGAGCACTGTAATGTTGATGAGGCTAATTATGAAACCCACATGACTGACTGACTCCTGAGAAGAAGAAAATTTAAAGAGAAGAAAATGTAAAAAATGTTGATGATGATTTTTCATGCAATTAAATAGAATAGGGATCATCAGTCACTAACTCATTCTGCACATGTTTTTGTGTTTCATGGAGGAAAGTAACTAATATGGGTTTGGAACAAAACTACTGTTAATAAATTGACAGAATGCTATTTTTTTGGGTGAACTGTTTATTTAAAGCCATTTCTAAAGCATTGCAAATAGATTGTATTATACTGAATGTTTATATTAAGCACCAAGTGTACAAGAGGTGTATGTACACTCTGTATGAGGTGACAAGTTACTGCCATCTGCTTTTATTAGGCTCCCTTCTCTCATCAAATCCTATGGAAACCAGATCAAAAATGCTGCAATTGTCTTCAGATTGAGAGTCTATGAGATCCTCACCTTGCTACAACCTAAAACATATGAAGGTAAAAAAAAAGCTTGGTTGTTTGGCCTGGATATTGTGTAGATGGGTGGGATGTTTTATGTACTGCAATCTTTAATTGCATGACTCTCTGGAACCCTTCATTCTGATTGGTCAGGTTCATGGTACCTGACTGCTGTCCATGCAGTTGATTCTCTAAATAGCTGTGCTATTTTATCTGTGAGTGGTCATTTCCCTGGTATTCGTGTAAAATATTTCTACATTTCTAAGCAAAATGTACTAAAAACATTCCAAGTGATGTTTAGGACTCAGCTTTCTTGGATTTCAAAGTACATGCTGTTTCGATTTTCATATTTCCGTATTCCACAATCAGTTATGAAATGTCTGTGATTCTGTTGCATAGATATGCATTAACTTATTAACGTTGATTTGGTTGTGTTTGCTCAGAGAGCTTTGGCACAGTGTTGAAGCAGCTGCTGAACGATCTGACCGGGCCAGAAATCACAGCATGTGCTGAGCTGAACCTGCTGCCCTCACTGTGTTACAGCCAAGACCTGGTACTACTGGGCCCAGGACTGCAGGACATGGACCAGCAGTACATAGAGGAGCAGGTCAGCACTTCAGCCAGCCCATCTTCATAAAACTAAACTAAAACCCAATATCATTATTAATATGTTATCAAGTCATATTGCTCTTATCTTTCCTGATGATCATGATTTCAATGCATGATTTAATCACAATGTATTTTCTGTGTTGAAGCTCCATGGAGGAGGTTCAGGAGGCGGGACATTAGAGTATGACCCTTTCACGATTTTTGAGAAAGCTCAGGACATTCCTGCCCCCCTCCCTCCTGCCTCGGCTCTAACGGTAGTAGCTGTCCAGCTGTTTGGAGTGATTTTCCCCCATCTGGGTGTCCAGCAGAGGTATGCATCCACCAATACACCCACAAACACCCGATCTGTTGTCTAAAACGATAGGATTTATTAGTAACATGCAGTATAGTAGTTTAGTCATGTGCTGCTGTTTGTTTGATGAAGGTCTCTTGCTTGGTTAAAGTGGCTTTAGTTTATCATAATTGATAAGATTTTGAGATGCACTGAAATTAACAAGACTTAATCTGATAATTCATATTATTCAAAATATGCAATACATTGTGATTAGTGCATGCAAATTAACAGGTAACACAGATGAATAGTTAAACAGTGCGTTGGCTGTGTTCTTAATCGTTGTTGTATGTTGTCTGCTTGGCTATAGGGCCTTACCCTGAATTACA
Organism: Chromobotia macracanthus; assembly: GCA_036877525.1. Taxonomy (NCBI): domain Eukaryota; kingdom Metazoa; phylum Chordata; class Actinopteri; order Cypriniformes; family Botiidae; genus Chromobotia; species Chromobotia macracanthus. The sequence continues at coordinate 1,622,607 of JAZGTH010000060.1, read as the reverse complement.
TGCATAATACTCGCACTTAGTATATGGAGTTTTAGTTGCACTCACTGGAGTGTGGATATTTGTATACATTACCAATTAAAATGATTTGGATTGTTAAAAGGAAGTGAGATGGTTACTTGTAATTCTTGCTGGAACTAGCCTTAATGAGGACCAGAGGCTTTTTGAAGCACTTTCTTATGCAGCACAGCCAAATCTGCATCCAGACATCTGCATGCATTTGCATAATTGGGGCAGTTCAGGCCTTGTCTCATCCATTATTAAACACAACAGTGGAGAGGAAATGATACTGATCATATGGCCACCTGTCCTTCTGCAGTGCATCTTTCATTCTGTTACACACCATTAGCAGCTTGCCAAGATTCTCTTTTGTTGTTGTATTGTTGTGTTCTTTGTATTTCGTTTTTTTTTTGCTAAGCAGTGATAGACATCTTAGGAATCTCCAGTTGTACATGCAGATGTGTGTTGTATGAAACATCTCATGTTAAAGTTGTTGTATTGCCTGTCTTAGGGCTCAGATTCTAGAGCAGTTCTTTGAGTTTGTGAGACAGCTTAAAGGAGCCAGACAGCAGACAGTTCAGATGCATGTAGCTGCTGCATTTTGCTGCACCTTAAAGGTAAGGAGATTTTTAGAAACCTGGACATAATTTGAGGTCCATTGCCATTACACTGTACGTTGATCTTTGTCTGTCTTGTTACTTTTCCGTGTAGTGTTTAGCCTCAAGTCGGATGGAATTGGGCCCAGAGGATGTACAAAGACCTGCCCTGTCTCTCCTGGTGGGGGCGCTGGAAGGCTCAAACCATCTGTTGCGCTGCATGGCTGCAGAAGGTTTAGCCAGACTAGTGCAGGTTCTTAATGACCCCAGCTTCACTGTGTCCCTTACTTTCATGAGTTTTGATAAGTAAGTGACTGACACATAAAAAATAGGTCCATTATAACAAAGGCGGACTGTGATCTTTACCTGAAATGGATGTAAATATATTTCAGGCTGAAGACAGCAAGAGACGCCATCACGCGCACAGGTCACGCTTTGACACTTAGCACTGTCTATCGTTACCTGGGTGGTATTAGTTCCCAGCAGTACCTCAGTGCCTGTGTTGGGGTCCTTTTCACCCTGTCCCAGGATAGCACCTCACCTGAAGTTCAGGTACATATGCCACCTCACCTTGCATATTGTCACTATAAATATAGAAAATCAAATCAGGATGAAGCTAGTTCATCTGGTGTTGTGGGTTTATAGGAACATTCATGCACTGAACCCATTGAACATTGTGTATTGCAGATGTGGGCTCTCCATGCTCTCTCCATGGTGGTGGATCTAGCAGGACCCCTGTACCACAGTCATCTGGAGGCCAGCTTCACTTTGGTGCTACGTTTGCTCCTCTCAACACCACACACACATGTGGAGGTGCAGCAAAGCTTGGGGCGCTGCCTTAGTGCACTCATCACCTCCATGGGCCCTGATCTGCAAAGTATATAAACAGACTATTTTAATCATACAAACACATTGTGGCCATCAAAGCAAGAACTTTGGTAATTTCTGACTGGTCATATAATGCTCCCCAGGTGAAGGTGCAGGTGTGTGTGCAGTGAGGACCTCATGCTTGGTAGGCTGTGCTGTGATGCAGGACAGTCCAGACTGTTTGGTTCAAGCCCAGGCAATCTCCTGCCTCCAGCAGCTGCACATGTTTGCTCCACGCTTTGTCAACCTGGCCAGCCTGGTACCCAGCCTCTGTGTATGTGATCACGCACTGCGCAACACAACCATGCATTCTGTGCCAGTTCACGAAAACATGACACTGCATTCGCATTTAGATTTGTGTAATGTATTTCTAAATGCATGTAATGGAATATTTATTGGGAAATAACATAGGGTGGGGCTTTTATTGGGATTTGATTGAATCATTAAATGTTAGGCTGTAATATTATTTCCTAATATTAATTTCTCCACCCACATGGACTTGGTTACATCAGTAAAAAAGTAGTTTTGGAAGATAATGAGAATGTTATTACATTTGATGAAAGATCATGCTGTCTTCTCTCTCGCACAGGAGATCTTATTGGATTATTCTGTGTTGGTATGTTTTCTCTGCCTCTCTACTATCAGGTCTCTGTAAACCCTTTCCTTTGTTTGCTCCTCCTGTTTCTCTCTTCTGAATTGTGTTCTGTTGTTCTCCTCTGGTTTTCCCAGTGTAAAACTAACTCCAACAGGAGATCTGGTTTTGAGAATGAGCAGAAAGTGTCACTGCCTCTAACTGCAGGGTTAATGCCAAGAATTAGATTTGCTTGGCTTGGTCTTTTCTGTACAAGCTTCTAACACTGACTACCCACACAGTACATGACATTCACATCCACAGCAGTGGCCTTATGCCAGTTCAAGCTATTAGCTCTCTCTCGCATTCTCTTTAACACTCGCACAGCCCCATATCCACACTCAGACAGTATTAGTAATTGAGAAAGACATGCTTTGTTTTACATACTCTATTTTAAGATGCTTTAATTTATGGTCCTGTTTGCCACAAACAGCTTGCTTGTCACATCATTTAAAGCTCAAAACAAACCTTGACAGTAGCCCTGCTCCTACTTTCTCTTCTTTATTTTGACATAATGAGACTAACTACATTGTGGCTGTCACTGTCTGCTGTAGAGTCTTTGGCTATGTTCACACAGCAGCCAAATATAGCTGTCAGTCTTTGTTTAATATGTTTATATAGTATATATAATATATTTATGTTCACACACAGTTTGGTTAGATTCCAGAGTGACTCCGCATTCTATAATCATAGTTTGGAGCAGTTCATAGCAGTGTCAGGCTGAGTTAGATAAGGGGATTGACTTTGGTTGCCAATTCCAGAAATTGTTGTGTGCCTGTGTGAATGTAGCCAGTATGTCCCTTCTGCACTTTTGTCTCTCAGTGTGAAGTTGATAATAGCATTTGTTGAAGAGAGTGCGTTATGTCTAATTTCCCCCACTTGGTTTCAGAGCACCTGTGTTTTATTTTTGTATGCAGCCAGTCCACTTCAGACTAATGACACTAACAACACACAATCAGATTTAATCAAGATCGTTAAAGTTTCTCAAGATGCAAACACTCAGTAGACTCACCGCTCCTCATTAGTATGACCACACAGATGTTATGATGGAGCTCATGTGGTTATCATCTCATTTGTGCATGTGTAGATAAACCTGTGCAGCTCGTATCTGTCCCTGAGGCGGGCGGTTGTGGCCTGTCTGAGGCAGCTGGCTCAGAGGGAGGCAGTGGAGGTGTCTGAGCATGCTGTAGCTTTGGTTAAAGAGCTGCCTCGCAGAGACAACACACAGCTGGGTGAGTCACTGCCGCCCACTACACAGCGCAGTGCATCATTCCAGCACCTCCCTGCTGTTTATTTGATAGTTTTCTATATTTTAATGTGGGTTTGACTGCAGGGATCTGTGGATTAGTTTTTTGTCTGATATTTTGTCTTAAACCGAAGATGAAAACGATTTGGTCTTTTGAATAATTCATAAGAGTTTATTTCATGTTTTTAAACATATCATTGCCCCAGTGATTAGACTCTTAAGCCTCACTTAAAAATGTATGAACTCATAATATTTACACAAAATATTTACACAAAACATTTAACCAAACAGTCTTTATTTTCAAAATAAATAGCACAGGCACACTTTTTTTTAACCACAGTGTTTAACAAAAAGACATTTGTTAGGTTTTGAATGATCAAACAATAGATAAACTGTTTAACTTGAAGACAAAATCAGAAAGTGTTTGAATACTTAAAGAACATGTTCATAGTAAATGTGAAGGCATATTCTTGGTTTCTGTGTGAACTCGAAAGGGATTTGACTTCATCTGTCCACTCAAAATGGCCTTGGTGCCTGGTTAAAAAAGTCATAGTAAATAAAAAATAAAGAAAAGTGAAGATAGTTGTCAAGATTAGGTCTAACATCACTTGCAGATACCATTTGGTTTGATATATTATTAAATTAAATTACCATTTAAGTGTTAAGTGTATAATAAATTATTTTGAGGCCACTTGTATTGTTTGAAGCTATTGAGTTAAAGAAATCAAATAAAAGATCTTTTTGTTCTCAGACATCAGATTTATCTGATCATTTTTTGCGATATGGGGTCTCTGGGTAGGTTGTATGTTGAATGATTATTGTCTTTGCTACAGATGTGACTATTAAGGAGGTGGGTCTGGAGGGAGCTCTGTTCAGTCTGCTGGACAGAGAGTCTCACCCACACCTGCGCCAAGACATACAGGAGACGCTCATCCACATGATGAGCTCCACTGCAGAGAGCAATCTGGCACACTGGCTGAAACTCTGCAAAGACGTGATATCTGCCTCTGCAGGTAGGCGGAGCTTCCCTGCAATTTGTTTAACATTTTAAGAGAAAGAGAACAGTAATGTTCTTAATTTGATTTTAACATGGTTCTTAATCGCCATATCTTAATTAAAACATGGCCTATTCCCACCAAGAGCAACTTAAACTGCAGATAAAATGTGTGACGTTATATAAAAATATTTTGTCTTAATAATACTGATTTACCTTTGTCTTAAGCTTTTATCTTATTGGTCAGATAGATATTTTTTTATATCTGCCTGTGACGAAAACATTAACGGTGTAAATTTTCACACAGATTGTAAAGGGGTCCATAGGGATGTCGGTTTCATTTTAAAATGGCATCTCACACTTTCTGCATAGAATTTCATGAGAAATTTTTATGTAGGTCACTTTAAAGGGTTTTATCATTGAGTGTTTTGTGTTTGTGATGGTTCGTCATGCTATAGACTCGGCTGCAGCTGCCTCCGTTGAAACTCAGCAGGAAGAAGATGGCGATCGTTATGATGACTGTTCTGCTTTCCATGCTAAGCCTGAGTCCAATGGTCCCTTTAACAACCTGCGGTGGTCTACCCGTGTGTTCTCCATGGAGTGTGTGTGTCGTATAATAGCACAGTGTGAGAACGGAGACCTGGCTCACTTCAACATGGCGTTGGCACAAGAACAACGTTTACATGAGTCTGCAGGTTAAACACATTATTAATGTCATAAGTCATTTCTGCTGTATCATATAAGCTTTTTTTTATTGCTGTTATTCTCCATAACACTTTCTATTTGGTATAACTCTATTTGCTATAGCTCTATGTTTCTCTGTATTCAGTGTTGTCTTAGCGCCATCTTCTGGTAAGATGCTTTTGTTAAAGGCTTTCCAGTAGTTTACCCAAAATTAATTTTGTTAACATTTAATCGCATATTGTTCCAAATCCATATGACTTCCTTTCCATTATGGAGCACAAGAGGAGAACATTTGTAAAATATTGACACTGCTCATTTATCATACAATGAAAGTGAATTGGGACTGATAAGGTTTATTATTATTCTGCTTATGTTCTTTTATGTTCCATGTTACTTCCCTCTGATCTTAATAATGATCTTAATTCCCTCTGTCTTGCAGATTTCCTTGTTCTCCACTTGGCAGACCTCATACGCATGGCTTTCATGGCCGCCACAGATCACAGCGATCAGCTTAGACTGGCTGGTTTACAAACACTTTTGGTTATTATCCGTAAATTTTCCAGCGTGCCTGAGCCTGAGTTTCCTGGGCATGTCATTTTGGAACAATATCAAGCCAATGTGAGTCTGACTTCTTCTCAGTTCTAAAATCAGTTTTGTACTGTTATAATACTTGAATTTAATGCAATGTATGATTAAGTTCATTTGGGTATTTATGAATGAATGGATTTATGAGTGATTTACAAAAGCAAGTAACACAATCAAATTCACATTTTGAAGGCCCATTTTGTTTTAATGCTTCCATACAAGCATTGATTAATTTTAATTAGCATATTTTTAAATATGGTTGATACCTTTGTGTGAATGATCTTTCCCTGAATACACAGATGTTTATAAACTGCCGAAAATGGTAGGAGAATTAAAACTGTGTGTTCAAAGGTTTACAGTAAAGCACCCTGCTGTTATTCTTAGATACCCTTCCAGATGTACCTGAGCCTGCTCATCATTCTCCTGTTACCAAGTGTGTGTGTGTGTGTGTGTGTTTGTGGGTTTACTTAACCATATATTGGGAACATATTTGCACCCAAAAGTCTGCAAAACCTGACAAACCTGAGCAAAACCTCCATTTGAGGACATCCTCATTTGTAAAAACAACATAAAAATAAGTTGCTACAAAAGTTGTTTATAGTAGAATATAGTAGTTTTTTTTATTGTAAAAACACAAAGTTTTCTGCTAGGGTTAGAGTATAGGCTAGGTTATAATTTGTTTAAATAGCTGTGTATGAAAACAGCAGAAGTTTATGGAATGTTGCTATTTATATAGTTGAGTAAACTTGTGTGTGTTAGTGTGCGCATGTGATGTGCGTATCAGTTACACTAAATTAGGTTATCTGTGAGCGTAGCGGGAGGCCAACTAGTTTCAAATAGTGGCATGAAACATATTCCGTATCATGCTGGAATGTGTTAAACAAGATATTCCCTGTTTTGTTGTAGGATTTAAATAACTACACAGTATATGAAAACAACTGCACAACAGAAGAACAAAATGACTGGATCACTTTTTAATAAATGTGTGATCTGTTAAATGTGTTTTTTTTTTTTTTTTAAATAAATTTAGGTCGGAGCTGCACTCAGACCTGCTTTCAATGTGGATGCCCCTCCAGATGTCACTGCGAAAGCCTGCCAGGTGCTTCAACAACTTAAATGATCTTAAACACTTTCTTTTTTTTTTAAACTCTTGATTTATGAATTTGTTTTGAAGTTTGAACCTGAAGTTGTTTCTGGTCCCAAGATTTTCATTATTGCGAAATTGAGGATGACAGTTCTGTTTATTTGGAAGCACTGAAAGGCTTCCAAAACAATACCTCGCACTGTTCTCGACCTCTTAAAAACTTTGTCATGCTTGTTTTCAAATAACTGGAGGTGGGTTTGAGTGACCTACTTTCTGCCTAGTCTCTCTGTTCTCTGCTGAAAGCTGTTTCAGAAATGCTTTGTTGCCCTTTAGGTTTGCAGTGCTTGGATCTCCAGCGGGGTCATCAGTGACCTGCGGGACCTGAGGAGGGTACATCAACTTCTGGCCTCTTCTCTCACCAAGGTTCAGATGGGGAAGGACGTTCCGAGTCAGCTTTATAATGAAAGCACCTTCACCATGGAGACGCTGGCTGTGCTGAAAGCCTGGGCAGAGGTACTGAATGCCACCACTGAACTATTTAACATCTGCTGTCCCGACATTGGCCTGCACACATGTCAATTGTTTGCTTTCATAATTTTGCTGCTTGATGATGCACAATCTCATATACATTTGCATATATTTTGATTAGTGAAAAATGAATGCTAAACTTCGACTCATTTGATCACTGAAATTTTATTAATGTTTGATTAATGTTTTGTCATATTTTCCTTACAAAAACTGGTGTGACGTGTGTTCACTGTTGTGTTGCTCATCCCTGTTCCCAGGTGTACATCACAGCGGTGCAGAACTCCAGGCAGAAGGAGAGCCCAGGTAGCCACCTGCAGCAGCAAAGTGAAGAGGCTGGGGCTGCAGGTTCAGCAGGAGCTGGTTTGCTCAAACTGGTTCAGGCAGATCTGGCCACCCTAAGCCGATTGTGGCTGGCTGCCCTACAGGACCTCGCCCTGCTCACCCTGCCTCCACAGTACTCCAGTCAACTCCCTTTCACAGGTCAGTCATTATAACCTCAGCCAAGACACAAGCAGCTGTTACAGTGTTTTGATATCTGATTCATGAAAGGAATGGCTGCTGTGTGTAATTTCTGACACCTGACGGAATGTGGCTCTGCCTCAAACTCGCACTATTGGTTGAGCTAATGTTGCTATGTCAGCCGGCTCAAACAATGTCAAAAGTGTTTAGGCATTTGCTGTAATGGAATCAAATTGCTTATAATAGTTTCCATGCATAATGTTGGGATAGGAAAAGTATTTGAACATGACATCAGTTTATCATTTTTTCAGCTATTACCAGTTGTGTCTGGAATTACTTTAAAACTTGATTTAAAAAACAATTTACATTCTTGATTAATCATAAGTATGTCAGTTCATATAAGCTTTTTCTATTCATCTAAATCACCAGATAATTCAATAGACTTCTACCATGATTATGTGATTAATTTCCTTGTTATTTGTCCTGTTTAAAGCTACTCTGTGAGTACGTAACATGCATCATTGTTTGTCAGGTGGATCGTTTTATACTGCAGAGACAATGGAACAAGCCCGTCCGCATTTCTCCAGTGCCTGGGCAACCATTCTCCACGCCACTGCTCTGTGGCTCAACAGCACCGGCTTCATCATAGTGGACGAGGGGCCTGCCAACCTCTCCAGGCCCGTCACCCCCACCTCTATGGGCCAGTCCACCTCACTGAGCAGTGTCAAATCTCCAGAGGATGTCAACACTGACCGCCTCTACCTCATCCTGGGTGTGGATCAATTCATATTTACTGTTTACAGATGATTAAGAGAACATAGGTCACTGCTAGACTCACTGGGCACTGGATTCTGCTTTAATAGGCTGGTTATGAGGTATAATTATGAGGGTCATAAAACGCATGATATTTTGCACAAGTCCCTGCAGAACGACATTTAGCATGTCGGAATCCTGTTTCATGTTGTTCCATTCTCTGATGTTTTTTCTTTAGGAATCAGTGTGGAGTTTTTGTGTTCACCTCGCTCTGGTGATCAAATGGAAAACATCAGTTCATGTCTTCAGGCTGTGCAGGCCTTACTGGAAGTGCCTTGGCCACGTTCAAAAGTGGGCAATGATCAGGTACTTACATACAATAATCATGTATCCAGACTTCAGTTTTGTTCCCTTTCTTTAATTGTGTTGTGGCTTTTGCTTTACTGTGAAGTTAATCTGTAGCAGATTTTTGACTGTGTTGTTTTTGTCATTCCTGATTGGTCAGTGGGTCTGTGTTTTCTCTGTAGGCTTTGAGTGTGGAGCTTCTCAGTGTTCTGCACAGGCTCATAGTCACTCGGGAATCTCCCAGCATTCAGCTGGCCGTGCTGGATCTGGTACGCCAGATCGTTTACGCTGCTCAGGAGCATGTCAAAGAGAAACGGCACAGCGCAGAGGGTGAGTCTGAAAACAACATCTGACAAATACATCCGGCTTGATCTCCAGATGACTTTGACTCCTATGTCAATTTGAATTTGATGTTCTTTGCTGTATCTGGTCAGTGGATGATGGTGCGGCAGAGAAGGAAACTGTTCCTGAGTTTGGAGAGGGACGAGACACGGGTGGTCTGGTCCCGGGAAAGTCTCTTGTGTTTGGAGCTTTGGAGCTGTGTTTGTGCACACTGGTACGCAAGCTTCCACAGCTCAGTCCCAAGCTGGCTGGCAGCCCCACAGGGCGGGGAGGACAGATCTGCACCCTGAGCAGCACTGACTGTAGACTTGTCACATCTGCTCTGGTTGTCCTGTCAGAACTGCCCTCCATCTGTTCACCAGAGGGTAAGAGATCCAGAAAATTACAGGGAATTACACATTATGGGAATACACAACCACCTCTCCATGTTATCATAGTCTACTTTTCAGGGAGTTTATTCAACTCAGGTTAATTGTTGAAGATCACAAAAACAAAATCCTGGTGATTTAATATGATTTAGCTGTTTTTCAATACCATTGATGTCTTTTCAATACCAAACATCATCATTATCATTTTTCATATGTAAAAATACTTTCTCATAACCCAGTTTGTGAGACGACTGTAGGCATTCATTGGTTGATTTCCCTGAAGGGTGTAAACACTGACTCTGTGGTCTTTCAAAACATTGCTCTGTTTGTTTGAGCATAGAATGGGGGTTGGGGGAGCAGAAAGGCTTTGAGAAACCTGTTTGGAACCTCTTCATTCTGTCACTGTGAAATCCTGATGTTATTCTCTATCAAACATGTTCCAAAAAATGAAACTTATATTATGAAACTTGTATTTACCCCTCTGCAGGCAGTGTGTCAGTGCTGCCCACAGTGCTCTACCTGCTGCTTGGAGTGTCGAGAGAGGTGGTAAAGGTTTCTGTTGGACCTGAGAGTGGACAGCTGGTGTCAGGTGTCCTGCAGGCCTTGCGTACTGTTCTCACTTCGCCCATGAGCAGAGCCGAGAAGAGTCGTGGGGCTTGGACTGATTTGCTACGCTGTGCACTCCAAACACAGCTGGAGTTTTGGAGTGAAGGTAATTATCTCAAGTCATCCACTCAATGGCACGCTAAATGGTTTGAGGAACATAATCATATTCTTCATGTATTTTACAATGGATTTCTGCCTTGGGCAGATAAAGCGGAGCCTGAAGTGGACGAGGTTACCATGATGACAATCCTCACCATCTTCCTGCTGTATGCTTGTGCAGAGGTTACAACTATTGAGCCACTGCAGACACGATGCATCCAGACATTCAAAGCCAGTCTGGAGTCTAAGGACCCCGTGGTGAGTGAAGGGGTCCACTTCAAAAATGTAACTCAACGTAATACATATTTTGTCATCATTGATGAATCTTTGTGCTTAAATTAAAAGCTTTTCAAGAATTCAAAATATCTCAAGACAAACTTTAGAATATTTGTTAATATCTTTTCTGTCTTATATATAACCATTTCCCTATTAGGTGCTGAGCAGAAGCTATCAATTGCTAGTATCTTTATTTCAAGGCCCGGTGCATGTTGCCAGGCCTTTTATTTTGGCTCTGGGTGGACGTTTAGTGTCACAGCTGGAGGACTTTGAAAAGAGTCGTCCTCAAAGCCCAGCAGAGCTGCAGGCAGCACAGGATGGAATCCGAGCCCTGGAAGCCCTTGTGTTTGCTGCTGATGAAACTCACCGTAAGTGACGAATCAATGAACAATGACATGTTCAGCATGAATCTTCAAATTATTGTTTCTGAATGCTCAGTCTGGGGACAAGTAATTTTTAGTCATAGATTAAGTTGTTTTTTTATTTTATCCATGCAGGTCCACAGCTGGTGGCTGTTCTGTTGCCCCTCCTCATCTCTCTGCTTTTAGATGAGAATGCTTTGGCTTCAGCTCCCTCAGCATCTCGCGCACTCCACGAGTCTGCCTTAAGAGACCTCATGCGCATCGGCCCCCAGCACTCGGCCGTCTTCAAAGCGCTGATGGCCTCCGCCCCGCACATGAAAGCCAGGCTGGAGGCAGCTGTGAAGGGGAACCAGGAGAGTGTAAACACTAAGGCACCAGCACCTCGAGCTATTAGCAAAAACACGCCTAGCATCCAACTGAAGATCAACTTCCTGTGAATCTAGCGTCCTTTGTTTCACATGCAACATTGATAGAAGTATTATGATTTAAATTTCAATGTTGTTTTAGGCTATCATGGTTTTAAAGCAAGTTTGTTTTCATTTTATAATCGTAGTGTTCATTCTAAAACTGTATTAACCTCTATGAGGAACTTTTACTTTATGAGGCACATTTAGTTTAAGAAAGGAGGAGCCCTGTTTTAACCCTCAATGCATCTCATGGGAAGGACAGCTGAACCATGGGAGTTAAATCTTTATGACTTTCATATATCAACTTTTCAGTTTTAATGGTTAACATGTTACAACTTTAAACAGACAAAGAATTGATCAAACCTAGTTATGCATAGTATGCATTCTTGTGTCTATCATTTTGTCTGTACAACAAATGCAAATTAATACTTTGTTGCTAAAATGCTGCAGCTTGCAGCTAAACTTGGTGTAAGAACAAGCTTAACCATGAGGGATTTAAAAACAGTCATGTGATGACTTAATCATTTATTTAGCTTCTTTTTTTAATATTTTCAATTGTGAAGCAGTAGGTGTGCTTATTGTGAATGTATTTATGATAATGTTAAAACATTTCCAACAGGTGCTTCTCAATAATCCCACATCATATCACTGCACTGATACTTTTAACACTTTTAACTACAGTATGCGTTCAAGACAGTACTTGCCTATAGTGTTTCCAGTATTCTAATTATGCATGGAGATCTTTGTTGTGTTCACCTTGTTTTTCAATAGACCTTATGTTGCACTCCTGATGATTTAAGTGGAATAGATCTGTGAAGTGATTATAACATAAGGCATGTGGACAGCAATAAATATTCAACAAGCATTTAAAATTTTTACTATAACAGCACTATAAAGAAATTTACAATGCAAAAACGAGACCATCAAATACTAGTCCATTGTTTTTATGAGAACCTAGACTTCTGGTGCTGCTTTCTGATAGATACAGTGATGTTAGTTACAATACTGCAGTTGTAACAAACATTTTGTATGTTGTATGTAATTGTACAAATTAAAATTTAGGGCAAAATTAACATTTATTTTCTGATTATACTGCAATAATAAAATCTAGTTTTGCTTCACTTGTTAAAGTTTATTTGATTTTACCCACATAGATAGTGGGAAGTAATATTCATTTGATGATAATGAAGATTTTGTTTTTCAAACTGAACATAGTATGTCCTAGTTTGTTTATCTTATCTACTACTAGGATCAGTCGACAAATGAATAATGCAGTGCTGTCTCAAGATTAACGTTAATCCACTGAAATGTTGACCCCAAAATCAAACATCATGACTTGAATATCAATTATTAGTATTCACATTTTCCAAACCAGGTGAAAGAACTGCTCGTCGACCTCGTTGAGTGTAAACGGCGATGTGTTTTAGCGCCCCCTGTCGCTCCGCCGCAGCTCTGCGTGCTTCTGAGCGCCGCTGCGGAGCCTCGTGATATGCGGAGCCTCGATTCGCTCTTTCGACGGCTCTTCATTTCACTCTTCATTTCACCCGTTCACTTTGACCTCTACCTTACAAACATCACAAGCGGGGAGTGAAGAGATATTGACGCCGTACAGTCTGATACAACGTTCTTCAGAGGCGAATTTCTTCACCTTTTTGTGTTTCATCGTCTCGTCTCGTCATTTGGCGATAAAAGGTGGGTGTCTATGTCGCTCGGCGGGCGGCTGATTTCTCTGCCAGATGGATGAGCTCAGGCCTCGAATTATTCTTCAACTTTAGTCGCCGGCTTTACTGGTAAACACAGGGCCGCGTTTGTGGTACTTTTGATATGTTGTTTGTTTGCCTTTATACCTTTAATATTATCCGCGGACTGGTCGTGTTTGCGAATGGAGGACATATTTATATTAAACGTAAATGAAGTAATGGGTGATTTGAGTTCATTTGGTTTGCCGAATTGTAAGTAGGTAACAGGGCGAAGTTTAAGCTAATCCCGGCTATCTAAACCGTGCGAAAACCTAAACATTTCACATTTTTTACTTTGTTTGCCTGGGAACATATCGCGATTACATAAATGTCGACTTTGTAGTGAGAAATGTAACGGCACAGGACCCTTGTCATAGGGAGAAGGCGAACATAAGCTCTCTGAAGTCAAGAACAGGGCCGTCAGAACAAGAGGATTGAGGAGGAATATATCAAATTTCTTCGCCAAGATCACGCACTTTCTAACGTTTAATCACTTTTAAACGGTTGTTTAACATTATGTGTATTAATGGTGAGAGTTTAGTGGGGACATGTGTTTGTTCACAGGTTCAGCTCTCATCACCATGTTAAACGATCATACATGAAGTTAAACATGCGACATATTAAATATCAGACTGTCTGGGTTTGACCTATATTAGTCTGTGTTCAAGTTTTATTGGGATGTCAGACTGGAGTCGTGATGACATCGGTTGCAATCAAGTTGTTTTTGGACTCGGACGTTAGTCAGCTGCCCTGGCAGAACCTCATTGCGTGTTTGTCCACGAAAACCTATATCAAATGCCACGAAAACGCAGTGCTCCGTGAGCTTTGGAAATAAGATGTCTGTCTGGGTGCTTCGACAAAAACGACACAAGGTTTTGATTAGTTGTTTAAAGTTGTATGGATTGTGGCTCACGTGGTAACGTTGCTGTAAGACAAGCATCAGACAGAATATATACTGGCACAGCGATAAGCTTAACTGCTTGAATACAATGAAACTGGATTCGATCTTTATTGTTTGAGACGGAAACTTGTATTTCATTCTTTTTGTTTATCTAAGTTCAGATTTAAAACGGATTTGAGAACGAGTGTAATGTCTCACTGAAGTTGTTACACAAACTAAACAGATCGGGTTAAAACGAAGGTACTAAAATGACAGTAGTAAACCTCATGTTTTTTCTTTTCAGGCGAACATTTGCGTAATCGTTTAGGGCTGTGGCACCAGAACTTGTTTTGAAGTCTGAAGTTCAGAGTCTAAAATATGGAGTGCATTGTTCAGTCCACAGTGGTGCTGTGTTACTGTTATGAAACCAGAAATGGCAACATGTCAGCTTGGGTGTAATCACTAATTCAATTTAAACTTAAAAGTAGACTAAAACTACTAAAACTACCAGGAAAACCTGTTGATGAGTTTTGTGTGCCGTATTCATGCAATTCATTTAGCAAATGGTGTGTATCAGGCCCTAGACAGTTACCTTCAATGTCAAGTTAACAGGACATTCTTTCTGAATCAAGTTAGTTACTTAATCTGTTGATAAGTGGATCTCTCTGGTAGTCTGTAAAAAGATGGTGGATGTGTGTATAGCCACCCAGACCATAATGAAGGACAGATTTTTGTCATTTTACACAACTCTCCAGTTTACCCTCAAGCTCAGTTTGGCCTGCCTTGCTGGCTTAAACAAAGCATTGCTAATCTTTTCTGATGTTTGTTGTTTTCAGAGCAATTAAACCATACTGATTGTGTCTATTTGTGTTACCTCGTATGGAAACATACGGAACTAGGCTGCTGGGACTGTACAGTGTGAGCAATTAATAAGCCATTCATCATGTAGACTGCTGCTGGCCAAGCTTACTAATCAGCTAATCACAGCGATTTCTTTCAGTTCTCTTGATTACAGACAGAAGTTTATCATGTTTATAGTCTGTTTTACTTCAATTAGCATACCTTTCAAGGACATGCATCTTAACAGAGTCATCTGCTCCACCCATTGTATTATTACTCAAAGTTTCATTCAATTACTCAAGTGTGTTTTTCTATTCAGAGCCAAAAACACATCAAAGACACAGAAGGAGGTTGTTAATGCCTAAGGCAGCATCGCAGAGGTTTTTGTATGCCGTTCTAATCTTTGAACCTACTTTTTTGTTGAAGGTGAAGACTTAATGACACAACAAGAGGAACAGTGAGCGCCCCTGTTTATTTCTCCTGCTGCTGGCGGATGCATCCCCAGTAGGGTCTGTGATCGGGTGGTTTGGATAGCGGGCATCATGGCAGACGTGGATCCGGACACATTGCTGGAGTGGCTGCAGATGGGACAGGGTGATGAGAGGGATATGCAGCTCATCGCCCTGGAGCAGCTGTGTATGCTTCTGCTCATGTCAGACAATGTCGACCGCTGCTTCGAAACGTAAGTCTGAATACTGATGCTCTGCCACTTCTGATGGGCTGAATGACTTGTGGCCAGTGAGGTTGTACAAAAATGATTGCTTGTCAACTCCCTATGATAACTGAATTTTTCTAATGTATGTAAAAAAAACAAAGAGTTGAAAATATCCTAGGTGTGTGATTGTCTTTTGGTTTGGAAAAGATCTGGTACCAAGGTAAGGAAGCTCTTCAGTTGTGTGGGAGTATTTTAATTTCACTCTGTAAAAAGTAGTATTTAAAACCTGTAGACTAAAGATTTTCTTTAAAGAGGAACTTTCATAGTCGCTTAAGTCGCCTTAAGTCCAAGCACAACAAGCTCTGTAGGCAGTGTTTGGCAGAAGAGTATGCACGTGAAAGTTAAGTCTAATTGATTGCCATTTAATAAGATTTGCTGTTCACTGAGAAGTTGGAGTGATGGTTTCTTTCACCAGAAGAACATGGATGCCAATAGGATGTCAGTGGATGCCTATTTTTTTTCCTGGCTTTAAATTTTCTTGATATAATAGAAATTAATTTGACAAATTAATCTTTGTTACGTTGCATATAAGCACGTTATCTGACAAGTGAATCATATATCTCATTTATCCTACATACTGTGCAGCCCCAATATCTCTTCCTCAATTAACTGACACTACTTGGATCAGTTGGGCTGATATGCATTCTAAATATGTATAAACATGCTTTCTCTTGCTTGTTTCTGTTGCCTGTCTACCCCAGGTGCCCTCCACGGACATTTCTTCCAGCTCTGTGTAAGATCTTCCTGGATGAGAGTGCACCAGATAATGTGCTGGAAGTGACAGCCAGGGCCATTACCTACTACCTGGATGTGTCTGCCGAATGCACCCGCAGAATTGTTGGAGTAGATGGAGCCATCAAGGCCCTGTGCAACCGGCTGGTGGTTGTGGAACTCAACAACAGGACGAGCAGAGATCTGGCTGAACAGTGTGTAAAGGTAAATAATAATTGACTGTTTGTTTATCTTAATTAGAAGTGAATTTACTGATATACCAGTTTCCTTAAGCTGTTGTGGGTCATTGTTTTTGATGTTTGAGCTTAATGTGCAACGTTCCCTGGTGAGCATTTGAAAAAAACGTTGTGGCAACCAACCCAGCATAACATGAGCTTTACCAATAGTGTGTTCGTGGTGGGGCTATCTTTTTGGGTGATCAGTGGAAAATAGGGGGTTATACTTAAACAATTATACTGTTTGGTGATAGAGAAAGTACATACTTCATCTTTAGGTATTATACATTTTAAGTGAATGTCAAGAGAAGAGACACTAATTTAGAGTTTTAGAAAGTTCATTACTTTCTGAGTTTTCCACTCACTCTGAAGATAGAGTTTGTACATATATCCTGTCTTTAGGTTCTAGAGCTGATTTGCACTCGGGAGTCTGGAGCAGTATTTGAAGCCGGGGGCCTGAACTGTGTGCTGAGCTTCATTAGGGACAGCGGTCATCTAGTGCACAAAGACACTTTGCACTCTGCCATGGCAGTAGTTTCTCGTCTTTGCAGTAAGATGGAGCCACAAGACTCTTCCCTCGAGACATGCGTGGAGTCCCTCTCTAGTCTGCTGAAACACGAAGACCACCAGGTAGTACACAAACAGCATTTGAAGCTGCAGTCCGTAACGTCCGCCATTTCTGTTTGAAACATAAAATTGCATGTTACTTGGAGTGAGTTACTTAACATTTATAATAAGCTTAAATTCATTTAAGTTTGTTTTGCATGTTGTGCTTTTCTATGCAACAAAAAACATATAATAAACATATAGTTTTCCTGTAGCTAAACTGGTAGAGTGGCTTCAAAACGGTCAAAAAGTGCCATAAAAGTAATGCACGTTACTTGCATGCTGAAGTCTTAAGTCATATAAGTTTAGGCTAAAATGTTTCTAATTGTCATAAGGGTTAAAATGTTACCTTTGTGGAATAAATGTCATACAAATGTTACAGAAGTAATAATAAATATTGGCCTGATGGGGTCCACAGGTGTCAGACGGAGCTCTGCGCTGCTTTGCTTCACTGGCAGACCGGTTCACGCGGCGTGGAGTCGACCCAGCCCCGCTAGCTAAGCACGGACTTACAGAAGAGCTGCTGTCCCGTATGGCTGCAGCAGGAGGAACAGCATCTGGACCCTCCTCCACCTGCAAACCTGGCAGAACCTCCAGTGGAGCTGCTCCATCTGCTGCTGACTCCAAACTGAGCAACCAAGTGTCCACCATTGTCAGCCTTCTGTCCACACTCTGCAGAGGCTCACCACTCGTCACACATGTAAGATAGATATTTAATGAATTCACTTGCCTGTTTCTAGGTCACAAGTACTGTGGGTGTCATCAGAATTTTTTAATTACTTGAGACACAGTACATTGCTAAAGGACACAGACATTTCTAAAACATAATTTTGTTAAAGTTATTAAAGTGAACTGCTCGGCTTGCTGACAGTGTGTAAACAGTAATTAATATAAACTAACTATTTAAATGATGTTGTAATATACATCTGATGTACTAATATGCATTAGAAAAAAGTTATCAAGCTAGTAGAATATTAGAGGCTGTTAGTAAGAGTTTGGAGGCTTAGAGTTTATTTAATATGTTGAATATAACGCATTGGATTTTATCTAATAACTGACTAGGGAACTGAATCTGAAATGGCAATTCAATTACCTTAAAAGTTTATATACCTTAAAGACCAAAGCACATTAAAAGAGTTGTGAGTACAGTTGTATTGTTCCTCAGGATCTTCTGCGCTCAGAGCTGCCTGACTCTATGGAGAGTGCTCTGCAGGGGGACGAGCGCTGTGTGCTGGACACCATGCGTCTGGTGGACTTGCTGCTGGTACTGCTCTTCGAGGGCCGCAAGGCTTTACCCAAATCCACAGCTGGTTCCACTGGACGTATCCCTGGTCTGCGGCGCCTCGACAGCTCCGGAGAACGTTCTCACCGACAGCTTATTGACTGTATACGCAGCAAAGACACAGATGCTCTCATTGATGCTATTGACACCGGTGGTAAGTGTTTCAAACCTCAGGTTCTGACTTAATGTATATAGGAAATATTTGGTTCCAGATTTATGTTGGTTTAATGTCTCATACTTTGTTTCTTCTTCCAAGCATTTGAAGTGAATTTCATGGATGATGTAGGCCAGACACTCTTGAACTGGGCCTCTGCATTTGGAACACAAGAGATGGCAAGTTTTTTTTTTTTTTTTTTTTTTTTTTTTTTAATGTCTGGCATTCTAGAGTTTATTACATGCACATTTTGCAAGACGCTGCCTTCAGACAGAGTGACTCATGGAAACCAGTGCAACAGTGTGGGCAAACAAACGGATAACTGGCAGAATTTAGGACAGCAGCTTTATGTTGTGCAATATGGTTGTGTGAAGGAGACCCCACTGAATAGGCGAGATTTGTAATGCAGACTGACTTTCTACCAGCAGCAGTATTATAAATGCCATGAATAATAAAAACTAATGTGAACTAATTTTCTTGACCCTCTGGGTCTGGTGATGGCTTGGGGAGGGACTGGGTCAGTGCAACAAACATTGTGCTCTGGGGAATGTAAGATCTGATACTGTATTCTGGCCTGGTTAAGGTGGAGTTTCTCTGTGAGAGGGGTGCTGATGTCAACAGAGGTCAGAGGTCATCCTCTCTGCACTATGCTGCCTGTTTTGGAAGGCCACAAGTAGCCAAGGTAATGTGTTGTGATGGGTAATATCTTTATAGTTTTTTTTAAACAAAGCTGTCAGAGCTTTTGTTTTGTAGTGTTAACTGTTTTTACAATAGACATTGTTACGCCATGGGGCCAACCCTGACCTAAGAGATGAAGATGGGAAAACTCCATTGGACAAAGCTAGAGAGAGGGGTCACAGCGAGGTCGTAGCAATTCTTCAGTCTCCTGGTGAGTCTATCCGCTTTTTCCTGTTAAATCTGACACAATTAAAAAAATCATGTGAAATCAAGTGTCATTTTAAAAGATTAGAGCTAAGTTGTTTTTATTTTTCTTAATTTATTTGCCATGTTGGGTGTTATCCCAGCTTAACTTGTTATTTGTAGGTTGGTTTTCCCCATAATGTGAAAACACTGCATGATTCTGTGCTTTAAACTGGTAGATTTTTTAAATCGTGGTGACGGTAGAGCTGGGAAAATGACATCTCTGTTTTAATGGATTCCATCACCATTAATTTCATCATTTTTGGGGGAATTGGGTAATTAAGATTTTAAGTTAAGTGCTTCCTGTGGTATGTGATGTAGGAGACTGGATGTGCCCTGTTAACAAGGGGGATGACAAGAAAAAGAAGGATGTAAATAAAGAAGAGGAAGAGGGTGGCGAGCCGAAAGGTGACCCTGAGATGGCACCTATCTACCTGAAAAGGCTGCTCCCAGTATTTGCACAGACCTTTCAGCAAACCATGCTGCCTTCAATAAGGTGAGAAGCTTGAGGGAACCAGCACTAAACTACATTTCAAACAGAACCCAAAATAAGTTTAATGTTACTGCTTTCTGCTTAATCACAGTTTGATGTATCATCTTTCTTGTGTCACAGGAAAGCTAGTTTGGCTCTGATCAGGAAGATGGTGCACTACAGTTCTGAAGTTCTCCTTAAGGAGGTGTGTGACTCTGATGCTGGGCACAACTTGCCCACTGTACTTGTGGAGATCACTGCAACCGTGCTGGATCAGGAGGTCAGATTTCAATTTTTTCTAGTTTCTAATCTTTTCAGGGGTTTGATGGGGCTGATTGACTTTCCTCTTCATTGGTGGAAGTTAATTCTCCCTGACCTCTACTTCTCTTTCACAGGATGATGATGACGGGCACCTGCTGGCACTACAGATCATTAGGGATCTTGTGGATAAGGGAGGTGATGTGTTTTTAGACCAGCTGGCCAGGCTGGGTGTCATTAATAAGGTTTCCACTCTGGCAGGACCCATGTCAGATGATGAAAACGAAGAGGAGGCCAAGCCTGAGAAGGTCAGACTCACTTCAGATTAACTTAACTTGTTGTTATCTTACTAAATGTTTGTGTGTCTGAGAAGACTGACTTGAGGACTATGTTACTTAGAATTATTCATGTTTTTTTTTTGTTTTTTTTTAGGATGATGAACCTCAAGAGGATGCCAAAGA
Organism: Chromobotia macracanthus; assembly: GCA_036877525.1. Lineage (NCBI taxonomy): Eukaryota > Metazoa > Chordata > Actinopteri > Cypriniformes > Botiidae > Chromobotia > Chromobotia macracanthus. The sequence goes on along the minus strand of JAZGTH010000060.1, from coordinate 1,602,103 downwards.
GATCCAGCAGGGGAAACCCTACCACTGGAGAGACTGGTCCATCATTAGAGGCAGAGATTGCCTTTATATATGGAGTGATGCAGCTGCTTTGGAGCTTTCCAATGGCAGTAATGGTTGGTTCCGCTTTATCCTGGATGGTAAACTGGCCACTATGTACTCCAGTGGAAGCCCAGAGGGTGGATCTGACAGCTCGGGTATGTCTCCAAACTGACAGATCACTCCAGAAAATGACTTGAAATTAAACTAGAACTAAAACTAAAGCAAGTAAGCTGTTTGTTTTCTTTTTTCATGCAGAAAGATGCAAAAATGCACATAACTGTTAGCTTCCTGTTAGGTTTACATCAACCATAAGCCATTTTGTGGTTTACACCTCCTCAGTTTCTTGCTATGTGCTCCAGCTAAGCTTACACCTAAACAAATTCTTTTAATCTTCAGCCTAACCCAGGTCTGGGTCAAAACCTTAAGTGTAAAAATTAAACTTATCTTTTTTTTGCATTCTTGGTGACTTGTATTGTGTTCCTGATTGCCTGATGAAGTCCTTAGTTTATGCTGTGCTCTTGTTAGCTTTATAAGCTGATATTTTCTTTCCCTTACCTCCTTAGAGAGCAGAAGTGAGTTTCTGGAAAAGTTGCAGCGTGCTAGGAGTCAGGTCAAACCAGTGACAGCCAGCCAGCCCATCCTGTCCACACAAGGTCCCACCAAACTCACAGTGGGCAATTGGTCACTCACCTGCCTAAAAGAGGGTGAGATTGCCATCCACAACTCGGATGGCCAACAAGCCACCATCCTCAAAGAAGACCTGCCAGGCTTTGTGTTTGAATCAAACCGAGGCACTAAGCACTCTTTCACTGCAGAAACATCTCTAGGTAAGGTTGGGGAAAATGTATATGCTTTTTCTTTCTCTGTCTTTTGTTACTTAAATATTGCTGCCTTTTTTACACAGGTTCTGAATTTGTTACTGGCTGGACTGGTAAACGGGGACGAAAGCTCAAATCCAAATTGGAAAAAACTAAACAGAAGGTGTGTGATTATTAAACACTGATTTTAGAGAACAATTGCAGATTGACGGGTTCATTCAGTTTATTGATGGGTTCATTCAGTTTAAAATTGCCATCAGCCAATGATTTTTCTCAATTCCAACCCAAGAAAGAGATTTAATGGTAACATTATATTTTAAATTTCAGGTTTTAATTAACTGTCTCTTTGCATCTCTTTGTGTAGGTCAAAACCATGGCCAGAGATCTATATGATGATCACTTCAAGGCCGTGGAGAGCATGCCGAGAGGCGTCGTGGTCACCCTGAGAAACATTGCCACACAGCTAGAGTCTGCCTGGGAGCTGCATACTAACAGACAGGTAGAGTGAAGCTTGGAAACCTAACCTAGCCATCACAGCGAAGTCTCATACCGTACTACTGTTACTAGACCTCAGGTATAGCGCACAGTGAGTTTGCTTTCTGTTTCCACAGTGTATTGAGGGTGAAAACACGTGGCGTGACCTCATGAAAACAGCTCTTGAAAATTTAATCGTTGTTCTCAAGGATGAGAACACCATTTCTCCTTATGAAATGTGCAGCAGCGGTCTCGTGCAAGCACTTTTTATTGTCCTCAGCAATGTAAGTCACGCACACAACCACATTCAATCATAAATGTTTTGTCTGCGGTTACTCCTATTATTCATGTGGATGGTGTTTTCTCAGAGTGTGGAACTGGACGTGAAACATGATTGTAAGCCTTTGATGGAAAGAATAAATGTGTTCAAGACTGCGTTTACTGAAAATGAAGATGACGAAAGGTAAATCATGCATTCTGGTACTCGTAAGGACTCTTTTTATTTGTTTGTTCCATTTTGCTCACATAAATACATCTGTTCTGTAGCCGACCCGCAGTTGCCTTAATTCGCAAACTGATAGCAGTATTAGAATCAATAGAGCGGCTACCTCTCCACTTATATGACACACCAGGATCAACGTACAATTTACAGGTAACTGGCTCTCCTGCACCCTTCTTGTTTGCATAATTTGTTTGTATCTGTAAATTACATTTATTGCCTGGAAAACATTGAGGTATCTAAAATGGCGGTACTACATTAAAATCGTTTGTGTTAGATTCTGACTAGAAGGTTACGCTTTCGGCTGGAACGCGCTCCTGGCGAAACAGCCCTGATCGATCGCACTGGCAGAATGCTCAAAATGGAGCCGCTTGCTACGGTTGAATCACTGGAGCAGTATCTTCTCAAAATGGTATAGTTCTCTTTGCTCTTAATATTTAATATTCATTCAGCTGTGTTCCCACATGCCTTTGAGAAAAGGTCATAACTTTTTCCTTGTCTCTTTCCCCAGGTGGCTAAGCAGTGGTATGACTTTGACAGGTCCTCGTTCATCTTTGTCAGGAAGCTCAGAGAGGGCCAGAGCTTCACCTTTAGACACCAGCATGACTTTGATGAGAATGGAATCGTGTATTGGATCGGCACCAATGCGAAGTGAGCAGCTTTGTCCTATTTTGAGATTTAGGATGGTCAAAGGGCATCATTGATTATTTAAATGCAATCCACAAATGGAATTTTTGTATCTTTCCAAAATCTTTCATAGTCATCTAGAAGGTCAAGTTAGAAAAGAATGTTCAGACAGTCACATACATTTGTAATATCCTACAAAGTAATCCTTTTTGTGTTTGGCCGCAGAACTGCGTATGAATGGGTGAACCCTGCTGCTTATGGATTAGTGGTGGTGACCTCCTCCGAGGGCAGGAACTTGCCTTACGGCCGACTTGAAGACATTCTGAGCAGAGACAGCTCTGCTCTCAACTGCCACACGAATGATGATAAAAACGCCTGGTTTGCCATTGACCTCGGCCTGTGGGTCATTCCCTCTGCTTACACCCTTCGCCATGCTCGTGGATATGGGCGCTCCGCCCTCCGCAACTGGGTGTTTCAAGTATCCAAAGATGGTCAGAACTGGATGACGCTCTACACACATGTGGACGACAGCTCTCTCAATGAGCCAGGGTATGTGTGATACACCTGTATTTAGTCTAATTGCATGCTGGTCATGGTGATTACTGTTTTGCTCTACTTAGTGCTCTAAATTTTGTCTGGTTGTAATTGGTGTGTGTGTCGTGTGTGTGTGTGTGTGTGTGTGTGTGTGTGTGTGTGTGTGTGTGTGTGTGTGTGTGTGTGTGTGTGTGTGTGTGTGTGTGTGTGTGTGTGTGTGTGTGTGTGTGTGTGTGTGTGTGTGTGTGTGTGTGTGTGTGTGTGTGTGTGTGTGTTTCCACCAATGACTCATCTCACTGCAATAGGTCGACAGCCACATGGCCGCTGGATCCATCCAAAGATGAAAAGCAGGGCTGGAGACACATTCGCATTAAACAGATGGGGAAGAATGCCAGCGGACAAACACACTACCTCTCCCTGTCTGGTCTGGAGATCTATGGCACTGTTAATGGTGTGTGTGAGGACCAGCTGGGTAAGTGCCAATGAAGAGGGTCTTTAATATACTTGTAATTTAAGTCTTTTCAAACAGTCCTGAGCTTACAACTCCTGTACTGTATTCCAGATATATTTAGTCTTAATAGTCTTATAGTGACTTATAGTTATAGTGATGCAAATAGTTATGTAATTTATCGCATTGCGTGTGACACAGTTGCATTAAAGTGCTGGGATTAAGGTTGCAAAGTAACAATAGAAACAAAATCTGTTACTGAATTACACCCAGTATCTAGTATGTTGGAGGGAGGGGAAAAAATCCATATTTCAATGTATTGTGAAATTGTCGTTTTATGGAATATCATGTTGTAGATTTCCATTAACCACATCACATATCAGCATAGTGCTTTTTTGATTTAGTAAGTAATCTGTTTAACAAACAGCTGTTTAGGAAAAAAACTATCCTTTATTTGGTTGAGGCTGCTTCGTCTGGACAGACGTTTCCAATTGCTTTGTTTTGCATTGTTAGGTAAAGCAGTAAAGGAGGCTGAGGCTAACCTGAGACGCCAGCGGCGACTCTTCCGCTCTCAGGTGATGAAGTACATCGTTCCAGGGGCTCGGGTGGTGCGCGGCATTGACTGGAAGTGGCGGGATCAGGACGGAAATCCTGCGGGAGAGGGCACGGTGACCGGAGAGGCCCACAATGGTGAGTCATCTTTGGAGACTCTTAGTGTGCTTCCAATTGGTCGGAGCCAAAATGTAGTGTGGCGTGTAATGCTTATGCAGAAGCAGGTATCAACAACAGTGTTTACAGTATCACTGCATAGGACCACTACATAAAAGTGCTTTACTGCTCAGTCTACAATGGAGTTCAAGGGTACTTCAGTATTTAAGGGAAACAAATTGTGAACATCAAGTGCATTTGCATGTTTTGAGTAGCTTTCTGCAGTCAATCCATCACAACAGATAAGTGAGGGGGGAGACATAGTTACTGACGTTCACACTGTCAGACAGAGCTGAAGTAGATATCCTATTGGACTTTGTTTTTCTAGCATGCCTCAGAGAAGGACTGCTTTCAAACCAGCCACTTCCTATTCAAGTATTTTCATAAATGTTCTGTGTGTATTTAAAGATTAAACGCTGCAATACAGACGGTTGATGAGGCTGATCTGAAACCAGTTTTTCTTCCTGTATTTACTTCCTTTGTGGTGTTTTCCTCTTGCTTCTATTCTGCATGAAGAAATGATTTTGAACCAATTTAAAATCAGTCTGTTTCACACTCTGAAGTTCTATAATAAATGTTAGATTACTACTGTCTTGCTATCTGCAACTGTCATTCCATACTGTTTGTTTTTGTTAGTTTGCTATTTTAAAGTGCAACCTTTATCCCTCTCCCCCAACTTAACAGGTAACATTTTCAATGTCATACTCGCATTCACTGTGTTGCTTTTGAATTCTTTGGGCAACCATGTTTCAGTGTGTAAAACACCTTTTTTTAACCATCTCCATCAGTCGATGCATGATGATGTCACAATTTGCAAGCTCTGAATGAACTCCATTGCAAGTATATTTTACACTGACGGAAATGATTCTTCTGTGCTTTTTCTTAAGTGGCTTTATAGCTTGGCATTTGCGAAATTCTGCTGCTTGTTTTTTTTTTTTGTCATTTTTCTGTGCTTCATGTTTCTTCACTGCTTCACCTGGACCAGAGGAATTTGGTTGCCTCTTTAGATGATCGTTAGACGTTTAACTATGCAGAGATTTCGTTCTAATTTTACGTAGCCTTCCAAGTACAAAGACATAAATCGAAAGTTGACCTAAACAAACGGTCTTGTTTTATTGCAGTGTGTCTGGTCCAGTGTCAGGCAAAGCTGCTGTCTTTGACTTGCTGCTGTCTCTCTCTGCTCTCTCTTGCTGGGTCTCACCCGTTCATATTCCCCCCTCCTTCCCCCCTTTTCAGGCTGGATTGATGTCACCTGGGATGCCGGTGGCTCAAACTCGTATCGTATGGGTGCGGAAGGGAAGTTTGACCTCAAGCTTGCGCCAGGGTACGACCCTGAATCAGCGCCGTCACCCAAACCTGTTTCATCCACTGTTGCAGGCACACCGCAGTCCTGGAGCAGCCTGGTGAAAAATAACTGTCCAGACAAGGGTGGCTCATCCTCCACAGCAGGGGCCAGTTCCTCCAGTCGCAAGGGTAGTAGCAGTTCGGTGTGTAGCGTGGCCAGCAGCAGTGATATTAGCCTCAGCTCCACCCGAGTAGAACGCAGGGTTGAGAGCCTGTTGGAGCAGGGGGTGGGTGTCGTCGCTGGAACCCTGGGTGCAGAAGGCCAAGAACCGATTGTTGTGCTTTCCTCGGCAGAAGCAGGCTCCGCCTCCAGTACCAGCACATTAACTGCAGACACAGGAAGTGAGAACGATGAACGTAAAACACCAGCACCTGATGGCACTTTGAGACAGTCGGCTGAGTCAGCAGCCATCTCCATGGGAATTGTGAGTGTCAGTTCGCCTGACGTCAGTTCTGTGTCAGAGACATCCAGTAAAGATGCTGCATCCCAGAGGCCCTTGTGCTCTGCCACCAGCGCTCGGCTGTCCGTCAACTCTCTTTTGGCTGCTGGAGCACCCATGAGCTCTAGTGCCAGTGTCCCCAACTTATCCTCCCGTGAGGCCAGCCTGATGGAGTCGTTCGTTCGCAGAGCACCCAACATGTCTCGCACCAATGCCACCAACAACATGAACTTGAGCCGAAGCAGCAGCGATAACAACACTAACACGCTGGGACGCAACGTCATGAGCACTGCCAGTGAGTATCTGTAGCCTTCCATTTTTTTAAGTGGCAATTCAGGGGTTTAGATGATAAACTTGCGTTAATTGTGTCGTAAGCACTCAGAATGTGCACTCCTTGCATTGCAATGACTTTTGTCATCAAATGAAAATACTGCATGATGTGACAATTTTCTTGCAGTGCTTTTACCAGAATTTGCACTGATATGCATTAAAGTTCCCTTTGCAAGCTTGTTTCGCCATAGCAATATTTCTCCTATCTCTGCTCTTGACAACAATGACAATTTTGGTTGTAATACAGTCGGATCCAGGATTATTGATGTGCATTTTTTTTTCTGGAGTATTTAACTATTCTGTGTATTAATGAAATGTGAGGCTTTTATTATTAACTTGTTATTAACTTTGGCCTTGATTTTTGCATTTTTAGCATGTTTAGTCTCTAGAGCAAGCTTTTAGTTTTCAGCGATCTGTGTTTTTCTTTTTGGAAACTAATCACAGTTTTGGGGTTATGTTTGCAGCTTCTCCACTCATGGGTGCGCAGAGCTTTCCTAACCTTACAACCACTGGTACCACCTCAACTGTTACAATGTCCACCTCCATAGTAACCAGCAGCAATAATGTAGCCACGGCAACCACAGGTTTGTCCGTCGGCCAGTTGCTCAGTAACACGCTGACGACCAGCCTGACCTCTACATCTAGCGAGAGTGACACAGGTCAGGAGGCTGAGTTTTCCCTCTATGGTAGGCCATATTATGTTTCACCTACACAGAAACTCTCCTACCCCATCCTCTCTCTTTCTTGCACATGACCTTCATCAGCATGAAAGTTCTGCTGATTAATATCTAATTATGTATCTGCTCTGCTACTAAACTCATGCTTCCTGTTTCTTGAATTCATTTCCTGTTGTTAGAATATGAAAGGTTTCAGTCTCTGTCTCTCTCTCTCCCTCTCAAGACTTCCTGGACAGTTGTCGGGCAAACACATTGCTTGCGGAGCTGGATGATGAGGAAGACCTGCCAGAGCCAGATGACGACGATGATGAAAATGAAGATGACAATCAGGAGGAACAGGAGTATGAGGAAGTTCTGGTACGGTCCAGGGTCAACCTTGGTTACCACGTTCATATTCATAGGGTAAAATCTGTTGAAGTTTCAATAATAGTACAGTGCAACTCCACGTTTTTATTTATTTTTTGTTGGTTAACTGGAATTGGATGCGTGTTTTTTTTTGTTTATTTGTATTTTTAGTTTGGTGAACAGTGGTATATTTATTGGTTAGGATTGTACTGGGTGTTCCTTATTTGTTGTTTTTTGTTTCATTGTGGCCAGCATGGTTTCCATGTAGCATGTCTTTCATTAGGTGAAATGTGTATTTGCATTCAGTTATGTTTAAAACAATTTTACCACTTTTTCAACGGTGACCTGACAGGAGGAAGAGGAGTATGAAACCAAAGGGGGTCGACGTAGGACCTGGGATGATGACTTTGTGCTGAAGCGACAGTTTTCTGCTCTGGTACCTGCATTTGACCCCAGACCAGGCCGGACTAACGTCCAGCAAACTACTGACTTGGAGATCCCTCCACCAGGTGCTGTGCCCAGACTGTGTAAAGAGAGTATACATTTGTCACTATCATGTATCTGAATTCGTAAAATTACCATTTTTGTTTTAACCTTTTAGGTACACCTCGATCTGAGGTACAGGAGGAGGTGGAGTGCACGCCATCCCCCCGCCTGGCTCTCATCCTGAAAGTAGCAGGGCTGGGAACTACTCGAGAAGTAGAACTACCTCTCACCAACTACAAGTCCACCATCTTCTATTATGTCCAAAAGCTTCTTCAGCTTTCATGCAATGGTGCTATCAAACCTGACAAGCTTAGACGCATCTGGGAACCTACTTACACGTAAGTTTATCCCATCACAATCAGGTTTCTACGTACTTTTTTTTTTTTTACTGTGGCTCAAAATGCTTTCTTTTTTTTTGTAGAATAATGTACAGAGAATTGAAGGACTCTGACAAGGAACGAGAGAGTGGAAAGATGGTAATGACAAGTTTGTACCCTGTCTCTTCTCCTCACTCTTTCTCTCTCTCTCTCTCTCTCTCTCTCTCCCTCTCATTCGCTCTCTTCAGCTCATTAAAATCTTGGCTGTGATTTTTCTGTGGCTGTCCCCAATGTGTAAATGCTCCTCAGTAAACTGTCTGTCAGTCGTCACTAACCTTAAAGTCAGGAGAGTGTGAAATGACTCCCAGTGGTATCTTTGGTTAATTGCACGGGCCTCTTAGTGGTTAAACCTACTGTAATGCATGTGTATTGCGTGAGACTTTACAATCAGGAAAGACCAACATTTGGTTCTTCCTGTTGTAGGGTTGCTGGTCTGTAGAGCATGTGGAACAGTACCTTGGCACAGATGAATTACCAAAGAATGACTTGATAACCTACATGCAGAAGAATGCAGACTCAACTTTCCTGCGCCACTGGAAATTAACCGGCTCTAATAAAAGTATTAGGAAAAACAGAAATTGTTCGCAGCTCATAGCTGCATACAAGGTATAGAATGCCATCGGATGTGCATATATATCTATATACATACCATCTTTATTTTTCCTTCTGTTTTTCAAGTATTTTTACTTCTTGCTTGACTGTCACTTGTGTAGCCACCTGTAAGACAATTGTTGCTGTCTTTTTGTAAATTCTTTGCCTGATGGGTGTAAATGTTGTACCATATAAGTATTTAGCTGTCATCATGGACTTCTTTGTTTGGTTCTTTGTTTGGTTTGATTTACATTTTGTCTTTGGTCATACAGTATGATTTAGTAAGAATGCGGTTATATGCATCGTACGAGCCTGTCATGATAATGGAGTAACCGTATGTGGAGTAATGTGGTGGGGAGGTTTAGGTTGCTGTAGTCTCTGTGTGTGTAACAATGTTAATGTGGTTCCACAGGATTTCTGTGAGCGTGGCTGCAGATCTTCAGGCCTGAGCTCAGGGACGCTGTCTGTTACACAGAGCTGCGATATTCTCAGTGCTGCGCGGGAGCAAGCTCAGGCGAAGGCGGGCTCGGGCCAGAGCGCCTGCAGTGTGGAGGATGTATTGCAGCTCCTACGCATCCTCTTCACCATCGGAGGAGAACCCTCATCCGGCCGCACACTACAAGAAGGTGGGGAACGCCTCTGCCCAACCATATACTAATAACTTTAACCAGTTTTTTTTTTTAGTTAGTGCATTTATGACACTGACTTTTTTATTTATGCAGAGGTGGAAGAGCTACAGTTCAATGCATCACCTGAAGAATTTACCAGCAAAAAAATTACGACCAAAATCCTTCAGCAGATCGAGGTAAATTGGATAATAATGTATATATTTTTGTTTGTTGTTTGGCTGTATTTGTGTATATAATACAAATTCCCCATGCTAATCTTCAAATACCTTTAAGTAACTTCTTAGTGACACTCCAGACATACATAATAATTCAACATTAATGTGTTTTTGTCCTGCAGGAGCCACTGGCCCTGGCTAGCGGGGCTCTCCCAGACTGGTGTGAGCAATTAACCAGCAAGTGTCCTTTCCTCATCCCCTTTGAAACACGGCAGCTTTACTTTACCTGCACAGCATTTGGAGCCTCCAGGTCTGTGTACACAGTAACTTCATTAGTGTTTTTTATCCAGCAATCTACAGCAATCTAATTTGAGTGTTGATGGGTTTGTTGGTTTCTCCTCTGCAGGGCTATTGTCTGGCTCCAGAACCGAAGAGAAGCCACCATGGAGCGGTCCCGGCCGTCCACCACGGTGCGTCGTGACGATCCTGGCGAGTTTCGTGTGGGCAGGCTCAAGCATGAGCGTGTCAAGGTGCCTCGTGGAGAGAAGTATGATGGAGTGGGCTGAGAGTGTGATGCAGATACATGCCGACAGAAAGTCTGTGCTGGAGGTAAAGACCACAAAATTGTGCTCTTAACTATGCTTTGTTAAATCTGTTCTAAAGACTAATGACTGATGATTGTCTTGCACAGGTTGAGTTCCAGGGAGAGGAAGGCACTGGTCTTGGTCCCACCCTGGAGTTCTATGCTCTGGTGGCTGCAGAGTTCCAGAGGACCTCACTTGGTATATGGCTTTGTGACGACGACTTCCCAGATGATGAGTCACGTCAGGTAGGTTCTTATCTTATGTCTTTACGCTCAAGGAGCTAGTCCAGGTATGACACATTTTCCCAATTGGATTAATAATTCCTCAACCCCCCCCTTAAAGTTTTGTTGCTTTCATTGTTTATCAGGTGGATCTGGGAGGTGGCTTGAAACCACCAGGCTTTTACGTTCAACGTTCCTGCGGCCTTTTCCCTGCTCCCTTCCCTCAGGATAGCGATGAACTTGAGCGTATCACCAAGCTTTTCCTGTTTCTTGGTGTCTTTCTGGCCAAATGCATCCAGGACAACCGGCTTGTGGACCTGCCCATCTCCCAACCTTTCTTCAAATTGCTCTGTATGGGTGACATCAAAAGCAACATGAGTAAGCTCCTTTACCAGACCCGTACTGAGACGGATTGCCACTTCTCTGAGATCCAGTCAGAGGCCTCCACTGAGGAGGGTCAGGACACATACTCTGTGGGTAGCTTTGATGAAGACTCCAAGTCTGAGTTTATCCTTGACCCACCCAAGCCTAAGCCTCCAGCTTGGTATCACGGCATCTTAACCTGGGAGGACTTTGAACTGGTGAACCCACACAGAGCACAGTTTCTAAAAGAGCTGAAGGCACTGTCTGTAAAGAGGAGGCAGATCCTGAGCAATAAAAGCCTGTCTGAAGATGAGAAGAACACACGCCTGCAGGATCTCATGCTTAAGAACCCAATGGGCTCAGGCCCACCACTGAGTGTAGAAGATCTAGGGTGAGATACAAGCATCACTTTTAATCATTACTCAAGCAAATTGGAGAGTTACTTTGTTTGTTGCTGATCTCATAGTTGATCTTTTGTGTTTTTAGATTAAATTTCCAGTTCTGCCCATCATCCAAAGTACATGGCTTCTCAACGGTGGACCTGAAGCCCAATGGAGAGGATGAGGTTTGTTGTCTGAACCTAATTCACATGCAACAAAAAATGGCCTCTACAATCCAGCATGCATTTAGTTGGGAAACAAAGTCATTTTGTTATATAATCTATTTATAGCTATGAATGAAATTAATTATTTATACCATAACACCCTTACATCAACACCCTTAGTACCACTGATTTCTGTCATCTTGACATCATGTATTGGCTAACTGGCAATATATTGAGTATATAGTATAGTGTATGCAATTGTTCTGAATGTGAGCCCAGTATATAGTTGTATAAGATGAATAGTGGGTGTGAATGTTAATGTGTATTTCTCTCATTAGATGGTCACTATGGACAATGCAGAGGAGTATGTAGAGCTCATGTTTGATTTCTGCATGCACATGGGAATCCAAAAGCAAATGGAGGCCTTCAGAGGTGAGATGGTATTAGTTGACCTCAAAAGCAAACCGTGTATACTACACAGTTAAAGTATATGTAACTAGGTATGTATTGGGAGTACTGTATTTTCTGATGGTCATACGTATGTGTACAGAGGGCTTTAACAGAGTGTTCCCTATGGAGAAGCTCAGTTCGTTTAGTCATAAAGAAGTGCAGATGATCCTTTGTGGCAACCAGTCTCCATCCTGGACCGCTGAGGACATCATTAACTACACAGAACCCAAACTGGGCTACACACGTGACAGGTAGAGGGAAGGACACCACTAATATTTATTCTAATACGTATTACAGGAGGTTTTGGGTGGATTGTGTTTTTATTGGTGTCTAAACCACATTTGAAGGTACCAATACTTCCTTTTGTAGTATATTGTTATAGTACAGAACACAGAACTATATCAGCCAGTATGATTTAATTCTTACCCAAACAATAATGGAAGAATGTTTTAATAGTTGTTGTAGGTCCAGTAACTTAGTTTTCTAAAAGTAAAATATGAATTTGCCCTTTTTGTTTCGTAATTATCAATAAACTCACTTTGACATTTTAGGCAGTTTTTATCATACTGATCATTTAATTTGCTTGCAGTCCTGGTTTCTTGCGCTTTGTGAGAGTGCTGTGTGGAATGTCATCCGATGAGAGGAAAGCCTTCCTCCAATTCACTACAGGCTGCTCAACCCTGCCCCCTGGTGGACTAGCCAACCTACACCCACGCCTCACAATAGTTCGGAAGGTATTTTGCATTCTCCCATTTTTTTTTTTGATCTGCTAAAATCTAGTCATACTGTTAGACTGTTATTTGGTGATATAAGAACAACATAAACCAAGTTTTCGTTTCTTCTTTAGGTTGATGCAACGGATACCAGCTATCCTTCAGTCAACACATGTGTGCACTACTTAAAGTTGCCAGAGTATTCCTCTGAAGAGATCATGAGAGAGCGCCTCCTCGCTGCCACTATGGAGAAGGGCTTCCACCTCAACTGAGCATGCTCTTCCTGCATCTTTGACCAACTCCCATACTGGTGAAGCCTGTTGTTTGTTGCGGAAAAAGCTGTACTCTAATAAAATCTCATCCCCCTTTCTCCACAAGCATCCCACATGTACCCAAATAAACAGGAAAAAAGTCTTATAGCAGCTCCACTAGCTACTGAAACAAACTAGAGCCTTGACTCCCCCCTTCTTTTTCATGACTGCTCCACAAAGCCTTTATCAGGTCACTACTGCTTTAAGGGCTTGTGCCGTTGGCAGCCAGGGTAGTCTCCTCATTTACTGTCATTCTCCAGGTTCAGTGTAAATTTTGGCATAGATCATCATCTTCAGATTTAGATCTGAAGGCATAGATCACCATTTCCAACATCAAACCCTGATCTCCCTGCATGAGGGGGACACAAGCACACCTGCTTCTGTAGAGTTAACTAGAGTGTTTGGGCATTTCCTTAACAGGTTTTGAGTTTTACTAGTGCCTGCGTTGTTACAATACTAGGAATTTTCTCTTTCATTTTACTTAATCTGTCTGCATACAATCATGCACATGCTTTTTTTCTGGATGTTTTTTTTTGTTTTTTGCTTCCGTTACTGTGTGAGTACGTTTTCAACCATTCATTGCCCTGCTTAAGGACCCTGAGTGCATTTGTGTAATTTACAAGAAAGCTATAGATACAGGAACACTGGTTGTGCGTGCAAGGCACATTTAAAAAACAAAACGCAAAAAGCAAGCTGTGCTTTCCCTTGTATTTTCTTTGTATATTATAAACATTTATTTAACTCAAGTTGCAGTTTGAAGTAAACAGATATTTTCAAATGTGTATGCTCCAAAAAATAATCATTAAAATGTTTGCAAAGTACGAACAGTGTGATGTCTGACTGCAGTTTTGTCCAGCAAGCACTAGAGATTTTGAAGAAATTCTGTTCCCAAAATGTAGTCAAAATGTTATTGTATATGATGTGTCCTCAGTTGTGTTTAGATCAAGGAATGTCTTTATTGTTTTGGCCTTAGAAAGTTACATTATGAAGAGGGAATGGATTCAGTACACTGTTTATTATGGGACACTTAAATATGCTACAATCACTTTGGTGCAGAAAGCAAATACCTTGTAAAGATTAGTGTTAGGACTATTTTTGTATTAAATACTAGCATTTTATCAGCTTTCAGATATCTTGTCCAGGGCCAGGAGTGGTGCCAGTATTCGGTTCTTGTTTGTCTCCACGATGTGGCCATTCAGTATCATTTCATCAAGAATAATGTGAACTTTATCCAAATTGAACATTATCTGATTCAGCATTAAGGAATTAAACATTGATAAAAATATACATACACGGGTATCATGTGACACTTCAGTTAAACTGAAAACATAACTGTCAGCAAACAACAACAGTAGTCAAAGTTAATCAATACTTTCACAACCTCACAACCTGTGGAAGGATACATCCAGTTCACTCTGTCAAGAGAAGAGCACAGATACTGTCAGTGAATTTCAAACAGAAATAACTGATTTATAGCTTTTCTCAGGAAAGTTGAGAAAATCAAAAAGTCAGTACTTACCACACGACTGAAATACTTGTCTAACACTTCAACAAAGTTGTGCATGAGCTCATAAATAGAGAGTTCATTCTGTGTCAAAAATAAAAGGGTGAGGCGGTAATGGCAACACAAAATTCACACATTAATCACATATAAAATACTGGTGGCTAATTGTCAGTAATTATGAAAATGTCACCATTATCAATAATAATGAACTGACCTCATTTTCAGTGATGCCAACAACGATAAAAAGAGCCGCATACTGCCGATACACCAGCTTGTAGTCTTTATACTCCACAAAAGAACACTGAGGAAAGACGTTTCATTATACGCTTAGTAATGTTTTGTGTTATAAAATACATTGATTGATGGTACTGTTATTTAAAGCTAAATTCCACCAGGGATCATGTATGTCCATTAAGCTATCATTCTTATCTAGAATATTTTGCAACCCATATACCAGACTAGTAATGCATGTGGTTAACCAGTAAACTGAAAGTGAATGGGAAACTGACCTCTTCCTTCCCCCGGGAGAGACATCCTCTGACCACATCAGCTTCAAAAGCTGCTCTCTTTCCAAGCTCCACTTGCTCATAATACTTAGACAGGCGAGTCTGGCCCTGTTTATTGACCATCAGAAGGAACTTAATCATTTTGAACCAGCAGAATATTCTCCACTAGAAAGACAACATTAAGTCATTAGTTGGCAACTAGGAGAGTAATCAATTTTTTAACATTATAAATAAAAGTTTTTAAAAAAAAGCATTAGGGATTTATGCACTTCATTAACAAAAATGTACCATAGCAATGTTAGTTTTCACAGAATTACCATAGTTACCACAATAATAGACATTACCGTAAAACCCTTTCAAGTTTATTAAATTAATGAAGGTTAATGAGGTTTGGGGTTTTAAATACATAGTTATGTTTAATTTCAGTATGTCATTTTTGTCCTATTGTTTTGTTGTTATAAGTATTACTGTCGCAAGAAAATAGATAAAGGAAACAGAAAACGAATAAAGGAAAAGTTAACACATATAAATTCAAGACTATATTTAATTAAATATTTGTTTGATCAAGTACTCCAGTAAGTTATCAAGTTATTTTCCTTTTA
Organism: Chromobotia macracanthus; assembly: GCA_036877525.1. Lineage (NCBI taxonomy): Eukaryota > Metazoa > Chordata > Actinopteri > Cypriniformes > Botiidae > Chromobotia > Chromobotia macracanthus. The sequence continues at coordinate 1,586,784 of JAZGTH010000060.1, read as the reverse complement.
TTCCTATTGTTTATTACATGGCTTTATTTTTTAATTTCTGAAGGTTTGGTCCTCCGTACGTTACTGGCATTAAGATTTTTTAACATGATAAATTCTGCTCGGTTATTTTTATTCGTATAGACAACGTCATTTTCAATGCCTCGTTATTATAAAGTTAGAGTCAGAGGCCATTATTGATTTAGTCACTGCAGGCCGCCACACACGCGTGTCCTCCGTAAGTTTTGTATAGGGACGATTGAGACAGAGGCAGGGCTGGGTGATCGCGTCCCATCATGCAGTGCGCGCCAGTCCTCCCTCACTCAACCCCGCAGTAAGGAGACTCACATCCAGGGATCGGACTAATGGCGGCCGGCAAATCCGTTCGCTGACACGAAATCCAAAACACCGTACCACCCCGCTCAGGTGCCAGCCTAATTCGTGGGGGGTAGGGCGACGTCGTATTGCTGCGCTAACCGTGAATAAGGGAGGGTTGCGGGGAAACAATCGGTGACTTCTAGCAGGACTTTCCTATTTTTAAATATGGATGAACAGCCCGGCGGAGGAGGAGGAGGAGGAGGAGGAATGGCCGCCCAGCGGCAGCAGCAGCAACACGCACCGCAGCAGGGTAACAACAGCATTAATCCCCAGATGGCCAGCGCTGGAGGAGCGCCTATGGTCCAACAACAGCACGACGAGATGCCCAGGCCCCAACAGTACACTATCCCGGGGATTTTACACTACATCCAGCACGAGTGGGCCCGTTTCGAGATGGAAAGATCACATTGGGAAGTGGAAAGGGCCGAACTCCAGGTACAAACCAGAAGATCTGCTCATGCACTTTCGGCTACGGACCAGAACTAGTCAGAAACCGTATGTGGAGGAAATAATTAGATTATTGGCTTTAATAAACGATTGCTTAAGAAATGCTATTCTTGATTTACAACGTTATGATCCTGCTTCCTGTCCACCCCATTCCGCACTGATAGCATCGCGACAAGAACGCTTTCATTATAATAAACTAGTTTCTCAATATCACAAGCGTGCAAACTAAACTAACTAGACATTTTCCAGTGTTATTATAAAGAAGTTATCTATACTGTATGTTCCTTGAAGTGTACATGGGTTTAAGGCTGTCTGGATTGGCTGAGCTGAGCTAAGCAAAGCTAAGCTATCATGACATCGCTTTACTAACGATATTCAGCAACGCCGGGCGCGATCGGTCCAGTATATCTTACCCATTAACATAGGAGCAGATTTGATAGTCATCGATGTGTTGTTGTTTCGTGCTTATCGGGCCATGAGAAAACCTCTGTCAATGAAAGCCAGCAGACTTTGTCAACTATTCTCTTGTTCTGCCATTTTGCTTTGGTCAATATGGCGCCCGTATGGGTCTCTTGTACCGATCCAGCCCATTATCACACTCACTTTCACAGCCCACTGTAATTTTTGTATTTTCGGATAATATGGTACATTAAGTACACAACACACTAAAGGGATGGTTATATACACACAATAAACGTAGAGTTTTGTGTCCTAGTCGAGCTTTATGTTAAAAGCTGTTAGCTAGTCTCACAATGTCACTGTTAGCCTTATGCTATTCGATTATCCCCCATCTTATTACTAAACTAATTTCCTACTAACTCTCATTGTTTTTCCCCTTAGTTTTATCAGTGTGTTGTGTAATGGTTAGGTTTACATCTTCTCTGGATGACCAAAAACACAGTCTATAGAACTGTGGGCAACCAGTACAAAAATGATCAACATTTTGTCGTATTTCAGTCTTGCCGAGGTATAGTTGGCTGTAAATAGCCCTAAAACACTGACTTGCATGACAAAATTGTAGCTTTTGACAGTGAAGGCATGTTTTCAGATGGGAGTTAACAAGGTTTGCTTTGTTGTGGTTGCACTTTGCACAAAATGATTGCACGGGCATTGACTTTGACAGCTGTAACTTCAACAGCAGTTAAAACGTGTTCTCATTCTTAAAAAAATATTCTGTGAATATTAAATATCTCTGGCTTTTGTAAATAAGGTAAGGAATTGGTAGGCCTGTGGCAGGAGGTTTTGTTATGTAAACATAGTGAGCCTTACCTTGGGAGGCAGCAAGGTTTTAACCACCCTTGTACAAACTTGTCCAGTGACATACTTTTATGTTTACTTCCACCTCAAATCTAATGGGCACTCTCATAATTCAGGAGTCAGTTTGTACTCTCCCACATTCATACCAATCCAGGTTTTCTCAGAAAAGGGGTTGGTCTTGTTTATCTGTTCCACATTCCACATGTTCACCTACCACCTCATTACCAGGCGAACTGAACAAAACAGAACAACACTACAGATTAGTCAGTGTTAAAGGAATGACCAGATATGAACGTGGCACGGTATTGATGTTGTGACTCACCTGTCCTTGGATCACAGGATGGTCTATGGTCCATTATCAGTGCTGTACTTCCTTTCAAATGGAAGAGATGATACACATTTGCTGTGTGTGTGTGTATGGGTGGGAGACATAGCTAATGTTGGATAATGGGTTGTAGTTCACTTCTACTTTATGACACTGTCTGGACCTAATTGATGTGAAACTCTTCCTGTCAGTTTGCCAGTCCTCCAAGGCATAACTGCTAGTGGAGATGTCCTCTGCAGTTACATCAGGAATGGATCTGATTAGAGTTATTTGGGTTATCTCTGGGTTTGTAGGTCATGGTAGTTCATTGCTCATTGCATTTTTGTAGGCACCAGGAATAAAAGTTTTCTATGAGTTTTAAATTTGTCACGCTGTAACTTAATTGAATGTTTGTTTAACATTTACTTCTGTGTCTGTTTCACATGAAGGGTGTATCTGTTTAATGAAAGTAGAATTAAGCAATAAGGAATGACAGGCTGTGCTATATTGTAAATTACAGTCACAGCTGAAGGATGTTGTAACCCATGACACACAAAGTTGTGTCTGTTTTTCCCTTTTAGCCATGACTATATTAACAATTTCACATGGTTTTGAGTGTTTTATTGCTTTTATATGATTGCTTCATAATACAAATATTAAAGATGAAAGTTTTTATGAAGACTTCTTTTATTGAGAAAATTTCTTGTTAGATCTTTCCACTTAACTTTGTATTCCCTAATATGTAAACTGCAATGTTATTCATTATACTAATTTAAATGAGTTTGAATGTGCCAACAAGTTTGGTTAGCAAGGTATTTAGCTTCGCATTGTGCTATTATTAAACCTGTGAGGTCCCTTCATTCAGCTGTTTTTCTCCCACAGCGAAGAGAGTATTTTTAGTGTCTGTGTTCAGCTGAAATGCTGTTCTGCCTCTTTAAATCTGGTAGGTGACAGAGATTTCCACCGAGCATCAGAGTGTTGCTTAGGGCTGTGAGCAGCCAGCTGTTCCTGACCATATGTGTGATAGTCGTCTTCATAGTCTTCTGACACATGCAGTGCCATGTTTTAATGTTTTAGAGCAGTATTCCTTAGTATTACCTGCCTGCACGTTGCACTGCTTAGAAAATCTAGAGTAAAATCTAAATACCACAAAATGTAGGTCTAGTCAAGTTAGTCCAGAAGTCTTCGGTAAGTCTTTATTAATGTCCCTCATAACTGGCCTAGTAAGCTTAGTAAGGTAAATTACTAATGGCTTAATGCTGTAATAATGCACACTCATGCCATTAATATTCAGGTCTTAATGCATCCATCACATTACAGAGATAAACCAAACCAGTTACCTGATAGCTCCAAACTGCCTGCTTGTTTGTTATTGCACTCTTGAGTCCTGAAGTTTTATTTTAAACTACAAACAGACTATGATTAACTAGGCATGGTGGGGATGTTTTAAGATATCTTGGTAGATTCAGTGAACATATGTATGATATGAGCCACATCAGGGAGGATAGAAATGTCAGCAGCTTTGAGGAAGCCATTTTAGACCGGTTATGTGAAAGGACTTTTAAAAGTAAATAATTCCACTTATTACTTCCCTTGTTAGTCAATCCCCACTCAGTCCTTCATTGTTATTGATATCTTGACATGACATTTAGCTTGTTTTTCTTAGATGCAGTGTCAGCATTAAGACTAACCTTTCCTGTAAATTAACTCTACAGGGCTACTGTGAATTGCTATGAGCATTGTGTTTTTAGAAAATGTAATCATCTTGTCGAGTTTTGCATGTTAGCAAAAAAAATGGCTAATGATTAACAAAAAGAGGAAGCAACATGCAAAAGGGAGTGTGAATTACATTTGCACTACAGGGTAACTCTTACACTTAACCATTCAGTCCCTGTGATATGACCAGAATGACTGGTTGACTAATGCTGCAGAGAGACTTTAACTCTCATTCAGTTGTCTTGTTTATTTGGTAATGCCCACGTTTTCACGATGAAATGTTGAATAAAAGGTTTTTGATTTAACCTATAAAGTGAATAACAAACAGAAAATACCACAGATTACAAGCTGTGTGAGCAAATAGGCAGTAAAGTAATTTCAGTTAGACTGTAAAGTCACTTGACAGTTTAAAATACATCTGTTTATGTATGTAATGTATGGTGCTGGTGTATAGAAAGAAATATATAGGAAAAAATTTGGTATGCAGGTCGCATTACCAAACAGACTTTCAAAATGAGTGTTTTCAAAAGGTTTTTTCCGATTGCTTCCCCGTCTGCTTGTTTGTGCAATCAGATAGTCCCACCTCAAACTCATGCCATTGGTGGCATGAAATACATGAAATGCCATGAAATACGCATACTTAAAATACTTATGTTGAAGCTGTGATCCAGCAGTTACAACTAAGGAAGGGATTTTAATAATTAAACGTGAAGGCATTATAATGTTTCACGTTCCTGTACTTCCTAACAGCCAACTTGTTATATAATGTCATAAAAGTCTTCATAAAGCTAAACACTCCAGTAGTCACACAGCTTCCTTGACCTGTCTTTATGAGATTAGTCCCCTCTTAATGAAATATTTTCATCTTGATTATAAGTTTACAACACCATTCCACTCTCTCTAACCCACATCTTTCCCTGCCGTGAGCTGTTATCCGATGATGGTACGGAGGAATGTGTCATGCGTCGGTGAGGGCTATTCTTGCCCCGTGGGCTGCAGATTTGCTCCTTTGTAAGGCTCTAGTTTGAGCCAGTGATCTCACTGAGTTTGCCCCAGGCTGCCTGCAAGGCGTCCCACTGGAGTGACCTCACACATCGATTCCAGCTCTATGAATGTGGGGGTGGATTGTGAAAGCGCTCGTTTGCCCGACGTATGTGCCGCTACTCTTGAGAACGTTATAATCACCTTGTAATTGGGAATAGACAATACCTTAGGTGACAAAGTTGCCTTGGTTACCAATTTGTTTGTTTGCTTGCTAGAGATTTGTTTGCTTTTGTTCAATCAGAGAGTCTTGCTACTTTCAGGGTCGTGCACATGGGCTCTTGAGCAGAGCAGGTCTCTGTGTCAGTCTCCTTCCAAAATGTCCGTGGTCTGAAGACAAGCACAGACAGCTGTCTTTGTGAGCACTCCCTCCAGGAACGTAACGTCTCTGACCACCCAACCACATTTGCCTTGTGTTCACTCCGATGAACTCTTAAAAGAACGGTTAACCCGCAAATGAAAATTCTATTATTGTTTAGTCACCTTCATGTCATTCCAATTCTGTGTGCTGTTATGTTTTTTGTCTGTGGAAAAATAAATTATAAAAGTCTTTAAGATATTTTTGACATGACAACTGTTCAAAGTAACCACAGCTGACAAGCTGTGGACAAGAACAGGACAAAAACACAAGGACAAGAACACTGTAAGAGTTATCCATAACTCCTATAATGAATTGTGTATCACTAATTTTCATTGTTTTTGTCTGAACTACTACTTTAAATCTAACAACATCTAGGTCAGGTTAGTTAATTGGATAGGTAATGTCTTTATACATTCTAATTAATTCTAAAAACAGCTCAACTTCTGGTATATACTAGTATATACTAATTGCTAGACATAAAATTTGCGACTTAATTCTTGTGTTATTTGCTGCCATGCCACACAAGCAGAAATGTTACAGTGCTTGTCAGGTGTTGTTCGTCACTGTTTGTTTAACAGTTAAATGTTTGAGGTAAATGAAGTACACATAGTGTTGACTTAATCAGTGGACTGTTCTCTGTCATGCTTACTGAGTGATGTAGGCTATATTCAAACACTTAAACCTACATGTCATTTGTGATGAAATCAGGGGCCTTACATACATACATAGTCTACCTTTCGTTAAACAGCCCTCGTTTATCTACAGTGTTCCTTCTGTCATTATAAATGTAGGAAAATGTTGCATCATAGGAATGTAAATGACAAGTCTTAGGTTGTCCTGCAAGCCCATCTCACCTCCCCTGTTTCTATAAATAACACACAGGATGTCCTCCTCCAGTTTATCTGATAAACAAACAGGATTGTCTTATAAACCTGGGGGATCTTTCTCTAGGGAAGAAATGTTGAGGGTTTGGATTGTCTATAAATAACCCCTCCCCTTGCCTCTTCTCATTCACTTACTGGCCTTTAAGAGGGGTCAAGTTGCACAGCTGCTCTCATTTGCTAATGTTAACCTGCTCTGGTGAGCTCTGCTCCTCTGGGTTGCTGCCTGCCACCAGAGGCCTCGTGCTGGTTCCCCGCCTGCATGTTTAGCTGTGGTCCAGAATACAATGAACAGATTCACCACAGCATCTCTAACCACCACAGTATTCAGTCACATCTGTCAACACCATATTAAGTTATTGGGCAAGTAATACTACTGGAATCAAACAATAACTTTGTGGCTGTTTGGCCCTTATTTATCACTTCATAATTACTTCGATAGCTGTGGTCCAAATATGTGGGTGGCATTGCTCTAAATGGGATCAACTTCTGTTAGTCTAAATCAGGACAATCATCATTGACAGTATAGGAAATGATTGAGCTTTGATTGTCTGTAAAGATTTTCTTGCCTGTTCTATCACCCATCTGATCAGTATTACCATTCCGTAGCCTTAGCAAATATCCTTCTGTGCAGGAAAGCATCGTTTCAGCAGCTCATGAAAATGAGGGAGGATGTGTGTTGAGAGAACTTCTGTCACAAATTATTCCATTTTGTCTTGCAGGCTCGAATAGCGTTCCTTCAGGGAGAAAGAAAAGGTCAAGAAAACTTAAAGAATGACCTTGTTAGAAGAATAAAAATGTTAGAATATGCATTAAAGCAAGAAAGGTTTGTACTGAGCAGTTGTTTGCTTTTATTATTTGCCACTCTCATAAGTCAGCATTCTATTGTATCCCAAAAATTATTGTTATATATAGAATTGTGTTATATATGTTATAGGAATGTGAAAAGCTTTTTAAATAAAAATTCTCTTCCATTACCAGAGCAAAATACCATAAATTAAAATATGGGACAGAACTAAATCAAGGTGAAATGAAAAAGCCCAGCTTTGAATCAGGTATGAATAATCAACCTGTTTTTGAAAATATGTTTTGGCTGCATGGATTTGTCTGGGATTTACTGATGTGGCTTTGTTGTGTTGTTTGTTTTAGAAGATACCAAAGATACAGAGGTCTCAGCTATACCTCAAAACAGTCAGTTAACATGGAAACAGGGCAGGCAACTCCTCAGACAGTAAGTTGGCTTGTGGCCATGAGTCAATATTCTTTTCTAAATAACACTCTGCATATAAAAGTATCTGTCTTAAGGAAGTTGATGGGTATCTGTGACATCACATTGTGATTGTTTATGTCCCCTGGTTGTGGCTTCATGTGTAATTCTCTATATGCATCTCTGTTCCGTTCAGATATCTTCAAGAAGTAGGTTATACAGACACAATATTGGACGTTCGGTCACAAAGAGTGCGGTCGTTACTGGGGCTGTCTGGCTCAGAGCAGAACGGATCGGTGGAAACTAAGAATCTAGAGCAGATACTCAATGGAGGAGAGTCTCCAGCCAAACGAAAGGGACAGGACATGAAAAGGTACAGATTTCCTCATGGTTTTCATTTGTGAAAAATTAAATATGGCATTCATACTGACTGCGGTCTGTAACAATAGACTTCTGTATCACAGTTAAAGAAAATGTTTTTCTTCCTAACAGGAATCCAGAGGTTCTGGAGACATTTAATTTTTTAGAAAATGCTGATGATAGCGATGAAGAGGAAGATGAAGATATAATAGAGGATGTGCCAGACAGAAGTGATAAACACAGAATAAAAAAACATAAAATTAAGGTAAGGAATATATGAGTGATGTTAATGTTAATGGCACAAAAATGGGGTTTGTGTTTATCAATGATAAATATGTGAGAATGATTTGAAGGTTTTTTAGAAACACCAGCATAATATCACATAGTATACTTTGAAATGGCTTTCATTGCCGGACTGCTGTTCCATCAGGTTGGAAATGAAGGTTTGGCTTCAGACTTGCCAGATGATCCAGACACTGAAGAAGCACTGAAGGAATTTGACTTCCTGGTGAATGCAGAGGATGGAGAAGGTGCCGGGGAAGCCCGGAGTTCAGGAGATGGCACAGAGTGGGGTAAAACACACTATAGTCACTTCAAAATCACTTCCGATTGTCATTTGTGTGACTAAAACAGGGCACGTGTCTTAAGATCAGAGAGGGATATGAGGGTTGTATGAGGTTTGACTGCAGGCCTGTAAAGCATTTCATGTAGGGTAGAAAGAATAGTTGGAATTAAAGAAACAGCTCACCCAAAAATGAATATTTTCTCACCATGTTCTCAAATTATTTGAACTCAAACATTTTCTTTCTTCTGTTAAACACAAACAAGCCTAAGTAGATATTTCAAAAAGATAATAAATAGTCCATATGACTCTTGCATTGTATTCCAATAATTCTGAAGCCACCTAAAAGATTTGTGTGATGAAAAGACCAGTATTAAATTATTTACTGCTAATCCTCCCTGTTTGCAACACAGAGCTATCTTGTGATTTCAGAAAATGTAAAATAGTGTGTATGATATTTATGGTCCACCTTTAGGGTTTTCCACTCTCTTCTGTGTTTAATGGAAAAATCATACCGGTTTTAAATGACAAAAGGGTGAATTTCGGACGGCTGTTCCTTTAATGTGTGCCCCCATGTCCTTCACTAGCGTTCCAGGCTGCACACTTGCCCTGCAGTAGAATCTGTTAGGCCAGCTGCTGAATCAGCGTTCCTGACGACCTCTAGTGCAGGAGATTCTCTTACCCTGATCCTGAGCCAGCTGGGCCACACATCAGCTCATGATGGCCACCCCACACCCTCACTTATGCTGCCTTTATCTCTTCTTTTCTTTGTGCCAGACAGATTATTTCTATTCTCTTCTGATGGCTCCGACCCACTTCTGAAACTAAGGGTTATGCAAATGTCACCCAGACCTAAATAGGACATGTATTTTTGGAAGGAGCAATAAATTGTCAGATTATGTACATTTTAAGATTTTGATCACCCTACCTGGGAGTTACAACTATACACATTCATATTAGTCTTTAGGGCTGTGTAATATTCTTATTATATTACATTTAAAAGAAAAATACTACAGTTCAAAGAGTTCACAGTTCAAACATAAAACATAAATATAAATGTTAACATACAGTTTTTAACCTGTTTACAAAAATTGTCTTCCATTAAAGCTCTGTAATCTATCTATGAATCTATGTATCTATGAATCAAATTTAGATAGGGTGTTTAAAACAGTAAAGCCTTTGTTAAAATTTAAAGATTAAAAACAAAAAATATGATGCTTGTTGTATATTGGGGTTAAAGTTATTTGTTATCTAGGGTATTGATTTAGTATCAGCATCATAAAGCTGTGTTAGTAGCTGTGTGCTACTACTGTTTGTGAAGGGGTTAAGACATTGCTTAACCAATCAGAGAGATGTGGTTTTCTCCGTGAGCTATGGCACCTTGTTTACTGGGCCCTTCTTATTTCTATTCTTAGCTGAGCCTCTGCCATTCACGCCTGGGGGTGGCAAGTCTTTTATCATGGGCTCTGATGACATGTTGGAAAGTGTGCTAGGCCTGGGAGATCTCGCCGATCTGACTGTGTCCAATGATGAGGCAGAATACAGCTATGATGTAAGCTTGGAGTCCATCACAGTCTGCTTTGATTTAATGTGTTTCAGGGGTTTGACATAATTAGTCTATTTATATGTATTATTTACAATGTGTTCCCTGCTAGATTCATTGAATCTCTTTTTAATGCAGTTTGCATTAACCCTCAGGTAACTGTAAAATGTTGTATTTATGCAAATGTCATGAATGTTAGTTGTTGTGATTATAAAGGTTAAGGAGAACCCCAGTTTTCAGAGCCTGTGTTTTGGTGTGCAGTCAGATAGGCCAGTTATTCTAATGCCTTGCTGTCAGTTCGCCTGCAATTTCCAGGTTTTATTTCACAGTTGTTTAAAAGCCTCTAAACTGGGCCTCCATCATCCTTAATTTTTAGCTGCCAGCCAATAAGGATGCGTTCAGAAAGACATGGAATCCCAAATATACACTGCGAAGCCATTTCGATGGAGTGCGTGCCCTGGACTTCCATCCTGTAGAGCCCGTGTTGGTCACTGTCTCAGAAGACCACACCCTTAAACTTTGGAACCTCCAGAAAACAGTTCCTGCCAAAAGGTGAGATGATTTTCCAAGAAAAGCAATACTCTGGGAATGGTTTTGATTGACAGAATGCTGTATAAGGAAACACATTGATTTATCTAATAATTGACTGTTTTCTTAGATCTTTTCTTCAACAAATACAGCTAAACAACTTGTTTTCTTGCGTTGCAGAAGTGCCTCTTTTGATGTGGAGCCTATATACACATTTAGAGGGCACATGTAAGTGTTCAGTTCATGATATTGACTTCATGTGTGAGTTTTATGGTTGCTTTTAGAAATACACACTGCAGAGATGAGTGTTTGAAAATTTGCTTGCCCAACAAGCAATTTCTTTTTCATTAGCCACTATAACTGCCTCTAAATTTTAATGGAATACCCGGTTTGTTATTCCAGTGCTGTTCCAATTTTTTAAAGATGTTTAGTATGTTAGTTTCAAGTCAGCCAGAGGCTTTCCCAGACTGCTGTATAGAAACAGCCATATTATTGTTCCATCAGACTTTATAATTGGCATTATGCATTCAGAAGGGTTCTGGCATCTCCTGAGCTCAGATCATCCATCAGAATGTGATCACTCTACAGAATGTGTTCCAACTCCTCCAGAGTCCAGTGGGCAGTGAGTGTTACAGTGCGTCGGCCAAAAGCTCATGGTGATCGCAATTATTTAAAGCCAGTTTGTGAGATGGTTTGGAACTCACTGGTTGTAATTAAGGACACATGATACTCGCACTCAGATCTCAGTGCTATTTCCCTGCTGTTGCTTCAGGATGTTTTTTCAATTTACAGCTGACCGGGACAAACTCTGTGATGTCATTAAAAGTGCTATGAATGGGATTTTACTGCCACTGTTTGGCTAAAGAGATGTATATGCTTGTTTTTGTATCTATGTATGCCCCCAAAATATTAGAATATTAATATTAAAAAATACAAATATGTATTAAATATTAATGCCACATTTAAAAATGTATGAGTATTGTTTGCATTGGATATTAAACCAGGTGATATCTGCTAACAAATTAAGCTAGACTTTCTTTAAACCAAGACTTTCATTTTAAAAAAGCGTAAACCAATGTCATTTTTTAGTAATTGAATGAAATCCTGTCTTGGTCCCCCTTTTAATTCAAAAAAAATATTGTGTATGGCAAAACTTTTTAGTCTTTTTTCTTCCATTCTTTGTAGTGGGCCTGTGCTGTCATTGGCTCTAACCTCGAGCGGTGAGCAGTGTTTTAGTGGTGGAATCGATTCAACAATACAGTGGTGGAACATCCCCAGCTTTAGTGTAGACCCTTACGACACATACGGTGAGAACGGGACATGTTTTTCTAAGAATGAAAGCATAGCACTGTTTGGCACCACAAAGATTGCAAATCTATATGTTTGGTTCTGTTTTGCTCAGATCCCAGTGTGTTGGCTGGTACGTTGTTGGGGCACAGTGATGCAGTGTGGGGGTTGGCTTACAGTGGAATCAAAAACAGACTGCTCTCCTGTTCAGCTGATGGGACGATCAAGCTGTGGAACCCTCAGGAGAAGTCACCATGTCTTAACACATTTAACTCAGATAGAAGTGAGGGGATTGTGTGTGTGTGTGTGTGTGTGTGTGTGTGTGTGTGTCTGTGTGTGTGTGTGTGTGTGTGTGTCTGTGTGTGTGTGTGTGTGTGTGTGTGTGTGTGTGTGTGTGTCTGTGTGTGTGTGTGTGTGTGTGTCTGTGTGTGTCTGTGTGTGTCTGTGTGTGTCTGTGTGTGTCTGTGTGTGTCTGTGTGTGTGTCTGTGTGTCTGTGTGTCTGTGTGTCTGTGTGTGTTGTGTGTGTGTGTGTTGTGTTTCTGTGTGTGTGTGTGTGTGTGTGTGTGTCTGTGTGTGTGTGTCTGTGTGTGTGTGTCTGTGTGTGTCTGTGTGTGTGTGTGTGTGTGTGTGTGTGTCTGTGTGTCTGTGTGTGTCTGTGTGTGTCTGTGTGTGTGTGTCTGTGTGTGTGTGTGTGTGTCTGTGTGTGTGTGTCTGTCTGTGTCTGTGTGTGTCTGTGTGTGTCTGTGTGTCTGTGTGTCTGTGTGTCTGTGTGTCTGTGTGTCTGTGTGTGTGTCTGTGTCTGTCTGTGTGTGTGTCTGTGTCTGTCTGTGTGTGTGTCTGTGTGTGTGTCTGTGTCTGTCTGTGTGTCTGTCTGTGTGTGTGTCTGTGTGTGTCTGTGTGTGTCTGTGTGTGTCTGTGTGTGTCTGTGTGTCTGTCTGTATAAAAAAAAAATTACTTGGTCATTCATTTCATTTTCTTTGTTCTAGATCACGGTATGCCCACATCCATTGACTTTAATGGGTGTGATCCAGCTCATATGGTGGCTTCCTTCAACACAGGAGATGCTGTCATCTATGATCTGGAAACATCTCAACCCATCGTGGTATTCTCCACACAGGGAGAAAGTGGTACCTTCTTTACTTTACTACAGCATGTTCTGCATAGTCAAAGTTCTGCTTTGTAGATAATGATATGTTCTCCTGTCTGTTTGGTCTGTAGTTCAGTAATTCTAGATTCGTGAGATGTGGATTTGTGATTTACTGGTTTCTGTTTTGTTGCAGCTATTCCCTTTGGGAATCATATTAATAAAGTAGTCAGCCACCCCACCCTGCCAGTCACAGTCACTGCTCACGAGGATAGACACATCAAATTCTTTGATAATAAATCAGGTGAGTGTTTAGTTATTTTAATCATTTATTTTCTTTCTAGTGTGTCACTGTATAGAAACTGTATTCACTGTATTTATACATTGTCATCTGATTATACTGGATCATGTAAAACATATTTCAGAATAACAATTGAATTGAAAAGCCGAATTGATTCGTGTTAGCATTTAAGAATTTTGCATTTTATATGCTTCAATAGAAGAGAGGGAGTACACTCCAATAGTAAATTAACTTGGTAAATTAAAGGTATTAACATGGTTAATGTCCAAATTTGGTTAGTTAAAAAGGTGCAGGTAAATATTTCTTTAATGTTATAGGACCAGACTGGATATATAATTTATTAAATATATGACATAAATGACATCATAAGCAGCCAGTATAAAGAAATGTTGGTTTCACTGCGTTTCCTGTTATTATCAGAATAGAGTATTATCCAGAGTAAAGGTGAGATTGATTATACCTTCTTCCATCTCTCTGTGCAGGTAAAGCCATCCATGCAATGGTTGCTCACTTGGATGCTGTCACTAGTCTGGCTATAGATCCAAATGGCATCTACTTGATGTCAGGAAGTAAGTGTTTCTATTTTATTTTTATTCAATTTAAATTTAATTTACACATTAGTGAAAGCTGTAAACACCCATTTATAACAGGTTTTGCGACTTAACCACACAGAAGTATAACATACCAACAACACACATTGAATTCAACAGTTTTTCATCATTCTTAAAATGTTAAATATAGCCTTTAAATAAACCACAATGGATCTTTGTTTTTCTGTATGTTAAGGTGTGATAAGGCAGCTTATCATTATACTGCAAATCTATCTTTAAAAATACAATACAAGTTTATAAAAATAAAGATCACTATAGTGATCTCTAGCCCTTTATGCATTGTTTTCCCTCCATAAAAATATCAAATGTTTCACTACACTAACAGTGCACAATTAATATTGGACATAACAAAAATACAAATAACACCTCCTCTTCACCATCCACCAGGTCACGATAGTTCCATTCGCCTGTGGAACCTGGACAGTAAGACTTGTGTACAGGAAGTTACCGCTCACAGGAAAAAGTCAGACGAGGCCATATACGACGTTGCCTTCCATCCGTCCAAGGCATACATAGGAAGTGCTGGAGCTGACGCCCTGGCCAAAGTGTTTGTATAAAAAAGCCCTTGTCCGCACCTGAATGAATGCATACTTTTAAGACTGAGAGAAAGAAACGGACTGCTTCACTGCCTTGTGTAACAAGAGTAGCATTTCTCACACTACATCCAAGTGGCTTCTTCCACCACCTTTCCTGTCAAGCCCACACCACACACACAACAATACCAGGTGCCAAGAGGGGGACGTGCTGTTTTAGCGAAGCCAGTGCTCAGTCAGTTTTAATCTTTGTTTTCTTCTCAGAAAAGAAAAAATAAACTGTAATTTACTGTAAGTCAAAGCTGGAGTGAGACCAGTGTTTGTAGCCTTTTGACTGGTTTTGATCTAAGCTGATAATGTGTCCTGTAGGTATGTTTCAAGTGACCATGAAGCGGTTTTCATATTCATCAGTAGGTTGTCACCAACCACCACCTGGGCCATGCCCATTACCGGAATGGAGCTCCGTCCACCCTGGCAATCCATAAACCACACCCTAATCTCAGTCACGTTCCTCACCCTAATGTAGCGTGAACAATACAGTTAAACTCTTCAACTCAGACAGCCTTCATACCTTTAGAGTTTGTTTCATTTTTGTGTAAAAAAAATATAGTTTTTATAATCAATTTTATATAAATAAAGACTGTCGTAAAACCGCTGAAGATCACTTTTTTTTTTTTTAAGAAAAGAGACTATAATCTCACTCAAGCCCTTCATTTCACCTAGTTCTCTTTCATGAATGGTCTTGTGACTCTGGAAACTTGGATGGGCAGATGAGTGCCGCCCTGCTGCATATTACTCTGTGACTTTGCTTTAACCTTGTTTTATCACAACAGAGAGACTGTACACTAGTAGAAAAACAGTGCTTGGTGCCCTGAGAGCTTTTAGGAACCATCAGATAAACTGCGGCATCCTGTCATGTGATGTTTTTGTACACCTTACTGTAATTGAATTTAATGATAACAGGTTAGAGATCTGAACGCTATTAGCTTATTTATTTTCTGTTTGTGGATAGTCTTATCAGTAAAATAAATCTTTCAGAGCATAGCTCAGTGATAACTAACAAATTGGGCTGTTGCAAACCAAATGAGACTCGTGATCCAATGAGAAGTGACCCTATAGGTGAATATTAATGTTGTTTTTAAACATACTGTTACTTGGCTGATTATGAGGTTTAAGTATACCTCATGATGCTGATGAGCAGTACTTTGGAAGCATGTGGAGAATGTTAAGGGATTTGAAATACAAGCATTTATGGTGAATCACTTCTCAATATTTGGTTTGGTTCTTCTGTCCCTGTTAAACGATTTTTAAAGAAACAATGCGGTTTATGGGGTAACAACAGACCTTTTGTTTGTGTAATGCATGATTAATACAATAAAGTATTTTTTCTAGTCTTCCAGAAGTTCTGATCAGTTTGAAGAGTTTTGAGTTTTGTAAGGTTTTTGATTTACTACCAATCAACAGATTTTAAAGATTGTACCACACAGCAAAACACAACTGTTGATAAGTATTGTATATAAAAATGTCTATAATAAATATTAAATGGTGTATCTGTATATGCAACATGCCCCGTCTCTACAATTAATGCAGCCTTTTCTTTATCACAATATTTGATTGATTAATCATTGACAATGCTGAACGATTATTGATTCACAATTTTAACAAAGATTGTGTTTCTGTTGATATGTATTAAACAAGCCCTCTGCTACATTGATGAAAGATTATAGTTTTATGTGGATGGTTTGTTTCAATGTTTTACAGTGTCGAGTGGCTTTACTGATGCTGGGTCTGTTAAGAGGGTGATCCCACATGTTTGATCAACAGCTGGTCACGTTGTAAAAACACCTTGTTTTTATTGAGAGCAAAGTAATAAATTATAAACAAATGTACAAGCAGTTTGATGCCCCCTCCTCCCCTCTGTTGTCATTATGTGAAGCAGTATAGCATGCATATGGAATGGTAAACAGAAAATATTTTCGATAGGTACGTTAAAGTATAATTTAAGAAAAACAAAATGAAATGGTCAAAACTTTCCATATAACGCATCTCACACAAGTCGTGAAAATGTGATTAAGTTCTGTGCATGTACTACAGTGCATGTGTATGTAATGGGGCCCCTGGGAAGGACCATATTGTTTTATTATATAACCCAGATCTGTTTATGTAAAGATGTGAATCGGCGATTGTTAGAGATGTAGACTAGACGTGTATTGTAAGTAATGTAACGCAGACTAGATTCTGTTCTACTATCATAATTCACACGAGGGCGCTGTTTCACCGAGAATCCTTATTTTTGGTTACCAGAACAGAAACGTCCCCATCTTGTGCTCAACTTTGCGTAACTGGAAAAAATAATCGGGACTTACAGTGAAAATAAAACAGCCTTTTGTAAACCTTTGTCAGCCTTGCAGTGAACAGGAAAGAAAAGTCTTGCCAAAGTCAACAGGAACATAAAGAAAAAGACAATACATATCAAATAACTACATATGTCAAATTATAGAGCGGTTGACATACAATACTGTTATACAGTCTTAAATTCTATGTAAAATCCTTTGGATCAAACATACCAATACCGTTAAAGCTTAAAACTGCGCAATCCCTTTCCCACAAGAATACAACTGGGCCGTCCCTGCTTTGAACACTTCGTTTTAAATAAAAAAGCTACATTGTTGATCTTATTTTTGTTCTAAATAGTATGTGTACCACAAAAGCCTAATACGACAATAAAAATAATGCTCAATTAAACTGAACTGACATTTTGCTTCATTTTCACCATTGCTGTCTCTCTCTGCTGTCTTTCTCAATCAGTTGCACTCTCTAATTGAACTCAGTGAAGTCTCTGCAGATGCCTCGCACGATGGGCTGATGGAACTCCACCAGACCAGTGAACTCTCGGGTGAAGAACACATGACTGTCTTTGGGCTCGGATGCCATAGCCCTCAGATCTTCCATCGGGGCCCAAGCCACACCGACTGCATACACGGTAATGCCTACAAAGCATAATGTACATGGTTAAGATGGCCTTCCACAATTTTATTGGTAATTACTAAGTAATAGTATTGTAGGATTAGGATTTACCTTGCATTTGTTTTTACATATAAATGCAACAGGTATGTTGTTTTGGAGATATTTGTAAAGTAATTTTAGGTCACTTGAATGTTTATATCTATGATGTCCCTGGGTTCATATATAAAACAGTCCACTCTAAAAAATTGTTATGTAATAATTAGATAAACTTTAAGAAGGTTAACTAACACGATTTTACATGGTTATGCCTTACATAATCTGCAACAGCTCATTAGTTAGAAATGCCATGAATCTCTCCATTTGATATACTCTCTTTGGACCCCCTGGAGCACAGGGACCCCTGTTTGAAACCCTGCTTATGGATGATACAAAGGGAATGTGAGTGTAAAAGAACGTACCCTCTCTCTGGGCAGCCAAAGCCGGCCCTCTCACATCATCATAAGATTGTCCATCAGTGATGATAATGAGGAATTTTTTGCCAGAGCCTGTGCGGGGTTTAAAGAGATTCCGCACAGCAAAGTTGATGGCATCTCCAGTGGCTGTGCCTCCACTCATGTATGGAATGTTCTGCAAAGCCCTCAAAGCATCATCTTTTGTGATGTGTTCATTGAAATTGAACTCCATCCTTTGGTCGTAGGTGAACTGGATGGCACCGATACGAGATCCAATGTCGGAGATGTCGAAGCTGCGTGCAATAGAGACCAGAAGGTCCAGCACTAGCCTGAAGTTCCCATCACCCACACTGCTGGATCCATCGATCAGGAAGCCCAGGTTCACAGAATTATAACATGTCTTGCTGCAGAGCATCTGGTCAATGGAGCAAAGTTTATGAGCAAGAGGCTTCACAAACTTGTTGGTTCCAAACCAACTTGGCATAGTGAAGGTAAAGAACTCATTGTCCTTGCATACTCCCTGTCAAACACATAAAACACATAGAAACTATTGAAGATTGTCTTCTTATGCAGTTGTCCAAATATTCTGCCGCCTTTTCTACAATCTCACCTTTCTCATAAAGTCTTGATCGCCCACCACATTTATCTCCTCAGGAGCAGGTTTGGCCACAGACACAAAGAACACATTAATGCCAGACTCTCTGGCCAAAATGGCTGCCTCCTCCACGTTATCAGAAGGCCACCCATCGACAAACACCACAATCACCCGTGGGTAACCTCTCCTTACACCATAATCCGGATTGAAGAAGTTCCTCACAGTGTGTAGTATGGCCTTACCTGCACAAAGGGCAGTAACTCAAGCCTGCAGGGTTCTGCTCATTGAAGCACAGGGATCTTTACTAAACTGATTCCGAACTAATTTCAGAGACTTTAAAGGAATGTTCCATGTTTAATAAGCTATATCAGCAGTATAGATACTGTTGATTCCCACTGAAAAGAATTTTGACTCATTGTAACTTGTTTATACAGCCGTTTCTAAGAAATTTGTCGTCTTTTTTAAGAAAATAACTCTGCAAGTATCTTGAAATTTTTTTTAAACAGAGATGGCAACAGAGAGGCAAAAGTTACGAATTGCAGCTGTACCAGCTGATGTTCTACCATGCATATTTGGCATGCATAGAGGAAAAAGTTGTGTATGTACGTTAATTTTTCATATAGTGTGAAATAGTTAGTAGTTATTAATAGTTTCTTAGGAAACAATTGTGTCTTTGTTGACTTTTTTCCACAACTTGCAATGCCTTACCCCTTAGATCCACTGTAAATGTCAATTTTTGGTTAGTTATTAAAACAGAAGCTTTACTTTCAGGGTGGAATTTACAGGCATTCCACAATTTTCATCTAATCATTCATTTGACTGATTGATTCATGTGTATGGAAGGTTATGCTATAAACCTGTATTGGTATTGCCCCCAATGTATGGAATCTCTTTGATGGCAAAAGTCATGTCCTTGACTGTAGTATAGTTTGTCAGGTAGAATTCAGTTCGAGGGGTGTCACTGTAGAGAAGAACATGAATTAAAACAAGTATTACATGTTGGCAAACAAAAAAAACACCAGATATGGTAAACACTGGGATGTGCACAGTTCACCTGATTTGCACCACTCCTACATGAGGTCCTGGTGATCCAACCTTCAACATCAATGCAAGCTTACTGATAAAGCTCTTCTGCAAGTTGAACCGCCGTTGTCCAATGTTGTAGCTGCTATCTAGCAGTAAAGCTATATCCACTGGGCAATCTGAAGCAGTGCACCATAAGACATAACCATAACCCTAACCCATAATTCTTATACCTCTCTACAATTAAAGTTATAGAAAAGAAGTAAAGTTATAGAACAATGATGTTGAAATGGTGATGAACGGAATCTAGTAATACAGACCTCTGTTTGCTGTTGTAGGAGGTGTTTTCTTCACGTTTTTTTTGACTGGTTTCTTGGCTGTAAAGGAGAAGTATGGATACTCAGTATGGGCTACAGATATAAATCAACTCCTGTTATCTGGCATTGATGCTACCTGCTACAGATGCAACAGTAGCAGAGCTGCTGGTTTGGCCGGACACTTCCAAAGGCAGGCTAATTGTTCCTAAAGGATAAAAGAACAAATCACTAACCAAGCACATACCTGTATCTACAGTATAATTTCATGTATATGATCAATTTTACACTCACTGGCCACAGTAAAAGATGAGCTCCATTGTGACAGGGACTGAGACTGGACACCATGAGCATAAGAGCTAAGGTAGTTTGTCCTGCCCAGCAGTCCGTGAATCTCCACAGGTCCACCTGATAGACTTATGATTCCTCTGGTTGATGACAGACAAATCATTTTATTCATTTTATTTCTGTGACATTGTGCAAAACATTGTGCATAATTGGACAAAACAAAATTATTTTTGCATAATTGCAAAAATAAGGATTTTATTTGGTGCTGTTAATCCATTTTTTTCTTGTATTTGGAGTTTCAAAGTAACTGTTTGCCATGAATTGTACCTGTGTATTGCAGCTCCACAGATGCTAGAAATAGAGGCATAAACTCCTGAACCAAACACTGAGAGACTCCACAGAGAGCAGTTTGCTGGGCAGAGCACCAGCTGACGGGTGTCTGGTAGATCAACTGCCCGAGTTCCACAGTTAATCGGTGTTGGAACTGAGACATATATACATAAGTCATTAGCCTAAGAGTGTATATGTATTAAACCATATACAATGGTAACATCTGTATCTGTATCACATAAAATAACTTTAACATATTAAAAAAATAAAAATGATTTGAACTTTCAAAGGTCAACTAAAACCATGCAAAAACAATTATCAGAGTAATTATCAAAAATGTGACTGTTTTAAATAAGATCTGAAAATCTATTGCTTGTGTTTAATAAAAAGAAAAAAAGAGGAAAAAATAAAGCACTTACCATTTACTTCAGACCCCAAAGTGCAACAACTTATAGACAGAAGACCTGTGCAAATAAATATAAATTATAAATCATTGCATTTAAGCTGATGATAATTAACTTTTTATACATGAAGCATAGCATGACAATCACGTCAACCAAACTGTTAAACGTATCACCTACCTAATACATGAAGCACGGCAAACCAGCAAACCATGGTTAATGAAGATATCTGTAAAGCAAAAGTTTTGTAATGAAAGTATTCTGTATAATGTTTATTTAAATTAATTCATTCAGAAATAAACTAACTCCTCTGAGAAGGTTTAATCACTTTTTTCTTGCATCAAAGTGTGTAATATTTATTTTGCAGGCAGCAGTGAAATTAGATATGATAAAGGAAAAATGTAATCTCTCTAGACACATCCATCAGAAGCAGCTTCTGTGGAAGTGCATACTTCAGTTAATCCACTCACAGAGTGAGAGAGGGACACAGAGACAGAAAAGAGAAAAAGGTGCACTGGATATGTATTTATATATATAATCTTCATTTATATTATTAGTTATATATAATTATCATTAAAACGCACTGAAAAACACCATCAAGCTATTAAAATTAAAATCAGCTTACAGATAATGTGTAGGATGATGTTTCTTCAGCGTTGAAAGCTTTACCAAAAAAAGAGAAGTAATTCCGTTATGGATGATATTCCAAAGGTGTCTGAATATTGAAGAAAGAGCTAGCCTACTCCTTTAAATAATGTCCCTGAAAACCCCAGTGATTTTCTGATGACATCACAAGGGGTGGGATTTACATTCAAAACACCTGAAAAGGACATCGTTTTAGCCCTTGTCTTAGTCATTTAGATGTTTTTACAAACATTTGTTCATTATATGCTTTAACTCTACATAACGTATTTACAGGAGCTTTGTTTAGTCTGCAGTAGTGAGGAAAGAAACGGAGAGCTACAAAGAGTCAAATAAAAAGCAAATAAATGACACTGTGTGTGCACATAGCACTGCTAGGCCCGAGTGCTGAAGGCTGTTAGTTCAAAACTTTACTGTAAGTTGGGGATGTGGATACACCATTGCATTACTACATAAACTGTAAATATTTATTCCTGTACATGGGAACAGCGCAAAGGTCGCAAACCTTAAAGTCGCTTTGGATTTTCCATAGAAGAAAGTTTGGAACAATGTGAGGGCAAATAACATAAATTTCATTTTTGGTTAAACTATTCCTTTTGTATTCCTTTTTGAGCGCATTGTAATAGTCACACAAACAAACCAAAAGACTGTGATGTGAGGAGGATTTTCAAAGATTTCTCTGTCAAATCTTATATCATCATTGTACATCAGCTGGGATCTATGAAACACTTAAAGCTTTAAACCTGGCAGCAAACAGTAATACGATGTTTACTGTGGCATCTTCCAACTCATTGGCATCTACTGATTAAGTGCTGTATATGTTTGTATGGATATGTGTTGTGCATATTCAGAGCGACAGATAAAAATCTTCTCAAGGAATGATTCTTGATCAATCTGTTTGGTTGTCTTTGAACAACTGTTCATTGTAACTACTGGGAAACTAACTAACCCATCAGAGTGTGAATTTAAAATTGGCCATATCAAGTAAAGTTTGGTTGATATGACCAATACTGAGTTAATTCCAGAGATATAAGATGTAGATATATATTATTTATATATATATATATATATATATATATAATAGGTATAATATGTAATAGAATATATTTTATTGTTAACAGGTAAGACAGATGATGATATCCTATTATTTTTTATGTGTTACACAAAGTTTGTTCCCATTAGGGCAGCTGATGGTCATATGGAGAAGTTGGCTTGACTCTGCTGCCTGTGTGCAGTCGGATGAAAGACTGAATTAAAGGGAACCGACACACACACTTCTTCCCAGGCCGGTATTGTGCAGTCACGTTTCGCACCATGTGAGACTTCATGGGAGATCGTCTGCTTTCATCCAAGAATGCAAAGACTACCGCTTCACTCCTTATAAATAGTAGCAGGCGTCCAATACTTCGATGGATGTCTCATTTAGACGACCATCTTTACCTACACAAATATTAGCCTTGGCGAAAACTGCATAGACTCGAGCCCAGATTCGTCTACTCAAAAGAGAAATTTATTTCCCCAAAATAAAAGTTGATTTCATTCTCTGTGTTGGAAACATTAACCAGATTATACAATATTTCACTATTAATATAACCAAGCGTATATATTAGGGATCTGCTTTTCAGATAAATATACTCTTTGGGTTGTGGTCTGCATGTGTTGTGATGAATAGGCCACAGCAGAATGAGTCTTTAAATGTGGGCTGAATGAAGATCCATAGTGGTTTGGAAAACGTTTTGAAGTTCTGCATCATAAATGGCTAGCTTGTGTTTGAGGTTTAGTTTCCAAACATTTCTTGAGGGTCTTCCATGTGTTTGTGTGCTGTGCGCTACTGGTCGTCTCTCTGAGCTCAGAGGGCCATTTTCGGAGACCTTCTAATTACCTATTATGTACTTGTCACTCTCCATTAGAGCTAATGGAGATGTAGTGCAAGTAAATGTGTTATACATTTTCAATGGGTTAACAGTGAATATCTGTGGCTTTAGTAATATGTTTACATTGGAAATAATACCTTTGTCTCTTAGCAATGCAACACTTTCCCCTTAAATCAGTAAATTGTATAATAGGGCTATGTAATCACACTGATTAATGTTTTTCATAGTTCATCATTTTTCAAACTACCTAGTAGCCAGATGATGTTGTGCCCCAAAATAAACATGTTGAGTTTGAGCCAAAAATGACCTTGCATAACAGACCTGCCCTAACCCCTGACAGTCTTAATTTGAGAGAACAGTCACTACAATGTGAATGCACACTAAGATCCTCTCTTTTTTTTGTGATCACTGTGTGGGACTAATTCTGCTGTTCTTTGACAGGAGATGCTTGAGTGGAAAACGTTTTGCTTCTTGTAATACTGGGGGACATTTCCCACAATTAGGTCACTAAGGTCCTAATCATTTGTCTGAGAACAGCCTGATACAGATCTCCACATACATTGGGTTCAAAGTCACAAAGAAGGATTATATGGCAGCATTTTATTTACAATTAAAATATAATTCCACCTTCAAAAATACTTGACACTGACTACTGAATGAATCAATTCTGCTTCATGTATAAGGCATGCTGAACATGTTTCACTTTGTACACAAAAATACTTTTAAATTTAATCGATTTAAATGTCACTGTATGCTTAAATACTTGTCAAATAAATTTTGACTTGAAATTTTAATTCAGTTATTAACATAAATTACATAATTAACATTATAAACATGAATATGAGCGATATATTTATTTTTAATGTGGCTTGCGGAGTTTAGGAGCTGGAACAATACAAAAAATGCTTTAAATTGTTTCAAGTTAAACTTCAAGTTGTTATAGCTATAGATTGTTTGTACATCTTTGAATTGATTCTGCAATTATTAAATACTCAGCATTTCCCTAGTGTTAATTTTGGACTTTAATTTGGTGGATTAAAATGATAAATTTTCCACCCCATTATTTGGATGTTTTCCTGGTACATGGGAATGGCTGTTAGCTTATTGCAAATAAGAGAACCTAGAAGGCGTTTAAGGTTATAAAAACAGATTCCAAACATTTTATCTTTTTCTCATTCAAAACAATACTGTTACTGTGTAGTACTACTGTTGTAAATGCTGCTGTTTATTTTCCTTTGTCATCCAAGGTATGGTGTAAAAAAGTCATATGGTTTAATTGTTTTCTTTTGGTTTTGTTCCTCCCTTTACCTCATTACTTTAAAGCACCTCTCTCATGATTGGCCAGTTGGAGAATGAAGTCTGATATAAGAAGCAGAAACTTCATACAGTGAGTCCTTTCTTCTGCTTCTGTTGTTCCCATAGACTGAGTTTCATAGTCTAATTTGCAAAATATTTTTTTATCTAAAGATAAAAAAACAATTTAAAATGAACACATTTAGCTTTTCTCTGAAAGCCAAGTTAGATTCTCTTTTCAGTAGTGGTAATTTTTTATTTAAAATTTTTACTATGGATTTTCCCCTGATATTCTTTGCTTTATTTTAAAACGTTTATGCTATAAACTCCAATCAAAATCTTAGCACAGCAGCTCATGCTTTTGATGTCAGTTAATACATCTGATATACTAATAGTGCCATCATTTGGAGGAGCTGAGGTGGACACGTCCCAGTATCTGAATGGGTAATTGGTAAGTCAAAATGGCTCCTTTATGGTTTTAGCTGACAAATGATAGTTCCTGCATTTTGAGTGAATTTGCAGGTGGTAAATTTGTAGGTGGTAAAAGTACTGTATACCCCAATGGTATACAGTACTTATTTACAGACAGAAGCACTGTCTCTTTAGTGAAGTGAATGGGACATTTATTTTGCCAGCTGTTTCCCCAGGTTTTGAAACTGGCCTATGAGCAAGATCTTTCTGGTTATTAGGAGTTGTTACAACATATCAGCAAACATTTTGGTACTATTGGCAAGATTTGAAATTTGCCATGTCTTGATTTTGCCTGTTTTACCATGCCTGTCAGCTTGCTGGCATAACAAACCAAATCAAATTTTTTTGCCTCTTCAGCCAATTTTTTAGAAGAACTGTTTTAGTTACTGAGTTCTTGTTTGAACCAGCTATCAGTTATGAAGACCGTATCATCTGAAACCTCATGCGACTCTAGAATGTTGAACTGAATTCCTAAATCTGTGCTCGAATTACTAACGTTACCTTTGATAGGGACAGTACAAGAATTAATAGACATCTGTCAAGCTGTTTGGCCATACAGATCGAGGTCTGCTTAAACTGTTCAGTGAAACTTAAATCGAGTTAATTTCTAAAACTTCTAAAACTCTTCATCCATCATAGACTGTCACAGAATTTCATGAGATTTGCAAACTTTGCATGCACACAACGTAAGATCAGCTGAAAGGTAGTTTGTGGTAGTTTAAGGTAGTTTCATGTCTATACAGACTGCACTACACTAGTTTTGCCTATTATGTAGCATGGATTTTTTATTTCTCAATTGTATGGTCTCATATGTTTACTAATTTTGTCCCTTGTCCTGCTGATTAAAATTAAATGAGGTCTTAGAAAAATTAAAAGCAGACACTTTACAGCAAGATTCCATTCTCCTGCTCCTGACCTGGTTGCTATTGTGGTTGTTCTGCTGACCCTCTGCTGGTTAACATATAGTGTATAACATCTGTTTTGTTGTATAGCTGTAGACACATGGGTACCATTTTATTGGCAGATATTTTCTTCAGTTTTTAGTGAGAGGGAGTTAGGTCACATTTCTGTTGTTTATTTGTATTTTTAGGCAAAGTAGATTCTTTCCCTCTTAGATGTGATGAATGTGTTTACTTTGGTTATTTCCCCATCCTGCAATCCTTCCCAATTTTTTATGCAACCAATATTTTTAAAAACTTTGAAATTGTGTTTGAAGTGCTGGGATGGGAACTCCAACAATCATTCTATTACTCCTCCCTAACCCAAAATTGAGGAGAACATAAACAATGTTGAAAGATTTATGCCTGTTTTGTCAGTGCATTACGTACATGTATCAGCATTTCAAATTGAGTCACAGAATTTTGTTCAATATGAAGTAATTGAACACATGAATAGCAGCCTTGTATCCTATCCTGTTGTTACTCGGCTCAACTAATACTAAATAACAATGACCTCAGTGTTCTTAAATAGTAGCAACAAACAGGGTAGATTACAAATGTACATTTGCCATTTAAAACTGACATAAATATTTCTATAAATTCACAAACACTTAAGAGGACAAACCTAAAAAAATCAGCTCAAGTTCACAATCTCCCAGAGTTGCTGGGTTTCCTCAAAAATCCTTTAAGGCTCTTTTTCACACATTTGTTGCTAGGTTCCATTAAGGGGCTACTGTGGCTTTCTAACTCATGGGGGCTCTCAATCTTCCCCTCGGGAACGCTTTCACTCGCATTATGGACCATCTCCTCCTCTGAGTCTGGATTGGCTTCCTCCTTGAAGGCGTCCATGTTGAGCTGCACATCACCAGGCTGGGCCAGAGGGACGGGTGGGGCGGGTCTTCGCAATGATGTGGGTCTAAGGCAGTAGAACAGAGCCTGCAGGTCCTTCCGGAACTTAGAGCTCATGCCAATGTAGACAAACGGATTGTAGAAACTTGCTGACTTAGCGAAGAGGCTTGCCAAGATGCTGTTGAGTGGGGGAATTTGATAACCCCAGGCAGACCACATGGAAATGACTGCATACGGGGACCAAGCCAACAGGAAGGCCGCACACAGAATAAGCGAGACCTGGAGTAAGAATCAGAAACAAATCAGAGTACACTACTTTACTTATTATAATTACATTAATACACACCTGTGTTAACAGAAGAGATGTTGGGGCATGAAAGCATTTCCACATTACATGATCATTAGTCTTTGGTTATTTGAATAATGCCTGTTATGGGGAAAAATTAAAAAGTTTGGAATAACAGCTTGGCTTTACCCGTGTAATGCTGCGTTCAATCTTCCTTTGCCTCTCGCTGACATCTTCTCCCTGGCTGGTCTTGTGACTGGAGTTGACTGTGCGAATAATGGACACGTAGGTAAAAACTATAATGGATACTGGTACAAAGAAGTTGAAGAAGAAAATGCTGATGACGTAGAGTTTGACCGGAACAGAGTACAGAGCTTGGGTCCAGTCAATTTCACATGTCCCGTACCTGCGAGCTGCAGATAACATTTCAATTAAATCAATAAGACAACATACGAAAAGGTAACTATCTAGTCATGTCCTTACATTAGTCCTACCTCTGTAACTGCCCCAGCCCAAGAGTGGAGAAGCAGCCCAGAACAGAGAGCACAGCCAGACTGCAGCTATGACCGCGCCGATATTGCGCTTGTTGATGTGATGAGCTGCAAGACATGGCAGAAACATTTGCATCAGGACAGTCCTAATAGTGCAATCATGCTGATTTATCTAGAATTTGTGCTGCCAAGTCTGAAGAGCTTCTAAAAATGGAAAAACAGCATGATTCGTGATTTATCTTAGACTCAAGTGCACAGGTTTTCAGGGCTTGGAAGAACCTGGCTGAACCAATGATCGGTCAACAAGAGAGAAATAAATACTGGCTAGGTGCAATGCGCCACTATGCAGTGAACACAGCCTGTTAGATTCCAGTTCTGTTTGAGCCAGTTTCTTTGACCCTTGTTCCGAGAACTGTCTGTCTGCATGAATATGGTACTTTTAAATACTGCGCCTTTCCCTTAACCTCTCCCTGACAGTGTCAGATAAGAGTAATGCATAAGGTAATAAAGTATTTTCACCAGGTGCAACAGTATTACTGCTTGCATGCCAGTAGACTGCTTGAACCAGAAAAAAATTTGATAATTACATAAATGAACAAAAAAAAAAAATATGGTGGGGGGCTAAAATAATTTAAGGGAACAAATCAGCAAACCGGAACTCAACAATAAGCAATGACCATAAAATCTCAACAGCGCAAGAAAATATAAAAACATTGTAGCTTTCATTGCACCTGGACTAAATATTGGGTAGCCTAAGCTATACAAAGCTATAACAACCGATAATGTTTGGCCAAGATGAAGCATACCATGCTGAGGCTGGCAACCTTTGATGTACCGGACAACACTGATGGCTGTCAGCGTGTTGATGCTGATGAGCCCAAAGAGAAGGATTAGGAATCCATCCACCTGGCCAAGACATAACATCTTACACATAGCAAACAGTTCAGACATTCTCTGCAAACTTGTCTCATCACCCACTAACAAGGTCCTGGGGAGCAAGCCAGAAAGATTAGGGGATAAAAGGACACATGCCTTAGTACTTGAAACAGATTTATCCCTTTAGCCCCTCCTGACTCATAACATCACCTGCCAGACTGAAGAGGGAAAAGAATGATAGACCTCTCACAGTAGTTGCAGGTTTTGTTTAATGTCTTCTGGAGCTATATGAGCATTTAAAGTCAATGTAAATCCTGTTTAAACAGAAAATTACACCATTCGATATCTCGGAGGATGCACCTATCAATTTAACTAGCAATTCCCTAATCATCAGGTTATCTTCTTACCTTGCATGTCCAAAATGTCTTAATAAGATACCCCTCATCTTTGAACAGATCAAAAATTTCCAGGATTCCACGAGAATATCCAAATATAGCAATACTGGCATCACATACAGCAAGGTTGAGAGTCAAGAAATCCTGTGGTTCAAGTGACTTTCTTTCCTTAGTCAAAAGCAATATCACAACCCCGTTTCCAATCCAAGAAAGCCATCCTGTAAAAACAAAAACTTCCTTAAAACCTAACACAATCAACCTCAAGAAGCATCATATCATATAAACTACAGAGTTTGTTAATAATTAATGTGATCTTTACCTAGTATAACCAAATAGACACCAATAGCTGTTTCTCCTCCGTGCGAGACCCGGTAGACAGTGACATTTGAGGGAAAAGCATTGATGGTGTCCATCTTCAGTCAAAAGTATTTGCTGTTGATGAATCTTTTAGGTTGGACTCATCAGGCTGAAGTTTGCTAAGACTTTAACGACTCTTCTTTGGTGGTTTCAACCAGAAGTTAAACATTCAGATGTGGACTATCCAGACCAGAACATATGCCCTCAATCTGTGCTTGAGAAAACATTGAACTGTAACAGAGCGATCTCTGTGTAATCTCCTGATCTTGTTAAAGACTTTCGAGATTAAGATTTTTGGGTCAGTGTTGTCACAGTTAACAAACCACTTAAGGTATTTACCTGTACTGTTGAATGCACCCAACATCAATAAACTGGGATGCTTAGATGTTTACACAATGACGACCCAAAGTTGACCCAAAGATAAAAAAACAGCACACAAAGTTCTGCTTAAGACTGTTACAACTTTATTGTCGAGAACCTTTAGTATTGAATTAAATAGTATAGGAAAACAGTATAAAGTACATGGAACATCAGTGATTCTGAAGGTAGAGCGATTTTAATGGAGTATAACTGAAGAGGTCTTGATTTCAATTTTGACGAGTGGATAGCTGAACTTCACAGCTCCTCCTATTTGTGACCAAGCTGGGAGAGCTGTGGAGAAATGAATGGGTTCAGTCTTAGCAGCTCTGATACTGCATAATCACATTAACACAAACAAAAGTAGGATTACTACTAAATAATTATTCTAAAAAAAGAGTCATATAAGTTCATGAGGATAAAGAAAAAGGAAAACCCTCCACTCTTGCACTCAGGAAGAGGAATATGGGGTAAAAGCATAAAAGCATATTAACAAAAATTTTATATGAAAAACCAGGCCAAAATGTTCAGAAAATATTTACAGAGGGAAAGGCACGTTATGACTTGGTGTCAACTTTGTTAAGACAAAGTACTACGTAGATTTGCTTCAAGCAGCAAAAAGCATTCCAAGACACTCAAAGAAGTGTTGTTCCTCCAGCTCTGTAATATTAGGATGGATTTTAGAGCTATGGACTTCAAGGCAGTTGTTTTTGCATGGAACTCTCTCCATGTATGTGAAAAAATGTCAGAGTTTGTACACTCACAAGTGACGCAAATTGTGACTGAGATAAATATCTTGGCATTAGCATTTAAGTATCCTGATATCAATGTCTTCAGTAATTTGGTTCCTAAATGTAAAAAAGTGAGGCAAACAAACTTTTTCATACCTGTTTAATGAACTGGGAAGCATTGAAAAGCTCACTACACCCATAAAGAACCCGCTTCCCTGGCCTGGCCTAAAAAGGAAAAAAAATCATTATTCATTTTCATAAAAATACGTTTTTGTAGACAGATATTTCACATTCACTGTGTTTTGCATACCTTTGTGTAGTCAACAAGATTTTGATACTCTATGTAATTGCCTCCACCAACAACAAAGACAATGGCCTGTAAAATAAAAGCTGAAATCAGGTGGTGGAGCTCATTGTGGTAAGTGAAATTTCAAAGCATTCTTTAATCAGACTGTCATATTTCACAGGAGAATTTGAATGACTTCAACGAGATCATGAACCACAACAAGGCGTTCTGGGTTTCCAACTAATTTTGTTAGCAGCAGGTCCTAATCTCAATTAAGAACAGAAGGCTGTCTATGCCTAACACAGATTAACCCACACACAGGTTACATTTCATGGGTGCCAGATACCGTTATCAACATCCTCAATGCAGAATCACCACCACTTTATAAAAACATATCAGCTTTATCAACGTATCAGCTGTCCTCACTGGTTTTTATACTCACCTCCTGAAAGGGGTTCTTGTTTCTTGGAATGGAGCTGAGGAAGTTAAAGAGTCTAATTAATTCATCATCAGTAACAGAGAGAGAAAGCAGCCAACAGTCATGGAAAAACAACAGATATTCTTATATTCTAAATATTTTCAATGGAAAGTTACAGCGCTGGCAAGGATGTGAGAATCTGTTATTTACGTAACTTCAATGCTGCCTTATGTGTATGTAATAAAAGATACAAGTGATTGCAAATTTCTCTGAGGGTCAAATGCCTTTAACATAATGTTTTATATACAGCCTTCATCTCTGGTGTCCTACCTCTCGCTTCCACGAAGCATCTTGGGATCAAAGTATCTGTAGTCATCTGTCTCCTGCAAAAATTACAACACATAACATTAGGGCATTAGGGATTACAGAGCAGGTAAGTAAATTAAGGATGAAATAACATTGGCTGCACCCTCCTCACATCACCAGCTCCTAAAAAACACCTCATTCATCTACATTAAACGCTTATCAAGATATAATGCTTCCCAGCCACAATTCATCTGAGAACCATCCTCAAACAGTAAAATGTTCCAATCCTTCAGTGACTAAAAAACTGCTTTGAACAGTCCTGACTTAAATTAATGTGAATTATCTCTGAGGTGGGGGCCAATGGCCTCTTACTTCCTCATCCTTCATATCGGATGGGCCAAGCTTGTCTCTTCCCCACGGGACCTCAGTCAGTCTGACCTGGCAGACCTGGTGCTCTGGTGCATACCTCATTCTAAGCAGAAAAACTTTACCGTTAATTCAGTGAAAGTGGAGACCAATTACACTTCCAAATGCCTAAATGCAGCAGATTTTATGCCTTTGGTTTACCCTAGCTAGAGACGAAAACTCCATAATAACAGCACGTTTGGAACAAACTTTCAGACCACGTAAGGCCAACCCTATTTTGCACTAAAACCTGGTTGAGTGGGCACGTCTGTGAGGATCATCTGACAAGTGGAGGTTTTGGGCTGCTGCTATCTATTCAGCCATCCAGCTTTCCCAACAAGAATTGTATTGTGCAGGGCACTGAAATTCCAGTAGCTGAGAATATGATAATACTGTTATGTTAAATTCAAATTTATGGGCAGAAAATTATTAGGATTTGAAGGGGAAGTACCACCAGTTGGTAATGGGATATGACAATCTGTCCACCCTGGCTTCTGAGAGTTTGAAGATCAGAGGGACCCTGAGGGCGTTTTAGAAGGAAATAAGGTCTCTATCATGGCACGAGAAGGGGAAGCTAACAGGCCACTGTAACACAAGCAGATGATCTCAAGAGCTAATATGTCTGATAGCTGTCTCCATTACAGCATTTTAAATTTAGGACAGCTCCTCAGGACAGTTCTTGGAAGTGAGCTTAGGGAAAATTCAAGTCTAAATACAGCCGAGCCTTGAAAGTCATAATACGAGGGTGCTGTCAAAGAATTGCCACATCATATCCTTTTAGTAATTCCACATAAAAAATTAGCATCAATTATTTTCCCCCACACAGTCCCAGAACTTAGCTGATCTCAAAGCATCAAGAGACATTTTCAAAGCAGACTTTTCCTTCAACACAGTCCAACAATAACTTGAAAACAGCCAATGTATTCAAATACCTGATGCTTCACATACAGACATTTTACAGATTCAAAGGGATGAGACCCTTGAGTGAAGCAGAACACAATTTCGCTCACAATGAAATCTCTTCAGTTTGCATACAGACGATCCTTTGCACCTTGTGTTCCGTTTCACGGTTAAAAGCAGAATGGAAAACTTCCAAATACTTGAGCCCTAGAAACCTAATACATTGTGCTTAGGGTTTGCTCACTAAAAAACCCTGTCCCTCACTCTTCCTCTCTCTCTGCAGGTATTCCCCTGGCTGAGATAGTCGCATTAACAAAGCAGATCAGATTGCCTGGACTGAGATCTCAGTATACTTTAAAAGCTTCTTCTGTGCCCTGTTCAGAGCAAATTCAGTGTCCCATAGAGCTGCAGTGTCATACCCATTAATCCATAGTGGGCGGTAATGCAGTCAGCCTTGGTGATACACAATACTATGTGCACACAGGACTGTCATAATTACTATTCAAGTAAGTATTGCACTAATACATGAACAATACCATGATGGATATTTGAGTTAATAAAGGAGTTGTGGCAGAGTGAACAACAGACAGATGGATGCTTACAGGATTGGACTTCATATCCATTAAGTTGTCCAAGATGCGAGTAACTGGCAGGTTCTAGGGAAAAACAAAACAAACGCATACAAATGAGACTCACAATAAACCCAAATATTATTGGACATGTTACAACTTCAATGCAAACATTAAACTATGCTAGATCCTGTGTATTTGTTAGGTCCAACCTAATTGTTTTAATTGCACAGATGGTCATATTTATTATGAGCGTTTTACTTTTTTTACATTGTACACTGTGACGATTCTTCAACAGTTTCCTTTTGTGTCCATGGATTGGAACAACATGATAGTAAGTAAGAATTTTCATATTTGGGATAACAAATCCTTTAATGTAGGTTAATGTACTAAAGTCTTAACGTTGGGTTGGTGTAAAAAAAAAAAATCAACAGTATGTACTCACATGCTGTTTTAGTACCAGATTTTTCACCCCCTCCATCACAAACTGGGAGCCTGTGTTCATTACCCTTGAGAAAAGTCTAAAGAAATGACAAGCCGACCATCATAAATAGGACATCAACAACAATTCACATCATAACTTAACTTAATGCGCCTCATACCCCATTGGTTTCACTCCACTGTTCCCATAATTGGTTGGTGTTGCAGCCATCTTAGTGAATGCTCTGGGAAACAGGTTATATTGGTTACAAAACTCCTGTTCTCACCATTCTGCTGAATTTAATGTAGCAACTAGACAAACGTGGCAGTGTGTTATGATGTGTTTGTTGACAATGGCCAGAACTTACTTCCACTGCTTGATGTAGTTAAGTGGGGACAGGTCACAGCCTGCATCAAGCATGGCTTTTTTGTACTGCTCTAGATCAGCCTGAAAAGAACAAAATGTCTTTCCATTAAACTTTATTTAGTCAAATCTCATAGATTTGAACACAAAATCCAGCAGGTCAAATGGAACTGTTTTTCTATAATGAAGGATGGCATACAGCTCACAAGCCATGAGCATTCATCAGAATGAGAAGAAACGTATTTCTGTTAGATGTGTAGTAGTCTGCGCTGTGGGAGCGAGAAGGCCGTTTTGATGTCACTAGCCTCATTACTGCTTCAGAAAACAAACAACAAAATGGCTGTTTTTGGAGTCTAAGCAAACGCTTAGCCAACAATAATCTACAGCAGTTCAGAAAGATGCAGATGAAAGAAAGATCCCAGAAGATGTGGAAAAAGAGTCCCTGCCTGACTCTAGCTGTTGACTCTCCATTCTGCTTTGAAAAGTCAAAGCTTTTACAGCCTGAATTGACAAACGTGTAAGAGTGTGACAGCGTGTCCCTGTCCACTTCACTGGCCCCTATTTTCTCCCTTCCTTGAAAGGACTAAACTCCAGGGATGACCTGGGTCAGTGCTGTGGGGACAGCAGAGCTTGGACATCCACCTAAGCTTGGTCCCATGACTCTGTTCCCTCGTATCATAATTTTATATAAGATCTCATACTGTCACTGAAACAGCCATTTAGGAGATCTTGCCACGATCAGAATAATGCTTTATCAAGCTACAAGAGTAGTAACATTTGGCCATGGCATCAAAGAGTGTCAGTGTTCTTCAAATCTGCACCGCATGTGTTCCAACGAACAACAAGGTCTTTGAAGGCGGTCTGAAGAAGTTTAAGAAACTAGTCTGAGATTCATAGGGAAGATTCTGAATGTTTTTGGCTTCATGTGTCCCAAAATAATGAAATCCATGCATTTGCCACTGATTATAATAAACTGCGGTGTTACCGAAAGTCAACATTAGGGAAACCCACCACAGACAACCTCAAGGGAAAACACAGCAAGTCTCTGTGTTAGTATTATTTGTCTAAGAATACAAAGGTTGCTATGGGGCTCTGTGATCAACTGTTTGGACCAACTATCTTCACAGACTGTCATGAAGTCCAACAGCAACCTTCAGAATCCTAGACAAACAAATACAGGTAAATATAAATACAGTTCGGTACAGGGTAATTTCGCTATAGTTTGCCTAAGGGTCTTACCTCAGATGGGGGCTGCTGAGAAGTGATGTAGTAGATCAGAAACAACCTCATCTTGTCCTCTGCTGTTCCAGCTACCAACAAGAAAAAAATTATAAAAAAATTTAAAGGCATGCAGTTCATTTAAATTCAACAGCGTAAATACAACCAGAGTTTGTTACAATGCTGAAAGATGATCGGAAAATCAAACATTAAGCTCAACTGAACAATAAAGCACTATGTATTCTGAACACTTAAAAAACAACTGATCATTATCATTATAGTTAGCATAGTGGCCATTCCTGTGTACTCATACAAAACCCATGAACTTAAAGAGAACCCTGTGGAGATCAAGAAACTGTGTCCTCTTGAAACCTCAGAATGCTGGCAGGAGAGAAAACAAATTTCATCCTGTGGTAGCATCACAAAGAGCCTTTAAAGCAGACCGCTTCCCCCTAGGGATGTGATGCATTTCAGTCCACTAAGCTAGCAAAAAGACTGGATGAGAAAGAGGGGTAGAACAGACTCTCATTAAGGGAAAGCGGGTATGAGTTACTCATTCAATTAGATTTGTTTGATCTTTCAGGATGATGCTGTTCTTGGTAAAACAAAACTTTATGACAGTCAGGCAGTATGCCATGCTCTGAGGGATATGATGGTGTTTGAAATATGGACACAGCCCAGTCAAGTGGACAACTCTAGGCCACTTGAGGCCAAGCGTTACATTGATTTTACCACGGTTAAGGGATGTTTCAGGTACATCGGCAAGTTATTCCAATCAGATATTAGAATGAGTGATATCCATTTGTAGTAGAGCATGGTGCTGTGCTTGCATTGCAGAGGTAATGGATTTGATTCCATGATTCCAGGGAATGCATACACTGAAATCTATCTTAAATGTAAATGTTTGACGAGCATTATCAAAACACTTTGATTTGAATTATTCTGAAAATTGTTAAATAGCTAACAGTTATCATATTTGGATCAATAGAGTTTTATTGTGGGTGGGGCTATCCAGTACAATGCTGCAAAAATTAAAAGTTGTGTCGCTCATCACGATCACAGACAGAAACTCAAATGTACATGAAAGAGTTAGCACTTAAAAAAAACAAATTTGCACTTAATCGTGTTGCATCTAGTTTGAATAATATGTTTTATGACAAATCTGTGATGGAATTAATAGCCTATAAGCATTGTGTTGCATGTTGAACATGTGGTAGACTCACCGTCTGGATCACTGATAATGTCCAGCAGAGATTTATCAAGAGTAGATTTGCTCATGAGCTTCTCCTCATACTCAAAGTACACATCCAACTTACGGCTCTAAAGACAGACAGGCACATTTAGAATAAAAATATGTAGTTCTGCCTCAAGGAAATAATAGGTGTCTGAGAATATGTGCTGAGTAACCCGAGATATAAAACGTAACCCAAGATATAAAAAACATTTTTCTTATGGTGCACTGACCTTGATGTGGTCCAAAACTGCTGTGGCAACGTTGGTGTGGAGGTCAATTAATCTCTTCTTTTCCAGAAGTTCAGGAAGAGAACTGTTTAGAGAGAGGAGCATAGTGTTATCCAACTCTATATATGTAGGGTCAGGCAGGAGTACAGAGGAGGGCCCTTTGTGAGAACAATTACTTATATGTATTTATAATATGCCCCTTAATGCTGATTGGCTACAAGAGTGTTATGGCATTATGGATTATGTGGTGATCGGTCTGATTCACATTTTTTTTCTATTTACACAGCCAGAACTATGTGCAAAAACAATAACTGTTTTTTTAACACACATACACACATAACAGAGGTCTAGAAAATATTTAAAAAAATGTTTGTTTGGTGTTTATTTTAGTTTTCAACAGCCTTTCTCAGAAATTGCATACTGCACCTTTAAGACACCACATTTGCTCTTCAAAGTGTTAGTTCACCCAATAATGAAAATTCTGATGTCATTTACTCATATTGTTCCAAACCTAATTGTGTTTCTGTGAAACATAAAAGCAGAAATTCATTAGAATTATGCTGGCATTACTAGCCAGTGAAAGTGAATGGTGCTCAAGGCTCACTAATGTCTTCTTGTGTTTCTCAGAAGAAATAAAGTAAAACAGGTTTGGAACAACATGCAAGTTTTTTTATTTTGTTTCAACTATCCCTTTAAGCAAAAACACACAATTACAATTTTAATTATCATAGTACAAAGTAACTACTTCTCTCCTACCTGACGGCTGAGGTAAGTTTGGCAGTGTTATCTGACAACATACTAATGGCCCCATCATCTTCCCCCTCTAGGCCCTTTGAAGAAAACCACATATCTGTGTTATTGGATTCTTATCACAGCTACAATGCAACAATTCCTTTATGTATTATTCAGCATCAGCCCTAGAGTGACTCCACAAATAACAAACCACATCCTTGTGTCTTACCATAATGCTCTTGAGGCGTTTAACCTCATCCTCTTGGGCTCGATACGTATCCAGTTCTTCCTGCACGGCTTCTGCAACCTCAGGGAACGGACTGAAACAGTGACCAAAAATCAATTCAATGCTTTTAATGGAGTTACATCTTAAAATAAGCCAGAGTGTGACAAAGAAATCTAGAATAAATCTGGATAAACTATAGGATATAGAGTGCAAGCAGGAATGGAACTAAAACAGTCAGAAAAATGCAAAACTGTTGCCATTTCTCAAAAATAAATAGCATCATCATTGTAAACTACTGAACTGTTACAGCTAACAAACCATTTCAATAAATTTATCAAAATGAATAAAGAGAATAGGTTATGCCGGGTGCACACTTCATGATTTTGGCTGCCATTTGGTCATCTGAAACCAATTTTGAGAATCCTAAAAGATTCCTGTCTTCCTCTGTCTTTGATCACTAGTTTGACATGTTCACAGACAGCCGATTAATGACCACTGCAATCACATTTTGCTCCGATAAAATGTCCGAAAATTTGAGACACAGACTTGCAGTGTGGTTTCTTCTATGACAGACAACTCAAGAACCACCAGTGGCATGAGTCAATATTATGGCTAGAGATTGTTTTTGTTTGCTAGCCATCGCTTCAATTCTGCATGTGAATGTGTCTCACCATCACCAAATGTGCAACGGTTTGATAAGGTTAAACTCTGTATGTTGTAGCAAATAAAAAATGCACTCACCTTCCTTTGTGTTTTTGCCAAAATTTGTCAGCAGCAGTGAGATCATAGCTCTTCTTGTTTTTCTTTTTGGGCCGTGCCCCGGCTGGGCTGGCCTCTGACCCCTGAGACTCCTCCACACTGACCCGGTTCAAATGGAAATCCTGATAGAAACATGTACATATATATGTGTGATGCTAGACTATAGAACCAGATCAAAACATAATACAGGCCCTAATATAACATCTGGAAAAATCCCTAACTCTGTAAATAAAATATAATAATAAAGAAACAAAGACTTTTATTGAGACTTGAGACTTTTTTCTCAAGAAACAAGTTGTTATTTTGAATGTACAGAACATAAGAATAAAGTGTCTCAGTGCACTCCTAGCAATTTAAGTCTTGCTTTAATAAACAGACTGAGCAAAGCAATACTGAGACAGTGAAAAAAAAATACCCAAAGAATTAATGATTACGGCACAAAAAACAACCCACCGCATGCATTCCACATTTCATGAAACCCCTTTGTCATCCATATGATAACTGCAATAGCTTCATCTTTCCATATACCACAAATTGGAACTACTTGAAGTTTCCATTTGAGGAATAAGTACATTAACATTTTTAGAAAAAAAACTGAAAAAACAATATGAGCTTAATTAAGGGTCATGTGAGTTTCTTTGAGTTCTGCTTACCAGCACATCATGAATGAGAGCCTGATACGTCCATGTGTGGTGAAGAGGAGTTGCCAGATCCAGGTTACGGTCGGCAAGAACAAACAGAGGCCTCTGAAAACTGTGGGAGTGTAGAGACAGACAGACGGAGCCAGATCATTTTATTGTCTAGTACTAAAACCAGTCTCTCTTTCTAGATCCTTCTCGAAATTCCAGTAAAGCAGACAGACATCTATCTATCTATTAGGGCAGAAAAATGCGATATGTGATAACTTGCTAAATGATGTGATATGGGAAAAAAGTTTGTAAAATCAGTTTAAATTTTTAACTGAAAATTATATAACCAACATACATGTTTCACAATCTTTCTGGGAAAAGAAAGCATGACTACAACTTCTGAAAGTGAACAAACTTATTTTACTGTTGCAGTACATAAGTGCGAAACTGACAAAGCTGTGGGAGCCTCGTGCAGACTAATCTTCTCAGATTAGTGAGCGAGAGCGAACTGTATGTAACTTCTTGAAGTATTAAAATCATTCAGTTATTGCAAACCATTGTGCTATGCATATTGCAATATGCACTTTGTGATATTTTAATAAATTTAATATTTATCTTGCAGCCCTGTTATCTATGTATCTATCTATTTGGGTCACGCTATACCTAAAAAACGGTTACAAAATGTAAACAGACAATATATATTATGTTCAAATACTATGAACTGCTTGTATAAGTGTGTTTTTGCACCTGAACTGGCCAGTGCCCATGGTGTCTCCGGTGAACAGGCTGTTACGAGCGTCTCGCAGATTCTCTCGTAGTTTCTTGTCAAGTTTCTGGGGAAAAAAAAAAGTGTTAAATTAACATTGCTAATATTTCCAGTAGGAACAAGTTTTTAATTAATTAAAGCAATAAACTGAGCAACTTCAGGTGTTTGTTTTATCTCACATTACACAGAGACATTCTTGTGCTGAAACTAATCATACAAAAGCGCTCCAGTGAAAGCCAGATGAGGCTGGACAGAGTCCCACATACGGAACAAATAGGAATTTTAGTAAAACAGAATTAAACAGTATCGGTTTGCAAACTGCACCTAGAGTGTGAACATTTACAAATGCAGTGTAACCGGTTTAGTGAAGGGGTTGAGATGATTAGCAAATAACCACAGTCATTTAATAAAACAACTCCTAAATTCATAAAACCCTCTTTTTAAGCACGAGAAGACAAACATGTCTCATATTCATACAGAATCAGAAAAACACTGAAATAATGGACAAACGGGAATTGGATAAACATTAAATAATGGACAAGTGGGTCCCTTACCACAGCTACCATTTCAGCAGCGTTCCCTCTTGGACATCGGATTATAGGGACAGCACCTATGATAAAAGGAAAGCTCAATGTACTGCCAATAAAGGGGGTGCATTAAATATTTGCACACAGGCTCCCAAGACACCAAAGAATGTTCAGTAGACTTTCACTCACACTTCATAAACAGCAATACAGACCTGTTCATTGCACTTAGTTTGAATCATGAAGCTTCTATCATAGAAAAGTTTAGAAGACCTGATTTTAGTTAGAGTTACAATTTAAACACATGACGGCTTTTCACTAGCCACCTCTCTTACTATTGGTAAGAATGAAAGCCAAATTGTATAAATTATTATGTAAACAAACCTAATATAAATATTTTATGCATTATCCACACTTTTTGTTCTTTGAGCGATATACAGAAGTATATTACTGCAGGAATGTTCTGCCACCCAGTGGTTCTCCCTCAAAACTTTGTTGTTCATAAAATATCAAGCCTTCCTAAAGTAATAATCTTAACAGTTACTTGATGAGCAATGAGAACATGTTTGCTTCCAATTTCTAGGTTTTTAAATCTTCTTTAATATTTCCTAGCTGTATTACAAAGCTGAAAAAATAGGTTTGGGGAGGAGCTACCTGATTGTCCAAACAATAGTGTGGGGTTGGGTGACAGAAATAACATTATGAACCTTAAAACAACCTTTGGACAGAGTACATGTATGGAAGGATCTAAACTCCTTCAATACTTACCAAGAGTGACAAAGAAGCAGAAGAGGCTATCCACTATAGTATCCATTATGGCCTCCATGTCTGTGTCCATGATATCTGGTTTGTTAATGGCTGCAGGGAAAGAACAGCAGCACTACTGAATTAAAAAGAAATAAGCAAATGTAAAGAAAATCCTTTGAGTGTTTTGGGGACCATACCATGATAGGAGATGTGTTCTTTGTTTTGATTGCAAAGAATAAACATTTCATCTTCAAGTGTGATGAAGTTCAAATACTGATCAAACACCTGTGTCAAGAATACAAATTTCTGAAAGAGTCCTTTAAGTATTCAGAAGTGCCAAGAAATTCTGACATTTGAACCAATTTTCAATATTGTCCATTTTGTGATGTAAAATAGAATATAGCAAACATAACATAGAATAGCAAAACATAATAGGATCATTCAAATATATTTCTACCACTGAACAAAGCTTAATATCATCAAATATATACAGCAATAAAATGCTGCCACAG
Organism: Chromobotia macracanthus; assembly: GCA_036877525.1. NCBI lineage: Eukaryota > Metazoa > Chordata > Actinopteri > Cypriniformes > Botiidae > Chromobotia > Chromobotia macracanthus. The sequence goes on along the minus strand of JAZGTH010000060.1, from coordinate 1,545,234 downwards.
CACAGTATGCAATTAGCCTTTACGTGTATGGTTTTGAAACCTTTGTGTATTGCCTCTTAGCGATTGCTTAACTGTTTAGACTCCAGCTTTCTCCTTCTTGTAATCATAAATACATAAGACAATCTAACACATTCATGCTTACAACTAGAACAAAGCTGAAGTCAAATTATCAAAATGTCTAAAGATATTTAAGTTACTTATAACCATTCATTGTCTAAACATCTAAACAAAGCTTATGATATTGGATGTATGAACTTATTTACTAATATTTACTGTGAACTTATGTGTTTGGTCACTTACTTTGGTCACCTGGTTTACTGCATTAGCTGCCAGAGCAGCACTTGCTATGTCCTCCAGTTTGCTTCTGGAGATGGCAGAGATGAAGTTCAGATAGTACGACTCATAGAGTTGGTTTCGTAGATCCTGCAATGGTAAAGCTAACTCTATTAGTTTTGCAACAGAGTAATCGTTATCTTTTAAACTGAGTTGTGATGAGAATGAGAGCGAAAGGAAAAATAATTTTAAGGTTTACTTGACATATTCTGTCAATATTCTCCTCTGTGGGCATTATGAAGTAAATGGCAGGAACATCTGGAATGGGATCCCGATCTGAGTGCAACAAGCTGAAAAATAAGTCATGATGCATTGTAGGGTGAAAAGTACATAATTCAAACCTATTAGTATAGTAACCTATTAAGTCATTATAAAAAGTCATTATAAAAAAAGCATATATTATATAAAAGGTAACAAACATAAAATTAATGTTACTCATGAAGTAATAAAGGTCCTCACAGATGGAGAGTGATGCCCATGTCTCGTAACTCTTTCACAGACAGCAGGGGAGATATGATGTCTTGGCCAAAGCGATCGTAAATAAGTACCTGATAAGAATTGCAAAGGGTGAGTATGCATAAAAACTACAACTACAGGAGCATCACCGTGCCACTTTTAAAGATGCTTGTGTAATGGCTTGTGTAGAGGAAACCACCGTGCATGTTACATATCCTTACCTTCCATACCGGTTCAGCTGCTGTGTTTTTCAGGGGTGGAGCATTAAAGTTGAGCATTCGCTTCAGAGCAGCTGAGAACAGAAACATCATTTGAATCTAGCACCATTTAAAATCACAGCCAGTCAACAAATGGTAAAGCTTTTTCACTTGCTTGTGATTCAAAAGACCTGTGAGTGTGCTTAAAGTGTTAAGTAATTTAATTCATTTTACTACTATGTTACTACTGACAACTAACTACTAACTTCTATATTGCTACTAACACTCGAAAAGCAATTCACCCAGGACACAAATTTGGAAAACAATCTTACTTAATGAACTGCCTATAAGTCACGCACATTCTTAAAATTTAATTCACAATCATTAAGGATGAATAAACTTCTCCAGATTGTCCACCTCTATAACCTTGCGATAAAGACAAAACATATTTAACCATTCAATATGATCACCAAATATCAAGCTTTCGTTCAGTGACTTGATGCTGGCCTGTGTAACCACAGGTCCCAAATCATGGGTATGACAAGTCTCGGAGAAATATTAATATCCGGTTGAATGTATGTGGAGGTTAAAATACAAGCACTTCTTTATTTAGTCATTCAGGTTTAACAGATTACCCATTCACCTTATGTTAACCAGCTGCTAGATAACCAACACGGTTAGCATCCTCAGCTACACTATTAGCACTTTACAGTTTCGGTTATGTACATCGTATGTATTTTAAATAAATAAGACTTAAAACTCGATTAAGAATCATTCCTACGTATATAATCAGTCATATCAAGTGTTTCAATACGACTTTAAAGTTAGCCACGGACCTGTCTGTTTTTCCCGGATGGACGCCGCCATCTTTACTGTTTATGAGTGACGACTGTGAGGGTGACGTGGCAACCGGCGAACACACACCGGAACGCGCACGCTGAGACAGGTGTTTAAAAACATTACAATCGAGTATTTTATTTCATTCAGTTTTCATTCATTACATTTACTACATTCAAATCACTATCCTTCAGTACCCTTATGCATGTAAATTATAATGTCCAAGAATGCCCTCTTCTATTCTTCCATCACATCTTGTAAAAGGTTACCATAGTAACTATTTTCCTCCTCAGTATCACCAGTTACATTATCTTATTCAGACTTGGGGATCTGGTAATGTTATCTTTCATACAAAACCGAATATTGGCTCAAAATCAAGCTGCTTTTTGAGTCGAAGTGTATTGTACTTGATTTTACACTGTTCATTATTAAACCCAAGGAAGGAGACAAGAGAGTAATAGAAAAGATAAAGACTTTAATAAATTATAACAGACATAATTTTAAACAAAACGCAGGGAAATTAAACACGATACACTAATTAAAACATACATTGCTCGTGTATGATTGCCAACACTTGTCTCAGGGACATACAACTAAAGACCATAAATTTAGATTGCGAAGTAATAACGACTAAACTTGCAAATGCACCATGTTGTGGCTACCAAGAAATTTTAACCTCTAACTCTCTTACCACATTTTGCCACAAAACTATTTGTGAAAATCAAAATTCCCACTTGCTAGGTAAACATGCTGCAGATAAAAACTAATTGTTCAAAATTATAGTTCTAAATGCACTACTGGATAAAACGTACATCTTTAAATGGTGCGGCTGGAAATGTGTTCTGACACAATGTAAAGCACAATTTATTGTAAACCATATGTACATGCTCATAAAAGACCAGCTAAAGAATTCTTTATAAGCCCAAATCAATGAGTCTAAGTTCAAATCAAATCTAACAGCTCAAATCAAAATTAAATGAATTTAATCTAAAATGTAACCATAACTGGCTGACCTTATATTGCTTTTTCAGGTATTTGCAAGTGTTACACAAATTGTAACAAAGACATGACTTTTGTATACTTTATTTATAGATTTCATTTTACTGCCAAAGAAAAGCGTATCAAATTACTGAAGAACGTAAATATATAATATAGATAAAGTGCAACCTAAGGTATGATACAGTAATGTAAGGCATACAAAAAAAACTGTACATATAATAATCAACAATGCCAATAAATTAAAGCACTAACATTTAGTATCATTGCAGATCAATGGGTAAATCAACACCCTTAATCTTAGGGAAAGAGTGTCAAATGTACTGCATAACAGAAAACTGACACACTATGTAGTCCAAATGTTTCTTGAAGACCTCAAAAGAGGGAAGTATTGGTAGAATGAGATGATTGGTTTCACAATGGCTCTGAGCAAAGGCACAAGAATGGTCTGGTAAGTTTAGGAATGAAAGAGTTGGTGTGGGATTGAATCCAATGGATGGAACTATATCTGTCGCCGTAGCAAATGTCAGAATGTCCTCAAGTGACGCTGCACACTGCCCCTCTGAAATGAAACAGAACAGTTAACCTTGTCACACCACTACATGATCAACAAAACAGATTTTTAAAAATTACTTAAATTTTTTTGTTTTAAACTTCAGAATTTTTGGCAATTTCCATCATATTCGGAAAACATAAATAAAAGTTTATGAGTTTATGAAAGCATCTATTCAAAATTTGGATTCAACTTTTTAAAAAAACACATTTGTTGGTGTAATTGTTCAAGAAAGCTCAGGAAAGTCTTTGTGCACACCTTGTTTGCTTCATATATTAAAGTTTGTAAAAAAAAAATATTAAACACACATAACAATTAAATAGAATTCTTTTGTTTTTTATAAAAATTTTTTACTCTGCTACAATGTCTGGTTAAAATGACAGTTTCCTTGAATAATCGTTTTAGTTCATTTCAGAGCAAACACAAATATACCAATGTATTAAACACTGCCAAAGCTGTTAAATACAATTTGTGTTTCTACCTAGCCCTAAATTAATTATGCAACCCCTAGAGGACAAAATTTTTTTTTTATTTCATTCTCTGTGACAAACATACCCTCACACTCATGCAGATACCGTTTCCAAAAGCTCATAGTTGTGTTCTCTTTTGCTTTTAGTTCTTCCTCCTCTGAAAATTGTGTGGTAAAGATCTCCAGGATGAATTCAGCTGTTAGTTTCTCCACAGGGCCACAGAAAACTGCATAGAAGCCCTCTGCACACATCTGAACTTGCTCAAAAACTCCTAGTGTCCTCAGACCCTCCCGAAACCTGAAATAAAATGCAGTAAGAACTTAGCATTTAAGAAGATCTGTGAGAAACTGAATGTGTACATAACTATGCATATATAGGGGAATATACATAGCTGACACAAGTGGTTTGAGGCACCAACCTCTGCAGAGGCAGCTGTAGTCTGATGATCAAGTAAAAATTGAGAACATCCTCCACCAACATGTCTTTCTCTGAGAGCTTACTGATTTTTCGCCAACAGCCAGCTGCTTCCAAGTACTGTACTGCTGACTGCATTGCACGTCTTAACTGATTTACGGAGTTTGCATCTGCAATCTAAAAGAATCTCACAGTTTGACAGGTATACAACAATTGCTTTGTTGGCTATAATCATGGCTTGTGTCTCAAACGACTAGTGCAATTCTAAAATCTACATAAAAAAACATTGAAACCCACTGCTCTGATTTTGTGTGCCAAATCAGTGTCTCCAAGGTCTTGTAATGTAGGTCTGTAGTCTGTGGGGTAGTTGAACAGACTATAGTACAGCCATGGTGAGAAGAAGCCCAAGGGAGGACCCCCGTGAACCAAAGAGAGCGCCAACAGGCTTCCAACCTCAAAGTAAAGGTCATCCCTCAGAGCTGTTCATACAATACAACTGTTAGTTTTCAGGGTCAACTTTCAAGATTGTAAGCAGTGACAGGCACTCAAAAACACTCAAAATAAAATTCAAAAACCTGTCCTACCTTTGGAGTTCAGAACAAGGTTTTTAGCTCCATCAGGTCCCTCAAAGGCTTCAGAGATCTGCAAGTTCTCAACAAGACGCCTGAGGAATTGACACCGATTCCTAACTTTGCTGTTTAATTTGTCTTTGGAGAACTTCACAGAAAGTGTGTAGCAGGGATTAAAGTCACTTTGACGCAAAATCCCCAGAGCTGCTTTCACCACCTCATCATCATTACCATCTTCAACCAACACCTCAGTGGACTGCTGCTGTGATATCTGACAGGCCAGACCCATTAAGATATCTGGAGAAGTGGCTGGCGCACACTGCCTACAAAAGTAAAGAGTGCTTTAAAAACGGAACATTCAGTAAAACTAACACAATATTCCAAAAATCACAATCCTCCATGTGCAACAGGCAACAGCTGGACCAACACCAAAAATCTGTATAATTTACAAGGTAACATCCAAACACAGTCTTACTGTTATTTTCTACAGAAAATCATTTCTACTCCATTTAGCAAGTCTAGCAGGCAGCACTGCAAATAGACATTCTAAATAATTACACTTGTGTTTCAAAGCACACCCCTTAACTGTATATTATTTAAACAGATGTAACAGAATTGACAAATCAAATTTTTGGGTTTACTGCCCCTTTAACAAAACTGATGCTAATGAGCAATTACCTTTTAGTGATGAGGGAGGAGTGGAGGTCAGAGATGCATCCTTTATATAACCGCTTCCTCTCTTGCCTTTCAGCCAATGGAGATTTAACATGGATTGGTAAAGACACAGAGTCTGCAAATTACCAAAATTCACAAAACAGAAACTATAATGTAAGAAAGGGGAAGCCAAAAATGTATTCTCTATAATATTAATTTTGCATAGAAAATTAATAAAATATAAATTATGGTCACACAGTAAATATTACAGCATAAAAGTATAGAAATATTTCATGTCAAAGCAGTGTCCAACTTTTGAATAATTAAATAAAAATTGGTAAATATTTATACAGGCTGATCAATAACAAGTTACAACATATAACAACAGCAGTTTAGATCTTACCTTCACCCTCAACAGCAGCTGTGCATTCAGCACACGTCCAATTGGTTTCATACATATCGAGGTTAGAGCACTTCCGATGGGTTCCCTTGGATCCACAGAACTTACAACGAACAATTTCAAAACGGCTGTAAAACAAACAGACATGTCTAAAATCAATGATTGTTTACATATTTTTTAAAAAAATGAACAAATCCTATTTAAACAGTTTTAGAATGATTTAAAAAAAGCCTACAGAGTTACCCTGAGAGTGAGCTGTATTTACGACCGTTGTGAGATAGACATTTCACTGCATCACAGTGCTGGTAGACCTGGAGTAATTCTCCATATGCATTTTCTTCTAGTTCCCATGATGCATCTCTGACAAATATGCAATATTTTAACATAAATTGTAACAAAGTGAAAAAGACATCTGCATTCATTGTCTTGTTTTGCCAAAGTGATAAAATGTTTTACTATTCCAGCATTTTGTTAAAGATACAAATCAAATATTTGGGAACGTTGTGATATATATATATATATTATCTTAAATCCCTATTTAATCCTTATCCCTACTATTTTAAATCCAATTACGCATGTATCTTTTATGATCTCATGTTTGTTCTTGTCACACATTAAATATGGTATAATATAAATATTTTAATGTTGTTAATGTGAAATACATTCTCTCAGAACATTTTTCCTTATACTGTACATTTGAAAGAATGTCAACTTAAATTTTAATGTTGATAAAAAAAGTGCATTGACATGACAATTAACACAATGAGAACATTCTAACTTAAAAGTAGTGCTTATCACCAGAATCAACATCAGTAAGAAATAACTGTCATTCACCTCTCTGGTATGTGTATTCCCATTCTGATCATTTCTTGCTGGAACTGGTCCTTGTTATTGCAGAGCGTGCATTTGAGGAAGAACATAGCAGCACTGTGTGCATGTCGCTGCAACAGAGTTGAGATCCAGGCTCAAACTTCCAGCCCCAGATTACATATGAAGAACAACATGACAGTGTGTTAGTTTAGTATATGTAAATACCTGTACACAAGTCCTATGAAACCAGCTTCCATGACACGCAGGGCATTTGAGCACATTGTAGGAGAGAACAGGTTCAATGGACTCCAGACACACAGAGCAGGAGAGTGGAAGACCGGGGCTGAAGACGCAAGTCTGAATAGGTGCATGCTTTTTACAGAAAGACCTGTAAACGAAAGCTTCCATCATCAATATCTGAGGATCACTGCCCCAAATTAAGATCAGCCCCCTGTCCTGAAATTAGGGAAATGTAATTTTAGATCTTCTCTTCCATCTCAGTTACGGTTAATTGTGGTTAAATATGCTTGTGCAACCTTGCATGTTTTTCTGCAGAAAATCGATTATGTCTTTTGAAAAGACACTTACGGAAACGAGCCTGTGAACTGGAAAATAAACTCCTGCTCTATTCCACAAGGCATGTGGACCATCCGCCTGCAGGTTTTGACGCAACACCCCACTGAAGCACCAACATTTTTGCAGTGTGTGCACCTCTGCAAGTGATGAATAAGAAAAGGTGTCTGATACATCTACACAGTGATATAACTAAATGATCAGGGAGTCAAATATTATTACCAGCCTTGCAGATCTACGAATCTCCTTTCTGATGTCATTCACAAGAAAACCATGAATGCCCTCACCCTCCTCCCCTCTCTGAAATACTCCACTAGACACCAACTGTAAAATGACATTAAAGAATATTATGTTAGACATGGGATTTTTGTGAAAGACTTTTGCAAACAACATTTGCACAAAATAATCCAGAACCGAGGTCTCCAACAAAGTCCACAGACCTGCAGAGTTTAGCTCCAAATCTAATTAAGCGTGCCTCCAATCGGACACAGATTGGAGACCCGATCTAGAATAAAATCTATTCAAGAATCCACAGAACCTCAAATTTCATGGGCATTGCTTTTTATGTTTATAAAGAACGGAGTTAGAGATTTTGTATTATGCAGGTAATTCATGACTGACATGATACAGTTAAAGTGACCAATACTAACTGTGATCACCTGGAGAAGGTGTTCTAAACTAGTGTGTCGTAAGTTTGTTCTGGTAGCATTGCAGACGGCAGGAGAGCAACTATGCTTAATGCAAGAGAAATGAGTTTAAGAGGAATGCAAATTAAACATATAACTGTGCATAAAAAAGCTTTTCTAATTTCAACAGAGAGAACTACTGATCACAGTATCATAGCTTAGTCTAAGAGGTATAATGAGATATGGTTTCACCAAGCTCATTTTTACCCAAGGTCATCTCAAAAGGAGACTTCAGAAATGGGATGCATATGCATAAACAAACAACACCATCATCTTGAAGGGATAGCAAACGACAGCAGCCATGGTTACTATAAGAGCTCCAAGTTAAATATAAACCTGTAAAGCACATCATATAAATGTAACGATCGCTCACCAAACAGAAATAGTGGACAGTCAGGTTGTGCTGCTGGAGGGTAATCTTCTCCCCGTACTTTTCTGGACAGTTGTCGCACCGCTGACAAAGATTACAAACTGAAGGACAGACACAGATCGTATATTTAGTAAAAGAGAGGGTAACACCACCCTGGTTCAACTTAGACATCCGATTGTTGTTATTATCATGGGTTGCAAAGTGAAATGTAAAAAAAAAACTTACGGAGCTCGTTATCGTCCGTAATCTCTTTTATTTCAGCGCTTTCCTCTCTCCTCGCTTTCATTATTGGTTTGTTAGGCAGTTAGAAGCAAATTAAGCTTTACGAAATGTGAAGATAACATAGGAAGCCTCTGTCTGTTCTCTGTAGCTGGTGGATAAGTTCGCTAACTGCTATTTGAATAACTTCAGCATTTTCATGCGCTTTATATAGTTAAATCACTCAGCAAGATAACAACACATATTTTCGTAAACATTAGAGCGTAATCTACATTTTAATAAAATATATTAGTCATATCTACGCGTGCAGTAAAATCAAACTAATTTTTCAAAACTGCCTCAACAGTAAAGCCCCGCCTCCGCCTGCTTTTGATTGGTTTAATTCAAACAAAAACAGACGTGCTCCGGTGGGCGGGTCACTGACGAAAACATTTCGCTGCGGAGACGTCAAATGAAGTAATTAATTGCGTCACTTCCGTTTGTCCTTCAAAATAAAGGTCCATAGGGCGGACTTTTATGAAAATATAAAATGTACTGTTTGATTTTGTTGAAATATGCTTCCTGAGGCGGTAGTCCATTAAGGTCAATAACTGTAAAAAGCTCGATTTACGCTTTCTCGCCTGTGTCATAATGCAGGCAAGTGTTTGTAATGTTTACAAAAGCATACATTTTTCTTTTTAAAGATAATTTTACATATTTAGTGTTACATTTTAGACCTGAGAAAATGCGCTTTGTTGATTCCTCACCAGTATCACTGACCAGCAGGTGGTAGTAGATCAAATACAGCTCTGTCTGCTTAAGGAATGGGGTCCTCGTTTCATGAGATGAAACTAATTCACTAAATTGACACGTTAACCCCAGACTGAAGAAAGCATGTTTTGAGCACTATCCTATTTTTTTTTATTATTTATTAATGTGTTGTTAAGATAAATGACAGGTCAAAGCTGTTAAATATTAATTTTGTTTTATTCCTTAAAACATTACATTTATGCATTTAGCAGATCCCTGAAAATTTAATCCACAGCCTTTGTATGGATATTCAAAGAAATATTCAAAAAGATGACCAAACATGAATATCCAAAAATGTCATGGTAAAGAACACAAGTTTCACTACTGCAGTTTAATTGCTGCTTTAAAATGTAATGTTAGGATGTGCTTTTATGTATGACAATGAAACAACTGCATTTCAGCAGTGTGACCTAAAAAGCTACAAACTCTGCATACTCCAGAATAAGGCATGATGAATTCACGTAGTACTCAAAAAAGAAAGATTCTTCTGATTTCTGTAGTCCTTCACCGAGTGCCAAATCCAGCACAGACTTACAATAGGTACACCTGTAAACTAACCTGCACCAGCCTGGCTGGTAGTCATAACTGATGCCTAGATTCACTGAGGTGGATTAAAACAAGTATGCTGGGCAGCTTGTCTGCTTGCCTGCCTGAGTAGATTCTAGATCAAAGTCTTGACTTGCCTATTGTTTGACAACACTTGCAAAGGGGGTTCTTGGATGCTCTTTTGACTTAAGATATAAGATTACAGGCCACACTTGACTAAATTCCATAGGGAGTCCAAACAGCTCCCTTAATTTTCAACACTGCACTTCCTCCCGATGTCCAACACTTCTCAGAGTTTGCATTATGCAAGCTAATTTAGCCAATTATGCACAGGTGTGATGCTAATTCCCCTCTCACATACTGAGCTCCAGATAGTAAAAATAGTATAATTATACAGCTGTCCCCGTGTTTTCCTTCCCAGCCACTGCAACAGCCTCTGTCTCACAAAACCACCTTTTCAGTAAAGGCTAGCCTAAAGAATCTGCCATGCCTTTCTCTCTGTTCAGCTCAACTGTTCATTGTTGTACTTCGTGAAGCAGGTGCGAGACTCTGTCATGCGTCATTTGAAATGTGTGATCATAATGTAACATTGAATATTGTTACACAGGCAGCTGACTAACTTTGAGTCCACATACAGATCACTCTGTTTCTAGATAAAAGCATCTCTTTATATATTCATATTTTGTAATTTTGTGTACACTGCCACAAAATATGAGTACACTGCCAACTGTGTCAATTATCTTTGGATTTCTTCTCAAAATATGAAACATTGCACATATATTAATAATTTTATGGACAGGTCTTCCAAATGCACAATTCATCTCACAGACTATATATTTCACAGTTTGAGGAGGCTGAAATGACAGCAATTTTTAGCCAAATTTTTAGACATATTTAGACATATGTTTGATAGTAGTTTTAACCCAAGCACAGGAAATATCAGTCTTGAATGTGGCTAGGATAATCCAAGACAAGACGTTCCACAGAGGTGTGATGCATTTCTGATTGCACACTCCTACACACCTCTACTACATTCTTAAAACCCTCAGCCATTTATATTCAAAGCCAGTGATAGAGCTTCCACAGGGGACAGCAGCCTTTTCATTATATTCTGTCACTTTTGATACGTTTAATCAACTGACCATCAACCCTGATGAGGAGCTCTCACCTCAAGAAAAAAATAGGGATAACCAAGATATTATTATCAGGGTGTGTAAACGCTGCAACCAGTCCCTGAAAAGGATGGCTGGGGAACACAGCCCCCTAAAAGAAGTCAAATTAAATGATCATGGTCCCGAGTTAGCTGCCCTTTCAATATATGAATTTCTGTAGGGAACAGAAATGACTCTGATCCCACTCTTAAAGCTTCCTGGTGCACATGTATAACAGCTTGTGATATCTCATCTCGTGTGGCTTGAGTAAATTGCTGTCTGCACAGGCCAAATAATTCTGTCTCTTTGACCTGTAGTTCAGGGAAGTCTAATTATCAGCTTCAGCGCTGGGCTCACTGGGGTCCCCGAGCCGCCTTTAAGGGCCCCGGGCTGTCACCCTTTCTCTCTCCCCTCCCAAAATGAAAATTGAGTTGTCTGCAGAGTGATAAAATGTATCTGCTAATCAGAAATGTGAAAAGATTCTGAGCAAGAGTGGCACTTTGACATGAGGGAAATGTATATTTCTTTTTTCTCTTAAATTGTCAAAAGCTTTGCTAACATGTGTAACCACTGGTGTCTGATTAAAAAAACATTTTTCATATATATTTTATATAAAGGTATAAAACAAAATGTATGCATTCTATTTTATCATGAAATAATTTTGTTAGCATGACTTGAGTAATTTAATGACCTTGGTTGGTTTCCCAGCTGTAGGTGCCATTTTCTGTAAATATTATCTGCCTTGCTAAACATTCTCAAGACTTTACAGTAGCACAAAATCACTGTTAATCAAATGTTCTATAAACATTTCTGCTAGACAGTTAACCATTGGCTTTATCTGATAACATTTTCCACAACTTTTAGTATAACCAAGAAAAACGTACTTTAAACATTTTGATATTTTAAGGATTCACAGAAAAATGCCTTTACAACTTCTAAAGGTGGGAAACATTCTTAAAGCTTAAAACTGTTTGCTGTTTTGTCTGTGGTGTGCAGCATTGGGAGACTCTTCTACCTCAGTTATCCAGTTGTGTGTTGAGGAGATTGTCATACAGCTTATGTCTGTATGAGCCGGTAATACAAATACTATATCTGTGATATAATCTGATTTTAGCAGCACATTCTGGATGAAGTATGAAAAGACACAGACCATGAAACAGAACAAACATACAGATTTGGATATGTGTGTGTGTTTGGGGGTGAAGGTTGAGTTGAGGGTGGTCTCTCTTCTTTTTCATTACCTTCAGGTCAAAGGGTTCATCATGGGTGGAGCTTCTCACTGTCTGAGACATGGAGGGGTATCAATAACCCCAATGTTTCACCACACAATCTTTTTTAAGCCTCTCTGAAAACAAACAGTGGACAGACTGCCAGCACCAGGACCAACACAGCACAGCACCTGGACAAGTCTCTGGACAGAGGTAACATATTTCACCCAATATTCCTTCATTTACCTAACTGTACCAACTTCAATGGAAATACATGATTTAAACGATTTATACTTTTGTTTCTTTCTTTAAACATCGCTTGTTTCATGTGAATGTACGAAATGATTAATTCACATCATTGCCTGCAGAAACTCAGTCGTTCTGTGATATGGCACCATTCTGCTGTGGGGCCTGAAAAGGTTGAGCCAAAAAAACTTTTAAGAGCGTTTCAATTCAACCTTTGAACCCAGCGCAGATGATTAGGATGTTTGCTTCCTCTCCCATTTTTGCCAACTAACATAATTCAAGATCGACTTTTCCTGTTGCTCTTATGACTCAACAAACAAGAAAAATAACTTTTGAAATTGCGTCTCTTAGTTTCACATTGCAATGCTTTGGTGAAATCTAATTTGAGAGAAAATGGCAACCCAGCTGTTCTTTTGATAGAGAATCACCAAAACATGGGTTCTTTCAGTGCAACATGCATAGTCCATCCTCATCTACACATCAATGAGCCTTTCTCTTGTCTGCAAGGCTATAATTAAAGCTGTGTGCTGTGCTAGGGGTAATTTATCCTCCTTTTCTGGCTCTGTGTTGAAATCAGGTAGCAGGGCATGATTGCAGTGGATGGGGCGGTGCAGGTTGCACAATGCTGCTGCTTTGTGTTCTTCTAGCTAGTGGAGCACACGCGGATGAGCGCCCATTAAATATACAAATTTATTATGCAAACAAAAGGGGTTAATTGTCCACATATTTGTATGCAATGTGTAAATGAATTATAGGAGGAAAACGCGTTTCATAGCAACCATCTCTGGAAGGAAGGTCTGGGTGGTGGTTTTTGTTGCTGGTAGCTTGCTGTAAAGTGGTGTGAAGGTTATAATGAGCCGTATCTTAATGACAGAGAAATGTCTGATTAATACATACAGATATTTGTCAATAGAAAATACACTTTCCACAAATATAGTACACAATGATTTCCAGGTTTTTTTTAAAGCATTAGAGACATAAAATGCTTTATGCAGTGAGACGTGTTAGAAATGTTGGATAAACTATTATATAACATAATAACATAGCATGAAAAGTAGTTACTTTTAGATGCATATATTTCTGCAAAGGTGTTACATGCAAACCAGTTACCCTTCTGCTTCACCCTTACCTTTTTAAAAATACATTTCATGTTAATTGAATGAACGTTGTTTGCATTGCTTAGATGTTTATTGGATGTTTATTGCTAGAAAAGAAATGTCCTAAAAATCAGGTTTTAAAACTATATTTAGACGTGAAGGTTTGGTAACAACTTCTGAAATTTATGAAGAATTTCTGAAAATTAAGCACATTGTTCATTTGCTAAAAGATCCTTTTGTACTCTATTCATGGAGAGACAGAATTGTACCAAGAACCTGTAAAATTGCACCACACAGACAGTCCTTGAGTCTTTTAAACACCCATTAGACAGAAGAATAGAGGCTGAAAAGGACAGACAGAGAGAGAGAGAGAGAAAATAAGAAAATAAAGAATGAATGGTCTCGTGTCTCATTGCAGTGAGAACTGGAGATTCATCACATCACCATATAGCAGACCATCAGCAGACCAGAGAAAGTGAGATCATTCATCCCCACCATAATTAATTGCTTTATCTAGTCAATTAGGTATACATGTTAGCACCTGCACATTCCCAGAAGACAAAGGAGAGAATTATTCCCCTAAGGCAATGCTAGCTAACCCATTTCAGCTTTAATTTGTTAGAATCTGAGTCTTCATATTTTGTCAAAATGTTTAAAGACAGGGCTTACCAACATGAAATTCCTGGTGTTTTCCTTTATGAAATATGACAATAAAAAACTACAATACAACTATAAATCATGCTAGATAAATAAAAATAAATATTGATTATCAACAGAAATCCACTGTTAAAATTTAGCCCATATTTCATTGTTTGTCCAATCAAATGTCATATAATTAAAAAAACAACAACATGCTTTTCCAATATTCCATTACATTCTTTTATGTTGTTAATCCAACAACATAACTGTGTGTGTTCTATTTGATAAGAAGGCACGCTTATAGATTAGCTATTCACTGTTTGTGTGCTTTAAAGCCCTCAGAATATTCATAAACAAATAACAATCCAAACAATAACTGCTTTCAACAGAGACACACAGAGCCATAGCTGCAGCACAGAATTAAAGCCACATTACTAGGAGGAGCATATGGGTTATACAGTGCTAACAAATACATATTTAATTGACTGTGTGGTGTCTCTCCAGCAGGGAATCTGGGATTTCCAGGATGTTAAGACCCAGATTAGCCATTCCATGAGGAAGTCAGGTAAAGACTTTAGCGACGGAAGACCAGACGGTCCTTCTCTGTTCACAACTGATGTCCTTCCAAAATCTGGGATGTGGGTACTTTAGTAATTAAAAGCTACAACTATGGATAGTTCGCCCAAAAATAAATTCTGTCTTTATTTAATCATTTTCATGTCGTTCCAAACACATTTAATTTTTTTTCTACACCTTAAGCTGTTTTCTTCTATACAATAAAAGAGGATGGAGTCCAGGGACTATGACTATTGACTGTGACAATTAAAAAACTATGTGATGCAGAATTTTTGTGAGGACTATTCCTTTAAAGTGGCTTGTGTATCTGTGTTTTGTAACCATTTAAAAATATAGCACAGCAAACTTCACACTTTATTTCAGCCATTGTGAACAATAAGATTCATACTAGCTCTAAACTATCTCTCTCTCACCAGATGGCTCACTGGGTGTTTTTTTAAGAAACTTCCTATATATTGAAGGATGTCTACATGGCAATGAATATTTTGTTCAACATGGCAACTTTGAGTTAGTGATACAGTAGATTTGTAGCTGAAGACACTGGAATCCCAGCCTCCTCATTAAAGTGTTACCTGTGAAATGAACTGATGACCTTTGCTAATGCAATGCTCTACCAAGTGAGCTACTTAGCTTATTGATCTGTGATAGATATTTGCTGAAAATGCAGAAATTACTGAAAAGGTCTTCATACACCTGTATTGTTCTTATACATAGATAATGAAGCTGCAAATAAGCAACAAATAAAGTGGGAGGCATTGTTGTACAGTTCTGTACATGTTTGTGAAGTGTGCTTTAGTAAATAAAGAATATATTAAACGTAAACTGTTCTTTAAGAAAAGCGAAACAAGCTAAATGTACTCTCCTATTTTAAAAATAAAGCACAGCACATTAAGCCAGAGTATTTTCATGTAACATATACATATACAAACAGATGTATTTTCATCTATATCATATATCTATTCATAATATATAAATGATAATAATGGAAGCAAGAGTGACTATGAAAATGATGTTTTTATTAACCCTTGACAGAGAAGCAGTATGCGTATTTGTTTGTTGTCTGCTGTAGAGAACATTGGTGTGACAGGTTGAAAAGCAGTCCAGAAACATGTTGCCTAGAAACTAATAGAGTGAATAACCCAATATGTATGTGTTTGTCCTAGTATAGGTAACCATTGGCAACAGCAAGATCTCTCGTCTTTCTGATATTAGATTTCTTTTTGAAGAAGTATGAGAACATTTCTCTGTCATGGATCTACTAGATGTTTTTGTGCATTCAAATATGAAATACACAAATGTCTTTGTAACTTACACAGTATGATTAGTGTTACTTTTTTACCCTGAGATATTGCTTAGGTTTTCTTGTTTTTGCCATTTCAAAACAAATTAAATGCATTTATCATAAGACAATTGGATGTGGATATTTCAATTGAGTTTCCTCCTGCCAGTGCGCTTAGGGGGCATGCAAATGTGGCTTACAAATAATCATGCAAACCCAGTGCCATTTTATCTGGGGGAAGCTAGAGTTCTGCTCTGTGCTTGTATACTCGTAAATGCTCCATAAATATGGCCAAAATAGTTATAAATTATACATAGGGGCTTGACTTAAGACCATTCCCTCTGTACATGCATGGCTGAGGAATGACAGGGTGCCAGCTGCTAGGGGAGGTGGAGGTCATGTTAAGTTTGCTTCACTAGTCCGCAAGCACTGCTCAGGATAATCTGTCAGTGCATAGAGCAGCCAAAGACATATATACAGACAATGACATATATAAGCAAAATAAATCCCCCCCCCCCCCCAAATGCTGCCACTTTCTAAGAAATAATTACAATAATAATTATTTAGAGTTTCACCCCAAAACAATGAAGTAGTGGTAAATGGTAATCTACCATAGCTAGCACCCACTTACTAGCTATGATACTAGTTGAATGTTAAGTCACCTAACAAACATTCAAGAGCCATGTGATAAGATTTATATTGTGCTCAGCAGACACCTTACAGAACTTTGCTAACCTGTGAACATTTAATCTTCTCTATCACCTCATTTGTAACAATGAAGTGATGTTTATGATCTGCAGACCACCAGTTAAGCATCTGAACTTACTCAGTACTGACAAAACTGTTAGAACAGCCAGTCTCAGTTAAGACTGGATCAACAGTCTTCTAATGGGATTAGATACTTCCTTTGCCTCTCACAATCTTAGGTCACCCTCCTCATTGTGCTGTAGTTTAGAACTTGTTTTCCATACCATTCAATTAAGTTTCGCTGCATTATTTAAGAGCTGTGACATAGTTAAATACATCTACAAAAACAATAGTCAGCATGTTGCCGCTGGTCTGTTAATACAATGTGACATTGATGGCTTTATGCTATTGGGTGGGTGCAGACTTGGTCAAACAGAGCAATTGTTTTCATTCTCTTTTAATGGATTCACTCATGCAACCCATTAAGGTGTGGGACTTTTTCAACAGACAGCGATTCTGTCAACGGTGAGCATCTGTTGAGGGAGGCTTAATTGCTTTAATGAAATATTGAGACTTCATGTGCCGTCAGGTGGTAAAGCTTGTCAAGGGCTCTAACTGGGGTCACTGGTTAACAGGTTATTTGTACTGGATACTGGATAAATCTTTTTTAAAATGGAGGAAAGGGCTTATACTTCTGCTCCTATTATTTTTAGTGCTGCACTGGTGAACACTGGCATATATTTCTGTGTAAATGTGGTTTAATTTGTTGTTAGGCAGAAGTTAGTTTTGGTCCTTCAGTTTGATTGGAACTGCAGTGTTCCGATACACTTCACTATTTGTATCACTCAGCTTGTGCTGTTCCACACAGGCTGTCAGTCTGTTTGGAATTCTCCCACAGGAAAACAATTACTCAAGAGGTTGCTCTTTTAAAGCTCAGGAATTTTTATCGTAATCATAAGTGTTTCATTTAAATATAAAATTTGTCTCAGATGTTTCTCCTAAAATTGCTTAGAAGAAATAGAAGAGTATGAAACTGCAAAATTAAAATAGATTGAAATCTTTAATAATACTGAATTTTGATTGCAGACTCTGCAAATCTGAGCTCAGTTTGTGACTATGTTGAGATCTATTTTAAAACTTTAGGGGAGACATTTGTGAGATTTCTGGGTCTTTTTCTCAGGAGAAATATTGGAGACACAGGAGACTTAAGCAAAACTTTCTATCTAATATAACTGCTGTCTAGGAGAAATGATTGAGATATTAAAGAGATCTTGTCTGTGATTTTCAATTCTATAGGATTGTTTCAGCAGAGCAAAATTAAACAAAACAGCTTGTATCTAAAATGTAAGTTATCCAATATTAAAGGTAGGCAGGCCGTTTTAGAGAGGCTAGCAAAAGCAACCTAGCTTTGAAAGTGCAAGATCCCACCCTCCCATTTGAGTGTTCTCCAAAGCCACGCCTTTAGACTGAAAGCAATGATTGGATAAACTGGTCCTATGCTATCCATAGTAGATATATACTTCTATAAATATATTTAGACCACTTTACTTCATGAATGCTATCAAGATATGAAGAGACTTTCAACCAGCATAAAAATGTTCCTGGAAAAAAAATCACCTACCCTGCCCTTAATTACTTGTTTATAGAACTGATGCAGTTCTAAAAACAATTTCACAATATTGTGATGTGTGTCTTAGAACAAATTACAGCCATGCTGATATTTAATACAACAGTCAACTGTTAGTGATACAGTTCACTGCAGAATGTCAAGACTCTCTCAGTACAAGTTCTACTCCTCCATGAAGATTCATGATGGTATCTACTTTTTCTTCCAAGATTCATTTTCAAAGGTATGCGGGACACTTTTGCAAAACTCCTCATTAATGTGCCTTCCATGATGGTCTCTGTCAAGATGGAGAGTCTTAGCGAGGTAGGGGGTCCGCAGGTGGATTAATTTGTTCTGCCATGTTCTTCAGGCCCCATGCTAATGAGGAGAAGAATACGGATCAGAGCTCAGGCCAGTGGAGAGCTGTCCAACCCCTCTGATGCCCTGCTGGAATTCCTGTCTGGATTAACCAATGAATTCCCTACTTTAAACCCTTATTAGGCAATGTTTCTCTCCCCATGCTATGGGAGCAAACCAGGGTGAGCAGGTTGGTGAACACTTTGGCTTATGGATTAATGAAGCATGGGTCTGGCTCCCAGCAACCCCCTCTTTCTCTATTCCCCAAACACCCCTCCTGCCTCTTCTGCTTTCCCAAATCTGACGTGTTTATAATACAACACGCTTCAGAGAACAAACACAGAATGTGAAGGGAATGGGGATCTCTCCTCTCATTCCTGTTCTCTGCTCCATTGTTGATGCAAGGGTGTCTGTCAAACACTGTTTCCATCAGCGCGGTCGTGAGGAGTTGTACAGCTTACATCTGGCTAAGTGTGAATCTCCATCATCTCTATCATCTCCGAGATCTCCTGTTAAATCGCACCTTTTATTTGTCGCCAAACCGTTGCTTAAATCCAAACACATCATGATATTAAATCATTTGCATATTTTACTGAGATATCACACAATTAAAACTCCTGACCCATTGTACAATAATGAAAGATTTGCTGAGGTTGGATAAACAGGGTTAAAATTACAATAGTCACAAAACAGGAGGCTTTGAGCCTCATTTTTCACTTTGATATTAAAGTTTTCACTTGATTTTTATCCAAATTGTTATCTATTATATAATAAGGTTGTGGATCAGATTGAAAACAGAGACAATAGAGCAACCAGCAGTCTATAAAGCATAGCGAATTTACAGATGTACTGTAGATCACCGGGCACAACTGAGTAACCCCTTGATGCATATAACAACTTCTTATTGTATGGAAATACCTCTAAAGTTCACAAGATGGGTGGGCTAACAGTCCATGAGAAGCCTCTTAGCTTGGATGACATTTAGCTACCACCCATTCTAGCCAAACACACTGAAATATAAAAAATTGAAAATCACATATAGGAAATCATATCACAAATCACTTGTTATAAAAATGAAAGTCTTTTCATAAGGTTGATACCTTAAAATTGTGAATATTTTCCAGCCATCAAGAATACGTGATGGTTATTAAAATTGTTATTTATTGCTTATTTATAAGAACAATTAAATTAGGCTGCAAGCTCTTCTGTACTTCAGTAGGAGTAATAAGGAGCCTGTAAGAGACAGCATATTTTTGTACATGTACCCTCGGGATGTGCTGTTTGTGTTGGATCATGGGAATGTGTTGATACAGTTAGTGTGGTAACAAGCAGACATCAGCAAGCTGACATTTGGGTATCAGGGGTGTGGTATCTCCCACTCACATCAGCCTTTGGGGGCTGGGGAGAGGGGGAATATGAGGTGGGGAGATTTGCTTCATCACTGGGGCTTAAAATAATCTATAAACTCATCGGTCTGTTTACATATCAGCAAATGAAACGTCTCTGATCCATTTCTGTTGCCCAGCATAATGTATACACAAAGCACCGATGCTGTGTACACAGGGCAGCGAGATCGCTGGGAGCTGTGTACTGTTCGTGCTTTCACAGCACACTGTCGCTTTAATAAATAAAGCGCTCGCTCCAGTTAGCCGCTCAGTGAGAGCCCCGGCAAAGCCACATTGCGTGCAAACCAGGCTCACTGCTCGAGCCACGGAGCGCTTGAGCCTAATGCAGGCTGACATGTTACAGTAAAAGTACTTTATAAAATCAATATTAAATTCACAGCCTGTGACATCCTGGGACATCTAAGATAAAGGGGAAATAAGGCGTAGGGTAAATAGTCCTGCAGCGATGTCACTCGCTCAAGGAGGGAGCCCAGTGTAGACGCAGGGGACCACAGGGAGAATTAGTGCAATGCTAGTCATGTTTTATACCAAGGTCCTGACATCAATGAAAACATTATAAAACGGCACGCAAACTCTGACAGGATGAAAAAAGAGAAGGAGCCACGTAGAGGTCGAGTGCAGTAAAGGGCAAGTCTCCGCCCGTTCAGAAGGGATACAAATGAGGGTGTATATAATTGTGTGCAAACTAAAGAATAAAAATGTAACCACTAGCGCCATGACACCGCAGCCCTGTGTGTTTATCCTTCGGAAGTTAATCTGTGTCTGATCATATTTGCTTGATAATGAGAACAGTGCACACGCTGGTTGCAAACAAACTAAAGTTTCTGGAGCATAAGGAATTAGGGTTCATTTTAGCAGAGCGTTATTTGTGTTGTGCATTTGATGGGCATTATTAAGGGTAATTTGCTATTAAGGAGACACCAGAACTTACTTTGACAATTAAAATAAATTAGCAAATACAATTTCTAAATGTGTCATAACACTGCCCAAAGTGTCAATAATATTTGTACTATAACATAAATATACTTACAAAATATCACACTATTAAGTACTTGATGTTATGTTATGTAATATAGTCAATCTTATTCATGAAAATATAATTCAATCATAAAAGTAAAGCCTTTTGTTTTTTACTTAACCAGCACACAGTGTCTGATTTTTTTCAGAACAAATTAATTCAATTATTACTGCTTGTGCTAATTCAGTTTTGAATGACAGTTCATAATTTTCCACTAAAAAAGCACTCATGCACTGCTTCCAGAGATTCTGTTTATTTATTTATCCAGCATGTTGGCATGTTAGGATACAGCAGTAGGATTATAAGCATCCTAGTTTGGCTACAGTAATTTAGTGTCCACAGAGGCAGACACAATGACAGCACCGCAGTCCGCACGCAGCTGAATGACTGAGGCTAGGAGAGTTTAATAGGTCATCAGCAAGAGAAGATATGTTGTGACAAGGACGCAAGTTGTAAAAGGTCAGAGGAGAGGATACAAGCCCCACCCGCTGCTCCCCTTCAACTCAGCAAGCTCCGCAAAACTGCCAACTTACCCAGCACAACAAAGGCAAAGTGTAAAGGTCTTTAATTAACCCTTCGCATCATCTTTATTTAATACACAGTCTTTGCTCGAAACTTGTTTTAGGAATAAATTCTGATGTTTTTAATTGGATGTGCTGGCTGGGTAATTATTTAAATATTGGGTACTCAAAAGACTAGATCTGAGAAAAAATGGGATATTTGTGTATTGGTGCACTTTATAATTTAAGCTTTAAAATGGAGCTTAATTTCACACCCAGCTGCCGACAAAATTTATCAACTCATTGAGTGACTTCATGATGAGTGACTTCAAATCTAAAAGCACAGACAGCTTATTTTAAAGGTTTAATTTTCACTAGAGAATCATTAAATTATCAATAACAAACAAGCTATTTGTTTCTCCTGTTATACCACAGACAGGCTGAAAAACGTGCAGGGAAGAGAACGAGGGAGTCGGAGTGTATGTTTAGACAGATTAACACTGGAACATGAAGATCTCCCCAGTGTTTGTGCACAGTTGTTTTGCTTTATTTTGATTCTTGCTCTTCCATGCGATAAGCACAGCTCTACATTTAGCACTCAGAAAGCAAGGCAAACTACATGTTTTATGGGTCCTAATGTAACCTAAAAGAAGATGCACCCCCCAAATGCACTCAGAGGAAAACAAGGGCAGGAAAAACAAAAATATTGACTCAATGATCTCATCGAAGCAGTGCTTTCCTGCAGAGCTGCTGCCTAACATTGTGTTGTTGGCTGTTGGCATAACTGTGTGTCATAGAAAGTTTGTTTCTACACAGATACATCACTGGCTCCTTAAAAATGAACAGAGGAATTAAATCCAGTGATGAGCCCTGTAGTTTCCTATAATGCATTTGTCTGCCTCACATTAAACAGCTGACATGCATTCTGCCATAAATGAGCAGGATATCAGAACAGACAGGCTGCCACTCTAAAATGCCTGACGTATTTAAAGTCACTACATAAATTAATGTTTTAGCAGATCATAACACATATTACCTGTGCATGTCATGTTTATCAATGTTGAAATAGTCTGCACTGCTGATGTCAATGAGTTGGATTTGGATAAATGCATTTGATTGATTGTGTAATACAATTTTGGGGAGTTGCTGCCATTTTTCCTGTTGCTTTAAACTTCACTGTGGGGGAAACAGAATGCCTGAATGAACTGACCTGAAAATCACTGCACATGAACACTGCTTTCCTGTGTATGAACAGAACTGAACTGGCTCTAATTTAGTGATACAGCTACTAAAGTACTGTGGAATGTTTCCCTTACAATAAACACAGTACAGTAATGGTATCAGATGGTAATATATGGTACTTTGATATATACATACTTGCTGTTGAATGATTATCATATTCATATAGCTTTGTACTTCAAAGTATACTAAGGTATAACCACTGTACATGTTAAGAAACATAATACATTTAGTCGGTTATTACATTTTGTGTTTCAAACAAATTTTTGTCAATTTTGTTTGACAATTATTAAAATAAAATTGTGCAAGAATATTTCTCTGTATATAATTTTTTTGTTTTACAATGTAATCACCATGAAATACATCATAAAAATAGTTTAATATGGTCCTATACGCATGTTACTTTAGTCCAAGCTTAAAATGAAACACTGATTTTTATACTGAACTAATAGACATCTGTTGGCTAAGAAATAAAATGTCTGAACATACCTAAACATTTGACTGAAGCTAAGATATATTTGCAATGATGCCAAGTAAAACAAAGCTCACTGAAATGGCAACATCACAGAGCACAATGACACTACCTTTACTTCAAATATGACCTCAAGGAGGTCTGTGTCATACTTCATCTACATACTTCATTGTTCTTGACATTTTTGGCTATACAGCCCCCAAATTCTTGTTTCCATAATTCATATGAACAGAGAACAAAAACCATTAGCTCTTAGGCACAGCATCTTGGTGAATCACTGCTCTTTCATGTCCTCTACTTTCTACGCTTAAGAAACAATCAGCACACTCTTGTACTGTATTCTCATACATTTAAACAATATTCAACCATGTTCCATTATTAACATAATTTATCTAAGCTCTGTGGTTTATACAGTATGACTAAATTTAACTATTGGTCTAAATACAAATCTAAACACTTCACTATGAATCCTTCTGCTTCATATAAATTCATGTCTTCCTCTAGACATTATCCTTCTGGACCCCATCTGAATGCACTGACTGATTTGGCACAGAAGTGTACACCCAACATCAGTGGGTTTCAGTGGCCCTTGTTAGCACCAGGACTCTCCATGCCTCTGCCTCTTTCTGTACGTATGTGTGTGTGTGTGCGCGTGTATGTGATTGTGGAGTGACAGACAGCTTGTTACCCTCAACCTGAGGCGGCGCCTCGTTAACACAGCCCTTGGAATATGGACATAATGAAAGAACCTGGCAACACATCTCACTCGGTCTATTAGCCTCTCAGTTTCCTCTCTGGGAAACTGCTCAGGGCCTCCATTCAGAGTGGCCGCACAAAGGGCCCGATTCTTTAAATGCTAGACAGGCCCACGGACAGCTGGGTAGAAAATGTCACACAGTGCGTGGAATGCCCATTATCAGACACACTCATTTGTTATCCAGGCCCTCCAAACCTTGTCAATCTCCACATCCCCCTCCCTGTCAGCCACACACACAACCTGATACCGAATTGACAAATCGAGCCTTGCGTCTGTGACAGAATATAATAAACTCGGGAAAGGGGGAGCGTCACGTCCACTCCATTCTGCCCAATCTAATTGGTTTCGACATCAAAGATGTCAGTCAACTCTAGACTCCCCTTTTAGACAGATTCACTCACTCTCCTTCTTTCTCATTATGCCAATGGTCCCATTAAAGGAGCCGTCAGTTCCCTGAGCAGGGATTTGGTGGAAGTCATAATTAGTGATTTCATTTGACAGAGCAATTCTGTCTCCATTTAGTTTTTAACACCCCCAGGCCACATTTTTCACATGTAGTTATCTCAGCCATGCTGATCAGCAAAGGTGCACCTGGTCTGAGTCCAAGCTGTCACACTTTCGCTATTGTCTTTTATACACTGTGTTCATAGACAGCCTCAGGGGTGGAGTGCGTTTGTTGAGGTTTTAACAAGGGATGTCGCTTCATTCAAAACTGGTTAATATAATATAATAAGATGTTTATTTAAATCAGATCAATAAATATTACTACATATGTAATGCATGGCATAAAAAAATAACAAAACTAAAATATTATGAAGTTCTATAAATTGAATTTTAGCTCACATGCTTGATTTATAATTTAAATACAACAAAACAGTTGATTTACCATTGCTTTGTTCACACACTTAGAGAGAACTAAAAAGCATATGCATATACAATAATGACAGTGACAGACAAATAGTGACATTTGATACATATTAGCACATAGGCAATTGTTAAATGCCAACTTTAATACATCTTGGAAGAGTCTTACAGTCAAAACCTGCCCCCTTACCTCATTTTCATTCCCTGACGAGATAAAACAGTGGCTTTTACTTGGGAAAAGCACAATAGTTAAAGAGGATGCAGAAATCTGTTTAAAGCAGAGCTTATAGACTTGATTCATCTCACTGTGTCTGAGGCCATTCCTTATATATATGTTTATTGCTCTGTGTTTACCGACTCAAAGTCCATTTTGCGGTAGGGTGAAAACCAATAATAGTAAAAGTCGAATTCTACATTTTCCCATCCAATCTTTGAAATAGGACTGTCTAACCTTCCCATTTCTTTAACACTGCAACGGCCCTAAGGTTAAAAGGATTAGTTACGGCTTTCATGGTTGAAGCCCCTCTATGAAACGATTCTGTCTCAAAGTTTAAACACTTGGCGTTTCATACAAACCTCAGTTGATTGGCAGTTTGTGTCTCTATAGCAGCTTGCCTATCCTAGAAGCATCACCACCTGCTGTTGCAAGACTGCTTAAGCTCCTGCCCCATACAATTTCACATTCACAGTAACGACGGAAAACATCAATAAATAAATAACCCAGACAAATAAATCCATAGAAATACTCATTTGAAGGTTCAATGAAATGCTTTGTGAAAGTAATATGCTGTGGATGCATTTCAAATGTAAATTATGGTATTCTGACACATTTGGTTTTCCATCTTTTCCGTCTTCATTTAGACGCTGATTCTACAGGCTCACAGCTGGACTTTTGTTTGCCACTCCACTTACCCTCTCTGCCGCTCAATTTTTTTATGTTGCCGCTCAGACGATATTCATGCGGCAGGTTGTGAGGGTTAGGCCCAAAGTTCATGTGGCAGCACTCAATGGCAAAAGCCATCCAAACACTATTACATCAATTGGTTAAGTCAATCGTGTTGGCTACGTCTGTTTGATTGGACGTTAGGCGCTATCTGTTTCCTGATCCATAATGCATTATATCCTATGAGGAGTGACATCCATTCTCCAGGCCTTGATGTTTAATTCAGTTTGTTGGCTTGAATCACAGTACCTTGTCATATGTGAATCCTGTAAGCTGTCAGAGAAGAGAGACATGATTAAAGTGTGAGCTTTATCCCAAAGACACATAGCAGCCAATGCTGATGAGCAATAATGCTTTTGTACTTTAATTCACTTTTATGGACTAAAAGTATATAAGACGATTAAAGAATATAATACTAAAATATTTCCACTGTCTACTTGTTAATTTTGAGAAAGTATGATTTGTTTTTTATTTCATCTACTTTTTACTTCTTAAAGGTGTTCCTATAGTTCAACTGGTAGAACACTGTGTTAGCAGCACAAAGGTTGTGGGTTTGATTCTAAGTAAACACACACACTGATCAAAAGCATCTGCCAAATATGTAAATGTGAACTACTTCATTTATACATGTATATGTATACATTTATAAATGAGGTTAAGATTTGTTAGTGGAGGATGTGTAACAGCTGCGTGCTGTTGCTGCTATCTGCGTGCTGTTTGTAGGGATAGCTGGAAGTCAGTGTCAAGGTTGACCAGCCTCTGACATTTCCTGTCAATCACAAGTGCTGTATAAAGTGCTTAAGTGACACATGACACTTCACAGCTTCTCTACTTACACTGGTACTTTAGTGCTAACAGGCTTTCACATATGAGAGCCAAAATATTTACAAATATTTCGTGGATCAAGACATGATGGACACAAACAAGAAATCGTAAGCCTTCACTCATGCACTCAATTAAGCGTTATGTCATACATTAGTATATTTGAAGGATTTATGGATTATCTTGAATCAGGTTTATATATAATCTGATCACATTGAGTTAACAGGTCGCTCATTACTGTAATCCCTGAGGATTTATTTCGTTTAGACAGAAACAAACAGGTTCAGCCAATCCAAACACTGAGTGACAGGCTAAATATAATTCATAGAACATCTAACTATATCCAGCACAGTGACCACTTTCCAGTAGAAAATAACTGACCATTAAACTAATCCAACTAATCCAGCTATCTCCAAACAAGATCTTGAGCCAAGAGACAAATCCTATCACTACTGGGCATTTGCTTCTTTCATGACCACTTTATCCCTGTCCGTTCATCCTGCAAACCTCAGTCACGCAATTCTGCTTGCCGTCTGGAGGAAATCCTGAGGGCTGCTAACACGTACAAATTGTTTTTCCACATGCAGGCATACATATCAGAGCACCCACATCCAGCACAGTGAGATGGATGTCCACTCGTAAATTGTTGTGATTCTTTATGTGTGTTGTAAATGCAAACAGGAGATCAGACTGCTATTAACAGAGTGAGCTGTAGAAAATAAAACCGAGACTCAGATATTTATACAAATGTTGTAGAGACGCCAGATCAAAGCATCACTGCATTATATTGTTATTATTATAAGTTATATTATACAGTGTCTAAAACATATTAAAGTATCACTTTCGTTTAGTCTTCAAAGAACATAAATCTGTGAGAATGATATTTTCAGTTGTCACAAAAGTCAAGATCAGATGTCAAATCAAAGCATGCCTCTAAAACAGGTTTTCTACCTAGCAAGGTTAGGTACACAGCGCCCCCTAGCTGAAAGTGTAGCGGTACAACTCTAAATATCTAAGTATTCCTCTAACAAAAGTTTTCAAACACTTTCATTCTTTTAAACATCAAAGAGTTTTAAAACTCTTGAAAGTGTCGATGCAGTGTGGAATAATAGTAATTTTATTCATATTTTGTTTGATTTAATTATCTTTGATTTCAGTGTTTTGAAGGTATGCGTCTATCATCACATGCTATTCCTGATCATGCCTGTAGATGGCAGTGCTCAATAAAGTTTCATCCGCAGGCCCCTCACTGAGGGCCGTGCTTCAATTCCAGCCTGTTTCTGCAGGAGAAACCTAATTATACACATTCCTTTTGAAACCACATCTCTTGACACATTAATGTATCATCAAAATATTTTTCGCTCATTAATATGACTTGTTTGTGCTACTGCTTACTAATATCTTGTGTTGTTAACATGCCTATTAGAAAAGGCATTTGGATTAAATTTGATTTTACATAAGGCAAAACTCGCTTGTCAATTAGCCTGTGACTGCATAGGTGTTTTCGACAAATAAAAACAACTTAACAAACACGCCGCTACAGCATGCGAGGCTGATTCAGAAGAAAGTCATTCGTTTTAAGAAAAAGTGAATTTGCACCGTTTGAATGCGTTGAATTGGCGAAATTAATGTTTTGGAGGACTTTCCGGTTTTGTTATTTTCTTACCTTTTATTATGGCGACCCGGTGACTGGAGGGCAATGAAAGACGTTGCAAAGAAGCGGGAAAGAGTGAACGCGAGAAGGGCGGGAACTGTGAGGGGGAAACGAGAATCGCTAATTTAAAGAGGGAAAAAGGGTCTGTGAACTAGCTGTTGAAGATAACATAAAATACAGTCTTTGGTTGTTGACTTTCAGAGACAAGACATGTGAAACAGCGTGACGTGTAAGATTCATACTTTTACACTCATTTTATGGATGAACGGCACATTAGCTTTGGCAATTACTTTGTTCTTGGTGGTTCATATAGGCCTACTGTTTGATGTGTTGTCTACATGACTAAAGCATAGTTTCTCTGCCCTCGACGAGGTGTATTTTGTTAATAGAGGCATTTATAGATAATTATAATTGTTATAGACTAAGCCAAAGCTATAGACCTTTCATTGTATGTCAAAAAACGTCACCATAGCAACATTGCAAAACATCTTCAACTGCTGTCTGCAAGGTAACGCTGATTATTACACACACACGAACACACACGCTATCTTGCAAAGGTTTGTTTCTGTTGAGATTTGTTGTAGGTCCTCTCCTGTGTTGTTTTGCAGTAGCACATTTTACCGCATTGTTTGTCTCACTCATTGTCATCATGCTCGCAGATGCTGTGCAGTGTGTTTGTGTGTGCACGAGTGTGAGTGTGTGTTATTTACGTTTTTTAACTGTTGTCTGAGCACTCTGAAACAAAGTGTGATTTGATGGACAGTTGTTTGTCCACATTAGAAAACAACACTGCTTGTTTTCCATGATCTCCCCCATCATTTTTAAACGGCTGCCTTCATTACACGAAGCCTAAGGGAAAAATCAGCTGAATCCTTCAGTGTTTACTGATTTACATTGTATAAGTCTAAGCCAAACAAAGGACCAAATAGCTGCTAGTAAAGACGTTTATTTCTTTTAAAATACACTTTAAAAGGTAGAAAGATTGATGTAAGGCATGGCGCATTTACAGCGACATGAGAGTATGTTTGTGTGAATGATTGTGTGTCTGTGTGTGTGTGTGTGTGTGTGTGTGTCTGTGTTGGAAGAGAGATCCCACTGTGCTAAATGACCTGTGACTGAAGTCTTTCATGTCAACCCTATGATTCATGCTGAGTCTCAACGTCACAGTGCACACACATGCTCAAAACGAAGACTTCCTACCGACGCCATACTCCGGCCTACGAGGGCATACGCGCACTCCTACACATGCACGCAAGCTGAGCGCCCATCAGAAATATTGTGATTCAGTAATGCAGCTCACAGACATTTCCCTCAATGCATACAATTCGAATTCAGCACAAACGTTTAAGGAAGTCCTGCGACGCCTTGAAAGAAATGATTACTATTTTGTTTCACCTCCAGTGTTTTGTTTTATTGGTACGGAAAGTGAAGGCGGACTCCAAACAAACAAACAGCAAAGGTGAAAAAAGATTAGATTGCCAACAAGCCTCAGAGTGAGAAATAAGACACGTGACTGGTTAATCCTCGCTGACACGATAAACCTGAATAAACACAACATCACAAATTCTTTGTACTCTCGTTTACATCAAACAGAAGAGTGTTGCCAAATTCTGCTTTATTAAGGTACGCTCCACTTCTGCATTAAACAGCAACATGTATTTTTTTATTTAGTCCCCTTTCCTCTTCTCTCACCATCTGTTAAATCATGGGGGAAAGGGGGAAAAGTTGGGAATTAACAAGTTTCCACATGTTGCAGGTGAAAGTGGCACAATTTTTAATTATACCTGGACTCGACTAATTCCAAATACTTAATATAACAAATGGCAAATCAGCTCCTGACTGCTCCCTGGATAATTGGGACTCGTTGTACTCAGAGTTTCTTTAGCGTCTGCTACATTAATTAACGCTGCAATGAACTCAGCCACAATATGTTCTGTATTTGTTCAAATTGATTCCCCTGGTAGCGTCTGTGAAAGGTGGGAAAGCGCAGGACTATGAGGCACCAACCTGAGCTTCATTAGTTCAGCTCACAACCCACTCGGCCTGCCACTACTCCTGTTGAGCTCTCTAACTTAAATATACAGTACACGTCTGTGCTGAATGTTGCAGTGCTGTATAGATCAGGCTCTGCTTTCCCAACTGGCTCAGTGGATTAAGTGGCACAGCTAATGTGCTTGTAAATGAGATGGCAAGTGATTTGGATTAGAGAGTATGTTGCTTCTGCTCTCTAGGACAAAGATATGTAACAAAAAATGCAAAGTGTAATCTAAGAGTATTATGGTAGTGGGGCAAATATTGCATGTTATTGAGTCTTATTCAGTTTTCCTTCTTTGCACTGAATTCTAAAATACATGCTAATCTTTGTCTCTAATATATGAAAATAAAAACCAGTGTGCTTGCTTTTGGACAGGCGAGCAAAAATATTAAAGGATTTAATTATGCATGATCATTGAACAATTCCTTAAAATCAAATCTTTCTAAAGTCGGTACAGAATGGATCTGTAATGGAGATGAACAGACACCTCGATGTTGGTTAAAAAACATTTGTTCATTGGTTATTACAGGAATTCTTCTCTTGAGTGTTTCTTTTGAATGTCTTGTTACTGTTTGGTTTTCAAGACAGGAAAATAAAACAGTTCGTTGGATATTTACCCATCCCCCAATTTTTTTTTCTCTTTCTTAATCAATTAATTTCATCATCCTTCCTTGTACTCTCTCTCTCTCTCTCTCTCACACACACACACACACACACACACACACACACACACACACACACACACACCTAGAATAATTATCCAGACCTGTGGTTGAGATTGTCCTTCTGTCTACCAGCAATGTCTACATTAATGTCCTTTCTTTCCCTCCTCTGGAGCCTCTTTACCTTTTTTGGATTAATTTCAGTTCACCATTCTTTCTTGTTCTCTCTCTAAGAGGATTGCACAGAGAACGCTGTTGTACGCCCACACACAAAATCTCCTGTCTCCACCCTTACGTGTTACAATGAGAGATAATGGTTAAGAGACAGGATTTCGAAAATGAATGGCTTTATATTCCATAAACACATTAAAATGAGTTCTCTTTGTGTGTGTGTGTGTGCGCGTGCATCTATATGGGGAAATGTGATGAAAGGGTATGTGAAACAGAAAATAGAGTGAGAGGGAGGGAAAACAAGAAGAACTACTTTGTGTCTGAGTGTATTATTAAGGTTTGTGTTTTCAAAAGTTTGTGATTAAGCCCAGAATATACCAAAATGCTACCAACAGTATCTCATCTTTACATGTTTGTCATGTTTCTAATTTTCATAAATGTCACATTCCTCTAATTCCACTAATTTATTTTGTCAGTTATCTTATTTTTTTGCTATGGCGTAATAACACTGATGTTTCAGAGCTTTTGATTTCTTGATTGTCAAGAATGTGGTAGTCTCAGCATTTTCTATGATGCTTTGGCACATTATTTAATAGAAATTCTGCAACTATACATTTCCTGACACCTAATTTGCTGAATTTCAAAACACAATTATTGCATAATAGTAAAACAACAAGAGCATTATGGGATGAAAACAATAACACTATAGGTCTCAATGTAGTTTATGTAAGGCTGATGAAAAGACTATGATGTTTGTTCAAATTAGCAAGCCACAAGCTTATTTGAAGAAAATGTTTTTAGTGATGTCATATGCAGATGTAAAGTGGTTTATGAATGTTTCCAAAAGCAGTCAAATTGTAGGAATGTCACTGCAGATGAAGCAGGTGCTCATATCTGACACTATTTGTATGCTACCTTGCTACTTGAAGTCTGTGGGTTGTTCACAACTTTCAAAACAATTCACATAGCAAACAATAATACTTTATGATATGAGCAATATATACAGTGTATTTGTCACAGCACTTCCTGTCATCTTTACCTGATTTTGTCAAATTTTCAGAGTCTTAAGATGCAACATGATTATTTAAATTAGAAATGAAGCTTGAAGCAGCTGAAAAATGTAACAACGCTGCAGGTTATACCTTTGATTTAAGGCAGCAATTTAAGCTCTGTTTTATTTGGATGATTTGTTAATGGTGATTTATTCTGACAGCATACATTTAAGTTAGAAGAGAAGTCTTCTTTTTTTGCTTTAGGTTGGAAGATTTAGTGATCACACACATTTATCCAGTCGGCCAAACAAGATTAAGTTACCAACAAAAATTACCTAAATACAAGGATACTTAAAGGGTCAATATCTAAACAGTGATTGTCGTCATCACCTATTATAAAATGAAGCTTGTAAAAGCTGTAAAACCTGCTTTGTTTGGAAAACAACTAAAGTAGTGTCATGCTATTGGAGTATTGTAGTAGCATCACTACTTTTATTTACTCTCTAGAATGCTAGGCTATTTGCTGTAAATTCATATATTTTGCTAATTATGGTAGACCTCCATCAGAGCATTTTTATAATATATGTATTTAAAAATGTTAGTAGCTTGAGTCCTGGTGCAACTTGACTTAATAGACAAATTTGCCTTTAAAGTGATGTGTCTGTGGGAGTGTCCTGATAATAATAGTACTTATTACAGCCATTAAGACAACAAGACTCCGCCCTGATATATATGTAAAGGCATCTGGAGAATCCCAGAATATATGTGTGAAAGTGTATTAGTAGCATAGGGGTGTCGGCGAAAACACGGCAGAAGACAGATAGTCAAAATATGACTGAGGAACACAGTGTGTTCCACATAATTCCCTCTCTGAGATGTTTCTCTCTCTCTATCTATCACATGCTGTCTCACCCAGTTGTAAGGCTGCTTTTCTGGTGACGTGCAGTATGTGTGAGGCATATGTTACACAAACATTGTCAGCATACCACCATTTTATTGGTAAACAACAAAACTCAGTTTGGTCAATAAATGATCCGTGGGCGTGCCACCGAACTCAGGAAAGCCTCCGCAATCCCTCAGGATTGCCCTGCTGCTTTTGCGTCTTTTGTTCAGAAATTCTTCAATAAATAACTACTCTTTAATGAGCCTCTTTTTGGCGGCAATGCGTTTCCAGACATTTGCAGCCAAATGTCTTTTGTTATTTACAGCAGCTATTTTCATGCACGCCTGGCGTCGTGGATGTAAAATAACAGTAATTGCTGGATCGTTTGCAGGTTGTTTAGCTTGTGTACCGAGCCAGATGAGAACAGTTAATGAGCACAGCTTCCAGCGGCAATTAGTGAAGCAGTCGTGTACATCACAGATGATTTGCAATTAGCTAGCTACATATTATATACACTATGCCAGGAGTGCGCAAGGAGCTTTGGTGTGTTTGTTGGGGGTGTGGGGGGTCCGACTGGCAGGGGAGAAAGCTGTATGGAGAGATGAAGGGGACACAGGACAAGATGGTAGCGAATATTCACACCTATTCCTCATGGGAGACCTGTGCTTGAGAAAATTAGTCCCCTCCCACTTTTCTGCTTTACAGTATGTTAATTGCAATAATGGACTGAATCAGAGACAAATATTATTCTTGGTTGTGTTGTAATGTAAGGGCTACCAAGCTAGGAAAGATACAGTAATATTGCATGTATGCTAACAGCAGAGCGCAAAGGAAATGTCAAATACGAATGCCGTTTGGTTAGGTCATTATTATAACAGCAATTTATCAGTATTAAAAATGCCTCCATAAGATAATAACGCTATACTTCCATATTCAACAGAATGTGATTTTCTGTTCAAGAAATGGCATGTATTGTACATGCACATGGTGTGTTATGTGGACGTGTTCTACATCAATTTGTTCTGTGATAAAACATGGAGATGTATTCAGTCTCCTATAGAAAGCACATATATGTAAAGGCAACCAGTGTGTTCACGGTTTATAATAGTGCCGCACAAAGGAGGGGGCGGGAAATCACTTTGGAGGCTGTTTCGTGGGTGACATCATACAGCACCCTCTGTGATATCTGGTAAGACTGTCAGGTCCTCTGATAGACATGCCAGATGGCTATGTGTGTGTTTGATGGAGTGTGTGTATGTGTGTGGGGATTATTTCATTGTTGTTACACTCCAGGATAGCAGCAACGTTGACACCTTTTAGCTGTAAAAGTTCAAACCTTTAAAACATTAACATATTAGGGAAAATGATGCAACAAAATATCAGCACAAAGACCAGCAGCTTTAGTGTGCAGAGACTTTTTTATCTAATGGAAGATTTTCTCTACAGACAGTTTGGTATTACAAGCATGTAACTTATATATTTTATGGCACTACGCATCTTTGGGGCACACAAAGCGTATTGTTGTTATGTTTATACCACATTTTGCTGTCATTTCGCTGTGTGACCTTTTCATTATTTATAAGCTGAAACATAACATTCATCCTTTTTTGAGAAATCGGTGCAAATTTTCTCGTGGTATCTTAAATATAGCCTAGCAGCTAGCAGAGACATTGAGAAGAATATCATATTAAGGTCAGAAATCTATTTTCTCCATTGAGGCATCTAGTGTATGTTTGCAGTACATGGGAAAAATATGATGTATATGTTTCTCTATAAATGTTAATGAAAACAAGCTTAGTGTTTTCAAGATCAGACTGAATTCCAGTTTCTGACAGAAAACATATTGCTGTTTATTTGCCTGATGGTGCAGAGGACAGCAGAAATTGAACTTGTGGTTTGTGTTAGGCATGTAAATACAGTCTCATATCTCCATGACAGGTCCTGTCAAAATGGCCACTGGGTGACAGACTTTTTGGCAAATTTAGCTTAATTAGACCCCCAAATATGACACTGCAAGATGCACATGCAGCTATGAGAAAGGATATGAGAAAGAAAACAGCATATATAAGATGATCTGACTTTGCAGTATCAGACAACTATACCTCCTAAACATATACGTCAGCATTGCACTTCAAGGTTTTATACATCCCACTCATAAACAGCTCATTATATAGCAGAAACAGATCAACAGGCCACTTCTTCTGCCCCCAAACAGCTCATTTTCCACCCACAAACATTATCTTTAGCGTGTGACATCAGCAAAGGTTTCATTCTGTAGCAGCTGAGCACATCAGCATATAAAAACCAGAGTGTTTATATTTACTTAAAATGAATGAAAAATTACTGTAAACATCACTATTGTAAGATAATGGTAAGAATGAAGAAAATCAGTACAGTATTTTTAATTAATCATTTAAGCCAGTGGTCATTTTTAACACATACACTGGCCCTTTAAACGAATCAGATCTTTAATCATATATTTATTTTAGCAAATTAATAATCCTACTTAAATTGTTGCTTTTTGTGATATTTTCAATTGTATTGACCAAAACTAACAAATATTATTATTATTAAAGAAAAACATCCCATATTAATGGATCATTAAAGATTACAAGACATTCCAAAGGGGTTAGAGTTGCATAAAAACAAATGCTTAAATTAGGAAAAGAGTACCAAACTTTATACAAGTGTTGTGGATGTCCCAGTGAGCACAGTTGGTTTAATTATAATAAGACAAACCATATTTAACAAGCCAGACATTAAACAGAAAAGGCTCAAAACTATTTGTAGAGTGAGAGAAGCCACAAAGGGGCCTGCAATCACTTTCGGAAACTGTAGAGTTCAGTAGCTGAGAATGGAGTAAATGTGCACCAGTCCACTATATAAATGTTCTGCTTACACTAGCATATATTGTATGACTGTGCCACAAAAGAAGCCTTTACTCAAAAAGTCCTATTTGAATGCGGACCCAGTTGTGATGTGCTTTTTAGCCAATATTAAAAATGATACGTGTGAGGCAAATCCAACACTAGACTAGTCACATCTCAGAAAACATATACTAAAGCATCGTGGCACATCAAGGTGCTACTTCTCTTTAGACTGTGGTTCCTTGAGAAGACAAACTAATACAAAATACAAACAAAATTCTACTAGGAAACCTGATTTAGTCTGATAAATAATAATAATAATGTGTGAGAATTTATTTTCAAGATAATAACACTGCAGTACTAACAGGGCTAAATTAACATGTGGTTGCATGAAGAAATGGTAAACATTCTGTAAAATCACAGTATGCAGACAACACCCAGTTAACATGAGCAAACTGTGACAAATTTGTGTTGAAGAATGACCTAAAACATCTGAATAGTGTGTGAACATGCCTCAAAAGACATGGCAATATTGTTGCATAAAATGGCTTTATAAAATAATAAAATGTGGAACATTTGGTTATTTTTTGTCAAGAATGCTTTCTGACATTTCTGTTACCTTACAAAAATGTGAGTTATAGAGTTTTGAAATAAAATGGCACAGGTCAAAAAAATTTTAATCTTGGAAATATGATACAGTACAGAGAGAGAATTACTTAGCATACTTTGTAGGGCACTATATGTGGCCTATAGACATTCTGTGACAAAATATTGTGACAGAAACGCCTCTGGAGAGCAGGTACAAATGAAACACTTTTAAAATATGCTTCTTTTATATTCATGCATTTTTATTAGGCGCAGCCGCAAGTTATTGGCTAAAGGTCTGAATAGTTTTACAAGACACTGTATAATTACAACATCTGTGGCCT
Organism: Chromobotia macracanthus; assembly: GCA_036877525.1. Lineage (NCBI taxonomy): Eukaryota > Metazoa > Chordata > Actinopteri > Cypriniformes > Botiidae > Chromobotia > Chromobotia macracanthus. The sequence continues at coordinate 1,508,302 of JAZGTH010000060.1, read as the reverse complement.
AACATTCAGTCAATAAAGCTGTTTTTGTATGCCAGTGCAAGGCATGACCAACTTATAACCTAAACAAACAACTCCATACACTTGCACTAAAGAGCATGACTTGTTAAGGGACCACAAAGAGAAAGGACAGAGCATGGGTGTTCAATTTACAGGTTTGAAACTGTAGATTAATGCAGCCTCCCGGGAGTCTATTATCAAGTGTACTCATACATGCAACAGTGACCGCCATCCGCCCTAAATCCAGCCACACCCTGTACCCAATTAGGCCTGTCCCTGGCGACTGGGCAAGGGGAGGGCCTGCTGAGGTCTGCCCTGTGCTAACGAGATGGGTGACAACCGAGTCATTAGCGGCCTGTGACTGTAGAACTAGTGATATGAGCCATTAGGGCACGATATCCATCCTATTCAAGTCCCAGCTGAACGCAGGCTTTGCTACCACAGTCCCTGCCTGCCTCCACAAGCCAATTAAAGTTGTTATTGGGAGACACAAAATAATTAAAGGTGCACTTTGTTGTTTTTTATTTGGGGTGCTGAGGGACCGCCCCTGGCAGTGTTGCAATATGTTTTCTGATGTTTGCTTTTCAATTTCCCAGTTAATTTCCCAGCAAAACGAAGAAGCAATTTCTCATGTGAGGGTGTTGTAATCATGATGACTATTTACATACTGTCACAGTCATGTTTCGTCACAATGTTATAAAGATTAAACAATTGTTGCAACTGTTGATACACAAAAATGTAACAAGGAGGAGTAGCAATATTTTCTAAGGCTCTTACACAACTTCATGTGTATGTATGTATAGATATATATAGACGTTTTGCTTTTATCTAACAAAACAATTATACAAATGTTTAACATACTTATTATTACATTTAAGACAAACAGATTATTGCAATATTTATTTGCCTTCTATAATAAGAAAAAATCAAATAGGTAAATAACTGTTAAAATATTAATTGTATATACAATTATATTGGTATTTTGAAATATGTAAAAATTTGTTTGGTTAGGTTTAAAATTGTTTAAAAATATTAACATGCTTCTCATTATGTTTCATATATAAACAGTTTTTGAAAACATTTTTGGAATTGTTTCTGCAGTATAATAGTCATGTGTAAGTCATACATCAGTGTTTTGCAAGTACATTTTTTGTTCAACGTTCAAAATGTATACTCTCTTTTTCAAAGCACACCACTCGGGTTCTGCCGTGCATGAATTATAATTCTTATAGATTTACTCTGCAGAGGGCTCTGTGACTCTACATCTGCGTCTCACAGTAAACTTGTTTGTGAGCACATTTTCACCAGACGATTCCCAAGGCCTCAAATTATAAGTCCCATAAGCTCCATATGTAGACATAAGACAGAACAACAGGGAGATACACAACACATGCAAAACATACAGAATACACAAAAACAAACATGCATATGAATACACACATACATCGCAAACAACTCACAACACATCATCACACTTAATGCACCTACACAGAATACACCAAATACGAAACAAAAAATAATCAAAACCAAATGGACGTTTTATGTAAAACAACAACTTTCAAGAAAGGAATTCAGTCACCACTAGAAACAGAAACCACTTTACTAAAACTGTCACTATACTAAATAAAGGTTGAACAAGGAGCTGGCAACATTGAGGTCATGAGTTTGATTGCCATAGAATGCATATACAGATATAATGTAATATTAAATTGACTGTAGGTTGCTTTATCTAAAAGTGTCAGCCAAATGCATAAATGTAACAAATAATAGACTAAACAGAATATTTCAAGGGCATATATTTACTTCACCTGGAAATCCTTTACATGAGTCAATATGACTCAGTTAAATGCTTCACAACACAATAGACTGAATATGTGCAGGCCCAACCCAAAACACTTTACTTCACACATCTATCGGGGTATTGGCATTTACATACCCTGTTATATATGCTTCCTATTGTTACTTGAATTTCACCCAGCAAAACTACAACATTCTAAACAGGACCTTTTTGCAAAGTCCTCAGATGTGTCATTACAGAAAAGGCGTCTTCGCTGTGGGGATTTAAATCGCTGCCAAAGTCACAATCACAATGAATATAAAACAAACAGAATCAGCCAAAAACATGAAGACTTTTTGCTCAAGTAGGCTCTCCAGATATTTAATATGTGTCCCTGCTGACCACATACTAAATAAACAAGAAAGTTTGTACTGGAACGAATTATTGCCAATCTCATTCATAATATTAACACCCATCCCCCCAACTCCAAATGGTTTATTCTATGAAATAAATGTAATCCTGTAGTTCAACTGGTAGAGCATGGTGCTAGCTGCTAGCACGGCAAGCTAATTGGTCGGATTCTTGGGGACTGTGCGTGTTTAGTAAATGTACAGTTTGAATGCACTGTACTTTTGATAAAAATGTAATGTAAATGTTAAATGCATACATGTAATTGAAGAAAAAAGAAACTTGCATTACCCTGCAAATATTACACACTTTGATGGAAAACCATGCATCAAATTCTAAATAATTTGAATTGTAAGATTTTTGTTAGCTTTGAAGATGACTACAGAAAAGATAATAAATGAGAACAAAAGGTCAGTGAATAAACAGATGAATGAAATTGAGCATGCAGAGAGGACGCAGTGGCTGAAGAGGTCCACTAAAGATTGATGGGTGGCTCTTGTGAAACAATGGTTTCACATCAGACATGCTTATTTCCCTTTGATGCGCCCATTTTAACCCTTTGATAGCCAAAATGAGTTCATTTGGATCTGTGTGCATCATATATTTACAGGATCTTAGATGATTAGGTGATTTGCTATTGTATGTTATGGAGATAAACATTCAGTTCAGAGATTTGATGTAGACAAGCAGCCTGGTCATGTGATCATCATATATTTACAAGGTGATTAAGTGATTTGCCATTGTATGTTATGGAGATAAACATATTATTCTGAGATTTGATATAGACAGACAGTTTGATCATGTAATCAAAGCAGCAAGGCTAAACGTGTTTGTAAAAGGAATAAAATGTTTGTTTTTGAAAGGTTTGTGCATGGCATGTGACAAACTCTTACAATACAAAATCAGAAACAGACAGAAATATACTGCAAAAATTATTTCTGTGCAATGAAAAATAAATTTGCTGGAAATGTTCTGTAATATTCAGTTAGACTTTACGACACACATCTTTAACCAAACCAAACAGAAACCAAATCACAATATTCAGGCCCCCAAGATGCTACACCTGACACCAGCAGTATCAGTCAGACCTCCATGTCACAAAAAGGCTTGATGGAGCAGTCACTCCACTCTCCATAATTATAAATATAGACATTTTGCCTGTCAGTCAGATCAGCATTGAGGATGTAATGGGCGTTGAGTTAATTGCTGAGTGAGCCGCAGCAAGAGAAAGAGAGAGAGAACGAGGTACTAAAGTGAAAACTGTCATTTCTGCCAAGCCCCTAATCATTTATTCTCCATTTTCGACCATGTTACTAAAACTCTTTCCTACTTATTACATAAATTGCAATTAGAATTCATCATGACATGCGGCTGGGGGTCCTGACCTGTAATGACTCCTAACACAGAGAAACCTTATTATCTGTCAAGAGGTGCTTTGGCATATGCCAGTGACTGGCAGCGTTTCTCGCTCTTTCTGTGTGACACGCTCAGATAATCTTTTGACTTCCTGTCTTCTGTAATTTAGACTTATTTCAGGAAGATTATTTTACAGGCCTGTGAGTGGAATAATTTTAGCTCCTTTTGTCAAATGAGAAATCACACGTCACAAAAAGTCTACAGAATCAAACAAGAATCCATGCGCACAGAAAGGTCAGTCACCTGAAACATACCCAGTATGTGTGATGTTTGTGTCCCCTTAACCAATGTACTGCTGCAGTTGATCCTTGTTTTGTATTTCACAAAGTCCCAAAGAAGGCAGAATTACGCATATTTTTTACAAACAACACGCAAGGGAAACAAAATTCTGGAAAGCCTTTTTGAGATACAGAAAGAGATAATGAAGAACTATTACCTTTTAGTTAACTTTTCTTTACTTACATGCCATTAACTCTGGTAACAAAAGATTAGTGTGCAGGCAGTTTGTTATCCACCGGATATATATATATATATATGACTTTTTATTCAATTGAAAAGTAACCCTGAGGGATCTGTAAACCTGTGACTCAGTACAGTTAGCTTGGAAATTTCACTTACTCTCTAGTCCCATTTAAAGCATTACAAACCACTGCTGCCTCTTGTGTTCATTTAAAGAACTGTTTCATTGTACTGCTTATTTTTGCAAATAAATAAAATAGAAAAACAATTGTTACCTAAACTAACAGCACTAATATCAGGATTTTTGTCAAGGCGCTACCAGTACAGCCTTATGACCTTCACTGTTTTGAAATAAGTTCACAATTATAAATGCTGCCACGATGGCCACATCACTAGTTTGGGGAAATATTTCTATGTGGCTCTAATTTAACCTAAAATAAGCAGTCCTTTTATTGATTCCTCTAATTGAATAGAGTAATATTGGTGGCCTTCTGTATATTACTACAGCAGTGATCAGCACACAGTTGCACTATGCGTGGGAGGCGAGCATCAGCTGGCCTCTCTCCTAGCAACTACAAGTCCTTGAGCCCTTCTGTTTAGAAAATGCCGGCACACACAGAGGTACATGAACACAGTTGGCCCACTCAAACCTGGTCAGAGTTATTTTCATTGTCATGCGTAAGTTTTAACCTAAAAAAGGCATTTAACAAGCCACTCAACTTGTCTGGGTAAAGATAAAGGTGTCCTAATTCGCATCCTTCTGAACTATTTATTCTATGCCATTTTGTAGTATAAATAGTGCGAGTATTAGTGTGGAATGTTGGACACTTTGGTCTCTACACAGAAAATTGGGTGGGGCTAACAGAAAATGGGGCAGGGCTAACACTGTTTAAATAGTCTTTTGTGATGACACTACCCTTCTAAAATACATGCATACATTAGTAGCTAAATGCATATATATATATATATATATATATATATATATGCATTAATATGCATATATGTGTAGTACATATGCATGTGTAGTACATCATTTCAAATGCAACATATGACTTGTCCTTAATGTAATTAATGTAAATACTGGGCTGCACTGGAGACAAAGGGCTTTCTTATGAAAGCATTAAATGTTCTCTAATTCCTTTAGCTACATGAGCTATCTGCATTGTCACCTATTAAAAAATATTATGTATGGACACCTCTTACAAAACCTCACCATCTGGGAACCCCATAGCCCTTTAAATTTAGTTTTAATAGCTGTTTTCTTTTAAGCACTGTACTTACTACAGTTGTTAGTGGTGCTTTCTGTGACAAGTGTCGCCATTACTATTGCTTATACTTAGGGATTTGAATAAACTTCTAGTGAATAATATTATGAGTTTGGCTTGTAACATCACAATCCATAAACTTACACTGAATGAAGAGCCTGAGTCATATCTAGGGGCCAGAATATATCTGAATTATAGAGACTTCAAGATGGGCTATTTTCACTTGGTCCAGTAAGCAACTACACAGAACATACTTGGCATATCCTAACAGCCATTTTGAACACCTTACCAACAACATAGCCAACACGGTGCCAACTACCACCAACAGCATTTATCTGGTTATTATAATATAGACTGTTTATGGTAACTTAGTATTATACACTGATGTAATATAAACCCAACAGAAAGAGTCGTAAAGCAGAATCTATTACATCCCAAAATGTATTTATAAGAGTTTTACAGCAGCAATTCTGTAAAACAGTTTCTACTAAGTATTTTAGTAGAAACTATGGTTGCCATGGTAAATTGTCCTATGGGCACAGACACACATAAAGTGGAAAAAAACATAACAGCTACATTTCAGAAAGAAAAGTATTAATCCATAGCACAGAAACTTTCACATTCATATCCCTGTTCGCCATTGCAGCATCATCTGTGCGTCTGTGAAGGAAATAGCCAGGAGGCGGTGTCTTATCAGACCCAAACATTAAACATATCTGACGTCTATATCTCCATCATCATCATCGCCTCTCAATGTCCAAATAACTTGAATTTTCGTGCATCTTTTATGGTATCGTGTTTACTTAACATTCGCGTTTTTCGTCTCGTCGTTTACCCTTCGCGTCTTTAGGGATCTGAAGTTTGGCTCAGTTTGCGCAACCGGTGTGTGAACTCGTCGCGGCACATTGACCGATCCGACAGTCCAATCTGATCGCTGTCCAGACGTAATTGTTTTGACACCAGGGAATTCATATGAGCGTGCCTCCGGTAATCCGACCGCCGAGCCCCCTCCCGGGGTCGCAAGGCATTTCTTTCCAAATCCAGATCGGGTTAAGCCGGGAACCCGTCCTGCTGGACTCCGGCGAGTTTAGCCTGGCGCAGGTCCGAGAGATGGCATGCTCCATCGTGGACCAGAAGGTAACACTTTCCATATTCCTCATGTTTCATTCATTGTTATTCACGTTATAAATATCATAGCTGTCTGTCGTAAATAATGGAAGAAGTTATGGTAAGAAGTTAGGAAATAACTTATTTGTTACTTGTACAAATTTGGCAATGATGAGTTTTCCAGCCACCATTTTTTTCTGTACAGACTCACAGATTTCTAAGTTACCATGAACTTGAGTGCTTAATTTAAATACTGGCATTTGTGGCATTATAGACAGATTTATTTATGATATTAAAATGTTCTTAAATAATTGCCAACCTGTTGTGTTTTTATTATGCTATGTTTGATAAATCTATTTAAATAGTCTATTGGCTGTTGGTTTGTATTGAGACAAACATGCTTACAAATATTCTGAAAAAGAGCCATCAAATGTCAGTGACTTTAAATAATGGTAACAGACAGTAGAAATGAAACGTTAGGCAGCAGAAACACACTGGATGTGAAGCTTCATTAAGGGCTTTTTTCATTGTATTTTCCACTGACAGTGATGACGACACATGCTGACGTTGGCTACTTATTGAACAGCACACAGCACAGTTTACTGCAGGCCTGTCTCTCATACTGTATTGCATTATTCCAAGTGTCCAGTCATGGCCCTAGGTTTTTATTACTTTCTTTTGTTTGTTGATATTTAGAATTACATCAAATGAAAGTAAAGGGATTATTGTGGCTCATTTGATAAATTGTTTCATCTGGTGTGGCCTTGAACTTCAACCTGTACCTTTTTCATTGACACCCGAAAGCATTTTAAAGACTCTTCTGTTTGGATAAATAGAGTTATGTATAGGATATGTATAGAAATTAATCAACATATTGTAGCCTTCATTGTTCCTATGAAGTACCATGTTTTTGTCATAAAATGTACTAAAGTGGTACTTCTTTGACAAATAAAAACTACACGCTTTAAGTATCTGAATATAAGCAGCGACAATAAAATTGAATTTAGTTGTAGATAAAAACAGTCAGATTCATATTTCTGATCACATTTAGAATTGTGTATTCATTCTGTAAAATTGTGTAGATATTTAAAGTTGCATCAAGATTCATTTTTATGAAGAAGTTTATGTGCGTCTATTATTTTGGCAGAACAGTCTAGCAGTGATGTCTACGACTCCCAACAATCACTTTGCTACATGTACATTAAGATTTCTATTACTTTCTCTGTGTTTTCTGTCTTCTCGTCTTTTTGTCCCAGCATCCCAGTAGTTTAGATGGTTTGGGACCACTCAAACATTGAGCCATGTCATTCCACCCACAGACAGAGATCCACCTGACAATCTTTCTATTTACCTCTAATGCTGAACAGACCAGCACATGAACTCACAAATACTTAATAAAGTTTTACAAGTCTTTTGTGTAGATTCATATTCTTATAAACAGCATAACACTATGATAACACAACACACAGACTGTCACCACCCCTTGAACACACCTAAACACCTAAAAAGGCATATCCACACTGTTATAAATATCTTTTGGCAAAATGCAGTTTTTGTTTTGTAAGCACCTGTGCTGTGACACATCAGTTGAATGTTACTAGTTCTTTCCATAAATATTACTCACTGTACGCGTCTTGCAAAGTTTGCAATAAGCCACGAGGCGTTGACAATGACGTGATTTGCCATTATCAAAGATTTTTTCCCTCTGAAATTTTTGTCACTCCCTTGTGACTTTTCTGCTTTATTTTGTGAGACAAAGTGTAGAGGTTGCAGTTCGTAGTGTTTAAAAAACACAGGTGTTAAAATACATAGCAGTATTTTGATAAGCATAATAACAACAAGCGTCATGTGACGCTTAACAAGAAACACTTTTTTTGGGCTTGGGGTTGACAGTATGTGTTTTGGAAAACAAAAATATGTCTTTAAATGTACTTAGAAAAAAACTAGAACAAGAACAAATCTAACCTTGGTTCCTTCAATGCCCTGTATAGACATTCTCAGATAGAGAGGCTCTCTTGAGCATACCCACCTACAGCATTTAACACATTAAATAGTCCAATGTGAGATGTTGAATACGTGTGTATGAGGTAAAGGTGACATTGTCTCAAACAATGCTGTGCTTAAATTGTTTAGTTATATGGCAAGTTTTGTTAGGTTTGTCTGCCTACATTTACATTTATGAACATTTTTATTTCAGTGCATTTAGGCTTTACATTTTATCAGTATGTGTATTCAAACCCATGACCCTGGTGTTGCAAGCACCATGCTAAACCAGTTGAACAGATGGAACATTCAGTCCTGGAGGTGCCTCTTTAGATTACTCTACACGTACTATCTGTTGTCTTTTATTGTATATCACAGTATATCTCAGTGACAAAGGGCAAATCTGATGTGCGACAACAAGTGTGTCGAATCAGATGCATGTAATGTCAACAATAGAGCTGTTTAGTTCTCTGCCATATGTTTATTTCCTTGTATGCAGACAGGAAATAAGACTTAATCTTATTTTGCAGTTTAGAGCGTGAAATAAAGTATTGAGAGATAAAAATAAGGAGATGTTGGACTTTAGATTGGCCATGAATAACCTCACCCAGCAATAACCTCATTTTGGCACTTTGCTTTGCTCTTTGATTATGATACACGTTATCTCTGGACCACTAACATAAACAAACAAAATTGCAAAAAATGATAATACGAACATGTTTCTCATCTGCCATTGTTAAGAAACACAGACAGTCCCACCCCAAACTCATATCGCTGGCTAAATAACAATATTGCAATATTGCAACAATATTGCTGTCAACAATGTTTTGAATGCACCACTGAGTCACAGTGTTTACACTTTTCTCTGAAATCAACCTACGTATGTCTTACTTATAGTTGTCTCTGCATATTAAACTTGGACAGGGAAAACAATTTTAAGCATAGAAAAAGACTACACTTCAGATTTAAGTTTTCAGCCAGTGAGAGGTTGAAGTACAGCAGACACAATTGTGTCTTGAGACTGGAGGATCAAGAAACGCCCTCGCTCAGATCTTAGACAGGCTATGAAAGGAAGAGCAGGACGGCTTGACCATGGACAAACTGAAAGACTTCTGATCATAATATGGTGTTCAAAGCTAAATAACAAGCTAATATGATGGTGCCAAGTTTGACAGTGCTGAGAATAATACATTTATATTTGAGGATCTGTTTGTGTAGCCTTTGAATAGCAGAGCAGGACAAGGGTATTTGCTACAGTACATTTGTATACATTGGAATGATCACATATATTATTTGTTGACAAACTAATAAAGTCCAACAGTAATATTGAGGGATTAGTTTTTAGCAAAGTAATGATGTCTGTCATTGTTTTAACAATTTAATGACAAACTATCATATTGATAAAGTCAATATGAGATTAAAATTGACCCTGTTTAATTTCCTTATACACAGTGAACAATTTTTTATGAACAATTCTGTATTTGTTATTCAAACCAAAAAAAAGTTAAACTTCACCTTCTTAGACAACTTTCCTTTTAGCTGACGTCACTTAGACGTCTATGCCACTTGATAATAATACATATTTAGACACAACAAATTCAGACAAATTTGCATTCAGGTTTCAATCTGATATGTAACAGCCATCAGCCAATCACTTTCAAATAGGTAAAATCAAGTCCTGCCCAATAATATTTCTTTTTGGATGCCCTATTTTATTCTAAAGGACATCCTGTTATGACATAAAAGTAGGTTTCGACTAACAATTATTTCCCTAGACAGACAAAACACCAGACCAAGTTTCTCACAACATTCTGTATGACTCCAAAATTCTTACTGTAAAAACAATTCCAGCAACAAAGGGCAGAATTATGACCTGATCTTAAGCAGTGAAAGAATTGAAAACTCTTTACCATCTTCTTTTCTTTCTCACATTGACAAAAGTCCTTAGTGCTATCAAGGGGCTGCCTAATAGACTGTGAATCCATTAGTGCTCTGGATTATCGGGCTTAATTAAAGTGATAGCGCCTTTGTTTGAAGTTTGCACCTTTTTGCATTACCGCTCCTCAAAGTGTTCTTATTAATCAGCAGGGCTGCCACACTCCTCATGCTAAGCGCTAACCGATCCATTGCTCAGTCCATAACATAGACATGGCTGGCAGATGAGCATAGCTGATGAAGGCTGTGTAGAACAGCTACTCGCATTTGATGAGTGATTTCACATCAGCCTAATGCATTCATCACAGGTCTGAAGTAAAAAAGTGATCTTTGTTGTTGTGAAGCTTGGTTCCATGACACAGATCTTTGGCTACAATGAAGTCTTTCTGTAAACTGTCATAAAAGACAGCTGGATTTCGCTATTCATGTCGTGATGATAAAATAGGCTTGCGTAAATCTCGGAAAGATGTAGATTTTAAAGCAATTATGCATTTGATTGAAGATATATGTGAATTATTGATATTAGCTTATATGGTCATCTCCTCAGCACTGGTCTTTCTGTGCGAGTCTTTCTTGTTGCTTGGCAACTGATTATGATTGCCTGTGAAGTACTTATCTGAGTGCCATTATGATGACGAGATCCATGTGTGATGGGGTCAGGCACTTGCGGACACACACACACACTACCACACTAGCTACACATAGCCATTGTCGAGCAGCTGTTTTTGGAGAGTATTCAAAGAGCTGCTTTCATTACCATGAGAGACCACGGTGTGCATGTGTGTATGTGTCTTCTTTTGAGGTCCATGGCTTCATAGCCTCCCATTCATCTCAATTTTTCAACAACGTGTGGCAATGCCACAAAGCACCGTTTGGTCTTTCAGCCAATCAGCTTGCAGGTTGGCTGAACATGGAAAGTGTGGGTTTTTGTTGTCATGTAATTCTCTGGCTCTGGCAAAATTATGATGGAAAGCATTTCTTGGGAGAGGTGGAGCTTAATTTTTTTGCTCGTCATAATGTTGAGACATGGACTTGTGCTCTCCAACATGGAAATAGAACTAACAAAGAGAGTTAAAAAAGAAACCTGTTAATTGCTTACAGTAATGAAGTAAACATGGATGTTGTAATTGAAATGACTAAAAATATGTAGCGTTTGTCAGTTTACTGGGAGGTTATCTCATTTTCATGGGTGTTCGAAGAGGGTTTGGAAAACACAATTATCTCCTCAGGAGAACTGTGCTAAGGTTTCTCCACACACAAACACAGCCACAGTGTTTACTTGAGGTCTTTTATCTAGTCACTGTAGCTTTAGTGAAAATGTCTACTATATAATTGCATGAGTAATTAGATGTCTAATCAACCTGCAGAATAGCCAGGAACAATAGAGACACTCATGCTGAACCTTAAAGGAACAGCTTACTTCAGCAACAGTTTTGTAATAAGAAAGGAGATATTTAGTAGAATTTCCAATTTGATAAAAGCGGGAGGGAAATAGGTACCGCTGTTGTCACTATTCGCTTTCATTGTATGGAAAAAGACCCGTTTGTTCATTTTGGCTAAATATTTTCTTGTGTATTCCAAAAAAAGTCATGTGTTTAAAATAATATGAAAGTAAACATGCAAGTGAACATATTTTTAAAGAAACATATACAACTACTTGTTTCATTAATTCTCTTTGTGGCAAAAGACCTTTAAACATGCATAAACCAAATGGCAAAAAACACCACCTTAAATAGTCCCTCTTTAACTTCTTAATGAATTATAAATGTCATTAAACAATATTTAATCTCATATGAAACATCAGAAGTGAGTTCATTGACTGCAGAAGCTCACAAAAGCTTGGCTAACAAGTTTCACAATTGTTGTGCCGCATGCTGTGAGAGCGAGTCCGGCTCACCTTATCATAGGCAAAATATCGAAATTATAAAGTCAATTTAGAGATGTACCACCCGCTAAGCCTGTCACGTTATTTTAATGATCTGCTGTAGCACCTCAAAGCCCAACAGAACTTACGCTGTCTCCAGCCGAGTGCACTTTGCCAGAGGTTAGTTAGTGGGCATGCCGGTACTGAGGAAGAGAGCTGTAAAACACTCACTAATAAAGTGTGAACATACAGCTATTAAGGTGACAATGAGAATCTTAGCAGTCCTAAAAGTGAGCTGTAATTAGATACAGTGTGCAGTACTTTACAGTGCTGCTCACCCAGATGATCTGTCTTGGAATAAGTACATGTGTGTGAATGTGATCTTAATGTCACGCTCTGAACTGGGCCCCATATACTGTTAAATCTGGTAGCATGCAGCTAACCTTAACATTACTCTCTCTGGTATGGAGACAAGCATGAAATGGAGAGGCAGTATCTATGTGCAGATGTGGCGCTAGTTTAATTAATCCACAAATGAACAGAATCCAGCCTGAGACAATGAAACATGAAACAATGAACATAAGCCTGCCAAAACAGTAAAACTGCACAAATACATTAACAATAACGCATAAGATAAGGGAAACAATGAGAACAAGGCACATGAGGGAACTACAAAAGCCATAAACAACAAAACATGGCTTCAAAATAAAAGACATGACAGAACACAGAAAAAATAAATACCTAGACAGGTGTATTTGCTGACATATTTTTGACTTGAAAAGCAATTAATTTACGTGTTACAACATGTAGAACATTTTTAGGTTACCTGATTATTTTGCAGTATGTGGGACAATGATTAGGGGGTTTATTTATATAGATGGTGAGATATCTTATGCAATTTCTAATAAAATATACTAAATACTAATAATCTGTGTTATTAAAAGTCTGTATGGATTTCATGAATTCTGTAAAATCACTCCAGAGCACATTGCCTCAGACTTGACATCACAAATTTCAGTATGAGGAGTATTTTCCAGGTAAAAGTAATCTTTTGTTCCTTTACAACATGGCCTTCTACCCAAATAATTGCCTGTCCAAATGTAAGAGAGAGTGTTTCAACAGGTCAACATGATCTTTGTCTGAAATGTCTGAATACATTTGTCTGGTATCTGGATATATCTCTGGCAGAACATGCAGACGGTTGTTTCCTTGTGTATGTGTGCGGGGTGTATAAATAGAGAAGCAATGCTCCAATAGTATTGATCAGTGGTGGTTACAGCACAGCTAGCAGCTTCTAACCTGCAGACTACACATGGAATGGGCAGACTGATTGACTGATGGTGGTTATAGTTCATGCTGTTTAGGACCATTGACTAGTTTAGTCTGAAATGTATTGTGTTTGGTGTTCTGGTAGCTGTGCAAAGACAGACACAATATAGGTACCGCACAGCTCTGTGTGTAATATGATACATTTCCATGCTCAGACTGAAATGTCTTGTCTCTCTGAAATGCTGATAGATTCAGTTTGGTAATTTTTATGACCTGCTAGTTTTTATAAATCAGAGAAATAATAAAGAACAAAATAATATGATTGTCATCCAAACAGCCAAACTTTAAGAACAATAAAATATTTTTTTGTTTGTTTTTTTAAGCATGGCTGGAAAAAAGCGCAGCTGGAATTTGAATAGAACAATTCGGAACAAAGAGAAACATTTAATTCAATTTTATTTCTATCGCCTTTTTTACAATGTGCATTGTTGCAAAGCAGCCTTACAGAAAACACTGTAACACAGAGCAAACGGGAAAGTATAAAATACATGCAAAAATATCATCACTAATCAAACAAAGTGTGGCAAAGAGCAAAAAATTCCACAAGAAACAACATCTTAATAGTGAAATGAATAATTCATGTCTTAAAATCGTATATTTACAATATTCCATTGTAAATCATAATGATGTTTTGACAAATTGTAGTAATTAGTAGCAGTAATAGATATAACAGATATTAATAGGCATTTTATTATATGCTCAGTCTAGGGGCCCAATACAATAAGATCTTTGCCACAAAAGAATTTGAATGAACCAACGAGCCAATAAATGAAAACTCAACTAGACACACATGAGCGTCTTAACACACATACCAGAATAATGGCACAATAAAGTAAAAAGATTAGTTCTAAATAATCACCACATGACAAATAACCGAGAGTGACAACAAACACAACAACAGCGTAGGTAAAAGCAGCAAACAACAAAACAAACAGTAATCCGCATAATTCATTCATGCCACAGTGCATGCTGGGACCTTAAGTAGGCCCACCGCATCTATCACTGGGAAAGTCATAGAATTATTAAACACACCTTGCTCACAAATTCTCACATTAAACAGAAACACCCAGCAAACTGCAGTGCTAAAGTTACAACTGACAGTGTTATGTTTATCACATTTAGTCATATCACTTTGAATTGACTTATGGTTAAACAAATGAAAGAAATCTAGTATTTGATACTTTTAAAACTTTTGAAATCCATTAGAAATGTCAAAAATCATTGTGGTGAGCTGCATGTTGGAATAGCATAATAGCATAATTATTCTAACACTCCATAGGCTTGTATTTGGCGCTATAACAGCAAGACAACAATAACAGTGCTTAACATCCATCTCTTAAAACAAATATGACAACACATCAGTTCCAAATCAGTTCTGTTTCTTTAAAGATCAACATGTGACTCACTCATGCTCTGCACAGTATGGCTCCTCTTAAACATTCATGGGTGATACAAACCATCCTGCTTACCATATGAATGGGTCTTTCTTGTATGTTTATTTATCATCCTCAAAACTAAATGTAAGACAAAGGCCCCTGTATCACCAGCCTCTTGCTTTCTACTGACATGGATGTTGTAGCCTAATATAGTTAGAAATCTTCACATATGTGCCGCAGGGTGACTAGATAAAAGGTTTGCTTAAGCCCTTCCCACTTCCTCTGCATCTTATGACAAAACAAAAAACTTGTGTCTGATGTCACAGGTTCTTCATACACATCAGTGTAGGTAACAGCAGCCTGTAGTTGCTTTAAACTTGAACTATAAACTGCATATTGCTTTAATAACATGCAAGATCCTTATTCACAGTATTACAAAGTCTGCAGATTAACAACTTGTAGGTTACATCACATGACTGAATCATCCCACATTTCATATTCACACAGTAAAAATGTTTTAAGTAACTTAAAAATTTGCTTCACACAGTAAGATCTAAATAAACTAGTTTTAATTATGTCACAAATATTGTTCAGTATGATTACTGAATCAACTTAACTACAAGTAATTTTAAAGGTTAGATCATTAAAGGTTAAATAGAGACTTTTCTAAGGTAAAAACCTGTTCGTTTATATGCACCTATGTGCATTTGTTTGTTATGCAAGCTAGTTTTAATTAGCTGTAATACTATATATACATATTATGAATATATGTAATATAATGCATGTATAACAATATGACAATACGTTTATATCATTAGTTTAAGTAATTAAAGGGCTTAGGTTTATTAAGATGTCAAAATGGTTCTGGGAGGAAGGAACTGTGGCTTAACATTAAGAGCAGGGAGGGCATTGAGTCTGGTGTGGCGTAGGCGAGAGGGGGTTGACAGTTAGTACAGATGATTCACTCCTTACCAGCTTTGAGTGCATGCACTCTCTCCATCCATCCCCTTCCATTTTGTTCCCAACATACCTGCCTCTTTCCGCACACACAAGTGCTCGCTCCACCCTGACAACCAGCTTTAGCAACCAGTTGTTTAAAAGGAAGACAACATCCAAATTGATGTTCTTCTCACCGAGTTAGCCTGTCATCTGTATAACACGTACAGCGAGATGGCAGAAAATGACAGTCATGAAAGACCATCAAGAATGGTGGTCTGGGCAGCTCTCTAAGAGGCAATAACACAGAGTTATTGTCAGTGGATTCCACTGATCGGAGCCAGACATCTCCCAAGGGGTTAATGACAAGGATCGGTGTGTCTCCAGCTTTGATGGTTCAGACATGCAGCAGATATATGTGCATCCATTTGTGCCAAACAAACGAATAGTGCTCAATCAGGAGAGAGCCTTGGGTGTCCGCTGCCATGACAACCCACACTGTTACAGTGAGGCTGCTGTCATGGTGACCTCAAAAGCACACTTGCTTCTGTGTATCTTCATTGTGTAGCACTCATTAAAGCCTGACAAGAGGGGAATGAATCTGCACAATTAAAAAAGGAAAAAAGGAGGGAAAAGGAAGACAAAAACAGATATTCTGTCCCACAAATAGCATTGATTTTGAATCTAGTAAACATGCTAGAGCTACTTATCAGCCAGAATAATATCATGTTAAAATTGCGAGAATCTGTATTTGATGCACAAATGTAATTTTCATGCATTCTGAATAGCTGTTGAATCTGCCCTTGCAGTGCTATGCTTTTAAAAAGCAAGTCTGTCACCTTGGTGAATTTTACTCAGTAACTGAACGATACGCTAACAACACATTTTGGTGCAGTGTACATCTTGTGTGGGCGTTTGGAGGTGAGCTTTTCTGCTGGGTTGCTAAACAATGATAGATTCATCTCTATTTTCAACAAACCAGGACTCTGGTTAAAAGCAAGCTTAAAACATTGCCTTTGATCAGTCAGAGGTTGAGACTGTAAATGGCACATTATATAGTCTTAAGATTGGAATTGTGAATACTGTAAATGTGACATGGTTATTCAACTAGGTTATAAGCAAGAAAAATCTGCAATCTGTTAACCTGTAGCCAAATAATCATCATATGCTATCACAGTCTGTTAGCATCCAGATATCTTGGAGTGATATATTTTGTAATTCTTTTGCTGCATGCTAAGCACAAAGATCTCATGTTAGTCACTGACGTTCAGTGTCTCTATTTAGAAATTGGATTCCCTCCACATTCGCTCTCTATTAAGCTGTGTGCCATACTTTTCGCTCTGTAGCTGCCTCCTCCTCTCCACAAAGTCTGATTTAAAGAGACTTCCTGAATCTTTGTCATTTTTGATGCAAAAAGAAATACAGATGGTTCATACATGCTACCAGCTACATAGTTGGACATTTATGAAATGAAAAGAATTTAACAAATAAGACTGTAATAATCGTGTTTTTTGCCTCATTGATTACCATTTGTATAACCACACTTTTACTAGATATTAAACTATGGTTGCTGTAGCACCAGTTAATTTGTGGTTACCATGGTTTAACTATACAACCATGGTTTTTGATTTAAACTGTGGTAAAACCGTGGACCATTTTTATAAGGGAAGATGGGGGTTAGCAGAATTTAGAGTTTAGAAATGTACTTAAATACAGAAAATCAAATCTAAATGGAATATTAGAAATGTTAGGATATTAGGAATATTAAATGGGATAATTGGAATGACAGGAAAATTTACAATGTCATGTTGTTTGGAGTATATTAGAACATCCTGGGATATTAAATGCTGTTCCACCATATAAAAAATAAACTGATTTCAATTAAAGATGCCATTTTCAATAACTTATCATTTATATAGCTACACTGTATAAGAAGCCATGCAGGCATTTTTTATTTCTATTTAACATTATTACACTAAACAGCTGTGGTCTTTCTTTTGTTTGTTGTTTTAGTAGCAGACACTTAACATGGAGTATAACAATAATTATATATGCATTCTTAAATCATTTCAAAGCAAATGAAATGGTCAAAAACTAATTGTGACAGACAGAGTAGTTTTATTTGTGTTCTCTGTTTGTAGTGTAATAAAACCCAAATAGCTTAGATGCGAGTTCCCTTTGTGAATTGTGTAGGTTTGAATTGCCATTACATGCAGGCCATCTCTGCAGTGTTGCTGCAACTCAACCCAGCAGGGATCAATAGGGAATGAGGCTACTGAGCCATTTCCCCAGCGGTCTACACGGGCCAGTCAATATGTTGCTCTTTCTTTTGACATTGAATTGATTGCGAGGCTGCTGTTCGTATAACTGTTTAGGAGCAGTCAAGAAACATGGAAAAGTATTTACTTCTATAAATGTGTTGTTTTTATGAGTAAGCTTTGTCTCCGAGAACCGTTTTAATGCGGTTTATGAGTACATTTGAATAGCAGAATGAAAGGCATCAATTATGAGTTGTTTCCTGTCGGTTGAACATGTGGGCAGGGCTTTTAGATTATTTTTGCCTGAGTAGATGAGCAATCCTTTCATGTAGGCTAACACCACAAACTACACAGCACATGGCCAGAGTCGGCTTCACCGCGTCTCTTAACACCTGACAGACATTGTATTTCTCTGTTACAGTTCCCAGAATGTGGCTTCTATGGGATGTATGACAAGATTCTGCTTTTCCGCCATGATCCAAACTCGGAGAACATTCTGCAGCTGGTGAGGTGCGCAGCGGAGATCATGGAGGGGGACCTGGTGGAAGTTGTCCTGTCAGGTAAGCGCTGCGGTCAATATATCTCACTCGCGCAACATTGTGACCCTTAGACGCAGATGTACACCAACAACTTTCTTATTTGTGCAACACTGTTTTATACTTCAATTAGATATGAGGCTATTGTTGTGATGGAGTTTCTGTAACTTGCCTCCCAACTGAGCCCGATTCCTGTAGCATTTGTGCCTGTTTTTTTTGTGCCTCATAATCTTCCCATTTCCCACTCTGGAAAAGTTGATGTGCATCCAAGTTTTGATGGCGCACCCGGTGTGAAAACCGGAGCTGCATTGCTGAGGAAGCGATGGAGATATCATGTTTGACACTGCTAAAGTGTTTCTCCAAACACTTGGCAGGCCTTCCTTCTTTCCTCCTTCCCATCCCTTCCCTTCCCTTCTCCTGCCTGTGCCGTGGCAGGTAATTGAGTAAAGTCTATTCTGAAGAGATGAGGGAGACTAACACCTCCCCCTCTCCAGCAGCTCTGCCAGTTCTAGTGTGTTTCTCTACAGTATGTGTGTGTATCTGTGACAAGACGAATCAGGTGATTAACGCACCCAGATGCACACATTCTCTTAGACGGGCCTTTGGGAGCCAGAGTAACACTTCTCAATAACACACTTGACAGCTGACTTTGCTGTAAAGTAACAGTCTACAGTCTACAACTGTCACAAAAGTAAGGTCAATGGTTATTAATTATGACACCTCCTCAGGGAGGTAAGTCACCCATTTGATTATCACATCACATTTCTCTGAGGGGACAGTTTTTATCATATAGTGATACTAAAGTACATTGTGAAAGCTTTGTGTTGCAATCAATGGTCTGGCTCATGTTTTACAGATAAATGCTTTTTTAACAATGGGGAGTTAATGAAGTCAGGGCGGGGCCGGACCTACAGATCACGCCAGTTGTCCTATAGTCACGCAGCACCATATCAGTTGCTTAACAAAGAAATAATAAAATAAAAGCATTCATTTAATTTATCTTTGCAACTTATCTTTTCATAATTCAAAAGTGCATATTCAGAATGTAGATTCAAAATTGTATATTCATAAATTTCATATTCCTGAATGCCCATAGCTCATCTCCACGCCATTGTCTACAGTTGTAAAAATGTAATATATTTGAAAATATATTTTGAAACATTAAATGCTGAAAGATTAAACATCCTATAATAAAGGGAGGGGAGCACCACATAGTATTCCATTTTGAACGTTTTCAGCAAGACATTTTTTGAGGTGCCTGTTTAAAGGGAATTACTTAGAAAGAAAGCAACCAGAATGTCTGTCTTTATGTTCCAAATATGAAGGAATGCCATACAAGTTTAAAACATGCAGGTCTTTTTATTTTTCTGTGAAATATCCCTTTAAAGGTAAGTATAATTAGTTCATCCACTCTGTGGTTTGTAGTTGGAATATCTAAGGAAAAAAAATCAAATGTAATGAGCAGGCCAAATAAATGCTGATCTCTCAGATAATCTGGTACAGTAATTAAAAAGAGCAGCGTTTTGTGAGAATATGACCTATGCTCTTCTCTGCTGGGTCTCTGCTCAGTCTGTTGCATCCTTAAAGACTGCTTGAGGTCTGTTTTTTTGCTGGATAAATTTAGAGTAACCGCGGGTTGGCTCCAGTGAAGCGCACTGACAGGATGTTTGGCTGTGCCTGGATCAACATAATTGCAACAGAGAAAGTATATAAAAATACAAGTGGTTCACTATAGAGTAAGAAGTGTGGGATTAATAACTGTACGTGAATTTAAAAGGAAGGCACAAACTTTTGTGTGCTAAGGTAATAATGATTGGGTCATTATGCTGTACCTTTAAACTCTGTAGCTTTAAAAAAATCTGTATGCTTGTGTTGCAATTTAAACTTTCTATAGAAAGTTTAAACCAGACTTACTGCAGGAACAGACTATAAACTTTCTCTGTACACTCAGAGTTTGATCCTGAGTTTATGATTAACTTTGGAGCGTGTGATTAGATTGTGATGTCTGCACCAGCCAGCCAATCACAGGAGAGTCACAGTGATTTGACTGGGTGCTAAAAATAGTAACCATTATAAAAAATAGAAAAAAGTTAAAAATATAAACATTCAAGAAACACTGCTGCCATACAAGCGTAACATGACTTACGTTTTTATATTTTAGAATATAAAACAGCTGATAAGAGTTTATATTTAAATTTATACAAGTTAGAACATACAGCCTTATATATATATACCATGTTAACTTATACCATATTTAAATGTCATTGTGCTATACATTAACTTGTGATGTTGCCTTCACTGTCTATAGGAAGGCCAGAATTTAAGGCCAAAGCAACTCCACTAGCAGTAAAAGAAAAAAACAACCGAGAAAGTGTTTGCATTAAGTCAACTCGGGATGCTTTTCAGCATCCTGCTCATTTCCCTGAAGCATTTAATAACAGTTTACAGGTAGTTCAACTTGCAAACATATCTTGGCCTGTAAACAAAAGGCAAAACAATAATTTGAATGAATTGAGGTAATTTAGCTGCAGAATGCCTAATCAGAATGTATTCTACTTGAGCGTGCTAGGGGAAGCCATGTTGGAGAGGAGGCAACACGCGTGTGTTGAGACAGGCAGTTCTCCTGCTGCGCTCGCCACTCAACCGCTATTGGTCCTGTCAACATGCAGCCAACAAGAGCCAATCAAAACACTCCAACCACCCCAAAAGCATCCCTTTCATAGTACAATTTACAAATATAAATAAAGCTGGGTTTGTTTGGAAGATTTTGGATACCACTTAAAATTCCTCATATTTCTAGATTTGTTTTGTTGTGAGAGATTATGTTTTGGTGCACAGGTTATTTATTTATTCTGGGTGAGTATTACTGGATGTCTGCTTCCTTTTAAGAGAATAAAGAGTGCTTTAGAATAAAATATCTCCAGACAGAAGATAGATGGACTTTAAATAGAAGAACTGATGCTGTGTAGACTGATGCTGTGTAGTTCTGAATCTGCCTTTTATTTCAAGGCACTCTAGGAAATAGACCCAAAATGAATCCTTAATTAATTAGTGCTGACCACCAGCCCCTCTGGTGGGACCACTGTTTCCAGTCCATTAACCCTGACAGACACACGGTCGGCCCATCTGATCAGAACTAGTTGCCCAGGCCTTGTGGCACTTTTGTGGAGATGGCCAGAGTGTTCCAGACTGTGCCATTGATGGATTGGATTTGGCCCACCCTCTCATCCATCTGCACCCCAAAGATACACATGCCTTGTGGGAGCTCAAGAGAGGACAGTTCATCATATAAAAATAAAACTCCCTCTGCAACATTTGTTTGGTTTTTAAATCGTGACATGTTTACTTATTGCTACTGGGATTTAGAGAAAAGCTAATTCCCCCATGAAGTTTAAAGTCCAAATAATGCATATGAAAAATGAGGTTATTTATGTGGGTTGTTATGAGAAAACAAGTTTAATTATGATTTTAAGTTGTAAATTGGGAATTAAGTACTTGGAGAGCTCGATGACTCACTTCACTTCAACAACAACAGTTACACACAAATAACAGATGTCTGAGAGTTTAAGGTTGTCAAAACTTGACACTTCTTTCATGTACCTTGTGTCCTTCAATGAAATTATAAGGATTAACGATTATGTTTTTAACAGATGCTTTTCTATCAAAGCAATTTACGATTTAGTAAACAAATTGTGTTAATTGCAAGTATCAGAACAGGTAGCAGAACAAAATGCCACAATATTTTACACCAGATATTATTTATTCTCTGCAATTCCAGAGAATATTGTGAAAATACTGTAATTCTTACACAGGCAAAACAAAGGAACATGGAAAGGTTGAGGATTAATTAAGTGCAATTTTGTTTTAATGTTATTGTGCTTATAGAGCAATACTCAAATGGCACAGTTGATTTTCTTTGTGATGAAATCTACATATTGTTTTGTGTGTTGTGTTTCGAACCTTCAGCCTCAGCTACTGTGGAAGACTTCCAGATCAGACCTCACTCTCTGTTCGTTCACTCATATCGAGCGCCAGCATTCTGCGACCATTGCGGGGAAATGCTGTGGGGTTTAGTGAGGCAAGGTCTTAAGTGTGAAGGTAATGATGTTAAATGCTATAAGCAACATTTAACAAAACTTCAGTGCAGTAAACAATGTTCTGCTATGATCTTTGTGTTAGGCTGTGGACTGAACTACCATAAACGCTGTGCTTTTAAAATTCCCAACAACTGCAGCGGCATTCGTAAGCGGCGACTCTCTAACGTGTCCCTCACTGGCCTGACCAACACTCGCTCCGTGTCTGCTGATCCATCACCCAGCACCTCTGATGAAGCACTACTGGTGAGTTTGATGACCTGCTGGTAAAGAATCACTGATAATGCCACCCTTGTTCAGCCATTTTAACCCCTTTCAAGCAAAACATATGGTACCTAAGTACCTAATTCTTCCTACTAAAATTACAGAATCTGTTGAATATCTGGTGAATATAAAACTTATAGAATCCTCAAACATTACCTTAACTTTAACATCATCTATAAATATAAATGACAGATAGGAATCTAAGCAAGAACTCAGTTGCCCTTATGATCGCAGATAGTATTCATATTGACGTATGCACCCATTTTGTTCACCCTACATGTGGCTCCACACCCACAGACCGCCTACAGTCTGCTTACTGATAGTGTAATGCATTCTGCACCTAAAGAGTTGCTTGAACGGCTTAGTAGCAAGTTAAATAGATCGCCACAAGTACTTTACTGTTTCTTGCTATTACTTTTAGACAGGCAGAAATTTAGATCAGTCAACAGTATATTCTTTTGTATATTCTCTTTGTGTGTATTAGATATTGGTGTGCTATTATTTTAATCATGCTGTCTGTTATTTTAGTAGTTTATTATAATCTATTTCAGATAAGTAGATAAAACTAACTGTGGTTTGTCGGTCAAACAATCTCTCCCTGCCTATGTGTGCAGTTAATAATAAGATACAATGTAGACCAGACCTTTTGCTGTAGTGCTGTTGTTGCATGCATTTCCTGTTTATTAACAATACTCGCTGTCTCTCTCTCTACCCCTCCCCATCCTTTTATTCCTGCCCAGTCTCCTGTCAGTCCTAGCATGGAGGTAGGAACTAACCAATTCAACTTTAACTAACTGTCTTGTGATATGTTTCTCATATAACCCACTTGTGTAATCGTTCTGTACCGGCAGTTTTTGCAATATAGCAGAATGGGGGAAAATTGAACAGTTGCAGAGAAAACTCAAATTCTGTTTTTTAAGGCCCTTTAAATTACATTTCTCTCAGAGGCTGAGAGACTTTTTCACCTGACACCAGAGATGTTGTGGTACACATGTAGAGTTTGTTTGAAGAAAACTGTTAATCGACTGTTGACTGCAGAATCAAACATCTGTTAACTGCTCTCTAATCTGCTCCCTACACCTATGACAGGTTACAGCAAATCAGCTACATCTGTATTTAGCTGCACATGCGCTCATGCCTATTTTCATTATCATACCTTCCACATCAGTCTGCTGAAAGCCATTGGTGAAGCATACAACATGACAACAGGAAGCTATTGATCGTTTTCTTTCTTTAGAGCGCATTGAATAGCTGATTATGCACACCTGCGTGATGTCACATCTATTCACAACAGGTGGTAAGACATCTGCATCTTTGCCAATCAGCAGCACATTACAGATCAGCTTGATGAGAAGGTTGTTGTTCTGAGGTGGTGCAAATTCATCAAAGCTCAGCACATGCAACAATCACCCACAGCACGAGCCTCACAGAACCCTTGTGTTTCTGTTCACCTGATCGAGAGTGCTGTGCTGCTGACTTAGCCTGGGCTAATTCCCGTGAACTTCATTTGTGTGACAAATGAATCCTTTTGCTTTTTTTATTCCATTATTTCATTTGCTTTTAATAACAGTGGGTTCACATGCATTCATTATTTAACAATAGCTGAAAACACACAGGTCTGATCCAAAAGTGTTACATGATATGGAAAGGCTGGGGCAAGTTGTCACATTTTACTGTAATAGTGAGTATTTTTCAGGGTTGGAAAATAGGGCTGTTTTTGAAAGGCAATTTTTATATAGACACATACTGTAAAATCCTGGGAACAAAAGGCTATTGAACATGCCCATCGAATATAACACACAGTTTGGGGTAAGTTGTTACAAAGGGAATCTGCCATCAAACAGGCAGTTCAGCCTTAATGTAAAGTTTTATTGTGTTCACTTATTTTCCAACAGCTACAGTAAAAAATATAATTGTGGGATTTTAGTTTGTAGAATTAAATTCACAGAAATTACTCTAAATTAAAAGAACTTAAACTGTACAGATACTAACTTATTGGCCTTGTGACAACTTCCTGTGTGTAGCCTTTATCCTCCTTAATTAGATGTTCTGTGTTTTACGAGAAACTGGGGTTCTAAATCCATTGCGTATTACACACTATACGTTACTTGTCCACAGCAGAAAACACCACCTGACATCTTTCCTGGAAGAGGCCGTTCCAACTCTCAGTCCTACATAGGTCGACCCATAGAGTTAGACAAGATCCTGCTCTCTAAAGTGAAGGTGCCCCACACGTTTGTCATCCATTCTTACACACGCCCCACAGTTTGCCAGCATTGCAAGAAGCTTCTTAAGGGCCTGTTTCGTCAGGGACTGCAGTGCAAAGGTAGGAGATCATGCCCAAAACTGTCTCTAAATCTGCATGTTCATGCAGAAATGTCTTCCAACATCTTATTGCTGTTCATAATAAGCCTCCTCTAAACCTCTTGTTGTTTTTGTTTGAAAATCTTAATGAACAAATCTTTAAAATAATCTGGAAAATTCTTACTGATTATTCATTGATTTTTCCAATATGCATGATACAGTATGTTAGGCAGAGAATGAAGCTGTAAGGTAGGGTTGTGTTCAACATGAAATACTACACTGCACACTGTATATACAGTATATACTGCATACTACACGGTACTTTATAAAATAGGATGTGAAACTACAAACTATGCAATGAAAATTCTCATTAGGTGCATCCCCAATTTATTCACTATTGTATGCAATGTTATAGTCTAAAAAGTGTGAGTAGTGTGTTTACACAGAAAAAAAGAAAACAGACATATTATTCTTAAAATCATTTTTATCATTTTCAGTATACATTTACATTTACATGCTACAAAAATAGTATGTGTAGTATGCTTCTAGGGTCATCCAAGCATAGTCTTTACATAGTCCATTAGGTGCAAATTTATGTATGTATACATTTTGATAACACTGTAACTCCCAGTTTAACATGACATTTGTCTCATAACTAAAAGAACAGATATAAAGTGAAACAACAGCTCGTGTGTGTGTGTGTGTGTGTATAACATGTGTCTGTGTGTCTAGTATAAGAGGAATGTATGCCATGTGCCAAGCAGTAAAGAGTACAGTTGGCTGGGCCGTTACAAACAGCTTTAATGTTCATGTGTTCAATGTGCGAGGTCTCAGCCTGTCAGCCACCAGCACAACAGGAACTCATATGTTTATGTGCCAGATTGGTAGTAAACTCTTCTTGCGCTCTCTCTCTCTCTCTCTCTCTCTCTCTCTCTCTCTCTCTCTCTCTCTCTCTCTCTCTCTCTCTCTCTCTCTCTCTCTCTCTCTCTCTCTCTCTCTCTCTCTCTCTCCTTTACTCTCTTCCCTTCACACTGTCTCAGATTGCAAATTCAACTGCCATAAACGATGTGCACCCAAAGTGCCAAACAACTGCCTCGGAGAGGTGTCAAGAAATGGAGGCAAGTCTAACTTTAGCGTCTCTATGTGATTCAATGATCAACGCTGCATTTTCACAACAAAAACAACAATATTTATCTTAGCGAACGTTGGAACCCCACCTGAACGTCGAATTCTCTTGTGTGCTTGCATGAAAACACTTGGCTAATGTTGCAAGATTGAACCTGTTTGTTTATATCAAGTAATATTGATTAAGTAAGAATTTATATACTGTCATTAAACCAGAGGTTTGGAAATGTACCTTCTTTCTGTACATTTACAGTAGATGGATAGAATCCCCTGAAAAAGTTAGAGGAATAAAAACACAGTCTGAACCGAGTCTCTAGTTTAAAACATTTATATAATAATACATTATTTTCCTGTACTTTTTGAAAGGAAATTCTAAACTGCTCATTTTTAAGGTTCTGCTTTCTATGGTTGCTGGTGTTAAACTGACAACTTTTAGGCACAATTGAAACCATGTAAAATTGTCTTGCTTTGTTAATAACCTCCCTTCCACCAATCCCCTTTTGTTCTTGCTTCAGATTTGTTGAGTCCTGGTGCTGAATCAGATGTAGTTATGGAGGAAGGTTGTGATGACCATGATGGGGAAAGACACAGTCCACTTATCGATGATATGGAAGAATCCTTAGTGGTCGACTCTGCTGCTCTTTTGGATGCTGGACATGGTGAACTTGGAGATTTTCAGGACCAAGATCCAGATGAATCCAACAGAATCATCAGGTATCTGATTATCACCTTTAGAAGCACAATAAACAAACAACACAGCAGAGAAAAAACATTGATACGTTGTATAAATACCCACAGGAAAATTAAACAGATTTTTAACCTTCTTAATATCTCAATTGGTTCTCCTTGACATTCAATGAGAATAAATGGAGTGCCAATACTGGCCATCGCAAGTCTTAGATATTAAAATGAGTTTCACAACAATTTATTCCCTGAACAAATTATCTGAGAAATTCTATTTCCATTCATTACATTTATGCATTTGGCAAATGCTTTTAACCAAAGCGACTTACAGTGCATTCAAGCTATACATATGATCAGTCTGTGTGTTCCCTGAGAATCAAACCCACAACCTTTGCGCTGCTAATGCAATGCTTTACCAGCTGAGCTAGAGAAACATTAAATATATGACTCTATGCTTACTGTATGTTAACAATGATTTTTTTCTACTTTTTAATTACTTTTAAGAGAAACATCTGAGACAAAGTTGATCATTAAATAATCCATTACTGAAAACTCAAATCTCCAGAGAAAAAAGGGAAAAATAGGTATAAAGGATCATTTTATTCTGGGTAACTACTACACTTCCCAATATTATAGACACACATTTTTAAACAAATAAGCACATTAAACAAAACAAAAGTAAAAATAACTGAATTTAGTATTAGTCTTTGATATTCTTGGTAGAAAGTTGGGTTAAAACATTATTGTTCTTTTGAGGTCAAGTAGATAATGAAACTAGGAAATAAACAGTATATGTATGCTGAAGCTATGAGCCAGTATTTGACCTGCAATTGACATTTCCTGAAAGGTTCTGACATGTCAATGTGTTAATAAGCCCTTCCACTAGCAACAACATCCCACTTATGCGGGTGGTTCAGTCTGTCAAACACACCAAGAGGAAAAGCAGCAATGTTATGAAAGAAGGATGGCTTGTGCATTTCACCAACAAAGATACATTGGTAAGCAATATAAGTTTCCAGTAGAAACCTTCCAATAAATATTCATTAATATGAGAACTACCAAGATACATATGCCTAGAGTCAATTGTGTTTTAAATAACATGGAAGCAATAATTTCTCTTTCTATTCATACCAGCGTAAGAGACATTACTGGAGACTCGACAGCAAGTGTATCACCCTGTTTCAGAATGACACTGGGAGCAAATACTATAAGGTGAGATGAAGTAATCCATCAGTTAGAAATGAGTCTTAATAAACTTATGGATTTATTCTTCTGTCCCAGGGGTTGATTTGAACTGATTGATTTGAACTTATTTTAGTAATACATGGGGACCTTTTACTGAGTTTTCTACATTTATGTTTGCTAAAGCCTTTTATGTATATATTTTAATAATTTTTCCTTATTTCCAGATCCAGGCTTTCAGTTCTAAACTATGCCTTTAACAAACATAAAATATGAACTCCTACATCAAACAAAAAAAGAAACTACCCAGCTTTTGTCATTTTTCGCCGCCATTACACTGTGATGCAAATCTTTAGGACACTCTGAAAAAATGTTTTCAGACAGTTTATGACAAGTTAAAAGAACACGAATCCAGGAATTAATATATATAAGTAGCTGGAGGGTTTACATAGTTTTTTTTATAATGTTGATAGTTTGTCCTGATAGGTCTCATGGATCAGTACACACATCAAACCTAGATGCATGTCTCTGCAGTATACTTTAGGTTTCAGTTTTCAGATAAGACCTTTTAACCTTCCCCAACAGGAAATCCCGCTGTCTGAGGTGCTGTCTCTGGAACCAGCTAAAACGTTCAACCTTCTCCCTGAGGGTGCCAACCCGCATTGCTTTGAGATTGCCACAACATCTCTGGTGTATTATGTGGGAGAGAACCTGGCTCGAGCTGACGGGGGATCATCTGGCTACGGAAGCAATGTGCTTGTTAGTGGCGTGGGACAGGACGTGGCCCGCATGTGGGAGATGGCCATCCAGCATGCGCTTATGCCTGTCATCGCCAAGGGCATATCTCACGGAGGCCATCACAGCTATCATAGTACAGACGTTCTAATTAACCTTTTAAGGCTCGTGCTAAGATTCTTAGAATAGTCCTGAGGGAAAACAAATAAATAAATACAGATATGCAAAACCTTGTTTTATTAGTTTTATCATAAGGCTTTGTAACATTTAACAGTTTGTGTCTAGCGAGTGACTTTAACAAAAGTTACATCTTGTTATTTAAACAATAAGGTACTAGAGCCCATGCTATATTGTAAATATATCCACAGCTGAAGGGTGTTGTTGAAGAGGTCTTAGCTTTGCTATATTGTGAATATAAAACAACTATTGACCAATCAGCATACAGGACTGAAACAAACTGTTTTGAAAGTAGATTTTATTCTTTTAGACAAAACCCTATTTTATGGTCATTTTTACTAAATAACCTAAATAAGCAGCACATTTGTATTTAAACATTTACATTTACAGTAATTGATTGACCATTGATTCAATAAAAAGGGGGAAAAAAGGAAAAATAGGTATAAAGGATAATTTTTTTCTGACTAACTACTACAATTCCTAATATTATAGACACATTTTCAACCAAATAAGCACATTAAACAAAATAAAAATAAGTGAGTTTACCATTAGTCTTTGACTAATTTTAAATGTAGATTTTATTCTTTTAGACAAAACCCTATTTTATGGACATTTTTTACTCAATAACCTGAATAAGCAGCACATTTGTATTTAAACATTTACAGTAATTGATTGACCATAGATTCAATAATTTTCAATTACTTAATGATATATTGTTTGTTTCATCATAAAAGTGATGTGACAAAGTATACTAGCCACCCATCATCATTATTATGCATGCTACATTACATTACATTACAAGTTTGGTTTTGAGTATTCTTGGCCAGGTTTCTAAAATGTAATGTAAAGTGTAGTGTATTTAAACATGTATTCTGGTAGCTGAAATTTGTTCAGATATATTAAATTAGCGAGAGTGTAAATCTGTGGATGTAACATTTGATATTAAGAAGCTGTAATGAGTCACACTTCTGCTTTTATCAACCAACAGAAGAGGTCTCCATTAGCATCTCTGTATCCAACTGCCAGATCGAGGAGAACGTGGTAAACATTTGTCCTATTTGCATACAGATTTCTTCTTCATTTCTCCTACATCAAGATTTGTTTCCATATGTAAGATCTTACTGATCCTGCCAGCTTGCTTTACCTGCAACCTTGAGTTTTAGTGTGATATAAACACACAAAGGCTCTATTGGAGATTATTTTGATTACCTGCTCGGCCATGGGGTTGCCATGGTTACCTGAGTCTTTCTGACACAGTCCTAGTGAGATGTGGAAATAGCTCTTTAGGCTACTGCTCTGAATTCAGGCATTGTTACAGTACAAAATAAAAAAGACTAGATCAGAAGAAATCTGATGTATCAGGCAGTGCTTATGAGCTTTGGGAACAACCTGTGTTGGCACAAACATGCACTTTTTTCTGTTTTTCTTACAGGATATTAGCACAGTGTATCAGATATTCCCTGATGAAGTACTTGGCTCTGGGCAATTTGGCATTGTCTATGGAGGTAAATGTAGCAGGAAGTTTTTTGAAATGCAGACCTGGTGAGGAAATGTTTTTTGAAAGCTGTATACAAGGATTTTTGCTGGTATTGAAGAATTAAGCGTATAATCCCTATTTTATACTTATATACTTTATACTTATAATACACATTACATTACATGTAATATAATTACATTACATTACACATATATTATATTATATTATATTATATTATATTATATTATATTATATTATATTATATTATATTATATTATATTATATTATATTATATTATATTATATTATATTATTATACTACTGCTTATTATATACTATATATGTATAAATATTCATACTTAGGGCCATTTCTCCCATTCAGATACAACATATGAATGAATATAGTAATTTCTGGTGTATTGTAGGGAAACACAGGAAAACAGGCAGAGATGTTGCCATCAAGATCATAGATAAGCTGCGTTTTCCCACCAAACAGGAGAGTCAATTGCGTAATGAGGTTGCCATTCTTCAGGTGAACACACAAAAACACAAATACACCTTTTGGGTTTTAATGTTATACAATATTGTTTAGGTTCTTAAGAGAGGAAGCACATATAGATTATAATATTACACATATAGATTATAATATAGATTTTTTACTATTTGGATTTAATATGGAATTGATGATTTAATATTAAATACAGATGTCATATCCGTTTCATGCAGAACCTCCACCACCCTGGAATTGTCAACCTTGAGTGCATGTTTGAGACACCAGAGCGTGTCTTTGTTGTCATGGAAAAGCTCCATGGCGACATGTTAGAGATGATACTGTCAAGTGAGAAGGGGAGGCTGCCAGAACGCATTACCAAGTTTCTCGTTACACAGGTATGTCTCACAGGCACTGTGTCTCACCAAACACTCTTGATTGCAGTCAGATTCAAAATAAATAAAGATTTAACCCTATATATTAAAGTAGTATATGTATATTTTTACATTCTACATGTTTGTTCTGTTTTGTAATTACGTTCTGCTCCATTTCCAGATTCTTGTGGCACTCCGCCACCTTCACTTCAAAAACATTGTTCACTGTGACCTCAAACCTGAGAATGTTTTGTTAGCCTCCGCTGACTCTTTCCCACAAGTGAGTAAAATCTCAACAGAACAAGACACGACGACAAAAAGGAAATATCTGAATGAAGTGAGGCCACACCAAAATTAACATAAATGGATCTGTTTTTGTAAATGTACAAGAATAAAAGATGGTAATTATAGCGTTCTGGTGGCGTGCTCAAGGCGAAGGGTTGTGTGTGTCTCTACATTCTAATGAAAGATTTCTAAATTATCCTCCCATTGTTTCTTGCATCTACTGAGCAAGCTGTCGTTGGACGCTCTCAAGCAGAAGGGTGACTCATTCTTTGAGCACAGACAAACATTCCGGAAGAATACTAAACAAATCACTGCGTGTCATTTACAAATATTTCCCAGAAAGGAGGCAGAACTAGAGTTGTCAATGTCTGAGCGCAGTTCTTATGTGCTCAGGTGCTTGTTGCTGTTCTTAAGCAAATGTTTTAAAGGTGGAAAGTGAAAATCAGCAGGAGATACATTGTAACCACATCCAACTGGGTGATAATTTCACTTGACTTTCGTTCAGACCCTTGACAACTGATCATTACAGCGTCTGTAATGCTAAGAGCTAGCAGAAGAAAAAAGGATGTTTTTTTGTCTTTTGTGCATCTGAGTCCTAGTCAAGTTGAATAGCCAGTTCTTCCAGGTGTCTGGTTTTTGTAATGCTCATTATTCATCGGTTTGTCTTACAGGTGAAGCTATGCGATTTTGGTTTTGCACGTATTATTGGCGAGAAGTCTTTTAGGCGTTCGGTAGTCGGCACACCGGCGTATCTCGCCCCGGAGGTGCTTCGGAATAAGGGCTACAACCGCTCACTGGACATGTGGTCAGTGGGTGTCATCATCTATGTCAGTCTCAGTGGAACGTTCCCGTTTAATGAGGATGAAGACATCCATGACCAGATTCAGAATGCTGCTTTTATGTACCCACCCAACCCCTGGAAAACAGTGACCCCAGAAGGTAGGTTTTGGGGTGAACTTGGATCTCTCGTGTACGCTTTAGTACAATGACATGCACATCACATGTAGCACAATAATCTATAAATGTCACCCGTGTTGGCAAAATGGGTCACAATGAGCATATTTAAAAAAATTGACATTTTTAATTTTGTCTGCAGCTCAATATTAGCCAATGCACATTCCGACCCATTTTGCTAGTATAGGTCAAATATGGATTTTCAGGCTAATAGATAGTTACAGCCAAAATGTAAAATGATTACATAAAGATTTGTCGATGCCAGAACTGAGTAAACTAAAAGAGTTAACTATCTGAAAGTCATAAGCTAGTTGTATACCTCTCTGAAATGCTGGAAATGTCAAACATATTTGTATCTCAGAGTTTTTGTGTGAATTCCACATTAAGAACCACCTGTATGAGAACAATGTTATTAGGCTATTATGAATCTAGTCTCAGTTTCAAAGTCGTCATCTGATTTGTTGAATCCTACAGGATGTAGGATTTAACAGTCTGCCTGGAAACATGATGCTGAACAAAGCGAATTATGATTGGTTGCTTTACATGTCAGTCAAACAGACTTTTGAGCGGTTCTTAGTCAATGAAAGCTGCGATGGAGTTCAAACTTTCTGCCTCTAAGGGTCTGGCTATGCGAGAATAGCATGAACCCAACTTCTGTCAGCTAATGCCACTGTTAATGCACAAATACCATCTCATGGCTAATATAACAACCTTTTAAGCCTAGTTATGTGTAGTTAACCTTAGCAGGGTATTTGAGGTTCTAATTATGTCTGCCCTGTGACTATACACATATGACCTCAACACACCCAACATGGTCAGCATTAAGGTAAAGGTTTGAATTGCAGTGTAAAACAGGTAATATTTACATTTAAGTCACATGAAATCTGTATGAAGAACTGACCTTTATCTCATTACCTTAACTAGATTTTTGATGCTCTCACCTTTGACCCTGTTTATTCACTAAAGCCTTCTTTCTTTCTCATTAAAATGTCCAGAGGAACTAGAGTAGACTTTACTTAGGAACACAGGCAACTAGAACAAACAAATTAATCACATACACTTTTATTTATTTATATAGTTTGGTTGGTTTCAAGTATAGCCATTTTTAACAATTACATTCTGTTTTAATTAAATTTGTTCTTGTTTACTTTGAAGTAAATATAATTAAGTTACATAATAAAGAATTAGTGCGCCTTTATTAAACATTTGAGTTACAAAACATATGGAGAAATTACATTTAATATTGAGTTCCATTGCAATTAATATGCTATTATACACACACACAGACATACACACACATATGTATATATAACTATATAATTATAAACATTTGTTTAAAATAGATATACATATTTTTATACATTGCTCTGTATTTTGGAAATTATACACACTATGTAGTCTTTTTAACTACATTTTTTTCTAAATCAAAATGAGGAAAAACTTATATTTCACTGCTAAGCTGATGGTAAAATCATGTTAATGTGGAAGAAGTGAAAGAGAAATAAAGAGGATAGAGAAGATAAAGAGAGAGGCAGAGGGTTAAATAAAGAGATCATGCTCAGGTTTTGTTAGGGCCCGCTCATGTGAATAATGCCAACCGATCCCTTAGACTAAAGCATGGGGGCCCCAAGTTTCAGAAACTTTGGAGTGTCTCGGAAATCTCTGACCCTTGAAATAATGTTAACATGATGTTGGTTTTGCTCATTATCCCTCTGGACAGAAAATCCTTCAGGTTTTCCGCTGTGGCCTGCTCACTGACAACCTGTTTTGTTGTTGCAGCAATTGACCTCATTAATAATCTGCTACAAGTCAAAATGAGGAAGCGTTACAGCGTGGACAAGTCTCTCAGCCATCCCTGGTTACAGGTTAGAAAGATAATCGCTTTCTTATGCCCTGTGTGGAACAGAACTGATGTTATGATATATTTTCTCTTATTGTCATGTTGGAAAACTCTTGGACAGAGGCATAATTTATATCGTCCCACCCCAACACGTTACTGTATGTAATATTAACTAAATGAAGAAAGAGTAAAAAGAGTAAAAAGTTCATAGTTTTCACTTGCATACATGAGCATTAGCAATCGTGATCCTGGATCACTTTTGCACTTTTATACGTTAAAGTACTTCTAAAGATCTTCAGTAGCTGGTTAAGGTGTGTGTTCATAGCTAAACATAGCTAAAAGGAGACTGCCCTCTCAGGAACAGGATTAAGCACCCCGCATTAGCATATGCGATAGATAGTCATGCTTTGTAGGTGCTGCTATAAATAAAGGTCTTTCTGGTAAAATCAAGAATTTTTAGAATTATAAAACAGAGAAAATAAAAATTTGTATTTCTCTGCTATACATGGAATAATTTGGATCACTGAAGACATATGTTTGTGATAGGACTTCCAGATGTGGCTGGACCTGCGAACTCTGGAGTGCAAAATGCAGGAACGATATATCACCCACGAAAGCGATGATTTGCGCTGGGAGCATTTTGCAGAACAAAATGGCCTTCAGTACCCAGCCCACTTAATCAACCCCCATGCTAATGTACGCGAAGAGGAGGAGTCTGAGGAGGCTGTGATGAGCATGCTCAGCGACAGAGTTAGTGTGCTGTAAATTGCTGCCTGTCCCTTTAAGGGCACAATGGAACTCAAGCCAACTGTATACAGCAAAAACAACACTTCAATCAACTGTAAATGCCTTTAAAAATCCAAACAAGAGTACTGCACAATGCCTGGTTAACAATTTAATGTAACAGTACACTATAGATCAAGCCAAATTTCTTATAAAATTTGTTCATAATTTCAAACACACAGTGCCTAAACCGCAAAAGCCAACCTAGCCATACATTGTGGACCAAACAATCATACTCAAATATATGACAACACATTACAAAAAATAACAGAACAACTGCACTTAGACTTTATACACTGCCCAATGTAACTTTTGCAGGCCCTTTTCTTCATAAAGAATGTCTTATTTTGGAGCTTAACCTGAGAATACAATTCTTTTTTGCCATTACTCAGCAGTACACAGTGATTAAACACTGTAGCAGCAGCAGTATTATTTGTGTAATTTACTAAAATGTCTATAAAAAATATATGAGAAACATAAAAACATTCAAATATATGATATTAACTTATTATGCTTTGAAAGTTGGTTAATACCACTATAATTTTGTGGTGACCATTGCATCAGTGGTAATAACTGGACAAATGTATAGCAGAGAGCATTTTTAGCTTTCGTGGTTTTGTGTTTATGTGCTTTTGAATGTTGTGTGTGTGTGTGTGTGTGTGTGTGTGTGTGTGTGTGTGTGTGTGTGTGTGTGTGTGTGTGTGTGTGTGTGTGTGTGTGTGTGTGTGTGTGTGTGTGTGTGTGTGTGTGTGTGTGTGTGTGTGTGTGTGTGTGTAAAACTGAGTGTGTGTGGTATTTTGAGGGCTGGTTTTGTTCGTTTTCTGTGCAACTGCAAGACAACAAAGCACTGTCAAGACACACTGCCTGTGGACTGGATTTTTTCTTTTGCTTTCTTCAGAGACGGAACAATAAAGTACAGTTTGTACACAAACAGTGTGATGTGCTTATGACAGATTTACAGTCTCCTCAATGTTCCCTTTAGGTAAAGATCTCAAGGGTACAACTCTGTAAATTACTTTTCTTATCAGCAGCTCTGTATTAAAAGGTTGATTGGATGTTTTTTTTTACCAAAATATTTATTTTGTTTGTAATTTAATTATGGGCTGCAATGTATGCAAGCCACAGGCCGCTATTTTGGAAAGAAAGCGCCCAAAGGTGAGTCATGAAGGCACAGCCGTGAAGTAAAGCATACTGTGCACATGTACTGTGAACTAGAGGGCTCTGTTTTGAAAAGTGCTTTTGCATGCTGTTTTATCGTCATATCAAGTACAGGTTGTCTGGTGTCTGGTGACGTGTGCCCTGAAGAATAGTTCTTAATCAACAGATGGCGCTATATCCTTAAACAGCATTAAAGCCTGAAAGTTGGGTCGATGGACAGTCCAAATGCCTCTCAATTAAAGCCCGTTTAACAAACGTTCTTCAGCACAATAGTGCTGGCGGAAAATAACCACAAAAGCAAGTTTAGTAGAATGCAGTCGATTTGACATATGTACCATTTGTTTATTACTCTTGCGTTTTAAATCATGAAGCAGATATGATTTAAAGGTTTAAAATATTTTAATATAATTTGTAATATGTTATATATTACTATATTTAATAAATTATTATATAAAACTGTATTTAGAATTTATATAAGCATTTGTCAAGATAAAAACTAACACGTCATGACATTTGGCCCGTAAAATTATACACCCGGCTTTCTCTTATTTTAATCCATCATTTTTCCCTGCCTGGTTTGCAAATCTTTCATTCTGAAACACCAGCCGGTCTTTATGAATCATGCAGACCGGTCATTTATGAATTTGCACAACGCTTTAGCCTATTCCTGGACAAGTTTTGAAGAGATGACGAGCTCATGCTGAAAGAAAAGGAAGAATCTTACAGATGGGCCGTCTATCGAGTTAGGCATGATTTGAGTCCGTTTTCTCTCATCCAAACTCCTCCCCACAATAGATACAGAACACCGCCAGTAGTGCAGGTGTTGCTATTGAACGACAACCACGTAATTTCCAAAAATAAAGAAAATGTATCAATAAAGAGTCCTATAATTTAAACCTACATTTAAATAAAATACAGGTAAATCGCCTGACTAAACAAGGTTAAACTAGGTAACACTGTAACCAACGTTATCAGCATAGAAAAACAAAAGCAACAATAAAAATGATATAAGGAAATGATAAAAAGAGATTCTTACAGAATTAACGTTTTCATTGTAATCTGAAACTTGTTTAATCTTGTCGGTGTTGCTTAAAGATTATCTAAAATTGTTCTGCTTTGATTAAACAGCTTTGATAACACGTAAATAACAAATTAATCTATTGTTCACATAAAGTCTAAAGACTACTTTCATTTTAAAACGAATATTAATATGATTTAATTAAGTTATAAATGTTTTAAATTTAAAATGTTTTAGTCGGATGAAAAATGTCCATCCTCGTGTGAGATTTAATTACTGTCTTCAAAATAAACGAATTTTCTTTTTAATAAATTTTAACTAGACTTGCTGCTTATTGCATGAATTCTCCATATATAAAACTATATATTTGTAACGCTGTCTTTATGTATTTGCTTCTTAATTATTGTCTCTGTCTACTGAGAGAAGATCAAGTAATACAAAGCAACTAATATCAGAGCAATAAATGTATTAAGTCATGCCTTAGTAATTTTTCCTTATTAACACATTTTCCATTTTTGCTCCCTATATACGAGGTAACTGCTGGTGTTGCACATGTTTTCGAGGGAATGTGTACTTGGAAAATAGTTAGTATGCAAATGAAGAATCACAGCTTTGACAGTGAGTAACCATATGCTCTGCAATTGCATATTTTGAAATAAAAAAGAAGAGAGACAGAGATATACCCTGAACGAATTGTTGCCGTAGTAACTCCGTTTTTTTCTTCATCCTGGCTGCGTTGGCACAGGCAATTTCACCAAAAGGAAAACAAATATAATAGTTTCGCACGTCTGAATTATTTGTTTCTGTCAGACAAAACACGCAAATATTTTCCCCGATTCAGTGTCGAGCAACAAACATGAAACCAGACGGTGTAAAAAATTAGCCGAATAAATGACTTTTTATTTCACGAGTCAAACAGCTATGCTGCTTTCACTCTTTTGGGGCGTATCGCATCAAACTACACACAACCTACCTTTAGAAAGTGCAATTATTTACTGGCGTTTAATAAGAGTGTATTAAAGTGTATTTTTAAACTGAGCTATAAGACAAAATATACTTTGGATCAGCATGTTATAGGACTCATTATAGGGCTTAAAACGACACATCAAGTGGTTTGAAAACAGGTGCTTAGTTGACTATATAGCTCTGCGTTGAGCGCGTGGCAGGTAGCAGTCTGCAAAATATGCGCGCGAATTAGTTGTGTGCCGCTGCGCGAGCGAGAGCTTCCCCGCGGCCAGCGTCCGGTGCTCCTGCAACAGTCTGGAAGAAATTAATCTTAACATGAATCATGTGAGAAAATATGCTATGTTTGCTTTATTCTCAAAGTCTGCCGTTTACAAAAGCGTAATGTTGCACTACATGTATGCCGGTCTGGTAATGTAGACTGAAGGGTAATAGGTTGAAGAACATAATAAATACAAAACACATATACAATACAATACATATTGCAATACACACACACAGACACACACACACACACACGTGAATTAAACACACATTAAAAGACACGTGAATTAAATGAAAGAGGGGTACAGTTAGATAGATAGATAGATAGATAGATAGATAGATAGATAGATAGATAGATAGATAGATAGATAGATAGATAGATAGATAGAATATATCTATAGTGCTTGGTTTTAATCTTCATTAAAGAAAGTAACTCTGACCGTGTGCACATATTTTATAAGAAATATATTAAAGATGTGGTTTAGTTTCAATTTAGTTTTAAGGCATTTAAAAACAACAGGCATTTTTTTACCTTA
Source organism: Chromobotia macracanthus (assembly GCA_036877525.1). Taxonomy (NCBI): domain Eukaryota; kingdom Metazoa; phylum Chordata; class Actinopteri; order Cypriniformes; family Botiidae; genus Chromobotia; species Chromobotia macracanthus. Next base: position 1,468,950 of record JAZGTH010000060.1, on the reverse strand, counting down.
TTATAACAATGACTACAATCATGCGCACGATATTTAAGTAGGTCGCTAGAGGACGCTAAAACAGAAACTGATACAGATCAGAAAAGGACCAAATGGGGCGTAGTAAATATTTAAGGACAAAGTCTATTCAAGTAAACATGTAAACGATTGAAAAAAATTGTCTGACAGTAACAATAATAGTTTAAATAAAACGTAACGAAAATATCCATTATATTTATAATAAAACCGAATATATTTACATATACGGTCATATTACATATCTACCGAGCAGGACGTGAGTTATGAGGATTCCTATATTTTATGTGATAAATCTAGTAAAGCAAGGGAAAGAGAACTTATACTCAGTTTCTCACTTTAAGACCTTTAAGACTCTAGTGCTCATGGACTATACACTAACTAACTATACACTGAACTAACTAGTGAAATCCCACTATGTCAGTATATCATGTATGCCTTTAAACTTTAACTTTCATTTAAAATATATATTCCTGTTCCGAATTTCTCCATTGGGAAGTTGTTCAGCTGACAAATTACACTAGCTAAATATTATGATAACCTTTTCCATCCTAATTTGTAGTGCAGCCTGCACACATGCTAGGATCAACATCAATTATAGAGCAACATTTCAAGTGCATGGTTCAGAGAAATGTCAGGGAGTTACTGAGGGAGAATGTGAGGTTCTGGGGTGGGCTGGGGGTTCGAGGGGCATGAAGGGTAGGTATTATTTTCCAGGCAAACCCTAATGTGTCATACTGTTTAAGGCATACATCATCAGCTTTTACTCTTTATATTTCCTGCAATACTGTAAAATCTGTCTTTAGGTATCTTATGCAAAGCCTTAGCACACAGAGGATTTTGCTTAAAACCTGCTTAAATGCTTTTATGTTTTTGTTTGTCATTTCAGGCAGAGTTGTTTGGGCAACAGTGCGGGTAAGAGGCTCATGCTCATTTTCACACAACTCAGTCATCTGGCTGTGTAAAACATTTTCACTAGCTTAGCGAAGAAACCAAAATAGCCTAATTGTTATTCCACCACACCCAACATGTTGCTAAATTAGGACCACTAAGCTGTCCCTCTGTGGTGGAAACTCAGTAGTTGGCAGTCTTGTCTTGCATGCAGAGGGTTTGCAGCGGAAGTGAAGTGGTGGTCGGGTCCATTTCCGCCCACTGAAACCCATCCCCCAAGCAAATTACCACTACTTCATACTGACAGAGGCATGGACCTCACTCTGCTGGGATTGGGCAGAATGGATGTGCAGGGATTCTCTGCATGTTTTTGTGCTATGTGGTGGAGATTAGTAGGATTACAGGCTTGGCAGAGGGTGGTGGTGGGGAGCTTAGGGGTCATTCTCTGCACAGCAGGGCAATTTTAGTAAGGCAGGCGAGGCTGGTCAGTTTTAACTATAATATCAAATATGTCTGGTGTGCAAATGATTGCTCTACACTAGACTGTTGGTCTGATTGTTATATAAAGTATATAAAGCTACCATTATTATTATACAAAATGTATGCATTTTAGAAGTTATCACCAGACGCACAACCTAAATGCAGGTCAGCCACTAAAAGTTACAATATAATTTCCATCTATTCGCTGGCACAATTTTTCTCATATACGTTTACATTTTGTCATTTAGCAGTGCAGTTTGATCCAAAATGACTTACAAATGCAACATCACAAGCTTGTTAAATAAGAACTACAATATCTGTAGTACCACACTGCCAAGTTTCCAATGTCATGGCAGGTTACTTCCCTGTGGATCTACCCCAACAATGCACAGCTGCAGCTGAGCGCATTAAAGAGATCCTAGCGTGCATTCTTTCACTTAAATATGTGCACCTGACTTTTTCTTTATTAGTGACAAGCTCCTTAAACTAGCTGATGTAATTTTGTAATCTTGGATCTTAATGTTAGTCAGAAGTAACAGGAGTATATACGCAGGAGTATATGATATACTCAGATATGCCTTGTTTAAAATGGTAATCTTGTGGTATTTATTTAATCCTTCAGTCCCAAAATTATGCACAACGAACCACACAACTCAGCATGTAGATTTAATACATACGTTTTTAGTCTTAGTCCCAAGTGCTATAATTTTCATTTGCAAGTCTAAATAAACAATTGCATTTTATGTTGACAGAGACATATGCTGCTAGGTGTATAAAGTGTACAAGGGTTTGGCAATACAAGGAGGACACATTTCCTACAAAGTTTGAAGATATTAAATCTATAAAACAATAGTTTTGTCTGGACCTCTGCTGTTTTACAAAATCTTCAGACCCATAACTCAATGTAACAATAAAATAAGTTTACAAAATATAACCTTAAGTCAACTTGATGCACAAATAAAACAATCAACACATCAGGCCCATAGCCAGCCTAGTGGAAGTGGGGTACATTTTTGCATCTTTTCTCCTCATTTTGTATTTAAGTATTAGATTCAAATACTTATTTTCTTTGGCTTTTAATGCATTATAATTTAATGCATTATAATTTGGCAAACAATCTGAATTAGCTTGTTTGCTGGTATCTTAAAGAGCACATTTTTGATGCAGCGAAAATATTGACTACAATGTTGTCAAATTGCTTACCAAGATCATGTACCACCGTTTTCAGTCCAACCACACACACAGATCAAAGACCACAGTAAAAACAGAATACATTTTATAATCTTTACTGGAATATTATTAAACTACAAGTTCTACTCATCTCATCATCATCATCCTCTCTTGTCTCTTTGACAATGCCTCTTTGCTTATGAGTAATGTTAGTTGCTGCGCAGTAGGTTGTTACATGTTGTGTGCAAGTTTATCACATTCATGGAAGAAGAATCACAGAAGTGGTGCATTTAACAAGATTAGGGACCTCAGTATGGTTTAGATTATTTTTATTTGGAGGGATTTAAATTATTGGCCGTCATTATTTAAAAGGACATCTAAAAAAAATTGACTTAAATTCTGGACCTTTGACAGTGAGGGGGGACCCCCCTGTCTACAGGCATGCACATTTTGATTAACAAGTTTAGCTATCTGACTTGGATTAACAAGAAAAGTCAAAGCACAGCCACCCATCAACCAGCCTTTTTAAATAACTTATACTGAAGTTAACTGGCAAGAATTATTACTATACTATTTATCATCACATAATATTTAAAGAAAGAACTATTAAATAATTGTTATTAAAGGTAGAGTGAGAGAAATCTGATTGAAAACTTTTAAATATCCTGTGTCACTTAATATGCTTAGCCTGTAAGCTAATTATATTTTAATGTAGGCTGCAGTAAAGCTGGGCTTTTTGAAATGAAAAAACACTAAATTACAAACCCTTGTGTTTTGACACTAATTGTTACACTTCATAATATGCAGCAACTGGGTAATTGTAATAGAATGTTTGTCAGTAGAGGGAACTGGACCAAACTAAATGAAAGAATAAAACATAAGACAGAAGTTTCAAGGCAATATGAGATCATTTATGAAACAGAAACTGCAAATAATTTGTAATATTTGCAAGAATGCAAGAAGGCACAATGAATATACTTGGTGTATTATGCAAACTAACCGAGATAAACTTTCATAGTTTTTACTAAAGTATAGTTTTTACCTTTCATAGGTTTTATCTAAGGTAAAAGCAGACAGGTAAAGATCAGCGAATAATGTTAAGAATGTACAAAATGAAACACACCGAAACGATTTGACAGATGCTCTCGTATAAAAAATGATAATCTATTGCTTTTTGCAGGTATCATGGTGACAGTTCTAGAAGCTGGATGCTATTTGTCCTTCTACACGTTACTGGCTACAGTATGTGCAGTCTTTTGTGATGAATGACAGCTAGTCTTTTTTCATTTTGCTCTGTCAGTTTTGTCTAAAGTCTAAAAGTTCTAAAACCTCTATTTGATAATTTGGCACATAAAGGATTTGAGTTTTCTACACTCTGTACAATTTTCTCTCAGTGCCCTATTGTTTTGTCATTCACTGCCCACAGTTAAAGTAACGCACCTGACAAGCAATTCAACTGCTCGGACCAAATTAAACATCGTTTCTCAGAGACAAAAAGCCTGTCTTTCTAGGCTCAAAATGTTCCCCTCAATTTGAGGTTTGATGAGTCTGATGTCCTATACACAGTTTACACTTTACTACTGTAAAAAGCCTTGATAGTATGGTGGCAACCGCATATTACATTTACTTTTGGCAGACGCTTTAATTCAGACCAAAATACAGTGCAATCTATAGCTATACATTTAATTAGTATGTTTGTTCTTTGGGAATTGAATCCACAACCTTTTGCACTGCTAACACAATGCTCTACCAGTTAAGCTACAGAAACACTATAATTAAAAGTCTGATGAAGACTGACTTCGTAAATACTGCATAAAAATTATCTTTCTACCTTCTTGCAGTAAGTTCTTAAGGAATCACAACTCCTAACACTGTAAATCAAAACAAATTAAATTCTTTGTTTAGCACAAATGTACAATCAGGGCCTTTCCACAACAATCACAACCCATTTAATGTTGTGACTGCATGTAAACAGCAATAAATTCAGTAAACAGCTATCAAATCCACCTCCTAGTATTTTAAGTACAAACATATACATATTAAACTGACTTTTATTTCCATGCTATAAACAACATGATTGCACTCAGTTTCAATTTGGCATATTATCTGACAAAGAAGTTGGAGGTCATAATGAAAGGTATGTGTAGTGGTTGATTTGAAAAATTAGTAACTGTGCGAGCATCTCTCCAGCCACTGGCTGTTTTAATGAGTAAATATTAACAGTAATGGCATGCAATTTCCCGTGGTAGTGCTCACCTTGCTCTTGGTTATTCACTCTGGTGACACTGGCTTTGTTTAGCTGAGGCTGTGCCTTACATCACCTTGGTAACCATAATCATAAAAGCCCCCCTAAGCGCAAAGGAGAAAATTAGAGTCCAAGCTTTAATAAGGGGTCTTATGATAAACCAATGTTCAAAGGGATAAAATGAGAGAACATTTTTTCTTTTCTCTCTCCGCAGATATGAACATCATTTTAATGGCAGTCAGAAAAATTCAATAACTGTCCATTAGTGAGATCCAAGGATAGCTCAAACTTGATAGGCAAAAAAAATAATAAAATCTGTTGATTGTTTTCTCACCCCCTCTCTTTCTCTCTCTCTCTTTCTGATCCTAGCCTTTGCAATATGCAACATAGTCTCATAATAAATAGATTAGGCCAAATTTTAATTCAAAAAAGATGATTTCTGTCATCATCACACCTGCAGGGGCGAATAATCTGGCAGAAGGGGTGGAAATGCTGGTGGTTGGGGGGGTAGGTATCTTTGCTCTCTGTCATATTACTGTAGATAAGGTGAGAAAATTAGGGTTTTTGCATCTGTCCTCTTAACATGCAAACGGTCTCTGGTGAAATTCTGCATGACAGCGCGGCAACTAAATCTTAAAGTGCCAGAGGAGTAAATGGCGCAATCTCTATTATGTCTTTAAAGGTGTTTCAGGGACTTTTTTTCACATCTCAGTCCTAAGCAACTCCCATAATACTGTCTTATTTTGATATTTTCCAAAGGTCAACAGCCTACGGGTACAGAGCCACGCAATGACAGCAAAGGTTAATTGAAATGATTAGAAATTATTTTCAGTTACTAAATATCATTGCTGTCAGCGCCCATAGATTTTTACTTTAATTGTCCTTCTAACTAGTCTTCAGTAGATGAGACTGTCAGCTGGTCATGAAGGTCTCATAGAGGGTTCTCTAGTCTCAGAGCGCAGCATGTGTGCAGAGCTCTACTGAAACCCAGTGCTGTCTCTCAACGTCTATACGATTTATTCACTAACTTTCCCTCTCTGTGTCTCTTATAAATGAGCCACACAGTGAGGGGCCAAATGCCCGCCAAGAAAGTAGAGTGAAGAGGGAATAGAGGGAGAAGAGAGCAAAGTTTACCTTCCACTTCAGTAGCTCTGTAAAGGGCTGAAGATGAAAGGTGCTGTTTGGTTAGTGGGACATACTGAACCCTGGTCCTGCTATGAATGGAGCTCTTCATAGCCCTGCATACAGCTCAACACTTGACTTAATAGGACGATTGTATTTGTCCTGTTTATAAGAAGTATGTAGGGTTAGGTTTAGAGTTACATGAGTTGGACGCAACTCAGCACATAGAATACACAAGGAAATGTCAAGTATTAATAATGAAAAGTCTAGAATTAATAAGCACCTAATATGTAAATATATAACATGTTCAACAATACTTACACATCCATTTCTCTGTCTGTCTGTCTATTTATCTATCCATCTATCATGTAAGTAGAGTGTTTAGTATTTACATGAAACACATTCTTTTTCCAGCATGCGTCACAAAATAGTTTGTCTTCCTGACATCAGTCTTAGCATAAAGACTCTAATTAGAAAGTCACATGAAGTCAGTTCCACTGTGTTCAAGCTTTAAGCAGTGTCACATGGTTCAGAAATAGCTGCTGTCTGCGCAATGTGACTGGGAGAATTTTACCTGTATTCAGCATATCAAACACCTTCTCAAACCACTGCTTTGACAAGTTTCCCAGCTGTCGCCCTGGCTGAAGTGACCACGGCAGTAGTTATGTTTACAAACAGGATTCTTTGGTTAGTAGATATTTGTTTCACTTCACATTTGCTTTTGAATCTGGAAACAGTTGCTAGATAGCTCAACAAATACTAAATAGCTTTTATCCAGTAATAAAAGTACAACATTGTTTTATACTTTACCTTTTGTTTTGCAAGGGCTAAATTTAGTTAAGATTATCTCTCTTTCTGACAAGAATGTGTACATCATCATAAATAGCTACATTTAATGGGAACACCTCAGCTTCTTCCGTACTCTGTGAGGATCTCTGTACATCTGCACCTGAGTCTTTAACGTTTTGAAACAAATCTTCCCCGACAATTCATAGAAGATCTTGCATTGAACAACATGTGACATGTCATGCATTTACTGCCTGTTTACAAATATGCCAATGGCTAAGGATGGCTTGCTCAACAGCGTTTACAGCAGAAATCCAATAGTATTACTCTCCAGTCACTGAAAGCAATCTGAACAGACAGTTTGCATGGAACAAGCATAAACAAACAAACCTACAGTGGCCTCATGCTTTTACAATAAGACCCGAGGACAGGAGCTGTCAGACACTATCTGATCCTGTCTTGAATCTTGAAGTCTTTAAATCCTCTATGTACATTCCTATGGTATGACTATTTTATATCTATCAACCTGTTATTTGTTTTTTGTTAAAAATACTGATATAAGGTATATTTTACTTAAGTAAAATTTTGTTTTAATTTTCTAAATTGTGATCACAGGTGGGTAATTTATATTATGCAGTATATATGCAGTAACTTTTAAAATCTGAATATCATCTACATAAACATATGCATATAATGTAAGGAAGTATGTGTCGCTCACTCGATGACCAGAAATATGTTCGGTCAAGCTTAGGTGAAACTTTATGAATTTAAAACATTTTTTAAACAATTGCAAAGAAATTAAAATAGATCCTAACAGGTTTGAAATAAATCACTAAGAACTAACAGAATGGAAAGCCATGGAATGGAAATGGAAAACATTTATAATGATTATTTAATAATTAAAACAATATTCCCCAGAAAACATGTTTGTTTAAAATATTTTAATAAAAAACAGCTTAAATGTTTTTAAATTATAGCCAGGGGACATGGCAAAAGTTGCAAGATATATTTCAACAAAGTTGTGAAATTATTTCCACCTATTATTTAATTTTAATACTGCGATGAAGAGAAAATAAGCTAATATGATTTTCACCTTTTAAAATGTGAAGTTTTATATTTTATCCAACATACAGTATATGATGAGGTCATGAAAACATATAATTTTGCATAATGGGAAAGATCCAGGGGCCAGTTGCATAAACATAACTGTTAAGTTAAGACTGTGTCTTAAGAACTAGTGTGACCAACCAGCAGTTAGTTTGGGCTAATCTGTTTTATATTTAATGTCTATCTTTTGACTAGTCTTAAAGAAAAAAATTAGATGACTAACCTGTAAGAGTACTCTAAGCAGTTTATGCAACTGGCCACGGATCAACTTCTCTATTTTATCACTTTTTAAAATATATTATCAGTACAACTTAAAATGATCCCCTGAAAACAGCTTGACACGTTCTAGAACTTATACGATTGTCTCTGGACGGTAAACCTCTAAACACTTTACTTGCTTTTCTTCAATTTTAACAGCACAAAGGAAACAAACAGCATGAAATTTCAGGACTCTCAAACTATGTAGACATTGGAAATGATTGCAACTGGCATTAACTGCCATTTTCAATATTTCACTGTCTCTTTGTCTTTGAGGTTTTAGCCAATCAGGAGCAATCATAGCTCATCAATGTAGTGCTTCAGAGAGACTGACCAGTGATTACACTCTTATAAGACAAGTGTATGCGTGTCTGTAATATGCAATGCTTGTGTGTCTGTGAGAGGTTGGGAACTGGCCAATCACTGGCCAACCCAACTTATTTTTTTAGACTTTAAACACTTTTTCAAATGTGGTATGGCCACAAAATGCATATTGTTGCAAGTTCTCATAAACGGTTCATATCCGTGTATACACGCCCATATTCTACACAGATATATAAGTATTTATTCAATCAGATATCTATGAATTAACCAATCATAAGCCATGTCACAGACAAACAGGGGAATCAGCTAGCTATTTTACTGTAACCTACTTTTAAAGAGTAAGGGTTAGCAGTAATGCAAGTATATGTTACGTTCCGGCTTTGATCTTAGTTGCTGCTAAATCTCACTCACACAATCTAATAAGATTAAACTTCTGAAACAGATTGAAAAAATCTTTGCTGACGTAACCTTCCCTTAAAAAAGAAGAAATATAATCAATTACATGGTTTTAATATGGTTTCTTCAGAGCCATTTCCATGCTCTGCAAGCAGATTCCCGGTTAACCTGTCATGCCCCTCTATGCTATTAACACCCTGGTCTCTTTTGCACAGAACTGCGAAATGTATTTCCTTGAAAATCCACTGCTTATCTCTTCTTTAGACACTATATCCTGCTTTGGCACAAGGGTTTTCTACATTACAACATCACTCATAAGCTATTAACATTTTTTTTAAATAAATAATTACCAACCATTTATGGCTCTTAATATCCTAATGGAATACTAATAGGCACATCACATTGACTAATGTGCTAGTCATGAAATTCCTCTTAAGAAATGTTTGGATTTTAAACTAACCCACAGTGCAAACTCAAAATTAGTATAAAGTCAATCCTGTCCCTTTTAACACACTAACAATAAAATAGAATGGCTAAAATAGATCCTAAGTCACTGAAGTGCAACATTAGGTGCAACCGAAGAAGTGTGACATGACAGAAAAGTTTATTTTTTAAGATGAAACCTACACTTCACAACTCCATAAACACATGGATGTTATCCCTCAGAAAGTACATTCAAAAGCTTGCTCCAAGCAGAAATGTGTATCTTGTTTACTACATGTACCTGCTAAACTCATAAGTAGGTATTAGTCATTTCAGTTTATTATCATCAGTTTATTATGCTAACTTTATCATATTAGTCACTTAAACAACTCTGCATACCCAGGCCTTCTGTGGTATTACATATTTACATATAAAAGAAGTAACCAGCACTGGTATGTCAATGTGGCACCCATCACTCTTCTCTATGAGCTATTTGTTTAGGGGCTGCTATGTGGCCTTTTGCAGTGGCCCACAGAACACTTATTTGTGTTTGTGTTCCACACCTTTCTGCAACTAGCATTTTGGAACAAACAGGTATTTATGGCTCATATTAACCCAACATGCACCACAGTGTTTGTACCCTGGGAAAGGCCCATCTCCCCGAGGGCTTGCTGGGCCAATCTGGTGGTGTTGTTCTTAACCCTGGGAATCCTGGTCCACATTGTGCACACAGTGAGAAAGGTAATCCGGACGGATGGTCTCCATGAATCAGTGCCACATTAAGAGTCTCAGCCCCCTCATTATCCTGCACCACATTTTCCCCAGGGGGCCGGTACTGTGCCTGAACCTCACCACATACAGCCGCTCATTACCAATCTGCCAACCGAGACCCAGCTCAGCCAGAGTCCCTGGTCTTGCACAGGTAAGGGGCCTGCTTCCATTCTCCACCTCAATACAACATCCACAGACTCAAGGGTGAACAGAAACAGCATGCCTTTCAAAGGCGCTGCAGGTGTCACTTTCCCAGAATGCACCAGCAGAACCCCTCCCCTTACATTTGCTGTCACAAAACACTGAGGCTGATGGGAGAGAGCCGAGCGAGACCGGAATAATGGTGTGGTAAGTGTTTGCCTTGCTCGCACATATTCCCTCATGAGAATTTATATTCCCACAATTTTGAGATACTGATATTGGTGGGAGAGTTACAGGCTAAACAGCTCTCTACCAATTAAGCTTTTTTCCCCAAGCATGTTTCCCAAGGCAGAGACAACTGTCATAGCATAACCAAATATAAAAATCAAAGCTTTTTCTGGCAAAAAGAAGAGCATTTTTTAAAATTAGGTCTAAGTGTTTTTCTGAGTTTGTATTTGAATTTAGCGATAACGTTTGTAACTGGCCTCATCTGTAATTAGTTGGAAACTAAACACGTATAACTAAACAAGTATTTTAGGAATTATCAAATGGTTTAATAGGTAATTATCTAAAATGTATTGGCAGATGGCAGGAGGACTGCATAACCTGCTTGATTTGGAACATACACAACCTCTTATTTGTTGGTAAAGGCACAATTACAGATTCTTATCACAAAACTATAATATGTTTTAAAACAAACATACATTCACCACATTAGAAGCTAGAAATAATAAATATATGTTTGTATGCAATCAATCATCCTTCTGCGTTAAATAAACATGCTCTGTAGTTTAATAAACATGCTTCTAATCATGAATATGGCCGTCATAAAATATCAATAATATTAACAGATGGTTACTTTAAATTCAAACATTAAAAGAAAGCCTTAGAAAATGTTTGTTGCTTTTCAGAAAAAAATGTTTTAAAAACATTTATTTATATAAAACTGTAGAACCGACAGATTCCACATTCTATATTTCACACAGATTTAGATTCAGCAAACATGGTTGGGAGTCATGTTTGTTTCCAAACACATGGCATTGTTCAGATGAAACTTGATCCCAACATGCCAGTTGAGTAAATGTGTGGTTTTTACAGCGGCCACTAATCCAATGTCTTCTTTTCCAAAGCCGAGTTTACCTGCACGGTCACAACTCATTGTCTACAACACTAACCTTCATCACTTCACCTGACACGCAGGCGTGCTTGACTTTCCCAGGCTCTCGCTGCTCCAATCCAACCCTCCCTTGAGTGCTGTTTATAAAGTTCCCTTAAGCTTCCTCACTTCTGTCTACTGTGCACTGCATTACTCAGCAGGACATGAAATGGGACACTCGAGCTAAATGAAATATCCCTGACAAGCTCACCCCGAAGAGACAACAGCAATACTAAACCAACACGGTTTATTAGATCTGGGAAATTCTAAATTGGATTTAATCAAGAATCTTTATTGAGTGAAGTGCTAGGCCAAGCGTCATCAGCCATTCGATGGGCAGAAAATCCTTATAATTACATTATGACCAGTGATTACGCAAACGTTTCCCATGACATCTGTACAAGTGACCAGCGCTCCGCGTTCAACCAAGGATATTGCTTGCATTAACCCCAACCCTCCAGAAAATAAGATAATTCATGATAGGTTTGCCCATGACAATCACTCATCAGGTTATTATGTCAATAATTTTGATGAATAAACTGTCTGATGAAGAAATGACGCTACTGTTAAACACTCACTTCTCAGGGTCTAGTGGTCTCAGGGGGTCTGACCTCAACAGAGTGGACTGTTGATGTGTTTGAGCCAGCTGCTTACATGCCACATGAGTTTCATGGGCTATTATGCTTATACATACGAAAATTTAACGTTATGGTGTTAATAAGCTGGTATGAAATTACCAACTGCAAAATGTACAACATTATGTAAAACTACATTATTACAGCTTTATGTTTAATATGTGTAATTAGAAAACGCACATGAAATTGGTATTTTAAAAACACAGCCTAATAGTATGAACTTCTTTTCATAGTTCTACATTAGCATAATATAAATCCATTCTTAAACCCTAAATATTAAAACTAAGGTGTATAATTTTATAATTTCAGTGACACAAGCATTACCAAACAGAAATTTTTGATAGTGTTTACAGAGGAAACATGAGGAGACATTTTTGAGGAAATCAACATACAAATGACTTCTTTATAGTTGGTATAGCCTCTGCATATTATACTGATAATGATGTGCTAAAAATTCCCAAGTAAGGTTTACGATTACGTGTATTTTTTTATCATTTATTAACTGTAATCGAAACAAAGTGACAAGTGTTAATTCTGTCAAATAGCATCACGTCTGCAGTGACAATCATGTATCAGGGGCCAAACAAGTATCTTAATTTCTTGACGGACAGATGGTTGTCAAATCACATGAGAGTGATAAGTGCCTTTCTCTTTTAAAAAAACAACTTCCTCCTCACGACCCTCTGACCCTTGACCTTTAACCTGACTCTTGTTCCGTTTTCTTAGCTCACAGAGGGGATTCTCCACAGGTGCAGGACCAAGAGGTCATAGAATGTGTAGCAAGTGACCACCAATTGATGCCCCTCCCAAACAACCAGGAAGCAACAGGGATCTGATCCACGGGCTTTGTCTATGTTTAGTGTCACTGTGAGCGTGAAAGCTGATGAGATTGAATGACTACAAGAGGAAAGGGCTCATTTCAAGCACCATCCAAACACCCTTAAAATACACAAAATCAAAGGTGACAGTGTAAGAACCCATTTCTACATTTGCTTTCACTTTTTACTGCATTCATGCTCTGATATACTCTAATCTATAATCTATTAAAGTGTGTGTGCAAATCCTTGCTTTGTTTTTGTACTTTGTCACTCAACCACTTACACGTTTACATGTGTGTGCGTTAACATGCTTAGAAACATGCTTACAGCCTGTCAATTGATAGCTAATATGTGGCTTATAACTTATTTGTATGTTCACAAGCTGACCTATTTTATAATGCTATATGTGTCTTCCGAAAAAATTGTGTTTAAAAACACTTGCATTTCAGTCAATCACCTCCAACTCAGCCACAAATAGGCTTTATTCATTCATGTAGTCTCTACCTATGATGGACCATTGCTGCCTGCCATATGCAAAACGATGAAGACTGTAACATATTTACAGTAAAATCACGTGTAGTCAGCGCAACATTTATTTATTACTCATGTCATTCATTCAGACATGACAAACAGGTAGCTTGGCAACTCGGAGGTCTATAGCCTGGTAACCATCTAGTTTCTTGTTCTGACAAGTCAGTAATTAATTCTCGGGGGTTAGGCTATTTCTTTGCATCTTTGCAATTGGCAACACATGCAAAACATGGAAAAGGCCAAATCGGATGATTGGATTTATTTAAAGTGATTGCCGGCTACGTTTCTCCAGATTGGTAGGCGGCTTGTAGTGTAACTTGCTTTTTCACATTATTTGTCAGTGCTCAATCAAGGCATCGCCTACCTGCTCAAGTGCTGATTTCAAAGGCTCCGTCCCCCTTCAGTGGGACAAATGAGCGAGTGCATGTTAAAACAAGCATGTTCGAGCCTTTTAAGATGTGTGAGCCACACTTCAAGCATATCAAAGCAAATAACAACAATTATTTCTCTCTTTCAAACCCCAGCGATTATTTGTACTTATAGAGGTGTAATGAATAATAGCAGTTTACTACGGTAGGGGAGGGCTTTCTTTCCCACCGGAGAGAGGAAGAATGAATTAATAGGCATCACACCACTCAGCACAGTGCGTGGTGGAGGAACAGCATGATTACAGTATGCTATCAAGAAAATTAGTTGTTTCAATTGAGTATATCCCCAGCATGCCGAAGCAACATAACAACTCGCTTTTGTTTACAGAATGCTTCATTATGTAAAGACAAGCTCAAGATTCCAAACACCTGCTACCACCAAATCACATATTCAATTATTGTGCTTGCTTAAGATCATCCAAATATTTTGTCCACTTACCAGGAGCAAAAACAGTACTAAAGTGATTATGGCTGTGGAGTCAAATTTCTGCTCCAAAGCAGCAGGGCTTGGGAGTAGTGTGGCAGCAAACCTTTGTGAAATTGACTCGCCTATATCTCCCGAGGTCGTCTAGTGGGGTCAGAGGTCACAACCTGTGGTCATTATTCACTCATAAAGTACTTTGATGAGTAATGTGACACTTCATCGACAAGGTTTTCAGATAATCGTCCCAACAAAATACTGTGATTAAGTTACTCCCTAACAGCACGACATTTTGATAGAGACAAGAGAACTAATATTTATTGATTGTATTCTAATTACAGGCATAATTGCGTGTGCGTCCATCTCCATGCCACATATGGGCGATTGATGAACTCGCATTTGTGAATAATCATCAATAGTGGTACATTTTGACATGATGTACGTAACAGAGGGGCTTTAAAGATGTCCGGCTTGTGGTTTTAATTCCCAGAGAACACACGTACTGATAAAATGTATACCCTGAATGCACTGTAAGTCGCTTTAGATAAAGCACCTGCCAAATGCATAAACGTAAATGTAGAATAAGACTGTTTAAAAGAATGAGGGAAGCTTTGGCGTCATTAGTTAAAAAATACTTTTCTATGGAGCTGTGTTTAGTATTATACTCAGAATCGGAGTGTACCGTTACATTACATTACATACAGTAGCACATAGAGTCAAGACACCAAGCGTGGCCTTAATTTCTCTGACTTCATATGGGCTCAGTACTCTGGGCTATTGTGGAGGCCAAGGTTTTTCACTGCTCTATTGTGTGGAGATGGAGGGCACCATCGACTGATCTGCCAAGGTTGCCTTGTGTGGTTTTTGACTGACAGGAGGCCTGCGGAAGCGGGGTGAGACTGGGGGAAAGGCATTAGAATGGGAACTACACTCGAGATTTGAATTGCCTTCTCCACTCCAATCAGCTTGGTGCAAGTGAAATGAAGTGCCTCTGCCGCTCCCCTCCACCCCTCTCACTCCCCATCTGCAGAAAGAGCCCATGCAGGAGGCTGACAGCGCTACAATCAGTTTGCCATTCACCGCTGTCCCTATTTTAACTTGTATGTGTGGAAATGGCATTGATTGTTAACTCCGACCTTAGCAATTAGAGCGAAGAGAAATATTTGAAATCGTCAAAGAGTTCCAAATAGAGCCGCGTGAGTGTTTTAAAGATGGATCAGTTAAGTATTAAAGAAAGGAAAACACTGTATTTGTTTCGCCCATCTTGCTGACGTTAGAAACCGCACGGAGGCTGTGCATTGTTTTCGAGTTTGATGATGAAGTCTCACCGAAAATAAGTCGGGGGTGTCTTCAGATTGATGAAACGTGTGTCTTGCTTGTGTTGAGAAGGTTTGTGTGGGAGCCTGCGACTGAGTCTGGTATTAAAAGATGTACAAGGAAAATGTACTATTTAAACAAATACTTCCCCTCGGTTGCACACACAAACACATGCAAATGCATTGACGCTCACAATAGATAACTCGGGCTCAGTGTAGGAACAGGAGGTGCTGACTGAAGTATTTGTTGAAATGAATTGGTGCTATGAAAAAACAGATGCAGCAATTAGGAGCCCCATTGCCGCACACCGGAGACATGACAAGAGTGCATGACAGTGGCTTTCACCCCAGCTCCCCCTTGTCTTCAACATGAGTCCTCTAACAATCCCTGTCAGGAAAACTCTTTGAGAAGTGCTTGCACCAGACAATGGCTCTTCACCCCTATTTTGTGCTCTAAGTAGTGCTGCAGAATGCTGGAGAGAGCTGAAAACAGGCAGTAATGTGAGAAAGACGGGCAGCCATTGTGGGAAGTGTGAAAACCAGAAGGGCCCTTTTCAGAGGCTTGCCTGAAAGTGCTATGAAGACCTTTGGTCCTTTGCTCTCCCTGAATCCCCAATTAGACAAACATTAACATCAATTAAGCCTTTATAGGACACAGGTTCCATATAATTACCTTAATGGGTTGATGCTTTCTTTAGCAAAAAATTCTTAAACAAACTTGAGCCTTTGTGTGACGGGCTAAGAAAATTTTCAGCAGGGAGTATTTGCTTTTGTCAGACTTTCTAAAGAGACAGACGAATTGTTCCATTTAACAACAAACACCTTCAGAGAGGAGCCTAAAGCAGGCCCAGTTCCCACCACATCTGACTTGAACGCTCCAAGCTGATTATCCAGTGTAGACAAAAAATCTGACCAGCCGGGAAAGCGAGGACACATGCGGTGAGGGGCAGCACACAAAAGGGCCCAGTGAGCCCAGCCCAGCTATGTGAGCAGAGCACCAGAGAAAGAGCCCCTCCACTTGAATTAGCTCTCTATTTAATGTCCCAAAGAGCCAGATCCGTTCCCTGTCTGAGAAACAAAGGGGAAGAATTAGAAAAACAAGATCTCTCTTCATAAAACAAGGCAAATTCTCATTGGCGAATCGTAAAGGAGGCACAGTTAATTAAACGCGGACCCCATCTCGTTTTTCCCCTTCCTGTCCTGCTGCCCATTATCTTCTACAATCTATAACGAGGCAGGATCTGGTGAAGAAAGAAAAAACATTCATGTCATGGCACCAATCATAACCTTTTATTTATGCTTTAATAGAACTTCTAGAAGAAAATCCCACAAACACATTTATTGAATTATAAATATGGTAGAGAACAGAATGCACTTGAATGCACTAACGCTAACTGTAAATAGCCAAAGACCGCTTCAGTAAAGGTACTTGAATGGAGAAAATCTGAACAAATTGTACAGGAATCAGTAGCGCAAATAACATTTTAATCACGGACAGTTTTTGGGCCTCTGAAATGTGATGGTCTTAAAATTCAGCTGCAATTCTGTGCATTCATTTTTTTAATCTAACAGTGTGCTTAGACAGATTTTAGATAGAAAAACAAAATTGCAATAACAATTCTTTATTACAATAATTTCATGAATGTAAAAACATTATACTTTAATTTGGAGACACAAACAGGTGTGGCTTTATGATCCTCCACTTATGAGAGGAAGATATTTCGTGGCACTTGGCCTCTAGAGGGCAATGGTTCCATAGCCCACTCAGTGAGACAACACCAGGCACCAGTGTATTTGCCCCTAATGTGTCAAGGGCTAAATATGTAAATCACACTATTTGGCATCTATAATTGGACATACCCTATCTAAATATGGAAAGCTGTGTTAACCAGCACATAGCAATGAGTTTTGCAGATATACATTAGCATATATATTCTACGTTCCATTAGCATATAGACATTAGAAACTAGTAAATCATGTCGCCTTCAATGAAAATAAACTGTGAGCCTTTATGATAATCAAAATGTGTGTGAAACCTTGCTAATGGGAAGTGATTCATTATATCGCCTCCAGTCTTCAGAAATCACAGTCCAGAGGGTGGTATTGTTATTTGTCTCACACCTTAACAGTTGACGGAGTTGCAGAATAAAACACAAAACTGCTAGCATGGTGAAAACTGTAATGCTAGCTCTTTTCGAGGTGAGCGTCAAGAATGAAATGTGGGTAATAGCATTTAACCCTTGAAGATAAACAAAGTATTTGTTTTTTTGACATTCGTAAACAGACAACATTTAGAGTCTCTGGAAACTATTAGAGAAAAAAGAAAAATTGACAAAACAACAGACTGAAGCCAAAAATCCTGAGATGCAATGTTTCTGCCATCAGTTCTGGTAATACAGCACATACTGGGCTTTGTGTGTGATCAGCTCAGTGTCTGAGATCTAACACAAGTTTGGACACAATCTGAGGAACATTTAACAGACAATTATGTCTCAAGGCAATGCCGTCGCTGTGACTGTGAGAATTCCTTATTTCAAAACAAAAGCTTTTCAGCCAAAATTGTGATGTTGCCAAGCAGTAAAAATGAAAATATTTTGAAATAAGGCAAAACTAGTGATTTGAAAAACAGCAATTATATGAATTTGCTGAATTAAACATCTTTAAAAAAGTATTAGGAATGTGGTCTCATCCAGGACTGTTAAATTTAAAATAAAAAATTATGATCTTTGAGATTAAAATGAAGATTTCAAAATCAAGATTGTTTTGTACATTTGTCCAGTAAATTATTTATTTTTCTCTCAAATTACAATATTAATTTACAAATCATGCATCAGTTCTGCAGATTTAAAGCATTTAAATTGATGTGAGGTTTTAAATACAATTTTATTTCTTCGTTCTGCTATTTATTTGTGATCATTACTTTAACATAAATGATTTTAAGGTATAGTTACATTATTGATAGCTATACAGCCATGACCACACAGCAATACAGCCTTTGTATTTAAAAGCACACAACATTTAAAATGTCACAACAGTTGAAACTTGGGTTCTTTTTGTAAGTGTATGAATCATACAACCAATAGGAGTTCATTATTCTTGCACTAATTAGTTATTTCCAGCTTTTTAAAGGACTATCATTCACATTATGTCAAAATCACGTAGCAATTAATGTATATTTAGATTATATTAACGACTGTACTACTTCCAGAGTGGTAAAGCTGGTGGTACCAGGCTAGCTGAATTGACATTTCAATTGGAAATCCCAGCATGATAAGTCTAATGACTGACAAAAAAGAAAAAGAATATTACAGCTCTTTGTTGAAGCTCCATGTTTTCTAATAACCTCCAATCAATTGGAAATTGATTGCTTAATAACCATTTATTCAATCTCATAGTAAATAACATTTTTAGAACTGTAACAGAAGGTCCTAATAATTACCCACTGCCATATTCTCTCCACTAATCTGTGTGAATTTATGTCTTAATTCAATATGCACTTTTGTTCTTACCAGTAAAATGAGGTTTCAAATGGATGTGGTTATTAGCTCTGGCTCATGCTGTAAGCATTTATTACTTCAATATTTCTATCTAGAGAATAATCAGGCAGTTTAATGGCTTTATCTAATGGATTTTTTTGGTTACATGGGTTCTTCTGCTTTTGCATGTGGCAACACCCCCCCCATCCCACCGCACAGACAAGAGTAACCCTGAGACTTGCTCTAAAATCACGGCTTGTCCAATCAAACCGACTGTGGCAATACTGTTAGTCTAACAAATGAACAGGCACACAGGCACACAGATTACAAACACCATTCATTCGTGTTAAAATCTCTTGGAGTACATCTCTTTTCCACTCGGACGCACAGAGTGATAATAGCCGCCACCTTTAAAAGTCATGCTTCAGGGCTTAATCTTTACCAGTAGTAAGTGGCTACATGTCCTACAAATGCGCTGAGGTGATTTTTATCTGGGAGAAGAATGCCACTTGTGTTCTGATGGTAAAGCAGTTACAGAGACTGGAATTACATGGAGAAACAATCCTCAGCTCTGTGTCTCCACTCACTGTGACACAGTGGCAAAGCCGGTCACTGGAGCCATTTAATCAATGCATAGTACATACAATCAACAATTTAATTTCAGAGGAATTTCTATCCATTCATCCATCTATCCATCCATCCATCCATCCATCTATCCATCTATCATACATGCATACATATATACATTTAAAAAATGTGGTGTCAAATTGGAAATTAAATAATATATAAATCAGTAATTCAGTTAATTTACTTTCCATCATTTTAGGAGAACGTATGGATATCGATGTGTACCAGCTGACAAAATGACATTTTCCAGCGTTCCTCCCTCCCTATCAAGTCAAAAGGATGATTGATGTCGCCTCATTTCTGTTGGTGACCGAGTTAATACGCAACATAAATAAATCTTGAAAACAGCTCCAGTCCAGATTTGCTCAACTAAATAAACACATCAGCACAATCTGTCAAGCCTTCAAATAGTCATCATGCTTGACTTGCCAAAAAGGGCTGGAAGCACAAGGCCTTTTTTTGCCGAGTATCAGGCTTTGCTTCTTTAGGAAGTGTTCAAACATGGCACCTCTCTATCTCCATTCACACCCTCTCCTCCTCATCACCTGAACTGTCTGATGCTTGTCAATCTGGAGCCGTGGGAGGATATGAAAGACGGCTTTGAGTTGTGGTGGCGTTGATGAGGAAGGGATGGAGAATAGCACACCAGTGGTGCCAGCAAGAGAAAATGGTGCGGATTCCTCATTCCTTCCCATCAGCACCCAGGGCACTGTGAGGCTCTTTTTTAAAAGAGCAGATTGACTCCCTCTGCCCCCCTCTTGAATGAAACCCCAACCCTGAGCAGATGTCAGAGATGGAAGCCAGAGACAGGCCACGAGGTGTGAGGCTTTGTGACAGGTCCACTGCTAAAGGACCAGACACAGCGGGGTTTATAGCACATCCATTGGATATCTGAAGTCCCTCAGAAATGGATGGAAGCGCATTGGGGGGAGTGTGTGTGTGGGGGGGGGGGGGTTAGGGGGGGTGTTTCATTGTGAGAACCCCACCGGCTTCATTTAGCCAATGTTTACAGATGTATCCCAGGCCACAGGAGAGCAGTTCAGCGTTGTGTCAAAACTATGATAGTTTTCAGAATTGGCGCTGCTGCCGTGGCATGACAGAGAGAGTTCAGTGGAGGTTAAGAAAACGATCGGTTTTCAAACACATCTCTTTAGATGAGATGATGGGGAACCCAAAAGACCGATGGTTAATGCAGATAATCCTGCAAACAAACAGCACTGGTAAAATTAAAGCCAGAATGTACACCTTCTCGCATATCCTTAATAAAATAAAACCATCAAAGTATTTGTTAAACCAGTTGGTGCCTTGACCACAACTAAAGCCCTTAATGAGAGCATGTGTGCCTCCCCAGAGATCTCCTCAGAGCTGGTGGGCGACTTACAAGCAGAAAACATTTCAACATGGCACTTCATTTTACCAACTGATGGCAGGGACAGAATGTCTGTTATCATTTATGTATTCACGGTTGGTTCTGTGAATGTAAGGGCTGAGAGCAAACGCTACGCTGTGTGTACTAACCGAGTGGGAAACCGATGATCATTTGCTTTGATATCAGAGTTTACTAATCACTTGAGGTGATGGGACTCAGAATTATTTCGCTCCATCTGGAGACCAACAACAGCAGATTTTGCTGCCCGCATGTTCATATTACTATCTTTAAGGAACAGAGTGGCTAGGATATTTTGTGAATGTGTGCATGTTTGTATGTGTGTGTTTCTCTGTGTGTGTGTTCCTTGTGGAAAAACGTACCCCCTGAGGTGCTCTATCTCAGACAATACCTATCCATATCTCTTTTCTGGCTCATGAAGAGGCCCAGATGGTTTAGTATTCACTTGTGTGCCAAGCAGATGGACCTGCAATGTACTTCAATGGTCTCAATTATATATGCACACGACTACCGAGAAGGAAACCAGAACCAGAGAAGTTTAGGACCATGAGTCTCATATTGGCCACCCACCAAGCTTTGAGAGCTCGGCGATGTCATTGTGTTCTAATGTTATGTGTAATTAAAAGAAAAATGTACATCCCACAGGTGCTGTTTCCTTCATTAAAACCACACAAAAATACATTCACCAGGGTAGCTGCCAACAGAGATATTTTGTAAATTTCAAGATTGAGTGCATGTTTTTTTCTGACAAACTAGGAACAGGGTCTGTGCTGTGACAGTACTGTGTGGACTTGTTCAGAAATGACCCCAAAAAACAACAACCCATCAAAGCGTTACCGAATAAAAAAAAGAGGTGAAATCCCCAACCTCATAAAACTGAAATGCTGTTAGCTTTTCAACGCCAAAAACAGAATGTTCTGTGTGCTACTTCACAACCATTGCATTGCAGCATGTATCGCATTTTGGACAGACTCGCTGTTGCTTTTTGGACATAATAGAGGGTATCTATGTTTCTGTTATGTTTGGTTCTCAGCATCTTCAAGTGTAAACACTGGCCAAACTGATGTAAACACTTTCTGTTTTAATAGAAACTGGACAGGCTCCGTCTAATTGGACACTGTTGATGGATAAACCCCAAACGGAGAAACCTGAGAAGCCCAGAGAAGGTTTTCTTCCCCCTCGCGTTCAGACACTGTAACAGTTTGTCCAATTGTTCAGATAAATTTTTTTGTAATAATACACAAAAATCTAATAAATTAAGCTTTTTCTTTAAAACAAAAAAAATGATTTTCTTTTGTCCTGTTAAAACTCATATACCATTTTGACCTTTACTTTGGAGTTATATCTTGATAAGGATATAATGAGACCACAGTGACAGCTTTTAAATAATAATTTATAATTAAATGATATATTGCGTGCACTCCCTTGAACACTGAAAGCTGTTGTGCCATTTAAATGAGCTTAGTAATAAAACCATGTCACGTTAAAAATACAGGCATAATTCTCCAAAACTGACAGCCTATTCGAATAAATAAGTATTGCTACTTATTGTTACGTTTGGGTAGACATGTCAACGCTTGTTTTCCCCGAGACTTGAAATTTCACTGTACAAACCTGTCAAATGCAACTTCAGTATTATTGGTAAAACAAATTCTCAGTTAAGCCTGACATATACAACACAGTTTTCTGCTAAAGCTAGTTGCATGCTACATAACAGGAAAAACTATTCCTTCATAAATTAATATTAGGAATAAAGACTACAGAGTTGTTTCAGTAGTTAGTTACTTGTAACATTATATAGTTTCTTTACTCCCCTTAAAACAAACTGGAGTTCAGCCATTTCCAAAAACAACTTTGGTTGTAATGGAAACAGTTAATGGGTCAGTAGACGTTCTGCACTAACCTCTTGAAGGCAGGCAGGCAGGCATCAGACACTGTGTAATTAGACGGCTGTAATTACCACTGTGCCATTTCAAATGTCCAGCGTTCCTGCAGTATAATCAAAAATGCAACAAACACCCAAAGCCACCTGGAGGGGTCAGTGCATAATTATTAAAAAGGATAACTTCTTCAGATGACAAATGAAATGTTTTCTTGATTTTGACTGGGTATGTTTTGTTATTGCTTAGGCTGATGACATGAGAACAAAATTACTAAGACTTTATATCAAAGAGTTTGAAGAGTTTGTAATAATAATGTGATGATAAACCAAGTTCTAAATCAAACTCTAAAGTGTCTAAAACCCTCAGAGTTATAAATACCTCTTTGAAACTCCTTAGTGAAAATCAATCTAATCTAATTGAATGCTCCAATCTAAATTATTGAGCTGTAGATGATATAGATTTATGTTTCTATATTTATTTATTTTCTATTCTGTTATGAGCGAAGGGTGTGAAATTATTTCCTATGTGAATCTTTCATCCAAATGAAACACACTCCTAAAATATTAATTTATTTACATGGCATAAGGCCCTGTTATGCACATTTACTGAATAAAAACACTCAAATATAAAGAGACAAACTAGTTATCCGCATCAAGTTAGCGCCAAGTATACTTTCTATATGTAGCTACAGTAATCTACAATACCGGTCAATAAGTTTAGAGTAATTTATTAAATGTTTGAAATTAGTTTTGTAGGCAAAATAGCATTGTGCCAATGTTCTTCTTTAAAATAAAATTTTAGTCTTGTAATAAAAGTTTTTAAAAAAAGATGACTGGAAAGCATCCCAGGGTGATACCTCAGGAAGTTGGCTAAAATAATACCCCTTAGATTTACTTCTAAAAATTTAGATTTCCATAGTTATAATGTGTTATTCCATTTTTTATAGAAAATGTAGAAAAAATATATACTAAAATGACTGATTAAAATAAATCATCTTAAACTATTGACGGTGTACGTAATAAATTAAAACCCACACTCTTGTTGCAACAGAAATAAATGCTACATTTTAAAAACTGGATTCATATTCCAAATGAGAACATCAAGACATTTTTCCAGCTGTGAGCATAAGCTTTATGACTGCAAAAGCAAGCTGAGCTTCAGTCATTCATACAGCTGCATAGTTTGTGGCTACGTCTGCACCCTCTTCACAAGTGCTTTCTGCATGAGCTCCTGTGTCTGATTCCAGCTATGACTTCCTTGTCAAGCGTCTGCTTCAGCACACACATCAGCACCCTGCTGTACCATTGTGGCCTGTATTCTCATTTCCACACTGGGCATTCCATCTACATTCGGACCATTACAATGGTAGCCCAGCATGTTTTCTCCCCAATTCAGCTTAGACTCTTCAGAATCATCCATTCCTGTCCCTACATATTTTCTTTGACATGACATATCATCTCCTGTTATTTATAAGTATTTTAAGATCAACTAAACCTAAAAGCATGTCACAGGGGTCTGAAGAGGATTGTCATAGCTGGCCAAATGACCAAAAACATTGTTGAATCTCTTTAAACTCTATGTGAAGTTCATGTATTCTTGGTTCTTGGAATGAATGCAGTTCATGAAGAACATCTTACATTGTTTTGGAATTCGGAGTGAAAAGAGTTGCAAGCATCGTTCCCTACCATTAGCATATGGGAACAAACTTGGTTTCACAGAAGATGGATTTGAATGGACTGTCAGGTATTCATGGTCTAAGACAGAGTTGCTGCAGTTCAATGGCAGTCATGGAGTGGGACTCTGTGGGACTTAGCAGCAGGAACAACACACCAGGCCCTCAGATAATGGATTCGCTGAATGTCTACCATCTGGTGTTTGTTTAATACACAGAGAAGGTCAAACGGCCAACGATCCTTTTCTACTCTCCTGCATTCACTTCTTAGATTGGGGAAATCATTGATTTTACCCCTCAACCGGATGATCTTTGTGTGTTGAAGCTCAGTATGACAGTGACAACAACCTTATTGCTTAAAACAGCTCTCTGTAGGTCTGAAACAACCTGAATTCAGCTGGAGAAGTGAAGACTCAGTGGTGTGTCTTTGCTTTGATTGAGGCCCCTGCACACAAATTCACCTCACGTCTTTTATACATGTAGACAGACTTGAATTACTGAACTTTCATTTGCTTTGCACTCACATGCTTATCCATAGTGGCTGGGTGCTTTACAGCCTGGCACTCTCACACACACACAGAAATCCATTCTTTATATTATCTTCATCAGGTGTTCCTTATATATCTTATTGTGCATCAGCAGGCACACACACAGCCTCCTAGTAAATCTACCACAACACGTTATCGAAGCTTGTGGTTTTGAAGAACTGAATGGACATGCATCACTTCTTTCAGTTTGATTCATGAGACACTCGGTTGCATCATGTACACAGGCGCGTTTGACGGTGTCCTCATCGGTGGAAGTTACACATGCTAATGATCTCTTAAGTGCTAGACTGGAGAGTAAACCATGACTAACTGCATAGCTGAGAGAAAACGGGACACGTGCTCACTCTCATTTGGCAACAAGGCAGGCTTTGCTCTCAGATGTAAGGCAACTAAATACACTTAATTGAGAGTGAGTGGACGCAGAGGACAAGGGTGAGCAACACAAGCTGTAACTTGGATTTACTTGATTACGAAAACAAATTTAAGGACTGTACTCTTTATGGCCATTAATGGGAGACTTAATTGTATGCTAATGAGCTTGAGATATATTGTTACAACAGAACTTCTTTCGCTACAGATTAAATTAATCCCATAAATAAAGTGTATTTTTGCATCATTAAACTTTGGAAAAACATGCTGAATAGAAAGATGATAAAAAGACAATTAACACATTGGCAAATCTCATGTGGGCCTGGTCTGTGCATACACTCTCTAATCTAAGGCCCTAAGCTGCCTCATAGTGCCGGCCTCCTCAGGAGGAAAACAATGCAGCTCATTAAGATGGGCATGGCTCCTTGGAAACTCACAAAGCTTACAACCTCCACAAACAGGAAACAACTCTGAGCCTAGTCCCAGGAGGTCAGCCGAAAAAGTGACACAATCATTTAAATCTCCTTAATGAACTGTTAATAGGTCAGGTGTCAGTTTGTCCGGCCTATTCTTGCTCAGTCTGAACCTGCCTTCCTCTCATAAGATCCTGAGTTCCTGTGTCACAGCCTGTGCTCAAACAGGAAGTGGGCTGGAACAGGTCAGAAGCTTGCACCTGTTACCATGGAAATAAAAGCTTGTATACATTTTTATATGCTGAAAGCGTGAAACTAAGGAAGTTACAAAGTTACACTTTTTATGTCTTCTATAAACATAAGTGAACTTAAAACAACTTGATAATGTAATTATGGAGGTTGTGTTAAAATCAAAAGGCATGATTGACATCCTTATGTTTGACAGTACAGAGGCACACATGCTGTATATATGTTACCGATCATGGCCGTGTGTTTAGTCATTTGCTCGATATGGAATACTAATTAGAAAGTTAACCATTCTGAATAGCACAGTAAAATAGCACCTTGAAATCAGTTAGGGCTGTGTGCTGCAGGATCAACTGGATACTTTCCTAGAGAAAGAGGCCACCAAACTATTTTTTTCTTAAGTACAGTGCAAAAAAGCCTTTAGCCAACAGTAACTTTTAATTATAGTGTCGTGTGAAATTCAAATGAAGCCTTCCGGGGATTTCATTATTTAATCAAGCAAGATTTGTCTAGAATATTTGGACTCTTTTCCTCAAAGCTTCTTCACATTCATTATGATTTAGTTGATGAATCTCTTACTGCTGTATTGTGTATCATGGGATCTAGCACATATTTCCCAAATGCACTGATTTCATAAATATTGCTTACCACTTTTGCTTAAAATAACTGCATGTTAGTGTGTCTTATGTTTAATATGTGTTGTGCATTCCTATCTTCCTATATGCCAAAAGAAAATGTAAAATAATGTAAACAGTACTGTAAAGCAATATGTAGGCAAACAACCCACTGTATTTTTCATTAATCTAACCATAACATCAATTGAACATATTATCCTATTCTTAACAACTGATTTTCAAAATCCCAACGGGCAAACAAAAATTAAGACATCAGCCTAAGGGTTTTTAAAATTCTCCTTCAAGGTCTAGATCGATTAATTATTCAAGCGTTTTAACATTTTACAATGTCACAGAAGAAACCATTAGCCCTTTTTTAAGTATGTTTTAATTTCAATTTGCACTGCAGAAACATTTGATGAATTTGATGAGTGCTGGGGATTTAATGTTGCCCCACTGGGAGGAATTATTTGATTCCAAAAAGAAACATCATAATGGAAGATGTGGAATGAAGGAGATTGCAAAAGATTGCTGTAATTCAGACTCTTTGGCAACGTCTTAAATCATTGCAAGCTCCAATCCCAACCTTCAAAGAAACGCTTGACTACAGTGAGAACTACTGTACCACTTTTCACCACAGGTAGCGATATAATGCAGCCAATGATTAATTTTAATTAAACACATTTTGGAAAATGATATTGAATGTTTGAACCCCTGGTGCTTTAATTACTTTATTGCCTCTCAGCTCTAACTCTGAAATGCTTTGGCTGGATGACATACTGGAATATATCCTAAAAAAACTCTCACAGCTGGCATGCAGAGAGCTTCTTGTCATTTTCTATAGTGCATTTGCTATAAACATGATACAATCCAAGTATGTTGAAAATTAATACCGCCTAAAAAGCTGTTTTAATTTTGTTGTTAAATTAAAACTAATATCTAGCCCATACTGTTGACACACAGCTGAAGTTCTGCTTCGTTCTCAAATAGCGACAACTGTTAAGAAGAGTGCCACATAACCATCCTCCCTTGACCTCAGAAGCTCCTTAACTTTGCTTAGTGTGTCATACCACTGCTTTTATTACACCTGGTGTTAAACTGGAGAAAGTAAAGTAGGACACTTTGGTTAAAACACACCTTAAAGGCTGGTTAAGGGGGTAAAGAGGGGCCAGCACTCCAAAAACCTTGAGTTGGGTCCTCATGATCTCTAATGACCTGACAAAAGTCAGGATTATTGGATGCGCAGAGAGACAAATGACATCTACAAAGAGTCTGGCCTTAAGCCTCTTGAAGATCCTCTACCCAAACAAGACAATTCCAACAAGCTCTTCACCCATCCATTGTCTGTGGGCAGAGAAGTTGAAACAGTTCAATGGGGGATTACCCACACTTGAGCTGGTCTGAGAGAGATGAATTGATAAGTTCCTGTTCGGGTTAAAGCAGGTGGGAACAGCTATGCTGATGGTTTTTGTAAGCAGCTCCAGTGTGGTCAAAGAGGAAGTTGTTTCACCACAGGGAAGCTGTTTGTAGTCTTTAAATGCTGTTAGATGACATAATTCCAAGTTAAAGACGTCTTCTCAGAAATCATTAGGCAACATGTAATGATACATATTCCAGCTCAGACAAATGAAATCTCAAAGTTCAAGATGAATCACTGAAGATGGATTATGTGTCATGATTTTATCAATGTTTAGCATCTTTTTAGGGAATAAACGTTTTAATATGTTTAATAATTGTTGCAGAACAAGTAGTAAAACACATTATCTAGATGCCATATGAATATCTTCACCTGATAGTCAAAACAACATTTTCCTATTGCATACTGATACGCTGGGGTGTATCAAAAGAGATTTCCGTAAACCAAGCCGTTCTGGTCTGAAAAGGCCAGGGGCAATAGAACCACAGGCTGATAAAATCTTCACACTTGGATAGAGCTGGAGAGGCAGTGAGGACTTCAGGGAAGGCCATATATCAAACCACCCTCCATAGCTACTGTTGAGAAAGGAGAAGTATATATAGACAGATTCTCAGGTTGCCTGAGAATGAGATGCCATTTACGCATGTTTTTGTTACCTTCTATACTGATTCTACAGTTTTAAGAATGTGTTTCTTTATTAACGTCGCTAAATGTTTTACTAGGCTTGATCTCCAGTCACATTATGCCTGATGACTGGTAATCTTTACATCTCTTGTGGTAAAACAGTTTTATGCTATGCCAAAGATATTACACAATGACAGAATTCATAGACAAGAAAAAATGTTTGGCTGTGTATGCAAATACCTTTTCTCCTTATCTCTTTGAAATGTTGGCACTGTTTAGGTAGTTAACATCACATAACTTTGTTGAAAAATTGACATTGTCGTGTGAGACATTAAAACAATTTTAAACAGCTTTGTAAAGAATATTCACCGCAAGGTAATGTAGACTCTAGTCTTTCTACACTTCAGCAGCCAAAGGTAGAGATTGAATGTATTGATCAGCTTAAATAGTCCTGTCTTTAATAAATACTACATTATGACAGTGAGGTTCTGTCAGCGTGTTGGCTGATGAAGGCATGCTCCTCAAAGTCGGTAATCAGAGGAAGTTTGGGGGAAAGATAATCTTTCACTCCTAGCATCCTCTGAGACGCAGGCCAAGCAATCAGGGGATAGCGGTGATTGCTTGGGTTGCACTTGTGAAATCACAGCCTGCATTGGTCCCAGACCTGAAGGAGATGCTAAAATCGACCTCTTCTAAGTTTCTCTTTTCAAGTAAATACTGATTGGGGCCTCCATAAACCATCTACCACCCTTTCCTCAGACATCTGGAGAGATTTGCGCATACAATCCGTCATGCACACAACAATAGGTGTAATTTATTGTACTTCACATACAAATGTATGGAGACTGATAATGTGGTTTTCCATAGTTCAACCAGGCGAAAAAACAACACAAATACACAAAGTCTTTCTCGGCTACAGATAAAATGAACGTAAAGCCTATTGGAACGTAAATTAAAAATAAATTCATGATATTTTACACCATCGGATACATGTGAAAAAGGGGGAAAGTATGTAAAGCATGTTCCGTGTGTAGGTGGCGAATTGGCAAGTACACAAGAAGAAAAGCAAGGACCAGCTCCAAGATGGGTTGCGTTAAGATTTCACACATGCAGAAAAAGCCAATAAACAAATAGCCATCCCTTGATGGCCTGAAATCAGATGCTAAATGAAGTCACTTGGGATACAGCCGACAAATGTAGCCAAGGCTCTGAGAGCATCTTAGACTCTGTTGTCTACTTCTGACCCGACCCCTTAAAAAGCCTTTCTCTGTTTCATACTTCTATGATTCAATTCAGTGGGATCATGTATCCCAAAGAAAAGGCAATTAGTAGATGACACTAAAATGGCAAAGGAAACAAGCTTTAAACACGGCAGAAGACAGCTGTCCAGATATTACCCGTCGCCCGAGCAAACTGCACCCGATTAAAGTTTAATGCAGCTTTTAAGCGAGGATTTTGCTTATCAGTGCGATGGGGTCTGAGGGAAAATATTGTTATTGATTCTATCATTTTAAGAAGTAACTGATCCTTTAAGTAATTTCTCTGGGTTCCTGTGTGTCAGTTTTTGTGTGTCTGCTTCGGTTGAATCATTTAGAATTCAGAGCTTAATGCACAAAACGTTCCCCATACACATCAGTCGCATCTGTTGGAGGACGAGGCTCTTATTCCATTGGATGCCCAACGAAAACATTAACTACAGTTCAAGCCAGGCCAGTTAAATTATGAAAATTAAATGCTGTTCGGAGGCATCTTAATTGATCATTCCAAGGGAGAACATCTTAAAATATTGATCCACCACTATCTTAAAAGTAGCCTACACTAGCGGGTCATTTACATGAATTCATTTTACCAGCGCATAAATAATCAAGTGCCCTGACATAGATGCTAAGTGTTCAGTTTCATTTTATGCATCTGTTTTTTTTTTACTCAACATATTCCTTAATTTGCTTTAAATTATGCCTCCAGTATTTTATTAGCGAATCAGATTTACATGAAAGCTCTTAATGTTTGGATAGGACAAAAAAAATACAATTGTCACACTTAGAGCTCTTTTGTTTTGCAATATGCATTTGACTTTAAATGAATTGCAAAAATTCCAAACATATCTATACGTGTACATGTTGTCTCAGATTTGCAGGACAAAGGTCTGTGTTAAACGTCAAAAGATACAAATACCAACTTTAGGTGAATGCAAAACACGAGCTCTAAAATCTCAAAATTTGCAGAGAACATTATATTCCCTTCAAAATGGAGTGGCTTCACAACAAAGTTTGGCTCATTGTGCATGTCCCTTCACTTCATGAACAGACTGCAGCGATATACAATAGCCCTGCTCAGGAATGGAGGTGTGGGCTAATTTGTCCATCTCCTGCAGTAACCCTCCACTGCTGTAAGAGAAGAAAGACCACATTCAGACCTCAACTGGATTACACAGGCCAAAAAGAGCAGGATGTTGAAAGAATGGGAAGCTTTTGTTACATTCCCTTTCAGATCATATAAGATTTTGATTAAAGAACAGTGGTTTTAATGCATATTGGTCGATTCAAATCCAATCTGAACTTTTTAGACATTAACGTACAAACCAACAACAGTAACCCGAGCTTAAGTAGAACATCTTTGGCACATTAAGGGTTCTTCAAGAAAGGAAACCAAAGACAGAAAATATAGGTTCAGGTTTCAGCCTTCAGCCACAGTGAAAATATCGTCAATTTGATCAAAAATTTATAATGCAACTTTCCAGGTCTTAAATTTCCTTCGGCTGCACTTGAAATGGGCACTTGTTTCCCCATTATGGCTTTTTTAATCTACTTATGTCCGAGTTGTCTTGCTTAAAGATCACTCCACCGTATTGGATGTTCAGTATCTAAGGTATGTGTTCCTCAGCCGGGCCTGATGAAATAACACAACAGTTTACATATTTCTAAACCCGATCTGCAGACCGATTGAAAAATCCATACCGACAATCAAATTTCCCTGAAAATATATACATACAAGTCTGCTTTGAGGTGACTGAAATGAGGCAAATTTGGTTTCAGGAGACAGGAAGAGAGAAAGTCCTAAGGACCACAGATCGGGCGGTAAATGGCTACTCATCCCGACCAGGAACGAAACTCATCCATCCCAGGAGACACTTGGAGAAGGGTGAGAGAAGCAAGCAGCAAGGAAGGAAGAATATGCACTGCTCTCTCTTCCTTGCAGCTGGTATGAATTATTCAGTAGAGGGAGGGATCACCTTACATTAGCCATCTTGTTTCTTGTGCCTTTAATGACAGTTGTTGTAAACATACATAGACAAACACCATTCCCACTCCTACACAGCCCATATCTCATCTCACTGAGAGAAATATTTTAATTCCTTCAACTGTATGTCTTCAGCATCTACCCAGAGATCAACTAGCATCCCTAGTAAGACAACTTGTGTCACCTTTTTCCATCTGGTTCTCATCTGTATTTAAGTGTAAAGCTCACTGCTTTCACTTGGCTTGGCTCTCTTTAATGTGTCTATGTGTGTTTTTGAAGGGCGGATGGGAGGGAGGGGCTTTGTACGAAACTGTCAACACCA
The DNA here is from genome assembly GCA_036877525.1 of Chromobotia macracanthus. NCBI lineage: Eukaryota > Metazoa > Chordata > Actinopteri > Cypriniformes > Botiidae > Chromobotia > Chromobotia macracanthus. Next base: position 1,436,678 of record JAZGTH010000060.1, on the reverse strand, counting down.
CCATTTTCCATCAGGCATAAAATCAGGGTGGCGAATGACACATAAGTGTTTGCGTGCCCCCAGCTCGAAATCTCAAGGTCAAGGGGAGGCATTTGCCCCTGCTAAGAACTAAAGCCACCAGTATTCAAAACATTTACCCATTCATGTTTAAGAGATGTCCTGCTAAATAAATGATGACTGTTTACATTGAAACCAAAGTGTCTAGCTTTTCAAGTGAAGGAAAAACATTTGGTCACGCTTGAGTTCTTATGGGCCATGAGGGTATCACAGACTGCATATGAAGCATCAGAAATGTATAGCGAAAAACTGCTATAGAAAAGTTAAAACTGCATCAATGGCTCGGAGGCTTTTGAGAGACATTGTAAAGAGGGGATGTATGTTTTGCTTCCTATCTACACCTTTGGTTTCCCCTGTGCTTTAATTGTTAATGCTTATATCAAGATCAAGAGACCATACAGGATATCTGAGATGGCCAAGATATTCATCTTGTCTACTGCACATTTCAACAGTGCTGACTGCTGGACTGAAGACTCATCACAAACAACAGCAGACCTCAAGTTGCCTCAACTGCCTCAAATTATAACAGACCTTCCAGTAATACCAATGCTAGTAACAAAAATAATTCTACATACTACAATGGAAGAAACAGTCCTCCTTAAATATCTAAGTCACATTTTGCAGATATTTGTTAATTTTTCCTTTTTCTGCTACTTAAATACTGATGAAAGAATTAAAGTTTAAACCCCAAATAGAACCCAAATAGAATTTACAGAAAATATTGAGAAGAGATGGAAGATGAAAAACAAAATATGAAAAGGCAAAATTATATAATTATAAAATATAAGTATAAAATTATAGTTTATTTCACTGAGTTTATTTCTCACAGTGACCTTATAGATATTCCAACATATATATTTACTAACTCATCCTTTAAGTCTTCATGGTATTTTGGTGGGGCTTAGCACTCTGTTCAAACATTCTCATGAGGGAAATGAGAAGAAACTTTCAGGCATTTGGTTTGTAGGCACTTGAGGTAGAGCCGTCTGTCATCAGCCCGACTTCAGGCACTACTGCCTGTAAAAGAGCACTGAGTTTGCTTTGTCCCAGTCTGCCCTTCGCACTCAAGCAGACCAGAGGAATGTCAGGACTCTGAGGTGAGATTGTGTGGATAGCTTCAGCTGATCACTTGAGGAAGTCCCACGTGTTAAAGTAAGCTTCAGAGGCACCTCGTAGCAGCTTAGCTAAATTGTCATATTGATATATGATGAAAATCAGGGGCCTGAAAAGCCCTTCTTAATCCTATAATGCAATGCTGCACTGTGGATTTGGTTATCGGCTGGTTCTCCAGTGACGCCTGCAGAGGCGTATCTGTGTGACCTGACATGGTGGCCGCGATTGCTGGCTGCCTATTCAACTTGACTCGACTTGATTTGCTCACTTAGATCTTGAGTTTCTCTATCCCCCTTTGCCTCACTCTCCCTTTCCCTCACTCCAGTCATTCTCTCTCTTCCGTTTTAATCTGAGATTCGAGAGCGATGTCACTACATCGCATCTCGATCTGTTTGTGTTGTGTGTTTGAGGAACCGCAGAGGAAATAGATGCAAAGAGCCTGAAATTATCTCGCATTATTTGAATGCTTTGCCAACTAGCACAAGCTATTTTATATCTATTTACTCCCTGACCTCAGATCAGAAGCTAAGTGGCATATGTATGTCCATTAGCCGCAGGATTGAAGCTTTCGCTCACCCACCGCCCTGTTTTCATAATTAGCCCTTCCCTGCTAAATGTCAGCGTCTTCTGCCGCACATCCATCCGACAGGCCCTTGGCAGCATATGCTAACTTCTAAACAACACTGATATGGCTAAGTGTTTCAGGAAGCGAGGCCTCGGTTCCAAGGGGTTACGTAATGGAGCCGGCTTCTTCATTAAAGGCTTCCTGTCTGCTTCTTAGTCTGCCTCGGGTCCCCTGGCTCTGTGCATTGCCATTCATGCTGCCCACATGCAAACAAATATTAATTTTACCCCAGCACAAACAATAACAAAAGCAGATGTCAGTCAAACACTCTCGAGCGTGCCGGTGACCCACAGGCTTAGAGAGGATTGGGTGGGCGGGGCTTCGGAGGCCAGCTTTACAGAGGCTTGGTTATGTGCAAGCAGGCGGTAGGCGGAGATTCTCAGGAGAACTTCGGCCCTCGTTGTGCTGTTTGCCATCTCCGCCATTAGATGGAGTGCTTGCTGTCAGTGGAAATATCTGGTCTCTGTCTGTTTGCTGCGGCTGCCTCTCACATCAACACAATAAAGTCAGCAGACACTGATTAGATAATTAGCAGCACCATTGATTATGATCATATTATTCAAATGATAATGCACAGATACAAGAGCCAAATGATTAGCTGATATGTGCACTCTAAATAGTTATTTAAAATAAGATCTTTCAGTTTCCTATACTTATTAATTTTTTCTTGTGAAGTGATCCAGTGTACTGTGTAATGTTAATGTTACACAATTATGTTGGAGACATTCTTTCAAATCAAATACTGTTGAGAAACATGTTGTAAGAGTAATATTGTTTAAGAACCAGTGATTGTGGAACTAAAAATGTACACAGGTTCCTTATATGATAGCTGATTAGATATGTGTATATATGTATTGTATATGTACATATGTATATATTGAAGTATTTTACATACATTTTCACATTCCACATACATTCCTTTTTACGTACTGTAAAAAGGTGGCATGCTGTGCACTTTTTTAATAAAAGCAATCACCCTCACAAGCATAAAAAATGACCCTTTAAAGGTCAATTGCAGTAAGTAAACACTGGCTCTTAAACAAGTGAATTTCTGACACTGATGGCCTCTGCTGTCTCAAAAGAGAAAGCATCACCACGATGGTGAGGTTGCCGATAGATCTCCAAGGTGTTGATGCAGAGAGCTGGGACTGCATTGACGCTTGACAAAATATTTTGGTAGGAAATAAGTCATTACCAGAGCCAATGACAGGCGGATGATGAGTCTGGAATTGATTGGTGGTGGAGGGGGGTGGAGTTCAATGATCTGATCTGTCCATGCTTGCAAGTAACTCCATAGGGCACAGCTCTCTCAGATTTCTTGCTCTGTCCCCATAACCAAGAGGTGGCCAGTGAAAAAACAACCATAAAAAACGTAATCACTTCGCTCGACCCCCCCAACAGTACGACCCCCCCTCCCCTTTTAGGGCAGGGGACGAGCTTCTCAGGCTTTGTGCAATTAAACACTCCATCTGTCTGAGGAGCCCACATTCTCCCGGAGCATTCGCAGCCTCTTCTAATTGCAATTCTTATTAGAAATCAAGCACTGCACTGAAGACACAATGCATGCATCTCGACATCCTCTCAGCAAAGGAAAACTAGACAAAAAAAATCAAGCTAATTAATGATTATCCATAAGCTACTGATCTGCATATCTGCGGCCAACCCTCTAGGGTTCAATTTAAGCTTGATTACGATGCCGTATATCAGCTTACATTGTGCTTCCTTCAGACAAAAGGTGAGCAAACACACTCTGAAAAACACACGCACTTGTATACTTTATGTATAATGTATGTGACAATGTTTCTGTGCAGCACAAAGAGCATGCATCTTTTGATGTGTTCTTCTGGTGAAGTGTGAATTGAGGAAGGCTGGCGGCCAGATGGGACTGCTGGATCAAGTTACCTGTTAAAACTGCGCATCTGCCCCACAGTCAATCCCACTGATGTCTGTGACAGGTCGATGGAGCCCATGCAGGAAGGGTTCGAACGCAGGATGGGAAGGGTGACCGGGATGGGCCTGACCACTAACCACCCCCTCTCTCTGGGGTTTCACTGGACTCGGCAGGAATTCTGAGTCAATGGGACAGAGGGGCAGTTGCAGAGTTCAGTTACACGGGGGCCACAGGACTCTGGCACCCAGTCAATACAAAATAGATTTACACAGTCTCTTACATAAGTTTTTGAAATGTCACAGGCTCCTCTGCTTCCCTTTGTCTGCAAACATGGTGTCGAGTATTATCGCACATTCGTTCACAGAGCCGCCTTGAGCAAGATGAGACATTTCCTATACTGTTAACATTTGCTCATAGCTACAGCCTCAAAACAATACTATATACTTTACTTTTGGTTACTGCATTTCTTAGTCACATTTTAACTCTCTGTTTGGGGTCTGAAAGCCCCCACAGTCATTTTAACAGATCAAATCATACTTAGCATTGAAGCATCAGGTTGATATTTTACATTTAGAAATTAAAAGAAACCTAATGAATAGATTATAAACAAAATTTCAACTTGATAGCACATCTTAATGTTTCAATGAAAAATGTTACACTATATGGGTGGGGTCTCCGAGACTATAACAAAAAATAAAACATAACTTATGACTTATTGAATGCTAATGTTCTCTTATTGGTTAACAGTGGGGTTAACAGTCTGCATTCCTGCCTGTATTTTTATTTGTTTTATTATATTTGCCTACAATGTGTTTTTGCTGGTGTCAAAGTGACAAAACAAATACAACATACAAAAGATACAAAAGATGGTGTGATACAAAAGATGGGTTAAATCTATAATAATACCTCCCTACAGGGTTTTGATAGCTTCTATAATAATTTAAAGTAAAAAGATAGGTTAATTTTAAAATGCCTATAAATTATTTTTAAACTTTTGTTATTTCTATATAACAGCATTGGGTACAGTCAGTCTAGAGTCAAAAATGAAGGTTAAAATGAATTTATGACAATGCCATTCAATCTGTTCTCCATGTGATATTATTATATAAATACCTCTGCATCTATAAAGCAACATTTTAATGGCTACATGGAATTATCCATAAAGCATTTCAACTGTCACTCACGTAAAGGTAAAAGACTGATCTTTGGTCTTTGAATGTCTCTGGCAGGAAAGGGGCCCTAACCCCATCACTGGCCTTACTTGTCTATTTTTGATGTTCCACTTATAAGTGATTTGAAAGTTGATTCTGAGCACACAGTCTGAAACTTTCCTGTCAGCTACTTTAAGGGCAAATAGATAGCCTCATGAATTATGCATCAGAGACAATTTTCTCTCAACCACTGAGTCATCAATCAGAAGCTTTCCGAGGACCCCAGAATCAGCCAGCCTAGCTACATTCAAAGCCTCTAATATACAGAGGGTGATTTGGTCTGCATTTACAGATTTTTCGCTTAGGATGACAAACGCCAAAAATTCCTCTCTGCTCACCGTCACTGACCACCACAAGCCTGCTAGCTTTCCGTATCATTTAAAATGCACAAACTGCAGGTGCGTTTTTCAAACAAAGATGTATTTTTGTAACAAAAATAAATGCAAATATTTTCACGTTTTGTCTTTTTTATTGTTGTTGCTAACAGAGACGCGTGGCTAAAAGGACCCTCCAGAGCAGCAATTTGATCCATGATTGAATGCATTTACCCATGTAATTGAAATAATGAGAGATGATTGCTTTGAGCTATTAGTCATAAGTTCCTGATCTTTTTGTTTAATCTTGGCATCAGCTGTCAGTTTGCTGGTAGGAGCTTTGGGGAAGAGACACTAAGGATATCATTTGCATCACCTCAGACTGTAATTTTTCCCCCTCTTTTCTCTCTCTCTCTTTCTCTTTGTCTGTCTCTTTAATCTGTTGTTCTTAATTTTCCCTAGCTCTCTAAGGTGCATGGGAGATCACATGATGTTTTGATGGGGCGATGTAAGACAGAACCCAAATATTCATGGTACTCATAACCAGGATGTTGTCAGCCGCAAGCAAAATAAAAGTCTTGGCAGCAGGTGCGAGGAAGGTGTAATTCTTCCACAGAGGCCATATGCCCTAATGGGGACACTGTCTACGACACCCTGTAATACAAGGCGTTATGTATCCCTCCACCAATGACAAACCCTCACAGTGTTTTACAAATGAAGTAATAATTCCCCATTGTATCGGGACCAGCTGTCTGTAACGATCAAAACAACAAAGGAAAAGATAGCAGAAAAAAAGATAGAACAGCAATTAATCACAACCATTATCTTCAAGACAAATCAAAAGGTGTCAAGCTGTTTTCTAAATATTACTGTGCCAGCATTATTTGATTATGAATTTGACACAAGACAGCTACAGCAGGTATCATAAACATCTGGTAATTACACAGAGACAAAACATTCGCCTTGTTTATATCAGCTGCGGCAGGCAGACTTGTTTAATTGACTTGCATTTTATTGTTGAGCTCCAACTTAAAAACACATGGTATGTGCATCAGGTGGTTGGAGAAATGTTAATAATAAAGATTGTTGTGACTACCGGTACCAAGTTGTTTTTTATTAACACGTTGCATGTTTGTTTTAAACCACCTTCTGACAGAATAAATAATAATAAGCATTGTTTTGTTTTGTTTTACAAATTTGGTTGGCTGTGATTTCAACAACTACTCTGATTACCCTTTCCTGATATTTGTTTGTGATTAAATCTGACTTGTTATTATTTAGACTTAATGGCATGTATGTTCCCACTGAAAAGACACTTTCTGTATGTGACAAACCCTAAACCAAACTAAAACTCAGCACAGTACCATTCAACTTTAAATTTGTCTTCAAAATGCACAAAAATGCCCAGCGGCAAAGTAAAGTTCTCTCATCTCTAATCATAATCTGTAGGCACCGCTGACCTCTTAATACCAGTTGTAAAATCTCTGCTTTCACAGCTTATGAAAGCTCTGCCTGGTAGTTGTGAGCTCTCTTGTATTTTTGAGCCGCAGAGATAGTGCATTAGACAGAGTGACAATTCCTGCAGGTGAATGTGTGTCAATTCTCAGATGAATGCTCGTATGCCTCCCTATACTCTCTTCAAGCCCTCTCCCAAAGGTAACAGGTATTAGTAAGAGATCTCTACATATTCCCCTGTAGGCTTTCCTTTAAAGAGCATCCTCTTCAAACGTCTGTCCTATTCAGCCAAATCTTTCATCTAAAGCATCCACTGCAGGCTATTATGAACCTTGACACCTACAAAAGATCTTTTTTTATCATATCCACCTGTGTGTGTCAAAGAAATGATGTGATACACACATTAGGGACCGTATTTCTCTCTGAATCTGGGTTCCCGTCTCAAAGAGGAAGGTAAGTTTTTTTGTGAAGCAGTTTCTGGATGGTTCATTGCTATTCTGAGAGAGCCGCTGTTTGTCTGAGGGTTCGCTTCTGTTCCGTGCGAGTGCTATTCCTTCTGTCAGCATGTCTGTGAGTGTAGGCAGGTATACACATGTGCCAAATAACCAAGGTCACCTCAAAACTCTCTGAATGTATGAAATCTCTCTCCTTTCTGGCAATTTAGTGTTCTTTTCCTTTTTGTAGGAAAGTGTGAGATCCATAACACGATATGGAATACAGTCTGCGGTCACTCGCCTGAACTCTCGCATTCCAGGTGGCCCCAGTGTGCTTTTCAGCTCAGCGGTATGAGGCTTTTTAGAAGCATCGTCTTCCCCCAGACACAATTTCAATGTTCAAAGCATTATAAAAAGTGATGAGAGAGATCTCACTGTTATCGCCTAACACGCCTGCTACCGTAATTAAATAGAAATGCAAAGCACAGAGCAATTTGGGCCCCAGTGAAGGCTGGGATATTTCCTTTAACAGTTACAATTTAATTGGACCATATCAATTTATTTCACATTTTAAAATGTCATGGCTTCACAAGAACTAACAAAATTTGCATCCTGCACAGAACGTTATTGCACAAGAGTGAAATAAATATATAAGTCTAAATGCCAGTGTAAATGCCAAGTATTTCGAAAGCCGCTAAAGTAGGCTTGTAAAAGCACAGCGTCCTCTCTCCTGTGTCTGCTCTTTGCAAAGTTTGCCAAATGCTTTCAGTACAAGCAGTCGAGCTGGCTTAAAAGGATAGCAAACTGTGTCATGCCATTGTTAGTGTTTTGACATCTGTTTTCAAACTCAAAGAATTACTCATCCACACAAGCAAGGAGCTACAACTTTGACACGCCGCCAATGAGGACAAAGGACTAGCAATTTGTCCCATAACAAATTATAAAATACACCAGAAGCCACACTGTAAATTAGCCAAGGTCCTTCGATGGCTCTCAAATAATGAGATAAAATGTGCTGCAGTAATTTAAAGAGGATTTTATATCATATGCTTTCCACTGCTGTCATTACACTATGACCCCCAAGTGTGCATTTAAACAGAATTCTCAATTGCAAAGTGTTAAACTATTTTAAATCTGAATGATTCGGCAGTCTCCTGCTGGAACACAATTTCCTTTAACAAATCAAATCTTTCATGTACTACATAAATACTACAGGTATTTATGTTTTTTACAACAGCACAATCAATACAAATCAATAAAACAAAACTCAACATTATCAGCTAAATAAAATGCCTTCCTAATGCCTGAAGAGACCAATATATGTTCCTGTAACTATTAAGATTTAACCACAAGACCTTCCCTGCAGTCAAATCTAATGAATTGCTCTCAGCCCCAGTACACTCCTCAGTTCCATCTGTTACACTCTAACACCTTTTAGCTCAACATTGCAGTCAGTTTGGTGATGTCATCGCCTGTGGCCCCAACTTTTACAAGACAATGTCAATTGGCGGTGTCACTCTTTCAGGATCTATGTTTTCTGTCATTAACTTCTCCACCACAATGCATTAATCACAGCTGTATTTTGTACTGTGATTCTTCACGCTTACACAACAAATAGAATGGAATTTAATCTGGGAACATTTTGCCTTAATTCCTCTTGTGTGGTTTTATTTTTGCTACATTTGGTCTGTAGCAAATGAAACTGTCACAACAGCCTTGCTCTCTTCGGATTTATAATCATATGATTATAAATCCAGATTTGGTCATTTCGTTTTCTATTTTAAATGGGTTAAAAGTTGAAAGATGAGCAAACTGTCCCATCAGCATGCTGCACCAGGGCAGCCGAGGAGACAAATCTGTCTGGGATTAAAAAAAACTGCCTGTTCAATGAGGCCTCAAATTCCAAAACAATTTATCACCAGATTAAATATCCCAGAAGAGAAGAATGGCTTGTCCATGGGCTGTTTGTAATTCAATGCAACAGCAACACTGTCAAGTGCCAAGGCTAAACTAAGAGACTTATTACTCCTCCATGACAAGTTTAGCCCCCGGGTGCCTGCAGAAAGCCTCTCATTTCGTGTAGAAAGTACCCCCTTGTAAAGTGTTGTCTGTGAGTATTTAACGTCATTATCGCATAGTATTTACAAAACAGCCCATCAGAACAGTTTGACATTTGACCAGCTATTTCACCGATTGTGTACAAAAGAAGTGTCACGGTTCTCAAAAAAGCTCTTTGGAATGTGTACAAACTTTAGGCAGAAAAGTTTAGGTTATCATGTAGCACTAAACAGAAATGAAGACGTGCTAAACGAAAGATCGTTCCTTCCCACATTCCTTACCTGCACGCTGCGGCGAGGAACTAGTGCACTGACACAAGATGAATTAGCTAGCTCATTACTGAAGACAGGGGTTTTTCTTTCTAAACAGAGGAAAGGGCTCAGAGCAGAAGCTTTTGTCACTGTCTTAATGACTCTGTTGAAATGTGGAAGTATTTTTTGGTAAAACAAATAAGCCGTGACAGAAAACAAAATACCAACGAGAATGAAATTCCATGTTATTGGTAGCATTTCACAATAAAATTTGTGTGTAAATGTATGATTTCTGGACAGACAAATTAGTCTTTATATGAAATATTTAACAATGTAGAGGCTAGGCTGTTTCATAAAAGACAGCATAATACCTATGAAAGAAGCCTAGTGTCTTGAATATAGTTGAATAAGAAAACAACAATTCATAAATCAGCCTTATCAGCTTTGGTAGTCATTGTTTCGAAATAGCATGTCAAGATCATGCAAAAGAAGAAAAAACAGCTCAAATATGCCCTGATATCCATCTGTTTAGAATTAGGTTTAGGATTTAGGAGGCAGTCAGTCATAATATTTGGCTATCTTGGACATTTTTCGCTGAAAGACCTCACCCCCTCCGTCCTGGGAATCACCTTCCATTTGCTACTACAAATAAACTTGGGATTCATTTACCAAGTTTGATGACAATTGGATGTAAACTGTTTTCATCACTTTAAAAGAGAGATTTGCCTGCTTGCTCTCTAGTGAAAACATCTTTTGACTTGAGCCAACAGTGCAAATTATCAGGGAAAAACAAACAATCTGTGAGGGATCAGTCTCCTTTGTTCCACGCATGGATGTGGATGAAAAGTCCCTGTTTTGGCAGATGAAGGGATGTGGTCGTAGACACGGTGTACACACCTGTTATTCCGTCCCTTTTCCATTATGAACACCTTCAAAACAACAAAGCTACTTCAAGCAAAAGACACCACCTATTCACCTATTCAGTCCACTGTGCTGTTTCCTCCACAAGACTGAATAAACCCTATTAGCACCTTTAGGGTAATTATATCCTCTCAGGTGTCATTTAAAGCCTCAACTTGACAGCTTTTCAAATCTCTCTGTCATGTTTTGGAAGGTCAGAACCCTTTATCTGACGTCAAAGGTTGGAAAATTTACATTTTAATGTAAAAATATTTAAAACTTTGAGTTACAGTGAGAATAATCTAAGTATTTTTATGCGTTTTGTATTGGGTGTGGCCAAAAAACACATGTATCACCATACAAACATACTCCAACACACACACACACACACACATTGTTAACCTGATCCTAGCCCTTGTTATCGTCTTTGTTTCCCCTCCTCTGACAAAGAGCCCCAACAAACCGTGTTTCACCTGCTGAAACACAATGTAAACAAGTGACTGATGGCTTCTAATAATGAATGTAAAGAGCCATTGTTCTGTGTGGAGTCATTGCCTCATGTAAAGATTTAGTGTCAAGCCTCAGGGTAGCTACCTAATGCTTGTCTCACTTTTCCTCATAAACATCAAAGAGAGGCTGTCTTCAAAAGTCACAATAAAGCACATAGGTAGAGCCCCCAAGTTTGTGGAGGGCTCATTCAGCGGACACCCACCCATGTCATTCTGCCGATGGGAAGTTATCTTAGATGTCAGGGGATGCCCTGTGTGGCTTGCATGAAATGAACTCTTTAGCTGAGTGTTTGTGCCAAATCCCCACAGGAAAGACAAAGGTTGTGTGTTTGTTGATGCAAAGAGGGCCTGTGTTTTGTGAAGGTAATTATCCAGTGTACAAACATGCTCTTTCAGTTGCAGTGTGGATACTGATGTGTGTTTTGTTTGTCTTATTTGTGAATGATCTCCCGAGGAAAAAAATCCAAACACATGCTTCAAGTTCAGAAGTTCAGAAGGGATCTCAATAACTTGTGATTATATGGCTTCATATTGCTGTTTATGTGGATTCACTGAAGTTTATTGAAACCTTACACTTTTGCTTTATTTTGTGATTATTCTAAATAAATAAATACACAATTCAATCGCCCTGGTTCAGTTTGGTGCAGTACACTGTTGTGTTTGTCTAACTAGTGGACTGTAATTAAAAGAATTTCCTCTGCAGAGAAGGGATGGGGACTCTGCTGTCAAGGTAAAAATTGAGGTCGTGAGAGCTCACCTCTAATATGTGCTTTGCAGGACAGTTGGCTGTGGGGGCTACTGGTATCCATGGCAACCACTGATAAGGATCATTAGTGGGGTCACTGGTTACTAAGGAAACCCATGAGGCTGTCAGCAGGCAGGGGGCAATTGGTCAGATTCGTGCTTCAAGAGCACAGCACATCCTGTGAGTAGACAGACTACAGGTTAACCATAGCAGGGAATGTGGTTGTTGGGGGTCAGAGAGGCTGTCACTGGTGAATTTGCTCCCCCTTGGCAAAAGCACAGCTCTTATAAGTAAGCCCCAACAAGCAGCACACTTGATACCACTCTTTGTGGTGGTCTGTATCTGTCTAGGCATGCAGATGAAAAAGGGGTCTAATACTAACTCATAAGCAGCACTAGGAGATCCATCCACAATCCCCATGTAAACTTGGAAAATCATGTAAATCTAAGAGATACTACCACAGAGGAGCTATAGTATAGTTTTTATTTCCTTCATTTTTGTTTCATACATCTTTTTGTTTGTTTCAACATCTTCTTTCATTTAATACATGGAAAACATTGATTTATTAGCAGAGATATTTTATTCAGTTTTAAACTGCTTTGATATAATATCACTGTGATATTTTATTATTATTTTGTATATGAAAGTGGAAAGATGTGCGGATTTTTGCACTCGGCGAGGACAAAAAAAACAAGCAGTCTGTGCACATTCCCAGCAGTATCTCCACATTATATACTCCGGACTAACAATCACAAACTGCCAAAGCATTTTTTTGACCAGGTGCAAAGCATCCATCAAATACTCTAGACCTTTTTTCTATTAATTTGAGCCTTAAATGGATTTTTTCATGACACAGAGCATACAAAGTTTCCATGGTGACGGAAACCACTGCTCAGCATCTCCTCAGTAAAAAGCCACAGTGATTGACATTCAGTGAATACTACTAAAGAACGTGAGGAGGAAATGTGCACATTAGAATATGCACATAGCATTTACCCTGTGACAACTCCCTGATGTGTTAAACCACAATTTGCCTCAAGTTGGGAAAGAAACAGACCATGTTTTTAAAACACACACTCGCCAAACTAGCCATACGTGATAAGAAAACTAATTTAAACATAGCTAAGCCCCTGTTTAGAATAACTACACTGCCAAACAAATTGAAATCTTTTGAAATCACAGATTACAATTTTCAAATACATTTGTAGATCTTGATTGTTGACAATGATATGTAAAGTGTTTGTAGAACTGCTATAGATTTCTGACACTCCCTGTGAGAATTTAAAACAGGTTGTGTTTGAAGTATGTCCTGTTGTGAAAAGTAAGAAATGCAGGATCAGTACATCTACAGTGTTTATCCCCCACAGTATTGTTTGTTTGGTTTTGTGTTCTGTTTTGTTTAAAAGTGACTTTAATAATGAAAATAATATCCAGTACAATATGAGCTAAATGAAACACAAAGGGTACTTGAGACTTATTGATAATGTGGGAGTACATCAGAACAATGGTAAGGAAACACTGAGGTGGGCTTCTATATCGAACGTACAGAATAAATCTCTGAGCTTTTTGCAGTCACTCTCATGACAGCCATGTCAGAGAAATGGCCACTGCTGACAACCATCCTGTCTTTTTTTCCTGGGGGACAAAGACTGTTGTACCTTTCGAGAGTGATTCTAGGTGTATCCTGTTTCAGCCATAGCTCTCTCCCACCCATTTGCAAAGGCAAAGATCATTAGCCTCTTAAATTACGTTCTTCCTTTGCTACTTTTTCCAGCAGCCCGGTTCTTCTCTCTATGACACCTAGACAAATTAAAACATGCTGCAAATGAGATGCTGTCGCACCATCTCATAGTGTTTATTTTCATCATTCAATAGCAGGGGTTATTCTGAGGTCTCTTTCACAGCTAATCTTTTAAATGGCTGCTTGTCCTTTAAATCCGGTTTGATATGACCCTCTGAAATGCCACCCACATAAGGAAACAATATCAGCATTTGAGCGATCAGCTTGACTCGTAAACAGTGTTGCGTTGAGAATTGCAAAAAAAAAAACTGATTGCAGGCGGAGTAGTTTGTGCATGGTATTTTATAGTAGCTAAGCAAGATATTTTACATTTTCACAGGATTCATATACGTGTCTTTGAGTGTGTGTGTGTGTACCTGTAAATCTATATGTGTTTGGTTATACTTGTGAGGGCTTTTTTTGGGGGAAAATTTTTTTAAATGTCAAAAATTAACTTTTTAAATGTCAAAAATTAACAAACATCTAAATGTGAGGACATTTAGATGTTTGTAACTAATGAAAATGCTTAAAAAATGGCCTGTGTATGTTATTGGCCTAATATGTTTTAAATACCTACAATAATTGAACTGTTCACTATTATTAGCTACTGTACATTGCCATAATTCTCCTGATGTGTTTAATTCATTTGGTGACATTTTCTGTCAACTCTGTTGTAGGTAAACCTATTTTACAAATACATATTACTAAATGTGTAGCAATCTCGAAAACACATATATAGTACAAATAAAAAACACAATTTTGCTGCCATTTCCTCACATTATCAGCAACCAACAGGCACTCTATCATTACACAAACCATACACACTCAGCGTTCACAACCTGCAAACCAATCTGGAAACAGGCCTGTGTGCTGACATCCAACCTGAGTATGATTCCAGTGAGACTGGAACCTCTGTAAAGTACAGCAGTAGAGCACTGCAGTACATTTGCTTTCATGCGTCCAACTGTTGATCAAAATATTGCTGTTATTATTTGAATCATACCAATTTACGTCTTTCATCTTACAGAGATGCTGTTCAATTAGTGGCTTGTTTGGCCCATAGAGGTGCCTTTTATACTTATTGACTGTGTCTGTGCCAGTCCTGGGGTTAAGTTGTTTTAGTTGGTGGTGCCAAGGCAGGTGCTGAAGATTAGTGCTGCCAAGTGTTTCTGTACCTTGAAGAAGCAGTGTTTTATTTGCAAACTTAATTGTACTAAGACGTATTCAACACAAACAGTTGGACACTGCAGTCATATTGAAAGGAATTTTTCTGTTGATATTTAAAGTCGGTAATCTGGGCTGCTATGAAACCAGCCATAGCTGTTATACCATTTCGCTTTCAAAACAAAAACCAAGATAACATGATGGATGCAAAAAAATGAAGTGTTTTGCAACAGTTCATACAGTTTTTCCATGCACTGTTGCATGTTCAAGATTTTTTTGGGGTAGAATAAATATTAAGACAAAATAAATGTAACTATATCTTTCTGCATTGTCTAACATATGCCTTTAACCACATGTACAGCATGTGCCACTAAAACAATAACCAGCGCTTCACCTCACGTTGTGAATGTGATGCGGTGTTCTCTGAGGGAAGAGAGGGAACCAGGTGCTCTCCTCTGATCAGATACTGTATTTCTCAGTGAGACCTGAGGGAATTAAGCTGGCCTTTGACTTTCCACTGGGACCATTATAATGAGCAGCCAGTTATGTTCTCTTGGGGGTAGAGCATCTTACATTGTCTTCATTCTGTCGATTTGTGATGTCTGAGGAGGTTTAGTCGCTCTCTGTCATACACAGTAATCACCTGTATATTGTGGACAGACACACTTAAGCTCCCCCACAGATCTGGTGATTATTTTTGAGATTTTTGCTCTGTCTTGAGCTCTTTGTAGCAGAATGAATGCATAACCTATAATAACAAGGTTTTATTGCAAAGCCAATATAAAAAACAGTAACATACAGCTAAATATATGCTTTAACTCTATCATTTACTACTTGGTATTTTATCCACATAGTCCATTAAAGCTGCAATCCGTAACTTTTTTATTGGTTAAAAATGAACAAAAATCTGTGATCAAACAAGTATATAACACATCAGTGTTCAACACTATCTCCTTTGTATATCGTGATTCACAACAGTAAGTTTATAATAATGATTTAGAATTTTAGCCGATTTCACAGGAAATGTCCATTTGTAAACAAAAAAGATCCAGCTACTATATTGCGTGTCAGGGCCTGTATATGGTGCAGTTTTTGTAGCTTTTTCTTGCAGCAGCTGTTTAGAATTTAAACTTGTCACCCAGGTCAAGAAAATAACTCAAGTGCCCTGCAATTTTAATGTTTCAAACAGAGATGGCAGTAGAGAGGCAAAAGTTTGGATTGCAGCTTTAATATGAAAGAAGTAGTTAATAAAGCTTAATGAAGACTTCACACTGTTTATTGTCATCTTTTTTTGTCCGACACTAGAATGGCAGAAGAATGGTTTATTCTGTCATGTCTAAAGAAGAGATTTGTGGGATTTGCCATCAAGGTTTTGCTAATGAGCATGGAAGGATCTGAAAAGTGAGAGCCATAGATAGGGCTGGTGCCCTCAAGCCATTCTGGAGAGGTGGGGGGGGAAACTGCTTCCTTAAGGGAAGGATTTTGCTTATTGGAGTACATCCATCCTTAGTTTTTTCTGTCCTTTCATCCAAATTCAGGGAGAACTGACTCAGACCTTGGCTGCTTTATGGCCCTGAATGACAGGGTCCCTCTCACTCGCACAAAGCCAACAAAGCTCTCATCTGCCCTTCCCACCCCTCCTGACCCAGACAATGCAGGTAAGCAAAACGTCACGCATTCAGCAGGCCAGCCTTTACCCCCATAGGTCAAGCCCTCTTAAGCCACTCGTTTCTCCTGTGTTAACAGCAATTAACTAGAAATGGAGCAATTTACAAACAAACCGGACCGATCATATAGGAAGTGTCCTATCTGGGTGCAAAGGGTTGGTGGTTCGAATCACACCACCATCCCACCTCATTGCCCCTCACTCTGCCCAAAAAGAAAGGAATCCTCAAGCAGTGAAGGAGTGTAAATTAGTTTCCTTTTCTCCTTCCTGGTTGCCTCAAAAAGCCAACAAAACACCTCTCACCCCATTCCACATGTAATGAGGTCGGCTACACAAAGCTTTCAAAGTCTGTATGTGCCATGCGCTATAACTAAAAATGATTTGTTGCACAATTTCATGGTTTGGATTGTCTGAAGTTAAAAATAAACTTAAAAATAATCTCTGACATATCCTGTTCTTAATCAAATTGCAATTTACTAAATTAATTGTAAAAATAAAGTAAAAAAAGTTTGGGAATTCATTTACTTGGTTTGATTGGCAAGAGTGTTTGTTTGAGAAGTTTCTGTGTTGGATAAGCTCAGAGAATTTAATTGTTAATACATAAACCTTAACACTGATGAAGCTGCACTGCTTTGAAAACGTTATTTTATTTAGTGTTTTAATGCAGCCTTTAATAAAGTAAGGCAAGAAAACTCACACATCAAGATTTTGATATGCACATATTAAACAAGAATCCACATTTTATCATAACACCTGCCTTGCTTAACATTTGTACACCCTGAGTGCTCTGAGATCGATTTAATTGTTGTCATTTGTCAAATCAATATTCACATCTTGCAAGTCATTTGCAGAATTTTTGCTCTCAACACAGTAATCCGTTTGTTATTTTTTGTCTTTTATTGAACGATTTCTGTCATGTCCCACTGGGGGGATCCATGCAACTAGCATCAGGAGTGTTGCCAAAACACCTATCTAGATTGACAGGTCAAACAAGTGTGGAAAGCGACTTAATGCAGTGACCGGAAAGATGTGTTGAAGCCAAAAGAGTGGGAGATGTCTTCAAAAGCAGAGAGTGTAGACTGTGGGAAAGAGAGATAAGAGACCTAAATCCTGATTTTCTAAAATCCAAAGTGTGAATGTGTTCTTGGCTCAAGTTGTAAGGCAGTTCACTGCTGTCAAATTCAGACGCAAGCTACTAAATAACTCCAGCTTGTTGTGGTGAGGGGACATCTCCAGAGAGGCTATTAATTTTTTACCTCCAAGTTTCCTCTGTCAGCAGGGCTGAATACAACATATGCAACTGAAATGTTCACTTTATGAGTTAAAAGGCTAATTATAAGATGTTTAATGTCATTCAAATAAGCCATCATCACATATTCCATGGAGGCAGACACATATTGAAGCAAAAACTCTTTTAAACATAGACAACATTGAGGTTATAATGGTGATGCCCATAATAACATGGCCGTAGCTCATTCATAGTCAGTTTCATTGCTGATTGGTAGAAACCATGTTAGCATTAAAACAGATATTTGTTTGGCCTGATAGCTTTCTGATAGCACTCCATGAAATGAATCAATGAAGAAAAATTACCACACAAAAACAACTACCCTATTTTTATTCTCAAACAACTTTGCAGAACAATGATACGAAAACTGGTTTGTAACGTTTGAAGATAGCAACATTTTGGTGATAATTGAATATTCTGGCATAATCAATTTCTGGAGTTTGCAAAACAACTTTTCAAAGACTCTGCTGGAAATCACCTTAAGAACAACCAGATAACAGTTTCACCCCTGTCATTCTGAATGTGTGCGCACAAACTGGGAATTGTTATTTTCAGGATAAAAAAATGTGTGCAAATATTAAAAATGGAAAATAGCACACACTCATCCTCCCAGCTCCCACGGGGGCAGGGTGATATTGGGCACACCACTCTGGTGTCAATTTATGCAGTCCATGCTTCTGTTGCTTCGATTCATTAAGATGATTCACGCTGCTGAAATGCTGTGAGGAAAGAGACAGAGTGCAACAGGGAAACATTAATTACATGTTAAGTTAATTCTCCATACTTCAAAATATACCAGTAGCGCATTTACCATGAATAGGGTATGAAATACACAGCCTAGAAGTCAGAGAAAATGAAGACGGTTATAGTGGTGCTTAAGCATCAGAAAATGCTCATTTTAAATGAGTTAAACTACATTTTCGTTTTTTTCCACAAGGTCTGGAGTTTTCCAACACTGTTACTAAAATTTGGGACACAGGATGCAGAAAATCCTTGTGCAATTTTCTGGGGAGAAAAATAATTAATTAAATAAATTAATAAAAATTTAAATTGAACAGCTTTACCAGAATGGATAGCAGGGTTGCAAACTTATCCAAAAATTAAGCTGTTACTAATTATGAGCAAACTAGTCTGGGACCCCACTATGGTTTGTAGTTACTGAAAAAGTAAAAAAAAGACAAATATTTATTTGAAAAAACATTTCAGTTTATTTGATAATGTATTCTTACAATGATAGTGTTGAATGGCTAAGCATGACAAATCTAGTCAACATTACTATCTGTGTAGAAATAGAATAATTGCTTGTTTTCCCATTATGCTCTAGAAAGAGTTAAACAAATTTCTTAGATGTTACCCTTTTCAAGAATGTAACTTTTTTTTGTAACAGGAAAAAAACTATGTGGTAACAGGGTTGCACACTAAATGTAGAACACAGCTAAATAATGTTTTTGGTGTTAATAACTTATTGTTGTCATTTTTCTTACAGTAGTTTTATGTTAGATAATAATTTTTGAAGCATCTAATAAATAATCACACCAACAAAACAAAAATGGGGTTTGTGCCTAATGCTTCAAAACAAGTGCAAAATGTACTGTGTTTATGAAATGATTCGTACACAACATGTTTACATTTAGATAGATGCCTTTAAGAAATACAGAGACAAATAAAAATTAATGTGTTTGTGTGTGTCATAATCCATTTGTGGGATTTATAAAGATATATTTTAAAACTTTTTTGGTTTGAATAGAAAGTGATTGGCAGTGATCACTAGGGATTCCTCAGTGAACAGGAAAATGTGCTAGAGAAATCTATACAAAACCATTTTAAAAGAGAGTTCATAAAGGAGGAGTCTCAAAATTCAGTGGAGAATCTAATTAAAGCCTAATAAACACAGTGTCTAAAGCCCACCATACAAATGGATCTGGAATTCCTTCTAAGCCACTAAGACTTACATGAGCTCTGATCACTGAAAACAAACATCAGGAGAAGTCATCAGGACTATCTCAGCTCCAGATAAAAATGCTAAGACACTGTCTAATATAAATTATACATCCATTTGTCCTTTTCCAGTTTGTTTTGCTATCTGATCACGTTACAGTCTTTTCTGTTCTTCTCCTTGTTTAAAGATACTAATATTATCGTACTGCAACATTATAGAAGAATTCTGGTAACAGCTGCATGAACAGTTTTATTTATTTATTTATTTATTTATTTATGTTTTCTGGCTCTAATCAAAACACAGTAGTTAAATATTATTAAAGCTTTATAAAAGTAAAATGATTGTGATGGAGGACATAGTACCATTGTTTCTGTCTGAGGTCAAATTTGTTTCAATAAACATCTGGCAGGAGTGCACAGCATGTACACCAGTCAGAATGTTTGTGTGTAGAAATTCAATGCACATATTCATGTTGTATTTTATATTAGATGTACTGTATATAGAACATGATTAAGTAATTTTTTGGACAATATTCTCTTCGAATAAGGGAAGCACATGTCCTTGTTGAAATCAGAGTGGTGTCATCATAACTGCGAATAATTGCCTAAATATTTTTCCCCTGATCTCAGAACAGTCTGTGACTTAACTCTCCTGACCCCGTCTTTCTCAGTCATTACTTTATCACAAGTAACAATGTTTTGCAATGTTTGGTATCATCCTTCTTCTGTTGCCTGATAAATTCCTCCCTAGGGATTCTGAACTAATACTCTCAAGCACTGGTCCACTCCCCAGCCTGCTCGTCTCTATCAACAGCCACTTGTTCAAATAATTACAGAGGTTTTTTTCATTTTACCTCCTTCTTTTTCAAAACTTCTTCCCCCAGCCTGTGTCTGTGTCGGCCTGAAGCCCAAACTCTGCTTTCCACCAGGTGTGCCCCTCTTTTGTTTCTTCGGCTGTTTATCCAAGAAGTGCAAGCTGAGGACAAGACACTTAACAATATTGTGTCTGGCCTTTCTGTGGTGTTTAAACTCAAAAGTTTCCATAAGACCACTTGGATCTCAAAATCTGACCATCATCCTAAATATAACCTGTGAATATATATCCAAATATCCATAAATCTATATATGTATTTGTGTGTAAAATTAATAAAGACTATCAAAGTATCACCCAGCTGGGATTTTTGGCCTGCTCTGTCTTCTTGCTGGACTTTGTCACTCTCACATTCCTCATCTCCCCAATCAGCTAATCCAGAAGGTCCTCATTCCCCACAGCCTTGTATATAACGTCTGACTTGGAGGGCTACAGTTGACAGACAGTCAGCCATCCACTGCATCAGGGTTCATTTTATGTTTAGATGAGAAACTAGGCAGAATAACTTTTAATGTATTTAGCATGGCTCTTTCTGTAAATAAAGAAGTTCACAGCCAATCAGTGCTCATCCAGGTCGAAATAATGACAGTTCACCACAGTTCACAGTTCTTGACAGTTCAAGAACTTGTCTTATAAATAACTTATCATTTAATTTTTTTAAAATTAATGTCATTAATTCATGTCATCATACATCACTTCCTTCTTGACAACATATCAGCATGTTGTTAGTGTTGATCAGCAAGGACTTTCATCCAAAGAGCATCTTGAACGTTTATGTAATAATAAAAAAACAAATAAAACAACCATAAAAATAATAATAGTAACACTGACATTTAAACCAGAACAACCTGAAAAGTGGATCCATGAATTACATATTAAAAAAAGTGTAGCCGTATAATATCTATACAGCATAATTCAAATGCTTTTATACAATGGACTGAACATCAGAAAACACTTTATCTCTCCATACCATATCTGCATGATAATGTTATGTAAGCTCCACTTCTAACAGCCATTTCCCTCAGGAACAAAATATCAACCACAAACAATCCTTTGGCACTTTGAGAGAGCAAGAAAATCTATTCCACTTAACAAAAACTGCTTGATTGTACTACTATTGTCCTAATACTTGTAAGCTAATTTCCGATCTAGTTAACAGTGCACCATTTCAGATCTTTGACTTCTTAAACATTGTAAAATGACATCTTTCAACAACTGCACGAGAGAAATTCTCATCACTCTCCTAAAATCTGACAGTTTTAAAGGCTTTAACAATGCTAATGTATGCCCTCCCTCGCCGTAAGAAACCTATAAAATTGTGTGTAACAAAGCAAAATGTCTTTAACAGTGCTTTAAAATAACAAAACATGTTTCTCCTACAAAGGATCCTCATGGTTCTCCTGAATTAAGTATAATGCCTCAAATCACATTTTCTAGGTAAAAAGTCATTCTGGTCTGCTGAGAAACATTTACATAAAAAGGTAGAAAGAAACTACCTCGGAGAAACTTATCAAAATTCTTTACAATCTTTACAATCTGTTGAACCAGGTAAAACAAACAGAATGTTTAATTTCTTGTAAAATTTAGATTTTACCTTGCATAAAATTATATTGCATAAATCTTCAATAAAACCCTCACTAACTCGATCTCTCAAGCATTGTGTCACAATACCTGATAGATTACACTAATGGGCAAAGCAATCTGTCAATGATATCTTTATCTCACAGCTGTTCCCAGGTCAGTCAGGGCAGCCAGCTGAGTGGTCAGTGATATGCCACTCACGCAAGCTGCAAGGGACATGAGCCCCAGGACATCAGTCTTAAAACTATGTAAGGCTCGAATATCACCCTTTCCAATCACCTGATCTGCAGCAAAAGATGAATTTGTACTCAAAGCACATCTGTGAGCCAAGCACTTTCCAGTGTCCTTTTGCAGTTTTGCTGTCACTAGGCAGTCTGGGGCATCACTCAAGTAGCAATGGATTGCCTCAATAATCAGTCACAATATTTATTGGTTGAACATTATCATCAAAATAACCTGAAATATGAAAAAACATATGACAACCAGTGTTAAATTGTGTGGGTGTGGACATTTACATTTTTTGTATTTTTATATATATGTGTGCTTGTGTATGTTTTATTAGAACATCTGTTCTTCTGCTGCTGTTGCTGCTGCTGCTTACATTATGCAGATACATACACGATCAGAAGTCGGTTTCCTATCAACTCATTTTCATATGTAAGACAAGCATAAAGCATGAAAAAACAAACCAGGTCACCAGTTTATGCACTCCCACTTCCAAGTGTTAACAATTAAATGCATAAATCTCCTATCACTGTGTGCTAACCTACCAGTGTGTCTGCCCACACTGAACGCGTAAGCGCTGAAAAACGCGACACAGTCACAGCCAATCAGAACAGCGTGCGAACACCTACGACACACTGTACAGCGTCCACACACAAAACATACCTTGTAATTTCGTAACTTCCGTGATGCTTGTCCAGGTCCTGACGGCATCCTTGAAACGTTTTCTGTGTGAAAAATGATTTGTCGCATCCACTTTGTAACGCACTTACATATTAAATCTCTCCCAGGCTCCATATTTGTTGTTGATCCATGATTGCTCCAATTAGTTTTCATTTTTTTTGTAGGCGGAGCGAATCAGCGCAAAGCCAGAGATACAGAATCCAGCGCTGGACAAGAAGTCCGACTGCATAAGATACATTAAGATACATCGGACATAGGATAATAATAGGTCATCGACACCTATTATTAAGATACATCGGCCATAGGTGTTAACCCTTTTACAATTCATGACAGAATGCGTTATAAGTTTATATGATTCGTACTTATATGCTTATTTAATTAGGTGTAAATTAAAGGTGTAAATGAGATAGATAGATAGATAGATAGATAGATAGATAGATAGATAGATAGATAGATAGATAGATAGATAGATAGATAGATAGATAGTGTAATTAAAATGTATGTAATTAAAAACTGTGTAAATATGATGAGATGTGTTCAGCTGTAAGAGTGTTTGTGTTGGCTTTTAGGTGATTTATTTTACATTCAAATATGTTGGACCATTTTCTAAGTACTCAGTCTGTAGTCCAGGCCTGTTATTTATAGATAGCCTATTATATCAGTTGTTTTTTCAGATTTCTTGTAATAAGAGGCTGACTTAACTGATTTAAGACAAAAATGCTTTGAAAGAAACCTCAAAATATTAATTTTGTTCTCTGGCTAAAAAGACAAATCAAGATTTTCTTCTTTTTTCAATTACAGGCTATTGTTGCTTGTTTGCTTTGTTCATAGCCTTACTGTTGGTAATAGTATAGGCCTGAGTGTAACTGTCAGTTGTGTCCTCAGTTTTCATAAATAATCTCTTCAGTATAGACACTCATGGTAAAACTTTTGCCCTCATAATGTCAGTTACACCTCCAGCATGTCAGGTATATATTAATCTGTCACATATGGCTTTGAAGGTCACTTAATTACTCTCTAATCAGATGTATTTCAGTGCCTGAATGACAGATGTACACTATTCTTACTGATGTTATTCCATTAGTGGTCTTTGTGACATACTGGTCCCTCCCTCCATTACATGCACCAAATGATTGTTATTGCATGATAACCGCACAGGTGCTTTGTTGCTGCAGCGCAGGTGCTTCTTGTGTATTTGCAACAAGAGTAACTATCAGCTAGTACTTTGTAATAATTGCTGACAATACAGCATCCGTTCGTTTTTAAATGAAATGCATTGTACATCCTTTGAAAAAATGCATACTGAAAATTAAAAAATACGGTTTAGCAAAATTCCATATGCCAAATCTTCTGTCACCCCACACACACCCTCTGTACGTCCCTATGACCCCACAAAAACTCCAAATGCTTTGATTCATTATTTGTCAGTCCTACTCACAGATTAGCTGTCTGAAAACAGATACATACTGAGTTGGGGTTGTGTATTCTAGCACATCTGTTTTGAATAAAGACTTCTCCTGTGGTCCCACCCTTACTTAGCAGGACTCTCTGGCTGAATCCAAGTCTAATTTTCAGTATGACACCCTGAGGTATCACTTACCAGACTTTAGCGGTGAAGCGGCGGCTCTGTGTGGCCAGCAGGTCGATATATGAGAGTGTTCCTGCTGGAGCTGGGCACAGGTGAAAGCAGTAGATTAAGATAATGAGAAGAGTGAGGCTAGTCTTTGTATCCCCTGCACATAATCTGTAGAGTGAGCATGTGAGAAGGTGGTATGTGTACTTTATCTGTTCTGTCAGAAAGGCGTAACATGGGAACCAACTATTGTGTACATTTGCAGGCGACAAGGAGACAGGACAGATTTGCTGTAGAAAGCAAGTGTGTATTCAGACCTGTAATGAGTCACTGAAAGAAAACACAGAAGCTTTAGATGGATATCAAATTAAGTTTATTACATGATCAAGATATTTACTTTAAATTGTCTTATTAATTAATAAAAAATCACAAAATTATTAAAGAAAAAATACAATATTTCACAATGTTCATTAATAACAGATAAATACTCTTTTATGCTCAGCTAATTCATTTAAACATGACGATTCACTGAGATGATGAAAAGTATTTTTATTGTCACGTTGTTTATCAAATACTGCGTGAATATTTGAAAACATCGCTGGGAGAGTTTTTCTTTTTCACTTTCCCGAAAGTTA
Organism: Chromobotia macracanthus; assembly: GCA_036877525.1. Taxonomy (NCBI): domain Eukaryota; kingdom Metazoa; phylum Chordata; class Actinopteri; order Cypriniformes; family Botiidae; genus Chromobotia; species Chromobotia macracanthus. The sequence continues at coordinate 1,411,713 of JAZGTH010000060.1, read as the reverse complement.
CACCAGCTGGGCGTCTTTCTTGTTGTTTTCTTTACTTCTCGAAAACATGTCAATCGTAGAAAAGTTGTCGTTTGTATGCTTTGTATTTTTAATGCGTTGTTAAATAACTTAACAGATCCTTACAAAAACACCAGCGTCACATCAAGTGACCCTCAAAAACAACCTTCACGCGGCCAACAACACCCGATATGACCACCAGGTTCGACCCTGGTCATTGTACGTCTCGCCATCTGAAATAGCAGTGGTGTGAGGCTATTTCTATAACAGCCGATCCGGTACAGCTGAGAGCAGCTCTCCTTCGTTTGCGGCGAGTCGACAATCATCGGAAGCGCGCAACTTCGTAAGTGAGGGGCTGCCAGCTGCCGCCGCGGGTAAGAGCAGGTTGCCATGGCAGCGGCGTTTGGAGGAGAGCTGCAGATTGGCAGGAAAAAGCGTGTCAACAATTGCCCTGTTGCAGCTCGAGAGAGGAGCCGCTTCGTGGCCCTGCACTCCTTACGGCCCCGTGCCTCGCGCCTCAGCCACCCCATGCTGTTTAATAATATCCATTCAGAGAACGTGATTGATTTTGGACTGTGTGGTAAAGATCAACAGTCAGAGACTTTCCATTTTCTTTCCTCTCTCCAAACTCTCCAAACAAACATAAGTGCCGCAATTTGTAAACAACGATCTGTCTGCGCGCTGTAAACGCGCATGGACAATTATAACAAATCTTGTAAACCGTGTGTGTCTTCAACACGTTTAAACTAAACACTGCACAAAACGCGCGGTATCTGGCATATTAGGTAACAAAAATGATTTACTTGGTCGGCTTTTGATCGAAATTATCTAGGAATTGTCAAAATTTAAAATGACACTCAAATTGCGCCACGAGCAGCCCATAGGGCCCTATGTATTGTCTTGGTCTTTGGACGTGATGGCTGTGCTTGTATTTTCTCAATAGGTTTTCGTTCATATTGGTTCTGTTTTTGGAATGTTCTGTTTTGTCATGAGGTGTAATACCGTCTTCTTTCCTTCTTTCTTTCTTTATTTTGTGTCTTGGGTTCTCTGAAGGCGAAGAAACCAAACCTGTCGGTCAATGCGGGGCCTATTTACTGACTCGATACACAATTGCTTTGAAAATTGGCAAAAATATTTTTCATAAAATGCTGGCGACAAAACAACCCCAATGTCCTCGCTATCCCTACAATCATTGTGGATTTTTACACCTCATAAACAAAGACTGAGGGGATTTTCCTTTGTGTGCAGACAAGTGCGACTTATTTGCTATACACCTCGCCTCTTCCTGAACACTCTTGGATGAAACTGTGAATTTGCTGTCACCGGTCTAATCATGGTAGCATTGATTTTTTGGGGCTTTTGAGCCATATCTACCCTAATAGCCACACAAATACAATTGACTGCAGCCTGAGTATGGCAGACTGTTAGTGTTGTTTATTTTAAAGTCAGGCAAAAGAATGTGAATCATAATGGTTATAAACAACAGCAGTGTGCCGTAGATCAGCATGCAACACGGTTCGGATGAGTCATTAAGGCTGAGAAGATGCAGATCTTGATTTATGTATAGATGTATTAAATGTACACCTTCCAAGATGCAAAAATGATCGATACATGTAGGTGATGAGAGTGTAGACAGGGTGATCATTGGTGGCGCTTTGTGATGCAGAATTGATCTGTGCTGCAGTCTGAGAGGGCCGCAGCGGGGCTGCCGTTTGTTTAGTAAACTCCCATGAATCCAAGTAGATAATTGCTCTGTGAAATTGGTGGCAAGGGCAGCTTGGCTACCGTGTTCCGCCCACCTAGAGAGGCGAATGAACGTCTGCATCTCTTTATTATTTATAAAAACCATTACAGCATGAGTATGACATTTTTTATTTGTTGCATGAAGACAGAGGGCTGCACATAAGCCATTGTGCTAAAAGTGGGGCTTCCCTGTTTCTCATTGTTTGGGCTGGGGAAACAGAATCACAGTGAAGTTGACTGCAATTGCTTTGTTGACATATAGGGTACATCTGTCCCTTTTCAATACCTTGATTGTTCAGGAAATCATCAGAAAGTTACTTTGTTGATTTATTTTAATTGTGCATAGCTTTAAAATTACATTTAAATTGATCTTTACTTTATTTTCTTCCTACCTGCTCCTTTACAAACGTTCCATGGACCCAAAATTTGATCATGTGCATAATTACATTTGTTCTTAGATTAAGAAGTGGTACACAATTGTGTTCTTATTAGTTACAATGCAAATGTTTACAGAAAAATAAGGTATTTTTAGAATGTTATTCAATGCATCAGAAATGAGTTGTTCTGCATAATGTTTAAGCTCATATAAAATACATCTGCATGAGCATATATCATATATATAATTTACATTTTAAGGCATGACTGTTGTTTCACACGTTTCCATTATGATATTTCCTCACCTAAGAAAAAGACAAAAGGCCCTCATTATCTCCTCCATGATGCATTAGTTGTTTTTGAATGAGACATTTGTTGTTTACTTTCAAAACTGTAAACAAAAAAGACACCCTCAAGATGATATCTCTGGGGACCTGTAATGTCTGCAGTGAATCAAGCCTTTGGGTGTTGAAAGTGTGCAAACTTAAACACCTTGTATAACATGAGTTAAATATGCAATGCTAGATATACTTTTTTAATAAATACATAAGATCTCTGATTAAAATAGCTGCTGTGACATGAATCATGTGAGTGTGTGTGTGTGGGGGGGACACATTTATTTGTGAAAATGCTATAAAAATATAGTAAATATTTTTTTTTAATTGTAAGATAAGTATTAAAGTTAGAGTGTGGATTAGGTTATAGTGTTTATAACTAGCTGTGTGTAGAAAAGGAATTTCCCCATTTCCATTGAATAAGTAAACGTGTGCGTGTCTATAGAGACCTTCACACAGGAAGTTCACACTTCCACACACACAAATCAGATATTATTAAGCATCAGTCTCCCTTATGTTCACAAACTGGCCAAATGATGGGACAATTTCAATGAAATCAGTCAATGTAGAAGTTTCAATGGTAATGCACTCTCCCCAAAGAAAATGAATGACAACAGATATGTTTTATCTCCCAAAGTAACAATTTACTGTGTCACAGTAGATCAGCATGTTTTCTACTTTACAGCAAAAACATTAGCAACAAGGGAATACTGTTCCAACAACAAACAAAATGTCACAAAAACACTGTTTGCAAAATGTAGAAAATAGATCTACAGATATTCATAGCAAAGCAAAATGTTGCACAAACACAATGCCATATTCATCTTTAATTCAAATTATTAGAATGTCTGAAAGGGAGGAAAATTAAACTCCTTCTATAAAGAGATGCAAAATAACAGTCCTGGTTTTGTACAAAGTCTGTTTTCTTTTTTCTTTCTTTTTATGTACTGACAGCAATTTAATCAAACTGTGACTTCATGCCCTACTATTTGCAAATTGTATAGCACCTCTAAAACATAAAGGCAAAACATTTCACAAACAAGTTACATGGACCTTGATTACAACTGTAAACATTCTCAGCATGGGTGAGTAACGCATCACAGGGTGGATTCGGGCTACTGCAGCACACACTGCCAGACATCTAGGAGGAAGACAATGACAAATTTAAGACTGTTATTTCTCTCTTCAGTTTATGCACATCTTTCTATCCCCTCCCCCTCCCTCTTTGGCACTAAGAGAAATGGTGATACAGTAACACTAACAAATGCCAGATCATTCATCATAAGGCAAAATAACAGTAATACAGCTAAATTTACTTTATATTTAAAAAAGAAAACAAAAACATAAGGCACTAAAAGGACACTGATAGAATACTGATAACAGCAAATATAGCAACACAATGGGCATAGCAAAACATTTTCAACATCTGTAAAGTTAAGATTATATATATATATATATATATATATATATATAAAACTTTATATAATTTAAGATTACTACAGAGGGACTTGTATATTGTGACATTTTCAAGCTGTTATAATTTTAAACATTGTGTGACAGGCTTTTGTAGATATAAAGTGATATAAAATGTACATTCAAAAATAAAATACATGTGTAGTGAGTCATATGCAAAGGCAATTATTTTGATGGATGAATCAACGTAATAATACTTTTTATTATTAAAGAAATTCATACCACTCAATTTACTCTGTGGTAAATGTCTCCTTTAAAATTAAAACAAGGTACAAATCAATCCCCTTTCTTTATATTACTTTAATTATTTTTATTTTTCTGTACTTATTTTTTTTTTCACACTGAAATCCTGGTCCTGTTTGTTATTAATGAAACTCAGTGTCTTATAACTAAATTTCATGTTTGTGCTCATGGCAGATCAACGTTGGAACATCATCATACTCATGTCCAAATATTAAGTGTGACTTAATCTCTCTTTCTGTCTCCCTCTCTTACTTTGGTCCTGCTTGGTGCTGTCACTCTGACGAGGATGACTGGTGAAAACTATTCACTGCGTCACGGGCTTGTGCACAGAGCATCAGATGGACAGAGTTAAGGTCAATAGGAGGCACCTTGAACACCCTTTTTTCCTCCCAGTCTCAAAATCTCAAATCTTGAGCTCAGACTTGGACAACCTGATTTAAATAAAATTTCAACACTTAGTCACAGCTAACCAATGCAGTTAACTTGTGCACATTTTTATCTTCCCATATTTAACCATTCTTCGTCACAACGTCTTTACCAAAAATGCTAAATCTTCATTCGCTCACTGTTTCCAGCCCCAATAGCACTCAATACAGGCATTATTGTTCCTTCAAAAGAAGATCTCTCGCACCTCAAGGCAAACAGGCAGATTTTCTCACAATATGAATACTCCCATTTCCCCCTTATACCTCTTTTAACCTGGGAAAAGTCTTAGAGAATAGTTTCTCTATTGCGGTGGTGCCCTGGATGAAGGAGGGGTTACAGGGACCAGAGTAACATGATGCAGCACTCAACTTGGGGTTAAGTGCTTTGCTCAGGTGCACAACGGCAGTACTATACACTAGGACCCTTCTGTTACCCATTCATTCTCCTTGGTGCCCCACTAGGGAATCAAACCCACAGACCCCCAGTTTGTAGTTGGTAGCCCTGTGTGCTCAGCTAGCTACCCTATATAGACATGCATGCTCCCTCAGATCTCAGCATCTTGCCTCCGAATCCATCCTGCGGAATTCCCCCTTGATCTTGGTCAACAATGCCTCACAAATTAGAGCGCGCTACTGGTTTGCAATCTCATCTTAGGTCCTTGTGGCCAAATCCTTTGGGCCTTTCTCTGTAGCATCCTCAAACAATCAGACATCTTAACACATCACTCTGTATACAGCCTCCTGCAGGCTGGCAGTAGAGATGTTTGCCTTGTTTGTTGAGATGCCAAAGTCTGGCTTCAAAGCACTTTTTTATCAGTATGAAAGAGTGGCCTGCTCAAAAGCTGATGCACTGATCAGATACTGCATGGGCACAGATGACCCACATCTATCTCTTATCTGTGGAATGATGCCAAAACCACCATTTGGAGTATTGTCCATTCATAGTATTTCACAGGTGTAAGGATGATCAAGCGCAGTATTACAAGCCACCGTATTTGCATACCAATCAATTAGGGTCTCATACAACACCTTGAACTGTAGAAATCCGATCAGACTAATGTTAACAGAGAAGACACTCGTTTTATTTTTCACTCGTTTGTTTGTCGTTTCCTGTTTGTTGGTTATTATTTTTAGCTTTTATATAAAGGTTAAGTAAAAAAAATCAACCCGAAATAAAACAAGAGGGGAACATTACTTTAATATGGTGACCATCTGCACTACATGATTGCTAGTTAGAACAGTCGGTATATGAATTTAAAACACGGCCCATGCAGTAAATGTCGTAATTTTCTGAATCATATTTCTATAAATTGATTTTAAAACGAACCCCAATTAACAGTCAATCTGCAAAAACATTCTAAGCTAAAAACAATTACTGTAGGATTTGTTGCATGGGGTTACATCTGTGTGATGTTTTTGTTCATATTTATTTACCTTTAGGTAAGACGTCAAAGTGTTGTATACCGCCGGGGTTTGGCACCTGTTTGTGCGTAGCCTATGTGTTTTCAAATCAAATATGATGAAAAATTCCTGCCCTTGTAAATGATGTACAACATTATGCCTCTAATAAATGGATTCATATTTGCATTTAAGATGATGTCCTATTAACAAAGGAACCAAATTAGTCAGGGCAACATTTTCCTCTCCAGCTAAGTTGGCCGTCTGTCAGCAGCACCGTGTTCAAGACATACTGATAAAAGAGGTGGGCGCAGTGTTGTATGAATGAATCTGTGCGCCACCATCGCAGACGAACAGTTGTACAAGATCAGAAAGTAATCTTGATATGTTTAACAAGCAGCCCAAAGCGCGCTCTGATAAATAATAAAGGAGCTTTCAGTGGATCCAATTTATGAAACATTAACTGGAGGGGCATAATGGAGTAATTAGTTTTATCTCACGTTGGATGTTATTGGACACTGCCCAGCTGAATGAAAACTTTTATTTTAACAGTAAAGACAACAGGGAGTAATTTTCTGCACCAGGAGAGAAAGGTGGTCTCTAATGCTGCTGCTGATATCTGCATGTTCAGGTACAACATAGTGTTTATGTAGTACTCCCAAAAGTGTATCAAAGTTCGGATCCATGGAAATAAAAGAAATGTCAAACAAAACAAGCATTAGACTGCATAAAATAAAGTATGGACAAGGGAAACAGGTGAGGCTTTGTTTAGGTGGCTGAGGTAGATCAATATCTCGGCTTGCAGGCCAGGAATCTTGCCCGTTTTCCTCTAGCACTCTGGAGATCAGCTTACGGCTTGTAGACAGACTGTCGCCTATACTTCACTGACAGACAACCTGCCTCACCCCAAAAGACGGAATGAGCAAAATATCTTCATGTTTTTTTTTCTGAAAGCGATGGGTAAATTAGTTCGTCAGAATAATTTAGAAATGTATAAAAACAGATCGTGTGAATTAAACAAGAAACATCATCTGTAAACAGTGAAGCTTGGTGGCTATATCAACCTACGCGTGTTTTGATGAGACCATCCTAATGGCAAAGCCCATCCTCTTCTGGGCCTTCTCCGCCTCCAGTGATGAATAACCTACACCCTTAATAGTTGTTTAAAAGACCAACACGATAGCTAAAAATATAAACATTTGTCTAATGCGTACTGATGTCTATTTTTCGTTCATCTTTTAATGCACTATGGCGTAAAACTGGTTGGTGTATAAAAGGATGGACGGAAGTCGATAGATTCGATAGATTTATCTGTGCTCGATTGGCCAAACTGACAGCAGTATCCCAGTCTCTCTGTCTTTTGTCTCACTCTCGTTAATAATATTTTTTGTTACTATTAACAAAGCCTTGCTTTTGTCAGGCCACACTGTAAAAAGTGGTTCTACCTGAACTGACCCTTAAAATGACATACGCTAGTGTGACCTTGGATGTTTCGGTCATATTAAATAATATTTTTGACTAAATAAAGAAAGTTAATTTAGACGTAACCACATTAGGCACATTTTTGTCACCTGCCAAAACAATAAATGTTTACAGTAAATGTTGTGGATGGAACCTTAATGGCGTACAATCTGCAACTTAGGGTTAAGAAAAAGGTCGTGTTGTTGTTATTTTTATGTTAATTATTCGTTTGTGGGTGTCGTTTGTTACTGTATTTTTGTTGTTATTGTCTAATATCTTCATTCCCCTTCAGCCGTCTTATCGGTATTGTTTGCAATTATTGTTAACAATTATGTTTGCGTTTGATAGTATGAAAAATGCATTATGTTATTGAATAGGTTTTAAAATAACCTACTTATTTTGTAATGTTGTAATATTTTATAATGATACTTGGATATCTGAGAGCACGCACCGACGTGACACCACAAACAGGAGCTTGTTGTATTAGTCTATGAGTCGTTGGAGAGGCGAGAGTGAGAATGTATTACAATCAGCAGTTCTATTTGTAAGCCTGTTGGTTCCGTTTCGGACACCCAACCCGCACTGGGAGTTTGCAATCTGATAGCACGAATGCTGTGATTCCTCTCATTGTCTCGAAGCTGCTTATGATAGATAGTTCTTCATAACTGAAGGGGTGATGTCAGGTAACAAGAAAAAAATTGGCACGTGTTGGCAACGTTTACGCACAAAAAAACTGGTGTACATTATTTTATCATAGAGTGGACAAAACAAAGAAACAAAAGAAAACAGACAAAACAAGTCCTACTTACCTATACAACAACAATTATATTTGTAATATTATCATTATTGCTGCAGTTCTTTAGCCTGAATGAATGTTATTACATCATGCATCCCAGGTGGTGTTTCCTTCTCGTGACTAAATACACCAGACTAAACATATTGGTTTAGCGCCTGTCTTTTAGGAGTCACGCAATTCTCCAAAAATAGCTTTGGGTTGTTTAAGGTTGAACACAGAATATGAACACTCAAACTATATGAATTCACCCAAATAATTTATAGTTCCATAATAAATTTCGATCTGAACTGTAATCAGATAGATAAATGGATCTAAACATTAGCAACGTCAAAACGTGTACAACAAATGTACAACACGCAACATTTAAGTAGCCTATGCCCTGGGGCATTTTAACACTTTTGTTGTACCACAAAATCTGTTATGGAAATGTATGCACAGCCCCTATAGTTACAGAACATATGGTAATATTTTTATATTATAGATTCTTACATAACGAATGCATTAATTTTGAATTAACTAGTTTGCCAAAAAATATTTCTTTAGGCTACATTTGGCAAACGCCTTTGTACAAAGCGACTTAACATTCAAGCCATACATTTTATGATTAGGTGCTTTCCTTGGTATGGAACCCATGACCCCTTAGCATTGCTAGCGGCTGAGGGAAAAAAAAATATTTAGTCATGAATTAAGTCATTAATGTATTCACAGTAATTAAAACGCGCAAACAAGAAAAAGATATATATATATATATATATATATATATGCACTTGCATATGACAGAAAGAGGAGGAGAGAGAGCGCGCAAGGTCAAGAGAGAAGCGCTCACACTCGCGAGCGAAACAGTTTAGAAATAAAAATGGATTCAGAAATATTTTTTAAACATAAAACTTCTCCAAAATGGTGTGACATTAATTTATCTATTAGCTATTTATATTAGAAATTTTCTTGAGATTTTTGGAAGCTTTCTTTATTGGGGTGATCGTCCAGAAGGCCTTGAATAAAAAGGGTTATCTGGCCTTTACCACTTTATTACTCTGTTATGGTTAAAAACCATAATATACCAAGACGACAGGATAGATCAAAGAATTACATACATGAATAGAAAAAGAGGTGGTGTTGCTCTTCATTGGCCACCAGTCACACTATACTGTGTGTGCATAGACAAGACTGTTCACTGTTTAAATTATTCACATACTCCAAAAGTACCTGTCTGATGTTTTTATCTGTAACAGCTAAGTGACTATTTATAAAATAAATTGATACATAGATTTTAGTTAAAGAAGGTCTAAAGGATTTCTATCTTTAATTTGTGCTATTGCCATTACGCGTCTCTGTTTGGTAGGCTATATAAAGCTACACACACCTTTAAACAATGCGGTTGTTTTTACGAAACTGAATTGATTGAAATTAGATTTTGATTTAAAATATATACGTATCTATTTTTAGAGAGACAATTTACACAATTTAGCTCTTAACGCAATATCTTCACGACGTAAGTTGTTTGATTAACCCGACAGGTCTCTTCGCTTCTCTTCAGGTCGAAGGCTTTACACACACTCATTAAAACGATTATTCACGATCTGTCGAATGTTTTCTTTTACTAGCAAATATTTTGCTATAATATAGACTGGTTTATTGTAAACTTTTCTTCAAAAAAGCCTGTTGAGCCAACAACAAAGAACATAACTTTGACTAAAGGTATTCTACAATTGCTGGATATTGCTAAAGACGCTTTTTTTTCTTGTTTGGGAAAAATATTACAAAAAATCTGCAGGATACTAAATATTTGTAATTCTAACAAGAACGCAATTTTATCCAGAAAAGTGTGCACCTTATTCTTTATTAAGCCTATAATGGTATGATATAACGGTGTAGTAGTTGTTGGATTGCGTGTTACTGATAAAAATATTTTTACTAAGAATATTAATATTAAATAATATTAGAAAAAATGTAATAATATTAAAGTCATGAAGAATTTGGATGCAACAAATAACAAGAGCATAATAATATTATATAATATAATAATATATAATAATTATTATTGTTGTTGTTATTGTTATAATAATAATAATAATAATAAATGTATAAATTTCACAGCTACAATGTGATTTTCTTAAATAATTTTTTTTAAATATTACAAAGCTGTTAACTTTCTGAATTATCCCTTGTGATTTTTTCCACAGCTTGTAAATGATATTACAGTTCTTCTTACCAGAGGGAAAACTAACTTTACGAGAGGCCATGTGTTTTACAAAGACATTAAGTTAATGTCACTACAGTTCTGCGTCATTCTAGCGCCCTCACTCTTCCTGGTTCATATTACTTTGAGAGAGGAAATGCGTCCCTTGCGTTTTATAAGTATTTTATGGTTCAAACTTCTTTGCTCGTTGAGCCACGTTTGATCATACCGTGGCAACAGTTAGTTCTCATAATGACTTCCTTCTTTCTTTATGGTTACACTTGTGTCAAAATGTCACTTGTCTGTCAGTTAGCGAAAGTGAATGAGCATTATAACTGTGATTTATATCACTTGACCTCTGCATAGGGCCGTAGTAACATATTTGATAAGACAACTGATACCAAGCACCGATTACACTACGCAATACTGTCCTGGGTGTCAAGGCAGGACTCCAAGATTTGTTTTACATGCACTTTTAACCAGTAATGTGCAAATAGCACAACGCAAGAAATACGCACAAGCTGTCGCACGTAAGACATTCATAACAGATTTGACAATTTGTTGGAACAGATGATTATACAGATACTTTTGCTTTAGCCTTCGGTTACAGAGACCAAATAACTGTTACAATGTCATTCATGAACATATCAAACGGCTTTATAGTCAATCAATGTCATGATTATTAATTTTTATAAACAAATAGTCACAAAGCATTCAGCCTACGTGAAACCACAGAAACTGGGGAAATAATGTTTCGTTCATTGTTTCTTTTGTTACCGTTTACTATTTTTCTTGCATTAATTGTAGCAGTAATTATACGGTGTAAATTCTCTTTAAAACAGGCGTTATCGTAGGATTGTTTATTCGCATATAATACGTTTTGATGGATTCATATAATTTGGTATCTTTGGGCTGGGACATTGTCCCCAGTTCCCCCCACACTCTGTGCCTCGGGGTAATAAGCAGAAACCACGCCTTTTGTGTAGCCAGTGGCTAAACCCTTCTTACAAGGTGTTGTTAAAAACAATAAGGAAAACAACTGTTATTTCAAATGCATTGCTCCATTAACTCTGCATTAATGTATGTGAAATTAAATGCAAGTGTCTTGTTTTTAACAGTGGGTGCACAGCGTCGAACCGGGGTTAGTGCGATTGTAGGCCTTATTTCTGGTGCAGGTAGATTGAATGTTGGTCGCTTTGGATTGAAAACTCACGCTGTAGACCGGAAGCATGTGAGGCAATTAAACAAGCTCAGAATAAACAACCACCATCCCGAGATCATCGTTTTTACGTCACTGAATTTATCAATAAATGCTTTGTTAATGAGGCTACTGGTGTTTAACATCCACTATTCTACCATGTGCAAGCACTAAAATAAATTGGAGAACGTATGTATATACAGCAGTTCTATGTTATAGTTAATTTTGCATACTGGATTATCATCAATAATTTTTCCTCTTAATTTACCTCTGCTCCTCCGGCTTTCGTTTTTGAGTGGTCACCCCGTTTAACATTTGAGCGATAACATCTTGCGAGAGAATATTGAGTTCCACCGGTCTATTGTATAAAGCACACAGGTTATTGCATTACGGTTAGACACATTTAATACAAGGTCTCTTTCAAAAAATGAACAAATCACTGGACTTTACGTGTTGAAAGCTAAGCTGATCTGTATTATTGTACCTAATGATTATATTGTGGCCGAAAAGCAAGAGCTTATCCGGTGTTATATATCTGTATGTTTGGCTTTTATTATCAAAATACGCTGTAATAACACTTATTTTGCTTTTATAGTAATATTTCAGAATAACATATTTCACAACAAAAAGAACAACGTAATAAATTTAAGCCATATAACGATCATAGGACATGTATGAAGGGATTCAGTTTCCAGGCATGTGTTGTTTAGGCCTACAATAGAAGATCGCTTTTAGCCCTTACATATATAAGGGGGCCTAAATATCGTTTTGTGTGCTTTGTGTTTTATTATTGATTAATGCTGTATTTCCCCTCCTAAGATATTTTTTATAAGTTTGCAACACGTTGGAAGGCCAGGGCCTTCGGATACACCCGCAAACTGTCGCTTAAATGTTTTATTAAACCCACTATTCTAATCGATTTTGTTTCAGACAGCCAAATACTAGCTTCAAAAAAGACAAATGTTCGTAATAAATGTACCTTAACCTACATTTTTTTATTATTTTGTTCGGTTAACAGTTTAAGCGACAAACACGGGCATAGACCACAAAATCACAACCATGGAATTTAAAGACGACATAAACAATCACTCAATATTTTATGAGGCATTTACTCAACACGGGTTACACGTTCGCAAAGATAACCTATAATTACAACAGGTATTGACATTTCACTAATTACACAAAGATTGTGACCTGCATGGTGGTGACCACATACAGTAAAATATGCAAACACAAGCTAAAGGCATTCATTACGTCTGTCCCTTCCAAAACTGCATGTCTGTAAAGTTATGGATATTGAGAAAACTATATATTTTGTTTGATACCCATTCTTTGGTCTACAAAGAAACTCTATTGTTAATAAATGTAATAAAATGCATTATAGATGCATGTATTCAGTCTGCATTATTAAAAGAACAAAACAACAAGGACCCACGGATTTGAACGGGTATTGAGCACTTATAGAACATATTTATTTCAAAATAAAAATAAAACTGTGTTAATTTTTGAAAAAAACAAAAAACCTCACTCCACCAGTGCGTTCATGATACGTAATAATACTGCAAACATGATGATGACTGGTGGTTGTTTTGTAATGGTATTAGATATTTTAACATTTAAAATTAGACAAAACTGCAACCACTATTTAAATAAACATTCTAAAGTAATCATACTGCCTTACCAAAAACCTACGCTTCATCCTTTTTTAATCTGGTCACATTGCACGTTGCTGACAGTGGAATAATAGTTCCGCGACACTTGACGTTTGTATACAGAAATAAATGCATAATAATAATAATTAATAATAATACAAAATACCTGGAATTCGGCTTGCAATGTCCTTTCGTTCTCCTTATTTTTTCATTTATAATATATTACAGTGTAAATTGTTGTAAAATGTTCACTTACAGTCTGATCCTGTGGATGTTAGCTAGTGTATAAGTGGATTTGATGTTGACCCTTGATTCTGATGTGTGAAGTAGTCAGAAAGTCCGCTTGAAAGTCCAGAGGAGAAACTGGGTAGGGAAGGCCTTAAGGAGTCACACGGGAGAGAAGAGGCCGTTTGCGGGGAGGAGGAAGAGGCGGCCCGGGAGCTCATGGACGTGGTGCTCTGGGAGGTCATGGATGGGTGCGGGACGTGGGGAAAGAAATAACTCGTCTGACCTGCAAGCAGGTTCACTGAACAAGGATTCAAAGAGTAAGTCCCGGAGCAGGGTACAGAAAGCCCACATGGCACTGAGGCGGCCAAAGCGGCGGCGGTGAGGTGGTGTGTGGCGTAAGGAATCTCTCCATTCACTAGTCTGTCGACACTCAAACCATTGGAGGCTGAGAAAGAGTGATTGTTCCCCAAACTGTTTTGAGTCAACATTGTACTATAGGACATTGGGTGACTAGGGTAAGCCGACGACGTGCCGTTGTAACTCAACGCACTGCTCGCCCTTGGATGGTGAAGTGAGAGAAAGGGCGACATGGGCCAATACAAAGAGCCAGCTCTATCCATAAATGTCAGTCCGGTGGATGTAAGCCGTGCGCCCCTTTTAAACGCCAGCTTTGCCCTAGAGGTGGTCGATCTCCGTCGAAGTTTGCCCGTGGTTCCGCCAATGAACACATCGTCACTAGAGGGGTCAAGCATCCAGTAGTTCCCCTTTCCTGGGTCATCGTAATGCCGCGGCACTTTTACAAAACATTTGTTAAGACTCAAGTTGTGTCTGATGGAATTCTGCCATCCCTGTTTGTTCTCCCGGTAATACGGGAAATTTTTCATAATGAACTCGTAAATGCCGTTAAGGGTTAATCGTTTCTCGGGACTCTGCCGAATGGCCATCATAATCAGTGCATTATAGCTAAAAGGAGGTTTTTCGTACTTTCCGTTTTTCTTTTCGCCGTCTTTGCCTCCCTCGCCTTCTTTCGAGTCCCTTTTCTCTTCCTGCTTGTCCTTCTCGTCCGTGCACGAAGAGTCGTGGCTTGAATTCTCACTTTTAGCGCAAGTGTTGTCCGACTTTTGCTCCTGCACTTGCGCAGGTAAAGGAGTTTTCTCTTCCTCCTGCACCGCTCTGTGGTGGTGGTGGTGATGGTGGTGGTGGTTGTCGCTCTGAACGGCTTCGGGAACCAGACTGTTTATACTGAACGATGATTTAGGAATCATTTTGACTTCTTTCCTTTCTCCCATATCCAACATCACAAGTAAGATACAGTAGCAACAACCAGCAGCAGTAGCAGCAGCACAGTTGGTCTTCAAATCTCTTGCTCTGGCAACTCCTCTAATTAAAAAAAACACAACAACTATTTCATGTTCCTTAAAACACGTCGATATGAGACAGCTATCTACAATTAATTACGGAGCCACAGACACTAAGCTGTAAAAAAATTGCTTGAACCTTTTTAGAGACTGCAGCCAACCACAGCAGCATAAGTATTAACCGTGCAGCCAATCATTGAGCAGTTCTTAGCGCCTGTTCCAGTGCGTAAGGATACACAAGATCCACCAATGCTCATGCTCAGTCAACAATGGCTTTCGTTTCCCCAGCAAACTCCTACCAAGAAAACAGACCACATAACCTCAATCAATTTTTTTTGATAATTGTAGAGTGCTGTTTCAACATATCATGCGTCCTCAATTTGTTTTCATACCGCAGGGGAAAAACAAAAGGGACTCAAAGGTAGCCACAAAAAACAGGTACTACTTCCTGGATCGGGAATTTTGGGCTGTTAATACATTCAACTAGCATGTATGCCATTAATTCCTACTACTGATAGCACAGCGACAGCATGCGTTGCGTTAGGTTTTTAAACGCATCCTTACGGAAAAACTATATTTATTCGCTTTTACATGAGCGTGATTATTCATTCGTTTATGTGTATGTTCAATATTATTTTCAGATATTTTCTGGAAGCGTCACTTCCTTACACGTAGCAGCATACTTAGTTGCAAGTTTATGTAAACGATTTTGAAAGTTAGCGACATTTATTACGAAGTGATGGCTGGGTAATAAGATGATATTAGTATCTTCATTCCTGGCGTATTTATGACGTTACTAAGTACATAAATGGCATCGGCAACAATAACTACAACAGAAGCAGCTGACAAAACAAGTTTATGAACAATACGTTTATTATTACTGAATAATAATAATAATAATGAAAATATGCTACAAATAATTATTGTAGATTATTACCTATTCCTGGGCGTGTTTATAAGCAGAGATTCTCGTTGGTGTGGTTATTTACCAGGCATAGAGAGAATATAACAAATTACAATTAACAAATTGTGGTGTGTGTGTGTGTGTGTGATAGTTAATCAATATAATCCAAAACGCCAATATAGGCTAATTCTTACCAGGTTAGAAAAACAAACCAAAAGGCCTGCTATATTATTTCTAGGGGGTTGTAAGTATCTTCTCAGGAGATGGTAATAATAGAGAGCTACTAATATACAAGATGTATGCGGTACAATATAAATATATATATTATATAATAAACGTTTAACCAAATATCTGCTTGTGCTGACGCAAGAATAACCTCACTGATGTCGACATCAATCAGGCGCTTTATATTTACGCTTGAAGTTTCTCTAATGGAAGGGGTGATAGGTGTGTATTTGTGCAAGGGATGTTGCAGGGGGGTTGACTGAACAACAGACACACGCACGGCACACACGCATTCACATGTGCAAACAAATCGTACACACAGACACACGCACAAGCACAAGCAAAAACATGCGCAAACAAACAAACAAACAAGTCTACTGGATTCCCATAAGGTGGATATGTGGTAATACATCCAGGCCTGTATATAAACATCTAGTTTAAGTCAGGTTTACTTAAAGCCTACTTTATTCCTTTGAGGAATACAAAGAAACAAGATATATTGTTATGTAATAATAAACGAATTGCATTTTTAGTTAATGTAGTTATTGTTTTAGTGCTTTATACATGTGTTTTGTCTGTCTTATGGGTAAAGTATTTTGTATTTAATAAATAACAGTCTTGAATAAAATTCTACTGTAGGATTTGAATAAAAGCACTACCTGGTACTCTTTCTTTGTTATAATCATACTTTATGCGCTGTTATTTATTTTCACAATAGGAAACAGCAAAACAGAAATTTTGTTGAATAAAAACATGCATAAGGGTTATTTTGTGTTTGTTTTTGCACAGGCTAGTATTTCTTGCACTGCACATTATTGCATAAATTACATTAATTCTGGCATGAAATAAAACGTAAAAATCTCGCAACAGTTGCACAGCCGATTCTAAACTTGTTATTTGTATTATTGCCTATGACAAATTGTGTTTTCTACTAATGTTGTTTACTTTGATAAAGATATTGACTCTTTCCAGTCAAGAAAACAATTCGGCCGGATTTTGTGACTCGTTTATCTGAGGTTGTTTTAATAAATAGTACGTGCATGTGTAGCTCACCATCAACAAGATGTCTCGAGTGATTGTTCGTGCACGTCTGTTCGTCATTGCCGGACTGAGAGCAAAGTCAGACGGTGCCAAACATTTTGCTTAAAATTTAGGCAAGATCATGCTTTCTCAGATCAAAGCGACTGGAAATATGTAGGCGGCCGGTGCACCAGCTTTTAGACATCATTTTATTAGCGTTCTTCACACATTTTCTTATAAATCAGTGCATTAGCTCATGAGTGACAGGACACAAATATTCTTATTGATACTTTCGCTTATAGCCCATATCAATCATCAGCCTCCCGCCGTCACTGTAAACTTAAGTTTAGTTTGCGAAGGGCCATTATAACATTTATAGGCCTGAGTCTTATACAGGTTGTTACTCTCCAGTACACTATCTTAACTTGTGGAGATATTATTACACTCATTACGTTGTATTCGACAAGTATCATCATTAATTTAAATGGGCAAAATGTATTATTGTTGCTCAACACTGACTTATAATGATGCTATAATAAAGTAAGGAATTATACACTTTTTTGTTTTTAATTTGAAACGTGTATGCATATTCACATGCAGACAGTAATGTACTAATGATTACTACATTAATAATAAGTCAATGTCAAATATTTTCCGAAACAACGCCACAAATGGAAACATCGACCGAATCATATTGCATACTAAACAGTTTACACTAAAATATTCATTTAGGCTATAACTTCACCTCTCTTTTAAGCAAAGCACTTGTGTTGACGATGGTAGGCGGATGAATTTATTTTTGCGCATTGATGTGGGTCTGCCTAAAATGCCTGAAATGTTCACAAGCGCTTCGCTTAAATAAACCCGGTTGTCACTTACCTCAACAAACATAAGCCTGTGTTGAAATGAGATGTGATAAACAGGGAGGTAATCCTGGACAAAGTCAGTCCTGTTCAAACTGCTGCTTCTATCTTTATTGGACTGCCCTCTAGCGACGAGACATCATGTTTTAATTTTTGCTTAAACTTCATTCAATATGAGCAAGCATCCCGAAGCTCGTTTTTCTCATTGGAACAGACTTTTCCTCAGTAATTTGTTTTTCGAAAGGCTATTAAATAATGTAACCCTTTCAACAGGGTCGAAACCCCCAAACCTACACAGAAACTGTAAATGGAGAGGCTGGAAAGTAGGCTTTACAGTGAACCTAAACAATTTTTACTTTTTACAAATACATGTAAACCACCGTTTACAACAGTCCATGTTTCATACTGATTTCAATAGTATTTACTCCACACGAGTCATTTGTTTATTATTTCATAGGCTACTTAACCTTCAAAATGTGCATTACTGCCTTTGTTCCACTACAAACTTAAATCCATTAGTAAACAACTTTACTGACTATTAAATTCATTTGTCTGTCAGAATCTCTACCTTTAATCTTAAAATTTAATCAATGTCACTAGACGTCAAAACAAAATCTGTAAATGTATCATGTCCAGTCTTGTTGTATACGACATTTTTTGTATTTAAAAGGTAACCTTTGGGTACATCTGTTATGGCGATAAAATTTTGCCGTTCTGTACAGATAAATCACAATAATGACGAAGTATACAGTACATGTGTTAATAACCTATTGCTTACTGTTGTTGTCGCAAAAACAACCACAGAACTTGGTAATTTAATTGACAATAACAATTACATAGCGCATACCTAATATAATTTTATTCATACATTATTGTTGTTAGTATCAATAACGCGTAATTTTAATCGTAATTTGTTGATTTGCAATACTGCTACTACTAAGTAATTATAATTACAAACGTAACCACAATAATAACGATGATAAAAATGATAAAAAAAGTGTTGTTAGAAATAGTTTAAGTGGTAAATATAAGGCCAGAATTCACAGGAATCTGAATTTGTAAATCGAAAAACTTATTTTTTTCTTCTTTGTAAAAGGAAAATATTAATGTCCACTGGTTTTAATTAAATTAAATCAGGCATCAAATAAAATATAACTGCTTTTTTAAGGGGTGCTTTTTCTCAATGACAAATGAGGAATAATCCCACGTTTTTCATAATCTTTAGCGCCATCATGTGGTTGGTCAACAAATACTATTATGAATTACTCATGAGTAAAGTATTAAACACTACCAATTATCTTTTTATTAGCTGTGTATATATCCTGATTATAACAAAATACACAAGCATACTAGAATACTAGAAAATCAAGTGTAAGCACACACTTTTCATAAATATACTAAAAAATAAAGCCATCTAATGGATTTGCTTCTTTAACATTTCCATTTTTAAATTGAATACAGTTGTGAAATGTACTCTTTTACCTTTGTATGCACAAAAAACTTGGTTCCTCTGTAAATGTCTTACATTTTGTGTTTGACTCACTGGCAAAATAAAAAAACTTTATCAGAAAAAAAAGTAAATTTAATCGGATTCAAAACTCCCACAGTAAACGTATTCCACGAGAGAGCAAATGTATCCCCCGAGAACATATAAATACAAAGAAATCTTTATCCAACCCAAGAACACTGAATGGAATGTGTGATTTGGTGTGAACTCTTCTTTCACTTTAATTACAAACAGTCCAATCACAGACACTAACACAGACTAATTACCTTCAGTTAATTTTCCAGCAACACCTTTCAAGTACATGGCTCACAGCAAGACCTCACCTGAGTCTTGGCTCTCTCCTCCATCAGGGTAGTGGTGTTTCTTGTAATAAGTGTGTGTGGGGGGGGTTTGGTGGTGGCCCTCTGTCAGTCTCACAGTTCTCTGTGGAGTCTTTAGCTGATACTGTACGAATCCACTGTAAGTGTTAAGTAGATACGCACACATACACACATTGGCACATATAAACGACCAGAAGTACTTGGGTTCTGTTTGTTCTCTCACTCTTCTCCTGCTTTAACTTTGTGATTGAGACTTGATGTATCTGCTGGCCATGTTTCTGCTGGCCATGAGTCACATGACTCTGTGGCTTCTTTACTGGCTTCTGTGTTCATTCTATGTGTGGGAAAAATAAGACAGTTGCGTGTATATGAGAAACCATAATGTCTATTTACCTGATATTGGATACTTTCTCACATATAAACAATGGGTAAGAAGTAGTTTTTTTGTTTTAAAAAAACAAAATGATCATGTTGTATGTTTGGTTTTACCCAAGACTGTCTGAAGATGCAGTTTTTCATTTGTGCAGCTCTGAAGCTCCTTTAACCATGTTTGCTGTTCCCTCAGCATGAAGCAGCAAACAGATATGGACTGCCATCAGCCAGTCTGAAGCAGAGAGTATATAAAATTTAAAACCACATTACAGTAAATAAAATCACATTATAGATTTCTTTTGCAATGTGAGCGGATGAAGGTGAAACCTTTTTACAATGGCAGCTGAGAAGGATCATAACCCACGTGAGTTTGAAGGTGTGCTTTATAAAGTGCTCCAGTTAAGGTGATTGGTGGCCAACGAGTACAGTTCTATAATAAATTATAGTAAACTTAATGGTTATATGTATATAGTTACTTTAAGAGCAAAAATAATACAAATAAAACACATTTTTTTAACAATCATGGAATGGACATGAATTGTTGTCATCATGTGCTTGACTCAGTCAAGTAAGATTTGTATGCGGAAATAACTGCTCTGTTTGTCTGGATATATAATTAATTATTAATATAATTAATAAACATAGCACTTACTGAGTGCCTCTTTGTATAATCTGTCTTACCGCTGTCTGCCACTAGTGTGTCTGGCCAAGTGTGCGTGTGTGTGACCATGTGTCTGTGTAAAACCATACCACACTGGCGGCATCTTGGTCTTTAAACAGATTGAGTGTCTCCTCTTCCAGTAGTGCATAGACCATTTCCCAGTGACCCAAGCTCTGATCCAAATCAACAGATCAATGCAGCACCATTAAGTGCTTTTACAGAAACAAAACCACACTATAAACAAAGAAGTGAGGCTAAAGATGTCAGTGAGAGCTTTTTAATCAATATCACCATTTGGTGTTGGTTGAGAAGCTTACTTTATTTCCTCCTTGTTTCAGTTTAATCCCCAAGGTACCCTGCATTTTGTCACAACTTCCTCTGATCTAATTATAGACCAAATAATGGTAAAACAGTAAAATAAAGCATGAGAAGAATTTACCTTGACAGATGAGCCTTTTGACGACTCCACTGGTTCTGAAAGAGAATGAGATTACTGAGGCTCTGCTGGTGGAGTCTTTATTTCCTTTGAGCTTTGGTTGTTGCTAGAGAAAATTTCTGTGTTGACTTCTGAGGGTGGATCGCTGCTGTTTTTCCTGAGGACAGGATGGGTTATTGAGGGTTGTGGAGGCAAAGCAGGACTTTCATAAGCCGTTTTTTAGGGAAGCACAAACAGGCTTCTCTCTGCTTGTGTTATTACCTCTATAAATTTCTTTCTACCTCTGTTTCCCAGAGGGATCAAAGAAGGAGCAGAAAAAACAATCATTATTAGATGAACCAAAACTTAAACATGGTTGTTTGTATCCCTAAAGAGCATAAAACTGTGTGAAACAGACTTGATATTAAGCAATCATTTTATTGAGAGTTTTTGGAGGCAAAATTTGAGGTGTGAAAAGGTGTTGTTATGCTTTTATCTATTATCTGCTTCTCGGGAGGGGAGTCTGTTCTGTAGACCTCTGGTTTCTCTCTCAAATACATAAAGATTGTACTGATTCTCCAGCTCGGCACGACACTCAGCATACAGCTGCAGTAGCATCTCAAACTCTCCATGAATAGCTTTAAGGCTCTTACCCACTAAATGGCTACAAAGACACATAATAATGTCAACATGCAGTTCTGTGATGCTTTCAACTTACATGAGATCACTGTGTAATAAATGCATCACTTTTGAATTTTGAATTGAGTTTTCTTGACTCATTCTCTTAATGTAAAACATTCTCTTGATGTCTTTATGGAAGTCATATTCAGCCAATGAATTAATGTTGTCTGTTATTGTAAGCTTGAAGTGTGAACCCTAATGTGTGAACCTAGTGTGAACCCTAATGGCTGCACCTGTTGGGATGTTTGGACTTCTCTAGATCAGCGCCTGTTTTCAGGAGTGACTCCACTTTCCCACGCTGGGTCTCTAACTCAAGATCTGCTGTGTCCAGTTTCCTAAGGAATGCTTTAATGACCTCCTCACTCTTTCCATAGTCCCTGGATTCCAATACAGGTCTCTGCTCCTTTATCCACTCCAGCTGGGAGACAACAATCAGAATTAAGCACAGCTGTTGACAAATTAGCAGGAACTACCCACTACCAGCTGTATATAAATCACAATTTAGGAGTTTCTTTATATCTACTGAGGTCACCAAACTGGTAACAGACCTCTGAGAGAAAGATCTGGATCTTCAGTGCTTTTTGAAGCAGGTGATGTTTCTTCTCTTACTCCTTCCTTAAAAGGAGTTTAAAGTGTTAAAGTTCCTCTTCAGCTCAGCAATCCTCTCACTGATCTTGTGTGAGGTGAAGTGTCGCCCTTGCACCAGGTCCAGCCTCGCCTTCTGTAAGGCCATAACCAGAGGGGTTTGGCTCCCAATTTCCTAAATTGGAAATTGGCTCCCAATTTCCAGTTTACATCACAACCTGTAGTAGAAGGTATTAGCATTTGTGTTGGTAAGACCTGGATGTAAAAAATAATCCGTCATTCAAAGAAAAATAGTCCGTCATGCACTCAACATACTCAATTGTACAAAAGAATTGTTGATGTTACAGCAGAAAAATGATAGATGCAATTAACTTCAACATTATGGAAAATTAACAAAACCATTGATTCAACACAAAGAATTGAAAGAAATGCTGCCCTTTAAACTGTAGTGGTAGAATTGTACAGTGATATAACTGTGTGGTAATGCCATGATACTGTGATATACAGCATGTACTGGTGTATAGATATGTACAGGGTATTTCTAGGCAGCACAAAATAATACTTTTAATAGTTCCATGGTAATAAGTAATATGTGTAGTATGTGTAGTACAATGTAGTAAAGTAGTACAGTGGTAATGTTTGGTCTGCCAGAGTTTTAATGGTGACAGTAAGATGTCTCCAGACTGGACTAACGAGATGTTTCTTGGCTGTGGTCTGTGTACTTTGCAGGGAGGTGCCCAAGTTGTTTGTAGCTGTGGCTTGCAGCTCATCTTGAATCCATGCCAGCTTATCCTCCCAGTCCCTGTAGAACTGGAACCATGACTCCAGTTTCCCTGCGGGCCTGCAGTGGCTCAGCCAGGCCATGTTATCTGAGAGAAAAAAACTTCAAGATCATTGCACATTCTTGCACATTCTTGTGTTAAGGCAGTCTACCTGTCAGATAATGTAAGTCTTTGGCTGTGTCAACTTGCCCCTGAAACTTCTCCATGTGTGCATCAACCATGTCCTCTAAACCCTGTAGCAGCCTGTTGACTGAGGCCAGGTCACTACTGTACTCCCCGCTGACCACCTCTTCCTCCACTGACCCAAACCACTCCTCAATGTCATCTAAAGATTGCTGGAACTGCAATGCCTGAAACATTCAAACACAACATATTTCAGTTGTGTCATTTTTAGTGTAGATATAATTTTAGTGTAGATATGTTAAATTTAAATGTGTTTTATGTTGCATCTATTATTAATGGTCAGAGAACAATGTGTAGCTGGGACCTCTATCAATCTTGCAGGATTAGGAAAAATGGCAAAATTGTTTGTAGCGCACGAAGACCAGCAACACTCATTGAGTTTGAAGGGTTTACAATTCCGCACCTGATATGCCTGCTGTAGATGTGACCTCTTATCCTTGCAGTTGCCTAAAAGCTGCTCCCAGCTGTCACTGACTTCCTTTATTCATGGCTTAATCTTGGTTTTAGCAGGATGACTGGATGCCAGCATCCTCTCTCCCTCCAGTGCAAACATTTCCTGTTTTAGACTCAACTCTGTTGGTGCTAATCCGAATCTCTATAAAGTGTGAACTTTACATACTTTTATGAAGGCCTCCACTCAGTAGCGGTTGACCAGTATTTTGACCTCGAAGCACTGGGGTTTTAGAAGTTTAGCCTGCAGGTTGATAGGATCTCGCCAGCTCTCATCAAGAGCCACAGAGTTCTTCTCATTCAACAATGAGAAAACCTTTCCAAATAAGGAACATATAACTTTAATTTACGAAAAGAAAAAAGTATTGATGTGTAAAATAAAACCTGGTTTGTTAAAGGGACCGTTCACATAAAAATTACAATGTTTGTCATGATTTACTGTCATGTTGTTACAAACTAGACTAATAAATATTTTAAAAAATGCATAATAAAAATTAAAAGGATAATCTTAAAAATTCATTATTTTGTCTTCTACAAAAAAATGAAGTCATACAGCGTGGGAAGTTTGGAACAGAATACATATGTGATGACAGAATTATAATTTCTCGGTAAACTATCCTTTTGTGTTAATTTTCCATAATTCAGCACAAACAAAACCTCATAGCCTCCACACACCTCATAGCCTCCTTCTAGGAATTTCTGCAGCTGTAGTGATTCTTCCAAAGCTTTTGTCTAGCTTTGCTCATCTCCAGTAGCTTTTCTTTCCTTTAAGAAAGCAATTTCACTTTGAACGATGCTTTTCAAAAGCGATGCTTTTCAATGTTTTATTTTGACCTGTGCAGTGGCTTTAGCCATCTATTTTCCTGCATACCTGAGCAGAATAGCTTCAGACTTTGTCTTGATGTTGGCAGAATCATGTGCCAGTATGAGCTGCTGAGCGTATCTCTCAACCTCTGCCACCTGCTCAATCTGAGCTTCCAGAAAGCTCTCAAACAGAGCATGCTTTCTCTGTAGAGTCTCCACCTCTGACAACGAACCCTGGAATGTAACATCTTTCAGCACCCATTTCCAAAGTTCCATTTCAGAGAGATCAGCAATCAAAACATTACAAGATGTTCCTAGAAAGGTTAATTGCATGAACTGTTATTCTGATTTGTGAGTAGACTGCACAGCTGTTATACAAAGAACACATTCATCCTCTTTTAGTGCACTGTGTGTGGTCTTTGTATTTAAAGGCATTGTGGAAGACTCTAAAGGCCTTCTGATGTCACTATTGTATGTAGTCTCTAAGCCTCTAAATAAAGCATTCATGAGGTATTATCTGTTGTAAAGTGAGGGTCTTTGTAACTCACTTAAGCTACTTTGCTTGAAGGAAGGGTTAAATAATGCTCTAATTTATACAACCAGGCCCTGGAGAAGGAGACTAAAGATCATTTAAGGAGACATTGTGATCTGTCTGACAAGCTTTAGTAAGAAGCAGGAAGAGGTCAGCACTGCTTTAGCAAAGCTGGACAAGGACAGCCAACAGGTATGCAACAAGCTGTTGCAATATTATATTAACAATTCTAATAATTATAATAGTGTTATGAATATTAAGTTATTTAGTAATGTCACAGTGATAACTGGCCTGAGGACAGAAGAGAGACTGGTCTAACGGGTTATATTTCAACAACTGCTTTCAGTACCTGTTGCTCTGTTCCAGCCAGCTCATGTACAAGAGCCTCATGTTTCTGTAGCTGCAACAGCGCCCCCTTAAGGTCTATGGCTATATCATCAGGAATGCTTTATGTACCTCTCCTGTCAGATAGGTGGCTTGTGTGCACCAAGACAGTTATCCTTATTACAATATTTGAAAGCATGATCTTGACAGCTGAACTCAAATACCTTTATCTTTACAATCTTTGGATAAATCCTCCAGCTCTTCCCATGATTCTCTGTCACAAAGTAGACTTTAAATATGAGCGAATATCTATATATCTATACATTAACGCTGTAGTACCATATACACACACATAAAACAAAATCCTTGCCATTTTATTTTAACATACACAATCATCAATTTACCGTTAGTTTATATTTTCTGATTCTCAGTAACATGCAGCTACCTAAGTAGATTCTGTGTTTCTCGAATGAAGCGTCTCTCAGGGTGATTGCTTTTGATGAGTTTGTCAGCCAACTCTTCACAGGTGTGTATCCTCTCCAGACCCACCTCCAGCTGCTTCAGCAACACCTCGACTCTTGCACACAGTTGCTGTCATGAAATGAGAGGTGCTTAGGACAGATCCTGATCATGGAGTACTTTATCTTATACTCCATATGTGATATTTAAATCTGAATTAAAGGGTTTTTAAAAAAAATGACAAACATATTTGATAAAAATTTTAAAAGACTTTTCTATAGCACCGTTTCACCTGGAGGCCAGGGCCCACTAGGGGCCCTTTACAAACTTCCAAGGTGGCCTCAAGATTACATAAATTTATCTAAAGATAAAACAAGAATTAAAATAGCTACAAAGATATTTTAAAATCAAAATATTTCTTGGTGTTTGGTTATTTTTAAAATTATTGATATTATCTTATATTACTGAAGTTAAAAAGGTTAAGGACCACTGCACTGTTGGTCTGCTCTCCCAGATGGTTCTCTTCTGAAGCATAAGCTTCCATTTCTTTCTCCAGTCTCTGGTAATGCTGGAGTACAGCGGTGGTGCTGGCTTCATCCTTCCTATAATCCTCACCAGTGAAAAGTGGCTTATAGTCAGCAGGATCAGCAAAATACTGAAAGCAGAAGGAATGCTGTTTAAAACACATTGTCACTGATTTTCACTTTCATTTTCAAGATATGAAAGTTGCTTTCAGTTAAGACAGCTCAAACATGCATTTTAGTCTGTGACTACACTTAAGCCTTGTCTGTGAAACCAGACATATCATTTTGTCTTAAGTAAAACCAAGACCATTTGGTGTAACTCTTCATCTATAAAAAACAGCCTTCTGTGAAACTCAACCTGTTCACTTGTACGTCCTTGAGGTCCAGTGAAATGAGCTTAATGTCTCTGAGGACTGTGAGTATATTCACAACATTTCCAATGAGCCCTCCTGCTGCTGTAGCTGCTGAAGTAAAGCTTTCCACTTCTTTATGATTTCTGCCTGCCTGTCACAAAATAATGAGATAATAGAGATAATAACTAAATGTTTATTACACACCATTAAATGAACAGTTTGCTTTGTCTCTGAAGTTCATTGCAACACCCACATTCCAAAGAATTACCAAATTTTAAACTCAGCTGTCCTAGTGATTTCACCCATAAACATATCTGTTTCAGTTGTAAAATAAACATTTTAAATGAAACCTCACTTGTTTCTTTGCTGCAATACTCCAATATTCAAATCAAAGTTACATTTCAAATACATTAATTTCAGAACTGCATTAACATAAATTGACAAAACATTATTATAATTAATTTAATTACAGTGTACATTCATGAAAAGTATTGTTTCTAATTTATGCTCACAGAAGTAATTTTTCTTCCACTTTATTATAACATCCATGTCAAATAGCATTTCACCCATCTGACCTCACATGCGAATCACTTGAGTCTTGCTGAGGTAGATCTCTCTGTCAACAGCAGCCATTTCACTTATAGCACGAGAATGTGGCCAGGGCCTCTTGTCTGTGAGCTGCTGCCTCTGCCTCCCCCAGGCTCTGCAGCCCTTCCAGGTCCTGTTGTTGGATTTACAGAGTGTCCTCAAGATAGCTCTCCCTCAGGGTCACCCAGCTCAGTATTACACCAAACCGTAGCAGTATGATTTTATATCTTTTAAATTTCTGTAGTATTTTTGTAAATTACAAACACCCTGCAAAAAAAAAATGTAAATTATGTTATTATCTTAGTCTATAATAGCATGTCGGCGTGACCTCTGAGCTCATCTGTGTTGGATCAATTTGGAGAAAGAAAATCTTTCTTCCAAATTGTTAACATTTTTTAAAAAGATAATTCTTTACTATCCATTCCAGGTTACTGTAAAAATACAGCAGAGTTTACACTGAGCTATTAAAGGCCAGGCCTCTTTCTTTTGCCCACTAATCCTGAAGAGTCAACTCCTAGATTAGTGTCCTCATTTAACATTACAGCAGCTGCAGTTCACACTTTCTCCGACAGAGGGCGGCAGTGATTCATCTGACTTAAATGAGGCTGCGTAAACATGTGTCCCAGTGAACTTAAGAAAAATAATTTTCTTAAGATTCTTCTTTACAATTTTCTTAAATAATCACATTTATTCCCAGTATAAAAGATACCAGAAAGGACATCAAGTAATAATCAAGTAACCTATAGTAAAAACACTGCAATGCAATCTGGTGGTCTCATTGTTTTTATTTTAGCAGATTGCTACTGGTGCCTTGAGTGATCTGGGTGGTTGCCAGATGGATGCTTACTGGCTCTAGTAAAATGAAACCACACTAAAAGTCTCTATGATATTCTGGTCTCTAGCTTTGATTCAGGTCTCTCCCTTAGTGGGCCACCAGTGGGCCAGTCCTGTTCACCAGGTAAAAATTACAATTAAAATCATTTAGAAACACAGTTACACACCTTTACTTAAACAGTTGTACTATTTGAAATATTTGCATCCACAGCACAAATGTAGGTGGTAAATTTTAATACTTTTTGATTAAATACATTTGAACAGACCACTAACCCTTGTAAAGACAAGCAAGAGTAATAATGAAACTTTCCTTAGGCATGTGTGGCTAACTGACCTTAGCTATCCTCTTCTGGATGGTTTGGCCCTGTTTCTTTATTTTGGAAAAGTAGTGGTAGTACAGATAGTTTTATCATAACATTAGACTAAATATTTGTATTGTTTATCAAAAGAGGGCTATCCAATCAAAATACTCTGAAACAATGACATCATGCATCAACGAGAACTACCTGTGGGCATGAATTAAAGCACTGAAGGCCAGTCCACCTCTCCAGCTGCTTGAAAAGTCCTGCGCATCTACATTGGTGTAACCAGCAGTCTTACACTGACACCAGATCAGTAGAGCTTCTTTGGCAGATGACAGAGCACCACTGGCATCTCCATCCTCCTAAAATTAAAGTCAGTACATGTTTTGCTGGGCTGCTGTCCTGTCATGACTTTCACCATTACGGTCACTCAATGTCATGCTTAAGGTCTATAGTCTAAAGTACTTCAACCATGGACCCAGTTTGAAAGCAGAGAATGATGATCCAACACGAGGCTCAGAATCAGGGTTCTGTCTCCATCCACAACATTCTCTGGACCAATCAGTTCCACCCGGACCTAATGGAACATTCAAACAAAAAATGTATAATTTATTATTATTGTAAAGTGTATCAGTTATTATATAGGTCTGTAGTGTGTTTTGACGTGCTGTTGAAGAATTATGGAAGAATGTGTTAATTGTGGCAATGATTATATAGAAGTATATAGCAATGTAGGTGTTTAGACATTGGCTAAAACAAATGAGGATCCAAACTGTCTGTGATCACATGATAGTGACAAATGCATTCTATGGTGTTTTTAATTTAGCTGAAGGTAGGGTGGGCAATTTCGGAGAGGCTAGCAATAGCAAGCTAGCTTTGAAACCCTGCCAAGCAGAGATATGCAAATACATAGGTTGACAGGCAAGTAGAACATCTTATCATTTCATTCGGACTCAGTGCAATAATTGGATAAACATTTTATGATCCTTTGTCTTTCATAGACAACATATAAATATACATAGAGCATTTTATTTAGTGATTGCTATCCAGATGTGAAGAGAATTTAAGCCAGCATATGAAAATGTTTCTGGACAAATCACCTACCCTGCTTTTAATGCACATCATGCATTTCCAAGATACTTTTATCCAAAGTCATTTTCAAGCTATACATTTTATAAGCATATGTGCTCACTGGGAATCGAATCTATGACAGTGGCACTACTAGTGCCATGCTTTACCAGTAATGCTACAGGAAACCTTTTTTAATTGTTATATTAGTTGAAATTTTATTATTATACTATATGCAAAGGTTTAAACAAGTTCAGGCATGAAACCATCAGCTGACTTTGTTTCACCGCAGTTCTTAGCTTATTGCCGCTGTATTCCACTATGTGGTGAGACACACACACACTCCTCTCAGTAAAGCCATGCGTCTTCCTCTCTGTTTTCAAGCAAGAGCCCTACAGCCACTCCCTAATCCATGTGTTGTGGAAATCTAATGTCTCTGAACAGATCTACTTACTGCCTCCAACAAGCTCTGTTTACCCAGTGAATGAACTGAGAGCTCGGAGCACACCCTGCTGCTCTGGTAGGTCTTCGGAGATCTGCGTTCATTCCCATGCACATTAATCATGTCAATTTCAGCTTTCATAATTTGGTTGGAGCAAGAATTATGATCTGTTATTGGCCTATTAACAACTGGTAATCAATCAGTAATTAAACAGCACATCAAGTACAATCATAATGTCACACACTATGAACAATGTGCTGTGGAACAAGTACATATGATGTATGCTTGAGTATATTCTCTACAAAATCTAGAGAATTTATTTTCTGAGAAAGCAATATTTTAATTATTTAACACTCAGTGTGACCTTTTTATAATGAATATGTTATGAACCATGTTGTTTGATACAGAACAATACACAGGAGCAGCTACGGAAAGGGGAAAAGGAAACATTTAAAACATATCATTCCTTTAGACAGCTGCCGGTGAACAGCTATTAATATATTTCTGCCATGGAATGTCTTTGTAGAACTTGTCAGTTTCAACATCTTCCTACTGTAATGATTAATGTAATGTTATATAAGTCGAGTCTTTTAGTCTGTTCTTATAACAATGTTAGCAAGCATGTTCTCTAGAGTAGGATTCTGGGGGCACAGAAGTGATATGGAAATTATGCAGTTAGAATATCTTACATAAAATACATTTTCTGTGGTGACATTTAAAGTGGTATTATTTCCTTTCTAATTCTAATATAGGTGATTGTAAGATTACGTTGAAGATTGAAGATGCATTATAGAGTAAAACTATACTTTTACTTCTGCAGAAGTAGCTGATCTGCAGCAAAAGGTTTGCATAACTGTGTCTAAAAATGAACTATTGAGTTCCTTCCTGTGCACCTGACAACACAGCTTTCATCGATTGTATTTAAACTTGATCTGACAGTGTCCCTGAAAAGCAGTGGGCTGATTTCTTTAAAGAAGAATTGTCATGAGACCACACAAAGGTTATAGATGGTAATCAATGATGATAACAATAATTGTAACTATAACTGGGTTCAAGCTTCATAAGTACCTATATGGGTACTAAACTCCTATTATTGTATAGGAATGATAATTTCTTATTGTAAAGTAAATCACAAAACTGGTTTAAGATTCATTAACTTTATATAACACTAGATATCACCATGAGTTTGTGTGAGCAGAATAAGCAGATTGTTGTACCGTCAAAAGATATTGTTGATTAAAATCTGTGTATATGTGTGTGTATATACTGTATATAAATTCACAGACATTCATTTACATTTAGATTAGTAGACTAGATTATATACGCATGTGTAACCTTGTGTCAGTGTGAGTGTTCTTGGTGCTTTTTGATGTCACTTGCTGGAGAATTTTGCACTGTTCAGGAAAGCTTTGGCAAGACCTGTTTGTACCCCATTCTTTGAGAACACACTGTTCATCCATTCAGTGTAGGCCTTCTGCACCATCATGTGCTGTTCCTGAAGCTGTCAGGATCCGACTCCTCTCCATCTACCTGTCAAAACATTTCTGGGCTCTAAACACAAATGTAATAACAGATGTAAATGTTTAAAAGAAAAATCAAATTTTTCTGCACTTGATTGGTGATCCAATCATCATCAATTGTCTCTGGTTTTGGAGGTATATCTAACGGGATTTAAAATAAAAGAGAATTGCACAAAAAAAATTATCTGGTACACGTGAAGATGTAAACATGTAATCAGGGCAATAATGGCTCTCCTGCTCCATTACTGTGATTTATGGACTTCAGTTTTGACTTTTAAAGTAAAAATACTTTAAGTCACACATGTTAGTGACAGATAAAAGCACAACACATACAAGCGCACGACTTACAATATATGAATTCACTTACCATTCCCAAGATTTGCTTTCAGCTCCTAAACAGTCACTACTAATCACAGACTTTCATCCACACAAAGAATTGATGATTTGAGAATAATCCCATAAATCTTCTTTGAGACTGATCAGTGTTAGATCTTTGAAGCTCTAATGGTGGATGCAGTGAAGGGAGGGTTATTCATTCACCTGAGATTCTGCTTGAGAGGTAAAGGTTGCAGTTATATTCACTATTTCACGCAGTACAGCAGCACAAGGGGTATGTGCAGCCAAGTCCAGGTCCAGCTATGCCATCAAGATGGAATTTTAATTGATTCAATGTTGAATCAGCGGAAATGATTGTCATTCAAGAAGATTAAGTCCGCAACTGAATCAATCTTGTTTGCTTGTGCCAAAATCAAAACAAGAAAGTGTTAGAAACAAATTATTTAATTTGAAATACTATTTATTACATTCCCTTATTCCATATAAAAGGGTGCAAAAAATCATCTTTTTACAATGAATTACACTTTAACACATGGCTGAAAAGTTACACTACTCTACCACATACTTTAAAGTCTCATTACACCATACGTGTAAAAAACACCTTCAAAGCAAAGTCTTGCGTCAATCCAATAAATGTACTTACGTGCAAATAAACAGACTGCAATCTTTTTACAGTAATCTTAATTTCACTAGTTTCATGAACATAAACACACTGATCATTTATGTTGACAACAGATCAAACAGATCTGACTTCATTTAGATACTTAGTCTCTTGAAGTATAAAACGCAGACCATCTGTCATTATCTATAGTTGTTTAAATTTACATAAGGTTATATTGACGCCGTGACATACACAATTACATTCTTTATTACTGACAATAATGCATTTACAGCACAATGGTGTTTTTGTAATAAAAACAGATTTCTTCATATAATAACATAGTAATATATAGGAAAAAGCCTCCATTATTAAAGGCTAATATATGACTGTTACTGTCAGTGCTTGTCAAAATATGTTATCAGATCATAGAACACTTGTTTTGAAAGGTAGGCTACTTGATTTACTTGATTTATTATATATTATATATATATATATATATATATATATATATATATATATATATATATATATATTTTTTTATTAAACAAGTCAAATCAAAAACCACCTGTGAGGGAAATTGTGGAACTGAGAAAATAACTTCTTTCTCTCTAAAATACTGATACTGTACAATGTACAAGGGTTTTTACATTTCACATTTACATTACATAAGTGTCTGCTAATGTAAACTAAATAATTTAGTTTTTGTGATAATGTTTTGCAATAGATTTTTTGTATCCATGTTTGTTTAATTCAGATATCCATTTACCATACACATAATGATGGTAAATGGATATCTGAATTAATGTCATATAATTACATTTAGAACAGAAAATACTCAGAACACCATGTAATACCTGGTGTGAAAAACTGAATACTGTAAAGCACAAAACAATATTAATTATGAGTATAATGTTACTTGCATCATGAAAAACCGAATACTGTTTCTATTCCCCTGCAAAATGTCCACAAAGGGGTCTAATAAGTGTGATATATATAATATATATATATATATATATATATATATACACACACACACACATATACACACACATATATAGATCAGAGATTAGACTTTAGTTTAGAGTTATTCTCTAATGTCATTGCATTAGCAAAATAGGTATTATATATACAATAACAACATATATATTATATATAAAACGTTTCTTTGTAGCACTTAATTTAAACCTACTCATTAGTCTTTGGCATATTTTCTTGTGTGACAGCAATTTTAAGTCAACTGTGCTGTCAAATGCAAAGATGTCTTAACCAATAAAACTACGTTTTTTTTATTTGTTTTTGTTTTTATTGTATGGCTACTTTGAGCTAGCAACTGGATGATAAAAACTCAGATATTAAGGTGTCTCTATAAATGGGTGGAGGCAGGCAAAGCGATCAATCCTCCTGGTGGTTGTATAAGATATCTGCTGTGGGGTTCTTCCTATGAGATGGAGGCACCAGGTGACTTGGTAACTCTGTGGGGAGCTCATATCCCTCCAGTTTGATCTTAATAAGATGCTGAGCTAAGGCGAATTCTTCATCATCAAGCATTCCATCCTTATCACAGTCTGCCAGCTTCCAGATCTTTCCTAACACGGTGTTGGGCAAGCGAGAATTCATCATCTCCTTCTTGGCATTGATACCAGTCACCTTACCATTGATAGGCATCAAGGTGTAGAAGATCTCGTCGTAGCGATGCTTGTCGCGACTCACGATCCAATCTTCGGTGTCAGCCCCTGCGCTGATACCCTCCCCATAGCCATGGCCGAAAGGCCCTTCAGAAGACACCTCGAAGGCTCCGCCCATTACCATCTGAGGTGGCTGTTTGCTTTCTTCCTCTCGAATCATGTTCATCAGGCCTGAGATCTTGGTGGACAGCATTTTGTCCACTGATTCAATCAACTTCACCTTCAAAGAGGGGAATCTGCTAAAGTCGTAGTGCTGGAGTTGCTCCTGTGTTGATAGTGACAGAGACACCTCAATGTCAAATTAAAAGATCTGTAATAACATTGCATTAGCATCTGCAACACATCACGTTCTATAATTTGTTATATATTTTAGTTCCTCATTCATTCTTTTATAAATGTTATAAATGTTGTTTCATAACCACAATTTACAAACATCAAGGTCCGGCAGTAGTTATTTTGGTGATGTCTAATGTTGGAGCTAATCAATGGTGCTTTTTGGGGTCACAGTCTATTTAGAGCACAGCCTCTATCTTTAAAGTGCTGTCTGGAACCAGTTGATTTGTTCTCTGGTTAGTGTGGCCTGTCAGTTCTACTGCATTATATTCCAAGGGGGAATTCCGATGTGGATTTGGCGAGGTCTCGCAGTAGTCAGAAAGACAGAATATTAAACCCTTCCTCCTTAAACACTGGTACAATGTTAAACAACGTTACAGTCCTTGACATTTTTCACATATGCTTCTGCAATGCAATTAACTTCTACATTAAGCCATGCTAGGTAAGCATCCTCAGGCAAGACCAGCAGAAAGTGAAAGCACTGCCTCTATCAGCTCTACAGACAATAGCAGGGCTGGGTCTCAACCAGTCCCCTCAGGGACTCAACCATGATGCTAAGACACAATGCAAAACAAACATTCATCAAAGCTACAGTAACAGGCTAATAAAGCAAGATCAGCAACTGTATAGGGAATAAAAAATGCATCTCTAAAGATACTGATTAGTTTTGAATGAGCAGAAAAACAGTGCATGCTGTAACAGTTAACAGTAACAATACCATTTTATCTTAAATATACCCACATATGGCTAAAGATCCACAATAAACGACTTGCCTGCATTTTAATGACATTAGGGAAATCTCCAGGTGAGATGTGGTGCTCTCTCTGCAGCATCTGATAGATCTCAGGCAGGTGAGCAATCAGCTCCTCCTTCTTCTTCTCTTTCCCAAACAGGGAAGGCATTTCCTTCTTCAGGTAACTGATGATGTAAGCATGCACCTGCAAGACACAGATTAGAAGATTAAAATCGATTGCAGCCTAATAACAAGGTCAAACTACTTTTTAAATTTTTTTATTAAATATGATATTAAAATGCTTAATGTTCCATTATTAAAAAACAGGATCAAATTCAGGCATACTGTTTAACGTTGACAATTTCTCTTACATTTCCAAAACATTCATCTCCTGCTTCTCTAAGCTGGTTACACACTCAAACATCACGTTTGTACACCTTGGTAGCACCCTTGCCAAAGAAAAAATTCAAAACCATCTGTATTTACGCAAGCTTTTTCCTCAATATAGAAGAAAAGCAAAGCAAGAGATCCAAAATAAGGTTGGGCTTTTCCCTTCCAAGTCATGTTTATTCCTCTTATGGACGACTGGCAGGCGGAGGGGGGGAGGGCAATGGCGTAAACATGACGAGTGGCAAGACGAGTGGGGTGGAGAGGAGAGGAAAAATAAGGGCCATGCTCTCCTACAACACATTACACACATTCCTTTGTACCATGGAAAGGGACTTTTCTGGGCCTTTCCAGGAGATAGAGAAGGTGTTTAACTGTCTCGCATGGCTGAACTGCTGCAGGAAGACATGAGCACGGGGCTACAGGATTCCTGTTTGCTGGATGCGCTTGGAAAATATTGCGGAAGAGATAAGACGCTTTCTGTCGTGGTTCCGCGGAGGGACTGTTTATAGTGAGCGGATTTAAATGCAAGACGCCACCAGCTGTGTTGATTGAGGCTAAAGTGGTACAGCATGTACATTTGTATAGGGAGTTTAGTCAAAAACAATAGTGGTTGATCTGAGGTCAAGCACAAGACAAACAGACAATAGGCAGTGATGTTGGAAAATTTTGTGTTTAACTGCATAGGTCAGTCTATTATAATTACATAATATTATAATTCTATTATAAAATAAAAAGTAGTTCCAAAATTTAAGGTATTTTTGTTATTAATAGACCATGAAAACATTTTTCTAGTGTATATTTTGTATTCTATAGTTATTATATAACTGCATAAACACATTGTACAAATAACAAATGCATAAGTGTGGCAGAAGTGTTGCTTTTCCAATAACAGAGAACAAGACTGTGGACCAATAAAAAGGGTCTTCCATAATATTACAACTGCAACTGTTTGAAAAGCTCACCTTAGCCAGACGAGCTCTTTTGATAAGGTCATTCAGTTTACGCAGGGCAGCGTTACGAGGCAGACTCTGGATGTCTCTGAAGAGATCTTGTGTTTCAGCTTCAAACAAACGACGGTTTTCTGCGTTTTGAAGTGGCTTGGCCCAAAAAGAACCAAGATAGACTCTCACAACCTCTGGCGTATTGATCACCTTTCCCAGGGACCACATTAGCGCCCCATAAACCCGCATCAGCTGCTGCGTGTCCACCTGGTCGGCCTTGTTCAGCACCACACGGATTTTATCATCCTGTCCACGGAATGCTTTGATTGCTTCGGAAAACTCATCGGATATGTCCAGTTTGTGAGCATCAAAGAGGAGGATGATGCGGTCCACTCGCTCCCCGAACCAGCGTAGAACTTCTGAGAAATCATAGCCTGAAGTGAGAAAATGGGAAATAAACAAGTGGTCAATGGATACATATATATTTAAGGTCAAAGTACATCTTATTATTTTTTATATCAGCAATTAACCAGCATAAATAACATGTGATGTACCATTTGACCCTTCACAACACAATACAAAGAATGTGGAGAGAAATTGATATTTAATGACTGGAAAATGTGTTGTTCAGCTGTTTAATTGTCACATTCTTTCCTCATGCATTAATAACACTTGGCTACACCTTCCTTTCTGTGGCTGTAAAACAAAGAGGTGGATGTAAAGATCAGATTTCAAGCTATGTATCAGTGCACAGGTCAATGGCCTAGCGTGACCACGAGAACGTCATAGAGAAAGAACCAGCACATCTGTCCTTATTAACCGAGCAATACATGTACCGCTGTATAAACGTATTCATTTCAGTTTATTCATTTCAGCGCACGAGTTTCAGTGCACTGGTTCATATTTTTGAAAGGTTTAAAAGCTACTACATACTTATTAAACCTCATGAGTCAATTGCTGCTCCAACAATGGCACAGATTACATACTGCTATAAAAATTTTACAAAAATCTCTGCCAAGATTTTACAAAGGTGGAGCTCAGCACTTAAGAGTGTGGGAACCATTAATGTTGTTCCATGTAAGGCAACTTAGTCTATCAGAAGGAAAGGCATTTCCTTACTCTATATTAATCTTTAATTATTACATTAATTATACTGAGCAGCCTAAAAACTCCATACAGATACATTGTCCTCACTAGCATCTGCAGAACGCAACATTTTAGAATTTAAAACTGAGATTTTAAACAGAAAGTTTAACATGCTGTGCATGACATAAATGTCCAACATCAAAACAAATGGTGTTAAAATCAAATATGGCTGTTGCACAAGCACAATTCTGCATGGTGAAATGAAAGTGTTAGTGGAATGGAAACTCAACTGAGCGGAGCTAAAGCATGAACAGATGTGCAACGCCCATGTGTCTTATCCCTTGTGGCCAAAGCAGCACCATACTGCTCCACCACTGGGCCAAATCTGCAGCCTGCAGGCCCTCTACATACACTCATATTGTACCTCTGCTGCCTTGTGTTTTTAAAGATAAGACGTCTTGCGCAGCATATATGGACACATAACTCACAACTGTTATGAATTGCCAGGCAATGTGCTTTTTTAGCTCAAAAACAAAAAATGTGATAACAAAGGCATGCTGTGACTACAAGCATGTTAGGTGATTAACCTGTAACACATAAACACTAGCTACATAGTGAGGTTTCAGAATGCTGATGTAATCCTTGAAGCTAATTTTGCAAGCTAAACCCAAGCTTGAGACATGAAGAAAAGAAAGTGAGAAATGCTGACTTCATAATACCACGCACACCCATAAGGGTTTCCAGCCTGTCTGCTGTAATGGGTGACAGGCACGAAAACGATAGAGGAAGTTTGCGAAGAAACAGACTCGAATCTGGTGACTGAAATGAAAACTAATGACTAAAGTGTTCTGATTGTTCCCTACAACGGACACAGTCCCCCGGTCCTAAGGGATTACTTGGTTTCAATAAGGGAGTGAACCAGCCTGTCTGCAGTAATGCATAATTTCAAATCTGTTTTCAATGTGAATAAGCCACAGAGACTCAAGGATGAGGAATTCTGTCACAGCAAAGCAGCAAAGATCAGTATATGTTGGTCACGTGGCATTTACATTTACAATCACGTGCGTTCTGTCACTCTTGCACACGTCCCGCCTCCCTGTTACTGCATTAACCCTCAACAGTGTGTTTTATGAGATTCAAATCTGTCTTTAAAGAAGGTCTTTGGAGGGGCACTAGTAAAGTATAATGGGGTATATATGAAGATGTCTGTCTTGTCATTTAATAGCCTGTTGCTTTGAACTCTCTCACTGCTGCAGCATGTGTGCGGCCATGACTGAGTTAGTGTGTATCTCCTGGTCTTTGTTTACTGTAGAATACATGATAGATTGGCTCCTGAACATCTTAAGACATTGGAAAAGCACTGATGTAACACCAGAATGGATATCACCTGGTACAGTTAATACTACACTGCCGTCACTGACCTCTGCTAATGCGCTGCTTCTCCCCAGAAAGAATTCCTGGTGTGTCAATGATGCTAATGCTCTGCAGAACCTGGTTGGGCATCTGTGAGCAGATGAACCTGGTGAGATAGATGCAGAGAGTATTTTACCTTATGTAAATACAGCAAACACAGGTTGTGCCAGTACATTAGGTTGGTTACTCAAATTACATGAATTTCAGGAAAGTGAAACTGCTGAGACACTTTTTTACAGTCAAGTTTTGAACTTTGAACGTTTAAAATTATTACTACATTGCAAAAGTTAAACAATTTTAAAAATTATCAAATGACAGAAGACATTAGAAAATATACTACTTGTTTGTATGTACTATGTTTGTATTAATGTAACATATTATTTTAATTTATTCATTAAAGTGTATTTAATATTATTTGCAGAATACTAAGATTAAGACTGAATAGCTTAGAACTACTACACTAATGTTAATAGTTTGTTTGACACTTTATTTGTGTTTTGATTACATTTAAATGAGGAAATATTAAAATGCATTAAAAATGCAGCATAAAATGACCAAATGAAAGAAGTTCAATTCAGATCTTCAACAAACGTGTAATTAATTTATAATGTTACTCTGGCATTTATGTAGTAATTCTGTAGGCCTCCCATGTTAAGATTAAATAAAATAGGGATATGGTTGTAAGCTTGAATACATATTGCAACACTGCCTCAAGTGAGTTTAAAAATGTGTCTTTTTTTAATTAATCCTAAGAGGATATTGGACATCTGTGAGACAACATCAACCTTCAGCTGCGAAGCAGTTACGAAATAGAGGAAGCAAAAAATGTAAGTTTCATTTCAAGATAATCACTGTATATATGCCCGTTTCATTCAAAAAGCCAGTAGATATAAACGAAAGAGAATAAGAAAAAGAAAACATTGTGCTCAAACATGCCATCACATGACGCACAATGATATCCACAGGAAACAAAGTGCATTGTTTCTGGGTTCCTCTGGAGGAGAGGAGATGTTCTCTGTTAAGTGTGCCTTTGACCTTTATAATGGTCACTGTCAAAGAAGTACTTACCCATTTCCCCTCAACAAAAATATCCAGCAAACAGGAAAAAGACCTTTGTCCAACTGTCTAGGTGCTAAAATTAAACATTAAAACTTATGGAATCTCATGCTACCATGCTAAAGTTTCCTAAAATGAAAAGGGAAATATTTTTCTGTAACAGAAAATCACACTGTGTGGGATGACAGAAAGAATTGCCTGGGCATCAGGATGAGCAGTGTTTTCCTATTTAAATAAATTTAAACAGGTTAACCTGCTGCAGTGGAAATGGCACAACTGCACAGCTACAAAGCACGGTGACAATGCGTATTTACCATGAATGCACAGTCCTTTGTAGTACTGTAAACTTAACATTGTATCTGGACTATCTGAAGTATCTGGTATCTAGTGAGGGAGAATGTGTGCCTACATCCTAAATTTTACTGTAAACATGCCATAGTGTCTAACAACCATTCTTGTGTTTCAAGCTTCAAGTCTTATAACCAGCGTAACATGGTGATAAACTGAGCCCCATTACCAATTAATGCAGATTCTCTGGCCCCAGACATGCTTAGTTTGAGCAAAGATCAATCGCGTCAAATAGCGTCTTGATTAGAATGTACTTTAAACCCGGTTCACCCTGTGCGATTTTGGCCACGATTTGGCTTTGTTTTGGAAATCCTAAAATATTCCTATAATCCTAGTCTACAATCTGTTGTTTTAGATTGCTGGTTTGACATGTTCACCGACAGCCGATTAATGACTGTTGCGATCATTTTTTCCTCTGTTTAAATTCTGGCATTGTCAGAAGATTTCAGACACTTTCCTGCCGTGTGATTTCTCCTATGAGGATTGTCAAACCAAGAACCAATAGGAACGCTGAACCTGATGACGCAATTAGCTCGACAACTTCAAACCACCTCAGTGAAAATGTTGAAACGAGTCAGGTGGACAGTACAACAAAAAGAATAACAAAACTAATGCTACATATTGCTTTTGTTTGCTAGCTACCATTTTAGCAAGAGAACGCGGGTCATGGATTGAAGGCGCAAAACTCCGGACAAATCTTCTTGTGTATGGCCGTTTTTGTTGTGTCTTGACTGTTGTACAGTCTG
Organism: Chromobotia macracanthus; assembly: GCA_036877525.1. NCBI lineage: Eukaryota > Metazoa > Chordata > Actinopteri > Cypriniformes > Botiidae > Chromobotia > Chromobotia macracanthus. The sequence goes on along the minus strand of JAZGTH010000060.1, from coordinate 1,370,466 downwards.
ACATTATGACAACTGAGATCCTACAGTGTGACATGGGGATCACGTTTGTATAGTGTGACAAGCAACAATCGCAAAGGTCTTTTAAATAAAAAATAAATACCAAGAACTTAAAGCACTACCTGTTTAAGAAGGAGTTTCCAAATGCGTTGAGCTTGCGGAAAGGTTTCTTGGGGTCCACAACCAGTGCGTTGCCGGGAACAACCCCCTCTTTCTCATTATACATCACAGCTATGAATCCATCTGTCGTTGGTTCAGGGCCAATTCGCATCCCTGGAAAGTCCTGCTCCAGAAGATACCTGCAGGAGAGAGAGGTTAATCATTTATTTTAAAGCATTTATTGGAGGCATGATCATGTGACAGTACATGTTACCAATACAATGACACAGTTGAGAATAAAGTGAACAGATTATGTTAAAAACTTCAGCGATGTAAATCACTGTTAATAAACAGCCTTTAGGTTCAGGCAATTTAATGGCAAAAAGATGCACAATATCAAAGCGAATCACTAGACCAGATAAGTGGCAACCTAAACTTGGGCAAATCTTTCAATGTGAAAACAGACCAGGTCATCAGTCTTGCTTTCCTGTAACTCCCTAACCAATCCGAGGATTCTTACCATATCCTGTGAGAGGATGAGAAAGTATCAAAGGTTTCCAAGCAAAGAAACACACATGGGGTGTCATTAAAATCTACCATAAACATAAGGAACTATAAATCAGACTGCATTCTTAATGGAATACAATTCAAGGTCCTCTTAGTGCATGTGTCTACAGGAAAAGAAAAACTTTACTTTTGGGAAGCACAAAATTCACATTGTTCAAAACATTATAGCAGAAGAGGATGAAAAGCTATACAAACTTAATTTGCATTGGCTTTTCATGACAAGCTTAGTTCAAATGCTTACTCAAACCAACAAGAAAATTTAAAAGTATGCTCTAGTGGTCCACCAGCTGGAGCTAGGTGTTAAAATAACCAAAACCTTAATCATTTTTAAATTATGCCATCATGATTTACATTTTTAACAGTCCTATTCTTCCTATTTATATTCTGGTTCCAGTTTGGGGGGCAATTCAATATACAAACCACTGAATTATATAATTCATGCTAAGACTTCTGCCAACATCGAGAACATCAAATTCGGAATGGTACTGACCAACAGTCTAAAGTCAATAATAACAATAATAATGATAATAATGGCTTTCATGAGTTATTTGCTTGCTCTCAAGCCTTCTGAATCACTTGACTGTGAGCTGGCATAAGACATTTCTACATTTTCCCATGTGAGGGTTTGCAGTAACCACAAAGAGCTGACTGTTCTAAATTCTACACGTGTATAGGCTGTCCTTTGAATGACAAGAAAACACATTTTATGCAAGTACAAATACTAATAAAGCTCTTGTCGAATAACCAAACATTACAATGAACTGTCTATGACGTCACAGAAAACTTGTCTTTACGTCACTACTGCAAGTGTTCAAGCACTTACCTTATAAAGGTGGTCTTTCCTGTGGAATATTGTCCGACCAGGAGCACCATGGGTTTACTCTGGAAGTCTGCCTCTTCCAGTGCCGGTGAGTGGAACTCATGGAAAAGGTACGTTTCTTCTAAAGGCAGCAGTTTTCTAGTATAAAGACTTTGAAGTCCTTCTGTGACTGTTTGAAACATGTCGCCCTCCTTGTTCCTACCACCCTGTTCCTTATTTACCCAAGTGAACATGCTGTCGTTCCTCTTTGTCGCTTTTATCCGTGATGCGAACGTCAGTTCCCTTTTTATATTCAAGGAATTTGAAACTGTGTCCAGGTCTTTGTTCTCGACTTCTTTTAAAAGACGTGACACCAGACTGTCTGCTGCCCTCTGCGCGTACTGTCCAGCTGTGCCGTCATGACCTCACCTGTATAGTTTCATGTGACGCCGCTGCTAATGACGCTGTGTTTGAATATGCATGAGTACAGTGAGATACCGGTTTCTTATTGGAGCGCTCAACGACGAGGGCGGGGCGTTAGGGCAGAGTTGTTAGGGTACACGGTCAGCCCTGAATGTGTAAGCACCGGCTTGACTACTTTTGGTAGTTTCCCAAAGTTGCTGATACTGGGCACATCTGCAATTTAGAAAATAAAACGCTTTGACGCTTTGTCTTTGTCACCAATTAAGTATATATATATATATATATTAGTAGTAAGTCTTATTCTATAGTTGTTTGACATAGCAGTAATAGATTACTCGTTATTACTCGTATATCTGTTTTGCATATATCCTCTTTATAGATTTACACACCCTTTAACCGTGTTTAAATGTGACTGAGCCGTCAGGGTTGTACATTAACGCCACCTAGCGGTCCCAATACGAGTTACGCAGATGGCATTGGATGCTTTAAAAGCTAAATTTTGATGTTAGCGTCACAATTCCTGGACTGAAATTGAATGTTTTAGAAATTATTTCAAAAGATTAAAGCTTCAGATTTTTTTAGTCAAAGCTGGTTGCTATGAGTAACTAGAATAATATCGCTGGTTGCTGGGGGGTTGCCAAACAAATTGCCAAATGCAGTGCACATAATCAAGCACACGGTCAACTTTCTCTTCACCCAGCAATACAGTTTAACGAAATTAAATAAATATCTCATTAGAATAATGTGTGCTTGACTCACCAATTGAATAAAAATTTGAGCATTTGTGATTATTACCAAAATCTATACAGATTGAGATTGATCAACGAGTTGGTTTTCAGTGAAAAGCATGACAAGAGCATTTAACCTCCACTGCCGCACTGCATTTCCTGTAAACAGCTAAAGTAAATAAAGTTTAAAAGTTTCTTTCCGACTCAACCGTCGTCATATGGGAATGTATTTTATTCTGTTATAGTTATTTTGCTTTTGTATTTTTACGCCACGCAGTATTTTCGCCGTAAACATTGAAGTCTATGACGACATGACGTACGTCAGTTCATTAGCCTGTATCAGTCAGATCTGAGCAACAGATTGACTACGTAGTGTACTATTAAAGTACTGTGTACTAAAAAGTAAACACCAATGTGTCCGTCTACAATGCGTCTTTTTGCGTAATTTTAAATAGTATTAAAGTTTCTTGCTGTCACTGTTGTGTAAATCGGTGTCCAGATGGTTGATGAAATAACACATAGAAACCCTTTACACGACACCTGTTACTTTTCTCAGCACGGACTGCTATAATAGTTTGTGATCAGTGAATTTTTTTTTGTTTAAGTAATTTACCAAGATATTACCAAGACAGATGATGCCTCTAGCACAGTACTTGCTGGATTACATTATAGTATGAATGCTGTTTGTTTCAAGTTTGCCTCCCTCTGGTCCAATTCAGCTTGATATATCCATAAAAACAATACTACACAAGATGAAATGATTTTGACCGTTTTATATTGATATATTTATACATATATTACACATTCAAACAATAATTGTGCAAAAACCATCCCTACCATGAAATATCTGGATTATTGTATGTGTCTCTGGCAGCATGGCTGGAGGCATAAAGGCATTATTTCAAACTGTTGTACAAAAAATGTTTTAAAAAGGACAATAGATTCCGATGCATAGCATCCATTAATTATAACATTACATAAAATAATGTGTCAAAGTGGTAAACACAGGGAAGGTTAAGTCATGTAAGAACAGGTTTTACATGCATAAAAACTGAGGTTTTGCTTCTTGACAATAGAACCCTTGCAGGGTCCCTGTTTAGTGCCAATATCGTCCTTCATGAATACTCCATAGTCAGGTCCTACTACACTATAACTACTACACAGAACAAAAACACATCCACCTTTGCCCACACAAACAAGACTTTCTAGTCACAAAACCCCTCTCCACATCAACTATTTGCGACACCACCACAACACTTAACAGATGTTAGCTCAAGTATTTGCATATTGTACAAAACCACCAGATACAACCAAATACAGAACTTGTCATGGTTACTAAACATAAAGGGTTACTTTCCTGACTAACAACAACTTATATAAGAGATGATCATTAGCCTCAAAATGTTTTCGTACTCATTGGAGGCTAACGTGACATCAGGCGTAAATGGCTTCCTCTCTCTTTGGGCTGGTTGTTAGCCAACAAACACATCATGTTATCTATGCATAATTCTCTGATTTCTCTGTTCTAAAATTCCATAAACACTGAAATTCCCTGGCTAAATTAGAGTTGAAGTATCTTAACTGCACCTTAGATGTGGCTGGCATGGGAAGATTTCTACTCAAACAATGTGACACTGTCCAGTCAAACCTCCTTTGAAAGGCTGTAACAACCTAGCCCAGCAAGGCACTGTTGTTTCTCAGAGAGCCCACCATCTCAAAAGCAAAAGCTTACAGCTCTGTCTGTTATTGTTGCCTGACTCAGACTGAGCCTGTTGGATGAGCCTGTTGCCCAACTCATCCTGGGTTCCTCCTCTCTCAGCCTCACTCTTTGAAGCCCCACGACCTTGGCCCTGGAGAGCCGTGTGACTTTATTGTAGTTGGACCCAATAAAGTTAAAATCAGGGGTCAGGCAGGTCAGAAGTATCAACAGTCACCTTAATGTAGATGGTGTCATCTTTGATATAAGTTCCATTCTCCAGCACAGTCTGAGCAACAAAAAGCGGACAGCCTGAGGCAATGTTCATTTCACCAGTGGGCCGGCGAAAGCTACTGCTGTTGGGGTCTGGCTTAAAGGCATCGCCCAAGTGTTTTCGTGCCGGCCCCTGGTCCATCAGCATCAACGTCACTTTTTGTTTGAATGGCCATGGCAGCAAGGGATCGTATTCCCCACGCATGACCACGAAGAACAGGGAGAGATGCGTGCCTTTGCCCATTCCGTCTCCATTCAAATAAACGCGGGCACACATCTTGTAGCCGAAGTATCCCGTGTAAAAGGGCTGGCTGTAAAGCGAAAGCGTTTTGGAAGCCACAGCTTCCTGTTTCCGTCTCTTATAGTCCCGGATCTTCCAGATGAGTGTACCATTGAAGCTGGCTGTCTCAAGCACCTGCAGCTTCAGGTCCATCTCTGCCAGACGAATGTCGTGGACGCTTAACGTGTCGTCATGGCGTGTCAGTCGTTGCTCAAAGGAGCCTGGCAACAGTATTGCAAAGCATTAATGGGTACAATGAAGTCACTTAGCAGACCTTTAAATATGCACACAAACTCCAACACAAATGACCACTGGGGTGACTTGTGGAGCAAGAGTAAATTTGAAACTTTCCAGTTAGACTAATGGATCATTTTAGCTATCAGCTTACAACTACATCAGTATATACTACCAGTGTAAACAGCAGCTGAATCAAAACAATTCGTTGACATATGGACGTGTCTGTAAAAATACAATTTACCAAAGCACACATTTGCTATCTAAACAGAGATGCACACAGGTAAGTAGTACAAAAGTGAGAACGGGGTCCCCCTCGGTCCATTTAAGACTGAATACATTCAACCAAAATCTAATGTGACAAAAGAGGCTATTTAAGACAATATTGGCTGATGGCAATGCTAAGCTAAACTCCTCTCCCTCCTCACCATTCCCACATCTCAGACCTCAAATACAAAAAATATTATCCTTTATAAACAGGAAAGAGTTTATAGAGTTTAAGAGTTTTTCCTTTTAAAAGGAAAGAGTAAAGAAAATTCTGTACTTAATAAAATTTTTTTTGATAAAACCAGTCCTTTATTTACCCTTGTAAGATCACTGTTTACGTTCGATCAGCCCAACCAACCTTCCCCAAAAACACTGTTGGCTTACCCAGTGCTGGACCAGAACTGGATCCAACACGACCCGAGTCCAGGGAAGATATGATTGAACGCATGCTCTCCACTGACCCTCTCAAAGCCTCCACCTCCTCCCTTAAAGCTCGCAGTGGGCGGAGCTCTCGCAGTTCCATCTCAACCTCAAGCAGCTTCTCTGTGTGAGAGCTCATCAGCTTCTATACACATAAACACACACAAACATGTACACCATGTACAACAGGAAAATTTGTCCTTTTCTACGAAGCAAACATGGTCAACGTCACAAACTTGTGGTTTGATTGTTTTTATGACCTTTCACGTCATAATGTTCTTTTGTTTTAAATTGCTCAGTTGTTGTTAACCATGCCATTGTGATGACTCTCACCTGCATGCTGAGTATCTTCTGCTCCAGCTGTCTGATCTTTTCTCTTATCTCCTCATACTGTGTTTCTACCTCCGCCAGACGACTGCTGAGATTAGGCAGAACTTTATAGCGCTCATTCAGCTCACTCTTAACATCCTCTACCTACACACACATATACATAGATTAATCAGTATATGTCCTGTATGATAAATATTGGTAAATATTGGAGTAATGTCTGTAATATGCAGTCTGAGTTGACGGTTTGACCTTGGCTTCCAGTGTGGTGTTCCTGACCACCATCATTCTCAGGTGCTCAGATGCAAAACTGGACTCATGTTCCCTCACCTCTTGATTTAACCCCTTTTAAGGAATCAAATCAAAATCAATCAGATTTCGCAATGAGCTTTAATTAGTTCATATTAGCTAATGCAAGGAAACATATAACATATACATTACATATAAATATGATTAGAAACAAATTATTTAAATTAGCAGATCAGAGATCAGACACATCACAAGCTGGCTTTGATGAGACAGTAAGAAGTTATTTAAATATATATAACAAACAAAAATCAAGGAATTTAATAAAAAAATATTTCAAATAAAGTGTAGTAGATCTGGAGCGCATTAACAATAGAACTTGCTAATTTAAATTTTAAACACAAATAACGAGGTATATTTTAAAAGTCATTCAAATCAAAAATGATATGATGAGATATTAAGTCACCTTGAAGGTGCATCCGTAGCGAACGAAGGAGCAGGTCACCTGTGCTTTTGGACAGTCGTTCTGATGACTGGAGAGCTACAAGAGACAATCATTTCATCTCATAAGCACATTTAAAGTAACCTGTTAATTTAATAACATTAATTTGCAACTTAAGCCATTTGTCATGCTTTTAAAAACAAAACATTAAACAAATGTTAGTTAAACAAAAGTAATGCTTTTCACACACCAAGCCTACCTCGCTTCTTAAAATGGAAGGAAACGAGCAGTGATTAGGACATGCTACAGGAAAGGCTGGACAAACGGTTTCTTTGTGTTTCTGTAAAAACAGATTGATCTTAGACAAAAATGCACTAAAAGATAAACTGTGTACTGATGCTTTTATGGTTCAAGACAACATGGTTGAAAGGTGGTTAGTGTATGGAGCAATACTGATGGGTTTAACTAGGCAGAAAGGCAAAGCATTCTTAAAGTGAAAACATACATAAATCATTCTCTTAATGACAGTCAACATAATGGGAGATTCCCCCAAGTTCCCTGTACAAATGTGAAACCAAAATCATGGGACACTAATGACAGCGTGTGAGGGGAATACAGCTTATAGAGGAACTGACAGGTCCACTAATTACAATCAAGAACAAAGATTCAGTTGTGATATTTTCTGGAAAAAGACAATGATGGCTCTTTAAGTACTTTCCTTTTGATTTTAGGTCCCTTTTATGGGAAACAGGGGATTTTGGGTAATGTGTTTTACCTGTAACTCGGTGAGGGCCATCTTATGATTGCAGAACTCGCAGGTGATCTCTCTGTGTTTACACTTTCGGCTCAGGTGCTCAGGCATGTCTTTCCTCATCATTTTCTCCTTGCACTTTCCCAAGGGACACGGCACCTCGAAGTACGGACAAACTTCCAAGTGATCCTGCTCGGAAGAGACATATAAATCTTGTTGGAATCTCTTATGTTACTGTACACACGAAAGCATTTAACTTATAAATTAAACTTCACATTTTCTACACATTTGTAGTGAAATGTATTGTGGACTATTGTGGCTAAGAATCATGTGACTTACCATGACCTGCTGTAAACTCATCTGTTCTTTACATCCATTTTTCTCACTCCGGCAGTAGACCTTTAGAGCCATAATTTCCCTATTGCAGCAAACATCCCGGAATATCTAAAGAGAAACACCCGTTACAGAGACAATATAACACAGACTGTGCTGCCTGTTATATAGCCCACATTACTTTCACTTGGGCCTGAGTGTGAATTATGAGTGGGTGTGGTCTAGAGTTTTGACTTCACTTTCTTACCTTATCCTCAAACAGTGGTTCTAGATCAGCTGGACACACAGGGTTAGGCTTACTGTAAAGAAATTAAAAACAAAATCACCCCAATTATGAGCAAATCACCTACATTCTTAAAATAAAAATGTTTTGTAGACCTCATTCAATAATGTTGACAAGATTTAAGAAACACACATAAAATTGCTCAGCTCATTTTTGGCTTTCTGACAACAATTCATACAGTATAAAATTCAGTATAGGAATATCAGCCACCTGAGCAGATCTGTGATGCAGCTCTCGCAGAAGCGATGTCCGCACTCAGTTTGCCGAGGGGTGCACAGCACTAGCCTGCAGAACTCGCAGCAGTATTTGGGCTCAGGCATTGTGACGAAGCGGTCCCTGAAGCCACCATGCAGGGGCAGGAATCCAGGCTCAGGCCTGGACCGTGGGGCCATGGAGGGCATGGCGAGAGATGGAGGACGCTGCTGCAGTGCAATCTGCTGTTCCACATTATGCCCTGCGGACATGACCTGAAGAATCACACAATCAGATTACGGTCTCAAATCTGAAGAATCCACATGAAAAGACATGAAACAGAAAACTGAAATGCTGTATGGTTTACAGAGACATCAGTTTATTTATTTAGTTTGTTTTTTTTAACATCATATCAGCAACAATAGCTATTTTCATGGTAAACGCAAAATATTAGACCTTAAAAAAAACAATAATGGCAATAAAACCTAATAATGGATATTATACACAAGAATTTAATATTTTCCTAACAATTACATAAAAAATAAAATAACTTATCAGATAATAACAACTATATAAGTTCTTTAATTTTAACTGATAGAAAATCTATAATTTTCCCAGGAGAAATCTTTTTCAAGTCCCAAAAATGACACAGGATCTACCATGTATTCTTAAAAAGAGATGGTTTTTCCAACAATCACGGATTTCACACTGATCTCACTGACACATGGACAAAACTGGGATAACTGATACACAGAAGACACTCTACAGCACATTCAGTTTTCGTCCTTGTCCAGATTGAAGCTGTCATGAATTCTGTGTTGTCTGAGAAAAGAACTGAAAGTAACACGGAATGGGCTGTTATCTGATTGGGTCCAGACTCACTTGGCAGATACAATTTCATACAGACTGAGTGTCTTTTTATCGCGAATACATGTTGTGTTGAGTGATTAGTGACATTGCTGCTCTGGCCTATATCAGAGAGAAGAGTTTACTGGACTTAAGAAAGTTTACTGGATTTATTAAGAGTTTATTGTCTTTAAGGTACAGTTATTTACAGCACAGTTCCCCAAAAACATTTACAGCCTTAAAAATAAGCCCTTAAAAATGCCAACAAAACATCAGACCAACTTATTTTTAGCACATGCATGAAGTCAGTTCCCCTCATACATTTCAGTGCAGAGACCACAAGGGTATTCATCATAGTAATTATGGACATTTCAAATATAAAGCATAAAAATTGTTGACATACATGAATTTATACATACAATATATAAACATATATATATATATATATTTTGCAAATTCTAGGCAAATGCTGACTACATTGAATATGCTAAAATATAACAGTTAATTTATTTTGGATGCTTTTAGTCACAGTGTAATTCCACAGTTACAATTGTGCTATTCCATGGTTTTGATGGGTTCCTATTATTCTAAAATGTGGAAAAAATATAAATGAAGTTATCCTAAACTTTTGACTGGTAGACTTCTAGCAGCATTTTTACAAAGTCCATGACTGAATTTTCTTTTCATAGACTGTAGTCACATGGGCTACTGCGGACAGACCTATCAAACTTCCAGCTCCCGTCTGACATCACAACGGCTCGACTTCTGTATTTTTGTCTGTTTCACATCTCAAGTTAGTCATCTCTTCTTACATTTACATATGCTCAGCACAGACAACGCTTTAACATCGTACTTACATTGCCACATCAACAGCTCCTGACTGGGAAATCCCATAACAGGCATAGTTCTTAAGCTCCAATAATATCCCCCCTATAAGCCAGGTACACGCTATCTGCACATACAGGAAGGCCCCAGTCTGCCACTGCTAGAATTCCTCAAGGCAGAAGATTCCATGGTTATTCCACAGGAGTGACTGGTGGCCACCGCAGATGTACATTCTCAGTACAGAGACGTTTTGACACAGTAGGAAACTCTAATTATAGCTAATTTATGGTGCAAGTGTATGAATGCAGGTAAATCTTATAAAAAAATATATTTTTTGTAATTGGGAAACTGTAGATTAGTCACATTCAGCAAACTTTTCCTGCACTGTCTGTGATACGAACACAGGTGACAGTTCAAAATCTTGTTGAGGACGGGTGTGCTTATATGGTGAAATATAAAATAGGTGAAAAATTCAACCAACTTGAATTGAAGGAGGGACCCAAGCAATATCTAAGGATCAGAATATTAGCACGAGTGTGGACTTGTTATATCCACCCTGAATACCACCCCAAAAAATACAATGATAACACCTTACCATCACAGTGACAAGTTTGGTGTGAACAGGCCTCTAAAGATTCAACAGAAAATGTAACACTTGTAAAGATTTGGCTGTCTAGATAAATGGCTATTGGAAGGAAGATGACAGCCATGTTTGGGCTGTTTGGACATGTGGTCACACACATACAGTTACACCCAACCAATTATTCACATGCTCATCAAGAAAAGTTAAACCCCTTCTGACATATAAAGGATGTTAACCGCTTAGTGAGGGGCATTTCACAAGCACTCCACAGCCTTACATTAAATTAAAATGAAAACTCAGCTCTTTCAAACTCTTTTCTTAACTGAAAACATAACTTCCAGAAAAACTCCAGTCACGTGTGGTAGCACAAGCAAATATTCCAGATATAAAAGACTTAGTTTGGGTTAGTTTAGTGGAGTGAGTACCTGTTTTGAAGGTATTTTCCTGCCTTTATCTAACATCTTACCCTGAACAACACTAAAAATCTAAGTCAAAAACACCAACAGGTACAACTGCCCCTGACATAATACACTCACTCCAGAAACCAATAATGAAAACATTTTACACACACACACACACACACACACACAAAAGACACATTCCTCTAAAGCAGAGTGTAAATAAAAATCTAATCCATGTACTGGTGGCTGACCAGTGCGTACAATTCTTAAGGAATTTCCAGGAATATTTAAGGGGCTTTTCCATTTGCTGCCTCATCCCTCTCGTCACTGCTGACAATACACATACACACCCACAGTCTTGCATACACACACACGCACGCATACAACACATAAACACCCATTATGGAAAAACAAGTCGGTAGGCAGCTGCTAGTAAACTTTCGTGTATGCGTGCAATTGTGCGGTGGTAATGTTAAAGAAACTAAGCGATGACTTAATACAAACAAAAGCGTGTAAAAAAAAAGGACGCAAACTCGCACAACACAATTCAAATGAATTGCATTGTGTTTGTTATAAAGACAAAACTTTGAATTTGCCTTGAATTGGTTTAACAATGCTAGAGGTAGGTCCCATTATATCAGTGCATTAAATACAATTTGAAAGATAAAACCTGCCACTCAAGCAGAAAAAATAAGGAATGCTACCATAATGCAAGCATCCATGTGAAACAGAACACAATACCAGAGAAAGCTGCAGGTGAAAAGAGTAACACAATCTGCCACATACTGTAAGTTTAGAGCTGAGGAGAGCAAAGGTAATACATATTCTCTGACTGTGTTTGCACTGCAGGAGATCTCATAGCAAAAATGAAAGAGAAGTAAGAAGGGGAATATCACCTCATTCTGGCTTGACCTTTTACTGGAGGAAGACATATGTGACTGCTATACAGCGGGTCACTTACCGGAATAAAACAGCATTTCACAATGATTAAAGTGTGATGGTACAAGTATCAGAGATTCTTGTCATTCCTTAAATCATCATCTGCCATTTGAGAGGTGTAAATTCTTCCAACTTCTGTTGAAATCAAGCCCCCAGATGTGTATTCACTGTAGCATATCACCTCACTTTACTGTGTTATTCTGAGAGTGAAAACAGGCTGGATTCGGTCTCAGATCTAAAGAGCACAGGGCAGCACATGTTGTACTGGTCTACATGATCAAACTGCTTTTCTGCACTGGCCGTGTATGTCAATGTTTTCAAACTAAATTCCTACAGAACTATTAGTGTATTAAAAACTCATACTGACAAAAAATCTTTTCTCATTAATAAAGATGGCAACACACTCATTCGGTTTTATAAACTGCATCCAACGACGGAATACAGCATATGCCATCACAGTTTTTTCCATTAGTACTCTACAGGCCTAAATCATACAAGAATTTTGCAAGTTAGGTATTGCCCCCGAGGAGTAAGACCACATTAAAGAGCAGAAGAAATAAAAATCACAATGTAGAAAGGTTATATAGTCTTAGGTGCTATACACCATTGCATAATTCTATAAAGCAAAGCCTATATAGCCCTCATATGTGCAATATAAAGACCTTTGGAAAGTGTAACCAAAATGATAAGCATAATAAAAGTCAGCGTAGTACACACGCAAAGGTTGGAGGCTTCTTAGGTTCTTCTATCAGCAATTCTTTATCAACAATTTGTAAAGGCGCCGTTCAGTATTTTAACCTGTTAACACGTTGATAGCTTTAAATGTTTTCAGCTTGAAGGATCTGAACCAATAAGATCAACATTTGTTCTGGAGATGTTCTGAGACAAACATCTCACATCAGAGCAGGACACATTAGTCTGGAGAAAGATGCGACTTTGATCAATGTAGGTGAAGCCACAGGATCCAGCTCAAAGTGATTTAGGTTTGCTTAACCTTACCTTTCACTGACACGATCAATGCGATCAGCGTTATTTTTCATAGGTGACTTTTTAAAAGAGCTATCCACTTACATGAATCAATTGTTCAACGATGTCGTCCGATGATCTAACCCCGTTTCTCTGAAGAATTTCACGAATGGAGCCACTCATATGACAGCCTCATCGAGACAACAACGTCCAAATTTACGCAGCCACAGCTCCGTCCTCGCTTCTCAAACAGGCAACAATGGCCAGATGATCAAATCGGTTCATTTTTAGAGCGGAAGGGTTAAAAAACGACTCGGTTTGGGTCAACGAAAAGGTAGAGAAGCCGCCACTGTGGCAGGGTGCTGTTGATATCTAGTCTAGTAACTGGAAAGCCCCCTTGGTCTGACTTCCTCAGGAAATCCCCGTCATGAAAAAATTGTAGCTGGTTGTAAATGGACGCCATAGAGAATGAACAGGCTGCGTCGTGACGTCTGGCCGCTAGGCGGCGCCAAGAACCCGTTTTCACCCCGTCACAGAACTGCTTTACTTTAACAGCAGGTATTGCACGTGCTGCTTTATTTTTTTGTCAGCGTCTAATTATAAATAACTTACTAAATAACAGTAAGCCAAAAAATGCCCATTACATACGTTTTATACATAATAATAATGTGCATTAACAGAGAGTAATAGAAGTGTATCAAGACAACATTAACTTTGGTTTCAAGATTTTTTTATGCAAATCAAGACTGCCTGTCAAGCAACAAAGAATTTGCGGCTGTTAGTTTTTACTGACAAATATTTTTTCCAGTGTCATTTGAGGTCTTCCAGTGCATGAGGTCTCTAATCCAATGAGCAAATGTGGGTCGATCTCTACGTTTCCATTTAATTATTTAAGTCTTTTTGTCAAAAGGGTGGCAAATGCTATCACACTTTTAGCACTGCTATTACTTTCCACGTGTTTGTAATAGTTGACGGAATGTGAGAACGGTGATACGTCATTTTTCAAATTTAGCGGCAGCTGACAGATAGAGAGCGGTGAATGCATGTAATATAAAAAACGTGGAAGCACACTGTGCATTGTAATGTAAAGTAAAAACATTTCATATAGTCCTGTTTTATGTTTAAGAGCTGTTGGAGATGCACTTCCTCTCATAGGAATAATAAAATGCCGTTCATCACGCACTTACTGCGTCACGCCTGAATGATGTTTTCACACAATGACACAGCAACCCATACAATGTCACTTGTATAATCCGGTGTTCAAAAATCCCACTGTGGACAATAAATTACTGCTATTAAAACAATGTGAAAATACACAATTTTTAAGCATTTTTAACTTATTTTTATTTATTTCGAAGTAAAACGTTACAGTATGTTACAAGCTTCACCCATTCATTTACCACTGTGAAGCAAACAATCTGTCACCAAGTCTTCCAAGCATCATTTATTATTACTGGTTAATGAACTGAAAAACAAAGGTGTGAGGTATACAGTTTAAAAAAATGCAGTTTATTTGACAGTATAAATGCCTTAAGTTTATTATGACCAATGTGACAAACCGATTATATATACGGGTGAAGTCTATGACCACATTAGACCACGCAAACCACACACGCAGACACACAATTTCACCCGAACCATTTACATGTTATCAGCACACATAAAAGTTTAAAAGGAGTTCACACATGTATGGTACCATTATAGTTCTTAGAGGGGAAAAAGTTGGTCAAAACAGGTGAGATGTACATGTATTTTAAATAACTTATTCAATTTAAAATTAAACATACAATACAGCTACAAATCTCCAAACACCATAAACTAGGATGCGTGGAAAAACTACAAGCATGGAATAGTTGTAATAGAAATTAAGATGTGCTTCCACATCCTGAAATTCTTACCTACACATGGCAATGACTACATTTGTTTAGACACCCCTAAAAGGGTGAACAGCTTGACCTTGGCACAGAGACCATCAAGAAACTCTTATCTCCTGTCCATGCATGCAAAAGTTTACTTTTTAAAAAAAATTCAAGCAAAAACAAAAACATTTTGCACTCCATTACAACTTTGCCTCCTTGGGTCTATTCTTAAATCAACAGCCTCCGCCAAGAAGCTTTTAATGTATTTCAGAAATCTAAAAATGCACCTTGTACGAGGGTCCATGATAAAATGTATATATTACCTAATACTAAACCAATTCACAACATATAAAAGCTGCAAACCATCTTAATTTATAAAGAATAATATTACAATTGATATAAAAATTATTCTGATTTCATCTACACTGGCTTTTTCATTTTGTGTTTATGTAAATAAATAGCTTAACATAATCCAAATAAGACATTGCCTACCCACCCCCCAACAAAAAAAACTACTTTATAGAACAAATAATATAATTAGATGACACGCTATAATAACTAAAAGTTTACTGGAAAGATATGCTTGACGAGGAACAAGTCCTACAGATAAAGAGAGAGAAAGTGGACAAGAGACTTGAAATACCATGAAATTACCTCCTTAAGATCAAGATCTTTCAAAACAGCATTCACTGTCCAATGACGCTGGGATGGATTTAGGGGGTTTTATTTTCTCCCAGTGACAAACCAATTACCATATGCTGAAAAGAACTGAACATGATTACTGGAGCACCAGACTGGTAGAGACCACCAGGAACTCTGCTTCTGTTGGCAGTGACCCTAAACGTGAAAGATAGTCCTGGTTCCTTAGAGTAGACAGTAGGTGAAGTTTGCATTCCCATGCGACAGAGACCTGTGAGAGTCCTGGGTTCAGCGGTGTGGAGGGAGTTGGTAGGGAATGAATGAATGCCCATTATGAAGAGGCAACACCTGAAGCTTTTGAAGCCTTAATGCCTCTTATGCAAAGCTGCAATATCACCTGAACTTCCAGTAACACATCTGAATGCTGCTTGTGAAGTCAGGAAGCTGAAGGGTTCTGTGTTTCCATTGCCGCTGGTTCCTAAACAAAACCATTTGAATATCCAAAGAGGTATTTTAGCTCAGATGTGATTTACAAAACAGCCTGGCAACACTGCACTATCTGATCTAAGGTGATATAGCAAAAAAAAAATTGTTCAGCTCTTTGACAAAAGGAAACACTTGACTGAAATTTCTCCTCTTAAAAACATTAGCTTAATTAATTAAAATTATTATTGTAGACAAAAATATAATTGTACATTAATATGTAGAGGAAACAATTTCTGAAAATTACAATTTTATTAAGAAAGATTTTGAAGTGAATAATCTGGACCAAATAATGCAGAAAAAAGCAGCCAGTAAGAGCGTACAATAGAGTGGGGAACTTCAAAACTCTTTAAATTTTCAACAAACTGTGTAATAAAAGGTCAAGAAAACATTTTTACTACTTTAGTCTCAATCATTTAATAGACTTCGTTCTAAAATATGAAAAAAGTTTTAAAAAATTTGTGTTTTGTACCGTTTTGACTGGTACTGTACACCAATATAACAACAGTTAGTAATAGGTATTCAAATTATTCAATTTACAGTCCAGTCCTTGTATCAGCCTATTGGTTGATTAATTATGAGGTCCTGTTAGGAATCTAAAGGACAGATACTGACCTCTGTCTGGTTTTCTGCAGGTCCAGGGATGGTCCCATCCTCAGAAGACACCTCCATCCTCTCTTCATCCAGCCCCTTTCGCTCCTCCACGCCGTGCTCGGCCTCCCACTCCTGCAGCACCTCATCCAGGTTGAAACGTCGACGGTAATTCACGAAGAAATTTTTCACCTGAACAACAGACTTGTTGCCGATCACATCGGAAATGGCTTGAAAATCCCGCCCATACTTTCTTATGGCTGGAAAAAGCAGAAGATTGTATGGCATGAGAACGTGTAATATCAAAGTTACATTAACTTTATGGCTTGAAGTATTGTGACACTTAGCACTGGTTTCTTAATCTTGAATTAGGCTCCACAATTATTTTGAGGGATTTGGTAAACAATTACCTTGTACAGCAAGCAGCTGCTCCTCTGTGGTCCATCGGGTATTAAATTTTTGATTAACCTAAGTGGGAATAAAAGCACATTCGTATGTTTTTTGTGAATAACCATTTTTACATAAAAAAAAATTACCATCTATTAAATGGTTTCACAAAATACTGATCATTTCATTTTTTTACCTCAGATGGCTTGAATTCATCCACACCCATTTCCAGTTTTTCTCTGAGGGCACTATTTTGCTGTTTAACGCTCTGAATCTGGAAAAAGAGGTTTGGGTTAGGCACGTCTAAATTACATATGCCCAGAGTCTCAAAAATGACTCGCTGAGATTAAATTGAGACTGTACTGAGAAGTAACAGAACGGTAACCTGTCGTTTGATGGTGATGAGCTCCATATCAAGCTGTCTCAAAAGGCTAACAGCAGCAGGGCCGCTGCTCGACATGGCAGTCACATCGCTGGGGTTAAGGTGCATGCCTTTGGGAGGTTTCTTCTTTGCCCTGTGTAGGTTTCTGCCAGCTGGTCCCTGTGGCTCCTTCTTAACATGCATTGATTTTTCTGCAGGGTTTGCTGGCTAAACAGCAGAAACATACAGGGTTTTTTTTCACTAAATGGCTGTGCTGCTTTTGTGCATTTCAGAACAAAGGCCTGTGACTTATTCACATATCACATGTCTGGCACAATTATTGCTGCACTGTTACTACCCATGAAAAGTAATTTTATCTGAAAAGATGTTTGTGTATATTTTACTCAAGGTATTTATCAAATGTTGATCAAAAGTGGTTGAACATTATAATCACGCACGCTTCCAGGCATGCATTTTAGATGTGATGCATTTGCATGGCCCACAATTATTATGTGCTGGTGTACAGTTAAACTACAGTATGCCAGATATAATTAATCTGCTGCTTTCTCCACAATCCAGCACTCAGAACTGTCCAACAAGAAGCGTAGTTGTGCAGTGCACATTTCATTCAGTAAAGATTTTTTTTGGGAGCATCTGCACTGTAACCCAATTCGCAAAATTACTGCAGTCACTCAAAACATTACTGAATGCTAAAGCGGTGCGAAAAGCCCATGCAAATATTTAACGGTTTGAGCTGATTTACTTAGCAGAGTGTTACTTATATACTCCTATTTAAATCCTTTGTTTCCTATAAAGAATATTTACTGATATAGAATTATCAGTCATTACAAAGAACATCAACAACACAAGAGACTGAAAGAAAACTTTAGAAGAGAATTTATGATTGTACCTTCTGCAGAACTGCTGGTTTTAAATCTTGTTTCTCAAGTCCAGATGTTCCCTGGAAAAAAACAAACAGTAATGTTCTCTGGAGATACACACCTTACATGTAAAAGGTAATGGCAGTGGTGAAAGCTTAAATGAAAAGAAATTGAAATAGTTTCACAGTTTCAATTTACACAAATGACTAATCCTTCATCGAGATAATGTGAACACAAAACTGACACTGTGCTGCTTAAAAGTGGGACAATAAAGTACCAAAAAAAAAAATGTCAGTTTTTATTACCTCTTTCTTTTCTTCTTTATTTGGCTCAAATTCAGCATCGCCTGGAGAAGTGCAAATGTTTTCTTCTGCTTCATCATCACTACAGAATAAAGGTTTAAAAGATCCCTATTATTTCACTTGTGTTCTAAAAATAGATCAGATTAGCATCACATGACGGCTCAACTTGTCTTTGATCAAGATTCTTAGTACCAAAAATGACACTGTAAAAGATGGTTGTGACAAATATTTGATGAATAAATTCATGCCGAAAGCTAACCTTTCCTCTCTGTCTCTCTTCTGTTTGCGTGCATGACGATCCATCACGCTGGTTTTACTGCGTGTTTTCTTCCATGAGTAATAGAATCTAACCAGGCTCGCAATTGACTTGTCTGGGAGCTGGGATGAAGCAAACAGCAAATTAAACACACAAGTAATGCATGAGACATACCATAACGATCATTGTTATTCGTTACTTGTTATCAAAGCTGACATCGATTCACCTGTAGTCCAGCCAATGCTTTTGGATTTAGAACTTGACAGAACCCATTTGGTTTTCATATGCACCAGTGAGCGTTCTTCAATAAGCTACATTTTTCTCATGATTGGCTGTCACTTTAATGTGAAGATGTTGAATCTCTCTAATGCATGTTCTGTATTAATGGTGATAGTGGTTTTGACATCTCACTCACCATCTGCTGGATGCGGTGGAACGTCTTTCCGTGGAAGCTGAAACCTTGTTCAAACAGCACCTTGTCCTCCACTGTCCACTCATCTGGAAAAGGAGTGAAGTTGGGCAGATCTGCCAAAGACTTTTCAATGTTGTGTTTGTGCCAAAACAGCATGCCCAACGCCTGTAAATCATGGAAGGTCCCATCATAAACCCACATTTACACAATCTGAATTAGGAACCAAAAAGTTTAATTCCAAATCCAGAAGTTATGTTAGATAGAGTAGTGAACGTTAAATACAAGTGACAGGTTAATTAACACAGTGACAAACATTCTACCTTTTCTTACAAATTACAATAAAGGTTTTTGAAAAAGACTGATGTGCCTATAAATTTTCTTGTCTTGTTCACCCACAGAAAAAGTACAGTTTTCTTTTTGCCTCTGAAACAATAGCAACAAATATAACATCAATGTTTCAATCATAATGATTTTACCTGTTCCATATTGTACCCATGTTTTTCTTTGGCTATTGCAATGTACTCATCCACTGTAATAGGAAACAAACAAAAAACATCCATCTTTAGACCTAAAAGGATTAAGACTGTGTAAAATTACTAATAGAATAAAATAATCATTTCCTCTTCTAAAACACTACTGTGCATCTAAAACGTCATTGTCATTTTTGACCAATGAACATTTAGGATTTTGTCAATAATTCATGATTACTGATTATGGAGTGTGGAGTTTTAACTGATTGTTTTAAAATAACTAATTTCTCTTTGTATTTATATATTTCAGAGAACAAATGGTTTGCTTAGTTTTACAGTCTGCATTTGAAAATGCGATAGAAGAAAGTTTTTTACTATTGTGTGTATTAGCACACTTCTTTAAAATTCACTCGTTGAGAAAACAACAAAGTGTTACACTGTTAAATGACAAAGAATGGCAATATTTAATAATAAGTGTCAGTTTTATTGTCAGGTTTATTGTTTAGACTACTAATAAATAACTCACACTTGGCCTCTGGTATACTCTGATTTGGAAACCACACCAACATTCCAAGATTCTCTCTCTCTTGGCTTGCCTTTGCTACTTCTGATGACAAGAAATAAGAAACAACAGTGAATCAAACAAGCACTATGATCTATTTATGCTTCAAACACTTTGTTAGAGGAAGTTCTTTGTATGCAAATTAAACCCAGTCCGTTACTACAACCCACGAAAGCCATTTTAACTTACGTGTCCAAATGCAATCATTGTAAAACTACATGTCATATAATAAATTAAAATGAGAAAATATATTTCTAGTTTTAAAAAACAAACACTCTCGACAGACACAGCCATTGACTGACAATGACCAGGTGCTCATTTTTTGCGTTTCGAGCGTCGGTTTACCAGCTGCAAAATTGTCTTCATCTTTTGTTTTTGTTTGATGATCTAAATCATCCATTGCTATAACCGACCACTTTCTATTAGAAAGACTGACGACGAGACAAAGAATAAAATGCATTTCTACTGTCTAGTCCTGCTGAAGTGAAGTACACTAAACAGACAAACTATTCCAACAACGGACGGTGTTTGAGGCTATTACGCCTTCCACCCTGTGCTGTCAGTGACGCTTCCAATACTGAAATCCCACAAACCAGGATCATAATCGGGAACGACTGCCTGATACTGGGGTCCAACTCGCATCCCACCGCCACCTTGAGAGCGACAAAGGCACAAATGAGATGGATTAATTGAATACATCAGAAGTGTATGAACTTGTGAAAATGGGACCGAGGCTACCATCGTGACTTACCATGCTCGTCATCACTTGAGGAACCCGAACTTCCTTCCTCCCATGAATTGTTACTGTTCCCGTTTGAAGTAAAACTTTTGCTAGGGTTACTAACAGAGTTTCTGCCCCTTCTTTTGCCCGAGATCTCAGTGGTGCCCTTCTCTAACATAGCAGGCATCTCGACAGCGAAACGCACAGGGAGCTTGAAGGAACTTCGACTCGGAGGCTGCTTGCTATAGCTAGGCTAACTCAGCTCAACTGATCCGAACAAATAGTACCAACGTGCACTAATGCAAACTTCCCAAACTGACAATATAAAGCTATGAAGACTCGAAAAGGTGCATCGAAGGCATAATAGTTTATCCTGTCGTGTTAATAAATGAAGTTCGGCTATGGATGCATATAAAAGCCCACAAGGCTGCAGTGCTAGCGGTGCGATCGCTGTAGCGTTAGCTCTCTCTCTCTCTCTCTCTCTCTCTCTCTCTCTCTCTCTCTCTCTCTCTCTCTCTCTCTCTCTCTCTCTCTCTCTGACCTGCTTGAGCTGTAGCTAACGTCAGTTCCTCTTCAAGACATAAATCGTTCAAACTTGACTGGCAACTAACGAAGAACGTAATGGCTTTTTTCTAGGCCAGGCGCCAAAGCGATATTGATCTACAAGAGATGAACTTGTTATGAAAGCAAGTGTAGAAAACTGGAAGCAGTTACATCAGCTGGTACTCGGAACTCATGGTCCAGTTCAGTGAAAGCCCTCCCTTCCTGACCGATTTGCCAGGACAACAAGGAGATGGGAAAAACATGTTACAGTTCATATAATAATAAAATTCCTTTTTAAATAATTATGTAAATATAAATGTGCTTTTAAATGAAAATAATATTTTATCAGTTTGCCCGAAAACAGTGACAATATTAATTAAAATATAAAGCAAATTATGTTTAGTATAAATTGTATCTCATGTTGGTGTAACCTCAGTTACATATATATATGCTTAATAGTGGAATCAGACTATATGTTAATTATTTAGCTCTTGGGATTTGTCTATGAAGTCACTCACATGGAAACCTGTGTTACATTGCGTAACTCGGTCGCACTGGCTTCTTTGTAGTTGGTAACCTCCTTTTCTCATTGCTCCTGAAACACTGAAATACTGTACTGTGCTTTGCTCGGTGTTTAGGTATCTTACACCTTATTGTATTTTAATGTGTATATGGTGATATTGCAAAATATTGAAATTAACTGCTTAATTGCACATTTGAACCTGAGCTGAGTACATACATTTTTCAAGAATGCCGAATGTATTTGATTGTATTTTAAATGATCAAATCCGTACTCAAATGCATACACATTGTCTATATCAGCGTTGGCCTCAGAATGATCTGACAATGATTCATTTGATCGTCTATATGATTTAGTACGTGTTGATACTGCATAATCTGTAAATAACTGGTAGACTGATGCATGTATATTTTTGTTCAGGGGACAAAACATTGAATTACTGATATAATATTATTAACAAAAACAATAGTAATTATTACGGGGCTATTTTTATTTAGACAGTTTTATTATATTAAATTCCATGAAATACAATTTTCTGAAGAGAACTAAAAACATGCAATCATGATTCTTATCCGCTAGATGGCAAACGTGATTGCAGGAGTCATATTTGATGGCTGCTGAACAGTTCATTCAAAATTCCCATAGCATTTTGTTTAGTATTTTTAATCGCTGTTTTAAATCAATTGTTTTCGACTGACCCTCCCCAAAGTTAGGTCATTTTGATTTTGACATGCTAACTGTTGCTATTTTCAACAAACAAACACACAAAAACCAAGCCTCTCTTAATTATTCACAGCACAAGACTAGATTTTCGGCGATGTTTAGTAAATGAAAGCTCAAAGGGATTATTGCTTTAATGCTTATCCATAATATTTTTTAAAGCAACCGCAAACCCTTTTTCAATAAACCGAAGAATATAGGACCTTCAGGACAAACATGTCTGATGGATCATCTCTTGTAAGCGAGCATGTCTGCTTTGTGGAGTATTATGTAACATGAGTCGTGCTGAATGTACTGAATGCGCGAGGGTCACTCGATAGTGCCCAAACAGACGCACACATGGCGTTCTACACTAATAAGGAAACGTTGGAGGCACTTTGTACCCTTGTGACTTGCGCTTGCATCCAAAAGAAGAGACCGTGCGCAATAGGCAAACTAGCACGGGCTGTCCAGCATATATAAACTCTCGGTTAAGTCTGTAGTGGGGTTTGAAGGCGGGTGATCGCGAAATTAGACTCTATCGTCTGAAATTACCGCCTTACATTGAATGTGTTATTCCGTCTGACCTTCTGAACTACTGGAAAACTGAAGGTCTGAATGCTTTATATATTTATGTCGTAAATATAACAACGACTGGTATTGTTATAGTGAATGCCTTACAGATGTTTTAGTATCAGCTTGGGTTACACTGACAATCCACGAGAAAGCTGTTAAGTAAGCCCGAGACGATTTTTATCCAAAACATTCAATACAGATCGCAGTATCGGGGTGAATTACAATGCCGTTGGACCTGGCGATGTACGAAAGTCGTGCTGATTATAAATCCCCAAAACGATGCCAGAAAACCTCGTTTGCCTTTTATCAGGCTGTACGGGACCTGTTACCGGTGTGGGTCCTGGAGGACATGCGGACAATGGAGGTGTTTCATTGGGAAGAGGACGGACAGGCGTGCGCGTATTCTCCTTCGGAGGCTTTTCTTTACGCGCTGGTCCATGATCACCAGCAGTACGCGCGTTACTTACTTAACAGTTTCTCTGTCCGCGCACTGGAGATGCCCAGCAGAAGTTTCTGCTGCTGCCAGGCATCCACCACACCGCACCTCGCGATAGCCGTGCGCTACAATCGCATCAGCATCCTCAAAATGATCATGGACACCGTCAAAGACTTTACAGACTGTGAGAGGCAGAGTTATCTGAACCGGCCCGGGTGCATCCACACGGACCGCAGCAAGACCGCGCTGCATCTCGCCTGTGATCTGGTGCGCCCGGAGTGTTTGATATTGCTGCTTGGACACGGTGCGTGTCCTTACGTAACTGACCTGACAGGGAACACCCCCCTGGACTGTTTACTCGGCCAGATCTGCCAGAGTGACTTTGACATGCGGACGAAGCACATTTGCCTCGGCTACCTTATTTTATTCATGCCCAAATTTAGTTTCCAGACGAAGAGACAGTTGCTGGACAATACAGATTTGTGGAAGAGGCTTATAGGAGAGCAGGCGTTCCAGTGGCTCTCCGGATCATCACCCACGTCACTGTTGGTTCAGGCCATGCAGAAGCTCAGCCAGTCCATACCTGCAGACCAGCTGGACTCACTGCCCAAGTTTCTAAAGCCACTTGACTTCAGACTGGATCAAGCCTAACGTGAACTGAAAATAATGCACATTTGGTGACTCCTGTAATATTAATGAAATATTCAGGCTGAAATGTATGTTGGAAGTACTCTGTAAATATGTGAATAGTTTGGTGTTGCGCATTAGTTTACTTTCATTGCCAAAACTTGTTTGAAAGACTATGTAAAATTATTAAATATATTTTTTTAACTTGTTGCCTTGGCCTTCTGTATGTCAAAGGTTACCTTCTAGTCAAGGCAGAAACATCTTTTCCTAAGGTAATTCAAGGCACACCCTGGGACTTTACCATGACTCTTAACACGAAATGTTTTTCCCCTCTGTATTCAGATGAACATGAAGTCAAATGCCTGGACACACCTACTTATTCCTTATTATAAAGTAACAAACTTTTGTCTACACTACTCTGCATATTCTTGGCATTTTCCCTACCCGCTTTATGAGGTATGCAAACAGAATGCTATTCAAACAGTACTTACTGTAAAAGTTTCAGGTAATCTGAACACTTGTTTCTTTTTTCTTCTTTGGTCTGGCTCTCTCCCATTAAACAAAAACAAAATACAATTTTTGTACAGAATTCATGGGCATGAGACAAATTCGCCTATAAACTAATTTTAAAAAATTTAAGCAAAAGCCTTTATTTATAGTAAAAAGTTACGGAAAATGTAGATTCATTGTGTCAGTGACAGTTTTAACTAGTCAATATCACCAGTAACACAATAATGTTGCAAATGAACCTCAGAAAGCAGAGACACATATCTGTAAACATTTTAATCTTGGAAGTTTGTGATGACTAAGCATGGATTTAGGACTGCTGAGATTAAGTCATGGTGAATATGTGAGTTTGCATTGAGCTGCATAATCACTGGCGTAGCCATACATGACCAGTGTACCACATTTTCCACTTTAACTTACAGTATGGTCTAAGTGCAGATAAATACGGCAATGTAATTTAAGTGGGGCCTGGCATGTCCAAAACAATGGCAAACAATGTACAAATAACCAAAGCAAAACAGAATAACAGAAAAACACCTCAAAACAACACTTGCACGGTCATTTCAATCCCTAATGTGCAAATGAGATGTCAAAATCTAAAAAGGAAGATTTTATACCATTTCACAAAGTTGAACACTGAGGAAAAAGAAGAGGAAATAAACAACAGACCTTGCACTAAATTCATATTAGTTATCTATGATAGATTACTCTTTAAAATGTTTTTTTATATGGACGTACATGAAGATTGTTTGTCCAGTATTACGATTTTTCATAACAGACTGATAGATTTTATCAACAAAGCAGTAAATTCAAAGTTTTTTCTGTTTAATTTAGAGTTAAAAGTCAAACTGTTAATTTTGAATGACCTCACATTTATGCAACACGTGTACAGTGTAAGTGGAGGAAAGTCAGAGACCATACTTTCTATATGACTGAAACCAAAATGCTGTCATGATTTTACTCCTGTCAAGTTTCTGTCAAGTGTATTTACAAATAAATCTGAATCAATTAAATTCCTAAATTAAAGCCATTTTGTTCCCTTTAACATTATACCAGAAATCAGATTAAATCAGATTTTAAAAAGACCCTGCCTTTCCAAATGCCCCCTTGTTGGTTAGTTTGAACTACATTGTGACATATTTCCTGTACCTATAATGAAGTGTTTGGTCAAATAATATTTACATAGTTTATCCCTCTAAACAGTAGTTCACAACTAAAAACGGATTCACATTGTACATTTCCCTATTAGTGAGCAAAGTGCATTAGGACATAAACAAAGCCTCTGACTAAAATCAATACAAATAACAAAATGACTGATGTAACTGTGCACATTGATATTAAAATCCAATAAATATGGGTTGGATAAAACTAAATGGGTAAAACAAATGTTTAGCTCAGTACACGGGTTAAGAAGAAACGAATAAAGTGCCTACAAAAATTAACAGAACAGTGATTCTGGGGGCTTTGACAATTTGTGGCACCTAAATCACCTCCCACTCTTCCTCAAGTTCCTCTCCACTAAGGGAACCAGTGTTGCCATGGTTTTTGCTCCTGTTGTTTTGCAGAGTCTTCGTAAGTCGCTGATTAAGAGCACCAGCAGGAGTAACTGCCCACAGTTCGTCCATAGGAGTCACTGTAAAAGAGAGGTTTTGAGGTCAGCATTTTTATTACTGTACACAGATTTGGGAAATGGTAAACAAATATAGTGTATTAGATATTTTAGCACTACTTAGTTCTAAATGCATACCTGCAAGCCAGTTGACCAATCCTGGAATCTTCTTCCAGTAGTCTCCAGCTGGGTTCTTCTCCATAATGCCGTACCGGCGTGCCACCTCACCATTGGACAGGCGAACCCAAGCGGTCCTCATGCTTAGAACCAGTTGACTTGCCTGAAGTCCTACAATTTGGAAAAAGTTTCACTTACAATCAAACAGTTTAACATTCTTGTCACCCCTATGCAAGTGAGCTAGACTCTGAATCAGGTCAATCAAAGTACAGGAGTAATAAATCAAACAAATAGAAATAAAAACTGTGAATGAGACTGGACAATAAAAGTGTACCAGGAATGTATTCCCAGGCAGTCCCAACAGGCATCTCCTCGGTGATACCGATGCGCACATGCACATTGCCTCTGTTGTCCAGTGCCCACAGCATGCGGTCATTAGGACTGGTCTGAATTTTTACCAGATGAAGCCCAGCAGGCTGCTCAAAACAAAGAGAACATGCTCAACTGACAGAGCATAACGCTCAATAGGCTTAATGCCAGGGAACACACACATACTGATAAATTATATACCTTAAATACACTGTAATTTGTTTTGGATAACTGGTAAAAATATTGTAGAAATGGTTAACCAAAATTTACAATAATAAAAAAATGTGAACAATCAATGTAACTTTTGCTTTCAATCTGTACCAGATATGCCTGACTGATTTGCTCTTAACTCAAGCAGGAGAACAAATATGAAACTAAGCATGTAGGCTTCTACATAAGCAGAATCTACGTTGCAGTACTGGTTGCACAGACAAATACACCCAAGAATTGCTGGAATGTTTGTTTACCTGCTCGGGAGGTTCAATGCAGATCCAGGCAGGGAGCATCATGCTGGGGTTCAGAGGTTGAGTTCCAACCCGAAAATACACCATGCCATTAGCATCACATGCCCATACGTTCTGACTGCCACAGGACAAACTAAGAAACTTCACTTGCCCTGTAAATGAGGAAAATAAGAACAAGAAACAGATGAAAAATAAGAACAACAAACAAAAATGACACATTTGATCCCTCATATCAGCTTGCCACAAAAACAATCAACCACTAGGACACAAACAAGCTAAGGGTGACCTGCATACTTCATGCGAGAACAAACAAATAGTAATAACATGATTTTAAAATATTACTAATATAATTACCTCTGTTGTGTGCATACAGTATGTGTGTAAACATTTGATCATCACACTTCATCAGAGAATGCACAGTGACAGTGTGTCTGAGTTAAGCTCTTGATCCATACATCACATTTAGCACTTCACTAATGTACATGTCAAGGACCAAACCTTGTAAACCTAGCAAACAATGTCAACTGGACAGCAGTCTCCTTTCAGTAGGACTTTAAGGGGAGTATGTTCTGTTTGGTGTATGTATAGTGTGATATGACAGAGTGACCTTGGCATAATTCTTAAATGTCATAGAACGTACTTACAGCTTTGTGTTAATGACTTAGATTGACTTAATTGCAAATCTTAACAACGTGATATGTGATTCTGGCACACATTCTCTTCTTCATTAATCATATCATTAATCACACTTTCCATTACAATGGAATTCCATATGCATGTACTGAGAAATATAAATAAACAACATGTACTGTAATATCTGTAATACAGACATATATAGATTTGGGGTTGGTGGCCAAATATATTCTGGGGCCACTACCATAACAGTAACATTCTTTGAAATGTAATAGGTCACTTTTTGTTTTGATTCACAGTTATTCATGTTGAGAGCTACTATTTACGGCTATCTGCCAAATCAATAGGAAGAACGTTTTGATAATTGGGATTTTGATAAACACAATGAATGAATACAACAGATCTCTCATGTCATCACACTCGTGGCCTTTGGCCGCAAGAGCACTTTGCACTGCTGATTCATTACCAACAAACCATGATAAAGCAAAGCTGATGCTTCGACTCTTAGGATGACCTTTTTAAAGCCCTGATTACTGTAACATTTTAAGGGTTTTCCTGAAATTATAACTCAATGAGACATTAGATGAGAACAAGTAATACAGAACAAGAGTGTGTGGGATGCAGTAAATGAACAAAGGGTCATGAGATCTGTCTTACAGACCAATTCACATTCATATATGGTTTGGGATCTTATCAAAATGAGGTTATAAAAACATGCCTCAATTTGAAAAGTTCAGATGACATTTCAAGCATTATTCTTTGTCATTCAGAACACAACAAATAATGTTAAATAAGGTGTGCAAGTGTATCTGATAACCCCTAACCCCTGAGTGTCAACTGCCCAACTAACTTTGTTTATTATTAAAAACACTCATCTTTCTCTAGCTTCAACTCTGTTCCTTGTACTTGCAAACATAGCTTTGTAGACTAGGCTTATTTTTTTGCTTTTGATACAAAATGTTCAATGCTCTCATTTGTAAGTTGCTTTGGATAAAAGTGCCTGATAAACTAATTCATGTAAATACTATCTGGTGCTGTCAACAATTTCAGATTTCCTTACTCGCAGAGTTTGCTCACAAAGAGTCAGGTTTGTGAGCAGGCTGACTAAGACCTTTGATGATCTATTAAAATCTAAAGATTTTTATCTGTTCAGGCACTTTTTAGACTATTAGACAAGCATAGACTCTAGTAACCCTTATCTGAACCTAGGCCTGTATACACATGAGTCTGAATGCACATAAAACATCACAGCAGAATCAAAAAACGATCGTACATTCAGGACCAGACCCAGGCTCATCTTTCAAACCGCAGCCCACTCGCAAACAACCCGATAGGGCAAGGGCTACAGCAACCCCCATCACATGGTTCTGTCTATTTGTGTCTCCACGAACACAGTCGCACGTACACAAAACACACACTTAATAAACAAATGCCTCGCGCCGTGGGCTTTACACGCAATGTAATTAAAATATGTCTGACGTAACGGGATTAGATCCGCCTGTATTTCACAGCGAAAACTCATCTGAGTAAAACAAAACAGCGGACAGACGTGATCGTGCGGTTGCATTCAAGATCGTTCTTGTGAACCTCGTCTCGTTATTAAATACACTAAAAAACACGCGTTTAACCCATTCCCAAACAATAATCACCGAAATATTTAAATGCAAAAGACACAACCAGCAGTTCTCTCTTTCTGGCGTGAACTTTCACACTTATCTTACCAGCTTCGTTACAAAACGCGTTATGCAATAACCACCTGCTCGGATTAAAAATATAAACAACACCCTCAACAACAGGCGGGTTTGATAGGCGAAACCGCCGCATGCTATTCAACCCACTGGAAGCCCGACGATACCAAGAAGCAGAAATGAGAAGGGGGATTAAATTTACCATTGCACTTTAAAGTGAAAGCTAAGTAACGTGTTAAGAAGGAGCAGGGCTTCTGCGGGAGTCGGGTGGCTGTTGCTGAACAGGACAGAAGTAGATCAGCGGCCGTCTGGGTAGACGGGCAAGGACGTGAAATTTTAAAAGGGGGGTTAAGAGGTTTGTCTGACATGAGTCAATCCTTCACATATGACTTGCGCATTGGCCACCTGAGACCTTGAAGAGCAGTAACACTGGACCCAACTATTTAAATTAGATGCTTTACATTGAGTATTATCTTCATGAAACTGAAATACACCTCCTGCATTCTCATTCTTTGTGTATTTAACTGATCTTCGGGTCAATTGACCAGGACAATCTTTTGCAAGATTTACCTAATCATTCCTGTCAACACGTACTGTTTGTTGTTTTTTTTGTACATTGCACAAGTCTAAATTTGGCCAACATGTGATTCACTGATAAAGCCATTAACTATGGAGATAAAATTCTCTCACCGAGCTGGCTGAGGTCCAGTAATGTCCAGTGCATTCCTGTGGGGCAGTTGGCTGATAAAGTGCGAATATGGACGCGGCCATAGTGGTCTAAGCCCCACAGAGCATCACGACAGGCAGAGAGCTGCACCATTTCTACATCTGGAGGAAACTGTATGGTGAAGGGCCGCATCTGGAGGTCTTGGTCCCAGATGCAAAACAGGTCTTTTCTGCTCTGACCTATCCAGAGAAAACTCCCTGTTGAGAGGTCAGTGAGATGACCACACTTGATTAAATATGTCAGACAGTGCTGAAGTTAAAGTGAGCATGGAAACATCAGCAAATCAAAACTCTGATTACACCTAGTATTGGTGATCCAATCACAAGTGGTCTATGTTAAATACGAGTGTAAACAGGATTTACATTTGTATTTAGATGCAGCCTTGTTTAAAATGCAACATTGTTTCATTGTAAGTTAGGAATATGCAGAGGATGAATAGATATCTACATACCCTCTTTGGCTGGAACAGCAGAGGAGAACACAAAGGCCCATTTGGCAGCAGAAGCTGTTCCTCTAGGTACGACACTCCTCCAAAATGTCCCTGCATTAACATTTAGATCAGATTAGTCATCATCTACTCTAAGAATCTCTGTGAGATTTTAAAACAAGAACAAATGTAAGTGTGCTCAGCCAATAGAACAGCATATGTTAGTTGTCATACCAATGAGACTGCCTTTGGCAACGTGAAACTCGTTGCGTCCAGAAGCGATCCAGACGCCACTGCTGCTGGTGCTGATGAGGTTGGGCTGGCACTGGGAATGCTGGGAGAGGAAAGCCACTCGCAGACGCTCTGCCACTCGCTCCACTGGAGCTCTAGTGGCTGTGGCAACAGTCTGCGTGGCCTGGATCAGAGTCTGAAACAGACTGCCCTGATCAAACACCACATAGTCTGTAATGCTCACCTATATAGAGAAAAGAAATACAATCAAATGGACACCATCAGAAGGTGTCCAGGGTGAAGCACAATTCTGTCAGGAAGCATCATTATTTGGGTTAAAAACTGAAAGCATCGTATTTGGAAGAAACAGTCTTTTTAGATACAACAAGAAAAATACATT
The DNA here is from genome assembly GCA_036877525.1 of Chromobotia macracanthus. Classification (NCBI taxonomy): domain Eukaryota; kingdom Metazoa; phylum Chordata; class Actinopteri; order Cypriniformes; family Botiidae; genus Chromobotia; species Chromobotia macracanthus. Next base: position 1,339,052 of record JAZGTH010000060.1, on the reverse strand, counting down.
CAGATAAATTTAGTTGAGTTGCATGTTATAGCTTGCATCACAGCACAGCAGAACCTTTCTTTCAGTTATGTAAATGTTTGGCACGTGTTAATGAATGCTTTTCAGCTGATTCAATGCTGTCTGAGTTTTCCTGAAAAACAAGCCTGTCATTTAAATGTCCAACAGTTTTTGTTGTATAACTTTGTGTTGCTTTAGATGTCTTTTTAAAACTCAAATTATCCAGCTAAGAACAGTGAGTGGTTTTCTTGTCAATGTAAATATTCTGTTGCCACCAATTCCATATGCAAATGTACCCACATTTTTTTATTCCAATATTGGTTACAGCAACATTGGGTTGATTCTTGACCTTATTAGCTCCAGAAGAGCTTCTTCTAGCTTCTGCAGAATCTCTCTGTGGGTTCACCACAGTTTAACAAAGAACAAAAAGGTGATGTTTAATCCAATCCAGCATAAAATATTTCTTGCACCCCTTATATTGAGATTGTATGTACAGCGGTGTTAAACAAATATACCTGCCACCAGTGGTCATCTTCACCCTGCGGGTTTTTAGTAGTGACCCCCGTTCTGAACCACAAGCTGCCACTGGTGTCTAGAGCCCATGCTGTGTTATTCTCACCCAGAGCAATACAGATGGGCTCCAGACCTTGACTCTCACTATAGTCACACATAAATAAAAAAAAATCTTAATATCCTAAACTGGTTTTCAAAACAAAAGTCTGCAATAAAGATCATACTGTCATTTATAAACAGCAAACAAAAACAAAGAATACATCATCAATACGTCATCATACCACAAACAAAATCTTAGAGAAGGTCAAACATATGATTATACATAGATCGGTCTAGCAATATACAGTACTGCATGATCATATATCACTGATAGTGTCAATACTACACCAGCTTCAGTTTAAAATTATACTCTACAGATCACACCTTGTTTGCAGTCTTTTACATTACCCACAATCTGGTAATGGAAAATGGTGATAACAGACATACCTGACAGTGTCATACTTCCAGAGCTCGCCCTCTGCGCAGTAGCTGCTGAGCCCCTCTCTGTAAAACACACCTCTCTGCTCGCTCAGCGCCCACACCACACTGCCACATGCTGCCATCTGTGCCATGGGACACGGGCAGTCCACCTTCACCGACCGCGCACATGGTCTGTCCACACTCAGCCCTGAACACACAGTAGTGTTCTATGTGATTCAACGCACACAATTGCGATAAATCTCTGACAAAACCCAGACAAACATCAAGTGTAACGATGGACATACAAATACCACATAAATCATAACTACTGATTTTGTCATTGATATTAGATTATCTTTGTAAGCACTGTGTAATTTATCAGTCACTTACAGCACCATCTAGTGGTAAATAAAAGTGAAACAACAACAGACCAAAGCTTTGATTTCTCACTGTATGCAGTTAAGTGTTTCTTAGTTATTTTTCACAGCAGAATAAAACTATAATACATTCAAAATCAACACCAGAGCTTTTTGTATTTATTATTTACTCAAGTTTAACCATAAATTATAATTCTATCATTGAATCACTCTCATATCATTTCAATCCTGTATGCCTTACAATTTTAATGAACTACAGCTTTAAGAAGGAATGTGTTATCATAATTTGTCATAATTAAGTCACCAAAACAGTTCTTTCACACCTGTCTGTAGGTAAAGGTCTCCATTGGTGCGAATGATCCATGCTGTATCATCACCAAGTGCCACAAAAGCTGTGTCATCCAAGGCTTTGTACCAGTGTCTCTTTGCCTTAATGGTGACTTTTCCACAGGCATAAGCAGTCATGGTCTTCTGCTCCACCTTCCACAGCAAAGAGCCTAAGAGCCATAAGTGACATTGGATCAAAACATTTTCAAATATCACATACAATGTTAATTTGCACAGTTTCAATTTGGATAGAGCATCATCATACACATACACTTTTAAGAATGTGACCATGTTGCTACCTAAAACACCTAACATTCTTACATCCATGATTAAGGATAATAGCAGATTATAAAGGATTTCTTAATACTGATATGTCAAGATTAGATTTAGTCCATTAACACTAATAAGGTGTATGCTTATTAAATGCAAACCTGTAGGCCAATTGTCTTATTACCTGACCGAGACAGAGCCACCTGGTGGACATTTTCCTCAAACTTCTGCCAGCTCAAGCTACCATTTGCAAGCCCGCTGCAGTAAAGGCCTCCTTTAAAATCCAGACACCAGATATACCTGTCCGTCACAACTAGACTGAGAATACCACAGCCGGGCCCACTGTAGCCCATCCAGCTTTCAGCCAACTTCAAACAACGACAAGCACATAAACAATAAGAGCTAATTTAATGCATCAATACAATATTCCGGGGTTTAATAAATAAAATAATAATAAGTAAAAAATAACTTAATATACAAAAGCTAAAAGTTTGAATTCACTTCTCTCGTCACTCTGATTCCTAAAGCATCACTTTTAAGTGAGGAGTTGGTCAGCTTTCCAACCTGGTCAGCTTTGAGGAGCTGCATCTCATCTTCTTCATTCTGCTTAGCAGAAAAGCCCTGCAAACTCAAAGCATTGAGTCCTTCCCCTAGACTAGTGCTGGAAGGCACATGGGAGTAGATGTCCTCCTCGTCACTAGAGGGCGTTGGCTCTGGTTCAGGGGAGTAGCCCAGAGGTCTAATGGGATCGTAAGGTAAGTCCAAGTTAAAGTCCCCATGTACAATCTCTGTGGATTTCTGCTCTGAATCCTCCAGTGGGACAACCTCCTTCATGTGCTCCTCCATAACATCCTGTTCGTCAGCTGCCTGCATGTACGAGAAGGTGCATTCCAGAAGCATATCGACGTCAGGGGTGGCTGCAACCTGTGACTCATTTTCCACAAAAACCTCCACGTTTTCAGTGTATGCTTGACACTCCATGTCTGATAGGGGGAGTGATGTAGGACAAGAGGGGTGGGTGTCTGCAGTTTGGTTAACTGGACCCTGATCAGGCACTTGTATGTGGTTTTGTGAGAGTTCTGATGGGCTCTGAAGGGGGAAGTCATTGGAGCTGTGGGTTTCTCCATAAATGGAAGCATCCTGGTCAGGTGAATCTGTGCTGTGGAGGTCCAGGCTACTGCACAGAAGACTGGTGCGGTCAGAGGGAGGCTCACTCATGGGTGTGTTGAGAACATCGCTGACTGTACCATCCTGACTTAGCATGCTCTCCGACCAGCTGTTGCGTTCATTAACATGGCTTCCGCTCTCTACAGTATGGAAAAGAAGAACATTACTGGATTTACAAAGGGATTTAAATTAGGTTGAAACAAACAAAACATGATGGCATCATTCAGTAATTAAAGTAAACAGGAAACTGTGAAAGTGAAACAGAATCTTAAACAAAAATGTAGGGTGGGACCTGATTCCATTTATCTGGAACTGACAGGATTGTGAAATATGGGCATTCCAAACCAAAATAATCAAACCTGAAGGAGAGTTCACCATTCTCCCCTTCCGAGGCAGAAAGCCAAGTTCCTCAACGTATCCCTATGGTTTCCCAATCCCAATCATTATTTGCTATTGATGCAGTACTCTCTGATATATTAATTTTAACAAGAATTTAATTATTGCATTAACTATTGGCTTTTTATATTATATGTTTCTAAATCTATGTTAAAGGTAGGGTGAGAAATTTTTGAGAGGCTAGCAATAGCAAGCTAACTTTGAAAGCATAAGATCCAACCCTCCCTTCAGAGTGCTCTCCAAAGCCATGTCTCCTCCAAAACACATAAACATAGTTGGACAAACTTTTTTATGGTCCTGTGCCTTCCACAGAAGACGTTTATATAAATACATTTAGACCACTATACTTAGCGATTGCTATCAGGATTGAAAAGACTTTCAACCAAAACAAAGAAAAACTAGTCTTTAACTATTGGCTTTATATTTTATAATAATTTCTATTTTTCTATTTTCTGTTTTTAATTTCTATTTAAAAGAACTTTTCTTACCATGTCTTCTCCTCTTTCCCTTCTTCTTAAGCTTGACGGCCTTTACCACCAGCTCCTGCTGGAAGTCCTCTTGGGTGATGGTGCTGTATCGGCTGGAAGAGAGTTCTGAAGTGGACACCTCTGTGGTGGTGAACATGCCCGGCGTGCTCTCCCAAGAAGCGATGGAGCTGCTGCGACTGTGGGACTCCATCGTACCCAAGCTGGCCCGCTGCAGCTCCTCCACATCCTCTACCACCTCCACAGCTTCAACCCCTTGACTGAACTCTTCGGGGTGCTGTTCCTCTTGCACCTCTTCTGACTCTTCTACACCATCACCAGCATCCTCTGAGCTGGGACTGCCTTGAGTCTGAGCTTGAGTCTCCTGTTCCGTAATGACGGGCATGGTTCTGATTGGCTGAGCTGTCTCCACTGCACCATTAGGGGGCAACAAAATAGTGGGTGTAGAAAGTGGGGAGGTAAAACGGTAGGACTGATCTAAAACTAAAGACAGAAAGTGATCAAGAAAAAGACAAGATAAGTAAGATCTAATGGTCCTGGAAAGTTTTAAATTATAAATGCATGAATTTATTAGCATTATATAACAAAATATCTTAACTTATTTTAAGGGATAGGGCAACAGAGTATGTATATCATACAACATTAAAACAAAGGGTATTTTCTAGTTGTTTTTTGAAAAAATGAAATTGTAATTGCAAAATTGGCTAAGAAATGTGGTCAGTTCTAAGAAAAAAATCTAGCATCATTTATTTGTAGATGACGTGGTTTTATATTCTGCTATTTGTAAACTGATATTCATTTTTAAGTGTGACCTAAGTGTCCAAATAATTTTTGAGGTCACTGGGGGAATGTGTCTGCTTGAAACATAAATGTCATGTTTGTAAAGTTGAACAGACAAGGAGAAAAAGAGAGAAAGATGGAGTGATAAGAGCAATAAACACTCTATAACTGCAGGTAAAACACAGCAAGTATTACAGTGCAAAGGTCAAAACACGTTTTCTCCTATCCCATAATATCTGAGTACTGCTAATGGAGCAGAATGCATGACTAAACTGCCATTACGATATCTGTTTTGTAACTCACAATTAGAAACCAATCCCTCAGGACTATTTGAGATCCGTAAAATGTCCCGATCGCCTTTCAGAATAAAGACTTCATTCTCTGTGCATGACACGGACACAATATCCCCACTGCTTTCCAGTCCTCCAATAATAACCTTTGAATGAAATAACAACAGCACACATTACATTACCATTGACAATATTCAGAGCATATGTCAATTATGATGCTTACTAATTTTACAAAATCACTATTGCAGATAGACAAAGTTTATTGCACACATACTGAATTTCTTTTAAACACAGTTTAAAGTGTGCATTTCTACCTGGTTGGTACAATCCACCACATAAACACCATATTCATTCCAGCTGAGCACCCAGCCCTCCTTCAGGAAACAGCTGACCAATCCCAGCTGTCTTTCTGAAGGTCTGTAGCCACTGGTGGAACCTGAACGTGGAAACAGCTCAAACTTAGGGACCTCCTGATTAAAAAGGGGCTTCAGGACGTGGGTTTCCCCCACACGTCCTCGCACATCTGTCCTCCACAGGCGCAACCCTGGCCTGGCTGCATAAACCACCAGATCGCTCTGCTTGCACAATGCTGGCTGGAAGCAGGCACCAAACTTGCCATTGCTTAAAGTCAAATATAAACGAAAGAGGGATGAGAAACTGTAGCTTGAACTGACAAGTAATGAACTAATGGGAGGAAAATTTGATTAACACTGTGTGGAATCATGCAGGAATCAAGTGCAGGAATCATTTAAGTCAAATGTGGAATGAGTGTTGTACCTTTTCCGTGGCTTAGTACCCAGCTGCTGATGTGATTGTTCTTGCGTGTAGAAGAGCAGTGAGCGCTGATAGGTTGAAATCAGAAGTACCTTCTGACTATATTCCAACTGAACTATTGCTGAAGGCTCGTCGAAGAGGACCACTGGGTTACACACTCCCTGCAAGAAATACACACACAAAGCCATTATGTTCACCCTCCTAAATGTAAAAACCTGTTCTGCTCTAGTGTACTCTTAAAACTGGCATTAAGGTATTGTTGACTTTTATATGATCAACTGCATGTGATGTCATGACTTATGCCTCACTTATTGCCACTTTGGAAGAAAGCATTTGCTAAATGTCTAAATGCACATATAAATTGTCATTTTTTTAAGGTAAAGTGTGTCATTTCTGTGGCACCAAACGGAATTGCAAAAACTTATTTCGAAATAGGTTTTTTGGAAATTAATCCTTTTAAAACATATATTGCTTAACCAAGGATATAATGAAATGATCAAAATTGAAAGTTTGGTACAATAATGTTTAAATTAGTGTTTAATGTTCAGTTATACAAATCTTGTGCCTATTTAATATCAGGTGAAATCCAGGATACCTAAAGAGGATCTCTTACCTGGTCCAGGTCCACAGCAGAGTAGACAACCTTTCCCTTATCATCACCAGAGAAGAGCTTCATGCCATTAGTGCTCCATGCTAGGGCTGTAATTGTGCTTTTGTGCAAGCCCACCACATCAAACCTTCTCAGCTGCGACAAGTTCACAAAACAAAACGACAACATGTCCATTAGTTGCACACGTCTGTATGTTACATTTTACATTTTGTGAACAGAAAACATTTTATTATAAACATTTTTGCAGTTTCACAATCATAAACAGGAAAATAATGATCAATGAGGCTGTGCACTGAATATTTATGTTACATACACATAACCATGAAAATGTGTTTATTTTTATACAATTATTTTTGTAGAAAATACTGTGGAATGTCTCAACCAACTTTAAAGCCACATACTTAAAATGATACTTAAATCCTATATCTATAATGTAGTTGTACCTGTTTATTTCTGCCAGGCAATGGTGACACGAGCTGAAAGAAAGCAACTCGACCTGACGCCGTCCCAACAGCCACAAGATCATCAAAGCAACTTAGCAACTTCACTGCAGTGATGGCCTCACATTTCCCCTTTGAAAACATTTCAAATGTTATAACAGAAAACAATATCTAACAAAAACAGATCAGTTCAACTGTATGTGCAGAAGAATGAGGTAGCATGTTGTCTTACCTCTAAATTGTATTTATTCATCTGGCTTACTCTCCTGCAGTACAGATACAGCATTCCAATGCTGCTGCCAACCGCTATATAATCAGTGTTGCTGTCCAGAGCAGTCAAGTAAACCAGCACCGAACGGAAGCCTTTCTGGACTTTAGCAGGAATGGCATTGAGCAGGTAGTAAAGAGGGCAGAATTCCCTCAAGGGAAGCTGAGCTGGATGGGTGGTCATGATCACCCTACGGATGTGTATTCCCACTAATGGAAATCTAGGCAAATAAAGGGCAAGTAATTCCAAACAAAGATATAATATATGCATTACTCATTAAAATAATAAGATGTTCTTTAAGCATTGTATTGAATCAAGCTGACAGTCTGAGAAACACCACTTCATACTGATATCTCATAATACTGCAATGACAAATTAAAGGTGCAGAAAGCATTAAACACATTGCAACTGTGTGGTGCCAGCGCACACACCCGAAAGCTAATATTAATTTTATATGAACCACGCCTTAAATACGTAAAACGAAAGCATCTCACCTATTTAAGCGATATAATATAGAGGTCTGATCATACTAAATATACTTATGTAGGGCTGGAAAGTAAACAATTTTATTGTTTCATGTGTGGCCTTTGCATAAGTGCAGGATAACAACGAGAATTACTGTCAAATATCTATGTGGATCTTTCCCAATCTGAAAGCAAGGAGGTGACATCATTTTTCATTTTCTATTCCAAAGTTAAATTTGGCTAAACAATAAAGCCCAATAGCACAAAATAACAATATGGATGGGTAGGTTTTCAAGTCAGCGAGCTTTCTCTACGGCGTAAACTACCGCAGTCGATATTGGTAACGCTACAAAACTTACCAGCGGGAAAAGATCACATTAATTGTGAACCGTAAACATTTTTACAGGTGGGATGAGGGCGATCTGTTGACATTTCTGCTGCTTTGACAGATAGCTCCTGTTGAAAGTCTCGCGTCTTCTTCCTGTTGTTTTGAATTGAGACAGACATGCGACACCTACTGGAGCGGAAGTGAATGTCGAATTACTAAAGCAGGGGTCTCCAATGTAAACCATATTCATGGAGGTCCACAGATCTGCACTTTATCTCCAACCTGCTTCAAAACACCTGCTTGAACATTTCTAGAAGTGTCAATTTAGACCTTGATTAGATGGTTCAGGGGTGCTTAACATGAGATGGAGCTAAACTCTGCAGGTCTGTGGACCTTGTTGGAGACTCAGCACTAAAGTAACAAGGGGCCTTGTAATAAAAATCCTTTGTCTGTCATTATTATTTACATGAACAAATGTATGATGTCATGTTTCAAATAACATGACATCATAAATTTAAGGTTACACGTATATGTAGCTGACCCTGCTGGTAAAACACAAACCTATAGCAGAAGAGCAGGATCAATATTTTTCCAATCAGAATCCAGTCAAAATTATCTTTTCACTTAAGTACAATATAGTTATATATGGTAATAAATTCTACACTACAAATGTAAATAAACGTAGTGGGTAATCCATAGATAAATATGGAAGCATTATTGATTTTATAGACGTTGATCAGAGACATCTGAGCCATCCATCCATTCATTCAGATTGTAGTATTTCGGCTAATGATTTCTGTTTTATTTTCTGCAAAATATAGCTAAAATAAAGATTTTTTAAAATAAATACATTTTATAGGAATTATTATTATATTATATGATCACAGTGCCTCTGCAAAGTTCAGTAGATAGACTGGACAATCTTTGTGAAAGTGGGAGTGATGCTCGTGGGGGTGGGACACAGACACCATTCTGCACAACATTCCCAACCTGCAGCATAAATGTCGGGTTTTACGCTGACTTAACATGGACTGGGACCTCACACAGGTAATACTGGAAAATCATTGCATTTGATTTTTGTTCGATCGTTTTCTTAGCTTTTCTAAACTCGGTGGTTTTAAAACATGCATTAGAAATATCTTCGGTAAGGGTATTTTTTTTTAACAGGCGTACGTCCGCGATCTGAATCAGTAGGTCAGCATCCCCATGTTGTATTTCTACGTTAACGTGTAAACATGAGATTTTACGAACACTTGTTAGGCTGTGTGGTAAATTGTTTTAATGTTGACACGCTGAAGGCAAATAGTGTGTGTTTAATAACCGCAAAATCCTGGAGGTGTGCTCGTGAAAAACAGAAGCCAATGGCTGTGTTTTCAAACCTCATGAGCTGCCTGCCTAGACAGCAGGCAGTTGTCCTTATTCTGAAATTATACTACAGGCGAGACAATTTCAGCGCTATTGTGGTGTATTGCATTATATGGATCAGCATCACATAAATGAAAACAGATGAATTTTTTATTTGTGTTAGTGTTATATGCACATATATTAAGGGAACATAGATAGTGCGTAAGGTAATTGCATTGAGGCTGTTTTTGTGGATGTCACATGGAATAAAAGGCCGATAGATTTTGGAGGCGCCCTGACAAGTGACGCTGTGCAGTAGAGCAATCATGCACTAAGTTTCGTAAGGTAAAAATGGGCTTACATTAACTGTTTATTTATAAATATATACTGATATATGCATTAGTTGTATTTAGATACATCTACACATATACGTCTTATTATACACATCTATTTTTTATGTATATAATGTTATACATCTATACATTATTCATGTGATTTGACTAAATAACCTGTGTTCATGGTTACTGCAACAAAAAAAATATTAAGGGCCTGTTCAAGTACAAAATACAGCGGCTCTGTATGACAACAACTGCACAGTTTACACTGTGCTTTTGGAGATTTACATTGATGGGTTTATTTCCAACAGTAATCAAACACATCCAATGACAGGTTTTATTTCCACACTTGACAATTGCAGAATAGGTGTATTAGGGCAGGGATGGACAATTGCAGATAGTTATGTTAAAGCAAGGGATGTAACAAACTTCGCAGAAAGACTGATCTGCACGTTCCACGCTGAGTTTCCTGTTTGAAAGCCCTATAAAATGTTGTTTTTTCATTGATCACAGTTTTAAAATATTGTCAAAAAATTCTCACATTTTACATATATGTAAAAATATGTTCTTGTGGGTTTATTTAATCTGGAATATTATTGCAACTTTAACTGTTCCATCTGAAGATATTCTGGATTCACAGAGATTAAACCAAAGCAGTTTAGAGCTCAAATGCATTCCAAAGCATATTTTTAAATCCTGTTATCGCTATGAATAAGCATGCCAGGAAATGGATTAAACAATATTAGCATATCTCACAGATGCATTTTCCTGAAGGTTATGCATTATGTACAACAGTGGTGTGACTTGACCTTGTTTCTGCTAAGAGAACACAGCCAGCAGGATTAAAGCAACTTGCACTTAAATGGTGATTAATTTCATAATTACTTATACACAGTACTCTAATTTGAACATTTTAGATGTTGGTAAACACTTTGGGTTTAAGACTCTTATAGTTCACAAGGCCAAGAGCTCACTATAACTGAGATTATAGTAATCAGAGATTTATGAGATTACTGGAATCTGATTCATTGTCAGTTCTTGTTAGACTTTAGGTTATTTCACAATGCAACCTTAAAGTTCAAGAGATTTAGTAGAGATTTTACAAGAAACAAATGCATCTGACATTTTCCACTAAAGTCACTACAATTAAGGCTTCTCAATTAATGAATTTGTAATCTTAATTGTTAGTGCATTCAATTGAATACTGAAGACTTTGATGTATTTTAGAGATACTTTTATACAGTATTTCATAGGATGATAATGTGCATCTTCTTTGGATTTAGTTGCTGTTACAGTAACAGTGACAAGTAACAGTGACTTGATTTTGAATGACAACCTTGATCAACATCCATGTTACTGGGTGAGGGCCCTGACATGACCTACAATGATTGACCCAGTTTTACACGTATGTATGCATATTATGTTTTCAGTCTTAATCTCAAATAACAATTTATCAAGGTAACATCTGTGATCTTGCTTAAGTTAGAAAGGCAAGTCACAGGAAGGGTTGCTGTGATATGAATTACAAATTTATCTGCAGAGACCACTCCACTGGAGTTCAATGCTGCATACAGCATGACAGGAAGACTCAATAAGGAAGACAGTCTTTGATTAGTTTTGCCAAACTTTACTACAGGATAAAGAGGATAAAGTTCTGCTATACTATACACTCTTAAACATAGGTTCCTAAAAGACTCCTTGTCAGGATATATAGTTCCATAAAGAACCTTTCACAAACATTCACAGAACCTTTCTGTTGCATAAAAGCATTCTTCAGTAGTACAATAAGATCTTATAGACTATAAAAAGGTAAGAAAAATAGTTCTTTTAAGATCCTTTGATTGAAAGTTTTGGGAACCAAAAGTGGTTCTTCTCACTGGCACCTTTTTTTTAAGTGTGTAGGAACAATTCTCCTCAAAGGGATTTTTGGTAACAAATCACCTTGCACAATGCTAGAGGACAAATTCAAACAGTTTCCTTTCCACTTCCTCTCTCTCTGCATGTCCTACACATTTTATGAGGTTTCCTAAATACAACATCTTTCTTTCTAACATATCCTTCTGTCTTGTTCTTTGCAGGTAGTGGCTGTCTAAGGATAGCCCATCCAGACAGGAAAATGAAGAGAACTGCTATCATATAATACTGAAGGACAGAAGTTTCTTCACAGGTATCATGGCACCCCGATACCTTCTGGAAAAAGATCATAATAAGTAATGTCACCTCTCTTAAAAGCTGTGGATTAAGAACTTGACTGGAACCTGATATTTCATATTTGTGAGTGTTTTCTTTCTTAATCTTTATAGAAAAAGTTAATAAATATTCGATGACAGGTAGATTTTCCCCTCTAGTTTTTGAGAGGATTTATGTCACAAATGGCTTTGCTCTTCCGTGCTCTGCTATTGAAAAGTCACATGGGATGAAGAGTGGGAGAGAGGTTATAACATAGCGCTGCTATGTGAGGTGATTTATCACAGGGGCTTTGCAGGTCATACGATGGAAATTGATCATTTTTCAGATGCATCTTCACATTGGTTTTTTTAATGCTACATTTTTCACCTTTTGAACATACTTAGCAAATAAGGTTACTGTCATTTCTCTGTGAATTTATTATCTCTACATTCTCAATCGGTTATTTGTTGTTTTCTCTCCTCACATGTAGCCATGATGGTCCTGTTTCTAATTTCAAACATTTCCTCTAATGGAAATCTGACCACAGGTATATTTTCTCTAGATACCTCTCAAAGATTGATGAGCAAGCCCACACAGAATCTGCAGATTCTGTAGACTTTCACAGAACAATACCACTCCACACACACAGTAGACTTCCACATGATTTCCACTGTAGACTTAACCCTGTGTTAACGTTAAGGTTAATTCATGTTACTAATTTAGTAAATAAACATGAAAATAAGAACCTTAACCCAAGGTTTGTAAATGTACAGTGTGATATCTCAACCCCTGTCTACCCAGGATTAAATATGAACAGTGTGACGCATGGAACAAATTAACCTCAGAATACATTTAGCCAGGGATAAGAATAACCTTGTTAAAAAATGTGGCCAATCTGATAATGCTTTTAACCATTAATAAGAGTGTAGTACTCTTTGCTCCATTTAACACATATTACCCTGGTTAAATCCAATACATATTTAAATGCAGATTTGTCACGGAATAGAGTCTGCAGATTTCATCTGGGCCTGCTGATAAGCCTGTGGAGAAACTTATCTCAGTCCCATTGTGTTGCCTTTTCTCTGTTCAGAGTCTCCAGCTTCTCAGAGCTCACATGCCCTAGCCTCAGGAATCATCACTTCTGCCCTCCTCCTCATCTTTCTTTTCTTCATCGCCTACATTCTGAGGTAAGACACACACACACCAAGTAACACCAAGTAACAAAAGTAACATTCTATCCAGGAAAGAGTTCATAAACTTTTATGGCATATTAAACAGTTTACATTTTTTGGAAGGACTCTACCTAATAGTTATGTTTGCACAGTTGAAAAAACCCGAAAAAATGACATACTTTATCTTTAAGAGGAGGGGCTAGACCTGTCTAGTTCCTCAGCAGCAGCTGCATGTTTAGTGAATGTGAAAACTGTTGTGATGGTGTGTTAGCAGGTCATTTTCTCCCAGCTGCTCTGAGGAATCAGAGAAACAAACAGTCTCCCATGAGAAAGAACTTTAGATTTTGGTGTGTATTTTAAACAACCATTTATAAGTGTATTTTTTCATTCTCTCTTAATTCTTTTCATATTCCAAACTCTCCAAGGTTTAGAGAACAAAGGAAGGATCTTGTCACCTCAGTTGACAAGAAGCTCCCAAATGGCTTTTTGGAAGATCAAGGTAAGTTTGCTTCTAATTTGGATTTGACATTATTTTTGTTGATGTTTTGTCTATTTTTATTGAGTTTATGTTTGGTATTTTTAGTACAGGTAGTGAGAACTACCTTTTATTTTTTAGTTCTTTATTTTTTAGTTCTGACAACATCTCTCCTTCACCCTCTATTATCTTTGACTTCTCTTTCTCAGAGCAAACGGTGGTGCTTCTCCCCAGATCACCCTCCCCATCAAAGCGTTATTTCCCTATCCCTCTGGACTCCCTTGAGGAAGAATTTCGCCTGCGCCTGGCAGATGATGGCAAACTCTTCAGAGAAGAATTTAACGTAGGAGCTTAAACAAACATAAATCTTACAGCATTCTCCACATGTTCACTCACTCAGTTTTATACCCAATACTCTTGAATAGCTTTTTCTACTACTGCTGGTCTTTTGTAGTCTTTGCCTTGCGGTTTTGGCTGTGGAACCTTTAAAGAAGCAAGCAGAGAAGAGAACAGAGAAAAGAACAGATATCCCAATATTCTGCCCTGTAAATATCCTCCACTTTCTCACATACACATTTGTAAACACTGTGGAGGTGCTTGTTTTGTGTGTTTAAAGGGATAGTTCACCCAAAAATGAAAACATCATTATTTACTCATGTTGCTCCAATCCTGTATGACTTTACATTTAAGGAAGACAAAAGATGTCTTGCAGCATGCATTATGCTCAGCTTCGGTCATCATTTATTTTCATTGTACAGAAAAAGATAAAAGATGTAATAAAAGTGAATGGTGACTAAGGCTTTCAGTTCTTAACATTTTTTCTTTTGAGTAAATAGAGGAAGAGTAAATAATAATAATAATAATAAAAAAGTGAACTGTCTCTTTAAATCCACTAAGATTTTTAAAAGCATGTAGGTGAGAAAATAATAATAATGAAAAAGTGAACTATCCCTTTTTATATCCACTAAGATTTTTATTTAAAACTGATGAATTTGTAAAGGATTTGAAAAGGGGTAAAATTTAGTTAAATGTTTATTTTCTATACAGATGATCACTCCCGAGTGCTGCTGTCACACATAGATGGATTTATGAGCTCAGATTACATAAATGCCTCTTACATAGATGTGAGTTCTTCTTTTAATGCTTTTAAAACTATTAAGTAGGAATGTTTACTTTATACCCCCGTCTTTTAAATTATACTATACAGAAGTTTCCTATAGAATACTAATGTCCTTCCAGAGCACCTGGAAGACTAATTAAAGTCTTCAAATAATGTATGGCTTTTCAAAACCCAGCAGAATTCAAAGAATTGCTTAGATGTCATATATTTCCACTAGGGTTACAGAGAAAAGAACAAATTTATTGCAGCTCAAGGTAAGCATAAGAAAAACTAGATTTTTTCCTTAGTTGTTTTGTTTCATCTAAAAAAAGTTTAATTTTGTCAGTCTTTTTTGTAATCCTTAGTTTTACATATGTTACATCCCTGCTTGTGTTCCAACACAGGGCCAAAACCAGAGACGGTGGGGGATTTCTGGAGGATGGTTTGGGAGCAGACATCTTGTACCATAGTCATGTTGACAAACACAAGAGAGAGAAAAGAGGCAAGAGAAAACATCATACAGTCACACCCAGAACAGTTCTGATGTCATAAGGGTTAAACATACAGTAAACAATAGCTTAGAATGAAAAGTCAGTTTATTCAAAAGCCTACATTAAACATTCTGTCGAATCGCTCTCAGTGTTGCAGTAATTAAATACTTGGATTAACAAAAATGCAGCTATACCCCAAAGACTTAGTAGAATGTGATTGTAAGTACAAAGCACTGTAAGTTGCTTTGGGTAAACGTGTCTGCCAAATGCATAAATGTGAATGTTTGACCTGCAGGAAAAGTGCTATCAGTACTGGCCTGATCAGGGCTGTTGGATGTATGGCTGTGTGAGGGTGGCAGTGGAAGATGTCACAGTCTTGGTGGACTACACAATCAGGAAGTTCTGTGTACAGCATGTGAGTGCTCATTTCCCTCAATATATTACATCATCAGTAATCAGATGCTATGCTATAAGTATATTAATGCAATTGTACACTACTGCTCTTGTTATTGCTGTCTTTTTACACTATTAAATTGGTGTTATGCTGTAAGTGTTTTGAATGTAAACTGGGGTCTTTGGTAAAGTCTGATTGCCTGGTTTTGCATTGCAGCATGCTACTGATGGCTGCCAATCTCCAAGGTTGGTCACTCAGCTGCACTTCACCAGCTGGCCTGATTTTGGTGTGCCCCTTTCTCCTATTGGCATGCTTAAGTTTCTCAAGAAGGTTAGGAGTGTCAACCCAGCCCATGCTGGACCAGTCATAGTGCACTGTAGGTAAGATTGTTAAAACTCTTAAAGGGATAGTTCACCCCAAAATGAAAATTTGTCCTTCATTTACTCACTCTCATGTTATTCCAAACCTGTATGACTTTATGTATATGAGGAACACAAAAACAGATATTTTGAAGTATGTTGGTACCCGAACAACATCAGCACCCATTCACTTTAATTTTATGGACACAAAACCACTGAGACATTGCACAAAATATCTCATTGTGTGTTTCAAAGAGGAAAAAAGTCGAACAGGTATGTCAAAATTTGTCCACAAAAAGCTTATTTATTAAACGCAATTTAACATGCAGTTAAAACTGATCTATTGACTTTTTGTATCAATCGACATGTGATCTTACTACAGAGTGCTTTTTGGAAGCTGAAAGCATTATCAAAGTAGTCAAAATACTGAAGAAACACATTGCGGATATGTAGAATTAAATTTACAGAGGAACATCTGAGAATGAAGTCAGTGTCATCTGGCAATTTGAAACCCTGAATGTTTCAGCTACAACAAGCATTCTAAAATGCAAAGTATGCAGGAACAACCACCAACACAGATGTCTTAGGGCACGCTGTGTGTGTACAGCTCAGCTGTTTAAGAATTTTACCCCCTCATGTGGGACTCTAAACAAGCCAGAATGACAGACTCCCTGATGTTAAAGCTGTATGTGATGTTCCTCACTGCAGTGGAATGGGAAACCAATCATTGGGTTAGAAATTAGACTTTTCTCTATGCAGTGAAAGTGAGTGTAGTGAGTTTAAGAGAACAGTGGTGGGTATTACATGCATACCAGAGGTACTCAGATAGCACACATGAATGCAGTGAACACAAGAAATGCTGAGAAAATAAGCTTAACTGTATCAGTTGTAACACACTATAGAATACATATTAAGGACCTTCAATATTTTAATACATTAGGTACAAGCAGGTAAAAGAATCTCTCCTATCCATATTATTGTGCAGAGACAATGATAAGCAAGCCGTTCATTATCAATACATTTCTATTTGCTTCAGAGGCCTAACATACAGACAGGTTACATATTTGACTGACCAGTCGTAGACAGGAGTGTTTGGGAAACCTGTATGAAAACAAACATGACTATTGCTGTGTAAATTACACACTGCTGCTTTACTGAACAAAGCACAAGTGCTATGATAATATGGGTAGAGTGCCACGGGTAATATACTGGTAATATAAAATTGATCCCATGTTTAATTGACTTGAGATAATTAGCTAGCCCAAGATAGTAATACAAAGACCCTGCAGTTTCACCCACATTATCCCATCATTCATTCCTGCATGTCCTACTTTACACTGCACCATTAATTTTCTCTTTCTTCCACTCTGTGTAGTGCTGGAGTTGGCAGGACTGGGACGTTTATCATGATTGATGCGATGATGGATATGATGCATGCTGAAGGAAGGGTGGATGTGTTTGGCTTTGTATCCAGAATACGAAGGCAGCGTTGTCAGCTTATTCAGACCGATGTAAAGAACATTACAAAGCGTTTTGGCACTGCTGATACTAATTCATTGCTTTAACAGTGAAAAGGCACAGAGTTTTGTCTTTCTCGCCCACAGATGCAGTATTCATTTATTTACCAGGCGCTTTTGGAGCACTTCCTGTATGGCGACACTGAACTAGACATCGCCTCTCTGGAGGGCCACCTCCACAGACTCCACAACACACACACACACATGGACCGAGTGGGTCTGGAGGAGGAATTCAGAGTAAGAAACATTTTACTATCAATTGATAACATCTGTTAGCATAACAAGTCTAACAGCTTGTCTTATACATCATAGTGCAACCAATTGGAATAGCTTTGACAGACTGTGAAATTCATATGGACTTTGTTTGGAACCTTCTCAGAAACTGACGAATGTTCGTATAATGAAGGAGAATATGAGAACAGGAAATCTGCCTGCCAACATGAGGAAAAACAGAGTACTGCAGATTATCCCATGTGAGAAGATATATGTACAGATTTAACCATTTCTCTTTCTTTCTTTCTTTCTTTCTTTCTTTCTTTCTTTCTTTCTTTCTTTCTTTCTTTCTTTCTTTCTTTCTTCCTGTCTTTTTCTTTCTTTTTCACAGACCTAAAATGCATCCTTAATCTAAGTTTGCTAATATAATTATCTTTTTATTATCTGATTACCAGATGATTTCAATAGGGTAATATTATCCATGAAAAGAGGCCAGGAGTTTACGGATTACATTAATGCATCTTTTATAGATGTAAGTATTCCTTTTACAACAATACCATTAACATGTACCTGACTACTTGATACACTACAGTTTACAGTTGCACTACATTACATCTAAGCTCAGACTCATAGATGTAAGATCACAGAATACTAGAATATTACAAGCAGAGAAGATCAGGTTTCATGCTTTGGCACTAACAACAACTTTTACATTGGAAATTATGGCCCAACATAAACATACTGGAAAATTGGTTTAATTAAATATGGTATTGGTGTTTTTTAAAAATGTCACATTCCACCTGGCTTGATTTTTTTTTGTGTGAATAGCATAGTAAATATGTTTAGTTTGTTCAAAGACATTGCAGAAGCACAGTTTGTGTATGGGTTACCTGTGCAGGGTTACAGGTAGAAGGATTACTTCATTGCAGAAGAACAGTTTGTGTATGGTTTACGTGTGCAGGGTTACAAAGAGAAGGATTCCTTCATTGCAGAAGAACTGTTTGTGTATGTGATACCTGTGCAAGGTTATAGGCAGAAGGATTCCTTCATTGCAGAAGAACTGTTTGTGTATGTGTTACCTGTGCAGGGTTATAGGCAGAAGGATTACTTCATTGCAGAAGAACAGTTTGTGTATTTTGCCTGTGCAGGTTTACAGGCAGAAGGATTCCTTCATTGCAGAATAACAGTATGTGTTTGTGTTACCTGTGCAGGGTTACAGGCAAAAGGATTACTTCATTGCAACTCAGGCACCTTTGGCTCACACAGTGCAGGACTTCTGGCGTATGGTGTGGGAGTGGAAATGCCACTCTATTGTCATGCTGACAGAGCTGAAAGAGAGAGAGCAGGTTACTGTTTATATTATTTTAAATTAATATATTTATTTACATACATATATTATGTATTGCCATTATGGGGGCTCTTGCTCCCTTTGTATGCCCATAAATTAAACATTTACGCCTTTACTCTGATTATAGGAGAAATGTGTACGGTACTGGCCAGCAGAGGGCAGTGTTTCATTTGGAGAGTATGTGTTGGAACTTAAGAGAGACACACTTTGTGAGACTTTCAGTATCCGAGACATGCTGCTGTCATATGCACCAGTGAGCTATATATGACATTATTTTTATGGTCCATATGATTCTGTTGATTCTGTCTGTTGATTATGCTGAAGCTAAATTGTGCTGCTTGCAGGAAAAGCAGACTCGTCTAATCAGACAATTCCACTTCCATGGCTGGCCAGAGATCGGAATCCCATCAGATGGAAAGGGAATGACTGCTATTATTTCTGCAGTGCAAAAACAGCAGCAGCAGTCTGGCAACAACCCAGTAGTGGTTCACTGCAGGTACACACACGTTTACTTATCTAAATGGGAACATTACAAAGACTTCTATTGTTTTTAATACACAGCTAGTTATGAACGATATAACCTAACCCACACTCTAACCCTAACAGAAAACATTCCGCATTCTTACATTAAAAAACGTTATTTACTGTTTTTTATAGCATTTTTACAAATTAGGATGTCAGATGGAGGTTTTACTCAGATTTGTCAGGTTTTGCTGATTTTGGGTACAAATTTGTCCAAATAATACGGTTATGTAACCCCCCCCCAACACACCTACAATTATAGTCATGTCTACTTATAAGGTCTAGACAGAATCTGCCAACTTTTTTAGAATTATTTGCATTGATTATTGTAAAGTGTGTGGAATCTATTTAAATGTGGTACAACGTTTGGTAGTTAGAAGAATAATCACATTATGTGTTATTATAATTTGTACTATCTGACTCTAAATTCTGATTGGATGAGTACATTCTATAATAATGGTGAAAGTGCCTCTGTTGCTAGCTAAACACAAATATGTATTTATTTTGTCACATCAGTGCTGTTGCTGAGTATCACTAGAATCCATAGGGCAGAATCTGACAGCAGAGTCATTTTAAACTGACATAAAAATGTTCTTCCTGCATGACATCAGTGCTGGTGCTGGTCGGACAGGAACCCTCATCGCCCTCAGCAACATTCTAGAACGGGTCAAAGCTGAAGGATTACTAGATGTTTTCCAGACTGTGAAGAGTCTACGCACTCAGAGACCACATATGGTCCAAACTGTGGTAAGGTGGTAACGTGTGGTAACACAAGCCAACAGAATATTAGTGTTTATAATCACAAATTTTAAAATTCAGTATATGCTATCACATCATTTCATAAAAGATATGACGCTTGTTTATTTTTCCCTTTAGGAACAGTACGACTTCTGCTACAGAGTGGTGCAAGATTTTGTCGACATCTACTCTGACTATGCTAATTTCAAATGAAAGCAGCTTACTGACACATTTATATTATATTTAAATGGAAGGACAATATTACTGTGGCTCCATGCACACTCCATGCACTTGATATTTCCTTTTCTAGTTATTTATATGCAGCAAGATGATATTTTGAATATAATATCCAGTGGCTTAACCACGTCGTCTTTTGCATTATGTTTTTGTTACATTTCTGTCAGTATTCTGTATGAACAAGAATTGTTTAAGCATATTTTATTTGTGCATTAACGCTGTTTACTACAACATTATTTAGGTAATTTTGTTCACATTATGTTCTTTTCCCAGACTAAATAAGTGTAAAGCATTCCATGTTCAGGGCTTGTTCCATCTGTTTATCCTGCTGCCTGCTTCCCAAAAACTTTTGCATGATGATTTGTGAAAACTAGTGTACTAAAAGCAATTCATACGCTTCCAAATTTGAATCATAGAGCAATTTTGTTCAAAATTGTTCATCTGCCCTGATTAGTCACTTTGTACCATACACACGTTCTTTACCTTTCACTTGCTATGACAGATGTTCAGGCTTAACTACACAATGAAACTTAAGCAGGCTATAAAGTTTTTGCAGTACTGCTTATAATGACTTAAGGGACAATGGAGTTGCCAATCCAAATGGAGATGTGATAGAGATCCTGTCTGAAGTATTTCAGACACAACATGAACCTACAAACCTCATTATATACTGTACAATGTTAAAAGAATTGTCAGGTAGCATAATAATAACATTAATAATAATAATAACCAGCTGGCATTAGGTTATACCAACAAAAGTAATTTAAAGGATCAGAAAGAAAAGCTTATTAATGTAACAGCTTGTGAAAGAAAACATTGTTACTCTTTATAGTCAAATATACCAGATATAGAACCAGACATGGATTTAAAAAGATATTTGGAAAATGTTTAAAATGATGTAATTAATACAGTACATGCAATAAAGCAAGGTTTGATTTTGTTCCAATAAGGAAAAAAAAGATGCAACATATCCTCTCATTACACAAACACTGTCAAAGTGGATATTTTCTGTCTGCTTGTTTGAATTATATGTTCAGAGATTACGTTTTTGAGCTCTTACAACAGGGTGATAAATTGTGAAGAAAAATGAGAAAACATATGCCTTAATTCCAAAACCGTCTGGATAACACAATTTTCTGCAATAAATGTTTTTCAGCCAAAACTTGTCTTTGTTTCATGTAATCTTCATTTTTTTATATATAATTATATAATTTTTATAGAATTTTCACATCTTGATTCTTAAACACACAGATCTCAGACCCTGAATGGTACCAGATGTTTAGTGAAAAATACTAGAATTATACATTTGTAGACTGTAGCAGAATTGCAGTGTACGCTATTATGGTAGAATTGTAGAAAATTCATATTAAATATTTTGAGAAATCGTTCAGAAGATGATTATAACAATTAAACATCACACACAAATTAAAAGCCACACAAGAATTCAAGAACAAGACAAGTTCATAAACCAAGGCTTTATATGTCTTTAAACAGAAATCTTTTTTACAGTGTCATCTTGGACCGTTTCAAAACCTAAAGACAAAAATGCTGCCAAGGTAGGCAACTTATTAGCGGTGGACACAGAGTTACTCACAAAGCCATATGTTTACACCAAACCCTAATATATACATTGCCATTGTAATTATATACAATATAACAATAGATAATGGATAGAAGAGCAACATTACTCACATTACAACATTACTCACCTCAAGTCAGGTTTGAGTGATGGGACTGAATTTCTGCACACTGCTGGAGTCATTTGTTGTCAAAACCATCAATGCAGTAAACAAAACTATCCAGGAAAAACCAGATGAGACCCTCATCTTGTTTAGGCGCACTAACCCAAGATTCTGCCTTTGCGCTGTATGTCTCAGTCCTATAGAACTGCCACTGCTCCTTCAATGGCCAATTAGATTGCAGAAGGCAGATGTGGGCAGATCAGTGATCCTCTGGGGTCTGAACTGGAGGGTCTGGCCATGCTGAGGTCAACAAGGCCTTCATGGCATTGATGATAACAGATGTACATGTTCATTCATCCATCTATATCTATATCTGTTTTGTTATTACATGTATTAGCTGTGTTGTCAGAGAATCATTTTAAGACGTATTTGAGTCAAATGATTCACAGTTTTAAGCTACAAACCGGCACCTTAGACAGGATGAGCTGTATGGGGCCAGTTGCATAAACATAACCGCTAAGCATAGACTGTCTTAAGAACTAGTCTGACCAACTAGCAGTTAGTTAGAGCTAATCAAACTTACTTTTCAGATTCAAATTAGATCAATGTACCTTTTCATGTAACTGACGTAAAATCGTTATGACCAGTCTTAATGTCAAAAATTCTAAAAAAGTCTAAAAATTCCATGACTAACTTGTAAGACTAGTCTAAGCAGTTTATGACATGTAACGAGCTTCACCTACAGTATTTAAAAACTTCTCTTGGGCCCCACTAGACAAATACAGTCATACAGTTTTGGAATGACATGAGATTACGTAAACAACAACAACATCATTTTCATTTTTACAGGAATTGTCCTTTTAAGTTGCATTGAATTTGAATGTTTAATTTTTCTTTCTACATAAACAATCAGCTTGCTGCTCTGCCAGTGTGATTCTGAGCTAGGATTTTGTCTTCTTGTGTGTGTGTTTGGATTGGATTCAGGCATTCAGAAAATGAAGACTGCTGGTTCACTTGTGCAGGCGTCGTACAAACAGCCAACATTGTTTTTCAGCCCCTGGCTACCGGGTACTTAACAAACCAGTCCAACAATTTTAAATTTTAAAGTGAAACTATTTACCAGACTCCATTTGGTGAAAGCAAGACAGAGGTAGGTTCGTACAAACACATCAAGATCATTATTATGCATAAATTTATATTAAATAGCATGTGTTAAAATGCTTTAATCTACTGGATCTATGTCAGTTTGTACTCTAAGGTTGATTTTAGTTTTTTTGATGATATTCCTGTATGCTTGACAGGGTTTCATAGTATGTGGTTGTTTACGATAATTTATCTAAATGCAATCAGACTTACGTGAAATTAATTAATCGCATAAGCAATTAATCGTTTCATTAGTGTTTGGATGACAAATTCAGCTGTTAACATGAAGAGTGTGTTAAAGAATCAGGAACTGGAGCTATAAACACCACAATTCTGACAGTCAATAATAGATTCATACTTTTATTAAGGTATGAATATACAAAATAGTTTTTGTAAGGCTGAAACTGAATTGATTTTGGTTGTGTGTGTTTGTAGAGAACTGTGTCTAAAATGAGTCTTGATGAACATAGAGGGGAAGGGCATGTGGTTCCCACACATGAAGCAGAACACAGCTGTGTGTCTATAAAAAATGACAGATCCGTGGATGGAGCAGTGACCTCTGAGTATGTCATCTCACTGTTAATTTATTACAGAGACATTAAGTTAGTGAATCTTAATTCACTGTTATGAAGAAACTGGTAAACAAAGTCAAGTCAGGTTTGGTTGTTTGGTGCTTTTCATAATGTAACTTGCATTGTTTTATTTCACAGGTGGAAATAAAAGAATATATAAAAAAGTGATCGTGACAGAAGTGTATTTGTGTTCTGTGTGTTTCTATAGCACTGCCTGTCTCTATATGAATAAAGAGGAGAGTGCTGTGCAAATACAGACAGAAGCACCTTCAGAACTCAGTTGTATATCTATGAAGAGTCACGAATCTATGAAGCCTCCCGTTACATTCAATGATGGTGTAGTGACCTATGACCATTTGTGAGTATAAACCACTTTAATGAAACTTGAAACTTGTGATGCATTTAAAATTGAGTTTTATTGTTACTGATTTTGTGCATATATATATATATATATATTTGAATATATATATATTTGAATTTGTGCAGGGTTGTTATTATTGGTTGGGTTTTATATCTTAAATTTGCATGTAACTTGAATTTTTTAATGAAAAGTTTTTATTCTTTTTTTTCTGAATTTTTATTAATAAAATTTATTTAAATAAGAATGTTTTAAATAGAAAACTGCAAAACAAATGTCCACCTAGTGTGACGGTTCTGAGGAAATAAAATGGTTATTTATTTATATTGATATTTATTATTATATATATTTTAAGACAGAAAGCCACTGCTGCTATTTTGAACCAACAACAGAACAAAAAGCAACTGAAGGATGTTTATCCTATCAAATGTTTATCTGACTCATTAAAATTAGAAACATTACCAAAACAACAGGAAGTAAAGAGAAAGCCCAGAAACATTGTTATTGGGAGCAGTGTCTAGCTGCCAGATGAGACCAAATGTGATACAATTGTGTTGAAACATAAAAATGATGTGCTGCTGGAAAATTTGACCAAATGGTGGTGGTGGTGTATAAGAAGTACATTCCCAGACTAGGTTAGTCCCTATTATACATACAGCAAAGATGCACCAGTATAGAAAAAGACATTTTTCTCAGTCCAACATCTTCCTACATGTGAAGTCATTAGTTGTTTAAATAATTTACTTCAATATCTAAGTACAATGTCTAATTCAGATACAGTGTTATTAGAAATGTTATATTGTGTTTTGATAGATACGATGGGATTTTTTTGGGATTTTTGGGTGTTAAAATGGGATTTTTTTCTTTTACAGAAAGCAAATCATTTTATGATGTGTTTTAATTATTTTGGCTTGAATCACACAAAACAGAGTATACCAGTTACTGACAAACAAAATTTAGGATTTTTAAACGATTTTTAAACATTTTTTCTCCCTTTTACAGTTTTATACAGTCTGTCCTTCTTGTCATCTAACTATCTTAATACCTTTTTATCTGCAGAGGGGTGAGACGTGATCTGACCTGCACTGCCCCCCACAGTCAGGCCCCCACCAGGCAGCAGGACACAGAAGCTTTGCAGACACACACACTGCTGAAGGAAACAGAAGACCTGCAGAGAGTCAAAAAGCAACACAAAACCAGCATGAAAAACAAGTATGAGAGTTTATTTGAGGGAATCAAACTACAGGAGAATCAAACCCTCCTGAAGAGGATCTACACACAGTTGTACATTATAGAGGGAGAGAGTAAAGGAGTGAATGAAGAACATGAGGTTGTACACATGGAGAAAACCCCCAGAACACAACACACTCAAATCTTCTGCAATAACATCTTTACACATAAAGCAGAAAATAAGGAGAAAAGTAGAAAGATAGACAAAATCAGGACTGTTCTTACTAAAGGCATTTCTGGAATTGGAAAAACAGTCTCTGTGCAGAAGTTTATTTTGGACTGGGCTGAGGAATTAACAAATCAGGATGTAGATTTTATGTTTGTGCTTCCATTTCGAGAGCTGAATTTGATTAAAGATGATCAGTACAGTCTTCACAAACTTGTGCTTGACTTTCATCCTGAACTTCAAGATCTGGACTCAAAGATTTATGATGAGTGTAAAGTTGTGTTTATCTTGGATGGTCTGGATGAAAGCAGAATTACACAGATGTTTGCAGACAGTGAAAAGGTTTCTGATGTGACTAAGATCTCATCACTGGGTGTCTTGATGTCAAACCTGATCAGAGGAGATCTGCTTCCCTCTGCTCTCATCTGGATCACCTCCAGACCAGCAGCAGTCAATCAGATTCTCTCTAAACACATCAACCGTGTGACAGAAATCCAGGGATTCAATGACCTTCAAAAAGAGGAATACTTCAGAAAGAGAATTACTGATGAGCATCAAGCCAGCAGAATTATCTCACACATTAAAGAAACAAGAAGTCTCCACATCATGTGTCACATACCAGTCTTCTGTTGGTTGTCATCCACTGTACTTCATAAGATCCTGACACATGATCACAGAGCAGAAATCCCTAAAACTCTGACTGAAATGTACATACACTTCATGCTTATTCAGATAAACATAAGAAACCAGAAGTATGATGAGAGAGATCCAGAGAATCTTCTGAAGTCCAACAGAGAAGTCATTGTAAAACTGGCTGAACTGGCTTTCAAACAGCTGATGAAGGGCAATGCGATGTTCTATGAGGAGGACCTGAGAGAGTGTGGGATAGACATCACTGATGCCTCAGTGTATTCTGGGATCTGCACTGAGATCTTTAGAGAGGAATCTGTGATTCATCAGAGGAAAATCTACTGCTTCATACATCTAAGCTTTCAGGAGTTTCTTGCTGCGTTCTTTGTGTTTCAATCATATGCAGTGAAGAACATGGAATCCCTGGTAGTCCTGGATGAAGGACTTAGGCGTTACTCTGCGGAAATCTCTCTGTATCAGCTACTACAGTCAGCGGTCAATAAGTCATTACAGAATGAAAATGGACATCTGGATCTTTTCCTCCGTTTCCTGCTGGGCATCTCACTGGAGTCCAATCAGAAACTCTTACAGGATCTGCTGACTCACACACAGAACAGCTCAGAGGCCATCAAGAAAACCACAGAGTATATTAAAATCCAAATCAAACATGGTCATCTCTCAGCTGACAAATCCATCAATTTCTTCCTCTGTCTGTTGGAACTGAATGATCAGACTCTATACAGAGAGATTCAGGAGTTTGTGAAATCAGAGAAACATCAAGTGAATGAACTCTATCCTGCTCACTGCTCTGCTATAGCTTACATGCTTCAGATGTCAGAAGAGGTGATGGACGAACTTGATCTAAGGAAATTCAACACATCAGATGAGGGTAAAAGAAGATTCATACCAGCTGTGATGAACTGCAGAAAAACTCTGTGAGTATAAATCCATGTGATTGTTCAGTGATGCTTGGGAGTCTGTGAACCCTTTAGAATTATGAGAGCATTAAGGCAGATATGTCAGCATTTCTGATTAAAACATCAGTAACAAAACTTTTAGTAATATTTACATTTAGTCATTTAGCAGACACTTTTATCCAAAGCGACTTACAAAGGACGAGAGCATTGAACATTTTGTCAAGCGGACATTGTATTCTGTTACTAGAGAGAAAGATGGATTAGAGACAGGGAATTTTTTTTTATAAGGATAGAAGGATAGGATAGGGGGATAGGATAGAAGAGCATTAGGGTTCAGACAGGTGTCTGTGAAACAGGTGTGTTTTGAGTTGTTTTTTGAAGGTTGTGATGGTCTCAGCAGATCGGGTGGAGGCTGGCAGTTCATTCCACCACAAAGGAACAGAATAGGTGAAAGTTTTACAGATTGATCTGATGCCTCGTTGTGGGGGAACGGTCAGCCGTCGCTTGTTAGCTGACCATAGCTGGCAGGAGGGGACATATGTCTGGAGGAGTGAGTTGAGGTAGGAGGGAGAGGTTCCAGTTATTGTCCTAAAGGCAAGTGTAAGAGATTTAAATTTTTATGCGGGCGGCTACAGGCAGCCAGTGGAGTGAGGTCAGGAGGGGTATGACATGGGTTGTTTTGGTTGATTGACGACCAGACGTGCTGCAGCATTCTGGATCATTTGCAGGGGTTTGGTTGCATTGGCTGGAAGGCCAGCCAGAAGGGCATTGCAGTAGTCCAGCCTTGATATTACGAATGCTTGGACTAGCATGCGTTGCATGCTCGGACAGGAAGGGTCTGATTTTCCTGATGTTGTAAAGCACATACCTGCATGACCGAGAGATTGTTGCAACATGTGAAGTGAATTTCAGCTGGTCATCAAGTGTCATTGTTTTTCATAGGGTTCTTAAAAGTTTCAGAGGCACCTAACATACTCAAAAATTCCTGAATTTTGGCACACACGTCAGAGATGTCGGCAATTATGCACGGAAAAGGGTTGCACCATGTCTGATTGCTCTCTAGCAAATGTCTGCAGTGAATGTGGCTGAAAAAGTGCCAAAGATATATAACATAATATTAGTCGAAATTTTAATATGTAGTATGAAGTCTGTCATGCGGAATACAATAAATAAATTACCCACCAATTTATTTTAATTTTGTTGTGCTTTTATTATAGACTTGTTGGCTGTAATTTCACTGATAAGTGCTGTGAAAGTCTGTCTTCAGTTCTACAATCATCAAACTCTCTGAGAGAGCTGGACCTGAGTAACAATGACCTGCAGGATTCAGGAGTGAAGCTGATCTCTGATGGATTGAAGAGTTCACACTGTCAGCTGGAGATACTGAGGTATTTAAAAATATATATAAACATACACTTATGTATTTTTGTTAGGATTAAAATAAGAATATTCTGTATAAATACAGATGAGTGGAGATGAATAAAAACATTTTGTTTGAGAATTATTCCACTGTATTTTATATTTTCATGTTTTGCCTGTCACGTATCAGATCTGTGTATGAGTGAAATCATATATATCCCTGAGCAAAGTAAAATATACAGGGGAGATGAGGGATTATCTTGTAGACTTGCTACTAAGTGCCACAAACCAAAAAAGTCTTAGCTTAAGAAGAGATTAGTTTTTCTTTGGAAGTGTTCATTACAGCAGCTTTGAAAACTTGGAAAAGCGATTTTCCCTCAGGTCATGTGATCAATATATGATCACAGCCACCTGTAAAATACAGACAATATTGTTTTAATTTACCATTTATATGTCAAAGATTTTTGCGTTGTGCTTCATCTTTTAAAGACTTGTTGACTGTAATCTCACTGATGAATGTTGTGGAAGTTTGGCTTCATTTTTACAATCATCAAACTCTCTGAGAGAGCTGGACCTGAGTAACAATGACCTACAGGATTCAGGAGTGAAGCTGATCTCTGATGTACTGAAGATTTCACACTGTCAACTAGAGATACTGAGGTATTTAAAAACATATAAACTTATATAAACATACACTTTGAGTCTTAATAGGTCAGAATATTATGGTAGCATTTAAAATGAAAATATAAGTAACAACAATTGGTGTTGTCTGTGATCTTTGTGACTAAACATTTTTTATGTAAAAATTTATTTAAAAAAGTTATTAATATGATAAAATCTCAAAGTTTAACAGAGTGGAGATAAACTGAACTGACACTGAAGATTTGTAGAGATTATATTTTACTATATATAATGTGTTTTTCATGTTTTTCCTGACATGTATGACAGTTTTGTATGGGAGAAATCATATCCCTGAGCAAAGTGCATATTCAGGTGACATCAGGGATATCTTGTTGCTACTAAGTGCATCACATAAAAGTGTCTGAAAATGGTGATTTCATAAAACTCACAAACTTTGTCAAAGAGTGATTAGTTGTTCCACATTGTGGCAGCCTTAAAACTTTCAAGTCATGTGAAACAATATTTAAATCTACCATTTATTCACTAATGTTTTCGTTATGCTGTTTTTTGTTTGTAATAGACTTGTTTACTGTGAAGTCACTGATGAATGTTGTGAAAGTTTGGCTTCATTTTTACAATCATCAAACTCTCTGAAAGAACTGGACCTGAGTAACAATGACCTGCAGGATTCAGGCGTAAGGCTGATCTCCGATGTATTGAAAAGCTTACACTGCCAACTGGAGATACTGAGGTATTTAAAAAACATACTGTTGTTAAAATAACCTAGCATAACTTGACATTCACTGTTTGTAACATGAATGAGATCTCAGAGGGACCTGTCCATCCAGTTAATTTAAGTGATCTGACTTTCACCAGACAGAAATGCTGTCAACCATATCTGCACACACACGGTTGGCCTTTTGAATGGGTTCTGTACGGGCAAGCACCACCCACATTTTCTTTGAAAAACATACAAATCTAGTTTTATATCAAGAAGATTTTTATATTAAGCAAAATATATTAGAATCATTAAAGAAAATAAAGGATAACTAAAAATTCAATTTCAATTTCAATACAAATTAGAATAGTATTTCTCTATAAATTCTATAATCATAGTCTAATCTAAACCATCATACCACCAAAACAGGAAATATTTTTGGGAGTTTTTATTGTAATAATTCTGATGTCACAGTATGTGTTTGTAGATTGTCTGGCTGTATGGTGACAGTGAAAGGCTGTTGTTATCTGGCTTCAGCTCTGACTTCAAACCCCTCACATCTGAGAGAGCTAGACCTAAGCTACAATCACCCAGGACCCTCAGAAGTTCAGCCGCTCTCAGACAGACTGAAGGATCCAAACTGCACACTGAACAATCTAAAGTATGTTGTGTGTTTTTAAATGGTTATAGCTCTTTTTTTGGAACAAAGGAACTGTGGAGCCATATCAGGATGTGGACATTTTGTGTGTCAGTTGTGTGTCAGTTTGTTTAGGTGTAACACATTTTTATGAAAACAGGAAGTGTTGTTATGTCATTAACAATTCAGTACATCCACTGAACTGAGTTTCACAAACTATAGCTTCAGATATATACGATTATATAAAACATTATTTAAAATACATTATTGGTCATAATGACATTTTAGATAACACATCATAAAGAAATTTTATTACATTTCCAATCAGGCACTGATTTTTCATTTAAGCAGATTTGTTCAAGACAAAAATTAGCAATGTATTGCAGTAGTCCAGTATTTGTTTTGAAAATAATTTAATTTAAATTTTATAAAATGTAATATTTTATGTAATCCAAACCATTCGTATGGTGTTGTGTCCAAATATATTTTAAGTGGCAATACAATGCATAATGCTGAGGTTTGTTTTGATGCAGAGTAACAAAAATAGAAAAAAATAATATGATTAATATGATACTTGTTATTTCTTTCTTTCTTTCTATAGTATGGATCACGGGGGAGAGCTCAGGATTATAGCAGGACTACAAAAATGTACAAACACACACACACTAAGTCATTTTTTTGTTGTCATAAATGTTCTTTTTCAAATGTCTTGTCTTGTTTTTAGATGCTTGTGATCTCACACTGGATCCAAACACAGCAAATGTTGATGTAATTTTGTCAGAAAACAACAGAATAGTGACAACTGCTCGAAACATGTGGACGTCACATCACCCAAGCAAATTAAAACAATGTCGTCAGGTTCTGTGTCGAGAGAGTCTGACTGGACGCTGTTACTGGGAGATTGAATTGAGAGGGACAGCAGCTGTGTCAGTGACATATAAAAGATTCGACAGACAAGGATTGAGTGATTGTAGGTTTGGATATAATGAAAAGTCCTGGAGTTTGAACTTACACAACTCTGAATTCACTGCCCATAACAATAGGAGAAGCACTGCCATAACTGCCCCTTCACCCTTCTCTGACAGAGTGGGAGTGTATCTGGACTGGTCAGCGGGCATTCTGTCTTTCTATAGCATCTCTAAAACACACATACTCACACACATGCACACAGTCAACACCACATTCACTAAACCACTCTATGCTGGATTTGGGGTGGGTTTTGACACCCCAGATTCTCAGTGTGAGATTAAACCTCTTCCTGTGAGACACAAATAAGTGATAGAAATAAACTCACTTTTTCCATCGCTTTAAAATACAGCATAAACTGTTTCTCTCTTGTTATGTTTAATGTGTATATAGAAAATGTAAAAATAGTCTCAAACTGAATCCATGTAATTTTTTTTAAAATAAAGTAAAATACAGTGAAATGATTTAAATGAGGCTGTAAAGTCACATCAGATTTACCAGAAAACTTAAATCATCTTTGTGTTTGCTCTGTTTATTATCCACAACCTGATGAAATATTTAATACTTTATATTTTATACTTTGTATAAAGTACTTGTACATATGACAATAAGTGACTAACTTTTTTTAAGATCTGAAGAAAAACATTTTTTTCTTAAGTGCAAGGTTAAAGCTGTACTTTTGAGGTAAAATGGCCCCCTCAAAATGGGGCAAAAGGCAATATCTTGGCTAATATCTTGCCCAAAAATATTAGGTTACTAGAAATTTCTTTTAAGATTTTAAGAGTTAAGGAGTGAATGAGAATGATTTGCAAATGTTAGCCTTAGCTTACCTCCACGCCAGGATGAAATAGACTAAGTTAAAAATATTGTGTGTGTGTGTGTACATCACAATCCAAAGTTGAGTGAAATAAATGAATAAATGAGTTATAGGTTTAGCTCTCTCTGTAACTGTACTTCTGTACTTTCATTCGCATAAAAATAGTTTCAATAAATTTATTCAAATTATCAAGAGTTTTACAAATTTTGTTTCAATCTTTTTATTATTTTTATTATTACAGTTACTCTGGCCTGTAAATAAAGGTTCTATAAAGATATAAAGCAAGATGCCCCCTTTCATAATTTTCATTGTGCTAGTATTATTTTCATTTGAATCCTATGATAGTATTGGTGATGCGCACAGTCCTCTACATGCTAAACTCATACACAAATTTGTTACAATTTGCCAGTACATGTACATTATCCTTAAGAAGGTTGTTAGTGGTAATGTGACCACACAGTAAACTATATAAACACAATAAAACTAACTTTAACTTTGTATTACCAATATATTATTATTTAATTATTAAAAATAAATTTAAGGTCAGAATTATTTTCACAGGGATTTATAGTGTTTGAAAATGACATCATGTTAATATGTTAATGTTTTACAGTAGTAACAATAAGTATACTAACCTTGGTATTTTACCATAAGCTGTGGTTGCCATGACAATTTCTTGTAAAAGAAAATTACTGAAAAGGACATGCATGTACAACAATTAACAGTTAAGAATATGAAATTGTTTAATGATACCATTTAAAATTGTTTTCTAGAGACAATCTGGAGGACGCTTACGTGAAATGTTACTAAAATGCTTACTAAAATGTTTAAGAGTTCAAATACTGTGATTCTGTATTCTGGTTCAAATAAGTGTTTTGGATCTAAGCATTGTATTGAAACCCCAAGTAGTTGTGTCTCATGCAGAAAGAAAAATTAGGCATGAATATAAGATAAATCTTACCTGCTTTTTGTAGATTCAGCACATCACGACTAACTCTGATATGAATTCCTGACTCTTTTTTCTCAAGGTAAGAGGTCTGCAACAGCATCCAAAGCTGTGTAAATAAAGACACATTGATACTTTGCTGGTCTTTTATAAGATCACTTTTTATGCAGTAATACAATTACAGAGATACATTTGCTAAGCTTCCATCTATTCTTGTTGAATAATGAAGTAAATCGGTTTACCTAATTATCAGCATTGCATAACTGTTTGTAAATCCAATTTGTGTCCCCAGTTTACTTAATGGAAGAATATCAACACTACAGGATGAAACTGGAGCTGTCCACGAATCCAGTAACAACAGTAATTTCCTATACAAAATACAGAAAGAACAAAAGCTGATTAAAATAACACATTAAAAGTAATCCAGCTGTAATGCGTTAGTTTAATTATAAATGTTATCATATCAAACCTAATTTTTTTTGTTTTAGATATTTATTGACAGAGACCCAACAGCATTTGCACCCATTTTGAACTTCCTTTGAACAAAAGAACTGGACTTAAGGTAACATATTTGCCTATTATCCATCACATACTAAACGAACAACGTGTCATATGTGTGTCATTTCCTCTGAAGTATGGCATAAACAAACAAAAAAGGAAATATCTATCCAAATTATATCCATAATTATAAATTGTTACAATTCTTTGTATATTCCACTTCAATATTTTCATGGTTAAACAAACCACATGAAATTGATTTCCAAACAAATTGTTTATGTTGTTCTCTGAATAAAGACACAATAATATTTATAACTGCCACTTCCTGTTGAAGATCAGAAGACTATTTATCGTAAATGTGATACTCACTTAACAATAGATTAGGTAACTTTGACAAAAACATGTATTACCAGAGATGCTCTCTATAGCTGTAGGTTTGTATGTGGGTGTGAAAGAGTGTCTGTATACATGGTTTACTCCTTCACCCAGCTGTAACTTTTAATAATCTCCACAAAGTCACCATTGCTACATACTGCAATATAAAGATAACAGAAATCATCAACTAGGGCAATTTCTTCGACTGTACAACATGCCTTACGTCACATGCTCACTGTGTTATCACTGCATCATCTCTTCATGACATGGTCCCACACTTCCCCGCCCAAAGACTTCTTATCTTGACTGTTGATCAGCTGACTAACACTCCAATGCAAAGAATTATGTGAAAAGGCGTGTCTCAGCTGCCTCTGGCTAGGCCGCACAAACATGATGGCCCAGTAGCTGTGCTGCTTCCTCGTATCTTAGTGTCAGTCGGACCCTGAGAACACAAATGTTACGCAATCACAAATACCCACATCACCACTGAATCACCATGCAGCAGCTTTCATTTAGCCAGAGTCATTCAGGAGAGATGAGAACACAGCAAAAAACAAGCCATTGATTGAGCAGGGTTGTGTAACAATGAGACTGATGATAATGGTCCTCCAATCCAGCCCTTGCTATCAGTACATGTTTTCATGAGATGTCATTTGATTCATAAAGGGTAAAGATAAGCCCCAAACATAATGGAAAATGAATGTAGGTTATAGGACATTTAAAATACACACAAAGAAGATCTAATCAAAGAAGATCATAATGTTTTTAAAAGAATACATGGTGCCTGTCTGTGCATATGTCATGACATGATGGTGAGGTGTCGTGAGGTGGTTGCTAAGGTGTTCTGAGTTCATTTTAGCATATTGCTATGCAGTTGAGAAGTTCTTGGTGGTTGCTAGGCTGGTTTAGTTGTTTGCTTACTGGCCCAAGTGAAGCACACTCCAGAGCTGTATGATATTCTCATCCTGAGTTCTTCCTTCATTGTAAGTCTATGGACTATTTTTTTCCTGTTTTACTGTCAGTCATGTTGAAATAGTATGTTTAACAGCAGATACTTAATAAGCCTCTTGACCACAGTACAAAGGTGATTCTGCAGCAATACTGTAGTAATATTGATGCTTGGCAAGCAGAGTGGTGTAAGAGCCCTGTACCTCAGTGTGCTTGGCAAAATGCTTTAGTGTTATACTGCAGAGGTATGGTATGCTGGCAAACTGGAGTGGGGAGAGAGAGAGAAATGGACTTTCAGTGTGGACTTTGGACCACTGGCTAGCACCGGCCAGGAAACAGTTGAGTTAAAAGATGAAACAGCAGTTTTAATGAGACAGGGATGGTTTAAAGGTTGAGAGTGTTCAGCTGGTTCTTCTAATTACAGTATATGATGCTGGTGTTCATGCAACATGTGACCTGATCTCCACTCCACTGAAGGCATTTCATTGGCTGTTCCCAAAGAAATCTATATGTTAATACTGGATATATAAGTAAATCATCCATGTATCATATATAGTCTGCATAGTCTAAATAATATATCTAAATACCACAGAAATAGTACAATTTGTGCGTTGTATGTTACACCAAACTATTTTCTCCAATATCACTGTAACAGTGGAAGTAAAGAAGTATTAGCACTCCCTCTTGTGGACATTTTAAACAATTGCATGGTTCAGTTTTAAGTGCAAAAAATTGCAGTTTTAAGGACAAACACTGATGAAGAGTATGAGCTTGCACTAGTGATACTGGCACTGCATTAGCTCAGCTGGTCTGTACTGGATTAGCTTTGCTCAGACAGAATGGAGACACAAGCCAGTTTCATCCATTATGATAATGAGGAGTCACCTTCACCTGGCAGTCAGTCCTTAGAAGACACACCTGTACCCGTGGCTGTACAGGAGAGCTGGCACTGTCACTGTCTGTGGTGCAGGTAGCCTGAAAGACAAAGGCTGAAGACAGGAAGAAGAGAGAGGACGAGAAAGGGCAAATGAAAGAGAATCAATGAGTTTCAGAGGGAAAAAAAAGAAAGCAGGAAAGCAGGAGAGTACATCTTGGTTCCACAAGTATTTTGTCTCACACACAAAACAACTCAGAGATAAATACAAATGTTTATTTCAAAACGCTTTATTAAGGTTTGAGGCACTTTTTTGGTAAACCTGACAGTGGGGCAGCTGTACTTTTATCAGAGGTGCGCAGGATGTGCAGTGAGCTGTGGAAGTCACTGAAGATGTGCAGGCTGCAGGTAATTCAAAGAGTCACTCCAGTCTACAAACACTGTGGTGAGGTTACTGTGCACCACAAACAGCTTGTTAAACTCAGGTGCATTAAGAAAACAGGGGCTTTAAGAAAACTCAGGGGCTTTAAGAGGCATTTTATTTATGTATCATACTGTTTATTCACGTATAAACATAAGCTTAAGGCATTGCAGATCATGGAAACAGTTACACCATATGCATCTATATATTTTTGGTTGAAAAGGTCTGAATAAAAGCACAACTGAGAGAATGTAGAGTATGTGTAAGAGAGGAAGAGCCCTTGTATTCTATGATTGTGGTGACAGAGACCCAGTCAGACCCAGTTCTGCCAGTTCTTTGTTATGTAAAAACTGGAGTGTAATTTTGTATGTTACAATACTAATTCCAGTTTAATGCACCTGTATCTTTGTATTCTGCATACCTACACCCATTTTATACAAGTAAACCATTCTTTTTTTGAGCTTCCCCAGATAGAGTACACTCAACCAATGGTGGAGTTTGGGGTGGAGCTATCCATTATCTGACCAATGGCAGGGTGTGTTCAGAAAATCAGTTTAAAAAAGACGTTCTGTACCTCTCAATGTTGCCGTTGGTCTGAAGAGGCAAGTCCCACTCCACCAGAGCTGAGCGGGAGGCGATGGTGACAAGGCGTTGCTGTGCTGGGGCAGAGTCCTGGGTACAGAGCTCACTCAGGGAACCTAAGCTGCAGCACAGAAAACAGGTGCAATCCTCCATGACTATAGCTTACACTGTGCACCTAAAACAATGAAGGGAGCTACCCTCTGAAAGCTCAACACACAGAAAGTTTCAGATTACTTTGACACAACTGGAATTTAAGTGTACACTGTTTTGGAACTCTGTTTTAGGAATGCACAGGAATTTTGAGGGTC
Organism: Chromobotia macracanthus; assembly: GCA_036877525.1. Taxonomy (NCBI): domain Eukaryota; kingdom Metazoa; phylum Chordata; class Actinopteri; order Cypriniformes; family Botiidae; genus Chromobotia; species Chromobotia macracanthus. The sequence continues at coordinate 1,301,926 of JAZGTH010000060.1, read as the reverse complement.
TCATACCCCCTGGAAGAGCCAAACCTGTGTGACCTTAAGCTCAGGGCTGTCAGTATGACCGGCTGAGTTCACAGCCCACACTTACAATGACACATTCACAGCACATTTACAGTCATAAATTATTTCTAATAACAACAACAATAATAAATAAATGAATAAATAAATCCTTTTGATTTGTATAGCATCTTTCAAAGTACACACAGAAGAAACAAGAATTTTTACATTTTTTACATTCAGGGGTTAGGGCAATTTTAAGGGAGCTGGGCAAACAGGGGCCCCAGCAGGACTAGACAGAGGGCCCATAAACCCTAGCAGCGCCCTTGATTATAAGCATGTATTAGTATTAGATCATAGGGTCCACAACCCAGTCAGAACAGACCCTTGACCTGAAAACCTCTGAGAATCACTGGAATATGGTTCTCATACACAATTACTGTACAGGAGAGTGTATGAAGACACCTCTCTTACATCTGCTGTCCAATATAAAGCTTGATCTGATACCAACACCAGCTCTGAGGCGGCCTGGCAGACAGAACGGAGACACAACACCTTCCACCTCTTAAAAAAACAGAGTCACCTTCACCTGATGGACCGGCCTCTGGCGCCTTTTGCAAAAGGCAACTACCCCTTCAGCCACTTTCAGGAGTCAGAAGTCTTCCATCCTCCAAGCCCTGCTGTCATTAATAGCCAAAACATCAGCATCCATTACAGCATCACTCCGGTCTGAATCTACATGAAAATTAAATTTCACCTTCATCAAGGAGTAAATGAACACATGGAAAGGTGAAGTAATCTTATTTACTAGACGAGCTGTTTGTATAATTACACGGGAAGAGCAGGAAAAGGTCAGGTGGGGTCGCTATTTGCATGGGTAAGTAATTTGTAGATTGTCAGTTGTAATAGCTGCGGCAGATGGATGTTCTCATGGATAGGGTTAAATTAGCTTCAATAATAGGCAATTACACTGTGATCAATCCAGATGATAGATCTAAGTGGCAATGTGCAGGAGACTGCATGAGACACTGGCTGATTTCACATTCCTACCCAAACCTGTTCCACTGCCAAAGTGACGACTAGACGTGTCTGTGTGGTGGTGGAAGGGTGGTATGAGGTTTACAGAAACAGCATCATGTCACGTAATAAAGAAAAAGTCATTTTGGCAGGAAGAGGAACATTGACAGTTTAGCGCACGTGTGCTTTGATCATGCAAATGCCAAAAGGTGGTATCAGGAACGACCACAGTACAAACACGTACATGAGTAAATTCCTCACTTAATAAATCATTTCAATTGCAGGGTACAAATTTTGTGATACAGAGATACACTTTTATTTTAAAGTGGAGTCAGTCAGGACATTTCCGTGCCCTTGTGTGAGGCGCAGACATTTTATAGCTACTGAAGCACTTGCATACAGAGCTGTAATTAACATGGGAAAATAAAACTATTTCATGAGCAAGCGCTAATGGATGTGGGTGTACACCAATAGGGCTGAGTCTGCCCGGCAACAGCTCCTCATTGGCTGTGGCCACGCCCCAGTTGTGGACACAGGGCCAAAAGTTTGCTTTTCTGTTATGAGCACTAGGCTAATTAAGATTTTACATAAAAGTGTTAATAAAATATGTAGCCTCTTAACATGGGACAGCTTTGATTTCACTGGGACACTTGACCTTGAATGAGAACTAAAGGAATCAACAAAATGGGAGACACTGTCACTACACCTCAACTTTCAGATAAATACGTCAAAAACAGACGTTGTTTTGTCCTTTGATGATGAGTCTTTGAAACATACGTAAAATCTAAAACAGAAATCATTATACCACAACACACGAAAGTGAATTACATCTTTTCAATTATTTCACACGGCAACAAGCCACACAAATCAACATGCAAGCATCCAGTGTAGTTAGCAACCTCCCCAGGGAGAGCCAATAGGCATTGAAAGGTCTTTCCAATACTACATTTGGGAGACCTAACAGCTAATTCAATGGCTTCGATCGTAATCGTCAGCATTCAGTCGAGCCCAGATTAATGGCCCTGTCGCCTGTCCGTCATCACTCAGCTCCGCCCGCCAGCTGTCATAAATTACCGCTCATAAATAAGATGGAACAATCAGGCAAACTCTATCAATTTCACCCTGATCAGCCCACGCCTCTCAGGCCTGACAGTCAAATGCTAATGTTATTTTGCTTCAAAGGCTAGGCTGTCAATTAAAGAAAGGTCTTGTAAGGGGATGGAGGTGCGATGAATATAGTGAGATATATTAAAAGCCTGTCCATGTGAATGAGAGAGTGTAGATGAGCGTAACATTTAACACAGCTGCAACAAATAATCATGCTAATTTAATATTACTGGAGGCCTGGTTTCTATGACACGTTTAATCATGCTTTGTTTTGTGATTGTGCTAAACTACTATGCATAACAGAAAAAAAGTATAACGTATCACAACTCTTACAAAAATTAACCATGGTTTTATTATAGGAAAAGTGTAGAAAAAATGTTTTTTGGCACATTGATTACAGTACCATTTGTATAACCACAGTTTTACTAAAAATACCATGGTTAAACTATAGTTGGTGTAGCAAAACCAGACCAGAATATCAGGAGACTTTGGTTTGTAGTTTTATGACTTGGACTAGTAAGTATTTACCTAGTAACCACCCAGAACATTATAAAAACCACCTAGCAATTGCTCAAAATACCTTAGCAACAACATGACAACGCTTTATCATTGTGGAGGCAGGCACAGGCAAGCACTCTTCACATTTTCTTTAGAAATGTTAATGTAGTAAATCTAAAATCAAATGCACTTATCAGAGTGCATCTCTGTGTAAAATAACAAATGAATGAATAAGAAACAGATGTGGGACCTGGTATTTGTAGGCTGTGTAGGGCATGAGTTTGTCATCATTGCAAGAGGTTAAGGAGTTGTGGTAGAACAGTCTAGTTGTAGAGCAGCTTTCTGTATCCAAAACCTGTTTCTGGCACAGCTTGTGCAAAAGTTTCCCATTAGGCTCAGATGGAAGAGACCAATACAACAAGTCTGTATTGGTCTGTATGCCCTTAGCTTTAGTCTGTAACTCCAGCAATGAAGCAGGTCGGCCAGCAGGTGGCGACTCAATCGTCTGCACTGAAGCCCAGTCACTATGCAGTGCAGGCCTCCACTCATACCTCATACCTGCAAAAATAACAGATAAACACAAACTCTTAAAATATCAAAGTGTACAAATGTATTTATCTCAGCTATTACATATAAAATGTTTACTTGATAGTTTTAAACCATGGCTCATGGTTTTGTGTGAAGCCTTTTTAGAAACAAAAAAATTGGTTTTGAAAAAAAGTGGTTTATAATTTTATCATTTAATAAACTGTTAATATTTAGAAATATAAGTCATTTTAGGGCTTATGCTAGTAAATGAGTTATATGCTAGTAATGAAAGAGTTTATTTATTTTCCCAAAATGTGTAGGACAGACAATGGGCAGTTCTCTCCTTCAGAAGGTCATCTGTAAGAAACTGAAGGAGAAAAAGGAGAGATGTAAGGACAACAGGAGGATAAACAGGTCATTTGAAAGAGGCAATGAGTTGATAATGTTGATGACACATTATCATCACCCACTGATCTAGATTTCACTTCAATATATACAGCACCAGACACAGCCATTCCTCACTTGAGTATCTCCTCCTCCTGACAGTCTTTATCTATGCCAAAGATGGAAAATTAGAAAATGCTCATGGCTGACTCCTTCCCTCCCCATTAGAATTTTGTCTCACTTTCCTTTTCTCATTTTCTGCTTTGGTTTTATCAATGTATCTGTCTTATAAGACAGATATTGCATTGAGTGGTTTTAAGCTAGTTGCTAGGCTGTTGCTCAGCAATTGCTACATTATTGCTAGGGTGCTGCTAGGCAGTTTCTAGAGCTTTTCCAAGAAACAAAGTTAATTGGGCTTGCGTTCTGTACGACTGATCTCCTGGAGGAGTTGTAGACTTGTAGAAGAATTTGTTAGCTTGAGTATTGTTCTCAACAAAAACAGTCATCTCTTAAGCAGTCATATATTATAGCCCAAATCTGGTACTGCATGATCTTGTTGTTGGAATGGGCAGGTGCAGGTATAGTTCAGCTCCACACTGTGTGCTTGGACCAGCTGTATGGAAGGGGCTAGATGAGAGACAGGAGGGGCTTCCTCGGTCATGACGCATTGGTGTGGTTCTTCAAGAACGAGTGTGAGGGCAGTATAGGGTTCCAGACAATGGAACAGGAACTGGTGTGTGAGGCCATTGAACTCCAACCTGCCTTTATTAAAGACATTATACATCTGTGGACATAAAGATGTTAAATGAAGGCACATTCTGAAGCATGATATTGCAGTAACCGTTTTGTGTGGTCAGCATACTTTGATGATTCCGTTTGGAGAAGCAGGTTCAGGCCCTGCAGCAGTAATTCTTCATCATGGTCTCTCTTTTCCATGCTGATGTTTGACACCATTAAGAGAGGCTTCAAAGTCTGGATGGTAACCCAGGGACTGGACACCTGGCTGGCTCCATCAACTTCCTTGACACACACATTGTGCGTGTAGTGCAGCTCCAATCCAAAAATGTGCCTGATTAATGCTGCCCTACACCGCAAAGCACACACATATAGTGGCATATATTAAATATACACACATACCTTCCACAGTAACACTACTAATCCTAATATTAATGCTAATAATAACAATAATAAACCATATTAATTTATTACATTTATATGTAAATTTGTATATATTTGTATTTATTTTATGCATATATAAATAATTAACAAAAACATTACTTATTAGTTTTAATATTCAATAAATATTTCATTTATGCAGTACTTATGACTTTATAATTAACAAGGAGAAACCTAGTTCCATCCTCATTTAGCCATAAGGAGACGCATAAATATCAATATTCACAAGCATGACATAAAATTAAATTTATAAAGGGAAGCAACACCACCAGTTCTCACATTTCATCACTGTTTTGCAAATACATGTCTGTTTTTTTAACAGCAAGACACATAAAATTTGATATGATTGGAAAAACACAAACATAATTCTCAGTAGCAACAGTAAAACAGCAGACCTCCCCTCTACTGCCCCTCTGCAGATTTTACACCCCAGTCTATTTTAGCTCTGAGAGGCACTGGAGCATTTAAAAATCTACCTTTTTACGTGGTTGAAAAATGGAGACCATTTGGACTATAAACCAGCAAACATATGCACATTGTCAATAGAGACAGCTGTTTCATTTCAGTTTATCTCAGCACAGAGACTTATATCCTGCCCCTAGATGGCAATGCTATCAAACGCTTACTAAACAGCAGCACCAAGACATTAACAAGCAGGCGCTCACTCATTCCGGATACTCAAGGCAACCATTAAAAAGCGACTAAGAGAATTGATTTTTGTTATAGATTTCCAAATAAATGTTTATGGCACAGATCCCTAAAACAGGAAGTGTTTAAGTTTTGATTAAGAGAATTGGATATGCTGCCTTTTGGGTATGTGTAGATACACCATACACTAAACAATCAAATTCTAAACTGTATTAAAATACATTTAGCAAAAGAGAACAGTTTATATTCTAAATGTCACTATGAGCACATAGTAAGGAGCTCAAAAAATATGCTCAAAAATTAGATTCTTATTCATTGCATGAGTAAATGAATTGATGAAAAATTACACAATTAAAAGCCATCGTTAATGACCTCACAACCTACAGTGATATGTGAGGTTCCATATAGAAGCCAAAACCAGTCAAATGTCTTTGGTAAGACAGAAGAACAGTTCACACTTTCTCCTGATTCAAAGCAGAGCTTGTAATTGAGCCAGAACGGGGCTTCGCTGGTTTTAATATTAAGGAGGAATCAGACTCAGAAGCACATTTAGAGTTAACTCAGAGAATCAGTCTTTTGTAAACGGGAAAAAGTCTTTTAAGACCCTTTTTCGTTACATTTTTCCTCTTTCAGCCGAGTGCAGGTCTGTTGTCTCATCAGTGGCTTGTATATGTCCTGTATATTTCCTGTGACAGCACTGGGGGCTGCTTGGGCCAGGGGATGATTTTAATTAAGAATAACCATGTGGATTTGTCACAACAATTATGCTGATCAGATGAAAGTGGAGATTCCTGACCCTTCAAAGGTGTGAGCTGGCTTCATTTGCATACAGTGGACACACTGTCTCAGCCCACTGCTGCTGACTTCAGCCTGAGCTAGATTTTATTAGTAATATGGTAACAGCTACTGTATGAGAATGAGAGATGTATGAGAATTTGAGAAGAGGATGTGTACTGATGGTTTATTGTTGCAAACTAATTTAAACTACAGAGAGAAATCTGAAACCTTGTATAAATATTTTGTTTTTATTTAAGTTCTTAAAGTACCTAGATTATTTATAACACTAGACTCAAAATCTGTGCAAGAAATCATAAGTGGAGCCAGTGCCTCCACTGTGATGTGATTGGTTAATTATCCTATCAGTGTAAAAACCCCCACCCATCATGTCCCATATGCCATTTAACACAGAATCTGTGTACATATGGTTAAGTTTCTCAACAACAGATTAAAAAGATAGACCATTTAGCTTCTACAATCCACATAGATGCTTCCATACACTTATATGTTATAGCTAACAGATCCCAGAATACATAAAATGCAGAGAAGGACATTTCATAACCTCTTGATGTTCCACACCTCCTGTCCTATTCCTTTAATGGTACAGCCTCTACATTCATCTCATCCCTGCATATACTTTTAGCTCTCAGCTCTTGAGAAGGTCCACAGACCTCATTTCAGTCCACCTACCCTTTAGTTCTGCAGTAATAACAAGAGACTACAATCCTGCGTTCCTGAGATGCCTGGACACCATTAATTATTTGTGGTTTAGATGTAAAGTTCTGTTGAGACGACCTCAATCAGATGGAGGGCTCTTGAATCACTGAGATGTTCTTCAGACTGGGCTGGTGTCTGATGAAGTAAACTCTCATGCATGTAAACACACATACATAAACAGTTTAGTACCGTTTACCTCCTCTGAATTGGGCCAAGTATGTATGACAATCAGCGCTATGAACGATCAAAGCTGTATTTAGAAAACAGAAAGGAAAGCACGCAGTCAAGTATGCCACTAACTCCAGCTCTTTAAATCAGAAATTAGATTTCAAACGCACTCCCAAGAGTGTTTATGTAGTATTACAAATCGAAAGCAGATTCTAGCCAATAGAGCAGACTAAAGGTATGTATAGTAATTTCATTGTAGTGTTACTGTCTCTCCCTCTCTTTGTATATATATATATATATAGAGAGAGAGAGAGAGAGAGAGAGAGATAGTAATGACATTTTTCAGCCAATAGAGATTCTTTTTTTGTTATTTATAAACAGACACACACACAATCTGTAGGCCAACTATCACCTGCAGGAAACAACAGGGAGACCATGATTAGGATATGAGACAAGCACAATCTCAAATCTGATTGGTCTCATAAACAATACGACTAACATAAAAACATGCGCTACCAACTAGGTCACGGCTACAACCCCCATTAAGTTTAGGTTTAGATATTAAAATACCCCAAACACTTTACAGTGTGTTATGAACCATGTTCACCTCTGAACCCCTGAAAGATCTCAAATCTTTTGTAAGCACAGAGGAATCCACAATCAACACCCACAACCCGTTGGGAGCTCCCCTCTGTTTGTCCTTGTTGCAATGACTACAACTGGGTGCAATGACTACTAACCAGTGCCCAAATGAGCTGCTTTGGGTTCTGCTCTGATAGCCCTACTTCACTTTAGCTGTGTGCACATGACGCTACACAAAGACATGGTCCAATGCCCGGCTATCGTGTTTATGCACTCTTTGCTGTTCTTAATGATAAGCTAACAGATTGTAAACATGCTGCTGGTGTTCCACCCCCCCATATTTTTTCTTGTGCATTTTTTAAACAATGTCCTTCATGTTAGACTGGTTACAGGCAGCAGAAGGACATCATTAGAGCCATGGTTAAACTGTAATTTACACCATTAGGAAGGCAGGAGCAATTTTTATTGCCTAGTAAATTTCAGCTCTGAAATATTTGGACCATATGGCTCAATTTGTGTAATAACCTTAATTTCTTGCACCCTTCAGGTCCGCCTGCATCTCCGCTTGCCACTCCGACAGAGTTGGGCTTCTGTGCGCAAAAGGCAAAGCGTCTATGGAGCAGCGGTGGAGATTAATAAGGTGTCACGTCCTGTTTGGGTGAAGGCATTGGAACAGCAGCCAGATGGTATCTCTGCAAATGACTGTCAGGGGTCCTGATCTAATCAATAGGATGTATTAATACATCTCCCATCGCTGGGGTTCTCATGAGGCTGCTGAGCAACATCTGGAAATATCAAGAAGGGGAGAGAGAGAGAGAGAGAGATAGCGGGAGAAAGAGAGAGTTAGAACTTGCTAGGTATGGGAAACAGAAAAGAGAAAGGTAAGAGGAAAGAGGGGAGTGGAGGAATGAGGAACAGGAAAATAGAGTAGGTGAGAAAGTCAGTATAACGCTACAGTGGAGGAGCTAGCTGTGGTAACAACAATAGCAAGAGAGAAATGGGAAAAGGGAAGAGGAATGAGGAAAGTGAAAGGATGAAAAACAGGAAGAGAGAGAGGGAGTGAGTTGTTTGGTGCTGGCTGTGACTGGGCCTGCCTAATCTCTCATGTAGGCTTGATAAGTGTTGGGTAATGAGGGGCGTCTGTGCACATGGTGAGGGAGGAATCTTTTGGCGGCTCAGGCGGCCTGTGCTCTGTAGCCTCATTCAGTCCCTTCACCATGACGTCCACATTAATCACACACACTGGCACAAGGTAGTGCACACAGAACAGCCGGAGATCAATAGCAGCCCCACCCACCAAAATAGAGTGTGTGAGAGAGAGAATAGGCTTTCTCAGACCACTGGAAACCACAAGCTCTTCTCTGCTGAGGTACTGAGCAGCATAACAGTCAGACATCTGCTCCACTGTCTCATGTGCCCAAGCAGAAAACAGTGATTTCATCCTCAAACTGTAAATATAAGTCTCTTTTTAAATTTAGTTAATCTTTGTTTAATCTCAGAAATTCAGCTGAATTCTATTCATGTAAATATGTCACTATGGTGATGTTATCTAGTCAGCTGAGGTAAGTTGTTCGTGCAACTTATCCTAGTTCTGGAAAATGTATAATCGGTTAATATGTTTTGTATTGTATACCACATTATTATTTGTAATCTTATTTAATTCTTTTAAAGGAAAATGTATGGTTTTTCTAACATTTATAAAAATGCTATTCCAAAATACAAATCAGATTTACATTTTTTCAGACTGTATAGCACAGGCCATCAGCAATGACTGCTGATTTTTTCCTGCATTATCCTTAGACATAACAAAACAACTTAATTCCATGATAGAACATTAACCTGTAGCCACTCAACAGTTGGCAACAGTTAAATCAATATGATTCCCCACTGCAGGCCAAGTATTGACATGGAAGACAGACAGCTGATATAGCACAAAGTCAGTGTCCAAAAAAAGATTCAGCAGGATCGATGGATTATAAATGTAGCCGTAAGAAATTGCACTAATACCCACACTAGAATTTCACTGTGGCAACAGTTATGTAATTGGACAGTGTCTTCAGCAGGGAGTGATGGGAAAAATCAGAGCAATGCAGTTAAATGAAAATTTATAGTTTGTCAACCATTTATAAAATGTTTTACTTAAAAATGTACTTGTGCTATCCTTATTTTAAAAAATATATATATTTCTAAAAGTGTTAAAATATTTGTAATACAGTAGCAGTATTAATATCCCAGCTATGAACCTAAAAGTAGTAAATCAACAAACAAACCTATGATGAACACTAAATGTAATATCTAATAATTAAAAACCAAAACTGTCAGTGCAATTCCTAAACTTTAAAACTAAATTAAGAAAAAGTTTTTTATCTAAAGTTGAAAAATTGGAGTAAAAATTTACAAAATGATAAATCTGCGTCAGCCATTAGGAGGCTGGGGTCATAACTCAAGAGGGCTGAGGACACATAGAAAATTAATTACAAGCTGATTAACTGCAAACTGACGTCACACATTCACCACTGTAGCCGACCTCTGGAGGTCAAGAAGAAGTGAAAGGACTGCCAAGAGAATAGAAGCGAAACTCTAAATTACTCTGGAAGAAAAGAGGGCTTCTGATAAAGCGCCTATCCTCGCTGACTGTCATTAATTGCTACCAAAATAATTAATTTGCCTATTAGGCAGGCATCTCTCTGGAGCCCTGTGGGAGTAGCTGAACTCCTCTGTGGCATCTGGATTCTTTCCCCTTCTGGTGTTGCTGCTATCAGGGGGCAAGCTGGCTCTGTTCACACTTGTTTGGAACAGCATCTCAAACTGGAGTCTATAATTTGGCCCTGATGCAGTTGCGAGCATCTGTGGAGAAAGCAGCAAACTATTTTTCCTGGTGTCAAACACGAGAACATCATGAATCACAGCGGCTGCTTCTATAGGTGGAGACACAAAGTAGATGAATGAGGAATCTGTTTGAACATGCAAGTAATGGTGTGATCACTGATGGATGATCTCACATAGAGTCAGTACAACTTCAGATACTTCATTTGAACTGTGAGCTGCAATCAGACACTAGGCCAATATACACAAGGAGATTTGAAGTGTGCAGTAAAATATATGCAAGGTAAGAGCCAATACAGAATTTGACCTTTTAAAGTAAACCTCCCTATGAAAATAACCCAGTGTTAAAACTGTGGCACCTAGCCTTTGTCTTCCTTAATGTACTTTGTCTTATAGTATATACCTGATAAATTAACTTTCAGTACTTCCAGAAAGTAGCACTAGATTTCAAAACTTTTTTCATTTTTATCTGTGATTTCATATTTTCTGATTCTGCCGTCAGTCTGATAATAAGAATAAATGTGTAGCTTCTTAAATATAGATCTTTGAAAAGTCATTTATGTGGTTGCTGGTTTTACTTACCATTACTCCTGTCTGCCCTGTGGTTCTGCCTCTAGAGTCAGGACAGAGGTCCATAAACTGGAGGTGGGGCCTTTGGAATTCTGGGAGGTCATGCTCTATTCATATTCACTAAATTGTAAGAGAGAGTCAGCGGCATAAATGAAATTCTAGACCTTCAGTCTAGATGAAGTTTAGCAGCTCCTCCTAAGACCCTATTGGTTGTCTAGAGGGAAAGAAGATATCAAGAAAAAACATAGCCATTTACTATGAATTTTAAAACAGAACAAGCACACAACAATGTACAAAATGACGTTTTTGAAGGCCGTCTCATACAGGTCCACAACATGGACCACAAAATTATAAAAGAGCTTCCATGTTAATCCAAGTTTCTCACAGCTGGTTAGTTGTTTTTATTTCTGTGGCATTGCTTCAGGTATCCCCACCCACACCAAAAATACACTGGACTCAAATGCAGATTATGTTTCTTAAATGTCAAACATAAATGAGGAGATACTGATTATGAAGCTGAAAAACATGACTATTGAACATTAAATGATAAATCAGGGAAAAAACAATGCTGTTTAAAGAAACACTATAAAAGTCATGAAAGTACAAGGCACAGTGGGTTGGGACACAGTGTTATTTTGTTCAACCACAAAACATCAACAAGAGAGAAGTCAATGACCACAACCAACAAATAAAGTGAAAGTACAGCTCCAGTTAAAAATTAGGACTAAATAAAAACAAACAAATCAAGCGGGGGTGGCAGACAAGGAGGCAGAGAAACACACAGAGGAGGTGAAGGGTCGAGTGCTGGGCTTCGCTCAAGCTTCATTAATTCCTCCACATTAGAGTCCTGGGTTCCATGCTGCTGGAGAAAATGACATTCACTGCTCTAATGTGGCCCCTGCCAACCCCACCCGCACTGCACCAACCTAATCTCAGCCACCACATTAAAATATAACCAAACAGAGGCTGGCGGGGGACAGGAACATCTCACACCACCGAGCTAAACTACATCACACAGTTGGGAACAGCAGTGTGTTCCACACACACAGCGACACTGCATCTGGAATATAAGAGCTACTGCAGTAAGTAATTATGGCAACACAGATTTTATTTTTTCATGCTTTGCAAAGTTTTAATGCTAAAGAAGACATCAACCGTTAACCCATTGTATATGGACTTTGTATATAGAACTTGGAGTTTAGGAAATCCAGAGTTACAGATCTGTTATTCTGTAATAATCATGATTAAATTGTTAATAAACATAGTCACAAATGATTTTTTTTGTTTTTTCCTTGGGGTCCCCTTATGTTAATAAGGTTTTCTTGAACCAATATAGTCAATTTAGTTTTTTATGATCATTTACTAGAACAAAACTTTCCTTGACTAAACTTTGCTGTGCTTACAAGCCATGGGAAACACTATGCTTTATTGTTTATGTACACAAATTTGAATACTGATTTTTACATCAAACTTAGGACTACATGAAAAATGTGATATCTAATAACATGACGTGCAGCTGTCTGGCTAAGGCTGTAACAGTCAGCTGGGTGGGAAGCCAACACTAAAATAAATCACACATAGTAAACATTGTCTCACCAGTAAACTTACATTTACATTTATGCATTTTCACAGACGCTTTTATCCAAAGAGTATCCAATGTGTTGCCTTGGAATCAAACCCACAACCTTTGTGCTGCTAACGCAACACTTCACCAGTTGAGCTACAGGAACACTCTGAAACTACTGTACAGAAACTGAGAAATGGATTTACAAGAATTCTGTACACAAACCAGCAGGTAATTCTTCACTCCCCTGTAGACTGTAAGTGTAACAGACAGAGGACAAACACCCCTGAGGAGCGGACACACTTCTATATCTCTGATAACCTATGATGAGCTGAATACATACACAACAGCACATTAAACCGATTACATTTAGCGTGGTGCTGATCTCAGGTATTAAGATGAGCAGATATACACCAAGTCCTTTTAGCCATGTGTGAATTCTCTGCCCCAAGAATACGATGTGGGTTTATCCATTACCAAATCAGGGCTGAGATGAAATCCAGCCGTGTTCATTGGAATGCTGCAGCGTTTATGCTAATGATATTTTCTTAAGAGTTATGTGGGCTTGGGCTGATCTGAACTTGCATATGAATGACATTGGTCAACAAGCTGTGATGCCCTTGACTAAAACCTTTCTATGTTCCGTATAACATGCGCATGCAATCATGCTCTTACAGGGAAGAGATGCTGTACACAGTTTTTGCTGCCATCTCTAAAATTATAATTTAATCTGATCATTGTCTGAATGGTTCAAACTAAATGGTTCAAACTGCTGTTCACAATGTGAATTTGCAAGCATGTCTGGGTGTGTTGTTTCAGTCCATAAGGCCAATGATGGCAGCATAATGATAGAGTTAGCAACTCCCAGGCGCATTGTTCCCCCGATTCTCCTTGAAGAACGCAGCTGAGCAGAGCGTTCTGATGTGATTGTACCATGTCAGCCAGCGCTTTATCCCCTCTGTGCAGGGTGCGAGCATCTCAACATTCTGTTTCATATTGGTCTCTAACGGCTACGAATGTGCCCGGAATAATCAAAGTCAACAGTGCGATGTCATCTTCCATTTAGAGCTGCCCATCAGCCTCTCTCTCTCTTCTGCACTCTCAGATACCACAGTCACTGATATACAGCTGATATCCACATAAGCACTCTGCACTCCATTCTGCGCTTTCTGCTGTCAGTTGGGCAGGAACTACAGAGGAAATGTTGACAAGTTTAACCACCAGTCATTGGCCTGTTCACCTCAAGGTCACGGCATAATTACTGTTTGTGTTCCGCTACGTTTGCGGCCATCTTTTCAAACATGCCCTTACATGGACACATACACATACTGTATATATGTTTACATGCCCATTCAAGCACTCCAATGATGTTACCCTGACAGCAGGTTAAAAAAGGAATGCTGGCTGAGAGTGCGAGTTAACATCCTCGGTGGTAACAGAAAAGCTGTCCTACAGAGGCCTAATCTTGTGCAACTGAAAACTGAAAAAATGTTGGAACTGCTGTAGTTTATGAGATTGTGATAAAAATGGCAATGCCAAATTAAATAACTGTGTTTTTAAATAAAGGTAAAATTAACCTGAAAAATTCCCAATTAAGATTTACCATTGTTTTCTGATCGACACAAAAAGCAGTCATTAAATGCTTTTTCAATATATTTTTAAGTCTGACTTAAAAATACATTGACTTTCAATTGACTTTCAACACTTGAAATTTTTTGTAACATAAAATAAGTAATAATTAATAATGTAAGTAATAATTTATTTAGAACAGGTTCAGCTGACAAAAAAATTACAAACAGAAAAACACACAACCTCACTCTAACTCACTGGGTGATCATATGAGCCCTACACTGTGCAGTCAGCAGCATGATATGGAACAGGACAGCATGTGTTTACTGGATATACTCTATGTGACAATGAGTGTGTCGTACCTGTATATGAAAGAGTTAGTTATGAGACCACTGGGTTGTTGTGATAGACTCCTGCGTATTTCAATAACAGCTGCACCTAGAGCAGTGAGCACTGGAGGGTCCTGGGCCAACAGAGCCACTTCAGGGATCCAAACAGACCTCCACCATTTGCACACACATTCACAGGTAGAAGAAAGCAAGAGAAAAGAAAGAAAGCAAGAAATGAAGTAAGAAAGCAAGCAAGAAAGAAAGAAAGATAGAAAAAAGAGAGAAACTTATAAAAACTGGTATTTCTTTGAGATATGTTCTGTTTCTGTGTAGTTTATACATGTAGCATATACCTAAGTGAAGATACCTCCAGCTTTGGTAACAACATTATTAAACAATTATTATTAAACAGTCATTATTATACGAATCAATCATTTTATTTATCATATTCTTGTAGTACTGAAGTGTTTGTGTGTTAGGTGAGCACCTGGCTGACAACCTGTACTTGAATGTGGTATATGGTGTAAGGGCAGTGGTGTTCTGGTCCTGCTGGCTGAATAAAAGGCCACTCAATGCCTGCATTCAGCAGGATGTTATATTCAACAGGTACACCAGAGTTATACAAACCTGCAAGCAAAGAACAGTAGAGGGTCACAATCACCTGCTCTTCCTTGTCACATTCAACAACTGATATCCAAGCCAGCTGGACGATATTTACAAGCTTCTTCAAGCACGTCTGTGCAAACCTAGTTACAAATCACTTACTGATTTAACTTTGTGCTAGCAAAAAAACAAGAACCAATTCAACACAAGCATTTCAGCCTGTCAAAAATCCCATATATGAAGTGCCATGTGTGCGTGATATTTGTTTTGGCAGACACTGTGTTTGACACTCTGGGAAACTTTGCCCTTGATTCAACATCCATGTGGGCAACCAGACGCTTCCCCGATTTGTCCATTCGACTGCTGTCCAAAACACACAGACACGCACTTACGCACGCAGTCTCCTGTAATACATTTGAACTATAGGATGGAGAGTCCTGGCATCCATGCTTTGTTAATATTCCCATCACTAGCTCCTTTCATAATTTACGGCAACTGGAGGCTGATAGGTTATTCAACATTTATGAGACCCGAGATCTATTCAGAACGGGCTGATTATCTTTACAAATGAAAAAGTTAAATTATTCAACTTCTTTCATTGCTGTCTCCCCAAGCAGATGTAGCCTTTTGCCTGAGATACAAAAACCTGCTAGAATTAGATGATGCTTTGATCAAAGCTTCATGCCTACGAAGTTCAATCGCACAGGTCCGTAAGTTCTATTATTTACAACTAATCACTGACTGAGCTTTTGCACTTTCGACTTGAACAAGAGACTAATAAGAAATAATGGCACAAAGGAAAGGAAAAGAAACATGCTATCAGATCTGATTTATCAAGCACAGATGCAGCTTAAAAACGCTGCCCATTTCTCGCATTCAGACTTAACCAAGCGTGAGATATTGTAGTTTGAAGCCATAGATTTTTCGCTCTCCTCTCTCAGAATGTAAAGTCAATAAGAGATACATCCTATGTAAATGTTTTCTGTGGGCATCAGGCCTGTTTAAGGGCTCTTATGGGGCAATTGAGGTTGTTTAAGAGGACCCTCTTGCTGGAGAGATCCGTAATGGGGCAATAATAGCAAAAGATGGAACATCTAAGGCAGACAATCAGGACCGCTTGAATGTGGCCTATGAAATTCACTCTTGAGTGTGTGAATATGCACCCACAAACACACACACTCTTAAATACCCACTCGCAACAAAGGAAAACAAATATGTGCATGCAGATCTGAGAAAATAGGCTCTGGGCACAAAATCAGGTGGGTGCATTCCACAGATTTGACATGCTAGGGATCTCGCATACAAGTACGTGTGGTGGTACCACAGTTGGTGCGAGCATGCACAAAAACAGTCTGGGTGGCTGGGAAGGAGTCTATGAACTAATGTGAGTCCACACCACAGTCACAGTGCAGAAAAAGAGAGAGCCTATATTTTCTCGCCATGTTGGGAATGCTTGTCCCACATGCACAGCTAGCTGTGCAGACAAGTCCAAGCTGCAGTTTCAGAGTGCAAACACAGTGATTGGTTGATCTAAGGAAGCTTGTGGGCTGCAGTCTATAATAGAAATGATGGGAGACATCCTCAGCCAGAACCCCAGTCATCCACTAGTAATAAATAAATAAATAAGGAACCACTACAAATATAGTTTGTAAAATATTGTTCACATACATTATGTGTGGTACACCTGGATAACCTGATTGGACTAAAAAAAATTGTGAAGACCATCCTCTCAGGGGGTGGAGCTTGCTTAAATTTGTGGATGCGAGTATCCACTATACAGTCTCCACTTGATATCAATTTTTTGGGCGTTTAGGACACACAATAAGGTAACCACACATAGGAGGGCAGGCCAGTCAATGTGGGTAAATTAATAAAAAAATACGTTTTTACATGTTTTTACGCATCTGACTGGGTTCAGGAACCTGCATCATTCAATACCTGAACTTTCCCTCAATTCCACAGCAACAGCAGGAGAACGAGAGAATGAATGGGACGAGATTGGACAGTGATGGGAGAGCAGACGCAGGTGAAGGGCAAACACATCTCAAACAACTCTGCCCTAAATCACACTAGAGGTAGGAAACGCTGTCACTTAGGTTTGAATGCTAATTGATTGGTGGGAGCCATCTACGTCCAGCCCGCACTGATGCATGTACACCACGACCATGTAGGGCTTCTGGTAAATTACACACAACGCTACTCGTAAATCCCTGCCCGCGTGTCGTCGCTCTCCCAGGCCTGAGCTGGGATAAATCAGCCTTGCATGAGCACTAAATAGAAAGCCTGCATAGTGCATTAGGTTGTAAACATTACCTGGGGGTGACCAGGCAACAAACATGGAGCAGAGGCCGTGAAACTGACATTATATGGTGGAGGAATCCTTCCTAGTGTGGCGGGTACATGGGTATGGGTATGGGTACATACCTGCGGAACAAAGACAGATAGTAGATAAATAAGTAAATTGCCAAACTAAATTATGCTATTAGCTTAAATGTCTCCTGTCACAGAAGTTAAATTTACCCCAGTTTTAGCAATTCTCCATTTCAGGTGAGAGTCAATGCTGCGTTTAATTATTCATCATCCGCGAGAGAGGCAAGCCCATTGATTCTGCCATTAAGACATGTCTTTCACAGCGAGCACAGTTTGGTTTAAGGATGTGCGCCTTTCATCAAAGTGCTCAGAACAGAGGCAGGAATGTTGGTGACAAACCAAATGTTGTTATTTAAAAGAACAAATGCAAGACAAAAATACGAACCTCTCTGTGCTAATTCAGAATTATGTTGTGTCAAGTTATTGATACATGATGAGAGTTTTTGTTGTTTAGTTCTTTAAAAATTTATCTGTTTTGTAATGTAGGGTTTTTATGTAATTTTGTATTTATATAAATTGGTCAGTTTTGTGGGGTATTTTATGTAATTTTTTTATGTATAATCTATGTTGGGGAAGTTATTTGTATTGTAGCTTGATCATTTAAAGCAGCTGAATGAAAAATTGACTAGAATAAACCAGACGTTCCAAGAGGAAGTGAGAGACCAGTTTAAAGAGAGAATTTGATTATCTTCTTGCAATAATCAGCATTTAATAACATTGAACTCATTTTATTATGTAATAAGTAAGAGGCCACAGAGAGATGTGAGAGAAATTAAACTACCACAGCTAAGAAATTGTTTAATACAAATATAATTGAGTTGGGAATGCAGTGACTGACCAATCACAATCAAGTATTTCAGACAGTCCTGTAGTAATGTTATATAACATTTATCAGCTGTTGTGTGGCATACATTGTGGCTTTTTTGTATTTTGGATATCAATGGAGACATTACAAGCAAATGCTCAATGGGCTAAGCCTTTTAACTTCACTCTTACATTAAACTTGATTCATTGGAAAAGTCTCTACTGGATCAATATTGTGTGATACTATGTAACAGATGACACTGTTAATGCAATGCTGATCAGCCTCTTCATTGTGATCTCTGAAAGCCCTGACACATGCTCGGAACAGACATGCATATGAATAGAAAGAAAACCGTGCGAGCGCACGTGTGCCCGCATGTATTAGCGCTTGATGTGGGTTATAAAAACACTCAGCGGGAAGCTTTTTCTAACATACATGACTTCACAAGATAGATCTGCCTTTTAAACAGAGATGGGTGTCAGTGCAAAGGTCTGAATTAGCAATGCATGTGGGTCATGTTCAACATTAAAGGCTTTTAATTTGCTATAAACTCCATAGCCAGCCATTAATACCTCTACATTAACTATTGTTCCAACACTGTCCCTTTAAAAGAGTCACATCAGTCATTATACACGGTGCTCATCACGTGTAATGAAAGCATTAGAGGGATATTTATCAGAGAACACATTTAACACGCACATGCAAGACATCAGCTGCATAGAAACAGTTGCCCGGTGCCTCTGTGTGTATACGTTGCATACTTTAAGTCGAATAAACACAGCGTGTTGCATCAAAGGTCGCTGTGAGCGGCTAACCTGTTTCCGCGGAGGGAGAAAGGTTAATATTTCACTCGTCAGAGAGACTTTCTACAATGGTAAGGTAAGTGACAGCTAATCAACATTGTCATAAATAATCAATGAGCGGGAAGGCTGGCAGTACACCCCCAGCCCACCCTTAACCATTTCCACACATCAGACTACAGTCTCTCTGGGTAATGAAGCACTCATCTGCCTTTGTAACGCTCCTTATGGAGCTTAATTGGAAGGAGAGAGGAAAAGGGAGAACCACAGGAGAAGGAAATTCCTTCTGGCAGGTCATGTGACATTATGGCAAATTAAACACCATGGCTATCCCATGCATGCTGCGTATGAAGCTATAGTATATAAACAAAATCATGGTGAGAGGATAAGAGGGAGGTCATGTGACCAAATGACCTGTCCAAACAGTCCAATGAGAGGACACGCTGTTTTGACTGTTCAGATCAGTATGGAAGTTATGGATTTGCATATTGAAAAAGGTTAAAAACATTCTTCCACCTCTCTCTTTATATATCTATGAATCACTGATTGTAAAATAATGAAACAAACAGATTTATCCTGTATCTTAAGCAGCTTATGAGACTGAACCATTCCAAATATTTACACAACATATTGCACAAACTAACCAATTATTTAGCACACAGTGAGCTGGTGTGCATTTTTGGATTACAGCACGGCAACAAATTTCCTTCACGCTAAAACTGGATATATTTATGAATCGCAATACTGAAAAACTGAATTTTTATGGCAATAAAATTATATTCTCATATTTACATATCTCTCATTTTTTATGTAGATTGTTTTCTGTCCAATAATAAACTTGTGGATGAGTGGGGAGTTATCTGATAGATTTTTATGCTGACAGCTTTCTTGGCTTTAGCTGTTACACAGCTTGCACAGTTAAACCAACATATAAACATATAAACCAACTTTATTTCCACTATTTAAATGGACAGCTTCAGCCATTGTGTTCAACCATCTTGTGCTGTTGTTCAGATATGAACAA
The DNA here is from genome assembly GCA_036877525.1 of Chromobotia macracanthus. NCBI lineage: Eukaryota > Metazoa > Chordata > Actinopteri > Cypriniformes > Botiidae > Chromobotia > Chromobotia macracanthus. Next base: position 1,281,870 of record JAZGTH010000060.1, on the reverse strand, counting down.
TCCTGAGCCACAGAGTCGATCAATGTGACTCTCCGAGCCAATGCTGCTGCTCACTGCCTGGCCTCCTCTTAAAAAACTTTTAATGATTTGGTAACCCTGGATTCTTTAAGACACACATAGGATTAGCAGCCAATAGTGAGAGTGGCTTCACTTGTATATGCCTTGGTACTGCCCACACGTCTGGAGCCATCAGAGAGCTTGACAGAATGCCAGGATCAAGCAGTTGAAATGTATAGTTGTTCTGTTAATACATACAGAAAGAGTGTTACGATAAACTCTTTAAAGAGTGTACACAGGCTGTAATAATAAAATTAAATACAAAGAATACAGATGTGTGTGTGTAAATTAGATACAGACAGATCATACAAGATCTGTCACATCATGCAGATCACACAGAACATACAAGTAAAATATATACATACACATATATATTTGTGTGGGGAAGTGTGTGTGAGCATCAGTGTGTCCATGTGTGTGTTTGTGCATGTGAGTGCATTAACCTGCTGGTGCATCCTCCAGCATATGACCCATAGATGGCTGACTTGCTCTGCAGCCAGCTGCAGTACATGCAACCAGAATAAAGCTGTAGCTGTTGAGAGGCTACATACCTGCAAAAACAACAGACAAACCCTGTCTTAAACCTGCATACTACATCATACACTCACCTACTCACTCATATTCATGGACACAACAAACTGCAATGTTAAAAATATGTAATGCAGATGATTTAAACAAAAACTTTTAGCAATGTATCCTGCATGACACTAATAAAAATTCTAAATGTCTCAGACTTTTAATGTATCTTATTATGAACTATGGTATAATCAATAACAATTCATTTATAAATAAAAAAAACACAAACATAAAGCACTTACACAAACTGTTATTTTTCAAGTTAAAATAAACTACATAACTGTGTACTAAAATAACTACAAAGTAATAAAACTAGTAGTTAAAAATTGTAAATTATTCACAATTTATTTATTCACAACACATCTCTTTAAACATCAAAACAGGTTTCTATTATTTAATGATGAAAAAACAAGGTAAATACAAAAAAGAATTTAGTGTCTAACACAATACCAGTTAAATAAAGATGCAGCAGTCAGCTCTAAATCTGGTTCTAATCCTGAAGCACTTTACATCTTACTCTAGGCCTGAATTCTGCCCACCCCATAAAGCTGTGCCTGTGTCAATCGAGCATTGGTGCACAGTGCTAGCCTGTTTAGTATGCCCGTCGGCCTTTCTCATTTAACCCAAACACAGATCAATGTTTTCAGAACGTTGAGCTGTGTTTGGGTTAAGTAAAGAATTCTGTTGAGCATACTAAATTCAGGGGACAGCTGCTGAATACTGCCTTTAAGGCTTAACTTCACAAATCTGCATGCAAAACATGTCCAGGTGTGAATTCTAGAAGGGTTAGGTTATTATAGTGTTGAGGGATAAGTTATTAGCATTAAGCTTTGAGGGGGGCTAAGTCATTTGCATGGTGTAAATCCAACTTTATTTAGAGATCAGTCTACTCGGGGGAAACTAATAGTAAGATTAAATTATCAAGATGATTAGTTAAACCTAACCTAAAGGAGGTTAGATTTAGAAATATTAGTCAAACCCTTTCAACAATTAAATGTAGGAAATAAGATATAAAAAGTCATGTAAAAATATTACAGATAATTGAATAATTTAATAAGAAGTCTACATGGGGTTTTATTGTATTTTTACGATCTCAGACATGGATTTGGCTTCTTATGAAAAGCATAAAATTGCAATTAATACATATGTATATTATCCAGATAATAAACAAAAAAGTATTCTATTCACAACGTCACCCTTAGAAGTAACAATCGCTTTTATACTTTTCAATGTTTTGATTTACATTCTCATACAAACTCAAGGGGGCACTCTTAGCTTGTTAAAGACATATGCACCTTTAATCAAAATGGCAAATAAATAAATAAACAGGGGTGCAAAAAAAAATAATTTAAGGTAACCCTTTCAAGCACACACCGGCCCATTTGTAGCGCACAGCTAACACAAAGCTAAACAATGCGGTAACTGTCATCCAAATTGCTCTGTACAGCACAGCGAGGAAGTGTGAGGTAATAAATGATATAAAAAGATCTTTTATCGACAAGCTGCCATTTATTGTTTGCATTAGAGAATATGAGGAGATGATGGCCGATATGTGTTATCTCTGAATGAGGTGGCTTGATGAGAAAAGGTCTCTGCAATGCTTCCTTGCTTTACCTGTCACATTGATAAAACCTCTAAATAATTAAGTGCCCACTTCCTGTCTACAATTACTTAATGTTTTTTCTGTCTGGAGAGGATTATGAAGTGATCTGTGGGCTCCACGTGTCGGCCAAACTCTGAGACTACCCATGATGCCTTTTATAGGATCAGTTTCCCCACTGCTCACGCATAATTTAGGAGGCAGAAGTTCTTCTCCTCTATCAGGCTTCTGTGAACTATGATAGAGCAGCTACACATGGGAGTCAGATCAGCCCAGGTGAAGGAACTCTGGAAGACGCTGGTGCTGTCTCTATACTAACAAATGACTTCATACTCTTACATAAGATTTACACTAGGATCAGATATTAGTACTTAAACAACAGTTAGGGCATAAACATTCAGTTTAGAATTGTGTACATCCAAATCTTTGCTGTGAGCTTTTGTCAATATTGTATATTTTAATACTTAAAAGGTTTAAAATCATTTGTTGAAAAGTAGTTAAAAAAAGGTAAAAGGTGTAAGATTCACTTAGTATTTGAGGTATGATAGGGAATATAAATGAACAAGCTTGTACTGTATATTAATAAATCATTCATTTACAAATGTCCAATTAAACGCATGGCTTGCAACATCATTTATATAATTGAGAGCAATAATTCACACAAGTTAATGAAAAGCTATACATATTTTAGATTCTTTGGGGATAAATAAATTAATATATTAATTTAACAGAAGCTAATGTGCAAAAAATAAGACCATATTAACTATATCATATTTAGAGTTACTCACGGGCATACAGTAATTTTCTCTTTTACCTTTGTACAATTACATTAATACAAAAAGCATTATTGTATGTTGGCATTTCTGTTGTTTACAGTTATTTATTTTGTACAATTATATATAATATTTTGTACAAAATTAACAAGAATTTAATTAAACAATACATAGAAAAGAGGCCTACAATTCATGCCTATTTCTGCAACATTCATTCATACAAACAAATAAATAAAATTAATAAATAAATAATTTTCAGATAAATGGGTACAGGCATGTTAGGTCTAGATTTTAAAGCTTATTAAAATAAAATTCATGTGGTTGAATCAAAATATAACAATTATTTTTACTTGTCCTTTTAATTTTAAGGTATTAAAACTATTTTAAAATTAAAAAAATCTCTCTTTTTACTTTGTGCTTTTGTGTTATTCATGATGTGTTAAGTCACAGTTAAAACAGATAATGGTTTAATTATTGATGCCCTTCATTTGGTCTCCGTTCATTACAATAACAAAGGGGACAGGACCTGCCTTTGTCATTAGAAGTGCTGTCATATGAAAGGACCGAATCTCACAGTGTGCGTTTGGACGCACGCACGGCTCCTGCAGTTACAAAGGGGAGCAAAGACACAATCAATCTGAATCAATTTCCAATCCATGCATCACACACACCTTAATTCACGTTAGGCTTCCTTTATTGTACAGATTGCAGTGTAAACTCAATGTAACCAAAATGTAACTTGTAACTAAATGTAACTAAATTTGCATAATGTTTATTGTCCTGTATTATTCATTTTTTCACATATACCAGCTTTTAAAAAATAAAGTTATGGCTATGTTTAATGTGCTGTTTAAAGTGATGGCTTTGTAGTCAGAGAAACAAAGCAGGAAGCTTGAGCCATTTGTGTGTATATGTTTAATCATGTCAAATGAGGGAGGGCAGGAGGTTTGGAGGTTTTAAGGAGCACGAAGGTGCTTCGTTGCAGCAGCCGGTGTGGAGCGCAGATGAAGCTCGGCCGCATAGCAAAAAACACTGGAAGGATTTTCCAGCTCTGTGCAGAGAGACATGAAATTCTCAATGCAGCTTTAGAGGCTCTGCACAAAGGAAACCCACAGCAAAGGCATTTTTGTAACTCCTGCCAGTGCCTGAACGCCATCACCGCTACTGCCCAACCCAGCCAGAGAGTCCACCAGCGCCTGCCATCACCCCCAGCCAAGTCTTAAACACACCACACCGCCAGCCAGCCAAATATGCCATCGGATCTCCTCCCTCTCCGCTTGCCCCGGGATCCGACACTAGCTGATTGGTCTGGTGTGTGCCGTTGCTGCCAACTTCAGGGCCTTCAGAGGAACGCAGAGAACTCTAAAAGCCCCTTACCATCACTGCTAGCTGAAATATCTTTGGCTGACTGTGAGTTGCTGAGGAGATCCAGCCATTCAGAAGTCTCCAGTGATGTTAAGCTTATTTACAAAGATGTGGCGCTTCCTGGTTCTCCCTCTGGAGTACACAGACAGACATCCTGTAGCTGAGTGCTGCTGACATCGGGGAGGGAGGTCCAAGCAGACCTCTGTCTCTGTCTCATGTTTAAAGAAGACAAGTAAGGATTCAGAAGGAGATTCTTCACAAAGAACAGCAGCAGAGAGACTGTGTACACAGGAAACCTGCTGTTTAAACATTGCTTGCTTTCAGAGAGACTCTGGGGCTATGAGGTGCTTAGACTATACAGACTGTTTAAGGTCAGAGCAGTCACAAATCATTTTAGCATCACATATAATTCAAACAGCTTTATAAGGGTGTAGAAATGTCACCAATACAGTATGGTGATATTAATCGAAAATATATTAAAATAAATGAGCCTAAATTTGTCCTGGATGTCTGTAAGTGCCAACACAAGATGTGAGGATGTCATTTTTCCTGCTTAGTGTAGAATGTTAGAATTCACAGAGTCGACTACCTCTCAGAGGAGTGGCTCCCTGCATACAATTCATTCAGATTATTCCTGACTGAAAAAAGATCAGATGCTCCCCAAAACTACGTGCTCACCTCAGATTTGATAATCACATTGTCAACAGGCCAGAGTAAGCAACATTCTTTCTTTTCCTCCCTGCAAGAATTATATGTTTCACACACGTCCCCTAGAGAGACACATATGCCACATATGTGCTGTTACAAAAATGACTTCAAAAGAACAAAATACAGATTGTAAAATTCTTACAAGTAAGGGTAACAAATAATATTTCAATGACAAATAATAAATTCAATAACTATATTGTATTATTATGTTGTATTATGTTTACATTTATTTCAACCTAATGATAATAACAATTAATTAATAATTGTCATAATAATGACATTACAATTTCAAAACACGACTACATCTATCAATTAAACATTTATTGATTATTATTAACATTATTAACAATTGTAGAAAATTGTAGAAAATGATCATCAAATATACTGTATTGACTTTTTTATAATAATAATAATCAGGCATGAAAAAGATTAGCAGAGGTTTATGATAAAGAGAAATTAAACACCTGTAATATACAAGCTTCTCAATGGAAAACGGAAATCTTTCTTGGAATGATACTCGTGAGCACTTAATCTAAATCCCTCTCTCTGTGTTTGTTGGCTGTTGTGCAGCTGTTCATTGCCATGTGACGGGTTGCACTGGGTCGGGTGGAGCATAAAGCGGAAGTGGGCCCTGCTCGTACCCTTGCGGTGGTGACGGATGGCTCAGGGCCAAGAACACTGCTCCTCTCCCAGGCAGATAAAAGAAGCTCCACAAATCAGCAGCAGCCTCAGGAGTGATGGGCAGGCTGGCTGCTCATTGCGGGAATCAGGTGTAAATTCAGTCATTAGATGGCTTCCAGAAACAGCATGCATAAATAAAGGCAGGGCATGTGGAGGGGACACAGTGCATCCTCACCTGCAATCGCTTGCTGCTGCTGCCGTCAGGGCCAGCATGGGGCAGCTGCTCTCTGCTGCTTAACTGATCCATCACTCCATCTCTGCACTGTATTTGTCTTTCCTCTCTCTCTCTCATTCAGTAGTCAATACATCTGTTGAAGTCACAGTGTTGTCTGTTGTACAGTACAGTAAACTCAAACTTTACTGTAATTTTTAATTTTACAGTAATTTTTTTAAAAAGGTAAATTGGTTTTACAGTTCATATAGGTTAATAATACATAAATTGTCTGAGTTAATTCATTATGGGTAGCTAACATAAAGTGTCCACAGACTTTATTTTTTAAACATCTAGACTTTAGATTAGATTAAGATTGAGATTTAGATTAAAATGTAAATAAATGTATGGTGGAAAGTTCCTGCACGTTTCTGAACATTGTTTAAATCACCCTTTTCTCTACCCTAGTTCATTTTAAATAGTCATATAAGAATAATGCATATTCCAAGTACTCTCTAAAATTAATTATCAGGCTGCAAGTTATACAGAATATATTTTAAGACTAAAACTTGTAAAGCTGCAGAACATGTCAGCTTCACAAAATTATCCATTTATCTATTAACTATTTATAAGCAATTAAAAGCAAAAGATGTTACTAAAATATGTTACCACAAAACATATTAGGGATCACTTTGCATCAACTACTTAATTTACAATTTTCTGCATGTTTTAATTATTTTGTTTAATTATTATTGTCATAAATAAAACTTTACATTAAATGTTCAAATCTTTTTTCAAAAATCTTTGTACATTAAATGTAAAGTGACTATATAAAAAGAACATTATCAAAAGAAAACTGACAGTTAAAAAGAAATTCAGCACTGCTAAATGCACCTTTTTATGTTATGTCAAAAAATAAGCACATTACGCAATACCTGTGATATTGTAAACCATCTTTCCCTGTGTATGTGTGGATGACTTTAATGCCGTTCTGATTGATCTGGCATTTCCGGATGATACTGTTTTTTACCGATTTGGCCAGTGCAGCCCAGCTGATCCTCAGGGCTCCGGGCCCCAGTGCACTCAGCACTGGAGCACCGATCCCCTCTGGCTCCCTCTGGACAGTCACTGCCACAACCTGCACACAAACCAAAAAGAATTACAGAGCAATTTGCCCTAATGGAGGCTTGGATATCCTGCTCTAATAGAATGTCACTAGTGCTTTCAACTCTTGTCTTTATGAGTGGCAGACTATTAGGAAAGGGCCGTGAGAGGTGGTTAAGGTGTTTTTTCGGTTATGTGTAGGCTGGCCCGGCACTGGCCTGATGTGCTTGTGAGTCTGCAGAGTGTCCACAAAGATTAAATCAGGTTCCTCATTCCCACGACAGAGCCGGCTGAGCAGGGTCCCGCTAAGCGACAACAGGGTGCCCCGTGGTAATTGCTTCCCTTGTATTGGGTTGGACAATAATTGCAACTGTTTGGGCAATGCTTGCAGGTGTACAACTTAATCCTGCTCCACTTAAAAATGATCGTGCCAGGTGAAGAAGAAAGAAGCAGTGGATAATTGGTCACCAACTGGTGTGCTGGGCGAGACCCGGGAGCCGTGTGGAAAGAAAAACGGACCTAACACTAATCTGAGAGGTTCTTTTTACTTTGTCTCCAGCATTATGGCTGACACACTAGCAGATTTGTGTGGTTATTGATAATCTGATTCTAAATTAGACATAAAAAGAGAAGGTGGACAGGTTAATTTACTCTTTCATCAGCTTAGCCACCGGCATCTATTACAATGAGACAACAATTATGGCAGGAAGTCAGCTGTGGTTCTGGTTCCATTAGCTTGCTATTAGAGATATCCTGTTTACTCAGCACTAACAGCATAACATAAGAATGAAAGGCCTTACAGGTGTTTTGTAGCTCTGCAGTACAATGCTTGTAAATACTTACAGGAAACCCTATTACAAGAATAAAAGGCAAAAGGAAAATATTGATAATATATTGTTGGTTATATGGGTTTAAAATTGTCCCACATAACATTTTGCAAATCAATACGCAAAGTTAACACCCAAAAACGTCATCCATCCACACCCACAGGTGTCAGTACAGTTAGATTATTGAATCAGCTAAAGACGAAACAGTCAGCAAAATGGTAAATTATGAACTTGAATGTATTCAGATGTTTTATGTTCAAATACGTTCTCGTATTAACGTTTAATGTGCAGAGACCATTTAAATAAGCTAGTGTGTGGTAATTTCCCCCAACACTGTAAACACTGTGCACAATAACAGCATGACATGGCAACATTAGCTCAGGGCTATCTGTTTCTCCACCAATGGTTAACAGGAGGAGTGTTTAAAAACAATTATTTTGTTGTTTGGTGACACTATTGGTACACACATTTATCCTTATAGTTGTAAACTGGTTAAATTAATAGGATTATGTAGTAGAATCTCTATCAACAATTCAAAGCATTAAGAACAGTCAAACAGTACAGCTCTGAGCTGGTACACATACTCCTGAAAAGGTCAGTACTACAGTAACGTCCATCACGCAGGATCACAGTGATTCTCACCTATCATGACACATACAAACAGACAAAAAAAATTAAAGCAATTCAATCTCAGTACAGAGAAACTGCTGGACTAATTTTTAAAATCACAACAGATTGGTTTGATTAGTGCCTAGAAGGCCTAATGAGCAATCAGCATATTCCTTTACATATTAAGTGGCACAGAAGTTTACTTAAACAAAGTTTGTTATTCTCATTTAGTGTGTATGTGCATGTGAATTTCTTCATAAATTATTCTGCCGAGCTATGCAGATTACACTTAATAACAGTCAGGTCTTCACAGTAGCAATGATAAAACAATCAGCTAGTTTAACTCAGAGTCATATCATTACACCCTGGAGTAAAAACCTGCCTTCCAGTTTGTTTGGGGGAAATGTGACAAAATCTTCTGAGAGTCGCAGCTGCAGGCGTGGATTACCTGCACTGATTCACTCTGTGACTAAATCATTTACATAACCAAACCTTCTACTGAATAAACATACAACAATATTACCATGACAGCGAGAAACTGCATCGCTAACTGTGGCATCTGGCAAAAATGATGTACTCTGATTTAATTTTTAAGGGGGGAATAAAGAACTTTCCAAAGTTTTTTCATTTAAAAAGTTCATTACTGTGGAGAGAGGAAACAGAAGCACAGTGTCGTCTATTAGAGACAGTTACCACTGGGTCTCTTTGGGGCTGACCATTCAAGATGGATGATGTCATTGCGACATGGTTCCAATGAGGAGGAGCCACACCAGGGCGTATCTTCCTCAGTAGTGACCCAGGGGGCGAGTTCAATAGTTCAATATCTGAAATAAGAAATGATACATGACCAAAAATAAAATGAAAAATTAGAATGAAATGTAGACTGTAGAATGAAATTACACTATATGTCAGGACTCCCTCAGAATTCCCCTGAAAGTTCTGACGCTCCAGAAGAGCTTTGAAATTGACTTCACTTTAAAACAACACTTAAGCATTTTATAAAGTAGCTAAAGACCATGCATTTACTGTATTGCTCTTCGCTTACAGAAAATCGGTAAACGTATGTGTGTGGAGTCGTGTGTAAATCTTCAAGATGGGTTTCGTCAGACTGGTGGAGGCACTACAACTGACCAGATGACAAAAACCCTCCTACCAGAACTTAGTAAAGCTACAGTCTCACAACCTAATGTACAAATTTAAACAGGTATCAATGTACTTTGTAAATGTACACCAACTTTACAAAAATGTCTCAAGGGTGTTTGCAATACAAAAGTCAAGAGGAAGGCTGGCGAAGCAGCATTTGTGCAGCATTTGTCCGAGAGCACTTGGAGTGTCATCTTTCTCCAGGGTGCAGGTATGGGGGTGTGAGAAACATCTGGAAGAGTGCAGGGCCATGGCAGGTTTATACGCGTCTACCCAGATGGTGGCACAGCTCTGAGTAGAATCACTCTCCTCATGCCAGCCAGACCCCCCTCAACTCCAGCATTAGTCTTGATTAAACAGACACAACTAACCAAATAAATAACACTTCGGGTGAGGTTGAGCCAGTACGACAGGTCGGAGCTCCCCTTTAAAAGATAAATAAGGGTGTGAGTCAAGGGATTATTCTAAACGCCAGTCTTAAAAGTTTTAATGATGAGTTTGAGAATGACGAGAGTTATGACTCGTGACAATTAATACACAGGAAAGCATCTGTTGTAGTGAAAACAGAAAATGTGGTGATGTTTACAATGTGAGGAACATTTCTGACAATACTGACAATATGGAGATCCTAACAAAACTATTTAAGGTAAACTACCCATATACCATTTTTGGCAGATGAATAGCTGTTCTATAGACAGTCAGATAAATACAGGGAAACATGAAGAGGCATACACACATTTTGAAATACAGATTTATAATTTATAACCTATACATGTACAAAACTATATTCTATGTATAAACATTATTTAATTAAATTAAAAATATATATTCTTTTACTGCAATATTTACAAATAAATAAAAGTGTGTGCTGTTGGTCTGTGTACCTTTGAAACTATCTGTTGGCCATACCACTGTACACTGTACAACTACTGTGGGCATCAGCAGCTAATGCTAATGTAGGAGTGGAGATGCCGCCTTGCCTGGTACCCACATACAAATGGACAGTGCAGGGCTTAAACCACATGAACCACAATACACAGACACAGCGGCCGACACAGGGAACACTGTACTGGGGTGACGATTCTCCTGAACGACACATAAACACACGAGCAGACACTCTCATTTGTGACAAGACAGTCATCAGAAAACTGTTGTGTGTCAAACTACCCCAGTCAGCGGGTGTGTGTGGTCCTTCATCACAATAAATAGCATGGATGCCATTTAATGACATAATTACAAATTAATGACTGCCATCCCAGTTTTCTTTTCTTGGTCTCTTTCTTTTCTTCATGAGCTCAAGCTGAGCGCAAGATGAGCCTGTGTTACAGCGAGCAAATCTGATTAATGAAGTGTGACTGTGAGTGTCTGCGTCCTGAGGAGAGGATCAGATACATCATGCCTCTGTGCCTCATATTTCTAAACACCTATTTACACCATGGCAGCTTGTGTTTTCAAACTCAGCTACTTTATTTAAACACTCCTGATGCATAACTGTCCCTAAATCTGATAGTTTATCAGATTTAGATAGACAATAAATATAAATATATTTACAAAAGACAGAACCATTTGCTTACAGTAATTGTGTTAAAATGTCCCTAAATTTTGCACCCAGAAAAGGTTTTTATGCAAAATTTGCACCTGACATTGTTCTTTCACTATTATGTTGATTTGTGCGGATTATTTTATAAATACATTTAATAACATTAAGAATTTTAATATTACACACTCAAACCATTTCCATAAGGGTTTTCTGCACAACCTACACTGCACTGGTACAAACATAAAGAGGACTAAAAAAGAATGTGATTATATTTGTCCAATCTACAAATACCTTTGTTAGGACTTTTATAGTTATAAAACTTCATTTTGTCTTATAACATTACATATTCCACATTTCACCAGTTCGTGTTCGTGATTTTGCATAGTGTGTGTAAGTTGGTACAAAAATGTTTGCACAGCTTTTAATACATAAATTTGTGAGTACTGACATTAGCGAATAAGACCCAGTCTTTCCAAAATCTGTTTTGAAAAATACTTGTAAAGCACTTTCTTAATCAGAGTTTGAAACTGGTGTGGCAGTACAGAACCTCTTGGGGCCCAAATTGTCCACTAAAGCTCAAGAACTATTGCTGGACTAAGGCAGAGTGAATTTGTCACTCTGAGTGAAACTGTTAATTACTGGTATGAGGATTCTGGCTGGGGCTCTGTCAGCACACACAGATGTGAGCGGATTGAAAGGCACTCCATTACAGCACTCATCCTCCTGATCAATCACCTCTGACCAGTAGCACTTCAGTGACACCGTCCGGTTCTCCAGCACATGGACTTTAGACTGCCCGTCGGGTCCCGTGCTGCACCAGGAAGTGGACATATTGATGTAGTGCTCTCCACAGCAGGTAAATCCTACACAACACACACATGCATGATGTTGATGCAAGTGGCGGTTCAACAGGCAAGAGACCCTTTTAATGAAAGCTGGGAAATAATCATGCTATTTTAACATATGCTGAGATATATTGATCTTCAGTTTCAGTTACAGAAGTTACAAAAGGAGCATTTCTTGCATGACACTTTAGACTGAGTGAAAGACTATATCTTTACTCAGAACTTTATTGCTGCTTTGTGCTTAGCTATATTATGAATTATGGTATAAATGCAACTGGGAAACAACCTGTGTTAATGCAGTTTTTAAAATGTTAATTTGCTTAAGACATCTGACCATGACTAAGTCAGCACATTTCCTGAGAACTAAAGATGTAACCACATATTCTTAATTTAGGATGGGGGTGTGGCAAAATTAATAATTTAAGAATTAACAATTGACCAACAAATGGTTATAGATCATTGGGCATTTCAGCATGCACAGCTGACATGTAAAAAATGCAGACGGCCGTGCTGAGTGAGGAATCAGCTTCACCTGGCGATGCAGCCGCTGTCTCCTCCCATCAGCCATCAGTGCTCAGCACCCACATCTGCATCCTCTACTATTACCTCTAAAAGCATCACCACGTTCTTAAAGGCCTGACTCAACACACACTCAGTGGCCCTGCACACACAGCTGTTAAGAGGGGGTGAAAAATGCCTTAAGCATTTACACTGACAGCCTTTGACGGATCACACAAACCCCATGGTTCATGTTGCGTCACGTGCATTGAGAGAGAAGTTTACTTTTGTATTTAATCCATATTGTATCACTTCGAGAAGTAACAAAGTGGGCTAAACTGTTTTAATGCTTATTTGTGTTCATTCCATTGCTGAAATATGGATGATTAGTTTTAGGGGTCCTGGTAAAATGACAAGAAAGAAGAAAAGCAGTTTAATACTCCTCTAACAGAAAGTGACTCCTGGTTTATTTCCTTGGGTAAACTATCACTACTATAATTACCATCAACTCCAGTATGATAAATTGCTAATTGTTTAATACCCTAATCAGCGTTCATTCTTTGCACAGATAAACTGTGACAGCGCCATTAATTTAAATAGTAATTTCACTTAACGGCCAAAACGGCGCAGCAGATTTTTATGCAACGTTTTCTAGGGGCTGCATCCATCACAGCTCTGCAGTGACATAAAGACGTCTGACGTTCTCTAACTCACTTAGGGACAGCAGATGTTGCAGCACTGTGTTCGGTGGCAATTCCCAGGGTGCATTACTTCAGCTCCAATGACTTCCAAATAAACAGCGCAACAATTTTTCCAAAATAGCTCTGCCATCCCGTCCCATCCCCATTCCTGCTCTGCTGCATTTATCATGATATTTTATTTAAATGGGTGCGAACTTTGACACCCTGACCCCTGGCCTGGAAATGTATCTCTGTCAGTTCTCCACACTTGACCTTGTGCTGTCAGCTAAAACAATTTATTTTCCTTCATCTCCATCTTTTTGCTGCAGAGCAAAATCGCCAGTGCGCCCTTTTAGTTTACTCTGTTTTTTCAAGCGCCACAAAATGATTTAGCTAATCTTCAGATTTATGATGGATTTGCATACATTCATTAGAGCGCTAGTGAACACAGACGAGCATAAGGTGCTTAGACTTTGTGAATTAAGGTTCATTCACTTAATGATAAGTAAATATTTAGTATACCATGAGCAACTGATAAGCGTGTGCCGTTGCTTACGGATACTAAAACAGAAACTTTAAACAAACAAAAGCACTTTTTAAAACAATAATTGCTGAATATGTTAGTGCACACAGACAGACTCGCTTTTCAAAGTCACGTTCAGAGAGCAAAGACACTTTGTAACCACAGAAAAAGGAAAATCTGACCAAAATATCTGGTTTAAAAAACATCGCCCCCTAGCTGTTTTATTAATTTATTTATTCCAGGTGTTCCTGAGGGAGAAGTGAAAGGGCAGAACATTAAACTGACTTTCTTCCCTGGCCTGTGTCTTCTGTAATGTGTTTCATCCATTGGCTGCTGTTGCATGTGACAGAAAGTGCTTGTGTAGCAGTAATGTTTTCACTGCTCTTTGGGGATTCTGAAAGGAACAATGAAAGGGGCAGATGTAGGTTTGAACATAAAACTTTAAATGCACAAGCCTGAAAACAAAACAAATGCCACTGTTGAATGCCATTTAGTTAGAGGAGGTTTCAAAATCAAGGAATTGATTGACAGCCCTAAAATAGACATCTTATTATTCCAAAACATAAGAAATCAACCTAACAGTACTCAAACCACTTCAGTGACATGAATCTACTGTTAAAAGCATGCAGACTCTGTTTTAAAGCTTTGATGAGTCTAATAAGCTCTTGTAGACTACTTCAGTGCCTCTGATCAGTGGGTGAGCCATACACAATGCATTCACTGCTGAAGGATATTAGCAATAATTATGAATGGTTATTAAGGTAACATAGATGATAATACATTAACTAAACTGAAAGATAAAGTCCTTTATCTGTACAGTCTGCAATCTGTCTCAGCCCCCCAAAAAAATCCATCCCTTTGTATTCCAAATGATTCCCTCTCTGGCATTTGTGTCTCGTCATTTGTGAGACAGTTTTGGCGGAACAATACGAGGACATGTGAGGCTGATGAAGAGCCTGTGCAGTAACAAATACAACGACTCATCTCTGACACTGATGCATTCAGTTGCTGGGATCATTTCCACTAGTAAATGGTCATTGCGTCCTTGAGAGCATATTTAATTATTGCACTTTTTTTTGACATTGTCACAGTCATTTCCACACCCACTCCTATGAGTTATCTCTCTCTCTCTGTCTCTCTCACACACACACAAAGCTTTTTACACTTAAATGGTGTAAAATATTCAGATTTAACCTTGGCGGTGATACAGGCACTGTGCTTTTAAGGAGATCTCTGTACATAAGCAGATATTAACTGAACTCTCGGCAGGACTCTGAGCCTCCAAATGCAAAGAAGACAGTGTAATCCACATCTAAACTTAAAACAGGATAGCGGGACATTCACAGTAATACCCTGTATTACTCAAGGCTGTTGTTTAAACTGTTTGTCAGGGCGCTCCTAACCTTTCATGTCTCAGATAGAAACATTTTAAAAAGTTCATAATCAGTGTTAAACTAGATTTTTACAGTTTTTTTTATACATAAATATTGAGATATATAGAATATTGTTAAACAGGTGAAAAATGTTAAATATAGTTTATTTAGCTAAAGTATATTGCACAGTGTATTGAACTTAAATCTGTTCACCGCTTACAGTGAACAAAAGCAAAAATAGCTACATGTTTACCAAATATGGGTTCCGTGTATAAGTTTTATAATTTTTTAGATTGATTTATTTTTATAGGTTATAAGAATTGTTTAGATAATGCAAAAATATGATTTTAGGTTTATTTCGTAAGTGGAAAGACAGATTTCCAGGTGTTAGAAAGATTCAGCATAATCACACATCAATAGAGCCTGCTGTATATGTATATGTATATGTAAAAAAAATAAGCCTAGGTAGGCAGTCACATGATTTTTGTCATTCTGGTTCTGTTTGATTCTCATGGCTGCTTAACGCATTATAGCTCAGCATCATAAATAATTCTGTAACATCTAATCTAAGTTGTGAAACGTATGTGTTTGATATTACAAAATAACATATTCTGAGAAAAATAAATCCAAAGTGTGTATTGTCAAATTCTGTAGTCATCCATCAAATACAGAAACACTACAGATTTTGCAGGCAACATAATGCAGTCCTAAACTGATTTATTATCTGATTATCTCAATATTGATCGATCAATTGTTTCTTATGTGATTTATACACCTCATCCAAAAGGTGACATTGTTAATTTTCCCTTGTAATTTGACTAATGGCAGTCCTTTTGAAACTGGTTAAGGAACTGATTCTCAGGCAGCTTTTTAAACAGCTGATGGCTGTCTTAAACAATTCCATCTTCACTGCGCCCAAACGCTGTGACTCCTGACAGGGTAGAGTGTAATGTGTGACAGATCGTACTTTAGGGACTTGGTAATCACATTTCCATTGGCCATCAGCTGTATCTCAGTGGGACATCCTCAGAAAACTGCTTGTGATTCTATTTCCACAATCTGGAGATTCATGTGAGGCTTAAACACAATGTCACATCATTTTTGCAAGACAGAGTTCAGAAATACAAATAAAGTATTTTTGACTGATGGTCCAATCCAAAGCACATCTGCAGGCCTGCAGGTAAATTTGTAAATAAACTATATTTCTGAATATTATTGTTATTTTTAATATATGAATATATGATATGTGTTTAATTAATAATGCTGTTTCTGCTGTTAATAATTAACCATTCAAGGCAATACGTTTTGGTGGTTGTACTATGTTTATAGGGTTTGCAGTCACTCTAAAGTCAGCCTAAGAGCACATATTTTCTATAGTAAAAATCACTGTAACATTTCAATTTATCGATCTTATTGATTTATTTCAATGTTACTAACCGCAAATCAAAATCAACAATTCCAATTTAACAAATTATGCAAATGCAGAATTAATCACACTAATGAAACATCAATGAGGCTTTTGTCCAAGTTCTCTGTGAGCAGATTTTAGCTCAGGCTCACATTACACCATCTTCAGCCAATAGAAAAGGATATCAGCTCATGATATATGCAGTGATAACTGCCCATTAGCTTATATTTGCAGTAGGAGACGGAACCTTGAGGGAGTCGGGTATCTTTATCAAGGTTAAGTAGCTCATTCAATAATAGAGCGAGCTGACAGAGTCAGGAGTCGACGTGGGGCTCGCGGCGTGAGCCCGCAGCACTGCATACCATCTCTGTGTGGCTACCAGGCAAATGGCCTTTAGTTATCCTAACGGTACTATCCATCATAACATATGCTCTCCCCAGGCTGCTCTTCTTAATGAGCGATGACTTTTTCATGTGCCTTATTTCAGTAAGATGAACCAAAGGAGGAGCCAGAATAGAAACTCACTTAAGGTAATTCAAAGCTAAGAAGAGGACTTTTCAACATTCTGATCTCGAAGGAGAATGAACAGGAAAACGTTACTGCTGGGTTTAAAATAATTCCAGATATGTGGTAAAACTAATGAAGTGATTAAGTTCCCAAAATAGGGGACAGCTTTGAAAAACTGTATATCAAGGATGTGGTGATTAACCAAAGCTTGAAAATGATTATTGGACCAAATCCCAGGACACTACTGAAGCCACAGACAACTTATAGAGTGTGTTTGTATGATAAATACACTGGTGTCACTGACCTCATGGTGGCTATTAGTCCTGTTGCATCCTGGGAGCCTGCTGTGGGCTTGGCACAGCTCTGGTTGGTACTCAGATAGACTCAGCTCCATCATCCAGCCTGACAAAGATGGCTGACACCAGGGCCAGTGCCCATCCAGCCCATCTGTGTCCAGGTGCCCACTTTAGCAGGGCACTGCAGGGGAGCCTGAATGACCCTGAGAGAGTTCAGCTTCTCTGACACTTCACCACAGTGTCATTAGAAAGTCACTATGGAGTGAGGGCTAAACGTAGCCACAATAAAGTGTCAGGACTTTGGTCCATTTAAAGTTTAGTAGAGATGCATTATTTATTAGGCATTAGGTGAGGATCACACAATTAAAGTTATTTTCACACTGGATCTGATTTCTTGGTCTGAACCTGAGTTTAAATAAATGAAAAGGGACCTGAATTCTGAAGTAGAATAACACCAAACTGAACTGAATTACACAGAATTTAAATTAAGATCACACCAAGCCTAACTAAAACTAAATCACGCTAAAACTGAATCAGGACTGCATCAAACTGAACTGAAACTGAATCACACTGAAATTTAATCAGGATTTCACCAAAACTATAGTGTGACAAGTTGTTATGAACTTTTACTGAAATAAGATTGGAAAGTATGTTTCCAAAAAAAGCTCACCTGTTACAGGATTATGTGCTGACCACTCTACTATCCCACAACACATCATCTCTACAGGGACTAGATTTCCTCCATAACACTGGGAGCTGTAGCCATCATAGAGGCATCCCTCACAGCAGATCTGTTCACTCCAGAGAGGACAGGTCTCCCACCACAACACAAGTCCCCAAGTCAGACAAACACACGCTCCATAAGGTCTGGACAGCAGATCTCTTTTACCGAATGGACATACAGAACAACAAACCATTAAATAGTTTGTTGTTCTATATGTCCATTCTGTAAAAGTGCAGGAGGTACATGTTTTGTGTGCTATCCGCACTTTAGTAATAGTCAGAAAGAGACTGTTTTTTTTACAGCTTAAGTGCGGTACAAACCTGGTTGAACAGGTACATGATATCCTACACAACATTGGTGTTGAGCATACACTCCCAGAATCCTTTAAACTGGCACACATCACTTTTCACAACACTGATTGAAATCTTCAGGTTGTGAAGGGTCCCCCAAAACAAATTTCCCATAATAATGACACACATTACATCAGGAATGCAAAAAGACATTGTGTTCCAAAAGTTTAAAACAACTAGTGGAAAATATATCAGTACAATTCAGCATAGCAACAGCAATCTGAGTAGCAAGTTGATTTTTTTGGATAAGCACATTTGGTATGCTCCTCTTTTGCCATAATGGTATTCTGCACGTGAGATGGTATGCATTTCATATGTTTATGCAAAACCATGTTTCAGCATGATTATGTTCTAAAAACACTGTGTGTACTTCAATGGAAGGATTAAAGACCTTTTGTACAAACGTCATTGTCATTTTGTTTTTATGGTGGTGGTTATTTTAAATAATTTAAATTAAAAGTGGTCTCAGTTTTGGTCCTCGCTTTATATGCAATTCAGATACATTTCAACTTATTATCCACAAAAGTTTTCCACTCCTCAAGGCAATTAGGAAGTTAAGAGGTGGCAATGCCTCATCCCCGGGGGCCCACAGACGCTCTTGCAGGCACAGGCAGATATCTAGCCCGTCTCCCTCACTCCATAATGGTGGCTATATTTAGCTGGACTCCGCTGCCTACTCGGGCAAGAAATCAGGGCAGGACAGATTCTCTACAGCGCTGAGAAAATACACTTGTGGCGTCTGAAAATTCTGTGATGCCCTGAGCAACTGACACCAATCCTTACCTTCTGGCCTAGCTTCCAGTAGAAAAATGACGTACAGTAAATACCTCCTCTGCTGTGCCTTTGAGAGGTCTGAACTTCTGACCCTACTCAAACCTGGCTTAAAAACCTTATGAATGCAGTAAATAATTGCCCTCAAAACACAATTGTCGCCTACAACAGCTACATTATAACATATGGGATGTTCAATCTGATCTCAGACCTGCTCTATTCACACTACAGCTCAATGGTGTGACTTGTTGCTGGAGTAAGACTCATTGTGTCTATTATCCTGCTCTGCAGCATAGAGAGCTCTTGCCCTTATGTGAGTTGTGTTCTCTTTGTATGTCTCCAGTGTATTACTGTCTGATTTAAGCTGTTGGAGATGTATGGTTTGTGTTTGCTTGCCAAGTTGGCTGTATTTCAATATCACCAGCATGGCAGCAATTGCAGAAGACAAGTTAATCTGTTTACTGAAAACATTCTCATGAGCTAAACTTCATGGGTAAATACCAGCCACTTCAACAGCTACATCAGGTGTGGTACACAAGCTTAACTATAACAAGAAACCCAAGCAGTATTTACAGAGAAACACTGTGTTTGCTTCTCACTGTGTTTGCTACTCACTGTACTCACTTTTTAACATGGCACTCCTTTAGACTTACTGTTTTTACATTTTATCGCTGTTGTTAAAAAACCTTCCTCTGCAATGACATTTTGTTATGACATCCTAATGCCAACAGAATGTATCTGGACACTTTTAATTCAATTTTAATTAATTAAATGTCATACAAAAGTATAACATTTAATTGTATTAGATTAAACCAAGTGGCATCTGCAAACAAATTATGACGCTATTTCTTTCTTAAAAAGAATCTTATCTCTGTCAATTTTGCTGGTCCTAAGGTTATTTTAGTGGATGAACAATATGAAATCAATTTTACATAGTTGCTCCTAACAGACAAACCACAGGTATAGTCCACTGCACCAACTATGGACATATTCTACTAAATTTAACAACCATAATACTTCAAATACTAATACCAAAATTTAAAACCATTAAAGACAAACTTCCTGTTGTGAAATGTTTCATTAGTGCATATGCAATTGATCTTTAAATTAAATACCACTTGATTTAATGTTTAATTTTCCAAATATTTTTTTGTGACCACTGTGCCTATTATGCAGTATTTGTATATTTATTATATTATATATATATATATATGTAGGCCTTGGTGTGGCTGTGGAAAAGCTATGAAGCTGTTTAAACACTTTAAATCCAGCTTGCAACATTTCCATATTCAGTTCCCAATCTTTCTCTGTCCCATCTAGGAGGATGGAAAAAAAAGAAATATGAATTTCTGTTACTAATGATATACAAACAAATTAAAATTCTGAAATGTTCAAGTATCTGAGTAAGTGACTTCCATTGCAGCCTCACTGGTCTACCACACTGTACACAAACATATCACAGCCATAATCTTTATATACCCCACAGGAACACTGTATTTTGTCATAATCAACTAAGTTTTTATTCTGTCACTGTAAAGGATTAAACTTCACATATAATAGAAAAATGGTGCTAATCACCTCATTATATAGTGCTTCTACAACTTGATATACTAGAGCCAAATAGGTTCTGCTGTGCAATATGAGTTATGACACGTGTCATCTTTTTCAATGTACTTCTGGTATTGATTTTCCTCTCCACTCTTCACACACAGGAGAGCTTTCCACAAAAAAGAGCAAGTTTTGTTGACACAAAACGCAACAAAAATGTATGTAGAGAGATATCATTGAATATTTAAAATGAATCTAACATTCATTAGAAACAAACATTTCATCACTTCATTGAATCTGGTACTTTATGGTGATCATTTAAGTTCATTTTGTTCATTTAAGTTCATTCTAGCACATTCTAGCAAAACTCTGGCGTAAGAAACACAAGCATTTACCAATTACAGGTCGTAGCTGAAAAGAAACAACAGGTCGTAGATGAACAAGAAACCAAAAAGAAACCTTAGAAAGAGAGGAAAAGAATGAACAAAGAAAAAGGAGAAAAAAAATACAAAGCCATTAAAAGAGCTTTACATCTTTCCTAACAGTAGCCATAACCTTGTGCTTTTGTTTTTTACCATCGTTCTCATCCATGCAACACGTGATGATTTCCATCCTGCTCCGTAATTCGCTTCCCAGTGCTTTTTGCACATCCCTTTTGTGTTTCACAAATCTCCTGTCATAAGTGTAAGCTGCGAGGAATGACATAATTATGGTTTGCACAGGTCTCTCCGCTCTCCTCCTGCCCCTCCCTGAGTAGGAAGTTAATTGATAGTGAAGACCTCTGATGACTTAAAGCTGACAGACCTCAGCGTCTGATTAGTAATTCATGAAATGCGACATGAATTTCTCTTTTAAAGCAGACAGGGAAGCGTTTGAAAATCAGTGCATGCCTTTACAACATAAAATATTATTCATGATTACTTTCCTCCTGGAGGGGGTGGGGTATGATGAGGCAGCTTGGCTATAACAAATGCATTAGTATTATATTACAAAGGGTGTTGTTGCTGTCCTCGGTTAATCCCTCATGGAAAGAAATAGGTGGATTTCATATTAGGTGCCAGCAGTGGGTAAGCTATCGGTTGTGACGCTTGTCATATTTCAATCAAAGCTTAAGCCAGCCAGCGAATTCTCCCCCAAACTCCCACACAGCACCGGAGAAAGAATTAATGAATTAGCTATTGATTAAATTCCACTCGGGCAAATCTAGCGTGGCAAATAAATGAACTGTTTGGGGCATGTGCAGGCCACGGCCAGCCATGTCGGGCCAATCGATCAGTAGTTAGTATTCTATTGGAGGAAAGTACAGCAGACTGGTGATATGACAAGAGGGGTCGAGGACAACAGGATAGGAAATGTGCGACATGTGGATTATTATTGTAAACACCGTTCTTTTCTACAGTACAATATTCGGCTCCATGTGTTAGGCTGGTAAATCTGCTGGTAAATAAGTTGTGTTTGTTGGCTATGGTAAAAATTTTGAATATTGTTATTGAATATGATTAGTAATTTTGAACATGTGGTTAAAAATATATGAACTGTTAAACTTTAGTTTAATAAATGTCTCTCAGTAAAGTGCCAGTACAGAAGCTCACATTAATTACAGAGAGAGAAATCTGATGATGGACTTCTATATTTTAAATAAACCAAGCAGGTAAATGAAAAAAAATAAAAAATAAATAAAGAAATAGCTGTTCTATATTAATAATGGACTTACACCTTTAATCAAGACACATCTACTTCAATACTCATATTCATATGAGACTCAAACAGGACTCACCTAGAACTGAGCATTTGAATATGAGCTGTGCTGATGTCGGCAGGTGTGTCCTCCACTGTGGTCACTTGAGTGCTGTTGCTCTTAACACACTTGTGCACAATACACACTTCCACCTGAGCACAGAGGACAGGAGACACAACGCACGTCAAATCGAAAACATACAGCAGGGAACCAAAGTCTGAGACCACTGGTAAATATTGCTTTCGTCATTGTAAATTATATTACCAGCATAACAATTTCAGTAAAAATTTAACTGAAAAATTACCCAGAATATATTATTGTTTTTATATTTGGTATGTTGCCTTTATACCTAAAGAGCATGTACCGGATGATCCATATAATCCCAATATGATTTCAGGATTTTCAAAAAAGCGTGTCTGATTCAAATGGCAGCAAGAAAATTGGACCGTTTGTTAACATGACAAAATGTTTATAGGAAATTTTTAAATATCCCTTAAACATTTTATGCCATTATTTTTAAGTTCTTAAAAATCGGAAACTTCCTAATTATTTCCATGGTTAAACAGGATTTTTAATTTTCCAAGATTGTCAAAACATTCTGCTACTTTTGGACCGCACTTAATATTGTAATTAACACACTTTAAATGAGATACAGAGGGACAGACCTGAATATTGTGGACAGTGAATGGCAGGATTCCCACTACTTCCAGTGAACTGGATTTATTGGGAGTGGAATTGTAGAGATGTCTGTCCAGACAGACAGAGTACTTCGTGATGGCTCTATTAGGAATGAGAGGAGTCACCCAAATCACCCTGACTGCTGCACTGCTGAGGGTCACCACCTCTGGAGAAAAGACCCCCTCAGGTTCTGCAGCTCAGTGTGAAAGCCACAGTAAACCATGAAGCAGAGCTCAGTGGACTGTGGCCTACATACAAACACACATATTGACATAACCCTGGTGCTTTTGAAGAGCTCAGTTCTCAAGAATTGTCGCTTTAACCTCTGCCCTAACACAAAACGACATCATGCTCGAGGAAGATTCCACACTAAGGCTGCGGTGGTTTCCCCATACAGTAATACAATGACAGGCTTTTGTAAGACTATTTACAAAAATGGGACCTAAAGGAAATGTGGAGAGCCTGGTTTAGTCCAGTGGCTGATTGTAAGGGGCAGAGGGGTAAGGAGGTCACACCACTGAGCTTCAGCCACTGTGACAGTCTGTGTTTACAATCTTTGGGTGTTTTTGTTTTCTATTTTGTGAGGCCAAAATCATGCCACTGCTAGCATAAACACTGAACATATTCTACTCTTAATAGCCTCTGAAACAGCTTTGGGCAGCACTTTGTTTTCTGCCATAAAAAGAGAGCATGATAGAGATAGGCAGAGAAAGAGAAACAAACGACAATTTTTTTAAAGCTGATGTAATAAACTAACCTAAAGTGCAGAGACAACTATAAGTAATCCATGTGACTCCCGTAAGAGTGTAAAAACTGCCTCCATGGTGCTTTTAACACTGCACTGTTTGTTTGAAAGACCCAAATTTGGCTCAACACTGATGTTCATTTAGAAGTAGCAAGAACTAGTTAACAGCCAAAATACCCTAGAAACTGCATGACAATGCCCTGACAACCACTCGCACCACTAAACTGGGCAAACACATTTTCCTTGAAAAAATGTACAATTGTTATTTTTAAAATATTCAGTACTGTCAGTGGTGTAACCTTTAATTGATTATTGAACAGAAGTAAATTGCAGTTTGACAATTTTGTTATTCTTAACGACATTTCTATTTATGTTTTATGCAGTTTTTTCTCACTTACTGTGCCAAGTTAAAAGAATAACCACTAATAATAGAGCAATGCACAAGTATATGCTTGATGTGTGTTTCTGAAAGCACTCGTGCATAAATAATGTAATTTTATATATACGTCAGGGAACGCTGACAGAGGTACATCAGGGAGGGCTGGCAGAATGAGAGAAAGCTGAGCGTGACTCACTCGCTGTCTCGCTTGCTTTGGGGGTTCCTGCAGATGGTTTGTGGGCAAATTGAATCAGTCCTGGAGAAGCACATGGGGACTGGAGTGCTTCATCAGGGGCAGAATGGGTTAACTAGTCCAGTCTGGGGGATTCTTTCTACAGCTTGCACCATTTCGTCATCTTTTTTCCATCCCCCTGGCTTCTTGAATGTTCTTCCCTTCCCATGACAAATCACATGCACTCACAAAAGAAGTCTACAGAGTCTATTGTTTTTGCTTGATTTTTTGGGCTCTTTCACAAACAGCTATTGTGACAAATCTGTAAGCATCCTCTGAAAGAATGAGAATGGATGAAAGAACGAAATAATTCAAATCATTGATAACGTTTCTATTTCTGAGGCGAGTGAAGCTAGCTTGGGAAAGAGAGCTGAAAGACATGAGTGTAGTGCTAATGACGGCTGAGAGATCAAATACCTCAGCAGAAGCTTTGAACAAGCCATTGGTTGACATGACAGGCCGGGGAATGTATTGGAAACAGAGCAGGGGTTCTGACACTTGCACTTTCTCTAAAGATATGAGTGGTATTGCTGTTCCTTTGGCTCAAAGCCCCCACAAAAGTTTAGCCTGATCTTCAGGAGACATTTTGCCCCACTGGGTCAGCAAGCAGAGATCTGATTTGAAATCTTTGTCATACATTTAAAGCATATGTACTCTCAGGGCAGATATTACATAAGGCTTAGTTACTGTTAAAGAAATAGTTCACCAAAAAATTAACATCATGTCATCATTTACGCATTCCACTTATGTTGTTCTAACCTGTAAACATTTTGAAAAATGCTCATGTTGCTATTTTCAATAAAACAAAAGCATAATTAATTTACATAGAAAATGAAGCAATTCTAGTGTGTTGTTATAAAATTAAAATATCTATAATCATAATCATGAATTTTTTAATCAAACTCAAAAATAAGTAATAAGACATACTTTGGCGCAACTGATATCAGCAGTCTCTCCTGAAGCATATTATCTTTCCATATAATTTGCGCTGCTGCATTATCAATGCAAGACTTCACACAGATAACCCCATCTACACTGCACTTTTTAATTAGCAGACTCTTAACATATACACTATCATTCAGCAAAATATGATCTCTAAGTTCAGCGGCAGTTTAAATAAGCTGCCCTTTAGGCTGTAAAATAATGAATGACCACTGAAAGCTCTTTGTTAAATGACCTGTAACCTTTATTTAGGACTAAATGATTTTCTAATGCTTTAATGCACTTTTTATTACGCTTGTAGGTAAGACTTGGAAAAGTTGAGGCAAGCTGGTTGCTTCCATCATTACATTACAGACTTCAATAAAACAAAATACAATACAGCTTAAAGTGGGGCCATCTTCAGACTGTGTGTGCATGTGTGTTTATGGCAGAGAGCTGAGGTTTTCTGAGGCTTCACCTGTTTCCTGCTATCAGTGCATCACTACATTAACTATGAGAGAAGGACAATTTAATGACTATTGATCACAACACAGAAGTCAAGATATCACTATTTTGGAAAAGGCAAATTTTTCTGAGGCTTGGGGAGTTTGCCTTTAAAGTATGAAGGGAAAATATTCAATCAATCAGTTCTTCTCCTCAGCTAGTTTTTATCTCCATGAGCAGAGTCTTCTGGTGTGATACGTGAGAGGCAGGCTGACAGAAATCACAGGAACATTTGAAGTGTTGACAGAAAAACCATAATTAGCCAATATCTTTAATCCAAATTCCACACATCCACTTTGCCAGTGAAACCTACCGAGACTGCTGAGGTTTAGTCAACTGTCCTTTTCAGCTGAATGCAACCAGATTTTAAATATCATCTAAGGAGCTTTGTAAACCTTTGTTTTACTTTTAAACCTCTACATTCATCTTAAAGATTTTTAGAGTAACAGATTCTAATTTAATTCCACTATGATATTTTGGTATTCCCAACTACTATTAAGATTAACTACTAGTACTATTAATAAAAGTAATAGGTATATTAATAAATAATAAAAACTACCAGTACACAGCTTATACACAACTACTAGTATTTAATTTTTCATGTTGACATGACTATGTATGTTTTCATTTAAAATATTACAAACATTAAAGTATTGGTCTTTAATCATAAATCATTACAAAATTTGAGTGAGTTTTGATTTTCATATTTTGAATTGTTCCTCACCATCAGTTTTAGACAAGATTTAAATCGATGAACTCAAGCAAGAGAAGTGTTGAAAACAAGTGAAATATGACAAAAGAGTTTTTATAAAGGCAATGAGTCTATGCATCTAAAAAGCCAATGTATATGAGTTTCTGATCACACTACAGCAAATAAACCTGATGGAAAAGCAGACAAACCAACATAGTATGGTGCAGTCAAAGTAGATGTGCATATAAAACTTCTAAGGACAGTCATGGAGAGCTTGTACTTGGGCTGCAGGTCAGAGATTACCAGAGGGGTCACAGCGGGGTCAAGTGTAAGACTCTGCTTTAGTTGGGTGGAGTCCACCTGTGCTGGATGGAGTGCACTGCAAGGACGTAGACCTTAGCTCTTTCTTGCAAATCTTGCAGAGCTGGGAACAGAAATATTGAGAAAGATATTAAGATTCTTTCATAAAACATTTTCAGTCAAGGACCAGAATAGAGGATCTAGATTCTTACTGGAAGTGGACCAGTTGACTAGGATTGCTGTGTGATTGAGAACTTGGATGGATATGTTGGTGGGGGTGAAAGGTTACCCAGTCTGTGTGACCCCTGTGGTGACCTCTCCTGATGAATAGCCAACGTCATTGTGCACCAGTAGCTTGTACTTATACCAAGTGTATCTACAGCACAAGTAAACAACTGACTGCTCACTGGAAAATAACAAAAAAAACACAGCCTGGAAATATGACACAGCGATTTTACTGTCATGAAACCATTTATATATTACATAAATATAAATTATGTAATAGATAATTACATACATAAGATAAGTACAATCATATATGTTTTTACATAAATATAAATTTAATAATTAGATAAAATATTCATTTTTTATATGTAATTATATCACCTTGTATATACGTTTTCAGAAATGAACTGTATAATATTTACAAGTTGTTTGTTTGTGTTTATACTGCTGATTGAAAATTGTAATATTTTACATAAGGCCAAACTCAAAGTTAATCTTTCACAAGGACTGAAAACATTTAAACTAGGTCTGACATTAATCTAAATGACAGAATCTGTGATACAAGGAAAACAACTGGGGCTTTATGCTGGAGTTTTTCAGAGCACACGCAAGGAGTGCCAGAAAAAGATTAGCTGAAAACAATTTAATTCTATGAAATATTTGCTCAAAGTATCTTTGAACAGCATTAAAAAGATGGCATCGGTGCACAAAAACAGTTTTGTACACACAAGCAAAGTTTGCATTAAAGCTAATTTCGGTAATCTCACCTGCTAAGGCCTTTATCTTCATGAAACAATTTGGTTCCTGCGTAAACATTGTACCGCAGATTCAAATCTTCAGGGGGACGGGAGGCCAAGGGCTGCTGCGTTTTCCGTCTCAGCAGCTCAAATCTGAGGGCAGCGGAAATGGGCAGATAATCAGCGCATGCTTCACTCCTGCGATCCTCCTGCCATTTCACTCGCATTGTGGTTTTGCAGGGTTTGCGCTTTTGTCT
Organism: Chromobotia macracanthus; assembly: GCA_036877525.1. Lineage (NCBI taxonomy): Eukaryota > Metazoa > Chordata > Actinopteri > Cypriniformes > Botiidae > Chromobotia > Chromobotia macracanthus. The sequence goes on along the minus strand of JAZGTH010000060.1, from coordinate 1,253,806 downwards.
TTCTCTCTCCCTCAACAGTAATGCTAATTTCTCCTGTAATCAGGAGAGCTCAGCTTAATGTGCGCTTTATAAGCCTAGTTAAACAAACAGAGCAGCGGCGGGAAAAGTAGTCATGAATTTTAATCATCCGCCATGAACACAGACGTTTATTTACCACCTAATCAGCTCAAAAACAGACTGAAATATGCAGAGAAAAGAACAAGAACTTTTATATTGAGCAGTCTTCAGAAGTGAGGAAGCGTTCACTGTTCAGTCACATGTAATCGTTTAACTAGCAGAATTATTGGATTATTCTCTACAGATTTCAGGAGTCTGTATCAAATAATGAAAGAAAAGCTAAAAAGCTATTTTTGCACACATTTAACAAAAAAATCACTTTAAAACAATAACCCACATGAGGAGATTTGTCCATGGGAAAAGGTTCTTAGGCACATTGTGGACTAAGCGGACTGAGTTAAATGTATAAACTCTACTTGTTACATATAACAAATAAAATAGAACTTGTGTGTTCAGATTGTACTGCAGCATACTACAGAATAGCATTAATTGTTTACCTTATTTTGAATTAATTTGGCCTCGCCGGAATTTGCCCTGAAACAGCCAGGAAAGATTCACTGACATCTACCGCCGACAGAGGCAACAGGCCCTGTGAAATTGTGGATAATGTACTGGTAATGTAATCAGAGTTATAAGACTTTCAGTGCAACCTCAGAGGTGGCCTCCACCACCCGAGCAGGCCAGGCTGGTAATGGTACGGCTGAGCAAAGACACATCAGTGTGTGAGAGCTGTGTGATCGGGCATGTGAATCTCATATGTCTGAATTTCTCCTTTGGGTGTAAGCAGAGCAGACCATGTAACCTGTGTTGACAGGTTACATGGTCTGCTCATGTGAGAACATGATGAGATGGCCCAGAACCTACTGGTACCACTGAGAAGAATTTGACATCAGTGTCTAACGACTGTATTGTGGTCATGCAGCTATAAACTAAAATGGTTTCACAAGTGAGTCTGAGCTCCAGAGAAGCTCGGCACCCAGCACAATATTACGACATACCATCTCAGGCTTTTAGATCAATGAGTTTTTGGAACCGATACTATGTGATGAAGACATCCTGACTTTGACCCACGACAGAATATTCCCTTCATTACATTTAAAAGAAACCTAAGACACTGGAGATCAAAATGAAATCCTAATGGAATTGCATAGGAAACAGGGCTTGTTACTGCAACATGCTGTTTCTGGAGCGGAGGGGACATCAGCGATTGGAAGATGCATTAAACATATTGTGCATGTCTGGAGAGAGGAGATGAAATGGGAGATTGGATAAATGTAGGGTTAGGATTACATGGAAAAGTTAGAATAATGGATATTGGAAGGTACACAGTGTTGAAGGTTTAGAGAACACCTTCAATCCAACTAAATATTTATCTGATTGAGACATAATTGACCGATTAGGTGCTTAATTGTGCCCCAGTTTAACAGTACAGTCTGGTCTTTTATGGCCAATTCAAGCAATTACTAATTTCAATTAAAACCATTGGGTTTTTCCCTGTATATTGGACAAATATTGTAAAAATATCGGGGAAAGAAACAGGAAATGTTACTGGGACACGTTGCAGACCAGATTCGAACCTTCATTATTTGCAGAAGCACAACAGCACTTGTTTTTATTGCTACAGCAGAGCTCCAGTCTAAATAAGTCTTCTAAAAGACCTTTAAAAATCTTTATAAATCTTTAAAGCATATTTTAAAAAGGTCTCTGTTATTTTTGTTAGAGCAAATAAAGCTAATGTAAAGAATTTAACAACGAAAACGAGTTAATGAAATAATCAACGCTTGCTGAGACAGAGTTTGCCATAAGCACCATAGAGACTGCAAGCAATTCAATTCAGTATATGCTAATAAGAACACTTGTTTTTTGGATGTTACATGTAGAAGAGTTCTCATCCAGTTACATGCATAAATGCAGCAGTTAACAAATTAATGAAAGAATAACAGCATTACAATACACTAAACCGGGAGTTAGGGGAAAATGAATAATTTAAGCAAGTTTATGCAAATACTGGCTTTGTTTGAAGTGGTAAGCATTTCCATCCATGTTTTTTGGCACTAGCACACAACAAACAACAAAGAGAGAAAAAGAGGGGGGAGGGGGGGTGGGGGTGCATGGGTGTATTTACACAATGCAGGATCTAAGCTGCAGAGCTTGTTTGGTTACATGAACTTCAATACTGTGTCTGCTGAAGACCAGTAATCTCCATGATGATGCTTTTCCTTTGCCGTGATATACTGACATCTACTTGGCCAAAGTGTCTAACAGCATGTGAAACAATTCTGATGCTTATTAAAGTCTTAAATGTGCATCTTATCAAAACAAAATAAAGAGGTGAAGATCTTTTACATCCTTTAAAGTGCAAAACCAGAAAGGGTACAGGGGCAGGTTTATAAGGAGTTCCCACAATCCTCTGACATACATAATTGGCTGTTGCTCAGCAGCAATGGAATGTCCTGTACACTTAGTATCAATAGCTGAAACCATGACAGTGTCATTTAAATGATGATGGAAGCTGTGGTCTGCTCTTGGTGTGGGACATTAATGGAAAGAAATACAGCAGATTCTTGCTAACAATCACAGCAAAGACCTCAATTACACCTCACTGGTGAATTGGTGGCATTAGGCGCTAACATCTGCATACAGGAGGGTGGGGACGGGCTGGAGCATCACACATCAGCTATGCTACAAATAATTTGCATAAACTCAGTTGAATTATACCTGTACTGACTCTGATTCCAACACTAGCACCTGGGGCAACTGTAGCAGAACATGAGGGCCTAGTGGTCACCTTCTCCCAATTACTACTGTTGGATCCTCCAAGCCTGGTGTTAGTGCAGTATTTGTAAGTGCTTCAGAGGCTGAGTGCAGCAGAGCTATCTAGGTAAGTAAAAGCCTGGCTGGTTAGCAGAATGGCCACAGTTGAGATCTATTGTGGGCCAATCACCCTACTCTCCACAGTGTAGCCATCCAGCACCCCACCAGAATGAAGTGGTGGTGCCCAGTTTAGGAGCACTGAAGTGGGGGTGTCAGAGCAAAGCTTTGGAGCTGAGATGTTTTCTGGAGGGGCTGGGGGTGTGAATGCTGTAAGGGGTATGGATGCTGTGGCAGATAATGTTCAACCGGTTTGTGCATGCTTTCACCTGTGTAATGTACTGCTGATAGGGTGCTAGCTGATAAATGCTGGCACTTAGCTGGTAGTTTTGGTAGATGTTGTAATGAGTGATTATGCCATTGAGTTGGGATGACGAGGAGAACATGAGACCAAGACACTTCTGGGCTGGAATTTAGACAGGACAGGTAGGTCAATTGAACTAAGCCCTGAGGAGAAATATTATCAACATCTTTGAGTTTATGAACAAAAGTGGAATACAATCATCACTATTTTATCACTAGTAAATTCTAAAAATGTTAAAGATTTTAGATCTTAAGACTGTGTTTGAATTTGGCTTTAAATGATTTGAACTAAAGAATGGATGAGTCTGGTTGATGTCTGTGAGAGAAGCAGTCACTCTCTGACAGCACAAGAACACAAACTGATTGGAGAAGTCTGATTCTTTGGATTAAAATGTAGAGCAGGCCATGTGCAAATCAACTCATTTGCCAAGAGGATGGAGTCGCAAGCAAATATGAGATTATATTTATGGATTTATTTGACAGAGGTTATAGCAGCTATGTGTGAAGAGTCTATAGTGCATTTGAAGAAATCACTCAGGTTTCCTGCCTGGTCATTTTCTCTAAGTGCTTACAACAACCACCACAATTACACTAACATCAAAAACCCTTCATGGATCCTCAGGCTTAGACAGTTTAGGGCATTTTTATAATTACACAACCATATGCATATACCACAACAGGAACACAAAACACATGGCAGCATCTCTATACGATCCACTGATGCTACACTTCAGACATCTTAATGAAACAGTTTGTATTATACTAAATTAATTCAGAAACTTCATGGAGTTTTGGAGTTGACTTTCAAGAAAATGAAACAGAATCCCATTTGTTGTGTAAATGCAAATACAATTATAATTTTAGACTAAGGTGTAATCTGTTTTTGTTATACTGTAAATGTTTTACTTACAAACTATAAAATGTTTCAAACTTGGGGTTAGTTAGGTTAGGTTTAAGTTCTCAAAGTACTCAAAGTATAACTGACAGTGACAACATCATAATATTTGAATACTGGATTACATTTATGCAGAATCAAAGCTTAAACCCTACAGCAGGATTAATCCTTAAAATTTAAGACTATATTTTTGCTGCCTTACTCAAACTTTTCATACCTTGCCATCCTGGTATTTCCTTCAGGAAATGCAAATTTGATTTGAAAATAATGTTTCAATAATGTGTGCTCAGGTTCTGTGTGGAGCATTTTAGTCAGCATGAAAAACTCTGAAGTGCCATATTGACACATTGCTCCTTGTGCTAATTTTGTGAGGCACAATATATGTATTCACATTTGCATTACTTTTCTATACTGGTACATTATTCTGACAGAATTTCCCAGAGTGACACAAACAAGAGCTCATATATTTGGATGAAAGCAGTTAGAAAGAAGAACACATGAAACATGGTAATTGAAGTGAAGTTGTTTCATTGCGTTTAAGCGCCTCCTGTCTGCCATAGAGCCCGAGCTGTCTGATTGATATTTAGGTCCTATGAAAGCTCATTTGAAGGTAATGTTTTCCACCTCCATTTACATCCCACGGTAGCATGGTAATGGCATACCGGCAAGGGCGTGTGGATCAAGGTGACTGGCTCTCTCTCTACCGTACTGGGCTACTGATGTCTCCCCACAGATGGCCCACTTTTCGTCTCCCATCACCATCACATCCCAACTGACTGGCTATGTATAGAGGAGACATAACAGGCTATAGTACATGTATGTCTCAGCTCAGTGGCCCCCAAAACAACAACTCCTGTGATGTCTTTAAAGACAATGAAAAATCAGATTTAAAAGGAAGTGACAGAGAGGAACACAGATGGAGTTGAAAACAGTATTTTTGTGCAAAAAAACATCTTATTTACTAACCACCAACAAACTATTTAACCAGACACAAAACAGTGCTACACAGTCCAGATACACTGCATGAAATCATTGTAGTAAGATACATTATCTGCAACCTATAGCACTCAGAACCAACTTTTTTCAGGAATTTCAGCTTCCTGATCTGCAAAACTCTGATAGTGAATTGGGTGCAAAAACTACCCAGGCAGTACATGTAAAAAAACTACACAGTGTACATAATACATAGTGAAATTTCCCATAGTCATAGTGAAATTTCCCATATTTATTAAACCCATGCATGGACAACTTTTACACACTTACCAACAAGTGCAATTTATTCGTTCTCACTTTACAGGAAAACACGTCCAGTGGCTTGCATCCCGCCCACTGGCCGCTGTTTATGATTCCAGCCCAGATTTCCCCATTCATCGACTGGCTGTTATTTTTGGGGGTAATTTTTTACTGTGTCTGTGAAGGGGCTCTGCCGATCCAGCTCCCTCCTGATAAATAAACAATGCACAGACCTGACCTTTGGGTTAACAGGTTTTTATGCTTGCTCCACTCAGCACTCAAACTGATTCAATTACCACAAAGGTTCAGGAGCATCCATGAATACCGAAAAAGCTTGCGGCCGACACGGCAAAACGCTGCATAGGTGCTCCGCCGGCAAATCCAATGCGGCTCTCAGGAGAAATTCCTTAATTGTAAATAATTTTACCACATGAGACAATCAAGTCACCTTGAAGGGGAACCACCCCTCCTCACTTCATCCCCGACCGGCTTTCCTCCGCTCAGCTGCTCACCCTTTCGGTCTGCAGAGGCAAAGTGTTATTTAAGCTTTACTGGTCTGCGTTAAATTCCGCAATTTGAAGGGCTGTTAAGTTTTTCAATTGAAATTTCATTTAAGATGCAGGTGCTTTTGATTTTATTGATGCTTTACTGCTCTCAGGGTACAAGCAAGAACACAGTGCAATAACAGCAGTCGGCCTCAATCAGGCATCGGCAACAGCTGTAATCTCAGGACATTTGGAATACTTAGAGAGGCCTTTCCTAGGCCACTATAAATCGCAACAGCAAAAGGGAAAACAAGAACACAGGCCACCAAGCCTTAAATCACATTTAAAAGGATTTGGTTAGCATAATAATAACACAATCAAGTGACAAGGAAGGGGGGACGGGGGAATGTGAATGAAAGAGAGAATTATTTTTAGCATTGTAGAGGTCCTTGTGACAACACGACAGCTTTGAAGGTTAGCGTTGCTGATGTCAACCAGGACGGATGTTGGTGTGCTAGTTTCAAGAATCTGTCTGGTATAAGGATGCATTGAAATGAATGTCAAACATTAAATAATAGATTGAAAGTAAAGGAGAAGTTGAGTTTGACAGATTTCTTGGATAGGTTTTGGACTAACATTTGATGAGTGATAGAGTATTGTGATTTGAAAGAACTAGTTACTTACAATTTAAGGTGAGCCACACACCTGTAAAAGTTTTTAACCAGAACACAATGTTTAAATGGCTGCACATGATAAGATAATTAATACCCAGATACACTCACCCAGTTATAAATAATATACAATTAGGATAAACATGCACACATTAAAACGAACAATTACAAAATGAACATGATCATTGTAGACATATCATCTAAAAACACAACCAAAGCGCTATAGGATAAACATGATAGTCTGCTAAAACAAAATAGTAGATTTTAAAATCAACTTTTCGCAATAATTCAGAAATACAGTAACAATAAATCAGGAAAGATACACTGCCTGAAATTAAGTTGTTGAACTGTATAAAGGTGTAATAGTAATACCCTTTTGTGTATGTGTCACTCCAGGAACACTGGACTCTACACTTTAGTACACGCAGGCAGAAAAGACAGAGGAAATAGCTCGTCTACATGCTAAAGTTTATGTTCACAGAACCGCCTGTCAAGTCTAGGGGGTAAAAATTCATGGATGGAATTGCATTAAAAAGATGGTTATAAAATTTTAATGGAATGATAAAAATGAGAGGAATGGGGGCCTTTTGAATACTTAAAATGCCATACATCTCCACTAAGGAGATTTCTAGTAGTGTTCTGAGAGATTACTGAAAAAGAAGCCAAACCGACAAATCAAAATCCCGCTACAAACAATGACGCATTCATATATGTTGAAAAACACATTGAAACATCATCTATAATATAAAAGAAAACAAAGAGCTTATTTTTAAATATTAAAGCAACGACAAGTTAAAGGCATAGATCACCCAAACAATTCTATTATCTTTTACTTAACCTGTTGATAATGTTAGATTATTTTTATTTTTGGGTAAACTATTCCTTTAAATTTCAATAAGATTAATCATGTATGCTAATAATAAATATATATGCAATATATGATATATATATATATATATACATACACATACATACACAGGCATAAACTGTATATGGCATACACAAACTACAGTGTGTGCTCTGAGCATTTCATACAGGATGGAGTCTCTAGGGGGGGATTTCTAAATTAGAAATGAAGATGTGTAGGCACATCAAAAAATGAAAGAGAGCTAAAGAAAATATGACATACGCTTTTCTCCTCCTATTTCACCTTGCCTTTTCCTTTATCATGTGGCTGGCCACATTATTTTGAAGAATCTCCTCAATTCTTTTCCACTGTTAATTTAGTGCGGCTTTGCCAGGCACTATGTCACATTGATGGGGCGGCTGATGATATGTGCGAGAGTGTTTATTAGCAGAGTCAGGAACCACTAAAACTCACGCTTTACCCATAATCCTGCCGCAGGAGCCGAATATGCCGATCCGAAGGCTCTTCACAGCCCATTTCGAAAAGAAATAAAGGGCTTTTCTCTTTAACACTAACAATCATTTCTCTCCTTCTTGGTAATGCCCACCTGTTCTCAAAGTCATAACCCCTGCTGCACAGGAGATGATGTGTAAGTAGAACTGGAGTGAAATGCTGATGGTCTGATGGCACATGCAGATGGTTTGATTTATAAAGCACATGCTGATCCGGATTTGACATGTCGCTTGTTTGGGATTAGAGTGAGTTTAGAAGCACTGCTAATGTGGTGCATGCTGGGACATCACAGCCTGGCCAAGAAATGTTGAGTTTGAACTCAAACTGTGTGATAATGTGATATGTTGTGTTAATGTGAGATTCTTATTTAAAACCTTTTTGAGCAACGAAGTTTTAAATTATAAACTAAATGTAAAACACACAACCAACCAATAAATAAATAAAAACAGATGACTGTAGAAATGAATATGGCTACTGTCTAAAAAAGGTGTTTAATTAAATTCTGTTTAAACTAATTTGATATTCAAGGCATGACAAGTTATGGAAGAATACAACTTACTAAAAGACATAATAGACACCCATAAAGAATACTAATTATAAGCTGCAATATAAAATGTACAGGCAATGTACAACAAAGCACACACACACAAAATGGTGTGACTGTAACTCAGCTCACATAGTTGAGCTCTCAGACGAACGAAACACTCCTCCCAGAAGCAGAAGTTATGGAGTGCTGCAGGGCATTGTGGGAAGGGAGGGGGGTTTGTCTCTAAGCATGGTAATGAAGAGGTGATGGTCCATAATACAGCACAATCTGAATGTATGCAAATACTGGCTCAGTAATTACAATGTATGTGCTAATAGGCTGAAGTATAATTAATTTATAACTTAGCAGTGAGTGTCTGTTATGATCCTTAATATGATTCTATTACAGTAATCAGTCCAAAGTGACACTGGCAAGGTCATGCGGAAGAGGCATACCTTTAACTACAGATCTCTGCCCACTCTCTCTCTCAACACCTGCTCTTCTCTGTGGGAGAAGACTCACAGAGGAAGCGTCTGACACAAGCTTAAACACAACACTCTTTGTGTGCTTAATGATTTTCTGTTGTGTTTGTGGACATTGCGCAGGTATGTGTGCGTGCTGGTCGGGAAAATCACTGTCTTGCGTGGTAAAAAGAAAGACCCACGTGCTGCTGGTTTGTCCACGGCTGTTGGACACCGGTAGTCTGAAGTGATACTCTGTGAAGAGTTTCAACCCCGTCACCACATGACTGAATACTGTGGTGTTATTATCCATCAATCTGAAGGTACAAATGCAAATAAATGCACTAACACACACACAAAAAACTGTACAGCATTACCACAAAAACACTGACATTCTCAAGAAACTTTCATATTTCTTTATATTTCAAGATGAGCATAGTTGTTTTTGTGTTAAACAATTTCCTTTGTATTTTTACTGTATTTTAATTGTTGCACTTCCAGTTTAAACCATTTGTGTGTGTATTTATTTAACTATTATTATTATTAAATAAATATCTATTATTAAATAAATAATGGTAAATCAAATTAAAAGTGAGCTTGGCTGGTTTAATGTTTGAAATACTAAAATGAAAGACTACCAATATGGTTAGAATATGACATTAAAATACAATCTGGTATTTTTATTGATTTGATATGAAAAATATAAATAATCACACTGAATTAAATGACTTATAAGTCTTGCAGACTGGAACAAGTCTTTGCTGGTTTTTAAGCAGTCAACTTCCACACAGCCCCACAATCAAATTTACCATAAAATTTATTATAAATAAATCACATGAACAATGAAATACATTTCAAAAGAATCCCGGAAAATGAGGGTGATATATAATACATGCGCCTAGTCATTTATTTATTACAACAGAATGAGAATTCCCCCATTTCTGATTAAATTGCAATTTGTTGTCAGGGAGCATGTAATGCATACATATTAGATAAAACATTTGTTTCGTTTTTTCTGAAGCAAGTATTTTTATCAGGGCAACGCCAGTGAAGGCTTATATATCATTCCTGTACATCGGCTCTTCAATCTTGGGCACTTCTCTTTAAATCAAGCAGCTGCACATGCACCAGGTGTCCATATATACACTTGTGGTATCAGCAGCCAGCATACATAATCATGTAGGATGCATTGTCTCAGATAGGCTACATTTTTAGCACTGTAACTATTGCTCAGATTTACAACATTTGCAAGCCTATTCTTAAACTAAACATGCGTAACAACCTGGCAACATGTAATGGTCATATCATGTGTGCATGGTTAATTACACTTTGATAACGTGGAAAAAGCATTGAAGATGCATTGTGAATGCGTTTTGCTAGCATTGTCTGTTTTATGGAGCCGATTTATGACAGTAATGGCATGTTGTTGTACATGTAGATGGACCCAACAGTTGATGATAGAGTCATGTGTAGCAATGTGTAGCAAGTGTAAAAAAAGCATGGGTTTAACACAGTCTCGTATACAGTGAACTTACTGGTGAACTTATGGGGACACTGACGTCCTCATCTGAAGCCGGTAGCGCAGAGGTCCGGGACCGCTGTGGCTTGCTGGAGCAGCCCAGGCCACCTGCAGCAAGGTGGGGGTGGCAGCTGTAAGCCTGGAGGGCAGGAGGCCATCTGGAGCTGTATGTGGAGAGAAAGAGGAGGCAGAAGGGAAGTGAAGCAGAGAAAAGCCCTGCACATGGCAGCATATGCTGGGGAACATGAGTTTTCTGGGGATGGGAGGGTGTTATGGGTGAGATGCTGTGATTAAGCCCAACTTACTGTATCTACTGTGCTGTATCTACTGTAACAAACATGCACTGTATCCTCACAGCGGCACACACCGTTTTCATGGTAAACCTAATGTAAATATCTGAAAAATATACATGATGCACTTATGTAGTGATTTTTTAGTTGATTTGCATTCGTATTATAATTATAATATTATATTACTAATAAAATACAGTAATATAATTAAAATGTCCTCTTAAGCTTTAGAAAGTAGTATTATACCAGCACTGGTACATGAAGACCTTATGATTCAAATGTCAATGTAATCTGTAAAATCTTACATAAAGATGCTGTGTTTATTTTAATCACAGGTAATATTTTGTAGTGGTAAGAGACTGTAGCCTGGGTACATCATAAAAATAGACCTGAGGATGGATGGTTGGATGGATGGATAGATGTTTTTGAGAGAGAGAGAGAGTCAAGAGACAGACAGGGTCTGTGAATGGCACTTGTCTAATGGTGCAGATCTACTGCGCCTCTGACTTCTTGGCTGGTTCTGAGCCTTCTCGCCTCACTTCAGGTCCAAAGCACCACCAGCCTCAGATAATAGTGCAGCTTCTATTTACTGTGAGAGTCAGTTGCCCTCAATACAATATCACAGGTCACACACACCCTGTAGATAGGGAGAATACAGGTTAAGTAGGACAACTGGTAAAGTAAAAGGGCTTAACCGCACTTTACAAGTTGTCTTTCTTGACTTTACTGTACCAGACTTTATAATATCAATCAAATAGTATTCTAGATTTGTTTGTTTTATAAGCCTTTTCCAGGCTTATAAATCACAACTGAATTCCTGAATTTTCCAGGTTTTCTTTCACCTTAGGAAGCCTAAAGGAGGTGTCTGATTTGGAATATTCATAAACTTAAAATGTATAATAGTATAACGCAATGCAATTGATGTAATTGTAAATGTAATTATAATAAAAACAATTGAATGTTTGTTGTTTTGCCAGACAATCTTGTTCAAATCAAATATCAAAAGTACTACATTATACTGTAGAATATTTATTGTCGGATTCACAACACATTAACTCCACATTACAAAATTGCCTGGAAGCACATGAAAACATCTTGCCCATCACAAAAGCAAACTTTATTCTGGGTCATGTCTCAGTGCTTAGGGAGGACTCCAGACAAAAATCATCTATTTTGAGGAGCAATCTAGCCGGCATCAGCTTCAGTAATACAGCACTCCAATGCTCTAAGTGAAGTCCTTTCCCTAAGTGAAGTCTTATACTCAATCAACCCGCCTCTTGTCCAGCCACAAGAACTCAATAACTGTTGATTACTTAAGTCATTTTGCTCGTGCTCAAATAGAATTGCCTCAACAGAATACGAATCAGAATAGAATGTGACTGCGATGGTCAGCCCATTAAAAAAACAACAACAAAATGTTATGTGAGGGCGGGAGTTACAAAGACAGAATCCAGGTTCGGCTATCCCTGGTGTACAGACAAGACGAACAAAATAAAATCAACTAATTTTCATGGACAATAAGAAGAAAGATGTTAATACTTTGATTGATGAGCGATGGATCTGCCAATTATGTCAATAAACAGTATGGATATGCCAAGCTGTTGTGAGACTTTCAAAAGCTTGACGGTCCCATGGGTCATTTAGTGAGACAGGGTGACAGTCTGATTGAATGGAAAAGAAAGAGACAATGCAGATGTCCTAACCCAACCCGTCGCAGGTTGGCATGCAGTAGTGGGGTTGCAGCGCATGCTCTATGGGGGTCAGTCTCATCACTCAAGTCAGCAGTCCAAAATTAGTTTTACTGCCAAGCTGCAATTTTCATAATGTCCATGTGCTTGTTTTAGGCAAGGAAAGGGGCACCGTTGCTCTGAGGACAGTAGATGTGGCTTTGCTGGACAGACTCTAGCATAAAAACAATTTTATGCTTCTCCCATCTGCCTGTGCTGCTACGGATTGGGCAGGAATAAACAGCACAAGGCCCAGCCAACCAGTCGTAAACATAATGATAATGATGAGCATATGGAAGGGTCTGGACCATGTCCCTGCAGATTGCAGAAGCTTAGATATGCCAGTATTAAACTTCATATAGTTTGGCACTGAAACACATACAGTACACAGTCTAAAGCGCCCTTCACATTGACAAACACTTGCAGCACCAATGTTATCAGAAGTCATTCATGGTCTGTAATGAGTCTACAATTTTCTGCGACTTGAGTGAGTGCGGCGCAATGTGGACATGCCCAGTGACTCAGCAAAGTTGAAAAAGTTTAACTTCATGCAAATTAGCAGAGATCTGATGCAACAATAAGTATAAAGAATGCATTGTGATTCATGCTTTGGTAACCATTCATCTTGTTCATGAATTCTGCAGAATTGTGTTCCTGTAGCTCAATTGGTAAAGCATTGCGTTAACAGCACAAAGGTTGTGGGTTCAACCTGAATGCAAATGTACAGCCTGAATGCATATAAGTCACTTTGGATAAAAGTGTCTGCCAAATGCATAAATGTAAATGATATAATGCATTATGTACAGCTGAAATGGTTTAGCCTCAAAAGTGTTTATTCTTAGCAGCAAAATAAACAACAATAGAAAAGATTTCTTGTCTTATTTTTACCATTATTTACCACCATTGTTTTTTTTTACCACATCACTGCCAGAACGAGGCTTAACAAAACACCTAATACCAAACACACAAATGCACACCTGTATGTTTCTACAAGCTGAGGAATAAAGAACACATTCAGAGAATTTTTTCTAGAAAAAGTTTCTAGAAAGACAGAGTGAGAGACAGTAAGGAAGAGAGTCTTATGAGAATAAGACACCCCATTGACAAAAGAGTTAATTCCTCAGAGCCTTATTTCATCAAACAGTCGGCATGAAACTTCCTTTTTTTCCTTTCTCAGGTATATCAAAAGTGTCACTAATGATTTTAAACTATGCACTTTTATGTTTCGTCTGTATCCTAAGCCTTCTACTCCGTCTGTTCTTTGATATAACAAGGACAGTTTGAGACAAGGCTTCAGTTCAGCTAAGACAAACTAAAAGATCTACTGAGAGAAGTGGAGGGAAACGTGTGGTATTTAAAATTTATACTTCTTATGTCTTTGTGTTGAACTTGAACAATTCCGCAGAACTTTAACTAAAGCTGCCGTTTTAAATGGGGCCAGCGGAGACCGATTGGTCTGTTTTGAAGGCCGGGCATTAACATGGAGTGACGTTTACAGGTCAGCTTCATCATCCCAGAACATGCAAGGCCATGTCCCATTCCACCGAATCAATCCTCAATCCATACGCGCTCCTCAGGGACTGAGCACCACGTTCACCCGTGTGAGAGATGAGACAGCGGAGGAGCTCTGGGTTTTCAAATGCTGATGTTTGTTCATGAAACGTGTCTGAGCAACTTCATTTTCTTCGCCCTGTAGAAAAATGTTCCTGCTGGCAGGTACAGAAGGAATGTTAATTGTTACAGAACAGGGGCAACACTAGAATAGCATCACAAAGCAGGGCCACACCCAGGAGTGAGGTACAAGTGATAGTCCACAACTAAAACATTGCTATCGTTCCACTCTCAGCTATGTGTTCTAACTGGGCATGAGACGACAAGTAATACACTAACAAACAGTAATAATAAATAATTATCAATAAATAAATACAAAATACAACAAATAAATAATAAATAACTAGGTCTTTCATAATATTATTTTCATAATTTTTAATATTTGCTGTGTTTTTGTTGTATGCTGCTATTTTGACAGAGAAGAAAGGGACACATTCTAATCTCAATGGAGTAACTTTAAACAAAGATTTAATAAAAGTATATGACATTTAATTTATAGCTACGTAGAGCAGGATTTTAGACCAATGAGAATTCACTGTGGCAGAGTACACACAGCTTCACATAAACAGAAATTAAAATAAAAAAATGTTTAGCATGAAAAATATGTTGTTTGTTGCTTTACTACAGCATGCTTGGCTAACACATGGTGTCAGCGTAGAAATCAAAGATAGCTAAAATGCTACCTTGACTATAAACTTTGAGCAAATATCAAATGTAAGTTATAACGTTTCAACAAATATCCAGTCTCAGTTTAAGACAGATGCATCCATCCTGAAGACCTGCTCCAACATTTCTTCCTCTGAACACAATGAGGGGTTGTTAAGGCAGAAATCACTACATTGTCTTTTTTTATCCCCACCATGGTAATTTACTCTTCTCTTAAACACATATAACCCAAAGCACATCACATGCTTCCCAACAGCCATTCTCTGTATAAATCAGCTTAATAAGTTCCCACACCATTAAGTAAAGGGAAGGATAGACCAAGGCCTATTTAACCAATGAGTTGTTACCTTTCATTTGCCTGAGAAGGTCATAAAAAGGAACATTCTGGAGCCATAAGAGTCATAATTAAAATCAACAACAATTTAACAGTGGGAAAGTGTGGCTCCTTAGTGTGGCAATAAACTTATAGTAGCTGGTCTTGTGTGCATACGCTCTTATCAGCCATTGCCATAGACAGGAAATGGCATGTCTTTAGATCACCAGCAGCGGGCATTGTTCTCTGTCAGCCAGCAGATGTCCAATGTCTCCCTGCTGGCCCCATACAAAGCAGTGTTAAAGGGCCCAAAAGAGCTGGCCTGATCAAACGGCTTGCTCTCTGCCCGTATGGAGACATGCGATTAAACATAACTGCTGAGAACCTGCTAGCTCTGTGTCATGTACGACAAGCCAGATCTGAAGTTTACAGGCAGTCTGTTTATAAAACATGGTGTGTGTGTGTTTGTTAGGGAAGTTCTACACCTTTATGTTAGAATCGCAAAATAAAATCCACACTCTGGGAAAAGGGATAAAAAATATGAAGGTGAATTCATTATTTTGGTTTGTGTTAAACAATATACACAACATTTCTGGCACACACACAAAAAGCCAATTTCAACATTGGCTGACCTCCGATGAAAATTTTCAATTGGCAATTGATTTACAAAAACTGATTTGCTAGGACCTGATTTGCTAGGATACATATGTGGCACAAGTCAGTTCACCTAGTCTGGTTATGAGCAGGTGAATATAAACAGCATTCTGTTAAGGAAAGTGTGTTTGGTACTGACCTCCAGGTGGGAGAGAAGCGCTTGTGGGTGAGCTCTCCACACAGCCTTGATTATTGCTGGACTTCACCAGCATGCTTTAGTAAGAATATAGCAGAAATACCAACAATAGCAATAGCAATAGATACCCACTGTCCAACCTAACTGGTGCTGAACAGGTCTCTGTGTCTGTGTTTCTGCACTGCTGAAGTTCTGACCTGAGACATACAGAGATGTTTGAACATCTGTATCAAGTGCCATTAAAGGATCCTTTGCTTGGCTCACGGTCAGCATGAGATCATGATACATAGTGATTTGTTTAACAGCTCAAACTTATCCTATAAATATGAGTTTTATTTTCTCAAAAAAGCATCTCGACCCTTTTATCACAGACTGACAGGATGCCGACCACTCTGATGCACTGTGTGTGTGTGTAAACTGCAGTGCCCTGCTGACACAGGGAAGCCCGGGCTTTGGCTGTCTGGGTCTTAATCCAGAAATGGGGATTGATTGCTCTGCCAGCCCAGACATTGATTCAGCACACAGGAAGCTGGTCTCCACAGTAAAAAACAGCAGCAAAAATAGAAATACTGTACAATTTTATAAATAACAGCAGAAAAAATATTTGTATGGGGAGCATATTGTTAATCTGATGAAAGCCTAATAAAAATGACAGTAAAATTAAGACAGAAAAACAAAACCATTTCATTGAAATAAAAAGCAGTGAAGGGATTTAAAAAAATGTATTTAAAAATTGTTTAAAAATTTACAACCCAGCTTGGGCTCATACACAAACACACACACACAAAAACACATACACAGACAAGTTCAAGGAACAAAAGCACATTTTGTCATCATTTACTCACTGTCATGTCTTTGAAAACTTACATGACTTTCTGCTATAAATAACAGCTTTTGTGTTCCATAGAAGAAAGCTTCTCTGTTCTAAACAATAACAGTGAATGGAGACCACAGTTAACAAGTAAGCTTTTCAGAGAATCAAGTTTTATTATTGTCTATTACAATAATTTCATTCTACAGCACCCTGCCATTGATTTACACACACCTCTTTAACACACACTCATTGGCTGTAATGCATTCAGTCAGACCCATGCATGTGTGCACATTAACCAAGAGGTCAGGAGCCAAGCCTCCAAGTCCCCAGCCACCACCACTTACTGTAATGCAATCGACCGCAGGATATACAGCCCTGCTTGCAAATTAAAAGGGAATTAATTCCCTCAAGTTCTCACCTCTCCTGTGGACCAGATAGACTTCTTGAATGGAGATGGTAGTTGGAGGTGAGGCTCATTTGAGTCCATAACCTGCACCCTTTCCCATCAAGGACCTGAAAGCAGCATCATACAAAAATCAATAGGCATGAGGTGCATGGCCCGGTGACTGGAAGCCCACAAATGTATCTCTCCTTTACTGCTGTAAAGGAAGTCTTCAGCGCATGTTAAACATTACCGTGCAAGCTTTGGTAGAAGAAAAAATTCACACAGAAAAATGTGAAAATTCCCTGTTTAAGCAAAAATAAACATGCTTAATGAATTTATCTGAGCTCTAGACCCTCAAATATTCTCTGTCATCTACAACTAGTTCAGCTTTTTATTTTAGTCAAATTGCATAATTGCTTCCAATTTACCTATTCTGCTCTCAGCGTTTCATTAAATGAACTTCTGTTACAGCATTCACCTCATTTTTTTAAAGGACCAAAGTTTTAATTCTTACCTTCCTTTTTAAGCTGGGAGTAAGGAATATGCAGCTAACACTTTATTTTCTACTAAGAGATAAATGGAAGGGAATATATAACAGTTAAAAAGTCACTTTTTCCCCCAAGCTCTACATAAATCACAGGAGTAGTCAATATTTAATAATGCTAGCCCTGGTCCACAGTCTCTTGATCACTCCTGTCATGTGTAATAGCACCCACTCTTTTTTATTCATAAAAGCTTGGCTTTACTGCAATACTAACATGTAGAGGGTCATTACTGATCGACATTTCCCCTAATCTGTGATAGCCAGCCATCCGCCAATAAATTCTCTAGCAATCCACCAGGAGAAATCACTAAAATTCTTCTCTCCTGGCACAAAAAAAAGAAAAAAGAGCACAAGAGAGAGTGACGGCCGATGCCTGCGGGCCTGACCCCTCTAGCCGTCCGTCAACAAACCCTCCTGACAACATACTCAAAAATAATAAAAAATAAACAGTCTCAAACACTCCAGAGCCAATGATATAATCAAAGAAAGGCAGCAAAAATCACAAAAACACTACTTCACTGTCAACAAAAGCTATCATCTCCATCAGAGGTAGTGTTTCCAAAACAGTATCTATGAACGCATGTGAAACCTGTACCAATAAATAGGAGTTTCGTTCGAGGAGTCCATTTGCAATGATCTGACCCTAACTTGTTCCATACCCACTCTCTCGACTCAATCTCCCTGCACATCATAATCTTGCTCTCTGCTCAGAAGAATACTTCAAAGCTCTCGCTCTGTGAGAGAGGGACGTAGCTGTCTTTGTGAGAGGTCACTTCCATCTGCTTGTACTAGGAGATTACAATCTTGAGTCCGTAAGCTGCCCGTCCTGCTTGTCAGATAGCTACTTTTAAGTCTCTGCTCTGTGTTGGCTCTGACTGCACGCTACCTCAGATTGGCCTGCAAGTTGAGAAGATCCATAGCAAAGCACTAGTATATTAAGTTACAGATTCAGCATTAAGAAGAACGGCGTACCATAGATAAATGCGATTCCTCTTGAACCATATGAGATGCAGAAGTGAAAATGGTAAAGCCTGCGTCCATCAAAGCGTCCCGATTGCTTTGCAAGCGATCTCGCAGAAATATTACCGATCAGTTAAGCTCGGCTTAATTACACACGGACAGGGTAATATAAATGTAATATAAATAATATAAAATTTGCGGTATATAAATGTCAATGTATTCACTGAGGTAGACTACTGTGATGCATGGATATACAGTACACAGCACATGTGTAGGGCACTAGGTGGTAGGGCACAAAAATGTATTTTTGATTAATAAAGAGAGAACTTCTATTATATTGCCCTGCTAAAAACTGAGGTGCAGGGTCATCTTTTGTGGAGACTGGCTGGACTTTGACTAGCAATATACAAAATTTTGTATCCAAAAAGCTTATGGCCCCTTCTTACCCAGTCCCAAAGAGTAGGCTATACCATAGATGACTATAGTGACATCAGATATATTGATTACAGGGCCCAGAGCAACGCTCCTGGTTGTCATCCCTGGCTGCTTACATGATAAAGACTAGTGGGCTTGATACTTGATATAGTGTGGGCATAGACCTGAACCAATAAACCACCAAACCCACCTAGAAACTGCTCAAACACCATAGTAATAGTTTAAAGTGTGAAAGTGTAAACTAATTCATCTTCTACAGTCAGTTGCACTTGCATACTTGCGCAGAGTATGTTTCCTAACTACCTCGTATGACAGATTCCAACAAAGAACTTGTGTTTGCCACCCTCACTGTCTCATTACAAGTATTTATCCTTTAACCAGCACCAAAGGGAAGCTCCAGCGGCGATGAGGGTCTCGAACTGTGGGAGATTCCTTTTGAACGTGCCATTACACCTTTTAACAAACCTGTCCACTTTCATTCTCTCCAGCAGAGAACAAGAGGAGCACGTGACAAGGTTGGGCATCTTTCCTCTCGACCCGGCCGCCTGTCTGAGCAAAACAGGGGCAGACAACAATTCGTTTAAGCCCATTGCCCCTCAGGCAGGGCATGCTAAAGTTCACTGACCTTTCAGCATCATGTTTGTAAACAAACAAATAAAAACAGCAGAAGTCAGTGTGAGGAGAAAAGGCTCAGAGGAACTTCAGAGCAGTGCAGAGCAGAGGAGTGGAGATACAAGGGACAGTGGTTAGGTTTGATTTACCTGGTCCGGTGAAGAGAACTGTGTAGGTCAGGTTGCCGTTGGGCTCAGCTGGGGCCTCCCACTTGGCGTCTCACTGAGTACATCAATGGTCACATGACGGCTGGGGGCATCTCCAAAGTCCTTTCCACCTGATGATGGATCCAGCATGAGCACAAAGCACTTAGTAGTCAACCTGAATAATCAAAATGAATCCTGTTTACATTCTTCAGTCCTAGTGCAATCAACTTTAAAACTTTGGAATACTAGAAGTCTGTGTTAAATTCTTCCTGAATCTACACTTAAGAGAAAAAGGGGCATTATTTTAATTAAAACGGCAAGAATTGAAAAATAAATAAAAATTCACAAAATTCAAGCAATGCCTGCACTTTTCCCCACCATCTGTCCACTAAACGATCGGATACTTCTCAGCCCGGCATCACAGCGACTCAACATCTCTCTAACTTTTGCTGCGTCTGCAAAACCGGCCATTTGACTAAATATTGCACACATATTGGAAAAATGCCCAAATATGCCCCATCAAAGCAGTAACCAGCCCAGAGTGGCATTTATACCAAATGTCAAGCGTGAGCAGAAGGTGCTTTATTGAACAGAGTGAATCGATCACCTTTATGATGTTGAGCTGCCATCTGACATGCAGAAGAGGAATTAACATAATGTAAACGTGGCGGATTCTCACCAGGGTCCCCAGAGCGCAGCCCAGGCCTACACACAGAACCCATGGAGGCTCCACAGGGACAGATCACCAACCTCCAAGCTCATCAGAGGGGTGTTCTGCACCACTGTGTTGTCCATCCACAGACCACAGCTGGTGATTGCACCTGTGTGCAGGAAATTAATGCACTTTAAGCATATGCATAAGAATCGGTTTATACACACACACATATATATAAAAGCTTACATATATATCTATACCTACACACTATACATACACGTCACATATACACACACATATACTTATATATAAGCAATATATATTACGTATATACATATTTTAATATAAGGTGTGTGTATAATATTATAAATTAGTTGTAAGTATTGAACATACTATGTATTAAAATTAACATCTAAGTAGCAGGAAACTTTGAAAATTAAGGACTGGAAATCAAGGAAAAGAAAATGTGTTATTTGCTTTTTCCTGGTTGCCCCTTATTCATGCAGCCTTATTCAAAGACACGCTTTTATACCCAAACACTGTTTGCTCCACTGATTTCCCCACATGCCCTGGTGTAAACTGGCCATTCTGTTTAAAGCCCTCTGTTAAAGGCAACCATTAGGGAAAGAATGTAATAAAACATGTAAACATCGCTGTATACTGCTCCTGCTCTCTTTATAGCCGCTCACAGGACACACCCCTCAAGAAGGACTGGTCATTTAAAAGGTTCGAGAAGGACGACTCAGCTTGGCCACATGCACAAGGAAATACGTACAAGCAATTACACTGTGCATGCAGACAAAAGTAAAAATGTACTATGCAAAAAATGTAATTATTGCAGATGTGTATAGAACATAATTCTATAACAATACACAAATTATAATGCATTTAATAATGAAAGCAATATATTTTCTGCAATCATTCGGAAAGATGAAATGCCATTCATGCTTTTTAGATTAATGCATTTTGTGTGGATGTGTGATTTTTGCACTCTCATTAAAATATGCATACAAAGGGTGCAAATAGTATTTTTACCATTGTCTTGACTGTGCATTAAACACAGGCTGAATAACATTTTTGCAAGACTACTCTTTTCTCTTTAAACTTCAGCATTTACAAAGGTGGAAAAACTTGGGATGTATCAACCAAATTATAAATTACATCCCCAATATAATTTTATTCTCTGTGTTTAATCAAATGCCCATCTCAATCTTGTATCATTCCAGAGTGGTATACTTAAAGCATTTTTGTGTCCAATTTAGACTGAAAAACAACAGTACACATCTACTGTACATACAATTAAGAAGTGGAACTATTTATTTTCACTATGAAATGGCTGAAAAATATATAAGAATCTCTCAGGCTGAAACTTTCTTACTCAACCCTTTACGTCAAACATTAATAGCATAATAGCATAAATATATGGATTAAATACAATAAAATGTGCTGTCTAAAATTAATTGTTTTAAAACAAAAGGATTCAGTTAACTAAATGAAGCAATGTGTTGTTCTATCATGATTCCTCCTAATAAAGTTTATTTATTCCAATAAATAAATAAATGGACAGAAAAGTCACTAATCCCCCAACCCCATGTTTTCCACACACTATTTTAAATAAACTATTTTCCTTTATATAAAACAATACATATACAGATACCTCATACAATAAATGTAAGGTTTGTTAATTAAAAACTATGTAAAAACGTAATAACTTTCTAATAGTATTACTCCTAATCTGTCTGCTCTCACAAGCTGTGAACGCAACAATCTCCCACTCGACACTCCGGCAAAGTGAATAACCTGCTGCTGGGCCCGTGACAGCTACAGCTAAAGCTGCAGTTCACAGCATCAGTCAAAAGGGAGCACTTTTCATCCACTTAAAACCCAGCACCCTTTTTCTCCTTTCTCCTTTCTCTCTTCTCTCCTTTGCTCTCTTTCTAGCTCGCTCGCACATTCCCAGTCTCGCACCAAACAGTGCTTTTCTTTCCTTGTACCCCTCTATGCGCTAACCCATCATTAAACATGAAGCACCCTTAACTAAACGGCCATTTGGAATATGAATTCACCTTTGCTGTGTGCTAGTTTTAACCCCACTCACTGTTGGGCTTGCGAGGGGGGGCCAGGACACATTGAAAGAGGTTGACAGGTTGACAGAACAGGACGTCGGGGCGCGCACTTCCTTCAATAAGTTTTCCTTGGTGCGACGCTGGGGTCACTGAGGGTGCATCCTCCTCCCATGTACACCTGGGGGTCAAAATTAAATATGATTTTTAAAATAAATAGTTCAACAAACACAAATCTAAAATATTTTTGGTGTATTCCTTTTAGATTCTGTAATAATTAAAACAAGTTTTAGCTGACAAAAAATAAAAATAGGTGAAATGAAGAACTTCATCCATTAAGATATTATCCAAATCATATGAATCATATTCACCATTAAACTATTTACTGGGTAAATAACATGAGCTTATGCAACAGCAGTAGAAAAAAGTCTAAAGTCTGTCTGCTGCTGAATAAAGAGCATTATAATGCACAATATCCATCAACATTTTTAAAGCCAAATTGACCAATAAAAATAAAAAACAATATGTTTATCAATTTACCAAGGGCAAAAACAAATGACAGTGTACACTTTTTAACTGAGATCATGGACATACTGGGTGACAATGTCTCAGCTTCCTTTCTGTGAAAGTGTGTGTGTTTGTGTGTGTGGGGGGGTTTACTTTTTTAAAACAAATTTATACCTGTTGGGGACATCCTCATTTGTAAAAACACTATAAAAATACAGTAAAAAAGTTTTTTTAAATTGTAAAAAAATGCAGAAAGTTTTCTGTTAGGGTTAGAGTGTGGGTTAGGTTATATGGTTTAAAACTAGCTGTGCATAAAAACAACAGATATCTATCTAAATGGGGACATTCTATAGACAAGTAAACGTGTGTGTGTTTGTGTGTGTGTAATGCATTGCTATCAGAAACAGGTGGGTAGTCCCAGAGACGAGGTTCAGCACTGTATAATGCTCAAAAAGCTCAGAGCCGTTACAGATGGACCACTTCTCCTAAGACAGACTGGAACAGCGTGAAGAACTCCATAAGACCATTCCCCTCTAATAGAGCAGTTCACCTGAAGGACATCAGAAACCTCTTCTGAAGCCCCTCTGCTTTCCCTATTAGAGCTTTTTAGACCCAGAAACAGCAGACACAGGGACACCATCCAGAACCTGGACAGTCTATCAAGCCTGATCATAATACCTGTCCGAGAACATGCGGACAGAAATAGGAAAGCCTGGTGGGTGATCGTCTCACTCTGTAGCTTGACTTTCTCATTGCTAAATTTAGAACAGAGGACACTGCTATCTGCTGCAAGATCTGAGGGACATGATCACACAGAAGGTCTGAAAGGAAGAAAAACTGACAGGAGGAGAGAAGAGAAACAATAGAGAGTTTGACTGCCCCTTCCATCTCTGAGCTCATCTTCTTTGCCTGTATTTTGTTGTTCATTAAAAAATTAAATAATGGCTCCACAAAGTTGGGGACACTTGTGTCGCACTTAAAAATGTATAAAATGTATCAAATAACAAAATATCAAACCAAGTGGCATTTGTTATGATAATAGCACTAGAGCACTTTCTGGTTGCCCAATATTAGTAAGAATATGCTTATAGTTAATGTTAACTACACCTGTGTTTACTCTGTGAGATAACTGTGTGAACTTGTGGTTCAGTGAAACAAGTTAGTACTGAGGAAAGGTCTAGCATCATGTATTTGCAGATGATACTTTGTTTGTTATTGTGCTGTCTAATGAAAGAAATTTATTTAGGTGTCTAAGTGTGACCTTTGGGCTATTGTATAATTAATTGTTTTTGACTTTTATTTCTAAAGTTTTATTGCTCATGCTTTGTTAAATCTCTGTTTTGAGCCAATTGTTATATCTCTGCCAGAACTGAGACATACATTTGTCTAAATCCTCAAATTTAAAGTCTTTAAACTAGGAAAGACTATTGAAGGTAACAATGTCATGGTGAGACATGATCTTAAACTATCTTTGTTGTTTTAATAGAAAAATAGGACAGCGTGATGAGAAGAATCATCTAGTGTCTAAGTACAATGAGTCTGACCTGATGTTTCTCCAACCCCTTAGTTTCCTTAATTTAGTACAAAGCTCACAGGGGCCTCTTGGTCTGCATGAAGCAAACACACCCGCAGGTGACCTTGTTCATTATTGTGATTAATTTACTTTAGGTGTAAATTAAATTGCTTTTTAAATGGCAAACGACAATGGCCATTACGACATTTCACTGCATAATTGATAAGCAGTTGGTTGTATTATGTATAGTCTGGTATTTTCATTAATTATAATGCTTGGATAAATATTGTTCATTCAAGTTTTTGTGGTTGTCATGTCAGGTTTTCAGTAAAAAAACCCAGCAGATTATAAAGAAAAACAAACAATGTACAAAGTCTGTGAAAATCTGTTTAGGTTTTAAGAAATATTATTTATACATAGCATAAAATTATATTTATACATTTATTTCTTTATTTTATCTTTAACTATATCTTTTAAATTACATTTTTATATTACCTGGAATTTTAAATTGCAACTGTGTGTGATTTGGTTATTATTTACATAACTGTAACATTGTAGGGATATAATGTATACAAATATAAACGTTAATAGTATATTAATAATAATATAGAAATAATAATATAGAGTCATTCATAGTGTACGGTAGTAGTTTTTATTCATGCAGACATTTTTTATGCTTTTTATAAGAGCACAATTATTTTTTAGTTCTGAAAAAAAAACATGCACTTTTAATACAGTTAATGCATTATTTCTGGACAAAGTAGCAAGGTGTTAATATCTCGAGTTTTATTTTCTAATATTCCTGTTAAGGGTGACATACTGTATTGCTTACTTCCGGAGAGCCTGTTTCTGCTGATATTGGTTTTGTGCACATCCTGCAATCTAGGGTCTCGCAACCTCTCTCACAGGCAAATCGCAACACAACAAAAGAATATTGAACACATATGATCCTTCGCCCTCTCCTATTACGATTCTGCTAACAAGGCAATACCTTTCCAAGGCACTGTATCTACAATTAGACCCTGAGAGAAAAGAGAGAGAGAGAGTGAGAGAGATATCATCTGTAATGTCAAATTACGACACCGCATTTCCATCGCCCCCCCCAACCCCCCTCCCCCTCTCATACTGCTTCTATCATAATTGTGGCTTCTCTTCATATTCAAATTGAAATATCCAATGGAAATAAAGCACTAACAATTTTCTTCTCTTGGCGGATGAAGACAATAAATAAGGTGAGTTTGCCTCCGAGACACTGCCATCAGGAGAGAGTAGATACATAATGAAGTTATGAAAATCTGCGATGAGACAAATTGGGTCATATACATCTTTTTAATAAATGACTTACAGAGATCAAAAGCTCTCCATTGCCATTAATACAGAGGTAGAGAATAAAAGAAAGAGCTTTTTTTCCCTTTTTCAATACCTGAATTGAATAAAGGCTGTTTGGGTTGGTTGCTACATCACTGAAGGCGAGAGACAGTAGAGTTATGTGGTGGCCCACTGCAGGTGGGCTGGAAAATTTAATCCTCTTTTTTGGATTGTTGTGAAACTACTGTTTGCTTTTGCTACTGTGTTAGGTCAGTATTTCCCAGGATTCTTTAGTCTTACACCCAAACCAGAAACGTGTTATTTACTGGATATAATTGAACATTGTAGATAATATTATTACTAAAATTAATTACATTAATCAACTTAATGTTGGCACTTTCTTTACTTTTTTAGGCAAATCGAGAACTCTGACCCCTGGGTAAGGGGTTTAGGATGCCGTGCACATGATGCATAGCCACTTTTTGCAGCCCTTGGAACAGATACTCCAGATATGGAATACCTGTGTAGATTACAGCTCAAATATGTATTCTCCTCGAGCTCTCTCCATCTCTACATGTGATTATTCAGTAAAGTGATGACATTTTTTCTGACAGGAAAAGCATCCAGGTTCTTCTGGCCTAAAACAAAAGGGTACATACGTTTACTTCCCTGTTGCCCCCTAACTCTCTTATAATAATAGTTTGCTCTTGCACTCCTTTTGCTTTGCCTCCCCGCCCTTCACGCAGTTGTGTGGCCTGGCACCCTCTTCACACAGTTCTTAAGTAATGGTGAAGGGACAGCTAAAGATGAACCTCTAAAGGCTTTCACAGAGATTGCTATAGGCCCAGAGCAGAGACTGCTGGGAAAATAAAAATCTTGCATGAACTCCCTCTCTCTCTCTTTCTCTCTCTCTCTCTCTCTCTCTCTCTCTTCATTTTCCCAAGTCAAGAGGTGTGCAACATGGGAGTCAAATGCTCAAGAAATTTCCACATGCTTAACAGGCTAGAAGAAGGTTGTGGTCTACCATTTTTATATAGTTCAATGTTATGCAGCAGTTAAACATTAGCCCCTAAATCAAGGCCTGCTACACTGCTTCAATTCTCTGGTTGTTCAGCTGCAGCCAGAGGACATGCAAAGACAATAAGGACAAACAGCCAATGGCATAACTCGCGGATGGGACATACTTTATGATTACATGGAAAACACTCAGTTGATTAATGCACCCATGCAATGGACGCCCTCTGAAATTTGACACGCAGGTTGGTCAGATAAATCGCCGCAGTGTGGGATTTTAGTGGTGGGCACCTTCCTTATTTTGAACAGAGGTTATGCTGTGTCTTCAGAGGGTTAAGGTTTGACATGCAGTCCTCGGTTTTAGCATAATGGGGAGAAATAACTAGACCTGAGATGTTTTTTGTCCTCTTAGAGAGAACAAATGTTCATCACCTCGTTAGTGTAACTGTAAAATATAAAAGATGAGGACAACCACCTTCACTGCTGTTGATGCCTTATTAGTGTGTATGTGTGTAAATGTGAGTGCTGAAGGACAGGCCCTTCTAAAATAGAATTAAAAAATCCATTCAAAAGCCATGTTTTTAAATCTCAAAGATTCATAATACTACGTAAACAAAAATTTGTGTCAATCATATCTTGGATTACCTGTCCATGAATGGTTGTCATACTCACTGCGAGTGGATACTGTGGGCATCCTGTTTGGTCAGGACGGGTGGCTCTTCATTTGTGGGGTTGCAGCTGGCCTCAGTGCAAACACTCAACAGCAACTTATAAGGAGTGAACGCACTGACCCCTGAAAAACAAAAGCAGAAGCATCACACATATTATAACAGCAATAAATATAGTGAAGGTTAAGAATGCTGATGTTAATGTAAGACAACTAACAATATAAGACATGTTAATTCAGCAGTGTTGTTTCTATTTTGTATGCAAAAAGCCCCAGGTTCATTTATGGAGAAACATCCTCCTTTATTTTAAAGGAACATAACATTTCTGTGTGGCACCCACTAAAGCTCTGCTACAGTATAGGTGTAATTGCCATCACACCATGTAAATTGACGGGTGATTGTAATGGTGTATTATCACTGTTTGGAATAATACAGTGCAGCAGAAATGGTGACTGCATAATTATCTTTTGTTCTGTTAATTCAAGCTCTCCTAATTATGCCACTAACCTTTCTATTTGGTCACTTTCAAACTACAGAGATCACCCACTTCAATTGATTCTACCATGAACTGAACTGCAAGCTGTGATCTAATCTGTCATACTCTATTATTTTTACATGTGTTCCTTCTTTATGCAGGTGTTGTGATGATCAGCAAGCTCCTGGCTCTCTCCTTCTCCAAAGGACACACATCTGTACATGCACAAGCATGCACACTGGCTCCTGTCTCTGCATGGCTGGAATCATTTGTTAATCATTTGTGCTGGGAAACAGAAGTTTCAAACTCCGGCTGAGAGCGGCGTGTTTCAAAGGCTCCTCTTGATGGGACAGAGGTGCTCTCTTTGAAGTGTCAGAAAGCAGTTTACTGTCAGGGAAGGAGGGAGAAGTGAGAAATTCCAAAAATCACAGTGGGGGGCAGTGGGGAAGCTGAGCCAAGATATCATGAAAGAAATTGGAATCCCGGGTTTGAGCGTATCGCAGGTGAAGGGGAGGTAAGGGCAACCACAGCAACAAGGTGCTCTGTAGCTTCTTATCACATAAGATCTCAAATAAGAAATGCCCCTCAAAGTCTTCAGTGCATTTATGCTTTAGCTTGGGTTGTAATACATATGAAGTACTTACTTTAGGCATTCACAAGAACATAGCTGAGGCTAACGGAAAAGAAGGAGATTACCCAGAGACCCTTTTGGTGACTCTTTGAAGGTTTCATGTCACTTAACATAGTGTATTGTAAGACTTAATGTGCCCAAGAAGCTGTCCTTGAGTATGGACTGAAGATTGTGACCTTTGACTTCAGTGTGACCTTTGTGTCTGTGGGCTTGCAGGGGACCAGTGGTGATCAGGTAAGGCAGGTTGAAAAAACATTTAAAAAGCATAATGAGAAGAACTGATCAACATCGGTTAGGCCCTACAATAAAATGATATCCAGATATATGGACGCCCCAATGATTATTCTTGGGCAAGCTGTAATTTTTAATCTGGCTGTGGAATGAGGCCCTGTGTTCTCACTGATTTCTTGTTACCACTGCAGGGGTGCAATGTTTTTGGAGATTATTATTTCAAAACCATGAAACTTTTGTTTTCATGTTTCCTTGTTTTTTCCCCTTTTGTTTTGATACAGTGATGAAGAGAGGACACAATCAAGGGAATGTTAAAAGAAGTTACCCAAGGCAGACTCAAACCTCCACACATAAACACCACCCACCAGGCCACATGTAAAGAAAAATAAATAAATAAAGGAAGGATGGATGGATGGATGGAAGGAAGCAAGAAAGAGAGAAAAAGATTTGTCTGCTCTAGTTCATTGGGTGACTTTAAACATTATGCTTAAATGAGGCAGCAACACGCAGAAGCACAGACACAGAAGCCACACTATACTACAACTCTAGTAACATTGTGACAACAGTTTATATGCTCAATATTATTATTATTACTATTAATAATAATAATAATAATAATACAAATAAAATAATAATTAGTAAAATGTGCATTTAAATTAATGTCTTTATTTCACCTAGAAATATGCATATTTATGCTAGTCACAAGGTTTGTTCAATGCTTGAGAAATCTTTTGAATACAGCAATGTCACTGTGTGTGTGTGAAGGAGGGGGCTGACATTCTGAATGATTCATCTCAAAGAAAATATACCTGTCCTGAGTGTAAATTGGTCTTTTGGGGGCTCCATATCATTTAGGCCTGCCTCTCACCCCGGGTCAAATGGCAACGAGAACATTGAGCCTCTTAATAAAACATTTCGCAGTGTTCACGCATTACAGCCAAGAGCAGTGACTGCTGCTGTTGGCATAGAGAGACCACAGGGATTAGACAAAACAAACAAACAAACAATGGCTGGCTGTTGGCCCTGTCTCCACTGGAGAGATGAAATACAGTAATACAACTGATGCTCTGGAGCCAAGAATCTGGTCCACCGATTCACTGCAGGATTTGACTAAATGATGGGATACGGACAGCCATTTCCCCACTTAATTTCTGGCAATGGTAACCACCATGGTGTCTGGTGTATGTTTATTAAATTTAACCAGTTTTTTGTATTAAACTATCCATTCTCTCATTGTAAGTCTTGATTAATAAGTACCAAATTAAAAGGAAGATGTTTTTGATATTTTGTATCAGCATTTCAATCACAAATAATCATATGCAGAGGGTATGATGTGTTTGTACAGTATATATAAATGTTGCGATATGCAAAGATGTATAGTGACATCTAATATGGTCACTTTAAATTTGACTTTTCTGCATGCTGCTTCCCGTTGTCGCTCTGGGATAATGTGGCCAGTAACTGCTGGTCTACGATCAGTTTCTCCTAAATCACTTATATCAAAACCTTAAATATTAGTGTAATGGCACAAGCTGACTAGTTTTTTTCATGCATGTGCACAATTACATCAATCCATGCTAACGTACACTGCACTGAGATGACGTTTGGTAAGAATCAATTCACAAACACAATCACTTCAACTTGTGTAAAATTTAGTTGTGGATGGTGATGTCGATGGTGTGATGTCATATGGTGCCAGGTTCAAGCATTCTGTAGCCCTTCTGTGTACCAGTTTCAAGTTATGAACCCTCTGGGATACATTTACCGTGACCCAGTTTACTTTAAATTGTAAATGTTAACAATTTAATTGTAACAATTTTTGCTTTTATTTGAAAAGGAATCAAAATTGTTTTCTGTGGTAATCAACATGCCAGAAAAGCTGATGATCAAGCTTAAGGGCCACGTTAACGTTGTTCAGCTCATCAGGCGTATTTAAATGTGTACACTTTCATTAATTATTGTAGCAGTGATTCATAAAACTATGTTCAACTCATGGACAAAGGCATGCATTCAGATATCTTTAGACAAAGTTTGCTGCATTCTTCACAACATGGCAACCGTTGCTTTTACTGAAATGCCCATGAAATGCTCTTTGAAACATTCTCTGCATTTTTTCTTCCAATTCAAATTGGAATTAAATTGATATGATCTTAAGAGTGTGAAGTAAACAAAAAATAAAAAATGTTCACTAGTGACCTGAGAATTTCAAACCACAGTGCATAGCTGGCTTTTATAATTAAAAATTACATACAGTCCATTACAAAATTATTTTAATGTGATTGTAATTTAGATTAAAGAGATTCTGAGCAAGATTAAGTTGAGAATTACGTTGCTTCTGCATGTGGCATGTTAAAATTTCTCTTTTTTTCTGAGAATCGATACAGTAATTTGGGTTTTATAATCAAGTTTACATCAGATTGATTTTTTTACTTGACAAGGACCCTTAATGTCATACTATACTTTAAAGCTATTTAGCCCAACTTAGATTCATGAATAGACTCAAAATGGCATACATATTTTTCAACCTCTGGACTTTCTTGCAAAAAAAGAGGATTCTGGTGATTTATCAAGCTCATTTATTTGAGAAAGGCTCTATTTCTGCCATCATGTCAAGTAGTTTTGTTTGAAAAATGTCCTCAACAAACACTTTCGTCTGTAAATTTTGTTGACTACATCAACACCAAACCAGACAGTGAAAACTAACGGTTGCTGACGATTAATCTGTTTTTATTCTTGCTGTTTCATGTTGGAAAAAAGTGCTCAGTCAACAGACATGACATTTTTCCCCTGACTGAGGAAAATGGTTCTTTATCTTGCCTTTGCGGTTGGACAGATGTGAAGACAGTAAAAAATGAGCCCGGATGAGTTAAAAGAGAAATTATGTTTTCTGCACCGCACTCACACTGCAAAGCAAGTCATTGCTGGACTGGACGAGAACAGCGTAAATGGGCCACTTGATTCTCTATGTCATACCTTCAGCACCACAATCAATTCTTTTTAGCCCAAACTGTCTTTAGATTTACTTCTCTTGTTGAGTGAAACGAAGAGGCATTCATTAATCTTTCAGATGCCTTGCATTAAGACAAGTCTCTCACATGAACAATGTAACGGCAATTAAAAAGCCCATTAATCTGCATTACATCTATTAAAGATGCATGTCATTAAAGGAGAGAGGGTTCATTCTTCGCCCTTACCCGGGAATACAGGATGAGATAGAGATATAAATAAATAAATAAAATGAAGCAATTACAGCCTTGCATTGCACTTTGTCATCAAATTAGTTTGGAGTTTTCAAGCAAATGGCTCTGCTCTATTTGAGCTCCTCTCGTCGGTTGTATTATTCAGCAAAGAAATGTGGGAGTCGGGACCTTCTGATTTGCTTATCCTCTTGTGGAGCGCTGAAGCTGGTGGTGAACGAACTCTCGGTGCAGCCGGCTTTAGTGTGCGCTGTCAGTGTAATAATAACCTGCAAAAAAAGAGGGGGAACAGTGTGAGATCAAGAGGCAAATGCCTTTTTTCCCTTCAATATTTCAAATAGAGGACCTTCCCAACTCAGCCTCCTAATGCAACGGCTTTTCAAACACAGCATAATATAACCATCACTTCTGATAATAGGTCTGGATTTAAGAAGTTCTTTATTACGGAAAGTGGAAAGTGTTGCTATTTAGGATATAGGACACTAATGCTTTTATTTAATTGAATAAAGTGTCTGATTTATACTATTTAAAGCAGGTTTCTTGGTCACTGCAAGCTTCAAGGACCAGTACACCTCAAAACTCTGATATAATACACTCACCCACTTTAAATATGTATTACTGTTTGTCTACGGGCGTACTATTTCATTTTAAAAAAACAACTACTACTAAATTTATTATCATGGTTCATTTACATATTGTATGCTATTTCTACGGGAGTACATGCTATGTATATGGCCATGTCATAAATTAAAAGAACCTCAGCTTTTAGCTTTAGAAAGGCAGCTTATTAAATGATTTAGCTGAAAATCAGGAAGTATTTTTTCAAATTTGTCATCCGAAATAAAGGCATGTTCTTTTTAATAGAGAGTATGAGTGGATGTTTGGCAATCATCCACCGTGTCTTCGCAGCAGACAGATCTCTTTCAGCGCTGGAAAGTAAACACTCCAGCCGAGCCATAATTGGCCAGGTACATGTAACTTTTTTTGTCAGACATCTTTTAATTCAATTAAGAGCCTGACCCAGTCTCCTCTCGTTACCCACTCATTTGCTTTTGGAGTTTTTATCTGCCTGTGTAATTCTGCTTTTGGTGTCACAGCTATCATAAATTAGCACTGCTTAAGCCCGCACAGGTTGAAGCGTGCCAAAAACGAGGCAGAATAAAGATCTTCTTTTTTTCAGTTTGCCCGGAGACAGAGTCTGTTCGTGGTGATTGGTCATCTGAAAGCGTAATCATCGTTTCAAGATCCCCATTTGTTCACTGAAGTAATTTCAAGTAGCTAAGCAGATTCTCAGTCTGTAAACTTGCAATGTCACATTGACACTGCCTTGAAAAGTTGACCAATGCCTGTCAAGAGCATTTGTCCTGAGGTTTCTGAGTCACTGCGGTGTTTTTTACATTTGGAAAGGTGATTTCTGAAGTAAATTTCTCTAGGATTTAAATGTCTTCAAAGAATGAAAACTCTGTCCTCATTTACCCACTCTCATGTTTTTTCAAACCCATTGACTTTCATTCTTTCTTAAAACACGAGAGGGGAATTTAAAGAATATTGGCAGTGCTTTTTTCTTCATAAAATGTCACTAATATTTTGTGCTACATTAAGACTTTGAGAAAGGTTATAATGACAAATAATGACATTTTTCATTTTTCGGTAAACTGCCTCTTTAAAAGCTAATAAATTGCATTGTGTCACCTTACACTTAATGGTGTGAAAAATTAAACAAACTGACTGCTCTCCTTCATTAACACTCAACAGTGTTCAACAATATAACTAACATAAAATAAACAGCAACAAATCTAGTCAAACCTAAAAATAAATCTAAAACTTTGTAACTTGCCTCCTTAAAACTAAAATGTCACTAATTATGTCATTTAAAATGATAAAATGAATGAATGGTATGCTGAGGTGAATAAGTGCTCTTACAAAGGATAATCAAACCTCACGATACATGATTTTCTGACACAAAATAATACTTAATAGAATACTTATAGAGTACTTCAATCAGATGTTGTGGACACAAAGTGACTCTTTTGATAGAATGACTCTTATGTGCGTTGCTGTTAAAAATGTGGCTGGACTGACTATAGGTCATTTCTAACGGGGTACAGTCAGCTAATGTTAATAAGATCTTGGTTAACTTGTTTAAAAGGCACCAGAGCTGATCTCCAGGTGGCCGGCAGTGCAGCTCTTACCTGTCAGGTGCTAAGAGTAGAGAAAGGCAGTGTTGATTGGGGACAAGGAGGGACAGTCCCGGCTGTACGCTTTCAGTACCTACTTCTCAATTACACCTCTGACCTCCGCCGGCTCCTCCCAGCTCACCTCCGTTCTGGAAGCATTTACATTCTCAACTCTGGAGGGAGGCAGCACACTTTGCGGAACTGTACAGGAAATAATAAGCGAGAGGGACACGTGATGAGAAAGAGGTAAAGTTAGGGGGTGGAGAGGAGAGAAGAGAGAGTGTGAGAATCCAATTGGGAAGGAGAGATCGTGTGTGTCAGGCCAAAGAAAAGCAGCACACACATTCTTCACTTTTAATAGACACAGTAAATCATATCTAACCATTAGCATAAATACAATTTATTAGAGTTGTAACTTTTTCAGCACTGATTTAATATGACTGTACATCCAGTGTTCAATCTGGGCTATATTTCACACCCATCATGTCGTGGCTCTCTTTCTCTCCAGGATTCACTTTTTAGGGGGCGTAAATAAAGCAGTCAAACATATGCAGAAATGCAGTGAGCATTAATTATGACGTGTCACACTGTATGGAATCTCTTTAGCACTCATTTATATAGTCAAAACAAGCCAGACAGCAGACGTGTGTGATATATCCACCACGGAAACCTATGTGACCTATGATACATGTATACACATGTAAGCAGGAAGTCTTTGTAATTCATTATCTGCACCAACATGATTGATATTGTACATTACAGAGGCATTTTTAACCAAATAACACTGGCACATTGCAAAAAATACATGAGGAATATAAAGACCTCAATTTTTTTATTCTGTCTTGTGTTGACATATTTCCTACTGAAGCAAGAAGTTTGGGTTGGACATTGTGAACGGCTCATCCCACCCACTTTTTTAATAGCCAGGCTTTGAGGAACATCATTGCTCATTTACAGTACTACTCGGTAGCTGGTTGCAAGTGGGGGAACGTTTTGGTACTAGGGTGGTGATCTGTTACTTCGCCCCATCTGATTGGATGACAATCTTGGTAGGGCAACATTAATGTTGGTAGAGTCATTAAGAGTTCTTTTCAAATTTTAAATGTGTATTCCTACTGATTAGTTGAAGATGTAAATGCTAGTGGTAATTGTAACTTTTTTTTACCCTTTTTACCAGTCAAATGTAGCAATGCATAAAATGTGTGACATTATATAATGTAGCTTGAAAACTAAATGTGTTATTTAATGCTTAAGAATGTCCATGAAATTCTTGCTAAATTAAAGAGAACTTAAACATTGTTCTACATTTTTGAGCCACTAAGTCAAGGAAGGGTGCCATCAACACAAACGCTCTCTCTCTAGTGTCTCTCGCACCCAGTGTCTTCATCTATAATAAGCCAGTGTTTGTGATGTACGTTCTTACAGAGAGCCTCACGATAAGCTATCACCAGGCACCATCTCATCTCCTCGACTGCTACATATATTGTGCAGATAAGAATAAAATGGGTTGGCCTGAAAACTATGACACAAACAAATACCAGCATGGAGCTTGTAGTGCTGGCTGTTGTAGCTCCTTTTTATCCCAGGTGTATGAACATGCACGTGTGTGCTCAGCAAATAAAGGTGCAGATAGCAGCCAAACAATTCTGTATTTATGGAAACATGCATTTGTTCTCTAATTACTGTGAAAATCTATACTATAAAATGTTCTGCCAAATTCTATATTTACCCCATTTTGGTAACTGCTCAAAGCCAGTCATGCAGAGTCAAGCTGGACCCTAGTACAACCCTTAACTTTAAAGCACACCCAGTGCTTTCAAAAGCCTACCTATTGACATTTAACCTACATTTTTCAAGACATACAGTAAAATACAACACTAGTGAGTCACCCAGAACACACTGCTCTTTATACACTACTACACTCTGGCACTCAGTAAGTTTTAATATTGTTTCCTCTGGTCCTGGTTGAGGTAATTAAATAATTGGTGGCACAAAACAATTTGAACAGTTCTGTCTGAGAATGACATTTGTGTCACATGACTTGAATAACCAGTCAATCAACAGAATACAGAGGCAGCTCAATGTGACAGGCTGTGCTGCTGTTTGTGGCAGTTGTGACAGGATCAACAGAGAAAAGATACATACAAAAAATCATGCTGATAGTTTCAATTTTGTTTTTTCACTCTCTATTGTGGCCCCACTGCAAGGGCCTGTCTGTCCATCCCCCCTTCTCTTGATGCCATTACTCTGTACAAATACTCTGTAAACAAGAACGATTCATAATACTCACTGAATGTGATGTGAACTGTATTTATATAGAAATACAATATCCTATATATATCTCCTACAGACAGTCTCACAGCCAGTCTGGTGTGAGAACATTCTCCCTCTATCTCCATCACTCACAGCAGAAATAACTCTGCTATTTTTGTCCATGTGCGTTAGCCAAGGTGTGCTTCTCAACAGTTTTATAATATTGCTGATGAAGGGGAAAGCAGCAGCTGTTTTTGCTGACCTCCACCTGCCCTCAGTGTCATGCCTACATCCGTTGTGGGTGGACGTATTACCTCATTCTTCTGTTCGGCCTTTCTAATAACAAACCCTGAGCAGAAAGGACAAATCAGGCCAAACAATCGCCCGACACAGGGACAAGGCAGGCAACAAGAAGCCAAAATAGCCACGGGTCAATGAGGCTTGGCTAGCGTGTGGGTCGGATGCTGCTTTTACCCGTGAAGGGCTGCAGTGTCAGGTCCTCTGCGCTCCTGTTTCTGCCCGTGTATACCAGAATGGAGTCGTTTCCCCTGCAGTTAACGCTGGTGTCAGGTGACAGGCATCCATCCAGATTGACTCTGACAGCACCGCTGGACACGGCCGCCAAGCTTACCACAGACCTGCATGTGAATCTAACATCACTGATGAAGCCGCCAAAACCTGCAGAGTGGCAAGGAGGAGGAAAGAAAGACAGAACAAAAAGAGAAAGAAATATGCTGATTGAGTTTCATTCCGAACTGAAAAATTTATATGGAACAACAAAAATGTAAGACTCTGAATAGATTACAGAGCATAGCAAAGGGGCTGGTGTAAGAATGGGGTATTGCTCTAAACATACTAATAAAAAAGAAGAAATTAATGTAAAATTACATGAATTTTAAAACGGCATGATTCTGCTGCATTATATCTTTCAGAATTTCTTTTTCAGTTTTAGAATAAAAAAACAGGGACTGGAGATGTTGCAAGCTGAATTCGAACTCACCTGAGCACCATAGCTCAATGTGTCAAACAACATCCATTAACCACTAGGCAAGTGTTTACACCTTTCAAAGCAATCAACCTGTGAGGCTCTTGTATTATTACCTGACTTTGTACTAAGCTAGATTAGGTGAAATAAGTTTAAGATTGTTGCAAACATTGTAAAATTAAGTGAACTCAGCCCCTTATCAGTGCCTTGTCTAAAAATAGTGACATTTTTTGGAATGCCTCCTACAAAGATGCCTGTGTTCTGACCAGTGATGGTACTTCCACTTGTAGCTGCTGCTGATCCTGTTGGGGGGAAATAAAGTGGCCAGATACTCCTGAATGTGTCAAAATCTGGTTGCTCTTATAATCAAAGTGGAGTCACTTGGTGCTACTCAACAAATAGTCATAACATTTCGAAGAGTGACTGAGATAAAGCTACACTGCCTCTGGATGAAAAAAAATCTCTCCAGACAGGAACACGGAGATGCTACTTCCAGTCTTCAACACCTCCAGTCTTTATTGAAATATAAATTCAAGAAAGGAGATTCTTCTTTGGCTGAATTATTCTAATCACACAGTTCAAAGGAAATGATTAACACTGATAATTCCTTTGCTTAAATTCTGTTGAAATGGAGGCTTTACAGACATTGACTAGCACAACAGGACAAAAGTGGGTGCGGGGCTGGCCTATGAATATCATACAGATGTGCGCATCATTACCGCTGTATTGATTGTCGATAATGATTGTTCCCACGGCCTGCTTTCTGGTAGTGATCAGCTGGTGCCACTGGTTGTCGTTATAGCGTCTACCTCAGTCATTGCGAGGGCTGAGGCCTAGAATCAAATACTGAGGGTTAATCGCACACACTGTGTTAATCATTAACACAATGCACACACTGCACAAATAAGAGCTGATCAGCATGTACAGGTGGAGATGTTACCTTCCCAGTAGTTGAGCTTCGGAGATACAAAGACTTACTTGCTTACATTTCCGGAAAGCCTTCACAGTTAACACCACTGTCTGCATAAGCTGAAAACTCATGTGCAACATTTTTCAAATATTTGCAAAATATGCTAGTAACTAAATGCAGAAGCTAGGAAAAGGAGGTAGGTACATATTTACAAACATGTCAGAACTACAAAAACTACTACTGTGATATAACTGTGATACAACTTTCACCTTTTAGTTTCCAATATCCGTGTTTATGAAGGAGAAGCTGGAAAAAATAAGTTGATAAACTACTGGCAGGATCTCTCTTGGCACAGAATTTGAGCACTGAGGAATTCTGCCCAGAGATAGGACATTCCCCAAAAGCAGTAAATTTCATGTGCTGGCACCATCAACATAAGATGGGATTATTGTCCTGCTAAAATATGACATCATTCGGGTTCATACACTTAACAGCCTGACTGAGTGCTCTGCAGTGAAAGCACCGAGACACAAAGTATCACATCTCCTCTTTGTGATGAAGATTTAATGATCAAATCAATATGTGTGTGGATGCTGAGGGAAGTCAGCCTTGTGATATGCTTACTGAAGAGAGCAGGACAGAGAGAAGGATGGGGGGGGAGGAATAGAGGAAGAAACAGCTTTAGGAAGAAGATAGAACAGACACAACACTGCATTATTTTCCCTCCTCCCTTTGAAAGTATTCAGCTGGTTTTCTTAGGGAGATCAATTCTGTCACAACACCTAAAAGCCTTTCTGAATAAAATCATCTACCAGCGGTTCGACAAGTAACTTTAATTACTGTACGCCAGGCCAAAATGTTGTAAATGTGAGAGTTTGAACGTGTTTATTTCAGGTGTTTTGTAGGGGATAATAATATCAGTCATGGTCAGTGAGGGGCAGAGCTACCAACAACCTCATTTGAAAATAACCTGAACATTTTTCAGTTTCATTTTCTCTTTGTTTGCATCTGTAGGTCATTCCAAACTGGTTTCAATTTTTTGTAGAGCACTAATGGAGATGTTTAACACAGTGCCTGCTCCCTTCTACACAATAAAAGTGGATGGAGATCAGAGGTTGTCAAATCCCAAAAATATAAAAAAAAGCATCATAAAAAATACCATGAAACCACTAAAATTTGGATTTGAATGAAAGTTTTGCTGAACAGCCACTCACTGAAAATGGTCAGTTTTGACATTCTTCTATAAATAACTGTGTTCTGCAGAAGAAATGAAAGTCATACAGGTTATGAAAGACATGCTGGTGACAAAATAATGAGGGGTTTTTTTTCATTATTGAGTAAACTGTTTCTTTAAACATTTAAACCGGAGGGTCCTAATGACTAAACCCCAAATGTTCAGTCGCAGCATTCATCAATTTAAAAAAACAACACCACAGCAAAGCTAGAGGATATTTACACCATAAATCATCTACTTGCATAAATTAATTACTAATTACACTAAATGAATAATCAATCAGTCTTGTTTCAAGGCATTTTTTTTCAGATAAAGCACACAAATACACATGAGATACTGATCACACTTCATGCTTAAAAGAATGCATACATTTAAAAACCAAAAATGATCTGAAAACATTGCAGATCCTTTAACTACAGAAAATAATGACCAATAGAAAACAGGAGGAATAGTGAAAAGATAAGAATTTATGTACTAATATGACAATTAGTTCATTAAGGATTTGTTGCAGTCTTGTATAAGCAGCTATAGGTTTTAGTGACTGAGTGAGTGTCATTAACATAGTGAGCAACATCCTCCTGGTTAATAGCCCTTGAGTTTGTTTAAGATGAAATGGCCGCTGTCCATGGTGCTAATGCAGCTAATAATGCCTCTGAGCCTCTGAGAAACGTTTCCTCACTGTATGCCTGGAAACCACTCATCACTCGCTTATCTCCAATAAGGAGATGTTGGGAAAAACAGCATCATTTGTGACAGCCTTTACAGGAACTAAATACGCTTTCATGAGACAGCGTTTCATAAAATGCTCATTAATTTCATCATTAGAAAGAGTGTGTGGGGAAGCATACCAGTTTCCTGTGTCACGCTCAATTAGCATCCCATGGTGCTAATCCCATTAGAATTGTTGAATTCGTTAATGGGGGAACTAATGGGCATGCTATCAGGGGACATTAATTGGGCATGACACCACTTTTAGTTATAATTATCAAACTACCCCGACAAAATGTGTTTACGAATGCAAAACTGGCCACATTCGGCAATGGCAGTTATTGGTGGGGAGAGATTCTCTGTGGTCTTCTGGACACTAATGTGAAATCATCTTTCATCATTGCTTTCATCATCAGACTAATAGACCCAACCCTGCACACAAGTGTTGCAGTGTGGCATAATTAGCATGCTATTGCTATTGCCACTTGATGTCTGCAGGTAACAAGTTAATTGGTCTCAAACTCAAATGCTGTTTCAGCTGAAGTTTTTTAAGGAGAAACACTTGATAGCCCATTTCATCAAATGGTCAAATTTTGTTCTTTATAAAAAATATTGATTCTAGAGGATTCTAAACTCACAACTGGTGGCTTTAAGCTTTAAAGAATATTTGCAGCATATTAAAGACATAGCAGTCCAGGACTGTGTGTACCAGAGGGGCAAAGAGGAAGTGTGGATGGCCTTGGTGTATTTGCAGCGAGACATACTCCTCTTACTCTCCAGGTGAAATGACAAACAGGATCAGTCCTTTCTCTCTCTGTGTCCAAAAACTCAGCTGCAGGCCTGGACAGAATGTCAACATATTCCGAATCGTAAGACTAATCAACTGCCAGGCCACTCAACTACTCAAACAGCCAACCATAACACCACTCAACAGATGAGTATGTTCTATGAAAGGGTAATTCTGACCAGCAGTTAAAATACCACAATATACATTGGGCAGTCGTTTAAATGCACGGATGACCAGGAAATATCATGTAGTGTGGCCCCCACACTTGACAATATAAAGTATTGTTTAGAGCAGGGCTAGTCAAATTTGTTCCCATAGGGCCAGTGTCCCACAGAGATTAGTTCCAACCCTAATCACATACACAGTTCCAACTCTAATCAAACTGTTTGTAAGTACAAAAAGGCTTCAAATATCTTGTTCAGGTGTGTTTGATTAGAAATGGAGCTAAACCCTTTTCATAGGTCCTGGGAACAAAAATGTTTCTTGTTGACGGCTGTGAGTGTACAGAAAATCTTCACAACAGATCACTTTGAAATTAATACAAGTATATCAAATACACAATACTAATTACATTCAAAACAATAAACAAACAAATGACAGAACAGACATGCCTGGGTGTGAGAAACTGTGCTCTGATTATACATAAAGAGCCAGTGTGTTGTCTTTGAGAAGAAAACATTCGGTACTGTCTGAATGAATCTTCAGAGGGAAGCAATTCTACCCTCTAAAGATTCAATCCTAACGGAACTGCTTTTAAAAAATCCCCAGAACTGTTTTTAGTAAAACCTTCCACCATCTGACCTAAAATCAGATGTACAAAACACCTTTGAAGTGGAATCCCTCTTCAAAACAAGTTCATTAATATGTTGAAGGCTGTGACTACAAACCCACTTAAATACAGGCTCCTTAGATTAAAAAGATTCCTCGTAATCTATCATTGAATCTCCAGTGGATTGAAGTAGTTGTAATTCTGGCTGACCTCATGTAGAGCAGCAAGATGTTTCTTCAGGCTTCAGATCTATACAACTGATACAGGGATTATGCCATCTGAATACGAACCCTACAGGACTCACCGATTGTGTGTATATACTGCAGAAATATCTTCAAATGTCTGCGTGTATTTGTGTGTGTCTGTGCACTGTGTATACATCTCTGAATGTCTAAGATCACTAGTGAAAATGCTTCTATCCAACATTTTCTTCACTACAAATGATATTCTTAGCATAACTGTATGGAATGTTGAATTGCATGACTTCCTGAAGTACACAAGATGCTCTTTATAACATCTAAGCACCAAAGACATATGATGTATCTACAGTACGTGTTTAAATCCTGGGTATGTCTTTATGTTTGTACAAATATACAAATTCATATACATTCTACCCTGGATTGTAACATACATGTACTGTAGCTACTTTTAATGCTTTATGCTTTATTCTACTTCCTTATAACACATCAGATCTTTTTTGATCACATATGAATTAAGCCTCTGCTCACATAACGTGCACGTAAAATTCAAACATCTTATTCTCAAAGAACCACTTAAGAAGGTATTTGGTTTAGACAGGGTTCTCGTCTCATGATTACCACTATAAACCTCCATCTAGTCTCAGAAAAGGCAGGTGGGGAGAACCTGGATCAGAAGTTGTAGGTTCAGCAGAGCAGACCTCTCTGGGGTGATCAGCTATTTTTTGACAAGTGCTGCACATCCATCAGAACCTCTGGTCCATTACAGTAGAGAAAAGGGGGAGGCTAAAGGGACATTGGTGGGATTTGAGATCCTCCCAGAGTGGTGTGGGGCTGTACACACTGACAGCCCTGTCCAGAAGAGCTGTGGTCAGAGGTCTCTCAGGTGCAGGGATGGTCTGAATGGGCTGATGAGGAATGATATTCACCTCTGTGGGTCTCAAAACTAATGCTAAGACATGGGAAAGATGTAAGGAACTACACAGGGACTGTATCAGCACTTTACTCTGCCACAGCTTTGGGTAACGCACCTGCCAAATATGGACTGAGCCTAGCAGAAAATGGGAATTATATATACATATTTTTTAATGTGTATTTTTAATGAACTGCTAAACTGCACTTTTTTACGATTCTTGCAATTTCATAGGTTACATATGGTTGGTGACTTTTGTTGAAATTCTTGAAAAATAGGAGGCTAGGAAGCATTTAGTGGAAGGATAATGGGAATTAATGGCAAACAAGATCATCCAAAAATATTTTTCCATGACAAAAAACATCATCTCAGCCATAAGTAAAACAAACAGGGCTATCTGGATTTAATCCGCTTAGTACATAACCTAAATAACTTCAGTCATGTTAGTATTTTTGCGGCATTAATCAAGTTGTTGCGTATTAATGAGTTTTCAGGAAATGCTAATTACTGTCATAGATTCTGCAGCACCCCATTAAATATACAAATTACAGAATTAAAGAGCCAGAGCTTTTCATGATTAATCTTCAAATGGAGAAAAACTAATGATGTCTGTACAAAGTTTCCCTCTACTTTCCACAGACTGAGGCCGTTTAACAATCTATCAAATTAATTAAAGAAAATAATTGTATCATTTAACATTTTGTGCTACAATAGCATGTGGTCTTTGAAAATCACTTTATTTTCATGTATAACTGCCTCCCATTTTGAGAGAAATTGTACATTTTTATTCACTGCCACTCCATGAAGATAAAAATTTTAAAAATCATTTAAAAAAAAAAACAATGAGTAACAATGTTTAAATGAAAAAGCAACAGCAGTCCCAAACATAATAAATTACAAATAAAACAAAACAGAGACACTATGTTCTTCAGAATAGCACTTAAACAGCGCAAACATTTTAAACTGAAGAACAACAGCACTGTTAAATATCAATGACGATCAAAACTCAAGTCAATTCACCTCAAATACTCTGCATTATAATCTCATTTTTTCTTTGATTTGTTAGTTGTATCCTTTAACAAAGTTATTGCAAGCGCAAGATTAGATGACCATTGATTTGCTTAATTTATTGCTTTGGCTAAATTCCAATAATACACAATGTATTTGTCCCTGAGCGTGCTATTTGTTCATTGCTTTTTGTTGCCATTATGCCTCATTTCAACCATTGAACAGTACGATTTTTCCAGAACTCACAGCTCAATAATACAAACAACTTTTTCTTTTAAAAGAAAAATCTTTTAAAAATCTTTAGTTTTTTTAGGCACTGCATCACACAGTTTATCAACACAATAATTTATGCCCTTAGCAAGTGTAGCATCTCATGTTTACTGCGCTTGAAATAAGGTGTGGAAAGTGCAAAAAAAAGTCAGCTAAAAGGGGTGTTCTGGTTTGTTCTTTGGGTCCCTTCATTAGTTGGTGGCCATTTATAATCCCAGCAGGCCCAAGGACGAGCTCACTACATTGACTGCAGCCATTGATCAATTAGGGAGCGAGCTGAACTCAACTCAGGGCTTGATTTATAAAGATTTATCCGTTTGTCATTATTTAAGAAAAAAAAACTGGAAATTGCAGTGCTAAATGTTAATAGAGTTAGAGGGGGAAATGGCCATTCATTTCCTGAAATTGCAAGGTCACAAAGGGTCACCCATTTATATGCACGATTCTTAAGGAGGCAATTTAATGTCCCAGACTTCTAAGGAAGGATCTACTAATTGCCTCGTTTTAATATAAATAAAGTCAGATTTTCCAGATATCTCAGAACATGTGTCCAACAGAAAAGGGCTCACGACATGACATGGTTTAATGTTCACTTTCAGGTTATGCAGAGGGAGAGTGGGGAATATTAAGGTG
This sequence comes from Chromobotia macracanthus, assembly GCA_036877525.1. Classification (NCBI taxonomy): domain Eukaryota; kingdom Metazoa; phylum Chordata; class Actinopteri; order Cypriniformes; family Botiidae; genus Chromobotia; species Chromobotia macracanthus. The sequence goes on along the minus strand of JAZGTH010000060.1, from coordinate 1,209,026 downwards.
GAAATGACAGCAAGAGTAACAGAAACAGCAGTGGGCCTCTCACAGGTTAGAGTCTAGAGGGCCCCAATGTACCATAAACCAGAGGTTCTCAAATGGCAATGCTTCAGAATCCAGAGCTTTCATACAGTTTTAAATGGTGACCTAGAATGGTGCCAAAATAGTTTTTTATTCAGAAAGTAAAGAAAAATAAAAACTGCATAGCCCTATAAGAACAGACCTGTAGCCCATTGTTGGGAACCACAGCCACATATTCCTGAAATAACACCTGAATTTCACAGATTCTGCTGCTAAAAAAAGTAACTTCCAAATATCTTTCTGGTGTCAGTCAGAGAAGAGGTCATCTGATGTTTGCCTGTGCTGTCACATCACACTGACCAATCTGATAAGTTAAAGCGATGCCTTCTGAGCATTTAAAGCAATTAAAGTGCAAGTAATCTAAACAAATGGTAGGCTGAAGGATTTTTGCATTAGTAGATGAACCAGAACCTGTTTTCATTTGGAACTCAATTCCCCAATTATGCTTGTAAACAAACGTATAATTGCCCTTTGTCTAATCATGGAAGTCATTAATATATCAGGATGCAGAAGAGTGAAGAAACGAGTGAGAGATGTGTGGGGGGTGAAGTCATAGTAGGAGTGGCCTGCCTGACCATTTGAAAACACTGTATAAGCTGAAAGGAGTGGAAACACTGTCTTGACTTTGGAACATCACATAGACACGCTCAAGATGTAATTAATCTATATCGCACTATAGTTTACAATTACTTGATTGTTTTAGACTAGTGCTACTGAAGTGGTTTTGCCTAAAATACAGTGTTTACATAAGACATCAAGTGGCAACCCAACACAACACCAATATTGTTTATCGAAAAATTACTGAATTTTTATGTTTTAGATATTCATTAATGTTTTTTGAAGATCCTTTTTTACATTCAAGCTATAAGTTGTATCAGTACATGCATTCCTAGGGAATCAAACCCATGACCTTGGCGTTGCCAGTTCTGTGCTCTCCCAGCTGAGCTACACCCATTTTCTCTCTGATTTATCCCTGAATAAATGCAATTACACAAAACAAATCAATGAATTTTTAAGCATTTTGTTGCTCTAAACCATACTTTTTCTAAACAAGCAATCAAATCAGCAAACTGTGCAGTTTGAGCAAACATACATCATTGATGAGACCCTGTACCTGTGAACTGGGGAATCTGAAGTAGCCACTTCCTGTGAACCATCTCCCCCAGATAACCTGACCCTGGGCCACATGCATCTACTCCACGTTGTAAACAGGTGGAGGCTCATTCAGCTCAGCGGGAGCATCCCAGGAAACCTTCATTGCAGTCTTATTCAAAGGCATTAATGCAGGGGTCTTCAGAAATGCTGGAGCTATCAGAACAGGAAAGAGGAAAGGATGAAGAAATATGTGGAATGAAAAAACGACATGTGCATTTACATGCAGCCGTAATGATCTAATGGGCCTGTCGCGTAGGTAGAGAGGAGGTAAATTACCCTGGACTGACACATCCTCTGTGCATTTAGCCCACTCTGCCTGTCAGCCCTTCCACACCGACAGCACTAATAAAAACCCACCATAGGGAACAAGCATGTTGTCTTCCAAGGCCCATCACGGCACACAAGTCATAAATTACACTCAATCAATAGCACTTGAGTCTATATAATTGAAACTCTGATATCATTTCAAATCCCCCCCACTGATTTAACAGGATTTGTGTGAAGTCTCACTGGACATTTATCGTTTTTGCCTTAAAACATAAGGTGGTTAAAATGAAGTGTGACTGACACGGCTTCATGTGCCCTTAAGTACTATGAAGTAAGCGATCATTCAGAAATCTGAGATGCTGGTGGTAAAAACTCATAAGAAAATTGTTACTGGTCATTTAGAACAGGTGAGAAAAACAACACATGCTACATACAAACACATACAAAAACAGAAATACTGAACCTAAACTACTTTTTCTTAGTCTATATGCAGTAGACAGCTTTTAAATAATACAGTTGCACAATTAGATGTTTTGACATGGTTCACTGGCTCGGCAAAAAGGTTAATATTGTTGTCATCATATTAATGACTGAGTCAAAGTCAGACATGTCTAGCACCAATTACAGCCCAGCCTGAGTGTTTGCTGTTTTTATACAGCCTGACGTTTTCTGTGGACTATAATACTTATTTCTGTAACAGAAAAGTATTGATTTATGCATAATGGTCTAACCTTTCCGGGCTGGGGGGGAATACATGCACAGTGTATTTCGAGTCAATGCGATGATGTGTACAGACGGGGTGCGCTTGTTCTGTTCGTCTTTATGGATGTAATGTACATGAAACATTACCATCAACTCTTGATTAGCCATTCACATTTCAACAGGATCAATAATGGCAGCACAGTTCATTTTCAAAATGCTACAGGCTTATGTCCCCATCAGAGAGGGTATGTGTGCTTAAAAGAGAATTATGGTACCTTTTTACATGGAAAAGAGTAAAAGGAGGGGCAAACTCAAACCTGTTTTTGAAATATTATGAATATAAATACAAAAATACTATAACTACATAAATACTTGAGATTGTGTAGCTAGAAATAAAACACTTTTGAGCAATATAATATATACTGAAAAAATGTTTAGCTGTGGTCCTGGATGCTGATTGGTCAATAAAGTGATCCAGCTGTGATAAAATATTACATAGAACAGTAACAGTTAGGCCAAATCACAAGTTTGTCACCTGCTTTTTATACAAGCAAGCTCCTTAAAGCTGGGCTATATGGTGAGCATGGTCATGGCTGAGGGGGCATAACATGCCTAACAATGGCCTATAGACATGACAATGTTCCCAATACAATGTTATGGGGTGCCAACAGATTCTGTTATAAGTCTTGTGAAATCACAATGACTTTGCATGCACAAACCTCTTTGATTTTTTTTGCATTCCGCCTTGTTGATTAATGCTATTTTCATTGATTACATACAACGAAATCCCTGACTGCAAACAGGAACAACATATCAAATGTTGTTCTCACTATACTCTTGCAGGTCTGCTGAATGAAAATTGACACTTCTGTGCATAATGGTAAAGATAAATCAAAAACAATTTAATCTTGCCTTAAAGAATGTCAATTAAAAGACAAATTTAGGTCATAAAATCCAAATGATTAAAAACAAACAGCAGTGTTTATTTCCACAGCTGTGTTCCGCAGAGACGGGAAACATTCATCTGCACAGTTTTACTTCTGCTGTAAAAAACGGAATAACTTAAGTATAATTCTGTTCATTTCAGTGATGCGATATTTAAAGCAATTTGATGTCAATTCTCTCTGAGAAAGCAGATGTTGGCTTCTCAGTCTGAACAGATGGTAATTCTGTCTAATAGTGCATTGATGTAACAGTGATGTGTGTTGTGTATACAGGCAGTCATAAAATGGAGGTAAGACTCAAATAAATTGCAATCATCAACATTAAATGCTGGCAGAGCAGAGGAGAAAACAAGGCTTGAGGGAGACAGTGTTGAGTGGCCCAGACATCAGGTTGTGTTGAGTCAGTCAGCATGCTGTTTGTTCAGTCATACAGGAGATGTTTAAAGATATTTAAAGCAGCTTGTTGTGAGCTGAATTTTAATGAATTAGGCATCATGGTAAATTCCACAAAACTAGGGGTGGGAATCAGCATTATTTAACTGATTAATGATAAATAATATACTTCATATATTATTTATATTATATACAGATGATTTCTTTCCTCTGCATTGGGTTTTGCACAATTATATGCTTTCTTAGCTTGTTCAGAGTTTGGAGAGTGTGTAAAAAAAGTGTACACCTTTTTTTTGGGAATGACCAGAATTACCATCGAAAAAGATAAACAAACAAAACAGAAATAAAATACATTCGCTTTGAATAAACGTAATACATAAACAGCCCACACAAAGAACATCAAACTCTAGTATAATAAGTCACATCTGAAAACATTGTTAAAAGCAAAAAAAACAAATTACTAATGCTATCCTACGCCAAAGGAAAAAAAATCAGCAATAACAATATAAACAGAGGCAAAGCGTTAAATGCTTCCTGCCATATGGAAGAGCCAATGACATCGTCTGCAGCATATTGAGCTGACCATATGTTAGAGCGGCGCTATGAGGCTGACTGATTCATGCCCATCACATTCCACTGTATCAATTAAAGCCCTTTGAAGGCTGCATGATTTGTGCCTCTGTTATTAAACCCTGCTAATTCATCCTACTTACATATTCCTTATAAATCTCCAGGAGTGTGCAGTGATTCACAGCAATCGGGGAGAGCGATACGGCACATTTTTCTCCTTGTAATTAACAGTAAATTGTTTTTACTGCCACACAATGAATTTCTCTGCTCGGGCTGCAAATGAAGTAGTAAGAAGCCGAGTGGAGAATCCGGACTGAGGGGTTGGTTTAACTCATTAACAGGTCACATGAGCAGAGAGGGAAAATGAAGGCGAAATAAAGGCAAAGTGGTAGAACCGAAGAGGGAAATGAGGCTGGCAATGGCAGGAAGTAGTACAAATTTACTTCCTAATCAATTAAGATAGACTCTGACAGGCCTGTGGATAAACTGAGGGTAAGATGTACCAGGGTATATGCCAGAGTAAGTCTGGTCATATACTGTGGTACCGTGGTTGTGGACAGCAGGAAAAAAACACAATGTAAAAACTTGAATAGTTAGAATAAAGTAAAGCTTAAAAAATGGATGAGAAAACACTACCCAAAAAGAGAGAGACAGAGAGAGAGAGCAGTCTGATAACAAAAACAGACTAGTGTTCTTGATGATACACTTTCAGAAATTGCGTAAAAAATGAACTGTATTTCCACTGACTGCTTGACTATTCAAAATTCATCAATTTTAAAGTATGAAAATAACAAAGATAACCTGAGAGTGAATATAAAATAGCTTTAGTTTGTATTCCTTTGAGATAAAAGATATCCTGCTCAATTGAGAGCAGGCCAGACCATATGTGCTCTACTTGCCAAAGGGTTTATGTACACAATTAAAAGTGGCTGGCCCAGCCCTCACCGAAGGGGACGTATTCAACAATCTGACTGTGAGTAATGACGGACACTTTCAGTTAAAGGCAGTTCATTAATATTAACATAAGAATTAACACCTATTGGGTCCTTCTCTCCTAGATGAAAACATATTGTAGTTTGCACACATAATTGGATGTTGAGCACATGCATACACACATGGATGTTGTGCATGCACTCATTATTTACAAACTGATAAAAGCAAAAGATTGGTTCTTGAGAGTACATTGAGGGTGGAAGATAGGCAGCAAATGCTGGCTGTATAGTAAAAATCTGTGCGGGACTTTGTGAGAAATTATATGTAGAAATTTGTACCGAGATGAAATAGTACTCCTCTTTGTAAATCTTGTAAAGTGTAAATCTGGTGCTAAAGAACCAACCACACAGTCGGTGTTGAACCAACTAAACATTTGATCATTTAAAATAATATACATTTTATTAGAATATATCTTCAATTAACTTGATTTTTGCCCCATTGGCAATTATCTTTTCTTGCTTAAGCATAACTCTTACAATTCTTTTTATTTATTTCCAAAACAACAATTCAGTTTAAGCAGCTAAAAAAACTGTAATACATCTGCAATTATTGAAAAAAAATATATAAAAAAATACATAAAAAATATATCCTATAAATTATAAAATAACCACAATTTTGCCTCCCAACCAAATTTATATTGAATTATGTTTTCAATATGTTTGGCCCAATCCAGGCAGACTGCTCACACATCTCTGTCTGTAAAACTGTAATGCTAATAGGGCTTCAGGCCTACTGCAGTGTAGCTCTGCTCTTGTGCTAAGCTGATAAAAAACATCTGCAACATAAAAACATACATACATTTACAAAACATTTCAAATTGATACACAGTGCTAATGCATCCAGTTACTCACTTTTCCAAGTACTTAAGCGAAGAAAGATAATGCAGCACAGTCAGAGCTGTGGGTTAGCGCTCAAGTGGGCAATGCGAGTTTGAATCCAAACTCGTTTCCTGATTTGTCAGTTCCTTTCCCCCTCTTCCTCTTATTTCTTGTGTTCTATGTTCATATTATTTATAAACAGGCCAATACATATTAAATAATTTATATATATATATATAATTTAAATTAAAAACCGTTTAAATTTCCCCTCTTCACCATAATGAACAGTTCTTATTACCAGCATTTCAGAAACTAATCATACCAACATTTATCTTACGTTGTTTTCTAATTTGTATTTTATCTTTAATTTTTTCAGTAAATACAGATCTCACACACCACATGGATCACACTTTCAGAGCTGAAAACCTGCCTGACCTGACATATTTATTCAAGAAAAGTGAATATCTGCAGCTTACTGATGGAAAACATCATCAATGTTAACATGCACTTACCAACCTAATTACAATCTAAGATAATGAAATCCAATTAAAAAGAGGATTGTTCAATAGAAGTCATCTAAAAATACATCCTTGAAACATTTGCCATGAAGACAGCAAAGGTGACCCTGATATGGAAAACAGTGGTTTAAATATGGACTAACATTTGGGAGATGGTGTTACTTTTAACCTTTAAAGGTTTTCTACCTGAACGAGGTTAAAGGAACACAAAGATTCACATGTGTAATAGAGGAGACCTTTCTCGACAGTTCAGTCCACGCCACATGCATGCGGGGACAAAAGCCACAAGCTATGGAAATCAAAAACTGGACAAAAACGAAGATTACTAGGTACACAAAAAGCAGTTAATGGTTTCTTAACTTGCTGACTCCACCAGGCCAAAGCTTGACAAAGAAAGCTCATTTCAATGAAGACCAAAACAAATTCTCTAAAATAAAATAAACCCAAACAAATGTGCATCACTTTAAAAATGTCACCACACTAGCCATATGGAAACTCTAAAAAATTGGACATACAGATCAACGGATATAAATTGAACAATTTAGATGACTAAACTTTAAACAATAGCTGAAAGTAAAATTAGCCAAAGTTATTCACAATTTACTTTTTTGCATTTGTTTCTCTATTCAGAATTCAATTACAATGAAGATAAACAAATAAAACATGCAAATGGCAGGAAATTGTAGCCATTTTAATTTTGTGTACAAGAATTAAATTTAATTTTTGGGTCTGAGTTCATCAAAACGTGGCATCAAACTTAGTGAAAGTGATATATTTTGTCAGATATGGTAACCCATACTTGAAAGTGACCAGGCATTTACTCCATGACTGGTGAGGAGTGAACACACGCATACACATGAAGCGTGTGTTCATGCAGTACACTACTTCACCACCCGGGGAGCAATTGGGGGTTAGGTGTCTTGCTCAAGGCTGCCCCCCAAAAGCCAAACACGTAGGTTGCAGCTAAGATACAAGAACGACATGGAAGCCACTGTAGTCAGCAGGATTGATAGTAGAACATATTAACAAAAGTAAAAATAAAAAAGCAGATAAAAGTTCTACATCAACACAAAATCAGTCAATCATCAATATAAACACATGAACTCTGACACTGTGGAGTGACACAAACAACTGAATAAATTGTGGTTTTTATTTCACTGCAACAAATAAATAAATTACTTTTCTAAACATTATATAAAACATTAGTGTGGTTTATGCTTAAAATAAGAAATATAAAATTAAATAACAACAACAATCTTCCAATAAAGTAGGGAAAAACTTCCAAATATCCAAATAAAGTTTTCCAAATATTGCTTCAAGTAAATGCATTCTGTTTGAAAAGTATGTTTAGATATTCAGTATTAAAAAAAAATCAGACAAAAATATTATTTTACGAAAAATACTAAAAAATCTTTTTTGTAGTTTTTAAGCTTTTTTGTTTAGTTTTTCCATTTAGCATTAAAGTATAATTCCAAAATCTTTGTTTACTAACATGTTATTGTTGAGAAACAATCCTACTATACACTGTCTAAACCCAAATCTCTTCAAACAGCTGTTGAGTTGTTTTAAAACAAGCGTTGACACCTGCAAAATCAAATGCATGTTATCAAACTAAAGCATGCCCAAATATAAAAGCAGTGTTGTATAAGTGTCAAAACATAGAGAGGAAGTTGACAGAAGCACTAAATGGATCTTCAGCTGTCTCCTCTTTGAGGCCGCACTGGCTGCGTCCTGTGAAGCATTTGTGGTGAAAATCCCGCACAAACAATCCCTTCACGTTTATGCTAATTACCTGTTTCCGTTTCTCAGACACTGTCATTCTATGCTGTAACTCTAGCCACATATCCTCTCTCTGGTTAATAGGCATCCACTCAAAATCATTCTTCTGGGGCCACTATCTAAATAAAACCAGAGTGAAGATCCAGAGTTTTCTCTGAGGGATAGAACAGTGTTTGTGCCCTATGAAACACAATACCTGTTTATTGCTAAATGTTTTGATTGTTGTTCAAGGTAATTTGTTTCATAACCTCTTTGGATATAAAACAAAATGAAAACAGGTCCCTATCTAAAAGAATGTTATTTCCAGCTTTAACAAACATTCTCCTTAATTTAAAAAATAACTTTTAAGCTCACAATATCCCTGGTGCTTTATAACTTGCTAAAAACAAGTTTTGCATCTTGCTGAACTCAGGAAGGTCAATATGCATGTTAGAATAACCTCCCTCTGCCGTACGCCCCATGGCCTGCCATATTAACTATCACTGCTCAACACTACTGCAATGCTCTCAGGCACGGTCAGAGCATTCTCATTGGCAGAACTCATAGATGGCCGTGGATTCAGCCAACCGCTATCAAAGGAAACCCTTTGCTCTGGCCCGTGATTGGTGGAATTTCCCTGTGACTCATTTAGCAGCTACATGAAGAGCTCATACCTGATAATTATACCTGGAGAGAGAAAATAAGACATGAATGAATCATATATATGCCAATAACTTCTTCCACAATCCTATATTCAGCCTCAGAAAGAGGCAGATGATACTGAGACATAAAAGCGGCCGTGGACAATGCACAATTACAGCTTCCACATGAAATTACAAAGAAAAGAGAGGAAGATCGAGGGAATCAGATAGACAATTAAACAGAGAGGAAACTCATTGAGTGAATTCTCTGAGGGCACTTTATAATGGTCCATGTTAATGAGCTAATTTGGGAAAAAGCATGATAACTGGCATTAAAGTCATTGATATACAGAGAGCTTTTTGCGATGCTTTCAAAGGCGCACGGCACAATACCTAACTGTATGCAGCAATCAACTGTTTTAAATGTGAAATGTTTCTTTCTGCTGCGTAGTCCCATCAGTTTATATTGCGAAATGAAGCATGGCCTGAACCTTAATCAAGCCTCTTGGCTGTAGATTAAAGTTTGTAAGGAATTAATTTACATCCCGGCTGAGATCAAATGGCATCTCTGTAATAGTATTTCTCATTACTGTAATTATGTAGCTGGAAACAGCTGAAAAGGAAGAGCAGAAGACTGTTTCAGCCCCACCATGTGCATTTAAGAATCACTGCTAATAAAATAATATGACGCATAACAATATCATAACTCCCTGCGCTATGGGTACTGACAAAATGTTAGGTATGTAATGTAATACGCTGTAAGTGTATGTAAAAGTAAATGTCACTTTAATGTAAATGTCAAATTTATAACATAAGTGAACATCTGTCATTTAGAAATGACTACATTTACACTCTTGGCAATGCCCTACAGCTGCAGTAAGTGATTTCTGAGAAAGGCTGTTGATATTTGAAATCAACACCCAAACAAACACACTCGACCAATCAGAGTGAGCTGGAGCTCTTTGGGCTCGGGTACGGCAGACAGTGCGTGCAAGCTGACCGTGACACTGCTGGTGTTAGCCCAACAATTGCTGGTGATGAGATGATAAGAGTATGCTGTGTATGGAGACAGGTCAGAGACTGTCAGAAGGTATTATGCTTTTGATGACAATGTCCACATGCATTGATGAAGCATCCATTAGTCTTTTAGCAGTGTGTCAGGGCATTGCTATTGAATGAGTCAGGGGCCCTCCAGCTCAGCTCTCTGGCTGTGGAGTTCAGAGGCTGGCCAAGTGGAAGACACTGTTGCTTGGGATCTGAACAAATGTGGAGGAGTGTAAGTTAATGCATATCAGTAATAAATCTGCTACATAAAACAAACAGATCTGAAAAGGTGGAAGACAAGGTTAAAGCACCAAAGCTGCTACCGAATGGGGGAAATGGACTATGAATAAACTAGAGCAACAAACATTTGTTACATGAGAAAAATGGCTAACTTAATAAACACACTGTATTGGAGGGGTGCATCAGGGCTTTAAGAGTCTCTGTGATGCTAAGTGCAGTATGCACTAAACACATACAGAGCCATAAACAGGTCACCTTACAGTATACAAGCTTAATGTTTAAATAGTAGATATACACTAAACTCAAGACAGCACTGGCCCATGAGAGAGATTAATATTACATACAAATGTTCAGCTAAAACCATTAGGATGAAACACGATTAAATTCAAGTATCATCTCATGGGTAAGTATACTGAATAAAATATGTAATAAATTTCAAAGTCTAATGTAAATACCACAGCGTCTGATTGACAGTTAATGCCTGACCCTTGCGTATGCCTCTTTTGCATTGAACTTACAAAGCAATCTGACTATATTGGGGAAATCTGCACTGAAATTATGCAGTCACTACAATAAGGAAACTATTTAATTTGCTTTTAAAGAGGGCTTTTTCTGTTTTTGAGCCAAATGGAGTGTTGAGCCAAAGGGATTTATAACCTCTTATAACATCTAGACTACCACAGAGCTAAAATGAAGTACTTTAAAAAACCCATGAAATGCTTTGACGAGCACAGCTTTGTTTTTCTGTTAATGCATTTCCTATTGAAATTGGAAGTTGGGGGGAAGCATCCCTTTAAAAAACAGCCAATAGCCTTTAATTTACACCACAGCCTATAAAAAACACTTTTAAAATAAATACAATTTACTTATTTCCTCCACAACTAATTGATGGTTGGGAAAGGAAACAAAGTATGATTGTTAATGCACGACAAACAGTGATTTGTAACTTGTTACCGCTAGTCAGAGCCAGGTGGTATTTATAATTTACAGAAAGGTGATATTTCGTTTTAGATCATTTAATTGGATAAAAATCTTGTATACGCCTGCACAATTTTTTTTGTCAATTTTCCCTGGAAGACAAACATTTAAAATGCAAATATTTGATGAAAGTTTTGAAATTTGAGTACAAAAGCGTAAAATTAAACTTTAAAAGCAGACACATAACTCGACCCAATTTTATCTATGTGGGGTAATTGTTGATATATACTGTATATGATCATGTGTTGTCTATTAGTATACTTAAATACAGTATGCATTGTTTTATATTGTTTTCAGACCTTTATTGCAGCCCAGATAGTTGTATTGATCCATGTGACTGACATTTCTCTACGGTCACGTAAGGCTTGCACAGGCACTGCCCTGTCTGAGGGTGGCACAAGCCATTGAACGCCCCCCCCCCCCCCAGGATCACATCCACACAGTTCACATCTAGAAACAGGGAGATCACAAGAGCACAAAAACAGTATCACTTCTCTTGACTTTGTCTGTATCTGTAAAGGACATGAAATCAGGAAATTTACCAAAAATACCAGTCCTGTTTAATTTACACCTCACTTCCTTAGATTCTAAGATGCAAAAGGTGAATGTGTGTGTTTGTGGTCAGTAAGCGTAGCCTTAATGTAGACACGTACAGATGCATCTGTCAGGGACACTTGTTAGGGGTGTAGGGGATGGAGGAGGAAAGGCCCTCAGGGGCCAGCGTCGGGTGATGTGGGGGCCAAGCGCCTGACACCCTCGAAAGCAGCTGATAAAAGCCACAGGGTCTTAATAAGCTGAAAATTTGTTCCGTCAACTAAGGGGCTAAGCCACCCGTTTCCCAATGTGGTTCGACCTTGACTCCTCAAAAGAAGACATTGAACAACTTTTTCCCCTGTTATCAATGACACAAAAATGAAGGCAGGCATCAAATTCTGTTACCAGAATCAATATTGCCAAGTTACACATGCTTACGTTTCCCATATTTCAAATATTGTATATCAATAGCTTGCAGCTATCGAAGTAAATAACTCCAGATTGCGCCTCAATGTTGGTTTAGAACAGGTGTTGCAAACAGAGCAGGCTGCAAAGTTTTACAGGCAAGAAATTCAAACATGATTGAAGAAGTTTGACTAGCGACAAGAAATGCATAGATTGCATTCTGTTAGGGTGAAGATATGAATATGACATACTCCTATGTAAAACAACACTTATTTTTTCCCCAAGGTTAAATGATAACCCAAATACTGGTCTCTTTGTAGCCTATGTTTGTCATTTACTGTGATGGGTAATCTTCCCTAATCGCATTGTGTGTTTTTAACTACCTCTATTAGGCAGCCCATGGCGAATGACCCAATATAAGAAAACAAAATAAGATGCATCGTCTTATTGATTCTGGGGCGGACAAATGAGTTTATAATATTTAGATAAAGAAATCTTTATTGTGTAGGATCTCCTCATGCAGTTCAAGCGTCCCCTCTAATCAGTTTAAATAGTTCATTTTTCATCCTTACAGGCGAATGGGTGCAGCTGGATGGATTGCATATGCTGTGATCTGTCACGACTTGTATGGATTAACAATTTGTGATGTCCGGTAGCGCTGTTGTTGATGCATTGAAAACATGCACCGGCACTATTTGCATCTCACCAGATGGCAATTAATGTTCTCCCTGCCTGCCGCGCATCCCAACATCATATTTTTTATTTGGGGAAACGCTTAAAAAGGTAAACGATGGTTGATCGGGGGAACTGCTGATGATGTCCCCCACTGTTCTCTTTCTTCACCCAGCATGGATGGAGTAGTTAAGTATCTCCTACGAGCATGCTGGAAGGTCATTCAATGAGACTTTCCACCAAAACACCCAGATTTAAAATCAAAGAAAGTCTGCTATAAGTAGGGGGAAAAATGAAAAATAATTTTCTGGTCCACTGACTCCTGAGAATGCCAAGTTTTACATCTTTAACTTGGGCCATATGTTCAAGCTGGGAAGCTGCGTTAGAGTATATCATTAAGACAGCTAACATATGATGTATTTACAACCTAATTGATGTATCCAACAAATCAACTATGCGGAGAGCATTAAAATGCAGCCTCGTTTAGAGGTAGAGGCTTTAATGGCTAATTTGACCTTTGCTGGCTACGCCTAAACCCGTGGGCCAAAAAGTAGCTAACTGGCTCAGATCACTTAGAAAAGTGATGTACGTCAAAATGGGCTTCATTTAGTAGCTTCAGCCTCTATGATGAGAGGGTGGTCTGGAGTCATTTATTAGTCAGCACTAATTTACACCTTCGGAGGGTGTGTCTTTTTACTACAAGATATATCTTGATGCATGGTAACACATGAAAACCTTTTTTTTAAACGTGAGCAAGATAAGAGTGTTAGTCTGGCACTGACCAACACTTGGATAAAAGCCAAAGTAGGGATACTGGCACTGATCGCAACTGCAGCCGGTCAGTGAATGCACACACACTGGCCAGAGTCAGGAGCACACACCTGGTTCACTGCTCTTACCGAGTGACATTTATATGCTTCACAGTCACTAAGCCCTGCCTCAGACTGAAAGAGACCTGTAAGAATATATGATGTGAAGAAAAATAGTGTTTCATTGTGAGCACATTTTATTTTTCATTTTATTTTCTAAGTGCACGTGAACGAGAAGTTCCACCCAACTTCAGTGTTGAGATGTAATTAAATGGGGGGGTGGGCGTGGCTTGTTTTTCAACTGGGAATTCATTGGCTATAGAAAAGTAGGTATTTCAAAGCTTGCAGTAACTGACCATTGGAGGGGTCTGGTTAATGGATCTTGCTCCACGCAAGCCGTCAGACTGGCATCATCCGAGAGTTTACAATTTTATGATAATTTTGATTAAAGGTCAAGAAAGCGCATGAAATTTAAAAAATAAAGAAGAAAATATTATTGTCTTATAATAGAGTTTGAAACATGAGGGTAAGCAAAGAATGTCAGAAGTTTTATTTGTGGATGAACTGTTCCTTTAAGAGCATCCTCGTTCATTTCTCTGTCTATATTTTTGTAAGAGGAAAGAATTTCGAAAAGTTGAATTTCGAGGGCTCTGTCAGGCTCCTGCATGCATCAATCAGATAGGGGGCGCTGGGTTTGAAATGTTTCAATCACAGGCAGCTTCCCCTACAGTGAAATATGACAGAGGGGCTCTGAAAGGGGAGGGCCCGCAGAAACGGACATCAGTCCCCCACCCTCCCCAAATGGATCACCCCCCCCTCCCTGTGCTTTCAATTTACTCCTGCCAGCCCCATTCTCTGTACACATGCTTTATGTGCCGGCATGGGCGGCAGAGGCTTTGGTGAGCAGCGGGTACACCAGCATTATTTCATCATGTGTAGGGGGGACATAGGTGGGTGGCTGTACATCCATGTCTAGTTACCAAGCTTAGCGCCCTCATATCATTTAAAAGTATTTTGTCTACATACACTGGTGTACACAGTGCAAACTATACTACAAGCCACAATACCCCAATTCTGATTTCATGCAGTTTTCAGCTGGTCCAAACTGGCCTAAGGTGAGTTTTACATTGGAGTTTAAGTGTTGGATTGACCTTTTATTGACAGATAAAACAGTAGTGCTTATTAGGACCTCAAATATCCAAAATACCAATAGTGCCAAATTGAAAGACTGTACTTGGCGTGAACATTTGCAAGTTGGTTTTACAGTAAACTGAGAATTTTGGATGGTTAATTTTCATTAGGAAGACAAAGGGACCAGCTGGTGCCACCACAATGACCCTATTGCCCCTGGCAATGCACTTGTAGCACTTGCTATGCTGAAAAGGGGAGTCCAAACAAGCCCTCAAGTGCACCTGAGCCATGAGGCCAGAGCTGGTCCAGCAGCCAGTGAGGGGGTTGATTGAGGGTACATGAGAAATGGCCCATAGCTATGCTAGTTAAACGCCATCAGCCAAAGTGACTGCCAAAACACATTTAATTCCCAGCCACAATCTAGGGAAAAACAAATAACAAAACAATGCAACAGCTTGTGATTGCAAGAACAAATACGAGCAAGTCATTAGTTAGGGAAATAAAGGAGAGCACTTTGTAATTCAAAAGATGTTCTGATGATATTTCAAATGCGATGCACAGCAGCTAGGAATCACAGCAAACAACAAAAGCAGTGACTCCACTAGCATCATCAACATGGTATAATGAGTTTACAACAACCAATACACTAGCACATACATACATACCTACATAGTTAAGGAATTCAGATCACATGGACTGTTTAGATATTCAACCAGCTCAAGAGCGCCCACTGGTTTACAGGTTTCACCATCCCTGCCATAGCAGGTGGGTAGGCACAAGCACTGACCAGTAATGAGATCACATGCATTTGCAGGCACAACACCTGCAGGGTTGCAGTGACATGGTTGGCACCCATGCGTGACATTGGCAGAACTCAGGTTGTAGGTGTGAGCCAAACACTGATTACTGTTAGTGCCAATGCAACATAATATATAAGAGTAAATGACTATATATTTAGAAATATATAGTCATTTACTCATCCTACATACAGGGTGGAAAATTAATGTTTTTGCTTATTAAATAAAGTGGCTGGAAAATACATGATTTTACCATTTTACTAATGCAAATGAGTAAATATATGACATGCAACAAAACAGCAGTAATCACAGTGTGTTTTCACATTTTCACATATCTCTTTACAAGACAGACTTGCTTTCTACAACATACAATATTTATACTGTATATTATAAGCAAATCCCACTCATAACCAGGATGAGGCGACTTACTTTAAAGCATTCACATTTCACAAGCCACAATTCTTGCAAGGCAACTTGGTTAGGTAAAATTCATCTGCTGCAATTTGTTTGCTGGCAGGTGTTACTTTTCCACCCCTACCACATACAAAAAGATACTCTAAAGCTGAAATGATTAGACTGGCCTTCACCACACACATTGTACATGCAGTAGCATATAAAAACTTAAATTGGTAAAATATTACACAAGGAATAAAAAAGAAAAAAGAAGAAATTGGTAATGTCATCATTTAGTGAACCCCTTTCTCAGTGATGAATGACTCACCTCAGGCATAACACTTAATTTCTCTAACAGGAAAATAAATAAATTAAAAGACCCAAGAAAGCCAGCGAAAGGAAAAGTAAAAATATCTGTGAGGCTAAAAAAGAATTACAGCTCATTTGGAGGCCCTTAAAAGGGGTCTACGTGGAATCAAATCATATCAGGTTTTTTAAAATGTGTGCGGTGCTTATTTGAATATGCCATACATATTCCTGACAGGTAATCTATTGCTAATGTTGCTGAGCAGAGCCTACGGGGCAAACCGTTTACCACTATAAGTACTGCGACTCCACACTCCTCCACTGCTGTACATTCCACTACCGAGCTCCACTTTAATGAATTTAGATATTAATATATTGCTCCCTACCCACAGTTAAACCTCATTACAACATTATGTTAAATGCACAATGTGACACAGATGAATACCCCAATAATATTACGCCAAAGGAACGCCAATTTATCACTGAGCTCGTAGCTTTCGGATGTCGGAACACTCTAAACACTGCAGTAACTGTGCACCATCCAGCTGTGTATAACAACCAATGATACTTTCACAACTAAGTGCAAGTAAAAAT
The DNA here is from genome assembly GCA_036877525.1 of Chromobotia macracanthus. Lineage (NCBI taxonomy): Eukaryota > Metazoa > Chordata > Actinopteri > Cypriniformes > Botiidae > Chromobotia > Chromobotia macracanthus. The sequence goes on along the minus strand of JAZGTH010000060.1, from coordinate 1,192,289 downwards.
TAAACAACCATCTGTCTGACAATGTTTTAATAAAATAGGACTGCATTCTGTTATTTCTGAAATTAACACATGCCATTTATGTTTTTGTTTTTACATTGCTTTTCGAAGGCCTGTGCAGCACCTACGCAGTAGGAGTCTCACCAGTACAACTCGCATTTTATCAGAAATGCTTTCCCGCATAATTTTCTCATACATCAACATTTCAAAGCGCATTGTGTACACACAGTACTTTGGACCCTTGATAAATTTTATCCTATGAAGCTGCGGCTGGCCTCAAATGAGATGGAGGTAATAAATTGCCTTAATCAAATCTAATTTCTGAAAAATACCTGTAGGAACTACAAACAAAGAAGCAGGTCTTGTAAGAGGCATAAAAAATACAGAGGACGGGGCAGTTTATTACAATCAACTTGGCATTGAATTACAAAATTAAAATGAGGTGGCCCTTGATATCCTGGCCTAGCAGTACACATGATCCTCTGAGTAACATTCTTTTGCATTTCATAGCAAAACAGTTTAAAAGGCACAAAGAAGAAAAACTGAACTGATTTATCGCAAAGGACCTGGAATTCCTAGAAAGGCTGGTAGAGAAATTCTTTTGGTGGTTGCTTGCAAATATTTGTAAAAGAAAAAAAGAAAAAAAATTGATTAAAATGGTTGGCTATTTAATGATTGTACGCATTATACATTCTAAAAAATGTTTCTAGAAAGTGAAAGAAGTAGCGTAGACAAAAAAACAACATTCTGTGGAATCTTCTGGAAGATAATTTTGAGTAGCTGACATGATAAAGGTTTACATTAAATACTTTTAGTGGGTTAACATGCCTTGCAGTGTTATGTTATATTCCACTCAACACGATTTGAAACTGAACTTCTGTAGTTATTATTCAGACAGTTTTATGACCTCATTAATTAAGAGACTGCACTGAATATTTATCACACTGGAGGGTTAAATTAAGATGAAAATTAAATAGTGAAGGCAAAAAGGTATAAAAATGATGAGTCAAACCACATTTTCAGTTATACATTGATAAAAAATCTTGCTTTTGACTAGAAAAAAATGTTTTATGTCAACTACCTCTGTTTTTTTCACAGTACTATACACAAACAGTTAGGATTAACAAAGTGAGACAGAGAGAGAGAGAGAGATGGAAGTCACAGAGAGAGAGATGGAGGATGCAATGCTGCTTGATATGTACCGATTACGTTTGCTCTGCACTAGCATTGACCTGAGTCCTGGTGACAGGTAATATCTGGCTGCACACTCCCAACGGTATTGCGGTGGACTGCAGCTTGTAAAATCTGTGTTGGCACTGATTGCAGTGTCTGCCAGACACATGTCGCTTGCACTTACAGTGGCCTCCGATCTGTAGTGGAAAGAGAACGCCATGTGACCGCACTCCAATTAGTCAACTTGAACCTGGGCAGTGTGAGGGTGTGCTTGAGTGTCATGGATTGTGCTAGCTCAACCCCAGCCCTGTTGGTGGGATTACTACACTGAGCGGAGTGGTTTAGGACGGGGGTACGTGGAGTTTGTATGTGTGGGGCGGTGGGGACGGCCATTGCAAAGATTTCAAAGTGCGTATATAAAAGGCATAATCTGCTCAAAGGTATTTAAGTAGTTACCTGTTACCTTGATAACCATGGGTAGCTGGCATATAATTCTGACAGGGACAGCTTAACCTACAATGTTTTAGCTTGTCTAATATGTTAGCTTAGATTAGCAACAAACTAGCAATCAACACCAGTTTAAAAATTAAGTTGATTTTAGGAACATGGTGGCCAATCAACCAGCTACTGACCATCTTGTACCAGCAAATTACCAGCGTAAACCAGCTAGAAACTGCCTACCATGTTCAACTACTATCTTAAAATGGATTTTTTTCCAAAGGACAAGCCTAATTTTTAACTGTTGCTTCTGTAGAATTTGACAAATTTGATTTAATACAGTTTTCCAGTGTGACAAATATCAAGAGCCCAAGTAAATTAAAAACACTAAAGACAACTACATGAATTCCAACCATAAGTCAAGAAAACCAATATCTTCTCCGCACTAAACAGAAAAGGCTCAATCCACAGTTCAAGTCATTAGCATATGTGAGGAAATAATCGCCCTGATAATTTAAATAAGGTAACAATCTAACCTAGTCTGACCCAGGAATTGATTTTGAATTTCTCATCCAGTATATCTATCGACATGGATCTGTTCCACCAAAAAGCCTTTCATGATATTTAAAGGAAAAGGTGGCGAAGAATTCTCCAGAGAGAGGCTCTCATGACGACAGTTTTACATACTCCTAACTGATCACAACAGTGATAAATGCTGTTGTGAATACTAAAGTCCTTAGCCAATACATCAATGCAACCCTCTTGAGTAAGGATGGGACAATATTGTTATCTGAATTCTCAAGTCCATCACAAAGAGAGGGATCAAAGCCTCTGATGTCTTTCTTTGCATATGCACAGAAATTGTCTTGTTGCTACAGGTGGGTCATTCTTGTTATTCAGCACCTTTTGATCTCTGTAACTTGGATTTTAAGATATTTAACAGGATGGAAATAAAGAGATAAAGCTGTTGCTTAGTGAGGAATTGGCAGTTTGTTTACATTATTTACTATATCACAAAACATAGCAGAATTTATTAAATCCATTGCTAATACTTATGTCTGTGCTTTTGTTTTTGCCAATCAAAAATGATGTCACTTCCTGGAGGACAAGGTCATTAAGGAAATGGCTATGGCTTTTTTGCACCAAACATATTTTGGGATATTACCAATATATACTGCATATATACTGCATAGTATAAATGGCCTAGTTGCACCCTGAACTTTGTTTTGCCAATTTATTCATCATCAAATAAATAGCCCAACATCCAACCAAAGCACTTTTTACCACTTTTTCCTGCATAGACTGCATAGACTGCAAAATATGTGAAATTCTGTAGAATGATTATGTTGAAAATATGTTAAAGGGACTAGTACACACAGGTAGGACTATCAAATATTTAGATGTAAGGGACTGAAAGGGTAGGGATGTTCAGAACATTATCAAAGGCATTTAAATTCTGTAGAAATCCATAGAATGTTCTGTAGAATCTCTTAATAATCAATACTTTAAAATGAAATTTTAATGTTCAGGATTTTCATGAACATGCGCAATGCGTGTCTGTAAACTTATGGGGTCCATTCTAAACTGCCATTGACAGTCCCAGCACTGTTGCACTCACAAGGCTTGCACACATCCTCGGACATCAGCGGCACACCCACATTCCTGTAGAATTCCAACACCTCTCACAGTTCCTGCCTTTAAACCCAAAGAGCAAGTGCTTGTTGAAGGAAATGGGTGGGGGGAGGGGGGAACTGATATCAACCTATTAAAATTCAATCATATCATAGGACTATGATTTCAATTTAAAAAACGGCAGTCTTGGGAGGTCCGGCGAGAGAGGTGTAATTTTCTAAGGTGTCCATTTTAATGTCCTCTTTCATCTTTACATGCCACTGTGCCTGATGCCCAGCATATGAAACAATGAAGCTGTTAGCATGGCCTGATTTACTTCATTAAATGTCCATCTGTTTTCACTCTGATGTATGATTTCCATTTTTTATGCTCTGCTTTTTGAGGCTTTCATTATATCACTACTATTTCTCCAGCTGTTACAGTGAAACTTTCTGGTTTTCAGTTCAGATATTTATGTATGGCATATTGGAACAAAAGAAAAATATTTCATAACATGTTATGAAATATTCATTATCCTTTCAGAAAGCTCTCTGTAGGCCAGCTGGGCATATAGGTTAATGAAGATAATCTCATAATTATTGTACCAAATATCAGATTAATCAACCTGCTCACTAGATACTGTAGGGTTCAGACATCTGAGGAGCTTCTATAGTCCATTTTTCTCATTGCATTTATTTCTATTACAAATGATAAGCATAACATTTCAAGTAAAAAAAATATAGGATTTCAGAATTACTTGGCATTTGGTGCTTCTCCCTTCTGCCTGCAGCTTGAGCTGGCACAGACTTCACAAGTTTGTACAAAACCTGATGATCTGTTATCCCAGCATGCTGTGGGAATTTTTTAAGAGCATTTTGTGTGATATGATAAAGAAAACCTGACTTCTTGTACTAATATGATCACTGTCATAGGAAGATATAAGAAGATATAGAAGATATAAGATAGCCACACTCTAAAAAACTGCCTGTGCTGTTACCCGTGGTGTTATGCATACAGCTGTCACACACTCAAGTGACCTCCACGGTGAGGATTCAGGCTGGTATTGTAGTGGCAGGAAGAGGCGGGACCATAGCACTGACACAGGCGGCAGTTGTAGGCCTATATCTGATCTCCTGCTCTGAAGAGAAGAGAGCAGCACCTGCACTGTCAGAGAGAAAACATCTATATACATGATATACATCTACATTTATCAACAATATCCAGATGTGACCTCAAGGTTCAATGATAAAGTCACCACAGCAACAAATAACACAATATTTCCATACAGTACAAGCCAGAAAAAACAGCTCATTTATTATAAGTGACTTTGAAAAAGAAAACTGTTTATCAGGACACTCAAAATCGACAAAAAGAGAGAGAGAGAGAGAGAGAGAGAGAGAGAGAAAAAGAGAGAGAGAGAGAGAGAGGAGCAAATCTTGTTATTTTGGTCATTAGTTTATTGGCAAAGCATTTGATTTTCTGAACGCTCATTACAAATTACAGAGAACACAGGAGGCATCAGATGAAATGATTAAGAACTGTTATAAAATGCAAAGGATTCCCCAGTGACTGCTCAGGCTGTGACAGAGGCTCACAGTGTCAGGCTGCTGTATAGGCAGCCAGAGTGGGCCGTGAGCCCGGAGGGAATTCCTAATTTAGCAGGCTGGATACTGGAAGATCCAGGCGCAGACCACCCGCTGCTACAGCCTCGTATGGAAGTCAGGGGCCTGACAAGACATTGCATGGATTTAGATTTTTTATACATAGGGGAATATCGTTTTAAAGCTAGCAAATAACAGATAACCGTTTTAGCATACTACAGCATACTCGAATAGTAATTCAGCTTGCAAAAGATATGGCAACACGCATCCTAGAAATGAATACAGAGGAAAGGCATTCACAGAACTGGATCTTTTGTTCTTACTGGGGATTAAACAACACTTTTATTTTGTTGCTTTGCAACAATGCTGGCCCTATTTTTTAAGACCAATAGTTTTACAAACTACAATCAGCATTAAATCTGGTGCATATTGCAGCTTAACATGATCTGACAAGTGACTGACAAGTTCACCTACCAATCACACTTCGCTTGAATTTAATTGATGTTTATGGATGGGTCATAGATGGTGATATTTCAGTAAAAACACATAGACACAAAATGTCTCCTCAAAAACAAAATGTTGGTCAAAGATAGTGACATTAAAAACACCTCTTTCATTGCTTCAACAAATATCCACCTATTAGCATTTATTTTAATTGTACTGGACTCATTTCAAAGAATGAACTGCTTTTACTATTGCATTGGAAATTAATTGGATGTGTGCACTTTCGTTGTTTTGGTTTAAAAGCATCTTCCAGGAGCATCATTGTTTATGTAAATAAGCAACAAGAAACAGCTCTGGCTAGCCAATTTACTGTATTTGGTAGTATAAAGCTCATCAATATGACAAATGCAATTAGGCAGACTACATGTAAATCCCTGATCTCTCATACAAAACTGAAACCACAGGACATAAACAACACACACAGGTATTGAGTGTTTTGTATTCATCTGCTCTTGGCTGGAGTGAAGAGACGGCTCCAGTGGGGAAAGAATCTTCGTCCCGTGTAAAAGACCTCTTTGAATGTCATGGCTAATTTCACGCTTCCTCTGCGTGTGGCTGCACTGGGAGAGAGCCTACACTTAACCTTTACCCTGTTTGAAAAAGCAAGATTCTAGCAAAGCTCAATTCAAACAAAGATCACAGGATCTGGAACCAAGCACCAATACACACCAACATCCTCATATTATAACAGGTTTTAGCTTTAAATTAGTAATTATAGTAATAAAGGAAATTAATACTTTAATGCTTACCCTCTATGATTAATGTATAACAAATTTAAAAAGAATTTTCAATTTCAGTGAACTGTACCTTTTATTTTCTGAAGCCTGTCAGGTGATTTCAGATTTAGATTGTTAGAAGATATAATTTTTGACATTGAATTTTGTTAATCCAACATTTCATATACATCAGAAATCCTAAATGCTTAAATAGAGGACGTCTGCCCCACTGTGCTGGTAATTAGGACCCGGCCTCTATGGCCTACAAGAGACACACATACACACTCCTGTTCAGAGATGGAGGATAAAGAAAAGCAGTTTTGTTAAGTGACATTATCTGAATACCTGCTGAGGTCTGACTGCTGTGGAATGTGGCTGAGGCATTAACAGGACACATGGAAGCCAGATAACATGATTGACTTAAAGCATAACAAATTCCCAATGCTTTGCCCAAGTTCCTTTAAGGCAAATCAATCCACTCAGCAGCCATCTTGGTAAATACTTCCAGGGAGCTAACTTCTATAATAACAGTTATTTGAACAGAGAGGGGTCAATCTCAAACTTATGCTTTAACAAAATGTTATTTTAGCAAAATTTGACAACAATGATACCATAAACGTATCTTCTGTTACTCAAAGATGCAGCTCTGAACAAAAAATAACTATTTTTCAGGCTGGTCCTGCTAACACACCTGTGAAAAAACAAAAAGACACATGATGTCTCTACTAAAAAGTTAATTGGCTCTTTTAACCAAAAGGCAGGGTTTCCACTCTTTTTACTGCTGTATTATTGAGTGCATATCCCATTTTCTACAAATGAACCATCATCTCCTGTACAGTCTTTGGTAACAGAGTCAATATTTCTGCTAGCAGTTCAATGTACACTGAAGATGAGAAATGAGACACCAGAAGCCCATTCACTTTCTCCAGCCGTGATATTATGAGGTAGTGAACATTAGGGCCAGGTGACGATCCATGTCTCAAACACAGTGGTTAGCCCTGGGGCAGGCGGTGGTCCCTCCTCAAAGCCAGGTGTTTTGGTCTAGGGACGTTTAGGCTGGTGAGACAACTAGTATTTATAATATTTACACACACTCTTCCTTTCCAGCATCTACGTGTTAGATGTGGCCCTTGTTTGTTTCAGCAAAAACAACAACAGTAGCAGCAGCAGCAGAGAGAGTGTGCTGTGTCTGGCCCTGAATAATGCATGACAGCTGGTGAATAATTTAAATCACCAAACATCAGGTTTAAGAGTTTAATCTTGGGACTTGGTCCCAATGTTTAGAATTATATGCAGCGATGTAGACAGTGTGTTGACTCTCAATAGGAAGGGAGGGAAAAGGATTGTATCGGAAAGACTATGTGCTGTAATGTTGCTAAAACCTCTTCTTCAAATAGTTTTAATACTACATGTGTTTTTGTATTAAGACTAGCGCTGTCAGTCGATTGATTTAATTAAAATCAATTAATTATATCGCACTAAATACATAATTGCAATTAGTTGCGTATGTAATTTTTTGCTATATACCGAAGAATTTACGTTACTGTCACACAAAAGACATTACAAAAAGTGTCTTTAAAAATGCATCGTTCATGTCCATATCGTTGGACATTAGCCTATTGCTGACCTCCAGTTCACAAGAACCCATGTTGTTGATCTGTCTATAGTAGACTTGGTTCACACACATTCTTGTCTTCTTGTGCAATGCAGGCTTGCAAAAGCATACACGTGGTTCTGGTTGCTTATGAAATGTACATATGGGTCAGGGGCAATATTAAATGCATTCATTTTTCATATCGTTTTATAACTACTTACAATTATTTAACAATTAAAACAATTTAAATTAAACAATTAAAATCTTTAAGCATTAATGGGCAGCTTGTAGTTTGGCAAACTACACTTTCAAAGTAGCTTCACTTTTGAGCCATGGCAAGTGTGAGCACACCAGCCTCTATCATCAGAGCTTTCCCTGAGATATAATTACCTTTGCTGGACTCATCATCAAGACACCCAGGGGTTGATGGGACAGAACGATTAGAGCATTGCTGCCCACAAAACCACTTCCTTCTCTTCTTCCCCTTTCTCTTCTTCCTCTTTCTTCTAACCCCTTTCAATAGGAAACTGGAGATGTGCGTGAACTTTCTCTCCATCTCTTGTATTCCTCTTTCTCGCTCGCGCGCTTTTAGCCTGTCATTCTATTAAAGCCTATTTTTGAGTGTGCTGTTCATTAAAGAGGGCTCTTGCATGTCATTAAAGGGAAGTGGTTAATTAAAAGGGGCTTCCCCTGCGGGACTCACATTAGCTCCATGCGTGTGGCTCTCTGGGAGACAGGCGCAGCAGTACGGTCTCACACTAGTGTCACAGCTGTCTGCATGGCCATGGCACTTGCACCTTAGGGGACAAAGACACACAATTACAACCCACAACCTTCTGGAGAATCTCCATCGCTGCTGCTCTTACACACCTAATGGAACTAAAATGGTAGTAAAATGGGAATCAGGTTTCTATAGTTCCACATGCTTGAATTTGAGGAAAGCAGGTATTTAGTGAGATTGAATGTGTGGGATGCAATTAGATCAGGGAACAGGATAAAATGATCATGTAGATTATGATGATAAAAGGGATATTTGTGTTATGTTACTTATAACTAATTTACAACAGAAGCAAAATAATTTTAGCCACTTGTCCACAAGTTTTTGACCGGATTTTGAACAACATTTAAAATCCTGTTTACAACCATAATATTTTGTATATCTAAGTGAAATGGAATATTCAGAAGAAAGAGGATGGGACCCTGTTTGGCAGAGAGGGGTTGAAGAATAAGTATGCTTGACTTTAGCATAAAGTCAAAAATATATCATTTAAACATTAAAACAACATTTAAATTGTTTTCTTACAATAGAAGGCCTAAACTACATTTTGTTAGCATTTTCGGCCAAAATAATTTTATGTAAGATTTTTCATTTCAGTGAATCATTAAAGAGTAGCAGTTGTAAAATGCCTAGCTTTGAACAAAACAACAGGGTCAGCAACATCAAAATCAAAACCTTTCTCTTCCCTTTTGTCATTCTCTAGATCTCTCTATCCATCTTTCATTCCTTCACTCTCTCTGTGCATGGTTAATAGGACTTTCACATTCAACATTTATAAATGCCAGTGGAAATATCAACGGTGTGTCGTAATGTACAACAGCAGACCTGACAGGTCTCCATCAGATGGAACACGCACCTGCAGGTCACAGCTTTAATTATTAATTCTCAAGGGCCCTTATTTGGCATTATCATCATCCATCTTTACATGACTCCCTCTAAAATCAGCCCCCTTCATCTCCTTTAACGAACAAACATGAGTAAACAAGAGAAAGCATAAGCAGAAAAGTAAAAGGGCTGTTATTACCGCATCAAGTTATTACTGTATGGCAGGTATTACTGTGAATCAGATGCTAATGCTCTCAGACACAGTTTGAAACCCTGTCCGAAAAACTCAAAGGCAAAATGTACACACATTTGGTTCTCAAACGCACATACCTGCTCTATCAACCCCTTGTGGGTTTCAACTGTTGGTCTTTTTAAGAAGAGGTGGGGGCAATGGGGGGGCTGCTGTTTACTCTCATGTTTGTTTCGTCAACTTGCAAAGCCTCAGACAAGGTTGGAGAGCAAAGAAAGAGACAAAGATGAGCCGCACTGGAAAAAAGTGAAAGCAAAAAGGTGGTGGGGTGGGTGGGGTACACCTCTGAATGTCAGGGGACGATGAGATTTCACAGTCTCTAAATCTCGATTTCATCTGTGCCCATTTAACTGGCTCTTAATTAAAGCTGCCTTCTCTCTCTCTCGCTTAGTATTTCTCTCTCTCTCGCACAGTGCAAGTGCAAAGTTACAGCTGCCTGCATAATGACATAATTACCACAGTCGTAAGAACAATGTTCTTTTGTTTCCTTAGAAGCGGAGACATGGTGTTACATCCATGTTTACCTTCAGACATTAAACAGCCAGATTCAACATCCTGTTAAGTTTCTCTGGCAGTACTGTTAACAGATCATTTCACAATAAGTTCCATAGTAATTATCTATACATTCCAAAAACAAAATACATTTACTTGAGAAGCAAAACTGCCTTATATTTTAAGACTTTTAAGAAAATGTTATCTCACTGGTACATTATTGGTTCTTGTTTACTCAATAATTAAACTTTTGTCATGTACTCAAACTCATGTGAGTGTACATGTATAACCTCCTTCCATGGAACCCAAATGGTAAGTTTTGGAAGAATATCCTTGCAACCCTTGTCCATGTGCTCACAATTGTGAGTAAACACTGGTGATCAACTCAAATTACAAGAAACCTTAAGAAATCTTAAATGTCATAGAAAGTGGTCCATACAAGTTGGTTGCCATATTTTAAGTCTTCTAAAGTCATCCGACATTTGCATCCATTTATTATGTTGATACCATATATTCACAATATTCTATGGCCACAAAGTTTTGTGTAAGGAAATCAAAGTATGGCAAAAAAGCTTACAAAAAGTTGTATGGCAAAAATATGCATATGAGTAAATGATTTCCATTAACTAAAGGATGAAGTCTATGTTAAACATTGCTTTGCTTTCTGTGGCTAATAACAGACATGTCATAGATCTTCCAGTGATGTCAAACCAGCAAACATAATTTCTCTGCCATCTGAACCTGAGAGTCAAAATCTGAATTATCCTGTCATACAAGCATGCTGATGTTCCCTTAAAATGCAAAAATCCAAATTAAAACAGTCTACAAATGTACATCAAATGTTGTTAATGGGAGTGTTAATCATGGGGTGAAGGGGGTAGATTATGTGGGGTTATGGCGGATTGGATGTGGCAGGTATTGAAGTGCAGCTGGGCTCAGACCTGCCACTGTTGGTGATCCCATCTACGGCATAGTACCAGTGGCTGAAAGGGATCACAGGTTCTTTGGTGTAGTACTGGTGCAGGTGGATTCTCACATGTGGCTCTCATGAATTCCTGCAAGGTGAGGCTGTTGCAGAAGCCTGGCCACAGGTTCTGCAAGATGATATTTCCTCTGAAAAAAATAAAAATGTAAAGAATGAAAAGATTAAAATCAGTTTGCAGCTGTATTTATGTGAGCAAATAAAATTTTTATTTACACTTTAATTTACAAAAATTAAAAACTTTTTATTATATCATTTTTGGTTTAATTATTTTTTAAGCGTTACAAACGAAAACATTTGATCTTTTGCTACTTCTTTATTCTATTGATTAAAAAAGGAAAAACATCATATTCCTGTGACTTAAGCTTTGAGCACGTAATTCACTGAAAGACACCAGAAACTTTTTTTGACATTGAGTTGGATAACACCTTGTGAGGTTAAAAATGAAATATGTCCCCAGCTACTGAAATGAACAAACATCAAAGAAATTAAAAAAGCAAAGGTCTAAGAACTACTGAAAGGAAATTTCACTAACACAGGTTAAATATGTGAGGTTTAGAAGGTTGATTTCTCAGAGGGCAGAAATAAATGGGCTGAATGAGTGAGTCCTTCAGGTCTTTGCAGGGGCCAGTACAGGTACGGTCCCTACTGCATAATTCACCACCAACTTGTCTCTTAAGCAAGATACACAGATGTTTCAGTCCTAATGCCTGTAGACTTATCCAGGACAGATCTCTGGAAGGAAAGTCTCTGTTGTCTTTGGTCCCCATCTCTCTCTCTCTCTTAATCTACAAGTGTCCCCCCTCTTTTTGTTCCCACTTCCTCTAATATGACATGTCTGAAGGGTCTGTAAGTGCAACCCTTTATGCCACTGGGTCTGAGCTCTTATTTTTAACACTAAAATCAGACAGGTAAAGTGGTAAAACATCTGGCCAAGCAGAGACCAACTTCCAAACTTAGCAGGGTGTATAACCTAGATTTTAAACATATTTATGACCCAAGTTAATTTGTATTGTGAAATTGCACATAAAAAAGCTTCAATAGAGTTCCTAATAGGACCTAATAGGAGTAAATATTTTACAAACCCTTGCTTAATTTTTCTTCATAAACTTTACTTATATTTTCATACCTTTAAAACAATACTCATACATCTCATTTATCCCATAATTCAAAATTCTAAACATACAAATTATTTACTTAGTTATTTTTATTTAGTTGTTTAACCTAATGTGTAATGTTTAATTCAATATATTGTTTAATGCATTATCTAATTATTTGTATGTATTTTGAACATAAATGTACATGGATTTAAATATGACTACCTATCACTGTAATCTTTCACTAATCATTTAGTGCAGATATAGAGACTTTACTGGCAATGTTGGGCTATGCTGAATTTTCATAAATGGTTCTTTTCAGAACACTCATTGTACTACTTATAAATACTACCACTCTGGGACTTTATAATGCATGTTGCCAAAATAAAAAATAAACAAACAGTACAGTAGCTTGAACAGTTAAAATAACCCTCTCATCCCATACTCATTAAAATAACTGTCCTCATTTGCTCTGCAGTACGCAAGTGAAACCAGGTGCTTGTGTAGTCCATAAGAGCTTAGCAGCCCTGCTGCCTTGATTACAGCCAAGGACGGTGGAGATCAAATCTGAGCAGCCTGGACTGCAGCCAAAAGTAGCATTTTCCCCTCCATTCTCCTCTCAGATCCTCCAAAGGCCTCTAGACTGGCACTGGACTACAATCCACTGCTTTTATCAAAGCAGGAACTTGTTTCAGCCTGCTTTGATGCAGCTTACCTGGCAGGAATCATTTGTTGAAGGACTGTTATCAGAGTCAGAAGCCACTATGGATAGACTAACATTCACAGAGGAACCTCTGCGTGGAGGCACCCGGGTTTGTTTGCAGCACCTGGGTAACTGCAGACAGTTTACAGAATCCGGATGATCCAAGGGCCCGTTATTCTTTATCCCAAAGTAGCTGCAGGAACTGGCCAGGAACTGCCAGTCTTACTCCTCCAAGATTCTGATCGTCCTTCGTTGAATGCAAACCACTTCAGGCTGAGAAGTAAGGAAGTGAAGAACCACATAGAAAACCTGCAAAGGAAGCGTGTGAAATTTACAGAGGGAGAAATATGCATGAAATACTAAACAGCCAACGGATTATCTATTATCTCCACGGTAACAGTCAATGCTTCACTCCCTCCTAAAGCCCATCAGTGCTTTTGAAGAACAGCTAGAAATCCTGCTTTCCTCTCTTCTCTTTCTCTGTGGCTTCATTTGAGGGGTTTGTCGAGAAAACGGTCACAGCTTTGACTAAGTGGACACTTCAAAGTCTGTGTGTTGGTGTGTTTTATCTGGTATTGAGTGGCAGAGCTGCATAAATCCTCAACTTCTTTACAGCTGGACTCTCTGTTCAGTTAGCTTAGCCACATGGATGACTGGGTGACTCGCTCACACAAATGGAAAGGACTTTGGGTCACTTTAGTGTATTCAAACGGAAAAGACGCAATGCAGCATGTCTGGATTTGCAAAGTGAAAGCAGCCACACAAACTTCAGGTTGATTACATTGCATGATTTAAATTTAGCTGCAGTGGCTTTAATTTAGACAAACTGTTACTCAAACTAAACTATTATAAACACTGTAAACCCTGAATAACAACTGTGGTCTGCTGAACACACAATGTGACTTGACCAAGGAAGTCACATTGCTCTTCAATCAACATTTTTATCAAATAATCTTAGGAAAACCATGGTTTTCTCACTATAGTTCTGCCCATTCAACAATGTACTGAAGTACCACTTGATGAGTTTCTACCTGGTACTGTCCATTCTCCAGATCTATGGTGATGGTAATTCCTTTGTCCAGTAGCTCTAAAGTGGGGAAGACATGATATAATGCAATGGATGAGCATCCTGGTGCAGACAGAGCAGTTTGTTAAGGGTGGTGTCATTGGCTGCATTGGGAATGCAGTATCTCTCCACTAGGGGGTGCACTCTGGGGAGGCTGGCTGGCAAGACATTAGCATGTTGACTGGCTATAGAGGTGAGGGAATCACCCAATGTGCACCAATGTGCATCTCTCTGACAGACTCTTGTTCACAATCATGGATTTCAAATGGTTTCATTTCAGGTCCCAAAATTGACACTGGATGTTGTTTAAAAGGATGTTGTTTGACACGTTTATTGTATATAATCAAACAATGAAATGGTTTATTATGGGGGCAGTTGTGGCCTACTGGTTAGTGAGTCTGGTTTATAATCAGATGGTTGCTGGTTCAATTCCATCAACTGAAGTGCCCTTGAGCAAGGCACCTAACCACCAAATGCTCCTTGGGCGCAGCAGTGCTGCCCACTGCTCCAGGTGTGTGTTCACACCTTGCATTTTGTGTTCACTCCTCAGAAGTGATGGGTTAAATGCAGGTCACATTTCAGGTATGGGTTACCAAATTTCGGACAAATATGTGACTTTTAATTTTCTTTTTTCCTGACAGATTCTTTCTTCCAAATCAAATTGCAAAAAATGCCTGTAGTAGATTGTTGTAAAAAAAATACCTGTGTGGCGATATTTGATATTAATTCCCTGTGACCTTCTGCTTACCTGTTGGTTAATGTCTTTGGATAAAATCTAAAATCTTGCATCCTTCCAATGAATTGATTTGACCCTGGGGAGAGGAAGAAATGAAAGTCAATGGTCGCTATTAAAGACAGTCTGCAGGATCCATAGGAACCAGTGGATTACCTTATCTGTGTCTTCATTTGTAATAGAGAGACACTTGCTACATGGTGGGATCTATTATGCTTATTTACAGTTCTCTGTGTGCAGTAATCCCATCGTCTTAATGGGCAGCATAGATCTGAGTCTAAACGTGCTGCTCCATCTACATCAGCAGATAAGACATAATCACTTCTGTTCTAATAACCAACACAGACATCATATATGGGTAATTGCCATGAAATCTTTTCATCTTTGTGTGCTGACTCTGTACTTTCTAATATAATAGTGAAGAAATATTGTCGTATTTAAATAGCATTTTTATTCATATAATAAAACACACAAATTAAACATTTACATTAAAGGACAAGATATATTCTTAATAAATCAAAGCATTTTGGCCAAACATGCCTCCAACTAGTCTACAAAGATACTACAGATTCTACGGACAGAATGAACAGCATGAGGAAAGTGTTTTTTCCAAATTGCAGATACTAAGATGGCACATATAACTTAAAGTTGCTTTGTTAAACAATATGAAATTGCAGATTGTTCAAAAGTGGTCATGGCACAAATGTTCTAAATTACGAACACAGTAATACTTTGTGTTGTAGCCAAATGGCTAAATATTTGTTGGAACCAACACTGGTCATTAATTGTTGTAAGAACAGCCTTTATTTGTTGTCCACATGAGATCTGCATGAATCAAACAAGGGTTTCAGACCCTTGGGCTTTGGATGAAGAGTTTGAAATGTGTGGAAAATGGATTACACAGACTGCAGTTTTTATGGGAAGCTGTTTTGTGCATGTTTCTCTCCGTCTGACTGGCAGACAATAAGGCATGCTTGTTGCAAAGACTATATGCAACAAGTCGCTTGTTCTTTTATCATATTGCAAACAAAAGAAATTAGCATTAACATTAACATATATAATCTACTGTATTCTCATAGAGCCTGAGCTGGATACAAGAATATTAAATGTTATAATTACAGCAGGGTAAGTTTAACCAAAACGTTGTGGTGAACTGTTCTTTGTTTGTGTGTAAATAATGACATAATTTTGGGGTGAACTGTTCCCTTTAAGAAAACTGAGGTAAGGCTATGCCATTTGTGAATGTGTTTTCAAAATGTGTGTGTGTGTGTGTAACTATGCGTATTTTCATCCCTGGGGGTATTACAGAAATCCCATCTCATCTCATTTATGAGGAGATTATTTGTTGCCATATGGTCACCCTTGACCTATATAAACTCCACCTATGATTAGTTGCTGGCTTATGAATATTTCTATAATGGAAAAATTTAACACCTCTGCAAATTAGTGTGTCCTATACCTCCCTCAATTCAAGTGAGAGGAAACTCTCACTCCATGGCAAAATACAGCAAAGTCAGCCGAGGATAGCTGCTGCCTTTAAAACGACAGCTGAATAAAACAGAAAATTCAATCAAATATATAAATTCACATACTAAAAATTTGATACAGCAATTTTGGAGCACAGAAATCATTACCGTTACAACTTGTGCCAATCCACAAACTCTCCTCGGAGATGATGTTATCAACCAGGCCTGCCAGTTTTGTGTGTCCAGTGCTGTGCTGTCCGCCTCCTGGCCATTTAGGAACAAGCTTGCATGTGCTGTGTATCTGTGGGTTGATCAGGAAATATCGCAAAGCGTGAGCTACAAAAATTCCATAATGGTACCATTAACTGTCCTTTGGGATTAATAATTAATTTGTCCAAATACAAACTTCTCAGTTTAAACTATTCAGAAAAGTTCAGTTTCCTGAACTGTAAAACATCCTGTAGAACCATTTCATGGGTATAATGATTTTCCAATGATTTTTCTAAAATATTTGTACCAGATATTAAGGGTATGACATTGCTAGATTTCTCATTCGTTATCAAATATTTAAACAATTGCTTAGTTTATTTTAAGGCATCATGGACTTTTCCAAATGGAAAGCAGCTTAATTATAACTCTTTGTCAAGTCTCCTGTACAGATGCTATTTGTGTAACACAGAATTGCTGCCTACACAGAAAATTCCAAATCAGTCACTTATGATCCTCCATGAAGGTTAGGATGGTGTCTTAGAAGATGCCTTTTTTACAGCCAATGATGTGGGCTCCTTACATTATATGCATATACATTTGCATGTTTTTTTACACTCCCTTTAAAAAGGTGCATGGAAATAAGTCAACTATAAAATCCCATATGGCTAAAGACAGCAGCAGACTGAAGGATCCTTAAGCTGCTCTCTTTCATTGCAGTTGATGGAAGACTGTAGAGAGGCTATTCTTGCAATCTCTAACCAGCCACTGACTTGCAGCCTAAGATCTGAAGCCACGTCACAGTGATGTAAATGAATGCTGAAGCATTTCATCCCATTTACTAGCCCTGCGGCTCTTGAAATGCCTAGGACGCTCCCATTGTTGCTTTCCCAGCATTTATGTCCTCTCCCCCTTCCATTTTAGTTACTGCTGTTTTGAACAATTGTGTGGGGCTATTTCAACCTCATGGTCAAACCATTTTGTTTTGCTTTGTGAAAGGGCTTGTCTGTCATTATACTTAACTATGGTGACTTTCTTAGCACATCCTCATTTCAAAACGCTATTCTCATATCCTATTGTAATGCACCTAAGTAAGTGTTTGTAGGGAGAGACTGGCATGACCTGTCTGGATCACTGGCATGTGATCAAACGGGTGTGTGGAGGTGGTTTCGGTTATGAAGCAGATTAATAACTGACCGATTCTGTGGAGCTCTTAGTAACGTACTAATCAGTAGGTTTTGACATCTTAAAAGCTGCTCTCAGCTTTTAAATTGAAAAAGGAACATTTAATCTGTGCAGGGATTTTTAAATTAGATTAAATGTGCAATAAATGTATGCCATTATTTGTGCAACACTTTGCAATAGCTCCAACAAACTTTGAAATGTAGTTATTTAACAATAATTTGAACTTTTAGTTGTTTAACATATACAACAAGCCAAAACGCTGATGGAAGTGATGGAAAAATACGAAATAATTGAAAAACTACTGACACAGAAAAAAAGCCTTTCAATATTAATTCCAATAATAATGTTTTTCTGTTTTTCACAACAGCCCAAAAAAACAGAAAAAATTGTTAAAACTTAATCACTATAGCTGACATTAAGAACTAGAAACTCTATCTGGCTTGTAAAAGTAAATATTCAACAAACATTTACTAGCTAGCCTTGCAGCTTCTGTTAAAGTACATTTGGCAACACAAAAGCTTCTTTAAAGGGTTTATTTAATGAAACATATAATATGCATATTTCCACTCATGGATGCTGATTGCTAAATTGCAGTTTAAAGTTCTAAGGCCTTCAAAGAGATTTTGTAAAAGATCTTTGGGTGTCTCATTTTCAGCATCCCAAGGAGCCATAGCCAATATAGTTGGAGATGGTAGTAAACCTTGTGACACTGTGTGAAAAGTCACACAAATCGAAGTATCGACATTTAATTCCTGCCGTACTGTATTCATGATATAGTCCAGCAAAGACATCTTCATCTAGCTTATGTGTATCAGTGCACAGCCATTTTTGTTGCAACATTCTGTTACAGTTCATGTCAGGAACTAAATCAATTAAGCAAAACGACTGTTATTCATTCAGTCCAGTTCTTCTGTTAAAATAAAAATAATGTGTTCTCTGATTTATTATGTAGCAACTATTTTGTAAAAGAAATAAAGCACTTGGCATATTGTAAATCTAATCTTGGAAAAACTCTAACATAAGGCCTGAGGGTAAAAAAGGCAAAAAAAGAGCCTTTTAAACTAAAACAGACCATATGACACAAGAAATGCATAAAACCCTGGCCTCAGATTTAGTTCTAAGAAAACAACAAAACACAATCTTTTGGAAATCAAAAGATTTCATATAACCGATTTCATAATTCACACCTAAAACAATGTTGTGATCTTTTGGCTTGCACCATAAAGCAGGGCGCAGATACAAGCTTAACCTGAAGCCAAGCTGTATTCAGTAGCAATGAGTGACAAACCATCCTATGATAAAACCCTTTCTATTTCAGCACTGAAGGAGCTGTCAGGGTCTCTAGAAATATTCCACTCTGGATGAGGGTATCAGCGCTAGCAATCCTCCTCTTTTAACACTGATACCTTCCGGAGCCCTGCCCTTCTATCTGAACAAACACACACATTCCCTCTGTCTGCCTTATACACAATCTCACATACATTACCACAAACACATGATATGTTTTATTTATGTCTTATAGCTGAAGCTCAGTGCGATTCTTATCATTTAAATGAAGCAAAAAATGTTTTCCTCTTTGTAATTTGTTATATTATCACATTTCATAATGCACTCAGGGCCAATTCGGTAATGTGAAATATAACCGCCTCAGACAGGAACTTGCAGTTTTGCTATTGAGGCATCGGAGGCAACGGGGCCCCTCTTTACCATCCACCATTACAGTGAGGGGAAAACTGATGAAAAGCCAATTTCCCCTTTATCACATTAACGCAGCCATGAGAGAGAAACATTTGTTCTACTCAAGTACACTAAAGATACAATTACCAATCTCACATATACACGTTTTATATCAGCCTTCTTTCTCCTGCTGTGAGGATGGCAACAATATATTAAGACTAGCATGACAGTTTATTTAAGAAAAGAAAATTGTCTCTGTGCTGCTGGAGAAGCCTGAAATATATAAGGCAACGTGTCAGTGCTTTTAATAAAGGTTATAACTCTTGAAAGGATATACTTTACACAAAGCATATACAGAGAGTTTCTTCTGTTCGCTGTGACTGAGGAGAACAGAATTTTTTACTAACTAGGTTTTCAAAACAATGCATTAATAACTAGTTTCTACACAGTTATGGCTATGTGTCAGTAAAGAATGTAATGTAATCTTCACATACAGTAAATGAAAAGCTCATTTATTATGCCAAGAACCCTGTGAAGACCAGGCAAAAACATTGCAGTAGATACAGTAAGTAGCTTCTTGTCTTTTTGTTGGTATTAAATAAGTATGTATATTAAACATAAACTCGTCACTGTAAAATGCATTTTCGGTTTGGACAAAGTATTTAATTTCTCTGCCATTAGCATCTACAAGGCTTTTTACAAACTGATTTTTTTTACAAAATCAGGTTTAACAAACATTGTCATTGGTCAGCACAATTGTAAAGCCCAACTCATGCCATTAATCTTAATAGTGCCAAAGGACCACATTGTTTACACTTTGTGGTGAAATCAACCTATGAATAACTTATTGTGGCTTCTCAATGTTAAGTTGGGATGTGGAAAGTATTCCAATATCCAGTTGTACTTCAGCTGTACACAATTTTTTCTTGCCATAAAACAGCATATTAAATATTTCAGATTTTAACAGATACATTTCTTCAAAAGAAAGAAACAAACAAATATCTGGACGCACAAGAATTATGCATTAAAGAAGAGCAAGCAAAGTGCTGAAACTCTGGCATTTTAAACTGAGAAATCAGTATGCTGTATCTGGATTTTCTCTGAATTAATTTCTTAATTATCAGGATAAAGCTTTTAAGTAGACTGCTACTTACAAAAATTACATGTACAAGAAATGTACAAGTGCAAATAAGCCATTTGTCAATAAGAATATTAATCAAACTTCCTCTCTTGCAAGTGAGTGAGGTGAGTTAATAAACTTCCAATGCAAGGGGTTTCTGAAAGGTGCCTATCAAAAAGGTAAGGTGTAAGATCCCCTAGCAGACAAATAAAGTATTTTATTTGGAAGTTTGGCTCATATCCAAAGACTAGAATAAGCCGCACAGAACACACAAAGCAAATGCATCGCAACACCCTGGCAACCACCCTGAATGCCCTAACAAAATCTTTAAACTGTAAAAATCTAGTCTAAGTTAGAACATGCAGCATGCAGTATTGTAGTTGGACCCTTTAGCCCTTCAACATTACGTGATGCTTAAGCAGTTAAAATGTTGATATAACCTTTATGGAACTGAAAATCAGACCTAGCCAGCACATACATCATGCACAAGATTACCCGTCCCGAACAACCATCAAATTGAAATAACCAACCCCACATTTCATACTGTGTCTCATAATTTATTACCAGCAAAGATGAAATATATAATTGAGCCAATGTAGTGCATGTACAGCATTTTCTGTTTGATGAATTGCCATTTATTTAGAAATGCCGGAAATGTTTAACATGCCACCATGTTTTAGCACCTGACTTACTGCTGTCTGGCCTTATTTATGTAGTGCGCTGAGTGCTGGTGTGTTCATATGACTTTGTTGTACACTTTACAGATTGTGGATACAGGGGCAGCATGCCACGCGCTGCTCATCTATCTCCCAAAAGACTTTAGATCCAAAACCGTGCAGTTCATTTTTAGCAATAAACACATGCTAACTAGGCAGAGGGGCAGAGGCAGCTAAACGTAATCAGCTTTGCCACATCTGCAAAGAGCCATGACCCTGCAAGCTATGACAGATTACACGACTCCTTCACAGCCACACAATGTATTTGATCTGTCTCATCATCACGGGTGATTTCCGGGATGGCGCTCGCTCACCCCACGGCCATACGCCCGTCTGTCATCGTTACTCACGCCCTGGTCAGAGAGACGTAACATACAGTGAAATTCCTCATATCAACTAACAGCCATTACCAGTTTTGCAAGGAGCTGCGCCACTCAGTGTTGCCCCTTTTGATTTAAATCCATCCTGTGCAGATCTTCCTCGACTTCAATCTGAATAAAGACTCCCGAGAATACTTGCCAAGGAAAGCCCATCTCTGTGTGGACGTTTAATTCTGTCTGACATTGATGTGCTGTAAGACACATAAATGCCTCGCCGGACCAGATTAAACAATGCTCTGCACATCACTGTTCGGGGCTCTCAAAAGGCCAGTGTATCTTCCCCCATAACACACTTCATTTTAAAGTGGTATATTCATAAATACTGGTTCTGTAAAAGTCAACTGTGAGAGCCTAAAGCTAGCAAGGCTCTAATTTCCTGTCAACACTTTGGGGTGATTTATTTGGTGCTGATGGCCTCAGGTGCCCATGGACAGTGAGCTGGGGAAAGGTATAAACTCTCCTTGCCTCCATCCACCTTGCTTCACCTTCACTCGCACTGCCAATCAGTCTCCATCAATCTGGGTGGCAGGAGGAGCTCTGAATGGTCTGACCCCCTGCCAGCTACCCTGCCAGAGCCAGAGGGCAGCCTGATAGCACTACCGATGTCTCCTCTGCAAGAAATTTACTCCTGTGATTCTGCAAACTTTATTAACAGTGCATCTGTATCTGGAGTTACACAAACAAACATCCTCATTGAATTCACAATTTAGATTTTATCAAATATTTTTAGCTCTGTTTTATGTTCGCTACCTACAGTTCTCCTATTAAGTTTACCATCATTAGCAGGAGCTGTTCATCCTTTTAATAAAATTGCATTTATTTTATCAGTAGTGCTCTGGTAATTCGTATTTCAATATATTAACAGAATATACACAAAATATTCCAATAAAAAACTGCATGCCCTACAGATGTGTGTGCTGCTCTGAACATCATTGGCTGTTTGTAGCTCTTTTTTAAAGAAAATGCAGCTTTGCCATTCAGGAGAATTAAGGGAGTCAGACACAACAATCAAAAAAGGAATTGATGTTCACCGTAACCCACTGTATTATGAAATTAGGTTGGGGGTATTGGTGTTGGGATTTAATCATTTAATTTAATAAGAGCAAATAAAAATCATATTCAATTTACAATCACAGCATACAAAAACATAAGCAAGAGGCTTTGAGTCTTTTGTATTAAACACTGTATTACTGAAAACACTTCATATACTGTGAGAGCAAGGTGCCTACAGGGCTCTGCTATACAGCATGATCTGTTTTCTCACATAGATATTTGACTTGATGTAGCCAGCAACTGTCGCCAACCCCACCACCCCACTCGAGTTTCAGCAGTCCTCTGGCTCAAGGGGGCCCAGGGCCACGGGTTGACTGGCCTACTTATCTTTGGGTGGGGTGAAGTTCATGCAGGGTGATGAGGCATGTGCACATTCGGGTTAAGAGCTTCAGACTCTGCAGCTCTTGGCCAAAACAAATTTCCTCGGAGAACAAGGGTCTGCCACAGTACAATCCTGCGTGATCGAAACAGAATAGCCAAGGCCTAGACCCTTGTGGAAGCTCTAATTGTGCGTGAAAATGTTCATTAACTTGTGGGATCCTCACAAAGTTAGAAGAGCCAGAGACAACAAATAAACATCCACAAGAGCACATTTTGGAATTTTTCCCCAAGGAACTGAAAAATAAATATGGAATTCCTGGACTGCAGATAAAAGACAATCAAATTATTATATAATATATGCAGAAATATTGTGCCCACTCAAACCTTTTTTTTTTGTAATTTTTGGGCATTCATAAGATTTTAGAGGTAAGTGTTGCTTTAGCAAATAGGTAATGGTTTAAACAATGAATAAGACATTTTGTAGCGGTGATAATCTCCATGACCCCAGAACTACATCAAAAGAGCCTCAACCTTTACACAGAAGTTTAATACATTTATAAGAGCGAGTTTTGTCATGACAGCCACCTGACACGTACTGATATGATCATTTTGATTTACGTTCAAACAGATCCTGGAGGGGCTCATCTAATCACTGTTCCTCCAAGCCATTTACATTATTAATCTTTGTCTTCTGAACCTTTTTATGTTCCAAAACCTGCTGGAGCTCATCGGATACACTCGTCAGATACGTGTGATGGGAGACAAATGTTGTATTTTTCCTTGATACTTGCTTGATCTCAATTATAGCAAAGTCCTTACAAAGACAAAATTACCTACAATAAAAACACGCAACAAACAACTGACAGAAGCCCGCTGTCATCTGCACAGGTGGAATAAAAGGATATCACTGCTCTCCGACTCTTCTTGCTCTGTCATTCTCTCTCCTCTTAAAGTAATGACTATGGACAAGTATCTATAGATCTACTTCCCTTTTCTTTCCCAGAAGACTGTCTAAATGTTGTAATGTTGTATTCTGTTTGAGTGGTTCTTTTTCTTCTGCTCGCTTTATCATGGTGTTTCTTCTGACGAGAGAAGCTTTCTCAACAGACAGCGGGAAGACAGCTACCTGTCAGTGCACTTAATTATTTGGCTGCTTGATTTTGACCAAACCACTACTGCCTGGCAGTACCAAAGCTAAAGACAGAAAAAACTGATCCGGATTGTCAATTTGTGACAGCTTCTCATCTGTGGCTCATTCAATCATAATTTTATTTACAGAACTATCCATTTTATAATTTCATGGGTTCAATTTTTAACCTTTTGTTTTAGTGAAATTAACAGGTTAGTCCCATACCAAGAAACAAAAACATTCCTTAAACCATAGATATTTAAATCCATGTGTCAGGTACAGTCCTCCCCAAATAAGCGATAAAAATAGGCTAATTTTGTCCCTGGAATACAGTAACTCGACAGTTTAAAGTCCTAATGGGCAAGAGAATATATCTTATATAGCCCAAGTCGAGGCTGTCACAGGAAGGAAACATTACCTCTTGAATTTGTTGGAAGGACCTCATTAACATAATGTTTTCTGTCCCAGAAGTCAATCTGCTATTCATAACGATTGGAATTTCTCGTTCTCAACGATTGGAATTTGAAACCGTAATAATAACTACTATTGTAGGGTAAATCGCCACAGACAGATCACCCTGTTTTCTGATAGCCAAGTTTATCTTCTGCCTTTTCATCTTATTTCGGACACGGTCAGATGCAATCAGCCTTTTCCAAAGCTGTACGATGCCAAAGAGGCAGTGCTGATGAGTCTGTAAAGAGGGCCGGAAAAGCTGAGAATGAAACATGACCAAGCAATTCCATAGTTTCTTGTGCTCTTCACATTTGCATTTCTTCGCCATAGATTCAGAGCATTCTTTAAAAAAAGCCCATGCAAAAGCCATAAGAACTTAGGAATGAATAAGGACTGTGACTGTGTGTCTGGTGTTTGTGTTGATATGTAATTCAGCACAGGGTTTGTGTGGGGCCGACCCGCTCTCTTCCCACTTCCTGCCCTTGCAGCTGCAGGAAAGCAGATGTTTACCACTGTAATTAACACCACCTATTCATGCATCTTGTCCAAAGTGGAAATCTGTTGTGACACGGGTTCAGTGTGAACCTGCTGTGGGTTCTCCTGACACAATATTAATATCAATATTATCCAGCAGCTAATTACCTGAAATATGAATGGATGGTGATTTAGTGTTGCCCAAGCAGCTTCTACATGACACCTGACCAAGATGATTACACTATATGATTTCTACTGCAGTGAATCAAGCAATTCATCACCATAAGCACATCAAGATCATATATAATATTCATTTGCATTCTTAAATATTGCAGACACCCACAGCAACTTACAGTGCATTCAAGATATTTTAGCAGTATGTGTGTTCCCTGGGATTCAAACCCATGACCTTGCGTGACAAACACAAGCTCTACCAGTTCAGTTAGCTTATATGAACACTATTCAGCCAGTATGAGTTGTTCTAAGTCTTTAGATCACAAATTACCCACCAATAATATTGCAGCTATTTAACAGCGATCCAAACAAATACTGATATGACGGATAAAAACAAGTCCCACCATCTTCACACTTCATATTTTAAAATTAATTCAAAAGTTAAATGTGTTGAAAATGCTATTTCACATTGTCTTGAAAGGGACAAGTGTGACACATAACCACAAAAACAGCAGGATAGAAATATGCTGCCTACCGGTAAAGCTGTTTGTCCACTGGCCTATGCTAATGTGACCTGCTGTCTTCATGCTCATGGAGCAAGTTTGTCTGTTCTGAATACCGTAGTGAACCTAAACATCCTCCAGCAAGCCTGTCCACAGCACTCTTCTCAATCAATGTTCTATATATAAGGAAAATCTTACTGTTTGACTAAGAACAAGGGGGTACAGATGCTACACACTTTATGTCCAGGCTAAACAGACAAATAAAACAGGTTCATATTCAAGAGATAAGAGACAATACAAGCATCTCACAACGGCAAGAGACATTAGTAATCAATCAATACTGCTTTAAAAAGATATGAAATCTATGAAATCTATATTTTTCAGCTATGAAAATTCAACAGCCCTCTTATACTGGTAAATCCCTTACCATCTAAAATGAACATCACTCTGACATTTATGCATGTTGTATCAATATTTTTCATTTGCCTTTCTTGTTATTTGAAAACACCCCCATACGCTGTCACATGAAACACCATTATGGGCATTTTACAGGAAACGGCAGCATTTACGAACACAGGCCACCACATCCAATAAATCATAAAGCATTTGTACTCAGGTTGCGCCTGGCCCCAGACTCAGAAACATCTCACCTACAGTCAAGCTCTCCTGCCTGCTCCACTTGCAATTAGGCCAGGCTTCTCCAGGGAAAGCAACATTTTAGCATTCAATATGTCTAGTAAGGCAAGTGTTCCAAAAAAACTAAGCCAGACTTCTGAATATTTTTATGTCATATTACCTAGGGGATCTTAGGCAGGTATTAAACAAGGCAGGCCTCTTAATTCACTGAGAACAAACACACACACACCAACTGCCTCTCACAGCTATCAGAACTGCCTCAACCACATTGAGTTGCTTATTTATTTTTCAAAACTACACGCTGGTAGCTTTGCTCTTTTTCATGCTCTGCACTTGATATAAAATGCTGAAACAGTTCTTCTTCTGGAGCCTCTCTGACTCCATCCTTTCATCCCATCACCCACTTTCAACTATATCATTTTCTGTGCTGCGGAAAAACAAAGTGGTCTTTGAGTTGAAACTGTTTTTGCCAGAGCTCAGGAAACATTGTGGCAATTTCATTTCATTTATCTAAAACTGGCCACAGCTGGTCTTGCCAGAGCAAACAGGGCTCACAGCTTTTTCAACTTGGCAGGACTCCTCACAGAATGTGTTTCATGTACCAACACGGTTTCAAAGTGAAGATTAAAGGAAGTAAACATCTGACAATGTGGAAAGAATAACCAACATCTAAGGATTAACCACAATGGATAAACTATTTTGTGGAAGACCAACTCTGGCAAGGCTAGTGGCCAAGCCAATCCATATCTGGTTTAGATAATTTAGTACCATACAACAGTGTTTCAAGTCATTTAGGAGAGCAGGTCTTGAAACTGATCTGATTAGTTAGATATTCACTTCCTAAGTGACAGAAACACTTACACTGCTTCTCTAACTTTCTTAAGGGAAAACTCTGGATGGGTCTATTTACATTACAATGTCTTCATTGAGTTTCAGCCATATTGTTAGAATATATGAGCTTTTTGGACCTAATTTTAGAGCAGAGGGTTCTGTCCATTACCATTCGGCACTTATCCAAGTGGATGGCATGGAGGTTGGTATAATCTGGCCTAGAGGAGCCATATGGACACTACTGAATGCAGAACTTCTGTGCACAGGTTAGAAGGTCCTCCTTAACCTGGGCGGCTTAGAAAGTACTTCTCTTACGTATGCCACACGTGGACCTTGTCAGCATGGTGCTGACTAATTTATATGCCCCTATGTTCTAGAGCCTGGAGAAGATGCCCTGAGGGGAAATCAGCCTAGGGTGTACAGTAATAACATAGCGCTTTTGTGCCCAAGGAGCCAATACGTCTTTGGTGTTGATAGTGCCTCCTGATGTAGAGATCTTAAATAAGTAATGACGGTCATGTCTGTGGTGACATTTTTACAGTCCAGTGCCTTGGGTAAGGCAGCACAGCTTAATGGCACAATGTCAAAGAGGTGGCCAAAGTCTTCACATGATAGCTGGGATTTGGGCCCATCAAAGTCCTAAAGAAAGTCAAAGGGAGAAAGGAAGAGAAAAATCATAAGTGAAAACATATTTATGGAAAACATTATACCCCTTCCTGAGGCTGTTATGTTT
The DNA here is from genome assembly GCA_036877525.1 of Chromobotia macracanthus. Taxonomy (NCBI): domain Eukaryota; kingdom Metazoa; phylum Chordata; class Actinopteri; order Cypriniformes; family Botiidae; genus Chromobotia; species Chromobotia macracanthus. Next base: position 1,164,671 of record JAZGTH010000060.1, on the reverse strand, counting down.
CCACTTGATGGAAGAAAAGCTTAACAATTACTTTTTGCAGCTGCATCTGAACTGCACTGAGCATGGCTTTGTCAACAACAGCTACCCTGAATTCAAGTGACATTGTGAAGAGGAGAAAAATAGCTTTTGTAAAGCGGCATAATGCTATGGTTAAAACACAAAATGCATGCATAAAAATCGACTGATAAACAACAAACCAGTTCCTTTTTAAAAATGCATAATTCCAGAGTAACAGACTCAGACCAATTTGTTGATTGAACGCCAGCTCAATTGTTTTCAGTCTCATTTACGTTACAGCCACAAACACTTAACAGGTCGCTGAACCCAACCAATCGCATTGACTTTGTAACAGGTATCTATTAAAGGGTGAACAAATGCAAAACCCAAGGGAAATTCTGTCCACTTAAACGAACAACAGACCCCACTGTTTTACTTTGCACGTCTTGATCAGCCAAAAAGAATGTGCCACCTGCAACCAATTAATATAAGCAAACAACCACGAATAAAGCCAATCCATAAACATCCACAAGTGACGATATTAAAAAAAACAAACTATAATATTTCCTACCTTGATGTATGATGCATTCATGGAGCTCAGAGTAGCCACGCACAGATTATAAGTTTGTCATCTGCTCGGCGTGTACACCTGACGCAAAATACAAAGAAATTGAGGGCTAGATCACACTGCCAAAATAATGATTAACAACACACATGAACATGTTCCCGTCGATGTGGAAAGTGACAGGATAAAGAGGAAACACCTGTTGCCATCATTGATCAGAGTCACCGGAGAAAGATGACAGTGTTACATTACACCTCCTTGGTAAACTCGCATCTCAATTTAACAAGTGGATCTCTTGGCACAGAGTTGCACATTCAGGTGCTGGACTCAAGGACGGAAAAGTAGAACAAACGATTAAAAGAGAGAGGTCTAAATGAAGGCCCAACATGAGGATGTTTGAGTATTGTTATCGTTTATGACCCGACGGTTCACACTGATCTTCGGGGTGGCCAAATGGCTGCTTGGTGCCCCACGTGATATGGGCCTAACTGAAGCAACTCACACAAAATGATATAGTCGTTAGCCAAGTTGTTGTTTGTTAGATTTATTTGCACATTTTGCAATAAATGCATTGGACTTGAAATTTGGGTGGTTGACGTTTTAGCTATGGCACCAAACAAATAAATATTTGGAATTAAATTCATTTGTCATTTTATGTGTTTAAATAGTGATTTAAAACTCGCCAAATACATTCAAGGTAAAATAAGCTAGTATTAGGTTTTGTAAGTGGTCTGAACAATGTAAGAACAAAGTTTTTGTTTTTAGAATATAAAGAATAATCAATTAAAAAACATAAATCAAAGAGCTTCGAAACAAGCAAACAAAATTATTATTTTGTTTGCTATTACATGACACTATTTATTGTCTATAGTAATATTTAAACAGCTGCAATTACTTTTGTGAGCAAAGACATCCAACCACCTTTTAATTAAGTGTTTTTAATGACCATAAGCATCTTAGCACACTTGGCTAATAATCAAAAGTGGCATCAGCTACGTCCAGCTGTACAAAGACTTTAAGCAACCACAGGAACCACAGTTCAGGTGTAGTCGATTTCAGCTGCTAACAGACACATGCTGGTCTTGTTGACACTAATAATAGTTTGATGCCATGTTCTAAAGATTATACACCCATTTTACATGAGTAACTACAACTGGGTAGTAAATATGCATAATGAAACCCATGCATATGTTGACCTCTGAAGCTATATTATAGAATACAGTGTTTCTCATACTAAAATAATGACATTTATCCTGTTCTTAAACCTAACCAGCTGATTCTTAGATTTAAAGCACTTCATAATTTGCTCAGTTTATAAGCACTTTAAATAGTGAGGACCACTTTAAATGTAAATTTTTGATACGTTTCACCTTACATTTCACTAATTTCAGAAAGCATTTCCCAACACTGAGTACAGTTTCATCATCTTTTCCTCTTCCATGGACTGAAGTAGACATCAGGTTTGGACTTTAATCATATTGATTCTTCTTATGCTCCGCGTCTTGCAGCTTGTGCTGCACACAAATGCTGAGAATGTGGAAATTAGCCTTAGCATTATCTTAGCTTTTGTTCACTGAGATAGCATGTAAATGAGGTGTGCACCTCGATCCTCTCAATTTCAGTCACTCTGGAGATGAACACCGGCTTTTTTAACTAACCGTGAGCCTGTATTCCTCTGCTAATTACTGAAGCTCAGCAACTACAAACTTTACACATTATACCATTTCTGTTCTGTTGTCCCCTAAAACATGATGGAATATAACAATCCATGCTGGGCTGTATAAATAAACTGTTTTCCGTACTGCCAAATCAACATAAAACAACAAATCAGAAATGTCAGTCTCCTTGGCTGTACTAAAGGGAATCAACTGGCAGAAAAGTGCCGCATGACTGTTAAACTGGCATATGGTTTGTTTTACAATAAAATATGGCACAAGTTAATGCCATAAATTGCAATAAAGCCTGAAAGTCATATCTTGAGCTTTATGCTGCTGATGTGCAATTCTGTGGTATTTTTCCCCAGGGTTCCATACTGAAATCCCTGTCCTGCTGACATACATATGATTATATTAGCCTCTCACTTCCATAACCTGCAATAGTCTCATAGAGAGGTAGACTGAGCAGTTGTGTTTTCAGTACACTTCAGCAATTTGCTTACTAAATATTTATTCAAAAAGCATTTTACATTTTAATAATGACATAATGAATTTAATTAATTACTTACTAGAAATGTGCAAGGAGAGATGTAGGTTTGAAACTGTTGTTGTTGTTCACACATTCTTTCATACAATGAAATGGAAGAGCGTTTCCCACACAATGAAAGCGGTTGGTAACCAGAGACAGTGATGGACATCATTCAATCTCATTTCATGAAAAAACAGCAGCTTTGGCATTCTGTTAGATTCTATTAGATCTACTAGATCTAATACTAACTCTTTTGTTTTCATTTAAATAAAATCAATAAACACTAAACATATTGAAAATACAGTAAATCTAACGTTTTGAACAATGTGATGACAGAGTTGTGATTTTGTGTGAACTTTCCCTTTAATAATGCATTTAGTCATTTAAAATACATGTATACATAAACATTGTTGTGTATGTACAATATGTCACATCTAAGCAAAAGGTAAATGAGGCCACATATGTACTGATATAGTGAACAAGTCAGAGTAGGAAGCTGGGATGAGCAGAATATGTGGGTGATGTGCACTTCATGACTGCTATAGTGTTTGGAAATCCCTGTTGCTGTCAGTGAAAAAGATGGACATAGAAGAACTGTGCCAGTGCATCATCTGTCAGATTGCTCCTCTCCTGTGTAGAGACATGGCTGTATATTGAGTTGTCAGATGTGACACTCCAGACACCCCATGCTGGCTCAGAGTAAGAACTGGAGATCACTAGCAAGTCACGTCACAATGGGCTCTGGAGTGTTGTGTTGCCACACACACACACACACACACACAGTCATTCAGCACCACAGGAGGGTGAGATTTCAGCAGACACAAACACGAAAGACCGAATGGACCGTATGACAGGAAAATAAGGTCCAGAGGAGAAAATACAGAACAAAATAAGAAAATTACATTTAATACAATTTAACACAGGCAACAACTAAAAGAAGCAGCATTTTTCTCATGACTGTAAACAAACAGACTACTACTACACTTCTACTGAAGTGTAATTTTAAATTGGTTACTTTATGTAATCAAAACCATCTGTGATTTACACAAAAATGCCATATATAAATCCACACATTGGTTATTTATTGTGCTTCATGCTGTTTTATGAAGGCCTTCTCTAAAGAGTTCTCAAGTGCTACTAATTCAAACCCACATGACACTCCAAACTATTTATAAAAGTGCACTAACCGAATTAATGGTTCATCGAATGTAGAGAAAAACATTTAAGTGCAAATAAAGGTGCAACTGTGACCCGCTAATGCTCCCAATGAGCCTGATGCCGTCTGATCCATTTTCCCTCCTGTATTAAGGAGATGGTGAACTTGCCTTTTACAGGGGCGACAATTAATTGCTTTTGAGTGATCTACCAGTTACATTTACTGTTAAGTAGTTCTAAAATTGAAAAAGACTATTCTGCTGGAGATGAATCATTATCTGCCTCAGTAGAACGTTTGAGACGTGATGCGTGAAGTGTAGAAGAAGGTTTAGAAGGGAACTAACCCACTTTGCTTATTAGTAGTGGGTGACCGATTCAGGTTTTTATGACTGAACAGAGCTGGCTGATGGCAAATAATGCTCAAATTATCATATACATATGTCTAAAAGAATTAGTCACTAATAATTGTTTATAATTCATATATTTAATTGTTTTTCAATATTTTTTATCTGCCATGCTGACAGATATTTAAAGAGCAATAAATATATCATTATATTTAAAGAGCTTATTTTTAAAAATGTAATGTATTGTTCATAGGTTTACAGTAGATGTAGCTCACTCTGTGTCTTTATAAAACCTGTTCCTGATATTATAGTTTGGTTAACTGTCCCTTGAACTCCTTGCAAAGGCCCAAAACTAATTTGAGCTGAGGGTGTGGTAGAACAACTGTGGCCTCCTGCTTCTAAGGGTGACCAGTGTGTCAAGAAAAGTCATCTAAGAGCTGCATTTTTGCATGTTGTCAGAAATCACTTTTTCTCTCTTTCTATGCACATTTCAGGCCCCTGCGATGTCTCTCTCAGAGACGTAACTGGTGTCGGGGGAGCAAGAGACCTGTGAAATGCCATTACCACAGTGTGGCCCAGACCATCAGCACACTAAGGGCCAGGAGAGTGACCCTGCTCTCACACTGAGAAATAAATTGGGTGGATTCAGTGACAAAAAGCCATTGGGCCCAACTGAACATATTAGCACTTCACAGATTATGCCAAGCACAAACGTGCACCACCAGTGAAACTTTGTTCCCATGGCACAAATGGGACACCACAAAACATACAATACTGCTCAAGGCACATTGTTCGATGTATAAGAGGAGCAGGAAGCAAGTTTGTTTGTTTACAGATGTTCAAAAAACATCTGCATTTAAAGATGTATTTGCAAAATTAGATGCATTTATTTAATCTTGTTGGAAAATGAAGTTTTCTAAAACGTTTGTCTAAAATTGCTGCTCTTATAGAGCATAGTGTTTGCATTGCTAAGGTCATGTGTTCCATCCCAGAGAGCACATACTGATAGCTGACAATGTATACATCAAGTGCACAGTAAGTTGCTGTGGATGTGAATATTTGAATCTAGGTCCTCTTTCACACTAAATTAAACTGTAGTCCTATGTTACACATCTATTCATTTGGTCATATCTTACATAGGGTACAAAATGACTGCCAGGGCACCAGTTAAAAATAAAAGAGAAAAAGTGCATTATACCTCTAAATATATGACTTGACCACTCCTTTTTTTAATGTCAGTTCATACGGTTACCAGAAACCATTAACCGGATGTGAGAAGGACAGAGGTCATTTCAAACAGACTTATCAAGATCAGCAGTTTAACTGATATGTCTAGAATAGATCAATTAATCTAAAATGAGCTTAACTTTGAACTAAAGCTTTATGGGGAACATCAAAATTCCCAATTGGACTATAAGAGACTTTCCCGCTCAGGTTCTAAATTGCACCGATGGGATGATCCATAAATTGACATAATGGAGAAAAACAAATAGTCAAGCTTTTCCCTGCATGCACCTCAGTGGTTTACATGGCCTCTTTTGAGGCCCCAACCTCAGTGAAAACCCAATTACATTGCCTCTACATTGCAGCCATATAACATGAGAGAGTTAAAAAGAGGAAAGAGTTAAAAGAACCATTACAAATGCCATGGAGCACTTTTAGCGTCTCGCAAGGTTAATGATAACAGTACTTGGCAGCTGAAATGCTCAAGTAGCTTTTATTGTATCATAATAATGAATCAATGGCGTAAAGATAAAATAAAATAAATGAACTCCGAAGTCAATGAGTAAAATGTATGTGCTGCAGCGCAAATAATAAAAAAAAAACCTGGTGGAAAAAATCCTCTGCCGACGGAGCCCTCTTTAAGTAATATCTTATGAGTTTTTTAAGTATATGATATTTAAGTAATATCATCTGATGTCATCTTCTTGAAAAATATTTGCCTGCAGGTCAGTGCACTCTGTTTTAAAGCCCTAAACACTTTTGCTACAGAACATTAAATGTCTCCCCACATTGTACGATACATACTAGAGGCGGATGATTTTACACACAATGCTATTTTTAGTCTGTAACAACACAGACTAGCCTGTTACTCAGCTCTTTTGTTAAAATCATTATAGGATGTCAAGATTCTCCAAAGGTTTGCTATTTTGGTTATCCTAAATGTTTTCTTGTTATTTGTACACCTTTTGCTTTTAATTTGAAAGTGAAAGTGACATTTTGTCAGATATGGTAACCTATACCCAAAATGTGACCTCTGCACTTAACCCATCACTGGTGAGGACTGAACACATATTAAAGTCATAACCACACACACACCCAGAGCAGTGGACACACTACTGCACCCAGGGAGCAATTGGGGGTTAGGTGCCTTGCTCAAGGGCACTTCAGTTGCTACCTGCCAGTGCTTGAATCGAACCAGCAACCTTCTGATGACGAGTCCAACTCACTAACCGGTAGGCTCTCTACCGGCTCACCTAAACCACTCTCTCATGTCTATTATAGGAGAGATAAAGTGGCTGTGGGCAGATTGTGAGGGTGCGCTGATGTTAGGAACGTTGTCTTACATCAATGTGTCTGCTCTAAAGCCTCAGGGCATATCGGCTGATTACCCTCTGAGTGGACATGCCTCAAACGCTGCATCAAGTTGTCAAGAACTTTCTTCTCATCCACCATTTTTCTTTGACGCAATAATATTGTAACCATGACAGAATGAAGGGTAGCTGCGTGAGGATGCCAGCACAAGAAAAAAATGACAGACTGCATTTGAGAAAGAAGAGAAAGTCAAGTAGCCAGGCAGACAGCTGTTCACTATTGCCTTGGTACCAACATCCTCCTTATCAAACAAACAGTTACATCGTTATATTTAATTCCTAAATCCATAAAAGATAGAGTATATTTAAAAGAAATTGAATATTTGAGTAGGTATCATACTTTGTGATGATTAATTGTGGAATAGCTAACATACATTATACTTTGTGATTGTAATTAAATTTGTATGAAAATATTAGGCTACTTATGTGCCTAGATTGTTAAGTTCTGTAAGGATTTAATAAAATCTGTAAGGATTTAAATATCCAGCCAGTAAGAAACATGGTTGACCTGAAATAACGTTTTTAAATAAAGAATGCTAATCTTTTATAAATACTAATCCAACCAATGATTAAAAATTGAACTGGACCTATACTAGGCTAACAGGCTAATGCTTAGCAAACACATGAATGAAAATGATATGCATGCATTTGAAAGACGGTAAGTGATATTACGGTGACTTCAAAAGAAAAATTAATAACATTTGCTGTGGCTCTATAACCAAAAGGATGTTCTGACACATGAAAACAGCCCAAGTCAAAACTGGAAGCAGGTTTAATATTGCTCTACTATTATCCTGAAAGGCATAATTGGAGTTACACATCTGAACTGATCGTAGTTACAGAATCATAGGTCTCTCTTTTGCATTGAACAATATATATACAGTGTAAAATAAATACATTTACACAAATGGACATAATGTTTGGAGCACACTGTAATGATGCACATCACAAAAATATACAGTTATTAGTTTTACCGATGTGGAGCACATCTAGAAACTACAGACATGGTTCTCACTACAGGTTGTATCAGCAACTCCTGGGTTGAAATATATCATTATATTAAGCTTTTCAAACATTCTTTCCCCTTCATTTTCTGGACCAAAGGCTTTCCCTCAGTGGTCTATGTTTCTGTGTAAGACTGCCAAGAAGTCTAGATGCATTTGGCAGACATGTCGATATATGAATAAATACAACCAATATGTATAACTTCTTCATCATTGAAAAATAGCAGTTGTTTGTACATTTGATCATTCTTAATTGTGTTATCCTATAATTTGAAAAATAGTCCAATAGATACAGCATTTTCATCTAATTGAATCACAATGGACAATAACTGCATGTTGTCACGTCATATTGCGTTAAATAAGAAAATATCTCTAAAAGTGATGTCATGGGAACGGCTTCATTTTACTTTGATTTGTATGCTGGATAGATGAGGGTGTTGAAATACAGTAAAATTGACAGTTCTCTTTTGGTACTGGTCAAAAAAGAATCACATATTTTCATTTTGTGCACAAACAATGTTGAAAAAATTAGTATCTTAAAGACAGAGTAGATAAGAATCATTTCACTTTTGTGAAGTCTTACGAACTGAAATGAATTATAATGCTGTAAATCTTAAGTTGTAGACGAGATCGTTTCACTTCATTTCAATAGTGATCTGTATTATAACACAAAACAACAAACAAAAAGCAAAACAATGAAACAAAAAGCACAAAGAACAGCACCTCTTTTGCCAGTAATTGTTCACATGAAAAACTGAAAGTGCCAACATTTTATCAACAGCAAGACCCTCCCCCAACCTCATGATCTGATTATCTGATGAGTTGCCATGAGCAATAAAATGTAGTCACATTACGCTAACCTTTCCAAAGCACAACCTAGTTAAGAGTTTTGAATAGCTAATGGTAGATACAGTGTATGTATAGAACACGACTGTGGAAAAGCAACTAAACCCCCATCCCCGATTTACTTAAAAAATGATCTGTCCTTTCATCTGTTTTCTTCATTTTTATTAAGCACACAAAGTCAAAGTGATCGTTTTGAAAACTGATCTTACACCAAAACAAACAAAAATGCTTCTTCCCTTTGCAACCTTAAAGAGTCAAGATATTTACCAATAGAGTTCAGCATCGAATGCCCTATGTACAGCATTTGTTGAAGGAAAAAGAAAACAAGAAAAGATCAGGAGAATAAAATGGAAAGTAAGAAAAAACACTATTGTGAAATAATTTCAAAGCATATTTTCTATTGTAACATATGATATACAGTGTTAGTCTACATGATAGGAATCACACAGATGGTCTCTTGTACATATAGTGAACCTCCTTTTAAATAACTGTTATTCACTTATATATCGCATAGATTATATTGATCATTGATCTGTTGATCTAGCAGTAACTAAGAAGCGTCTTTTTTCAAGTTTTCTGTTTTTTTCCCGGCAATCTCATAATCTGTTCTTTGCTTTTGAGGATTCATACATCCAGTATTGTCTCTAATTCTACCCTGTCTCAGAAAATAAAAGAAAATAGAAAATAATAATGAATAAATTAAACAAACTGAACAGTAAGACCTGTGATCACCACAGGTAGTATACTACATAATTTGCATGTGACAGAGGAAGGAAAAAACTGATGTTTCAGAAAAACACAGCAGGCATGAACACCAAAAAGTTGAACTACAATTTTTTTTTCTTTTTTTCTTTGATCTGCTCCAATAAAATGTCTTAGGTTAAATTTATAATCTGTTAATTTACAATATACAATGCTTAAGAATATTCAGAAAATACCCAATACTAATACTGACATATTTCTGATGAAGGCTGTGGATTGCTTGCTTTGATATTTAGTCTTTCTGCTAAAAATGTCATTTTGAAGATGATTACATCACATTATGATATCTCTGGCACCATTCTTCAGGACCATCATAAAACTAAACCTACGATGTTTCTCCGTCCATTTGTGGAGTTGTCTTCCCTAAGTGCTATTTTGCTTAAAATTCAAATACTGCTTTAGTATGAAATAAGGTCAATAGAATTTAGAGGCTGAAGTTAATATATGCACATATTTGCTGGAGATAGAAGTTATGGTCCTTCTGGCCATATCATGTATGTAATCTATCATCTTATGACAAACACAGACAGAAAAGCTAAAGCGTTTGGAAATTCATTTTCTCAAGTAAGTGTGGCACTAAGAAAAAAATTGCATACATTTACATCTCCACTTTTTTAAACATCTATTGCTTAAAGAAGAGAGCAGGTTTTAGTTTTCATGATTCATAACTGCGAAACATGATGGTTGGTAGAAAAGATCAATTATTAACATTCTATGAAGAAATATTGTGTTTGATGACCATACCATATATTTACATCCTTAAGTATAGTAAAAATACACTTAAATAAAACAATAAAATAAAATCAATAAATAAATTAGTCTGTTCCTTGAACATTGCAATTATCCTTTGTATTGCATGATAGACTAAAGCATTGGCTATTCCCTGAAAAGATAAAAATGAAACTAGTAAGAAAGGCTAGAAGTGTTTGGAAGACTTGAAAGAAATCAACGAGGGAGTGAAACACACACGATTAATCCACATGGTGAGGTGTTGGTGATGAGCAGCTTTTCAATAGATGTGAAAATCTCTGTTTGGCTATCATGTTGTTAAACTGCTCTGAGGATCTCTAATGCAATACTGTACATAGTCGCTATGCTGTGGCTCTTATGGTAAGAGGGACAATTCTCAGAATCCTTCAGGAAGCTGGACAGTAAAATTTGGGGAACGTTTAGCTTGCTGGTGTCCACTGGATGGACCTCCTTCCTTTGGCAGGGCTGGTCTTTCTTGGCTCCACAAATTCTCTTTTGAAAATCAACAAAATGTCTATAGCACAAAAAACTCAGCATCAGATTTTCAAGAAGAACAAGTCGACAGCTGGTTTAAAGTCCCACTGCTACATAATGAAAGCAGTCATTTTTTCCATTTTATACTTTGATCAATAATCACATTTTAAATCATTCTTATATTTACGTATCAGTGTCAGTAATTAGAAGTACCATCATGGTTATGTTTTTAGTTATTATTTGATCAAGTTTATAGTCAAGGGTTTCACAAACAATGGCAGAGAGTTGGTCATTGCCTGCCTGGGTGAAGGGGTGGAGTCAATGACATACCCCTCCCTCTGGCTCGCTCAGTGTAACGCAGTGCCAACGTTGGGGTGGAGTTAGACCTTGGCCTCCAGCAGCTCCAGAAACAGTTTGTGCATGGGCACTTTGCCGTCCTGTTTGATGCTGTAGAAGTGCTGCACAGCTTTAGTGGATGTTTGCCGGAGCAGGGGAAGGGACATGAGCAGCTTGCCGGCCCGGCGCGGGTCCTCTGCGTGCTGGCCCGCCTCATAGTCCTGCAGGGCCTCGTGCAACACATCCTGGAGCTTCTGCACAGCTTCTATGTCCTCTATATGCATGGAATCTAAAATAAAGTGATGCACAGGATGAATAACTTGAGAAACACTAATAAGGTTATTAAAAATTTTTCAGATCCAATAAAAATTAAACGTGTTAAGCTAATTCAAACTGGTCAGTTATCAGTAGGTGTGTCATGCACCTACTTTTTTTTGAAAAGGGGTAACATTGGTGGTCTTAGCTTACTTGCTACCCAAAGAGAGAGTTTTTTTAAAACCTTTATTTATACTGCATGTGTGCATGTGTGTGTGTGTGTTTATAAACAGTACAGTTAAAAAATAAAAATAAAAAACATTATAGATAAAAAACTAAGAGGGCGTTTGTATTCTGAATAAAACTTTTAAGCAGGACTTTTGTCAAACACATTTCAGCCTTACTAAATCCTGAGGAGGAAGTCCTGGCAAAAGCAAAGGGATTAAAAGAATGTGATTCATCCGTTTCACCAGCACTAAGCTCATTCTCCAGTGATTAAAGGCACACTTGAGCGTTAAATGCTGAGACTGTCCATGCCATGTGTTTACAAGCCTCTCTGTGGGGCTGATGAATGGCATGAGCAACACAAACAGTGTTTGGAGTAGAGCTGATATGGCACTCGTCTGAGTAAGGAAACAGAGGCTACAGACAGGAAACAATACCTCAGCCTGACTGCCATTGTCTGGCAGAAATGCCAAACCGGCTGCATTTGCATTTACACTCGTTAGTACAGCATTCACGCCCATTCACCGAGACCAGCATGCCTCTGAGAACACAATTAGTCTCAGACAGCTACTATCTTTGCTGTGTGGATTTCCAGCAGTTAAAGGGATAATTCACCCAACACTGAAATGCTTTCATCATTTATTCACCCTCATGTCTTTTGAAATCTATATGGCTTACTTTCTTGTATGGACAAACAACAGCAGAATGTGGAAGTTGCTCTTTGCTATACAATGAATAGTGAATGGTGACTGCAACTGTCACATTTAAGGAGAGTGAATTTTGACCACAGCTGTCTTCATCCACTTTCATTGTACAGCAAAGAGCAAGTTGGACATGTATGGCAGCATACGGATTTGAAACAAGAGGATAAGTACGTGATAACTGAATTTTCATTTTCAAGTGAACTGTCCCTTTAAGTTTTTTTTCCTGCACATCCAAGTCTTAGCTGATACTACATAGTGCTTTCATGGTTTTATTTTATCACAAAGTGTTTTGTCTGACTTGCTCTTTATAGACTGACTCCACCGACAGTATTGACTCGGTTTTCTACTGTGGCATGTCAATCCAATCCTTTTCCCTCAGGATAAAATGTCCACATGCACACTGGCTTTTGGCAAAGATGTCACAATCAATACATTGCCTCAAATCAATTGATACATACACGTTAAATAATAATTGTACGGTCAAGTATTGATAAAAGCAAGACCTCGAGAGAGCTTTCCTATGAGGTTCCTCTATTAATAGAGAATGTTCTCTGTCCTTCGGGCTGGCTTGCAGGCCGGACATCCTGCCTGCTTCAGGCTACAGTTCAATACTCTAACTGTTTAGTGTCTGGAACTCGCTCTCCACCCATCTAGAATTCAGACAGCAAGGTCTCGTCCATCATTCACATGGGTTTTAACCATCTGAAAAGTGACCTGTGATCTGACAGAAATCCCAGACAGGAAAGTGCTTACCTGCACCATTCCACACAAGCTGCCACACCAGCGGCTCTGTCATTCTCACCATCACTGCTGGAGGCAGTGGAAAACTCTGGGACATTCTGGGAAACTGGTATATTTCCAGCACAGTGTTTGTCTCAAAAGTTACACTTTAAAATCACAATTTTATTAAAGACGACATTTGTATAGGAAAATCTAAAGGAGACCACAATAAGCACAATTTTTTTTTACAATTGTCTCACTACAGCAAATAGTTTAAACATGACATTTTCAGCAAAACTATGGTAATAATAATGCAAATGAATTTGCCAAAAATATCCTTTTGTTATAATTTCCCAAAAACCTATCATGAAAAACATATTCAATCTGTGATGAAGATATAAGAGATCATGATATACTATATGCTGTCTTAGAAAAAATGTTTCCCTGACACCGCTTGCTTAAGAATTACTGTGTCAATTGAAAGACTGTAAAATATATTGGCTGTGAGCAGAACTACATAGCACCTCAGGGCTGTAGAAAATAGTGGAGTGTATCATTTTCTGTCAGCTTCTGTTAAAAACACTCTCCACTCCACCAAAAAAGAAGTGACAAAATGGCTCACCTTTGACAATGGACATGATGCATGTCACAGAAAGAGACTCTCGAGCGCTAGCGATTAGAGAGGGGAGAAAAGCCAAGAAACTCTCGAGCACCAGCGATTAGCCTGTAGCCTCGCTGCATTGGCATGCTTTGGTCAAAAGGTATAATGCCTGATCATATCTTGGACAGATGGAAGACAACAGCCTTGTGAATACATCTACATATTGACCACTTCAACATGCTCTCTACAAACCCCAGCCATCATTCTCGGCAAACGTGTGCGTCAACAAACTGAGATGAACTGCTAATCACCAAATCAATTAAAAAAGAATTTCTCAAAAGAGTCACGCACTCCCTCTCTCTCAGGCGGGGGACTTTGGGCAGAACAGGCCCGTGGTGTCTGCGGGGCCAGGCCAAACTAGCGAGCCGTCATCTGCAAGCAAGCAAGAGCAATCTGCTTTTTCATTTTTCAGCATGGCCAGGCCCAGCCGGAGATTGATCGTCACATATGGCCCCAGAAAACAAACTGTCAATACCCTGAGCACTGGAGAATTTGAACAAATAGCCGCCCTCCCATTCAAGCTGCTCATTGCTTTCCATTTAACAGATTTTATTGACAGTTTCCTTCTTGTAATTAAAGGGAAAACTACTGGCCAGCAACCAAGATAAAGTTCAAAGATGGGGTCAACACAAAGGGAGCCAGAGGGCCATAGCGTGACTGTCGATGGTGGACAACATCAGAGCCTGTTATTGACATGCAGGTACATAGTGATGGGCTCCTTACTTAAGAAGCATCTAAGGAGAGACTTATGCTAATTCTGAGAGGGGCCAAAGATGTGCTTTTGAAGAATTTCAAAAGGGGTGGGTAGGGCTGGGAAAGCTGGTTTGTGTGGTGTTGTGTGGGCAGGGGTGTGTGTGTGTGCGTAAATAAAGGAAAAGAAAACAGGCACTGAACAGAACCAAGCTCCCTTAAATTGTACCTGAAAAATTCTACTGCTAGATTTGACAAAATTAAACACAGTGGAGTTCAACCTGTGTATTCTCACACATTTTTAACAGGCGATTCTCTTTATGTTGATGATGTGTGAACAAACTCATTTAGATTTGCTGGAGACAGGAAATTGAAGAGCATTTTAAGCTAAAATTACATTTTATCAACAAGTCTGGGCTTATGATTTTACTGAACTAAATAGGACATTATTAGGAGTGTAAAGTCTAAGTTAACATGGAATATAGACATATAGACATAGAAAGTAGATGCCATTTTTAATTTGTTGTTATCTGTTTGCGGTAAGATGTATTTTTAAAGTTTCATCCAAGTACAAAACAGCATGATGTGTTTGCATGTTTGCAATTAAATTTGGCTTCTGTTCTGACTAAATTTTTCACAGTATGAATCTTGTGTCAGACAGTTGTACCTGAGTTAGCCAGCGCTATAGCTTTAAGAGTGACAAACTCCTCCTTCTCCAGCTTCATGCTCTTGTATTTCTTCACCAGCTGAAGAATTGCATTGTTTAGGTCCAGCAGGCCAGCCAACTTGGACTGGTCCTCATCCATGATGTAGTCTTCAGCATAGACCAACTTGTCCTCAAAAGAAAGTGAGCGGTAGACCACGCGCAAGATCAGTATCTCCATCCATGCGCTCTGCAGAAGACTCATTTGGTCTGCCAGCGACAGCGTGGAAAACCCTGAGAAACATTGAGAGAACGTGAGAAAGAGTTTCATTTAACACAAATCCAATGAGAACTATCGCTGAGCTACGAATCAACATTAAATGGTAGTATATGATACAAAAACTCTTTTCAGTTCATTGTGAGAAGTTTCTGGTTGATGTTAGTGAGAAGCATTGACATTCAGGAGGAGTAACAGAAAGGAAAACTCCAGTGGGAGCCAGCAGAGGCACCTAGCACGAGCCTGGCTCTCATCTCCTGCCGCGTTGCAGGCCAGGGGGCATCCTGAGGGAGGGCACTCCTTATCTCCCCCAACATGCCGCATGGATCAATTCTTCCCATCACTCCAACTGAAAGACTAATTGCTTGCCTCAAACTCCTTCTCCCACCTCCCCCACTTTACACACACACTTTTTTCCTGTTTTTACCCATCTTTTTGCTGGAAGTGAAGGAAATCATGAAGTTCATGTTCAAGTCTGTCTATAGCACAAGGGAGCTAACCTTTATGTTCTGTTACATTTTAAATAGCTCAAGAAACATGCTTTATATTTAAAAACATCAGGTTGAAACTAAGTTTCCTAATTTTATAAAAACTTAATATAAACAAAATATCAAAATATTAACTTGATAACAAGCATCAAACTTCCTTCCTGAAAAATGTTAAATTACCAGTATTTTAAGAAAATAAATGTTTACACGCACTTGCTAACTGTCAGTTTAGATGTTATACTTTATCTTTTAAAAATGTTTTATGCTGAGGTAAAACTAGAGACTTTAGAGAAACATTTTAAAAGAATTTGAGAATTTTTTTTATGCATACAGGATTGTATGCATAAAAAGAGACCCAAAGTCCCCCTTTGGGTCTCTACGACACCCAAACATATGGACTGCACAGTAAAAACAGAACGCAAGAAAGTGCAAAATACAGAACCCTAACATCCAGAAAGTGGCTTATAAGTAGTCAAATAAAATCATCTTATTAGACTGGAGAACGACTTGAAAGTCTTCCATCAGCTCTGGAGGTAAGACACAGGCACTGCAGCACCTGTTGGGGTTGGACACTCATCTGACCGTACATTTGCCTCATATCATCTCACTTCTGCTCTTTCAAGAACAGATGAGGCATTTCACTTTGCGACAGCAAGGGGGCTAATCTAGGTGGCAGGGGAACGTCCGGAAAGAGATACTCACCAACATCTGTTGTAGAGAAATGCCTTTAGAGAAAGTGAGTGATTTTTTTCTTGATCCTTTTTCTTTTAAAAAATCTTTCTCCGTGAGTTAATCATTCATGGCAAGGAGCTCATTAGATTTAGGTTTCCGGCTATTGTTTATACCAACCTGCTAATTTATTATCCCAAACTGTTAACATCTCTGATCTCATTAGAAGCAGACTAAGAGCTAGTGAGCAGTTGGGGGCTTCCCGGGCCTGCTGGTGCTAGTGTGCTCAATGCCAGTTGGCAGGGCCATCCTCCACTACTTAATAAAATCATCAAAAGGGATTAAGCCAAGAATTTCTTAAGGGGGTCTTAATGCAGGGCTGCTGCATTCTTACAGAGTCTGGCCTCAATGAAAGGTGGCACAGACCAAAAATAAGATCATACTTTCTCTCCCTCTCCTTGGTACTTGTAATCCTTTAATATTGCTGATAATTTGGAAAAAATCCATCTATGCCCTCTGGATATAAGGAAGTCAGATCATTTTGAATTGTAAGACTAAAAATAATAATACTAATAACATATTAACATTAAACATTTAAAGATGAAGTTTGTAAGTGTTTATGTTAAAATACACTGCTCCATCAGCTAATGGCTTGAATTTGAGGTGGGCCATCTGACCAATGGAGGACAGGGAGAGGTGTGTTTCTGAAACCTGATTTAAAATGAATTATTATTTTAGAAATTCTGTTTGGTGATACTAGTGGTAAGAACTTACATACTTCAGCTTTACAAAAATGATTATCAGTAGTTAACAACAGAGTTTATCAGAGCAATCAAATCACACAAGAGTCAAAGGAATAAGATGGATGTCAAGTCGGATGAGAACATTGAACGAAAGAGACAAAGAGAAACTGCACATAAGGGACAAATAGTGACAAAATAAAGCCAGAGGGAGGGTGGGGGAGATATGTCCAGGGCGGGGAGGGGAGGTTGTGGAGTGGAGTGGCAGATGGACAGAGCCCATAGCCTAGAGCTCCCCCTGTGCCACTCCCAGCCCTTTCTCCCAGCCACCGCTGTTAGTAAATAATTAGATTTACACATTCCCCAATCTCCACACATCTCTCCACAGAATAATTAAAAGCCGGATGATTAGTTTATTGAGTGGAAGGAAGAACTTTTTTCTCTCTTTACTGAGGTCCATCAACGATTTTATCAGGGGTTCCCGCTTTTACGGTTGTCATGCCAGTGCAGGCATCCAATTTTTCTTATCTCCCTGATTAATACAAATGCTGTTTCAGGACGCATTAATTAACAGATACAAATCTACGTTCTCATGGCCAGATCAATAGACAGAAGAAAAGAGCCATCAATGTGAATTTACTGCTGATGATGGAAAAGGCTTTTTATTGACATGCACGAGGGCAAACTTTAAAGATGCATTTTTCCCTTCTTTTCATCTGTTATTTCATTTCACAAAAGAGCTCGCTGGCGAATGTGATTACGGCTCACCTTTGGAAGCTTTGCTGCGTAAGAGGATCCAAGGAACTGAATTAAAGCCCAGCACTGTCATTTCAGCTGTGTTAAATGTATATAGCTCTACATCCCTAAAAAACCCTTCTGTAACAAGAGACAGTTTGATGACTCATGAAACATGCCAGTCTGTATTTTTTTCCCCAAGAGCACATGGTTTTATAAGATTTTTTTGAAAATGCTGATTTACTAAGGATGAGTATTTTGGTCATTTTGTCTATTCGGGTACTTCACAAATCTGATGTTTAAAAGGAAAAATGATGCTGTAACCACTCACAATAATGGAATATTTGAAATTGTAAAAAAAAAAAGAATAATCGTCTTTATATGACTGATCATTGTAGTCATTTCAATAATACAGTACCCATATTCAACCTTAATATTTATAAGTGTATTTATCTATTTCTTATTATGAAACCGTTTTCCCTTTATGTTTCCTTAGAGGAAAAAGCAATCCATGTATTTTTGGATAAAAGTGTCTTTTATTTGGCAGACACAAAGCAGACCACCTCATCCAGATGACACACAGGCATTATCTGATCCAGTGTTCAATCTCCAGTAGCGTCCTCTCAATTTAACTCTCTTTGCCCGAAGATGAGCTTTAGACCTCTGCTCTTTCGCTCTCTCTCACTCTCTGTCCAGAAACAACAAGGTTTTTGCCATTGGCAGAATTTCTCTTTTCTTTCTATCTCTCAGTACACTGATGCACCTTGAGGTAGAAGGAGAGGGACAGCTAAGCATTTAGATGTGTAGGATACACCAGTGGAAGGTATCCAATGTCTGAGGCCTCGCGAAACCTGCAGTGGCTTTTCAAAAGAAATAAGCATTGGAGCGATGCGCAGCTCAGGCTGACAGAAAGAGGCTGCAGTGCAGCCATGCGAAATTAACCCCTGCTGGGCAGGACTGCTCACCACCAGGCCTCACAGCAACGACCGTCCCTCCGTCTGCCAAATCTTTTCTGACTGCACGTTTACACCACTGAGATGGCCCACCGGTACCACACACACATTCTCCTCCTCTTCCTCAGGGCAGACTTCACCTCAGTAACGCCGCTTAGCCGTCATCTGAACACACACATGCACACACACACTCTACTCCTTTGCCTCTTTCTTAACAATGCCACTGTTTGTTTTCTCATGGTTGCAGGGTAAATGAACATGCTGGAGCAATGAAAAGCATCACTGTCCCGCATACAAACTGCGCTGGACGCTCATTTAACCCAGCCCCGCTCCCTCCTGAGCTCCTGTGTGAATATACGCACTGCCCTCTTTCACACTTTGTCAAGACAATGATGACACAGATGACACATCAACTTTTAAAAATAGTGCTGGAAAAAGCAAAGGTGAGACATAAGAAGTATTGCTTGTCTAAGCTGTCAAAACGGCTGAGGAGAACAGCGCCTGATAATTCACACTTAAACAACAATATGCTTTCATATTTATTAAAATCAGCACAGAAAATACATAAAAACTCTGCATATAACAGAAAAAGAATTATTTGGCCTGGTCTCCAAATAAAGCAAAGAAATAAATTGGTAATACTATCGAGCCGGGTGAATAGGTGAATACTTTACTGAATTAAAACTTTACTACACAAAAACACCATGTTAGCCCGTGTGCTCATTTACTGCCCTAGTGAAGCACTGAGATGCTCTTGCTTTACCAACGGAACCAGCCCGCTGCAACATTTCTCTACCAAACAACACCCACGCAAATAAATGGCAAATATTAGCCTACAGAAGTCTCGCACAAATCAAAAACAACATGAAAAGGCAAGCAAGTGTGTTTAAACAGTCGGGTCTTTAGTCAAACGCCCCGCCCCCCCAGCAGGGAGGGGGACACAGGGGAAGTGATGACAAGAGCCGTATACACACAAACCGGCACAGCAGCTTCTCTTTGCTTTTATCACCGGCCGCCTTTCATCTCCACAAAACAACACCAGTTAAAGAGAGAGAGAAAGAGAGAAAATGCAAGGAAAAAAAAAAAAAATCACACTTTTTAGGAGAGAAAACACATTAACACCAGCATAGCTGTCCACATCCATTTAGCGGCTAAGCAAATATTCACCTGTCAGTGCGAGGCGTGCTGCCGTACAGCGATTACTGTGATCACACGCGCTGCTACGGTGTTAAACAGCTGCTGGCTTCTGCCGTTCAATAGAGTTAAATGAAATGGAGTGCTGTTCCCATGGGCTTTTGTTTGGGAAAAAATGGAATGCTATTTTATGCCATTTAGAATTGTGTTACTGTTTTGTAAGGATTTTTAGCCTCACCGAGACCTGTGCCAATCAAAAGACCAACGTGAAAGAAAAGTGGAGAAATAGTGTCAGAGGTTATTCACTGAATAATCAGACTTATGTTTAAACTGAATAATTTAAACTATTTACAGTACCATGATACATGTACTTGGTCTTGCTGTGTACAATTTATTGGTGTACGTTATTCTAAATAAGGAAAATGCTTGACTTTATAATTTCATATACTAAATTGCCCCACCTCTGAAACGACTTTCGTTTTCTGCTGATGTCACCGGTCCCTTTAATATTTAAAACCATTCCCTCCAACCAATTAGATCCATTCTGGTTTGTAATGCCCACATTCACAACACAATTAATTCCCATTATTTTACATTTTATCTGATTGAATAAATACGTCAGATAATGGATGCAAAACCGGTTGCGAATGGCGTTTCACATTAACGAAACAACTCAGTGTCATCCTGAGTCTTACTACTCATGATTAAGATATAGTTGATTGTGCTGCACGATTTGCTTCACCCAAAGGAGAAGAGATGCTGCATCATCAAGTAAGCACAGCTTTTTGATTCTAATGCAACTAATTAGCAATCAGCAGACTCTTAATTGCATACATTAAGGGCGACTGGCGATGGAGATTAATTCTAAATATACCCCGGCAGCTGGTTAAAATAGCATGGATTACTGTTCGGACTGTACTTTTCCACTTAATTGCGTATGAAAACGAGGCTGCGACAAGCATGTGTGCCCTGGTGGCAGGAGCAGAGAAGGGCGACAGCTCCCTGGATTGCAATAAAGCATCAATGGCAGAGACTCCACAGATGGAGTGACATTAACCACTGTCCTGAAAAGCCATTTCCAACAATGAAATATCAATATTTACATTTTAATTACACCTTTTCCTCTTCCTCCCTGGAGTCTTTTACGACTGGCTGTACGGTTGTGGAGCAGCAAGACTTTGGAGGTGATGGTTAAGGGTTTGAGGTGGGGCTGGTCAGAGCACAGGTTGATATTACTCTCGGATTTCTCTCTGACATTAGTTTTAAAGAAAGTTTAAAGAATTGTTCAGCATAAAAGGAAAAGTACTTTAAACATGGTCCAAATAACACTATATTCCTTTGAACAATAAAATAGCCTTGTGTAAACACATGGATTTTTTTAGTTGTTTTTGGGTGAAGTATTCCTTGAAATCTAACAAATGAGATTATTAATTAGGTAGATGACAAAATGCATTTGTAATGCTCACTTAGTTGATGTGACACAAATGTAGGCTGAATACATATTTTTTTTGGAGCTCATCCATGTACTTCCTGTTTCTTGAGCTAATATTTGCAACAACGACAACAGTTTTGTCCTGTTTCTATAAGGAGGTACTAGTGAAATTTACACAGAGCTTTAGAGCTCTCCCCTGCAGTCCTGTGCCAGTTGGACGCTTTTGATGTGCGCCTGCCCCACGGGGGTCAGCATGGCTCTCTTAAACCTGGGGTCTGTGACTCCTCATGCAGGGACTGCCAAATGTACACACAGGAGGTGAAATTGCAGATCTATCAGTAATACATACATATATTTTCAAGCATGTTAGCAAAGGCCATGAGATGCATCAGGCCACAGTTTAAATCTGAACCTCAGACAGCCCCTTAGCTTCCCACAGCGTATAGTCAGGAGCATGAGACTGTGTGTGTGTGTGTGTGTGTGTGTGTGTGTGTGTGTGTGTGTGTGTTGTTTGCGTATGATTGGATAGGTTGGGAGGGGTGCAGGGAAAATACTTTAAGGGATTCATTTGTTTTCTCATGCTGATCGATAAAGACCCTTACGAGGACATATTGACAAACCGTATCTCGATTGGACGTTGTGGAAAGAAAACACAAGAAAAAATCTTTGATGATACATTCCTCTCAAAACATTGAATAACTCTCACCATCAGTCATGAATTCACCACACATATTATTTATATGCTTATCATCTGAGATTAAAAAAATCTCCCAGATCTCGCTGATAGAGGTCTGACTGCATGGATTAATTTCATACTTGAGGATTAGCATCTCTCTTCCATCATGATCCAGGCAGACAAACAGAACCAAAGGAATGCCTGCATTTCCCCCATAACAAAATACTTTCAAACACAGCCGGCATCCAACGTTTAATAGCACAGACAGACAGACAGCGAGCCTTGTGTTTAAAGCGTGCCTTAATGCTTCCGAGGCAAGGCATTACCCCATTCCACAGCAATGAGTACCTTTTAATTTCTGCAAAAGGCACGGCTGAAAATCTTAATTAATTGTTCCATACTGCTTCAGGGTCATTATGCAATGTAATAAAGGCCGTGTAATTATGAAATTTTACAGCCATTACTGAGGCTGATAGCTCGTATTTCATCATCAGGCAGGCCGATGGCTTTCCGGGCGCATGGATCCATGTGATGGACTGTGCACAGATCTATCAGGCCCAAACAATAAGCTGGCCAGGCTGGTGTAATAGCTACCCACAGATGAAGCAACAGATAAAGATAAACTATAAATCCACAGCACAAACCCAAATGCTTTTTAGTGGCCAGCACAAATGAGCACTGAAGCCAGGCTTTGATTATGCAATTGGGAAAAGGCTAGGGATGTAGTCGAGCAGTAAGAATTTGTTTGTCTGTGTAAATGTGCTCGGTGAGACGGCAAGTAGTGTGGCTGTGTACACACTTAACACACATACACACTTACACACAAATTTAAATATAGTGAGGCTCGCAAAGAACCTGCACCATGACTTATAGCTATTTCAGGACAGAGGGAATAATATAACAGAGTAATACATAACAGCATCGATCATGATAAACGCAAGGGCTTATTTGAGGAGGGCCACATTTTATGTGCAAAATATGCAGGGGAAAAGAACGAAGGAAAAGGAATATGCTGATGCCAGTTTTGCGAGACACAATGGCTCCTGGGCCCTTAGAAGTACAGAAGAGGTTCTGTGGAGGGAAACTCTCTATACCTGAGAGACTGCAACAAAAGAGGCAAAGAGGAAAAAAGGAAGTGAGAACATTTTGGACACATTGAGGGTAGCAGACATTTAAATCTGAATTTACATTCAAATATGAAAAATGGTGATGATGAGGGAGAAACTTAGACGAAAACGTACATGTGTGCTTCAGGGTCCATGAGAGAAGAGAAAGGGAGAGCGCTGCATTTGAATCAGTATTGCTTTTCAATCTCTTTGAATTTGCATTAGACTTGACTGGCAAAAACCTGATTCAGGATCAGCAGTTCTGCTGTGACGTTCCTTCTAAATGCCACTTCTGGTTTTCTGAAAGCCTGCATTTTGTGAAGTACTGCTGATCTATTCTGCTTTGCACCATGTGAAGAGGACACTCTCTACACCATGTGAAGAGGACACTCTTTTAAAACATGCCTAATCAACTTCATTCATAAACAGCACACTGAGCATGACCAAATATGAGCCATGTGGTCCTGCCACTGCGTTGATAATAATTTATATCCTGATTATGCTTGCATCCGGAATCTAGGCAATGTATTTGACATTTTCGAATGCCGCCTCCTTCATTCGCTACCTTCTATACATACTGCTGTACACACTCAGATACTCACACAAATCACAGCTAGATTATAATTCCTTAGAGCTGGCCAATATATATATATATATATATTGTATTATTTACAAAAAAAATTCAAAAAAAAAATGTATATATATACACACACACACACACACACACACTACATCTGCTGTTGGAGATGAGCAGGGTAAGGCAGAACAGAAATACAGTTTTGTTTGTATAATTATGTCCATCTATCTTTATATTCTACCAGCATATCACAAATTGAAAATACTAAAAATTGACTGTTCATTCTGATGGTTAATGATTGGTGGAGACACAGCAATGATTTATTGGTTACTTACTGATGTGACACATTTGCATCTTATTAGATGGAGATTACTAGGAGGCCCTTTTAGATTGCAGAACGCGGCCCTTCACAAACCGTCTGATGGATTGATTTGATTTGCAAATGTAATCAAACTAATAAGAGGAAAAATGAGCAATAATGCCTTGTTTTTTCAACGGGCAATCACACAGGGCCGCCTCCCCTGCTGGCTGTGATGGGCCTGATGTGCTGGTGAGAATACAGTCCCGGTGAGAGGGCAGAGGGTTACTGTCACATGTACAGTAGTCAGCTCTCATTGGCTTTTATAAAGCAAATGTGTCCTTTATGAGTACATGAATGCTAAACGACAGATAAACACACACACACATAATGCAGAGTTTTGTCACGAGAAAACAAATATGAGCTTCCTCTGCAAAACACGATGCAAATTTGACTTTTGTCAGTTGCATTTTCAACAGTCAGAGACAGATTGCTATTTACATGTGTGGTGTGCTGGAGTTTGGGTGGTGTGTATTATATCAAAGCGATAGTCACTCCATACTTCATACAAGAAAACATCTATATTAATTTTAAGGAAAAAAACAATGTTTTAAATATGGTAAGCAATAATTACATGAATGCATTCATCATGCATTTAAATTAAACCTTAAAAACATTTCACACAGGGAGAGCATGAAATGACTTAAATCTTAAACTTAACTCTACATCGTCAATACATAAGAAAGACAGATGTTTTAAAACATGATCTGATGACAAAACTAAACCACACCTTAATGGAGTTTCAGGGTTGTCACAGCACTATGCAAGCTGTTTTGGCAAATTTGAAGGCTTACATCACACACAAAGTTTGTGCATTAAATTCTACCGTAAGGTGCGGAGTAGAATAATGCAACAAAACTTGTTGCTGAGAGAGGAATTACTAAAAAACCTTTTGACCCAAGTTCAGCTCACAGACTGTAAATGTGTCATAGTAAAGGCTTAATTGATCCAACAACATCTTTCCAATAGAAACTCATTCTAATGAGATAGAGTAACATTCTCTTTATAGAACATGTGTATAGGTGTGTAATTATACATATTACAAGTTGGAGAAAGTGTCTTTCGTTTAGGTAATTAATAATATCAAAATATACAGAATAAATAGCTGAAAGACAGAGTCAGTGAGAGAGAGAGAAAGAGAGAGAGCGTGTTTGTGAGTGACAGAGTCTGAGAGAGAGAGAGACAACACAACACAAAATCCCACTATAACTACTGACGAGAAAAGTGCTCATTGCAACACCCACTAACAGCATGACTATTTATAATGACCAATTTAGTAATTCAAATTACAGACATTCTATAATAACATTGCTGGACATTATTTAGACAAGCTTGTATAATAATAACCTTTGGTCACCTTTCTAAAGGTACTAAAACACTAGCGCACCCGCTTAGGTTTGTCTGTTTTCATAACAGGGATGTCAAAAACTGAAATATTTTCTCCTGTCTTTGCTTTGTCTGTATTGCATTTTTCTCTGAGTGTCAGACTTAATTTAGTGTGTCTCACTTTGCTGGATGTATCAGGAATGAAACCCCTGCTAACAGTGAACATTTGATTTGCTAAAAGGAGCTTAGGGCATCTATTAATCAATATCTGCTGTGTGTGAGGCTGAGGGTGGTGACAGACAGGGCCTCATTTAGAGATTGGTTGGAGTGGGAATATCGGGTGGGGGTGGAGGTGTCATGAATGGGTTTCCTACTCTCATCCAAGAGGAGAGAAAAAGAGGAGGATCCAAAAATCACATCTGGGAAAACCACTGCCAGGCACACCAGCATCAGCAAAGAGGAATAAGGGGGTTCATTCCAGTTTGAAGATAATTATGTTTACATATGATTAGCTCTTCCTCCAGTGGGTTCACAGGGCTAATGAGACAAAACTAGCAAGTGCGTTCAGTCAAAATGAGACCATGGTGAGAAAGATGGAGGGCAACACTATTAGCACTATTTTCTACAGTGCCATGGCAAAAAAAAGCTGTCAGTCTAAACTCAATCGGATGCGTAAAAAATGACTTTTTAGTCTTAGTTAAGTCTTTGCTGTCTGCACTCAAAAATGTAACATATACCATGACTACTGTAGCTTACTGACAAATGAATACTTCTAAGCTGGTTCTTTTAAAGAATTGCAAAAAACGAACAAGTTGTTGGTTTGGATCAGTCTGACAAATCCTTCATTAAATTAACTCCATGAATTCATTAGTGCATTTACTGAGTCTCCTTGGCCATCCAACACCTGAGACTGGACGAGAATGAAATACCTAAAATCGCATGTTGCATGTGTGACAGCAGCAGCATCGGGGCAGTAGTGTGCATGCTTCACTTCAGAAACTTCAATTGCTATTGTTGCAATACACAACAGGCCACTAAGCCCTATATACACAGGTCAACCAATAATAATGACACCTAAATCAAGGCTACAAAATGCATTTACTAAACCCCCTCATTTCTTTCCCTAACAAGCTTTCGAGGCATATATGCTTATCCCACACACAGCTCAATGATGCGTCTGTCCATAATCGTCTTATTGCACCCTAAAAAAACCTTGCTGCAATATTTGAGTAGGAGTCTTGCTTCTGTGACTGATTCAGTACCTCCCTCTCCTTCTCCAGAACCTATTACAAATGCACTGGCCTTGACAATTGAAGGAATAGGAGAGAGGGCAGGAAGGCGTAGAGAGACAGAGAGAGAGAGAGAGAGGTGTAGAGGGGAAGGCAGAGGAATGAAGTGAAGTGTGGCAGTACCTTGGTATCTACATAAAAGAGATTAGAAACGACAGAATTCCATTTTACAGCTCAATCATATTGTGTTAGCACGCGCTTATCCGCGTGCCAGTGAAAATTGAAAGGGAAATAAAGAAAGAAAGTCCCTGAGATAGGACCAAGAATGGAAGAAGCCCGAGCAATTTCAGGCAGCATAAAGGGCCCCTAATAGTGAGGGCCCTGTCATGCTAAAAAGCCAGCACTGGTCCACATACTGGACAATTCTTAAAGCCCGCTTGTCAAGTCAAGTGCGACCACCCGCCATTTTGCTCAGCTGTGTTACAAAAAGGCATGTCAGCAAATTCTCCTTAACTTTTATTTCTCCCTATTGGTGTAGTGAGACTATAATTCTATTTACAGATAAAAGCTGTTTTAGAAAGATTTTTTTTCAGCCTCTCTATTCCATAAATACTTGCATCCAAGTGCAGTGCAACATAAAATAAAATTACAGTCTGAATGCTTTAATCTCACAAATGAGATTCCTTATTCTAATCCACATTATGTCGTTTCCGCCCTCGAATTTAGTTAATATCACATTTCCAAATCCTGCCGTCTACACATAATACCCGGCTTACAGGAAGCTGGCCAACACGCAACGGCGGATTCGTTCAAGCACAATCTCTCACTGCCTGTTTGTAAACCCCTATAACGATGTTTCAAATGTTTTCACGGCCTACATGAGCATGTAAATGATCAGACAGGGGAGAAGGGACGGAGCCTCTGCACATTAAAAAAGCAATCAGAAAGAAGCAGCTATGTCTATGCCGCTGGCAGAGAAAGCAGCCGTCGCAGCGTCTTTAACTCCATTCTGCGAAACACAGACTGCTTCATTATCCGCCAGCTCTCCGCAGCGGCAGCACACATAATACTGAGTGATGTTTAAATTAGTTTACAATTTGCCTGCTTCTCGCCTAGGACAGATCGTAAGCGAAGGCGCTCAGAAATGTCAGCAGTGCTCCTAACCACCGTAACAAATTGTTGCCCATACGCTGCACCCCTAATGACTTCAAATTAGCTTCTGTGCGAGAGGCTGACAGTTTGTTACGTCTGTTAGCAACATAGCTGCTGTATCATGAGCCATAAATTGGTTTGGGCTCACGGGAAGAATGGGGGCCTTCATCAATTTGATTAAAAAAAATTACTGTACCATAGAAACCACAAAGACAAACTAGTTTGAAAATAGAGAAATCTAGACACGCACAAGCAGAGACGTGTGCATGTACGGATGTGAGATGGAAGAGATGTTGCTGAGTGGATGGGGGAGGTTAAAAGAGGGCCGTTTATAGAGCTTGTCAATTGTGTGTGTGTGTGTGTGTGGTGTAAGGTGGGATTCCACTGAAAAAAATCATTTTGAGAGAAAAATGTTTGTGTGAGGAAAAAGGAGTTGCAGTAAGAAGGGAACTTTGACCAAGGGTCGCAAATCCTGTCTTTATACTGTATCTTGCTATAAGATCATTTTTCTTTGAAACCAAAATTTTCATCAGGATACACTGGCAATCGGAGCGTGAGGAGAAGGAGATGAGAGCCACAGTAAAACCTGCTCTGGAGATGAGGGGGCTCCATCGCCTTCAAACAGACACAGAATTGCCTGCCGAGGTCTAATCATACAATCATCTCTCTTCTGCTGAGCAATCGCTCCCAGTCTGATGCAAGCACACAGAATGTGAACTCTAGCAATGAACACATACTGCCGATTGAGAAACCCCTCTGTTTGCTTTATGAGCAGATGCAGTCTATGAAATTAACAAACACACATGGACATGTGCACAAGATTATATATATATATATATATATATATATATATATAAAATATAAATGAATGCAAAAAGGCCTATACATGGAGGGGCCAAAGTTCACATACAAAATGAGGTCAGTAGTTTACATACACAAATAGGTGTATACTTTTAGTCTGAAGGATACACAAGTTCATACTATATGCTAAATTTTTACATGCATTTAGTATAAATATTATATTTTGAAACATACTCATGCTACACCACACTAATACATACTATAGTAATCTACGCTGTGATATACAACACTGTGCTCTACTCTTCTCTACTGTACTCTTCTACGCTACGCTATACTCTACTGTACTGTACCAACACCACAAACCACCATACTGCACTAAATGAAGCTACATTTATATAAACATGACACATTCCAGAAGCTCAAGCACTGTGACTTCCTGCACATCGAGAGAATTACACATTGGGTTAAATCCACAGGGCAAGCCTGGGACAATCTGGCATGGAACAGCAGAAATAACCTCCCAACACTGCATCTCGTGCCTGGGAGAAGATTGGCACTCTCATGAGCTTTAAGCCCTTTTAATGGCTTGTGTGGCAATACTGCCCTGCCAGGCTTAACACGATGGCACTTACAGCAGATGAAGAACTACACAACAATTTCCTGTACAGCAATATTTTGTGGTGATGGCACTCTTGAATTAGGTATAATAGTTTAAAAAAAGGTTTAAAAACAAGGTAAAGTCTTATAATAAAGAATCAGGGTGTGTGGGTCTGCTCACGTGTGTTTATTTCTCTACCTAGCTTGTACCTAACCATCCTCACTATTCTTTTACTGTGTAAAGACAGAATAAGAGGAGAAAGCACTCAAATCAGACACCTATGAGAAGCCCATTCAGACACTGAGAGCAGAAGTGGGCAGCCACTGTCTGTGACCAGGGTGTCTTAGATTAAATGCAAAAGAAGGGCTTTGTTAAGAAGATTACCGGAAACTCCTCATTCTGTCTTTTGTGAAGATGTATAATAAGCAGCGTTTTGGGGGTTGAACTGCAGATGTCAGGCTGGACTGAGTGAAGAAATAAGGTAAAACTAAACAAATTGATCCCATCTGCTGTCAAAGAGGGAGGAGAAATGCTGAGCTAAGGCAGATGTCAGAGGGGGACTGGTGATGGCAAATGTCCTTGATTGACAAGACACAGATTTGTTTAGTGTTCAGTAGAGTGTTTTGAACTTGCTGAAAACAGCAATTAATCCAATGGATAAAAACATGCTATAATGTTAAATATTTGTGTACAGTGGGGTTCAAATGCCTCAAACCTGAGAAATCTGAAAAAAAAAACCCTGAAAATCTGAATTTGAAAAATGGTGTAAAAAATGAATAAGAAATTTAAGATTCTTAGTCCTAATCAAATAAGCAAATTTGTGACCACGAGAAAGTTTTGTACAAAAGTAAAACTACACTTATACAGATACAAACTCATTCATTTTTCAGTTCAGCTATCATTCATGTTGCTAATATCATTTGTCTATCATGTTTTTTTTTTAATTAGAACAAGTAAAATCTAAATATTTCACTGGTGTTTTAAGACTTTTAGACTTTAAATTTATTTATAAATGACATTTAAATTTACTAAAATGTTTATACAAAGTAAGTGCATCCAATATAATGTGTTCTTGAGATATTTCAAATTCAATCCTACTTCATCGTTTATCATTTTTAAACTTATATATACTAGCCTATAAACCTATAGACTCTGTACGCATTAAAATTAGACCTTCCAATCTATCCATCCATGGTTCACACTGGGAGTGTTTCTGTAGATCTAAAGATCTGTGCTCTGAAGCTCTGGTCATGTCCTACCTGGGATATGTTTGGCCCAGCCAATGTTGACCACCAGTTCCCTATCAGCCAGGTCACAGAGCGTAGTCAGGGCTTTGATGTCGCTGTCTGGCACGGTGGGGTCGGGCATTGCATAGATCTTCTCCGGCTCCGCCACCAGCAAGTGAGACACAATTTTGTTATCTGCAAGGCAGCCAAAGGGGACTGTTTGAACAACGAAGGAAGAACAAAGAAATAGATTGGGATTATACCAGCAAGGTCATATAGTGTTTGGTTCATTAACAAAGAAAGCAATCAAATAACATGATAACATGTTGTTTTCTTTGGGTGGAAAGAGTGCCGCTTTAGTTATTAAAATTGCTGTTTTTGTTGTGCAATGAGAAAGTTCCATGTTGCAGGTTCTTCATGAAACCATACACCCTGACCAAGATACATTTAAGAACCTGTGTGTTTACAAGTCTAGTTTCTTCATAATCAAAATAAAAGTTTGTTTGGTTTTTTTGATCATAGGTTTGAAGAGTTTAATGCTATACAGAAACTGGTTTTGCATCAGGACCAATTTACAGGAACAAAAATAAAAGATTTTGCTTTGGCAACAAAAGAAGTCTATGAAGTAGCATTTGGGGACATTTTGATCGCTCTAATGAGAGAAAGGACACACATTTAAAATCGGATTGCATCTGGAATAGGTAATTAGTGACACGCTTACTGTTAAATGAAATTCATTTGCTGTTTAATCATCTATGTCGATGCAATATGATAGGCAGACAGAACGCACTGGGAGGACTATCTGATTGCAACCTCCAAATGAATCACTTTGAGTCCAGT
Source organism: Chromobotia macracanthus (assembly GCA_036877525.1). Classification (NCBI taxonomy): domain Eukaryota; kingdom Metazoa; phylum Chordata; class Actinopteri; order Cypriniformes; family Botiidae; genus Chromobotia; species Chromobotia macracanthus. The sequence continues at coordinate 1,133,445 of JAZGTH010000060.1, read as the reverse complement.
TCATATGTGTTTGAGGTCTGAGGACAACATGATGACTGAATTAAAAAGCATTAACTTCTGGGCTGTGTGTGTGTTGAAGGATGTTAGGAAAAGGATCAATCAGCTCAGCCCCTCTACTCCAGGGAAAGGGGTGGGGGGAAGAGATATCTCTAGGTAAATCTTATTTAATGTTTCCCTAATTAGAATCAATGCAACCCAATTTCCAAACCCCATCCCTTTGTTATGTGCAAATAATCAATCAGGTAGGCTGGGACCATGGCTACGTCTTTTTGTTTGTTAAAATAAAGAAAGGGCAAGAGAACAGAAACAGAGCTTGGAGATAGTGTGATAGACTGTTAATGGGACATCCAAGATCTTAAAAGTAGTTCACACTGCCAACAAAAAATTCTAATGATTCCTGGTTTTGTTGGGTCAGTGTGTTATCTTGTTGGTGTTTGTTTTATAGCATGAAAATGATAGTTACTGTATTACTATGTTTCCCAACATTCTAGAACGTTTTAAATATTGAGTTTGTTGTGCCAGCATCAACTAGCCTTTACAAACCCTAAACATCTGTCTACACCAAACTAGACGTGATCTGGATTTCCAACTGAGAAAACATCTGTGATTTATCTTAGAAAAAGAGATTTCAAGCTGTGAACCGAGATCCCATCATGCACAGGCAGTAGATCTAATGCTACGGTCTCCAGAACACTGGCACTATCCAAGCAAAGTTAACATTCCAGGGTTGCGTACAATAGGGAGGAAAAAGAATCAGAGTAATGAAACTGGATTGAAACTAGACTGAGAAAATAAGTTGCTCTGGGTGGATGGAAATAAGCCTGAACCGGGAAGGCGGATCAGTAGGATTAGGCAGAAGGTTATTCAGAGTGCCGTATTCGTAAAATGATTTCCTCCACTGTAATAATTAAGATTATTTCCACTGCTATCATGCATAAAAGCACATTGTATTCCAGGAGAATATGCTACCATTAAGTAAAAAGGCTTTAGGGACAAATCTGTTAAGCACTGCTGTGCTGTCTGTTTGCAAAGCAGTCTGGCAGTACGGAAGCTTCGGTATTGTGGGTTTGATGTCATTGCCAGATTGGATTTAATCCGGATTAGACCTCTCTCTCTTTCTGTCTCTCTCTCCCCCAACACACACACTCGCAAACATCTTTGTCGATTGACTCTGTCATATACTATATCCCTGTCTTCTGACAATGTCCAATTTCATAGTCCAAAGCAAATAAGTTTGCAGGCCCAGTAAGATATTACTCTATAAGGACTCTATATTTTAACTGTCATTCAGTGTTGGCACAGATGTTTGTAATAAAACATCTGACAAAAAAGACAAGTTATACAAGTTATACAAACACATACGAACATTCATCTACACAGAAGCAGATAAACGGTCACATCCCTCATCATGCCTGCTCATGCCAAAACATGTTGGGTTAATGATAAAGTGGGTGCGTATCTGTCACTGTGTATGTGTGGGTGCTTTACAGGGCACAACACTACAAATTCAATTAGAATAAAAATACCCTTAAAGCAAAGAGAATAATCTCCTGGAAGTACAAACAGATAATTAAACACAGTTAATAAATGCACTGACGTTCAGCAGCTTGCTTACATGGCTTTTTGGGCGGCAAAGCCAGTTGAGGGTTCAGGTAGGGACTGTTCTCTGCATCTATCCGGCGTTTATACTTCTGTCTGCCTCCGCGTACACGGTCCAGCCGAACCCCTGATGAAAGAAAGAGGAGACAAGAAGTTAACCTTTCATTCAAACAGAATATAATACAGAATTAAGTTGACCTGTAAGCAGAGTGCTCTCACTTTAAGAGCACCAGGAGGGGAGCTAGCCATAAACAGCACGGCAGCTGTCAGTGGCCGTTTTAGGGATATGGACAGGAGATGACCAGCTGCTGACAGACAGGGGCACAGTCACTCTCACCATGTGACATCCGTACACACACCTGCCCATCTCCTGCTTGTCACAAGTGCATGATTATCCGCGAATGTGCGTGTGAGCCCCTTAAGAGCACTCAACTCATGACAGAATAACAGGTACACAGTACCAAACAGTACTAAAAAGAGCCATTTCTGTTGTAACATGCATTCTTAAAAGTGTTGGTGACAGTTTTTAGGGGATGCTAACAGTCAAGCCTCTGTGTGTTTCGAGGGCGCAGGCTACTCAAGTACTCAATTACTCATGTAAATCTCACCGTCTCTTTAAAAATCGCCCATCGCTCACCCACATTTTCTTTACATCATTCAAAGCGCACGTCAATATTTTCCTTGCACAAGGAGCGTAAATAAAGTGTAATGGGTGGGTAATTTATTGAGGCACTGTGGTTGCGAAAACATTCTGAATGCATCCATCTCAACCTTTGATTCTGATGAGAGCACAGCCTTTAAAGACTTGTCCATGCTTTTAATTAATTGACATACAAAAAATCCTTAATTTAATTATGCAAACCTCTTCAGGGGATGGGTGGTTTCCGTGGAAACCACTTAAAGGTGGCCCAGGTTCTGTTTCATGTTACATACAGGAGAGGAACGGAATAGACATGAAGGCCCAAAGGGCTGTCCCTTGTTTCACAATTAAAACACTGGAATTCTCATTTATCTGAATGCTGCTCGATGTGTACATCCGCTGGGCTTTCAGGGCCTGACATTCCCTGAATTATTTAACGAGATTGAGAATGAGACACCTTTCTCATATTCAGTATCACTGACTGAAATTTTAAGGCACAGGTTGTGGGTAAAATTACCTGCTTGCATTTTAGTTTGACTGTTAGAGTTTGTACACATTAAAGTTTACCCTACATCACAGAACACTGAATCAATTGATTTCAATGATAATGCATTACAAAAAAAAAGAAGATTTTTACTCTTGCAACAAACCCTAAAATAAGCATCTGTTGTATAGTAGTTCAATGATTTATGTATTTCTGCCTGATTTCAAAATCTCCACCTATAGAATATTGCACTGTGATTGATCAATACACATACATATATTGTCTATATAGTGGGTGTTAATTAATCCTGGCTAGTTGTTGATTATGTGACATTGTACTGCAGAAAGAAAACGGAGACCTATGACCCTATTTACCTGCATTTCCACGAAGGAACACACATACAAGAAGCACACATCAAAGGTCTTACAAATATGTCACATTGTGAGCATAGCGCGCTTGATGCCAGCACCCAAAATATGTAACACACAACACTCGCACGTTGACAGCCTCTCATCTTAACAAGGCCCCACAGAAACAGGATCCTGCTCCTGCCTGGCTGCCTGGATAGCAGGGTTTATTGGGCTAATTCACTGCCGCTGACATTTTTGTAATAGCATCACCTGCAGCCCTGTGCGCCATCTTATATTGTCATCCTCCATGAAACCTACATCTATAGGCCAGGTTAATACAGGTCAGATATATGGCTCTTTTATTAGATGAATCGAGTTACTTTATCTGGATCCAGAACAAGGACTGCATATAGTACCAACTCTGTACTCCTGCACTCTATTCTTTATTTTCAATGAGAAAAACTCTGACACTGTCAAATTATTTGATGTGCATGGTTCTGTTGCTAGAATCATGCTGTGTACCTGTAATCATGTTTGTATGTGTAAATGTGCATAGTAGGAACTCCCAAAACTGGCAACAAATTCTTTGTATGTCCCGGTATACTTGGCCAATAAAGCTCTCTAAATGTAATTCAAATGTACATATAGACACCTATATTGATACACAAAACATCTAGATATACACATACATACATATATATGCAATTATTAGTAAATGAGCCCCAATAATGGCACTAAAGAGCAAGCCCTGGCTGCATCTCTGTAGGCCTATAACACACTGGTAATACTAATGGATATTATTAGATGAACCACCATCACTGAAGGACGATCATTTATGGATTAACATGCTCCAAAACAAACATGGAATACATTACCCTCTGTTACCGATTTGCAGCCAGCTTTGTGGACTCTCTTATATAGTAAAGATCAAGATGTGGCTATGGGATGCCGACCCAGGGGTAATCACTAGCCTCCACAAATGGCGAGTGTGGCTTCACACCATTAGAAGGGTCATAATAGTGATACATCTGTCTGCTGATAGACCTTCTATCGCCACATGACTGTAAAACAAGCAGGCGCCTGGCTGCACATGGTGTGACTCTGGGTCAGGTTTCACACAGGCGCAGATACAAAGAGCTGCCGATTGTTTGTTTGACGGTGTATCTATGGCCCCACACTGAATAGTCTTGATGAATAACATTGCTTCACAGGACGTACACTGCAAAAAACACTTTGATATTATAGTCCAAACACATACCAAATCCTTTGTGAATGCAATAAGTTTCATCAGCCTGGAGAGACCCGCATGTCTTTAGAAAAGAATAATTCAAGGAACGGTTCACCCAAAAATAAAAATGAACTTTTCTGAAATCTGTATGACTTTTTTCAATGGAATATAAAAAGGGTTATCAACAGTAGAATTAAAATGAATGGTGACCATGACTGCCAAACAAGATTTTCACTTGTGACTTATTTGCATTTTTTAGTTTCTTAAATCATATGGCTTTATAAAACCTAAAATGTTACACACAAATTGTATAGATCGATTCTATGGTATGTTTTTTCTTTGATACGAGCTAGACTGCACCTAGTCCACATCCATTTTCATTATATGGAAGAGAATTGTGTAAACATTCTTCACAATGTCTCTTCTTGTTTGTGTTCCCAGAAGAAAGTAGGTCATACAGGTTTGGAATGACATGAGGAAGAGTAAATGATGCCTGAATTAAATTTTGCTGCCTGTCCTTTTAAAGAATAGGTTCCTAGAAATAATGGAAAGCAAATGTATGTAATGTGTACACAATTAGGCCTACTTTCCCTTTTTTTAACTGTCTCCACTGTTATACAGACAGTCAAATTGTTCTCATTCAAACAATATTTTTGTTCTGAAATGTAGCTTTTGGTGAGTTTCCATAATGTAGCACTAAAGTGGACATGAATTGCACAAACCTCTTAATAATGCCTGAGATACCATGCAAGCAGTCAGAACAACAGAAAGTGGAAAAAAATGGAAAAAAAATCATTTCACACTGTTGTAAATCCCCAGCAGATTACAAGGTTTTACTGTTTTAATTAGGATGACAAATAGACTCTTGCTTTGTGGTTGGATTCCTTTTCCTTACTTTAAATTATGCCACCACCTCTCCCACAGCTTCCCCCCTACACTTTATTAGGACCCACAGATGACCGTAAACTTCTTACAAGGCTTGTTCTGAATTTCATAGGATGCGTGGAATCCTGCAAGGCGTCTGTACAAATTTACAGGGAAGTGCGGGAGAAACAATCAACCCATGTGTGACACTTTAAAAAAAGACTAATTATTCAGACATGGCCACAAATCTTCTATGTTCAAATCTTGTAATGTCAAGGGACTTACTCTCACTGCTGCTGAAATGACAGGATGAATTGATGGCCCAAACCGTGAATAACGTTAAGAAGTCAGAGGTGTGAATACACTCTTAAATGTGCTTCCCGATGCCAAAGAAGAACCATTTTGGCTGTATGGTTCCATAAAGAACCTTTAAAATCTGTAGAACATTTCGGTTTCACAAAAGGTTAACTGTATTGGAAAAAAGTTCTTATAAAAGTATACTATAAAACTATAAAAAGTAAAAAAGAAATGGTCCTTTTAAAAACCTTTGACTCAACAGTTCTTTGGGAAACCAAAAATGTTTCTTCTAGTTGAAATTCCCCACATTCAACCTCAAAAAGTTCTAGTTAATCAAGTGTCAAATGTGTCAACAACAAAACATGCCTCACCAAAACAATTTTGTTTTCCACAATCTTGAACTATCAATAAAAACATTGACAAAAAATAATTGCATGTTTAAAAAGCAATGCCAAAAAGTGAAAAATAATGTAACATTATAAGCTGTTTCATTTATTTTTAACTAAGAGGTGTTAGAATTCCGAGCTCCATGTTGTCTGGAATGTAACATTACAACTGTTCTTGTCTAGTAATGGAAAGCATACGTGCAGACACAATTTAAAGAGGCAAGGAGACGGTTGTTTTGGCCAGAACTGATGGGGTATTGGAGAGTAAATATGGCAGCCAAATTTCTTGCAGCTGACACGTATAAACACTATGCCGTATCCACTCAACAAAGGCTTAAGTGTTCACAGGAACGTCAAATGTGTGCCGTTATTTTGGTCTCTTTTTACAGGTGCCATGCGTCAAAACAGTATAGTTTACTCGCTGATGAATATATATATAGGAACAAGCACTTAACCAGCTAGCTGACCATCAGTGTACCAGAATAGAACGTCTATCAACAGTATGTCAAGAAAGAAAATGAAACGCTTACCAAAGTCAAATGTGAGAGAGAATGTTGATTTGATTTACATACTGTTGCATTGTAATGCATTATTAATATATTCCGTTACTGATATGGCCTCCCATTAGGTTACTTTTAATGGCGCCACCTTGATGACTGAATGTCCAAGCTGCACTTTTTCCATACAGTGGAAGTGGATGGGGACTAGGGCGAGCCAATCAAATTGCTGGCAACACCTTTTGCGTTCCACAGCAGAAATAGTCATGGGGTTTTATATGACATGAGGGTGAAACATGATGGCATAATTTTCATTTTTAGATGAACCCTAGGTATCTCTGTAATTCTTTGTCTCTCAGAAAGTTCACAAATTCTTGAAGGAGGACCATAAGTACATCAAAAACCTGAATAAAAAACTTTTCATTTGGTTCATTCTAGCAAAATCCAAGAGGGACCAAATTGTTTATGTGGAAGCAGCAGTGGGTTTCCTTATTCTGAAAAGCCCACCAGTCTATTCCAAAGTATTCCATTAATGCTGTGAGCTTTTTCTGGGACAAACTGTGACCTATAGCAGAGGACAAAACAAAATGTGTCCTCATTGCTGAGTCCAGCCCTGTGAGAGTGACACCCCATTCTGAGAAAATAAGCAAATCCCAATTGCAATCATCAGAGTTTACACACAAGATGCAAATGGGCCTCAGACAAATGAACACAGGCAAGCAACAGGACTGCTGCTTTCCAGGTCCCCTGAGATCTACAAGGAATTAATTATTAAATCTTCAATGGGATGGAGAAGCTGGACAGAAAGTGCATAGGAGAAGGAGGTTGGGTAGATGGGATAGACATACAGATATATAAATCTTCCTCCTAATCCAATGAAAATTTATTTTCTCTGTCACTGTAAATGTTGGTCGCTAAGCTGCAGGACAAGTGCACTCGTTCATGCATAAAATGTGAATTTCTATTTATGAAATTTAAGCCTGTTAACCCCCCACAAACACCCCCTTCCCCAGAGTTTCCTCATAATATAATTACATTGAGGAGCAAATATTGACAGCATTTGTCTTGCGCTTTGAAATGTTCGCATTTTCAAACAGAAAAAAATAATAACAAACAAATGCAGCTCCGTGTTCTGACTGTCCAGCTAACTAAATATTGAGAGTGGCACTTCAAATTCCGGAATACAACAAGCGGTTGCTTTGAAATTTTGACCGCGTTGTAAAAGATTTCTGCTCGTGTTTGGCTTAGCCCTTGACAAGGATTTGCATCCTTTGAAAATGTGCTGACCACCAGCAAGTAAACAGACGTGACTATCTTTACAAACAAGCCAGGTTTGGTGCGAGTGTGTGTGTGTCATTGTGTTTGGATAAAAGGTCTTAGCAGTTTATTTCGATTAGATGGCAGACACAAATCAACAACACTCCTGAAGAAACGAAAAAGACCCCAAGTCTCCCAAAAGACACATCATACATCAAGCCGTCAGGTATCAAATGAATCTTATGAGTGTATATTTCCACAAAAGCTGCTGAAGGCCTTGGCCAGCGTCTGATCGCAGGTGAGAGGGGTTACATGAATAACAAGCATGTGAATGACAAGAGTCCTTGAGCTGCTTGTGAAACGGCCCCTCAGTGCTTCCATTTTGTTTGACTACAGAACCAACAGCCGGAACAGGTAAATGACAGTCTCATAAATAGCTGTCAAATATACAGAATTAAATTATGAAGGCCAAAGAGGTTAAAGTTAACATGAAATCAAACATGACCATATTTACTTTCTTATGTTGCTTGTTTTGTTGTTAATAATTCATCGGAGCACATATTTTTAAAATCAAAACCTTCGTTTTCATTATAATCAAAATACTGCATCAATCACTAGTATAATGCTTTAAACTGCCATTTGCTGTTTCTAGTCACAATATTTCTAATTCAAATTTTCATACAGAATTAATGTGGTCTAAAAATTTGCTATTAATTTCCAATGTACAAATGCTTCTTCTCATGTTACAGTAATTCTAAGATTCGTGACTTAATTTTTACTCCTGTATTAAGAATTTAAATTAGAAATTAACTAGCTTTAAACTGATTGTTCCAAAGAGCCTAAAACACTATGTCATTTAGTTATTTGTAAATAGTGTTGAATTTGCTGTTGTATGTATAATGCAAATGGAGTACAATGTGTAAAAATGTGAAATGTGTAAAATCATATAGACATACATACCTACAGAACACCACAAACAGCCAACATGCGCACACTCTCTCTCTCGCTCTTTCATTTTAGGCTAATAGACTATCCTATAGTACCTGAAAGAGACCCTCCTTTATCAACTCCCACCCCTCCACACACACCTCTCACTTAATAAAGAACTATCCGAACAAGCTCATTTATTTTCCAGAAAATTAACTCACTTTCAGTTCTGATTAATGATTTTAATCTAAATGAATCATATTAAAAATTGAAAATTATATTTCCAAAGCCCACATAAAGAGGAAAAAATACAAGGAGAAAGACCATTGCCACTTAACAAATGAGCCTTCAAATATTAAAAGAGTAGCAGAAGTGGGTGATCCTAATAAAATGCACCCTGTGATTGGCTGCTGCTCTTTAAGCAGGCAGATTTGGAGCTGGTGAAAGGATATGCACAGAGAACATAAAGAGGTATGGTGGGGGTGCCCTGCTTATTGTCTGCTCCAAGCCCAGAGAGAATTACTGAGCTATCTACTTTCTTTAATTATTGTGTCATGGCCTGTCCATTCTCAATACTGCTTTAAACAAGTAAGAGGGAGATATTGTGTGTGAGAAAGAGAGAGTCCTGTACATAGGCTCTATAGGAAACACACAGGAGGTGAGGCAGAGGAATGCTGCGCAGTCATGTGACCTCAGTGGGCTGCAGCTAGCGAGTGGGCATTGACTGATGTGGTCAAATTTTGTACGATATTTCAAAAACTGCAGTCAGGTCTGGCTGCTTCTCGTTCAGGGCTTTGCCGCTAACCTGCCAAATGCTTGGCTGACTTAATAGACGAAATGATGAACGGCGATCATTTTGAGGTGAAGGAATTGCTTACTGCCAATATCGGAATAACTTCTGATTGGATAACCATTGGATTTCCCACTTCAAACATCCGTGGCTCGAGCATGTTCATTGGAGAGATCATGTCTAGGTCAAATTGAATTGTTTGTGCTTGCTTTGTAAAAGAGAAAACTTGAGGAAAAAATATAGACATCAAACGAGTGGAGTGACTTGTGTAAAGCTGTTATTGGTTATCGAATCATGGCTGTTCTGAGCAGAGCACTATTTTATTATGAACCTCTTTCACCCAGGACCCCCAGTATAAAGGACACTGAAATTTTAGGGGGGTGGCGAGCGCTGATGAAATGTCAACCAAATGATTGAAATGTTGAAATTCATAATTGGAAACACTGCTATGCTATGGCCCTGTTCATCCACGCACATACTCAGAACTGTGCCGGGCTCCTGAAGGAGAGCACAGGCATGTGTGAGGTTGGGCACGGCGGTGGTTTTTATGATAATTGAGGCAGTTATATGAGGTGGACATGGACAGCGTCTTTCTTCTGCCGAGACTTAAAGAGAAATAAGCGTGTGTTATCTTCCTGCCGGCAGAGCCGCCCCATTGTTGATTCAATAATACAAGATGGCTCTTATCAGAGCTCAGGGTGACTGATTGGCAGGCCGATATGTTTAGACAATGCGCCGTGTTCAAACTGAATTTACTCAGGCCTCCTGTCTGCCCAGGAGCAAGCAGAGCGAATTAACACCACACAATGGACTGAGACTCTTTCAACATCTCTACATGCCCCCGGCCCATGTCTTTTTACAGACGAAGAGAGAGAAAAAACACAATTCCAGATACCCTTTATGATGATCATGATAATGGTCATATTATATATATACATTATGACATCGATAATTTATATGATTAAACAATAATGATAATTATTATTATCATTATTATTATTTCAAATAAAATTAATCATAATCATATAAAAAAATTAAGAAATAGTAACATTAGCCTTTATTCACATTAATTTTACTGTGACTGACAATGGCAAGATCATGGGTTCAAATTACAAGGAATATAAATACTGATACAAGTATATACCTTTCATGCATTGTGAATCATTTTTGGATGGAAACACACTTAAATCAAATGTATAAATATAAATGTATAAATAGACCTTTTTGTTGACAGTTGTATCACTGCAAAAGAAGAAAACAATCGTGTTGACATTTGAGGGCCCTATTTAATCCTATGAGGCAGAATGATGTGTTAAAAACACAGGGGCGTGTAGGGGTGAGATGTCAGCCAGGGGAGCTGGTGACTGGTGTTGTGGGTTTAAAAGGAGGCGATTGGTGCCTTCATCTGGCCTGACGGTGGAGTAAATGAGAACAGATCAGTGGTGCGCTCCGTGGGCAGGTGGCTGTCGCCCATCGTCTGTCTCCCAGCCATTAAATCGCTGGTAAGATGGAGGGTTTTCCTTTCCTGTAGCCACACTTACAGATCAAACACTGACAAATGAGATGTAACTGCACTTGTAAAGCAAGGCTACAATCTGTCAAAGTACAATATCATTTGTGATCTGGCATGGCAACCGTACTCCCTGTTCCTGACGTCTCTATGCAGCTTGGTTGGGTCCGCCTACAAAAACTCAAGACAGTTTCTACCTCTCTTGCCTTCAATTTTAAACACTCTTTCGAACATTCTTTTTGGATTCAAAACAATACATTTTGTGTGGCTCAACACCATTATGATGACTAGAATTTTAAACCTGTGCTGATTTGTTTTTCTGAGATTGGCAAGAATTCAGACTAAACCTCCAGATACAGAATTTGACCATCAAGGACTATCAGTACATAATGAACAGATTCTTTACATACTATCTAATCTGCTCCTGTGGCTATATACACAGAATGTTAACACTACAGTCACAGTAGTCAAACAGATTTCCACATTTCTTTTCTACATTTTCCCTGCATTTCCCTCTCTCTAGAGGCAGGTAACGAAAGCTCTGTCACTAACCCATTTGTCAATGTGAACTACACGTTCAAGTGTAATTTGAACTGTAGAAAAGACCATATTGACAACACGCTGTAAACACTCATGCTAAATCCTCAAAGCCTTTCAGTCAAATTCGACCGCAGGCTGTTTTTCATACTCTCCTCTGTACGTGTTTGTGAGAGGCAGGCTTGGGTTATTACCTGAGGAAAATCAGTTCTGGGGAAAAAAAAAACTACTTAGTGAGCAGTATGACTGCATTAACAAGGCCTCTCTCTGCCTGAACAATTCCTCGCCTTTAAATGATCTAATTAAAGTCTCATCAGTCGTGTGTCTGAGGCCGAGCCCTGCACTGCTGCATTTAGACACTTTCACACTCCATGCTGTTCCCCGCTGCGCTAGCTCTCCTCTCTGCCTCTGTGATCACATGGAGGGCTTCTGACAGATCATCAGAGGACACGGTGGGTGTCTTGTGAGGGTGGGGGGCTCGTAGGCGGTTAGCCACTGAGCTTGGGTATATGATAAGAGAAGTGGGTAACACTATTGACACACACATGAAAATAAAAGCATCCTTCCTTCTAGTCAGTAATGCTAACTGAGTGACTAACTGCTTTAACCACAAATCACACATGCATTTTGGAACACACACATGCATACACACTCAGGCTACTCAGGCTAGCGGCTGTTTTGAAACCCAACCTGATTAGTTTGGATTAGCAACAGACCAGTTTACTTAATTGGTCAGGCTTGTTTTTTGGAACATGGTGGCTGGTTGACCAGTCAATGATCAGCTATAATGTCTCAAAACACCACCATCTGTCAATGTTTACCAATCTACTAGCTAGATTTTACAGCAGGGCATACACAAAACTTTCCACACAGCTGAAACTAAAAACACACCTTCCCCCTCCAAAAATGTGTGAACATTTATAAGCTTTATCATGACCTGGGCAGACAGAGTTTTGTGGTGGGTCATAGTCTATCAGGAAGTGTAAGATTGATATGGTATGTGTTACTATGGAAGGGCGTCAGTGCTGTCAGGCAGTGGGCAGTCTCCATTTGATGGGGGAGATTGTATTAGTGCAGAGGTGGGGAGAGAGATCCAGAGCACAGGATGGTGCTGGGGGCGGGGCCACACTGGTTAATATGGGGCAGTGGGGAAAACTAATGGTGTTGAAGGAAGGAGGGAGGGGCTGCAAACGGCCTGCAGGTTGCTCTAGGTCATTCAGTGGGAGATGAGTGGGTAATTGGCACTTCACTGTGCCCAGTTTGAGCATTCAACCTTTCAAATGTCAAAACCAGCATCTAAGCCTTTTTCATTTTATTTATTTATTTATAAACAATATAAAAATATAGTGAGTGAGGTAGTGAGGTCCAAAAATACTTTAAACATATAAACATGACAATAAATTTTAAAAAAGACAGAAAAGCTATGTAAATGTTTAAGATTTTTACTATTTATAGGTCAGTAAACAAAAGGTCAGTAAAAGCAAATTATGTGAGACTGACCATGTTAGCTTCTTAGTACAGAAGACTTCCTACCATTAAAACCAATCCAGACCTTTAAATCATTTAATGATTTAAATCATGCTGGTAATTTGTAATGGAAAAAACAGAAGCAGTTTTGCTAATGGTATCATTTTTGGACCCCACTATTTGAATCTTTGTTCTTTACGCTTTGAATTCACTTAATCAGCACTTCACCTAATCAGCAAAAAAATCTGTACAATTAGGCCTTTTGCCATTTAATTATCCAACAACAATTTAAATACAGTAAGTAAATGAAATGCTTAACAGGGCCCTTGTATTAACTGTGCATAGAGTGAAGGTTGCACTGACTCATCACAAGTGATTGTAGAGAGGAGGCCACATCTTTAAACACATGAATAGCCTGCTGTAAAACCGTTGTTAAGTAGTTTTGTTAATCTGAACATTTTTTGACTGCATGACTGTGATATCTGTGTGTGTTGGGGGAGGGGGTGATAGGTGAGACATTGAGGTACAGTAAACACAGGAACAGTAAGTGTGGTGTGGGTTTACGGCTGAGTGATGGGGGTATGACCCTCTGAAATACACTCCACTAAAGAAACTTCATCTGTCCGTCATATCACTGCTTTACCAGCTCTATGCTGGACAGCTTTGGTTACAGGGGGAGGATAATACTCACTGTTTGTAAGCAGCTCTGTGTGTATGTGTGTATTATATTCATAATGTGTGTGCATAATGTGTATATATTATATATGTGCGTGTGTGCTTGTCGCAGAGAGTTGTTAACACAACGTTTTCACATGTTGTGCTGAGAATTTTCCCACACTAAGACTTTAATAATACAAAAAATAAATACTATATGTGTATTGGTAGCATAATGGTTAACTATCTGGGCTGACGGCACAAGCTGCAGGTTCAATCCTTTATAAACAGTCTGCTGTGAATCGATTAAAATCATCTGCTAGGAATGCAAAGAAGTACATGTTCTAACACAACAAGGTATCTAGTGAATATGGTACACAATGTAAAAAATAATAACAACAACACACAGATCTGTGGGGATATCGCTGATAGACTAACACACTGCATCAAACTAAGCAGGTCATTTCTACACTATTTTTGTTTGAGAAATTAACAGATGCATAGTGATGTGCCTTGTGGTAACAAACCTCTGAATAAAAATACATTTATAATACTTTGTTTCAAAGCCTGTGACCTATTTTACTGCAAATTACACTATTGCTTTTGTACATGCTGACATTTATGCTAATTAGATGCAGTGTTATATTGTTATGTGCTTATAAATGAAAAGATATGGAAGTAAATATGTCATTATTTAGTTAATCATTCACATTAGAAGATTTACAATGATGGATGAGACATATGAGGGCTGGGAGCTTAGAAACAAAGAAGTGTGAATGCATTAAGCATGTAAGGGTTTGCTTGATACAATCTTAGGTGACTGGGGTTCCCAGAATGCAACCAGCTACAAGAAGGATTCTGAGAAATGTCTGTAGGCCCGTAAGGTGTGCACCTGCTTTGAATGCTGGAGATTTGGGAGTAATAACATTGCATCCAATGTTATTAAAAGCCTGATAATGTGTAAGTGTTTGTGTGCATGTAAGTCTTGTGATTGCTCTATTGACTGTACTGTAGAAATGCAAGACTTCCTCTCTGCCTGTATGCCAGATCCTACCAATCATAGATTGCTGTTATCTAGCCTCTCAAAGCAAACAGTTCCACACACTGCACCAAATTTAGACATTCCAGTCCCCCTAAGGGTTTATGCCAGACTAGTCTGCTGCTCAAACCTGCCTCTTTCCTGCCTTACACATCTCTACTCTCCTGATCAATCGTATCAGTCCACACTGATTGGACAGGGAGCGATGATACCCATATCACATGCCTCAAGTGTGTGTGTGTGTATGAGTCTGCAAGATGTTGGTTCTCAATAAATAAAGATAATTAGTAAAGAGTGGCTGGTGCTCACTGTCTTGAGGACAATGGCTGCAATCAGACTGTAAAGACTGGCCTGCCAACTGATATAAAGAAATAAGGACATTCTCCATTCACCAGCTGTTTGGGCATCAGGCCCCTGCCATATTCAAGACCCTGCCCTGGAACCAAATCAGTCTGGCCGGCTGGAAAAGCACAGTCTGTGGGCTCAGCACGCTCTGTCTATGCAAAAAAAATCTGCCATCTGCAGGCAGCGACACAGAACCAGAAATGCCAAGAGCCTGGTCTGACTGGTGCCTTCATGTGCAAGTAAAGCCCAGTAAGAAAATTTGGTCACATATTGTGAAGCCCAGTAAGGAAATTGGTCACAAATTACCAAAACAAAGCAGTCAGAGATATCCAGCATAGGCAAATTGCGGCCTGTGGCCACGGACCACTGCACTGTAGAAAGCACTGATTAAGCCACATCATTTAAAATGGCATGCTACTGTTGCATTGTTATGACAGCAGGGCAGCTGTGTGACTTTGCTGCTATGGTGTGGTTGCAAGAGTCCATACAAAGCCATTAAAAGTTCAGCAGGTGCTGGACGAGTGGCCGCACAGGCATCTCAGTGGAGGCGTTCTCTGGGATTGCGGGCAGCAGGAAGCAAGCGCTTGCGATGAGGGACATGCTGATTGTTGGAAGCAGTCCAGACAGAGCCAGTCCTTCTGAGCCACTCAATCATGGGCTCAATCGAAGGCCTCCACTTCAGGAGCATCTGCCAGGCCTGAGGAAGTACTCGTTCACAGCAGCACGCGCATTTACTTCACTCTGCAGGGAGCACTTCAGACTATCCTCTGTGATACTATGCCATGCTGCTGTTTACCAAACTGACACCACTGGGGTTCATATGGTGATATGGTCACATGTTTCCTAGGTTGCAGACAGTGAGGAAAGGATAATGATGTGTACATGTGCGCATAGATGCATGCATGTTTGTATATATGCATCTAATTACCAAATACCAGCCAATAATGTGCCAAGCAGCTGCCTTTTGGGAGAAATCCATTTAATCTATTAGAGTGTCAGCAAAAGTGGCCCTGGTGCTTTTTAAGGAAAACTAATAGCGCACAGACCTCCAGCTGTCACCTCTGCCCACAAGTGGTTGCAGTGGACTGGGAAAAAAAAACAAGAGAGGGAAGGCCAGGAGGATGGGAACAGTCCTCCAAAGTCAGCAGCATGTGAAATCCTCCCTGTCTGGCTGGGGTCCAAACAAGCAAGGCTCATTCCGCCTCCGATTCAGCACAGGGACTTCCACCATTCCCCGTGGGTTGCCTAAATGCCTAAAGATGTCATTTAGTTGAGGATGGAGCACACTGGGGACCCAGAGCGAACAGAGGGATCTGGGGGTGGGGAGGAATTGGTGGGGAGGGAAGAGCGGTGGCAGGGGAGATCCAAGGAGAAGCAGAGTACGGCAGAGGGATTTGTGCTTGTGCCTTCTGTTGCCACTGCAGAGGAGCTGGAGAAGGAACAACGGTGACCTTTCTCTCTCCATATGAATAAAACAGACAAACCTCTCAGCAATTAAGAGGAGTTAATGCCCTAATTATGTGTGTCATTTTAGGCAGTGCCAGAGGGGATCTCCTAAACAGCACGAGAGGGTCGGGGGTAGAGAGAGGAGGGTGAGATCGGGGAAAAGGAGGCTAACCAACCCAGCTGTTTCATTCCCAGACCATAGTCCAACTGGAGCTGGATGGATTATGGTCAGTGGTTCGGTTTTTTTAAAGCAGGTACTGTGGATAGGAAACTCAGATGGCTCCCAAATGACCTTTGCAAGGTTATTTCAGGTGAAGCAACCTGATCACTCAAGCTCTCAAACCCTGAAGCGTGCACTGAGTATGGGAGAAAGGTGTGTGCTGTGATACACATCACTAGTGCTGTCAAGCAAGGGCTGCCAGTCAGTTATGACACTATAATGAGCCTGTCATGATATTCAAATGGCTCCGTTCTGAAGAGCATGACTGTCTCCTGTGCACACTTCCGTGCCACATTTCTCCTTCACAACAAAGTCTTCATGTGAGGGACACTCTGCAGTCATTAGTACAGATGCTTCTGACATCCCTACTGTAGTAGCAAGTTCATAGAAAAATGGTTGTTAAAATTTGCCAAATGCAGAGATACTGCAGAGATATACAAAAATTTCTGTAAAAAACAATCACTGTTGTGGAACAAAAAAACAGGAAAACAACAAAGAGAAAACCACTCACTGCTCCTAATTTAGTTATTTAATTATTAACCTAATCTAGTAAATGTTTACTACATTTTACTTGGGGAGGTTTGCAATCTTTACCTCACTGAGTCCAGATACCATTGTTTTCAATTATTAATATTTATAATAATGTTTACACTTTATTAAAATAGAGTGGGCTGAATAGCATATCAGTTGCTACTGCTGTCTTCTCAGGTTTTCACTGGCATTTTGAAATTAGGTATTGTGGTAACCATCAGTCATCAATGCTGTCCACAAATGACTCTTCTCTCTAGTTGGCTGTATACAGCACAAGAACAAAGTTAGCCACATATCTGAAAGTGGTGTACTCCTGGTGGCTTGAAAGAAGATGGACAACAGATTGTTTTTTAATGAGGAGATGGGTCGGACCTCAAACCAAAGGTGTAGAGCAACTTTCATTCTGGAATAAAAACAAACCAGCTGTGAGAAAGAGTTGCCATGCTGACATTTACAAGCACAGACAGAGGCGCTATCTGGGAATAAAGTAGGCCAAACTACAGAGAGAGGAGTGAGAAAAAGACTGCATAATGATATTACCCCCCAGAGAGCTCTCTTTAAGCAATGGCTCTCTATTTTGGGGAGGCAAGAGTGGGGGAACGTGGCAGGTGGAGGGTGGTCTCAGACAGGTCCTCTCCTCGGGCCCTAAATGAATGCCGGCGTTGCATAATCCAGTGAGCCTCACCTGCTGACAGCACAATGATTTATGCCCCCCATCAGGGGCGAGAAAATGAGAGGTGTGTAAAAATGAATGAGAAAAGAATGAGAGATATTCAAGATACAAAAGATTTCAAAGAAAAAGGGAAGAAAAAAACAGTAGCAAGTGGATAAAAATTAAGAAACCGTGTAAAAAGACGGTCAGACTTTATGTAGCTCTCTGGTTCTCTCCAATGGTTTACAGGGCTCATTGGGACAATTTAAGGTCATCATTATCCTGACAATGTAAAAAAAAAACAATGAAATAACAAAACAAATAACATA
The DNA here is from genome assembly GCA_036877525.1 of Chromobotia macracanthus. Classification (NCBI taxonomy): domain Eukaryota; kingdom Metazoa; phylum Chordata; class Actinopteri; order Cypriniformes; family Botiidae; genus Chromobotia; species Chromobotia macracanthus. The sequence continues at coordinate 1,115,396 of JAZGTH010000060.1, read as the reverse complement.
TGAAAATTAACTAAATGAAAAAAGGTGAAGTGTATAATTTCTGCACCAACTGGAATTGCACTTTTTTGGGGCTGCCTAATTGAGTTGAACATAACACTTGCACAAGCAATAGTGTGAGTTTGGGACAGGACTATCTGTTTATCTGACCCTATGGCTGAAGAAGGGAGTGTCTGAAAAGCATTATTTTTTAAATTCTGTTTGCTGCTTCTAGTTGAGCAGAAATCACACACTTTAATCTCAAGCAATTCAGACTTATAAAATCAGTATTACGTGTGATACTGATAGGGTGATTTTGGCTCTGAGTGGCACTGGTGTATCTGATCTCTGTGATTATTGGCTGTGGCATGTTCTATGTCAGCCATGATAAAATTACAGTGGCCAGTATGGGGTTGTCACTGAGGGGTTTGCGGCACAGAATCAGTGAAATTTTAAGAGGGATTTAATGCGATAAGGCAGGCTTTTGAGTTTTAAATTGCTCTCTTGCTCTGACAAAAAACAGCACACACTCTGTATGTATGAGTATGTATATCTGTGTATGTGTGTGAAAGAGAGAGACACTTTAGCCTACTCATATCTACAGACAGGTCTGGCTATTTTGCTTCCATTGCTGCACGTGTCCCCAGAGAACTGTGATGGGAAGAGTCACTGCTGTCAGAATCTAAACTCCAGTCTTTGTTAGGATAGCCTCTCTCTATAACACAGCACAATAACTGGCCGAGCTCTAATTGCCTTCTGCAGGTATTAGGTGTTATATATTCGAAAGGTGTGTCCCATCCCTGCCAACCTGCATCGACAAAGCCTTTCTTTTCTTATTTTCTCTCTCCAGTTTATCAGGAAAAGAAACATTACTTACAGGCTGCAGAGATATATGAGGAAAGGGTTAATTTTATATGCCATTCAGGAACTATACTTATATACTGTATTATGCACTTTTTATATTGTAAATATATAATTGCTCGTCACACTTTATACCACCAACAATGTATTGATGACTTGACTGTGTGTTCTTCACATCATTTTTAATTTCCCCCACAATTTCCTGTTCTCTCCCATCTCTTCTATCAATAAAATACGATAATAAATAGGTTGGAAAGGTTAACAGCAGACAAGTTTCCCTCACTGTAAAGTCTGTAAACATACAGTACTGGCTTCACTAGTTACACAGGTATCACTCTAGCAAGAATGGAAAGAGAAGTATGAGACATTAAGTAGCTCTCTCTGTGGAGGGGGTCTTCCATGTGTATGTGCAGACATGAGGGGTGAGTGAATGAGAATCCACCACAATACTTGCAGCCAAACACACATTCCCCCATAGTAAGTGTGTACAGAATTTAGCTGTAGTGCAGCAAAGATAAGTGTGTAGGCTTAGTGAGTGTATGCAGACTAGCTTCTGAAAACAGCCTAGAATATATGTTAATGTGAAGAAGTGCTTCTTCCTGTGGGTGCATGCGTGTGTGTGACAAGGGCTGTGTGCACCTCAATGCATGCATCAGCTCGCCTGTGAGTGTTTGTGAACTGCATCTCTCTAAGTGTTGTGTAATAAGCACTCTTCAGTCCTGATGTACGGCTCAAGTTCCCCTCACGCTGCGTACCGCTGGGTTCTTTAGCTCAAGCATGTTAGTGCTGATTCCTGGCTGTGGTCTCAGGCCAGTGCTCTGTCAGACCTCGTCCCTGCCTTTCTGACTGTCTGTGGATATAATTTTACAGTTGGGTGGTTGGAGGTAGTGACGCGGCAGGCGTTTAGCCCCCAGGGTCAGACAGAGACGTAGCTGCAGGCAGCAATTTCCTTGCAGATATAGCGTGTGTGCGTCTGCAAGGTGAGCACCTGAACACAGATCTTGCTTCAATGGCGAGTGTGTGTCGTTACTGAGATGAGTGTTGAGAGAGCTTTCTGGTGCATACGTATAAGTAGTGTTTGTACTATATGCATTTGTGAATAGTGTGGGCATGTCTTTGTGGGGGGGTTGGGGGGGTGGGTCTGCAAGTGAGACCTAAGCTGTGATAGGTGAAGAGATATTATTATGGATGCCTGGACTCTTTCACATGTCTTTATCCACTAACAGGGTGTTTGTGCTAGATCCACTGCATGATAGATAAAGCTAACCCTTAAAATATTCTCAAACCAGGAACCACTAATATTTATACAGAAAAAGTTTGAAAACAAATCTGTCATGTAAGACTGAAACAAAACAAATCAGCTGAACAATACTAGATAATTTCTATTATATTTAACAAAGACATCCACATATAAATGAAGTGAAAATGTGACCTGTGTTTAGTTCACAGACATCCTGTTGTTTGCCACATTGAACAACTGTAAATAAATGTGAATAATTTTTTTTTACAGTTTTTTTTTTTTTTTTTTTTTGTTTTTTTACAGAAAAAGTTTTTTATTTACAAATACTGTATGTGTAAATTGATTGTTATGAGTTCTATGCTGATAAATTAAGGTGCTGAATTTAATTACTCTGGATTTTAAAATATTTTATCAAAACTATTGGGCTGACCCTGGTTGCAGATCCAAAATGCCAGCACAATTTTGGTGGAAAAGAGATTCTATCACTTGAATCCATACATAATTGCATGTGTGTGTTGTGGATATATACGTGTGTGTGTGGGTGTGTAAGAAACCTTTCTTAATCAGGATTACTCATCCCCTCCCCATCTTCAGCTCTCCCAGTGGTTATAGGGCTAATTTCAGACAGATCTTTCCCTTAAGCAAGCTGCTGGCTATGGGTAACAACCCAACCCCCTTCCCTAAAACCCTCCACCCACCTCTGCTACAACCTGCGCCTCTGAGCGGACACTGACATGTTGACTTAGCCAGCACCTCATCAGAGCAAGATGGCCACAATTAACACTGACTGACACCAACTAACACACACATACACAAAGAGGGCAGAATTGGATTTAATCTGATCACAGGCAAGTAAATTCTGCCCTAAAACAACAAATCTCTAGCCAAGTAGTGCGCTAGCCAAACATTCAAATGTATCTACTTAACTGCCGTAAAACCAACAAACAAAATAAGCAATGTTAGCATAATATTTTACACGAGGAAAACCAGTTGTAGAAGGAACTCAGTTGTAAAACAAAACCAATTCAAATACTGTATATAAATAGCCATGAGGTTGAAGTGTGTTGGCTTCTGAATTTTTTACATTCTTTGTGTGTAAAGAAAACAAGTTTTGGAAAAATATACGAAAACTGATGCATCAATTTTCCAAATGACCCTTATTCATATGTAGAAGGGGACCTCTGTATTAAATTCAAGCACTTTACAACAAATGGCAGTGCCATTGGGTGCCATTTTGATATATGTGTGTATGGGTGGCTAGCAGCAAGAACAAAAGGCTGCTATTTGTCTGGGTGCTCATGGGAGAAGATGCCATATCAAACATGCAACTACATCCCTCAGACCTTTCTGAAAACAGGCCTCTACTTATCAATTACCTACCTGTCAGCAACACCGGCCATGTAGGCAAATGTCCCTGCACAGGGCAACAATAGCGCTGAATAAGATCGCTGTGTGTGCGTGTTTTGTGTGCAAGGAAAAGATTAAGAACATAAAAAAGGAGATACAAAAAGCCATATCACACAAACAAAAAACATGTATGCAAATTGTATATATTACAATGCACGCTTGTCGTTCTTACAAACCCACACATACTCAACGCAAACAAATGTGGACCTGTGGGGCATTTATGCCTGCTGTTGCTCAGCAGCTGTGTTGTTTTGGTATAATATGAGCTGACCACTCAGGTCCACAGAAGGTTTGCTGGCTGCAGGCTTTGTGTGTGTGTCTGGTCTTATGTCTTTATAAATAAGGTGCAGTCTACCTGATCTTGACTTCAAGAGGGAGGGTGTTTGTGTCCACACAAACACACACACACACACACAATGTTAATTTGCCCCTGGCTCTACACTGAGCCTATGAGAGCTGTCACTGTCACATACACACCTGTGTATCTCTGAGAGGTCCTGTGCTGTGAGTGACAAAAGCAGAGCCTACCTCTCATTCTCATCCTACTTATGACACCAATTCTTTTGGAAGCAAACAAAACACTTCCTGTCTACCTGGTTGAGAAGTGAGGAAACACCAGTGTGGGGGAGACTGTGTGTTTGGGGTGTGTATGGTATGTTTTTTTATCTGCTTGAAGGTTAAAGAATAGTTCCGGCAGCCCCTCTGTAAACTTTTAACATCAAAGCAGGAAAAGCCTGAAGAGCAAGTGCCTGTTTTTTCACAGGAGAGTGGCGGGTTGAAAATAACTGCTTGTCCATTTGGCAGACCTCTGAAAACATGCCTCACAGGCCAGCTCTCTAAATAATAACCAGTCTTGTTAGTTATAACTGGGCCTGGAGGCCAAGACAAAAGATAGTGTTTGGCTAACCGTGAGCGGCCCTCAGGTCAAAGGGCCAACTGGCCCTTCAGTTTCAACCTTGACTTCACTCTAGACCTGTTATACTTTTTTCTTCTTTTTCACATACTAACCTGTTTGTTTTCTGTGATTTGTGAATGAAGTGAGGCATACAGTTAGATAAAGAATACATTTTTAGACTTTTCATTCCCTTCCTTGCTGAAAAGACCAGCCTAGACCAGCATGAATTTCCATGCTGGTTTATGTCAGTTGGTGGTAGTTGATGAACCAGCACAGCCATATTGTTTACCAGCACAACTTTCAGGTGTAGCTGGTCAACCAACATGACCTTTTTGGTGATATTGGTTGATCAGAAAAGCCTTTTATTGGATGGAAAGACCACCATTCAAAACTCAACATATGCTGTTTTTTCCAGCAGGATTTTCCTACATTCTTCTGTTGTCACTCACCTTCTCGCATCATGCCAACGGTCAGACACTTCATGAAGCGACAGGCTTGGCAGGACTTCCTTCTGCGTTTGGTGATCTCACATTCATTGGTTGCGGGGCAGCTGTACTCTATGTTTCCTGTGGCAAGGCATGTAGACAGAAGGAACAGAGAGTGTTTAATGACTGCAAACCAAAAGCTCATTCTAGCACACTGCCAGACACATTACAAACAATTACAACAAAAAGCAGGAAGACTGAACGTGTCCAAAGCTGGATTATGGATACTAATTACACTAAAATAACAAACACAGACAAATCTATTGTTGTTTTCTCTACTTTTCTGCCCACTTGGATGATAAATAGATGCGTTACCTCACCCTTGTATCAATTCCAAAGTCTACTGGCAGTCTTGTGAATAGCTAATGCACATTTTCTGTTTTCAAATATTTGGGAGTGAAGTTTCAGTTAAGTGAAACTCAAATCACAGCCAACTGAAAATACTAAGCGAATTTGTCAGTCCACAAGCACAGACTGAAATACAGTAATCACATCACATCATTCCTGCATGCGTGTGACAGAGCACAAGAGGTTATACAGGAAAGTGCCACTGGCTCTCCTCAGAGGTCGAGTGTCGTGGAGTGTAAAGCTGGAGAGGCAGGCAGACAGGAATGCCTAAACAAAGCCCTACGGGTCACAATTTACATTAGTGTGAACTTCAAATTGCTGCCCCTCATCTGCCTATCTCCAACACAAACAGAGGCATGAATTTATAACTGCAATACTGTGTGTAGAGTCGACAGCCTGTTATCTGTTAAACACAGTGTATTTATCGAGCATTGCGATTCAGTTAAAAGACAGAAATAAGCCCGATAAACTGATAGAATAATAAAGCATATAATATAAATAGCATAAATTAGCACACAATACAACGACCATGCGTTTTTTTGGCTGTTTTATGAGAAAGACGCCCCAGAAAAGTCATTTTTTAATATAGCGAATTTAGGGTTTTGAACAGGTTGTGGCAACGCAAAAAGAGGGAGGGAATTGATGCTACAAATCAACCAACACACACACACATACACTTCTTGGCCTAAAACACACACACACTCATGCAATTAACATAGGGCCCGTCTGGGACCTCCACACTGATGAAATATTTCAGAGTTAATCAGACTTTGTAAACACTGATTTGTATTGACTTCTCTTCTGTGAACTGATGTTTCCTCATTAAAAAGCAGATTAGCAGCCCAAGCAGGGGGGCTAAATGCTCAAGACTGCTAATTCAACAGGAAACAGTATTTAAAGTATGCATGTCCATTAAACTGAGCTCCAATATTCATTAGTCAGGTAATCTCCAGAAGCCATTAGGGTCTTTGGATTGGAAGGATTTGGTATGTGTGGAATGGGGAAAGCGAGTGGAGATTTTGGTTAATTCTCATGAGAACGGAGGGGGTTGAGTGGTCTTAACCAGCTAGGAGTGTTTAGAAGGGGTAAAAAATCCTTGCCAATCTAATATAATGTAGGTGCTTTCCTCCCAGTACCTGAATGCCAATGGCCTGAGAGCTGTGTCCAGGTTATCAACAAAGTGGGAAGGAGGCTGTGTCGGTGTGTGTCTGTTCGCCGACAGAATAGAGTGATGTGATTTAAGTTAGGTGGCAGTCGATTAGTGCAATGTCCATTGTCTATCACTCAAACGGCTGCTGAGAGGTTTCAAACAAGATATAAAATGTCCCAGGCATTTTTTTGCACTGCCCATCTTTATACTAATACTAGACCTCCATCATTCATTAGTTGCACTGCCAATTATGCTCATTACCAGAGCATGGCTACACATAACCTTAAGCTGACCTTATGCTACAGCCTCCCTTGGGTTTATGCAGTAGGGTATGGGCTATGGGAGTACTTTTTGGGCTTGGGTTGGCTTTCTAAAACTCTTGGTGTCCCTCACCTATATTTTGCCACTGCCTAGCTATGAGTGGCTCAATTGGGAGGTGATAGATGCGGGTTGTAAGGAGGAATTGGAGTACTGCCACCAGAATGCCAGCTGCCAGTGCTTCAAATGGCAGTGGCACCCGTGCCACAGCCTCTGTTAGTACCCCCAACCGAACCACAGCCCTGAACCCCCCTGCACTTGCCTTCACTCCCTCCTCAAAGACCAGCCAGTCTGGAAGTCCATTAATGTCCAGCTGGATGGGCTGTTTTTAAAATTGCCAAGAGTTTTATTGGCTAATGGATTGAAACATACCAATATGTCAATTTCCACCTTTGGAGTCTCTAGGCCGTATTCAGGCCAAGCACAATATCTGACCTATTTGTTTTGCAGTTACTGTGTATGATATTCTAAAAGTGTCACTGGCCCTTCTAGAAACCAAAAGACAAGCTACTTCCTCATCCTGTTCTGATATAATTTTCCCAGATTTTCATTTTAACTGATAAGACTTATTAATCTGATGTAATAAGACACAAATTGTGTTTTCCTTGCTGAAACACCACCAATTAAAGAGGCATGTCCACCCAGAGGCTTTACTCATCTACAAGCCTGAAGGATGTTTGGACATTGCAAAGTAGTGGATGTATGGAATTGATTCTTGTTTGTCATAACTGAACAAATGACCTGACACTTGAACTGAAGCTAGCTACATTCTAGCTGAGAAAGGGTAAAAGCCAACCTTGAATGGTCCTCTTGAAAAATGCCTTGCAGGCCTCGCAGGAGGCAACGCCGTAGTGGTAGCCGGATGCAATGTCCCCGCACACCAGACACAGGCGCTTGGGCATTGAGTTGAGCATATACTCGCATTTGATCTGTGAGTCCTCTGTGATGGTGCTGGAACAGTCCTCATAGCGTTTGGCTCCAGCCCCGTTGGGGCCCAGAGCACCAGTTGGGCCATAAAGAGTGGGCGAGTCCAGACCATTCTGATGGCCGTTCATGGTGGAGCTGTAGCTGCCGCTGGCGTCTGAGGAGCCACCGGGGCTGTGGTGATTTACGCTGTCCGTTAGTGAAGCAGGGCTAGAAGGTTCCGTCTTGATGTAGGAGGGGCAACTCGACTCAATGTGTCGGTCCTTGCTGGACATTCTGCAGAGCAGCCTACAAGGACAAAGAGGAATATAGTCTGTTATTTTCTGAAACTGAACTAAATATTATGGATATTAACAAGATACAGCACTATTACTATGAATGGGGGAAAAGGTAAATGCATAATATGGCCTATTTAGTGAAGGAAGTCCCGCCTTCTAATATAAAATCATCAGCTGATAGACACTAATGATTCTCTGGTGGAGGGACATTGTACAGAGAATTGTGAGGTATTTGCTAGCCTTTGCGCATGTGTAATATCACCCTTTAAGGTAATTTGAGCTTAAGAAACAGAATTAATTAAACTGCTAATGTCAGGTTTAATAGCTGGTCAGAAATATATTGTATTTGTGTCTGTATTGATATCTGTCTTCTCCCATTTAAATAGATAGGGCTTGGTCTTGTATGACTGAAATAGCTGCCAATATGGAAATGTGGTCGTCAAGTGGCGAGACTTTCATTAAAAAATTTTGACTGAACATAACCATCAGTAAATAATATCTTCAAGAGGGTACAATCTCAAAATGTTTTGCCTGTTCTCAGCACAAAGTTATTGAGACATAAAACCCCAGTGGCTTCAAAGCGGTACACCTCGATTCTGCACATGGGCCCACTTCAGCCTTCAGGAGAACAGAGGATTCAGTAGCTAAAAAAAGCTCCCGATTGTAAATTCAGAAATCCGTTTTTTAGCATGTTAATGACTTCTCTGAGAGGAAACATAAGAGGCATATGAGAGCCAGTGTGCCATGGTCCCCTGGGTCTCACTAAAGTGTCTGAGTGGTTGTATTTCTACATGGCTGTAGGGAGGAGAGCTAACACTGCTGCTCTAGTACAGCATGCAGCCAATTGAACTCAAAAGAAATGTGGCACATTCAACTCTCACATGTCGTAATAGTTACAGATGTTGTCATAATGTTTTTAAACATTCTGATTTATTTATTTGACTTTTTCAGAGAAAGCCATATGTGCCCATACACTGATATACTGCTGATATAATTGATATACATGTGTAGAATCACTGTATGAAGTTTTGTTTATTAAGGGTCAATATTTTTGTCTGTGAGTTTATATTAAAATGCATGTTTCTTTTTTCTTATGAAGGTATATTCTTTTTAAAACATTTCAACACGTTGTCCATTTATTACAAATACTTCAAAATCCTGAACCTTGTATTCAGTTTAGGTGGCATTTTTGCCCCCAGCCATGATTAATTTCTGACCCTATCTAAATTTAAACTAAAGTTCTGAGCTACTGACATTTCACACACACAAAAATACTGCATAGTTCCATAAATATGCCTTGTCATTTCTCTGCATCACCCAAATTGGCCATCTTTATAAAACAAGCGCTAAAAGCCATTTCTTGAGCTTGTGCATCAAGAGGTGGGCTGCGGTGATCAAATGCACCGTGACAGAAGAGTGTCCGCAGGGCAGAAGGGAGAGGGACAGTGTGCAGTGTCCAGCACCATCACTCACTTTTCAGTCAATATCAACTTGTTCTACATGACTGTAATCAGTACGAAGGCACGAAGCAGTTCCATCATCCCAGCCCATGGCCAGTGCGATACATGCTCACACACATCGACAGACGATTTTTGTTTTCATCAGACAGAAAAAAACAGGCAGGAAGACACAAACATCCAGTATCAATCCACCAACACAAACAGACACCCACACAATCAAAAGCAGAGACTCTGCAAAGCTAAACAAAAGAGCAGAGCCGACCACCCCACCCCACCCCACATCGCTCAATACCGCCAACCCATTTAGTTCAAGCTCTCCCAGTCTCCCTACCCCCACGCACACATATAGCCCTGGGAGAGTGGCCTATTAATGAGTGCTGTAATTAATAGATATCTCTGCTCTGTCTTACAGGAGGCTTCAAGGCCTGCAAGAGTGGATTAACCATTTCCCCTATCAACAATCTGGAAGACCCTGAGCTGAGCCCTGCGGGGCATAGTGGGGGTGGAGGTCGGCACTTCAGCAGAGTTCCATCAATTAGCAGTTCTTGAATATCTACATTCAGCACAATGTGATTGTGTTTGTTTTTCTAAAATCAAAGATTTTGGGGGGTTGTAATTTTAAACACACAACTTCACACATGTACAAACAGACTGTCCACGAATGAACAATTTTTTCCTAAACTACATTAGTGTTGAGATGCGTTAAAACAAGATGATGGAGAAGGAAAAAAATGGTTGTATAGATGTAAAGAAAATCACAAAGGATTTATATAGGCAACATAGACCATTTTAACATGGAGATGAAGGGGAACAAATAAAATAGGCCTTAAGGACCACACAAAGGTCTTTTTAATTAAGGAAGCCCTCTTCTAAATGAGGGCTCTAAAATCCAGTCAGCTTGTAAAAGATCACTTCTTCTGAGGCCCATAAAGTACGGGGGTGAGAGAGTGAATGAGGATAGGGACTTTTAAACCAGACCACCTTATAATTCAAAGTATGTTTGGATAATTACAGAAAAAAATATCTGTAAAGAATTTCATGTTTTTGACATGCGGTTAACTTTGCACTTTATCTTACAGCTGGGTTTAAAATTAAAATTTTTAACGATTGTGTGTACTGAAGAGTAACAAAAAAAACTGCAGCACTGGTGTCTTAAGAATAGGTGAACTTTCAGCCATTAACACCTCTTGGTGAAAAAGCTCAGACCAAAATGTGCTGAGTCAAAGCACGTTTTGCATTGCAGCAAAAGACAATCGATTATGAAAAAGCTCCTGTTACACTTCTTCTGATGCATCACTGATACAGATACAACTGTGATACACGCATGCTCACAGACAGGTGTCTTAAGTGTGTTGAGGGCCACAGAATGACTTAAGAACATTCCAGTAATATCAGGAATGCATGTTGTGTATTTATACACAGTGTAAAGCCAGTTAAAATCACTAAAAACACAAGCACCAAAGCTGTTTATACTTACAACATATTCTCTCTTTCTATTTAGGGTAACAGAGACAAACTGATTTTTGTGTGAAGGCTGAGAAACCCAGAGAGAGCAACAGAGTCAAAAAGGTGGGTAACAAAAGAGGAAGGGGCCCAGCATTGTAGGAGCCCTTCATTCTTTACAGCAACTCTCTTAAGACTCTCAACAGGAGACACCCTCCTCTATAACTTTGACTGAAAGTTATTAGCGCTCTCTTCTTCTCCTGCTCTTTGAAATTCTATGACTCTATTAATTCAAACCTGCAATATTCACAACTATCTATAAATTCAATTGTCCGATGGTGGATTTTATTCTAGGCCACACTTGAATCCAAAATTAGAGGCAGTAAAATTCACATTAGCTCTAAGAAAAATGGAATTCTAAAGCCTATATTTTAGAAGAAAAGAAAGACCCTTTCCGACAGAGAAGAGTCTATTTGAGAGGTAATGATTTTATCTGTTTTCACCATTGCCTGGCGCCCAGCTTCAATCCCACGGTGTGCCATTAACAAAAGAAGTTCTTATACTGAAAAGAAGTGAATTTAGTTTAAGCTTCTGAATGGAAATAATAATTGTCAAGTGTAAGGGTATAAAAAAAGGCAGACTATATTCTGCAAAGGGACAAGATAAAAAATGCAGCAGAAGACATAATCGGTTGTTCTTTATTGTTGGAACATTATTGTTATTGTACAATATAAATAGTTCTTAAATTTCCCATAAATTTTACTTAAAGCTTTAATTATACAGAGGTTCTTGCAGAGATTTTTTTGCAAACAAAATAAAAGGAAATTTGATGGCCTTTGTAAACTGGAAAACAGACAAATACCTATGGTTAATATATCAGCCTTTATCTTCCTCTGGTGTCACTATCTACTAGCCATATGAGGAAGATTATAAAATGAGATTCACAAATATTGCCTGAATTAATAAAATCTTAATTAAGATTCAGGAAAATAAAAATAGGAAAATGGTCAAATTTTACCCTGGTAATTAGTTATATAAATGATAAAAATGCATGTGTTCAATGTACAACATTCAGAATATAATTTCAGAATTTCCAACTACTACGGCAAACTGAAAACCACAAAAATTGTTAGCGTCATCATTAGCTGTTTTTGAGAACATTTCATGACAAAAATTGCATAACCCTGATTTCTATTATTGATTTAAAAGAGATAACAGTCTCTAATGATGACAGAGAATCATTGTTTTAAAAAAATGAGATAAACCTCAAAGAAGTCACTTCTAGTCGGTTCCAAAAGAGAGTGAAACAAACATCTCAGATGTGCAGCCAGTGTACAAAAGAGGAAAGTTTATTCCTAATCTTATCCTGACATCAAATATTTAAACCCTCTGTTTGCTCGCTTTTGTTGAAAGTTAAAATTCTGAAGAGATCGGCGACCGAAGAGGTTATTGTTTTCCTCTAGCTGTCTGCAGTCTTCTATTTTATGTGCTGAGGCAAAGCGTCACAAATCAGCAGGAAAACAATTTTGGAAAACACAGACACTTGGCAATGACAAGCTGTCATTAGACTGTTTGATACACTGCTCTGACAACTGTGGAGGCAAACATATAATCATTGCATTAAGCTACAGCCACTGAGAGTTTTCTCTCTCCTTCTCTTTGCAGAAAAGCGTGAGTGTGTCTGATCGTGGATAGCTAGAGGCAGCACACTTAGCCAAGCTAGAGGCAGCACACTTAGTCCTCATGGGTAACTTGTTGGACTACTGTTTAGAGCTGCTGGATGTTTACATAGTGTACAGTGATAGAGAAATGGTTACAGTGTGTGGAGAAATGGTTTAAAAACTGACATTTTAAAAACAACATTTTAACTTTACATTATCATGTGCAGCGGGGCCCCTTTTTTCATTTAATTCTGGAAACAACCAGAACATGTTGGGATAACATGCTTCATCATGTTTTGCACAAACTTGTGTAGGCTTGAATGCAAAGGGGACATACAGAAAACACCAAAAACTCTAAAATTCTAAAAATGCTTCAGTTAAACTTCTCACTTATGCTAAATGAAGTGAACTAAATTAGAAAAGCATTTAATTTTGAATAGTGGTCTCAGACTTTTGGACCCAACTGTATTTCATATAAAAATTATACTAAATGCTTGTGAAATTTCAATGTCTTTGAATGGCATTTGTAAGTCAGACTAAAAAAAGTAAGACATTTGCTTTCACTTTTAGCACACTGACTCTAATGAATGTTGTTGTTTGTATCGTTTGTTATAAAACAAGAATATAGGAATATAACTGGTCTTTCTATCTTTATAAAAAGGAGATACTGATTACATTTGCTTCAGCATGAGAAATACTGACATGTGAAACAAGTTGCCTTTTCCAGCTGTATGGGCAGATCAATTGTTATAACATTACTGGGTTGGAAAGTAGTAATTCACTTCATTGTCGATGGACGTCTGCAAAATAACACCTCTGATTACATGTAATCAATGTGATAATGGCAAAAACACATTTGTACAATGGAGCAGTCTGCCGTGAAAATGCCAGCAGCGGGCCATTGGAGATGGGGAGCTACACTCTGCTATGTAATAAATACCACAGGAGGGCCAGTGGCCCTTAGCAAAGTGCAAAAGACACTAATCTGAATGCAGAGATATGTATGCAGACTGTATATTCATTAGAATTTTCATACATATTTGTTATTAAATAATATGCTCATTTATATATAACATTTGTATGACAAAAAAAAACTAATTTAAATCTATGAATAACATGCTTGGTTGTCTAATCTTTATATTTCCATTTAAAAATACCAAAAAAGATACCAAAAAAGCTGTTCTGTAGTTCACATCAGCACATACTGACTACAGTGGAGACTTAAGATGTCCAAACTCGATAACAGTGTGTGTGTGTGTGTGTGTGTGTGTGTGTGTTTGTGTGTTAAAAGTCCCTGCCACACTCAGATGAAAATCTTGATGATTTAGATGATTTTCCTGTGCGGGCAGATAAGTGTTCTGCTTTATCAGGTAAGATGTTTCTCTCAGCACAACACACACACACACACTGACATACATTCACATGTATAAATGTCAAAAAATGAAAACGAACTAATTTTTACCAGCCAAAACTGCCACAAAGAAGGTAAGGTCAAACTGGAGTTTGCAAATACAAAGTGTGGTGTGTAAAATTTTATGTGATTATTATTTTGGGAGTCTGTCGCATTATCTGGCACTAATACGGGTAGAAACAAATTAATTCTTTGGCAGTGACAGGGCACAAAAAACAGGCAGAGCAAATAAGCTTTGGCATTTTTCAATAAGCAATACCCCTAAAATCAGTGCTTCTCTCCTGTCTGAGCACAACGTTCATCTATTTACCGCCACGGGACACAAGAGTAGATAAGAGAGGATGAGCCACGGTCTCAATGAAATGAAGTTGCACGTAAATATAATAAAAATAACAGGAGTGAAAAAGGAGATTAAAAACACATTCTATTAAACAGATGGTAAAAGAGGATTTTATTCCAGGAAATATGACAAGGGTGTAAAGAGGTGTAGAGGACAAAAAAGAGAGGGAGAAAAATGGTGGTTGTTTTTTGGTGAGTGAACCGGTGAAAGCCACGTCTTTAACCAGATCAGATTCTTGAAATTGGCTGTCAAGGCAGGATTGTCCTGAGTTATAGCTGTCTATCACCCCCGCTCGCACAGAGATGCGCCGAGCTGCTGCCGCTTTCCCCTGCTGCAAAGCATCTTAAATTTTCAACACCACCATCTGTTACAAAATCTAATTCACATTCCGTCCATAATCGGGTTTACCTCTGTAATACCCGTTCTGCCACTCTCACTCTGCCTGGTGCACGGGCCGCAAGCCCGAACCAAACATTGCCCGTGTCTGCCCCTCACTCTCTGTCGCTATTATTTGCTGAAGGCACACTTTCATAAGAGGCTAAGAGAAGCCGAAAAGTCAACTCAACTCAAACTCATTTTTCTTCAATGACAGAACTACCAAAGCCATACTGTTGTATTTATTTTTTCATTAAAGATGATAAGAGACAATAATAATAATAACAACTCTATATAATAAAGGTATATTAAATGTTTCTACATTATTAAATAAATACAATATTATATATCAACAATCACATATATATATATATATATAAAATATCAATATATTAATGTTATTAAAAATAACAATTAATTTATTCTTAGCACTTATAACAACAACAACAATAATAATAATGCTATTGTTATTATGTTAATTTACATTTAAAATTTATTTTGGGTTTATAATAATAATAATAATAATAATAATAATAATAATAATGATTAAACAAGATAAAAGTTAAATTTTAATTTACATTTTAACCAGCAAACATTCTTGAAACTGCAAAAATGTAATTTTCTAGTGGACTGTTTCCACTTTACACGAACTACATTAAACTTCCTCCACTTCTAAAAGTTCACACCTATCATCATTTTTTACTAAGATGCAATAACATTTCAATAAAATCAAGGACCAGCTGTTTCCAACAGGTGGCCCCTGCCCATCACATTTGGCCCAGAGACGTCTAAAAGATCTTAACTTTTAATATTACTATATAAAACATCTCTGTCTAATAATCCTTCCAGTTATAAACACAATGCCCCACGCTGCACCCAAAAGCCCTTCATTTCCCATCTGCTTTTAAGGCAATCTAGTTTATTACACAACCCGCTAAATTTACAGTAACAAGCCATTCCCTTGACAAATTAATCATTTGCCGAGTATTTGATCGTATAAATAAAACAGTGCCTCTGGAGGCAGAGGAGCTAAATCAGTTGATTCCGTTTATCTGGGAAATGGCTTGCATCTGGGTAACAGCTCACTGGCAGATGGAGAGGTTTTCCCCCTGACCCCTGACCAGGCTTCTGTCTCCCTCACTCTGCTTTGAGATGGGAGTTATCAGTGCAAAGTGTGTGTCTTTGTGATGTGTGAATAAGTGTTGAAGGTGGATATGTGTCTATTTCAGTAAAGGGATTTATTTGTCTGAGCAGAGTTCTCCTGGATCCTGAAAATGCCCTTTTGAACGTGCTACTGTGTGTTAGTGCATTAATGTATGTTTGTGTTTTTCAATCCCATGAGCCTTTGTGTATTTGACTTCGACTCAATGCTGGCATATCTGATTGAACTATAAACAGTGCATGTGTTTGTGTATCGTACGTGTCAATAGCGTGACATTACTGGTTTGACCAAAACTATTCCAGTATGACCACATAAGTGTGTGTGTGTGTGTGTGCTTGTGCGGGTGCAGGCCTGTGTGCATCCATGCATGGCTGACTTCAAATCTACCGACACAGCTGCTAGTGAAACATCCTACGCTGTTGAGGGGGTCTGTGTGTGTGTGTAAATATGTGTTTGACATATCTATCCCTGGCTCTGGTCTGAGCTGGTCCCACTCACTGTTTAACCTTATCTAATGTATCTATCCTACACACATACATACATTATATATGTCTACTGTCTACAATGTATACTGTACTACTGTAATAGAAAATCTGCATTATGAAATCATGGCATAATAACGAACTATTAACAAACTACATCTGTACAGTAATCAATGTAAATGATCCTGGTGGGAACCTTGTTCTCCAGCTCCCAGCATGCCTCGTCTCAGGTCTATGGCATGATACTCTAGTTCCTGGCAGCCTTGTATGTTGATGGCCACAAGCTCTGAATACGCCAGTAACGTGATGCTGATTGGCTTAAAGAGGAGTAGACCTCTTACATGCGAATGGAGCCTAATTGGTTTGCCCCAGACTAACCTGTCCCAAATCCGATCGAATCGATGTAATACTTTTGAGGCCCTTGTCAAAGCACAAGCAACCGGTTTTGCTTACATCCAAAATATCCTGTTGAAATGCCTGTGTGCCAGCAGGGTGTGTTATACAGTATACAGCATTATACAGTAGGGCATATATGAACTCCTAGAACCAGTACAACAATCAACAGATGATTGTTCAACAAGGAGAAAGTTGAACATGTCTAACTGCTTTTTCAGAACTAATGCCACTTCATATAATTACTGCTAATATTCCTACAGCACATTTAGGACAGGGAGCATCTACAGCTACAGTGTGCACATTTGCTATTAACATTCTGAGACAATTCATTTCCTTACAATATTGCATACACATACAACTCTTATTCCCTATTTACTGCAAATGAAGTAAAAATGTACTGAAAGTGAATTTAGATATCAACAAAAATAAAAAACTATTTGAAAATAAATCACAGACATTGAAGGCACTTTTCTCCCTGACCCTTCCATAACCTCCAAAGTAATAACCATAAATGACCTGAAATTACAACAGTCAAACAAAGACATTTTATAGAAGATAGCCTGAGAGAGAGAGATAGAGACAGAGAGAGATAGAGAGAGGAGGGCCTTGTGAGGACTCTTAACTGGTCACATCTGGCTGTATTTTATACGCAAATCAGCCCCCACTAAATCTAGATAAAACTCACTGACTCGTGATCGGAGCAATGATCTTCATACATCTAAATTTATATGCTAATCGGAATCCCTGAAGCATTTAACACATTCCTCTGCATCTGGAGGGGGCGAGAATGTGAACCTCTGCAACCTATACCCATAAACTTTTTCTATCCACCTAAATTTACACTTTTCTTGTCTGTCTGTCTGTCTGTCTGTCTATCTGTCTATCTGAATTCACACAATGCAAAAGGCAGAAGCAGACATTTATCCACTAAAACACACACAAAGAAATGGAAGATGCAGCACAAATGAATATGGTCTGGTTGCACTGTATTAGTCTTAGACACAGATATACATTTACATTTTATAGATATAGGCCCAGGTAACACCCTAGGCCTCACTATATAGATATGCAGTGCATGATGGGTACAACATGCAGAAGTTACGTCCTGGTACTTGACAACACGCACAAACACTAAACAAACAGCAGAAACCCAAAGACTAACACATCAACTTAAATAAAACAAGCATGGAGACACAACAGCAGGGACAGGCAATAAACAAAACTAAACAAAAACAAAGCAAAATTAACAGAACTGATTTTGGCTTTTGATGATGCTTCTTTGGTCCTTTCCTTACCTTTGGTTATACAGAGCATGTGCATCACGCATGTGACTGGCCTCGATGTCGTACTGCTGTTGTGTTCTCCAAGCGCCGCATTTGGCGTACTTATCTTCACTATTAACTTGGGCCTTTGATAAATTCATTCTATAACAAAGGGGAGAGCAAGAGAAGGAGTAAAAAACGAGGGTCAGAATGAGTTGGACTGAAGAATTCTGACAAAGACCAATGAGCCATTAGTGGCTGACAGACAGTGACGCAGCTCGGCACAACATGACAGAAAATATTTGTTCTTTTTCGAACTGCCATTCTTTAATGGAAACGTTTTAATTGTGTTGCCACATGGAGGATTGGTAGCGGCTAAAGCTGGTCTCTTTTGTTAATGCCAGGCGTTAATTGAAACCTACCCTGACGTTTTTAACGCACAAGCTCATCATTCCACCGGCTGTACTTTTAACAAGTCTAAGGTGGCGGAAGATAAAAGGGTAAAACAGGCACACCCGTTGCCCCTGCACGTCAGGATGGGAGAGCCTGTGGCTTTACAGGACCCTTACAATCACAAGGGTGAAAACAGGGTGAGAAATGATCATATAAAAAAAGTGTATGGGAAATGGTTTGACGTCACGTCTGCACGGGCAGGAGGAGAGTTTATTTGCAAAATGTCCGGCATTTAGTTCAAGAGTGACTCAGGGGCAAAAAGAGACATCCCTACAAATCTGTCTGCAATGATACATAATATCAGTATAAAAATAAGTAACTTATTTCTCCTTTAAATTCTTTCAATAAAGTTATCTAAACTAATTAAAACATAGTAGAGATCGCCACATCATTTTCTGACAGTATTCATTAAAATATTGTTTTTTATAGATTTTTACCCCAACAAAAAATAGTTTAAAATCAGTTTACATTTAAAACCAGATACTTGTTAAGTACATTTATCCAGCTTTGAAAATTATTTGGGTTCACAAACAGAACATGACGTTTTAGTTCAGATTTAAATGCAAACTCTTCTGCTGCAGTTCTGTATGTTCACCCTACGACACCTACGGAAAACATGACATGATCTCAGAAGAAAACAAGACTTTGGCAATGCACAGATGCTCCTGGAGAGTGTCTGTTGCAGATTTACTATGTAAATCAAATGGTAATAACCCTGGGTGTTAGCACAGCAAAATTTTTACACAAACTTATGGAAATTAATTGAGGCCACCAAAAGTAGCTTTAGAATAACATCGGCGTGCTTCAACACACACTTAAGATTCCAGGCAAAAACAACTACCTCGCCATCAGAGATGAACATTCCTCTAGGCATAGGCTATATTTTGAAATTCTCACCTTTGAAGATACAAACTTGTAGACTTTGTGCAATAAAATTAAAGCACAGGAGAGCAAACCCTGCCTGTGGAGAAAGTGAAGTGGTACGAGCCACAGGCAGAGCAGCTAAGTGTGCGAGTCTCTAATTAACAGAGCAGGCTTCCTAATTCTCCAGCTCCGTTCCAATTCAGCAAACACGTTCAATGTCATTAGAGCCGCACAACCCCCAACTGTCCCTGCATTCGGACTGATGAAACTAATCACTCAACTAATGCTATGCTTCAGTGTCTGTCTGAGAGAACACAGCCGTGAAGATGCTGTCTGTCTCTCTGCAGCATTCTTTCTGTCGATCTGCCTCTCTTTTACCTGTCTGTCTGTCTACTGCGGTTTAGTCATTGTGATCGATAAAGTTTTTTTAAACACTTCTTGCTCTGTGTCTGTTTTAATTTTTCTTTCCAAAATGTGCTGCACAACATTCAATCTTAAAATAAAGTTTAGACATTTTTGTAATCACTGTAGTATAAGCATTTATTGGAACTGAAGGCTAGCTCAATTACTCAATAAGTCAAATCCATTTACAAAGCATGAAATCAAGAAAATAATGGCTAAACTATTACAGCAAAATGCATGCACAGACTTGAGGCAATAATTCATTATTTCAGAAAACATTAGCGCGGCTCAAATCAGTGTCAGCAATCCTTTTAATTGTCAAATCATTTTGTTGCAATCATTGCTAATTTTAAACTGCTGCACTCCAGTGTGTGTGTTTACCTCACAAACAGTGGGAGGAACAGTGTGTGCACTGCGTGTCTGTATGTGTGTTGAGGCTGGCAAGCCAGTCAGGGCTTAGTGGAAAAAAGCAACACACACACAAGTAATGTGTTGGCTTTAGTTCTGGGCGAGTGAGCAGAAGAATCGATAAGCTCCAGCACACACACACGGCCCTGATACACTCCTGTTTCTCTCCACTCTCTGTAACGTGACTTCACACACAACACACACTGCTGGACTCCCAATGCCAGCAGCATTAAATAACTGTCACTAACAACCGGAAGGTTTTTTGTTTCATTTTATATCTGGTTTTTGCTGTACATAACAGGACATGACATCATTAGCAAATGAGGATGAAAATGACATCAAAATCCAACAACACCTCTGACCTTCATTGCACAATATTAAACTTTATATAAAACACACAAAAAATTTAAAGTTTGTATGTAGAATAGTGTATTACTTGCATAATAATATTGCATATAAAGTTCATATAAGAAATGCATTTACAAGCATTTTAAACACATCAAATCTATTTACAAAAGTGAACAAGCTAAAATGTTTAAAAGTAAAGAAACTATAGGAAGAAAACATGCATAGCAAGATTTGCATGCATAAACAAGCGTGCACACACACACACACAATTCAGTCACTCATTGTATACTTCAATAAAACAGAAAAAGATCAATTTCACCTGGAGTGATTAAGTGAAGTTGTTATATCGAGATAGGATTTGTGACAGACCTATGTAAATAACATGGTAATCTCTGCGCCTGAGTATGTACAGTAAAATAGTTTATTCAAATATAAGCAAATTAATTAGGGCAGGACTGCTGGATTGGTGAGTTTATTTTATATTATATTCCATTAAAATAATTAACAACTTATTTGTTTAAAACAAGATACATGCTAAAAAATAATAAAGGCTAAGAAAATAAAAAACAAAAAGAAAAACAATAACATGTGGTGGGCTTAAAGAAAATGACAGTAGGGCTTCATAAAACAGATCATCTCTCCATAAAACCACACAGAAAATCATTTTTATTATACTAACTTTAACATTTGGATAAGACAGTTAAAACAGAAAGACAAATGATTAATGTACAAATATTATTATTATTATAATTTTTATAATTACAAGACGGTCAAATAATGAAAATGAACCACTAAAAAAAATTTTCACTTGTAATCATTAGGAAAAACAGGCGGTTCTAGAGGAAAGAACTAATCTATAGGGCTCTACCTGAGCCTATTTCACGCTACTGTCAAAACGACTAAGTACTGCATCCAGGCGGACAAGGATTAACACGCAGGACAATGAGCTGAATTAAGCCAAGTGTGTGCATGTCGCTGTGTTGCGGCCATGCTCTGTGACTCATGTGTTGCTATTCCGTTTGTGAATAGTGGCGTTCTGATTGATTGGACAGGTGCCATTCTTCCTTATACAGGAACGGCCACCCCATAAACAATAAATGCCATTCCTATATCTCTCTGTCAATCTCTCTCCCTTTCACTACCCTTTGGCAGCACACAGAGCCTGGTTACTCATAGCCAGCTAATTACAGGTATAGGACAGTCCTGCAACCAGCACATGACACATGAGATAAACACAAGCAATCAACCCTGGAAACCACATACATGCAGAAAGGCATATAAACAACACACACACAGATCCACATGTGACTCCTCAATTAAAAGGTTTTGCTATTAAGTTGGGTCCTCAAAATAAGCAAAACATACCAGCAGGGTTTCTTGTTATTGTACACTGAGGAACATGTGATTTAACCTTTGGGAATTGAAGGCTGGAGAACAGGACAGGTGAAATTAAAGGCAGGCCTTGCACGCAGAGGCAGCATGGCTGGCCACACGGCAGATGGACTGTCAGCTTTAATATGACGGAGCGCCTGCGGACGCTTCTGCCTGGAAGCATGCAGATCTTTACGGGAATGCATCTATTCCGCAGCACAACTGGGGCTGGGGTGGCCGGAAGCAGGCAAGAACAAAACTATAAAGAGCAAATATACCAGCCCAACATAAACGCACACTCACGCACACACACACACTTTCTGATCTTGTTATATCCACCACACAGATGTGCTTTGATATCCGTGCATGTGATGCAACCACGCACCTAACCCCAGCCGAGTTCAAACTGTGCCATAAGCTTCAGCCAGGTACATCCGTACTCCGTCTGGGTAAAAATTACCACGCATAAGCAGATTTGTTCAAAAGCCTCCCATCAGGATAGCTTTAATAATCTACAACATGGTGAAAATAACATTAGTCTGAATGAACTCTAAATGAAAAAAATTATAAAATGAAACAATAGCTTCTGTTTGTTTAAGCAGTTCCATGAACTGTAAAAAAAACATGTAAAAAACATGTCAGAAAACAGAAGAAATTGTAAATACATTTCAATACAAACTAACATGCACAGTCTTAAGTTAACAGCACTAAAATTTCTAGAAAAGCGAGAATGGAGAAATCACAAATCTCATCATTGTGGTTTATTTGGGGAAGTGGTGAAATCAAATGACCTAAGGGTGTGTATATAAAATCAATATTCATGTCAATATGTATGTAACCCGACAGCTGCTCAAAGTTGATTTACAAACATTTCTGCAAAACGAACGCATCTAGATTAACAACCAAATTGTATTTCAACACGGTGTATTTAACAATATTACATTTTTTTCTTAAAGACCCTAAATGCATGCATACTATAAATCCACATGCAAAATGAAAAAAAATCGGAGGAATCAGAAAAATGACCGGACAGTCCACGAAGTTCCAAAGAAATGTCCCCAAAAACATCCAGAAATCCTCTGCTCTACAGCTGACTGCAGGACCAAGCAACAGATTCATGCATTACACGGTGAGACCATCATACTGATCTCATCACATAGACACCCACATGATGTATGACAGGAGAAAGCAAGAAGAAATATTTCACTGTCAACCATTAGCCTGCCTGCCGATTCATTTCCCTTTTCTCTGCTACAAGACCACCACAATTTTACAATTTCATTGAAGACCAATGAAGCCAAAAGAGATTCAGAAATCAGTCCAGATTCACACCACTAGAACTCCATTCCTTCTCGAGAAACTTCACCTCTTCTGGAAATAAGGTAATAAGCCAATATTCTCTAATTGTCTACATTGTAACACATGTATATTCATGTATGGAAACGGCCCTTAGCAAAGACAAACACGCAAACGCTAATTTAAGCATATATACAGAAGCACCTCTATACAACAGAGGTTGCATATATGTTACTTATGTGTTTGACTGTGTTCTACACAATTCAAAAATCTATGATCTTGATTTCAACATATTCTAACTATAATCATTTATCATTACTATTTGCTAAATCATTTAAAAAATGCTAAACATCATAAAACAACGTATTTATTTCTTCCTCAGATGTTTTTATACACTAATTCATCTTCTGCTGAGAAATAGCTATATGCATAAACAGGAAGTGGAAACGGAATCAGAAAAGCCATATCCAGATGCAGAGAGACAAACGGTAAGTCAGTTGGGAGCCAGTGGAACACGCACAGGCTAAAAGCACTATTTTTACCCTTATCTAGCCCTCGTGGACCCGCCTGCTTCTGGTGTGACCAGAGTCCCTATTGACCTGCTGTAACTGTATCCCACAAGCTCTATGCCTCTCTTTGGCATGCAGGAGGCCAAATTATCCGCAAAATAAAGAGAAAAGGAAAATGAAGGGAGGTCAAGAGTCCACGATAATGTGAGAATTTAATTTAAAGAAAAAAATAAAGCATATTCTGAGCGTTTTTTTAACACTCTTAACCAAACACAGTGATGTGCTGGGGTCTAACTGCTAAAGGTGGTGGGCTGTTTTTGGATGCATATAAAGGAGTCTCAGCTGGCGTTGGCCTTCTAAAACCCCAATTCAACTTCTCGTAAAAATTGCCGCACTGCCTTCTGAGAAAAACCTCATGGATTGATGCATAAATCACACAAATTGACAATTGTATCATAAGGCTGTGTCTGCCCCCACATTCTGTGTGTGTGCGCATGTTTTCATGTGCATGCGACTGTTCTGGGATGGTTTCACATGCCTATGTGTGCGTCTGTCTGACAGGCCACTTATTGCACTTTTCAACAAAAGGACAAAAATATAGCTTCCTTTTTTCCTTACGGCCCCCTCCTTCTGGCCACTATTTTCTCCTGAATGACAGCCTGGTGGAGGGCCCCGGGGCCTGAAGGGTGGGGGGAACTCTTTTAACTGGAGTTAATTACCCTTGGAATGCCTCAAACCCCTTCAAATAAGGGGAAGTGGCAAAGCTGTGTCTCCAATAAGCAGGATAGCGTAAAGACAAAGACTGTCCAGACAGTAATCGACAAGGGGCCACAGAAAGAGAACGCCATGTAGGACAAGCAACGACAGCTTTCACAGGGGAATGGGATGGAGCCAAATCAAGGCTGAATGGCAACAAAGATCTGTGCGCACACACACACGGCAGAATAAATAAATCGGTGCTGTGCATATTGACATCATTTGACAGATGAATTAAGTAAATGATTTTATAAGGAGATTAAATGCTATTTAATTTACACAATCTCTCTTTATTCCTCTTGATCCCAACCTCCAGAGTTTTTAATAGTTCTCACATGACAGAGAGAGAGAGACAGAGCAAAGAAAACGGATGGGGAAAAACGTTAAAATGTTTAAAAAAAAGTTTTCTTCAAGGGCCACAGAGGGGTTTAGGTATTTTAAAATCATCCGCAAAGTGACAAAAGGTTTAACATGCATGAAGGGACCCTCACACACCTCTGGACGATTTTACACAGAGCCATTCAGCCTGCTGCATTGTCCAGCAGTGATTTTACACACTTGACACCCGCGCTTCCAGTGGACATTCACAGTCTATTGCCCTTATAAGCTGACTACATGTTTCTAGTGGAATGAAAAAATGTCAGACATTAAGCTTTTCTTTCCTTTTTGCTTAATAATAATTACTTCTTTATACATGCACTGTAGAAATTTTACAGAAACCTTTGTGTAATAATTCAAATGTGAAGAACTGCGAAAAGCGTGCCTAAAATGTCAACATTTTGACGTGATGCTCAGGGAAGCTTCTTACAAATTTCTTTACATAAAAATGGAAACTGAGTTGAGTGTATCTTTACAAATTTGGTAAACAAAATGTAAAACATGGCAATCGTAAAACCATATGTACACCACATTCATGAAAATATTGCTGTTTTAAATCAATTTATAAAATGTTTTTGCTTTTCTTTTTAGTAGGACTGTCTATTAAAATAATTTTTTTTTATGTATTTAATAAACACTAATACTCCCCAAAATCATAAACACACACACACAAACAAAAATCACATCAGGCTTCCATAATTAGAACAATACAACATTTAAACATGCTTCATAATAAATTCAACCATGAATGTAAATATGAAAACGAGTGTGCAGTTGTAAATCTATGGTAAGAGTCTGTAATTATGATAATAACTAAACCAGCACTTGTTGTTGTTGTCATCATCATTAATATACAAATTAGAATCTTAGTAGTCAATTTGTGTTAAAATAAAGATCAAACAGCGAGCAAGCATCAGATGAGTCAAAGGCTGTGAGGAACATCTTATCTCCGAATTTCCTTTCATCAGTCTGAATAATCCAGTCAACCTAATGATCCTGTTCAAGGTGTTGCTGTCAACACATCCACACGACTGGAGTCTTCACTGCATCCAGGACGCTGCTCCTCATTTAATATCTAAATCACCTATGACCAAATTCACAACATTTGACTATTTTTAGTCACTTTTTCAACTACTTGAGTATATATATATATATATATATATATATATGAGCAGAAGCCCTGACACACAGAAGTTGTGGGCTGCTTGTGTGTTGGCTATATTTTGCAGGACAGTGGCTGATGGTTTAAAACATCACATTTTATCTGTTCCTTATCATTCTGGCCATTCTCTCCCTTTATTTCTGGTTAAAATAAAATGGACATTATAAATCAGAGCTCAGGACAGAAGTTTTGCTGTTTTTTAACCAAACTAGATGTGGTTTACGGTACTTTAAACATTTACTGCACAAGCAATTGTTAAATTGTTCGCATTTTAAAATTGTTTGCATTTATGCATTTTATTTTGATTCTATTTTTTCAATTTTAATTTCATTTTTAGCTTTTTACACTGTTTTTATAAAGACAATTCTAAAATTTACTAAATACTAAATAAACAGCTAACATAGAACAAAATAAAAGTCAATATAAATCTGTTAGTCAAATGTCTGCATTACGGGTTTATTCATTCTGTGCTGACAGAAGTGAATGAGACAGAGATAAATATAAACCTAAGGGAGCAGTTCTTTGACGGGCTCCGGACCCTCTGCTCTCCTGAGCGTCTGTGCCCCCCCCCTCACACTCTCCGAGCTTTAATACATTTAGCGGGACACATACTGTGCACCCGGTTCAGCTCTTCCAGCTCTCCTAAGACTGTTTTCTCCTCTATATATCTCCTGTCTTCCCTCCCCCGACACTCTCTTTCATGTCATTTTCAGCCGACACGCTTTCTAATTATTTACATGGAAACACGCTCTACATTGTCACGCGGCTGTTTGAACAGAGATCGCTGTAATACCAGTGCATAAGCTGATAGTTAGAGCAGCCTGCTACAGTCACAAGTGCTCCTACACCACAGGACCATACCGGCACAACACACACAGCCGAAGCTACCTGACAGCGAAAACAACCTTGACATGCTAGAGCCGGCCAGCTTTACAATGAAGGACCATGTTGACCACATGCACAAATATACACACAATCCCACTGCCAGCACAAGAACCACTAACAAACAGTCTAGCCACACACACAACTAACAGTAGAAGTAGAAAAAAATGTACCTACTGTTGTTCAGAGTGCAGGGAAAAACACTCGGGAAGAGAAAGTTCTACCGAATCCATGTGTTCTCTGCGATCATCATTTAAGCAAAGCTCTTGTATAAATTAAAGTTTCTTCCTGGTCTCTCTCTGTACCTCCTCCGGCTCTCTCTCCTTTCCGTGACTGAGCAGTGCAATTATCAGGACCGTTCTCCTGGTGACAGCCTATAGGCACAGCCAGTTGGGACCAAAAGCTCTTGCACTCTTCTAATCATGGACTTAAAGCCACAATTCCTGCTCATTAATATGAAGCAGGGCTTTGCATATGCAGTCCCTGTGGCCCTTCCAAAAGCCAGATTGGTGGATGTCCAGCCAATTGGAGGGAGACAGGCTGCTGCCTGTGCCCACAGAGACAGAGCAGGAAGAAAGGGGAGGAGAAAGACAAAGAGCAAGCGAGAGAGAGAGAGAGAGAGAGAGAGAGAGAAAGGGAGAGAGGGAGTGGTGTAATGAGAGGGAAAGTGGGGGTGAGAGAGAGTTTAAAGAAGCAGCCTGTGTCTCTCCCTCAGCAATGCTTATCGGCTCGCGCTGTCAAGTGTGGAGATAAAACTGCTCACTTTGTTGATACAAACATTGTGAATGAAGCAGTGCGTTGTTCACTTTGTATTTCCCAGCTCACTGGTTTCACATGCCACATGTACAAGGAACACAAAAACATTTATAATGCCTCATTTTGCACCAATCAACTTAGAATTTAAAGTATCATTTGTAAAGGATCATTGAATTTAATGTGCACAGACTGTGTATATATGGGGCTGTGTAATAAAGAAATTAAACTTTTTTAGACGTAAATGATGTCATACACCAAGTTTGTAGAAAACAACAGAAATGTCGACATTCTAGTGTGAGATGGCCACATTTGAAACGCTAAGCTAAAGCGGCTTTGTAAAACAGGAACAATCTAACACAACATCACAACAGCAGCCCATCAAAGCAAATGTGGGAGAGAGGGGAGTGTCCACGCTGGACACATGCTACCGTGACAACATCACTGACAGATCCAGTGAGAAAATGCTGAGAAAAGATCAAAGGCACCCCTTTGTTCTAGAATGATTGAGCCACATTTGTGGGGCATCCAGACTGCTCGGCCTATCCCAGTGTGCAGTTCACAAGTATGTGTGTGTATGTTTATGCGGATGTCACCAGCTCACTGCATTTCCAACAGCAGCAGGGAAGATATTGCTGGCATCTCAGCATACCACAATTCCCCACTGATAAGAAAATTCAGGAGCCGCACCGGCCCACAAACTATTGTGCCTGCCCCACCATGCCACCACTGAAATTGCATCTAACCATATTTCATATTCCAAACTTGCCAGGATTTTTGAGGACGACGTCTCTTTAAAATGCCATCGGGTCTGTCAGTCTGTGAAACCAAACTAAATCTATTTATTTCACCTTACAGAAACAGATTTTTCTAGATAACCTTTGTGACTGTTTATTTTTATGGAAGGAAAAATATAAAAAAAAAATAAAAGCATTTTTATTACCATAAGCTCACTATGTGCAGGTAAGCAGCAGACACATCATCTAGCATAAGATAAATCAGCTTAGAGATACACACCAACAATAAAGAGTCACAGATCAATGCAATACACACATCAGTGAAAACTAATATCTTTCACGGAAATAAGATCTACTTCTAAACTACACAATAAAAGAGAAAGCTTGACATAGCACGTATAGATGTGTGAAGTAGTGTTTCTCTTTGAATTACTGGTGCACAGAAAAATAAAGGAAATATGTTTGAGCGATCAGAATAAAAAAAACTTTGTTTCTAGATGAGCGATTATTGATGAAGACAGTTGGAAGATTGTTTTTATTAAATAGATGCATGCTGCCGTTTCTGAAGGACACTGTGGGTCTAACAAAGCAGTTTGTCCTTTCTACTGCCCAACACACACGCATGCACATACTTCGAAAATTACATCTCCTTAATTTATTCTTCTGTCTGCTTTTAAACAATGTAGGGTCTCTACAATCTTTGCATCACAACAAGATACATGATTAAAAAAAGCTGCAGATTTAAAGCGCTGCATGGAAAAGATAGGCAACCGACTGCCATTTGAAACTGCTTTTAATTGCACTGTGACAAACACAAATTAAGTGGATGAGGAGAACCAGGGGAAGAACCGCGCTGTCTGAATGCAGATTGGAGGGCTACCTGTGTTCACGTGGGTCCCTCGAGACCAACAAACATTTCTTATATTAAGATTCACACAGATCAAAAGCTGAGCACTACTGCTAACAGACAGCTCTTATCGCCTCAGACTCCTAGAGCTCCAATACGCACACTAGCACAGGCAGTGTAGAGACTGTTAAGATGATACTTTTGAATTTATGGTCTTACCATGGCAATAATGTTTGGAAAACATCTAAGATAAAAGTTACAGCACTTCATGTCTGTCTCAAATTGAAGCAAACATTTAAACTAAGCAGATAAAGTTTCAGAAAATAATTTGTTAATTTGTGTTTCACAGTAGTGGGGTGTTGTTTTCAGATATATTGACTGCATTACAGTGGCATGCTCTCTGTTGACAGACACTCCCCTTAGGTCACTTTCCATATTTGTGATGACTGAAACGCCACAGCGTCCCAACCACCCAGGGCCCCGACTTTCACAGCCATGAAAACATCCACCCCCACTAAACTACTTAAGTATATCAGAACTGCAATAGCAACAAGCTAACAATGTGAAGTTTATCTTAACAACAATTATCTTAACAACAAAGTTATTCACAAAACAGCACAAAGGCAGAACTGAGCCTGGCTTCTCTACTTCATGCTGTCATGATCAGCCTTTAATCCTCGCTGCCTCGCTGAATACATTTGAACTTAAGTATGCAAGACTAGTCGGCACTGATTGCAACGGCTGCCGATACATGTCAATAGCTGCCCATCATTTTCATTAGCAGTTTTTGCACAGCGCCTCTCCTCCATTGTTCTGAGGCTGTGCGTTTTTTCACAACGAGCTCCATCTCCTTTCCATACCCAAACCCGCTCTCCCACGAGAGACCTACAAGCATTCAGTTCACGAGCAGCCAAATTAAAAAACGAGCTTTAGGATGTAAAAACAAAACACATTAGAAGCTAACATGGATGAATATGATAAGCCTCTAAATGGATTTTAAAAGATTCCAGACCATTTTTTAATCTTTTGAAAGTGTGTGTGCAAATGTACACAGGTGAGACAGAGTGTGTTTTTTTAATTTGTGTGTGTGAAATGTTAAAGACAGGGATGACCCTTTTGGTCACTGGCTGTTGACATGTGGCTAAGAATTATCAGGGCTAGCTTGGCGGAGCATCAATCACAGCAGTCAATAGGGGAGGGCAAGTTCACGTAGGTCACATGTCAGCCGGCCAGCCATCGAGCATACAGTCAATGCAGCCGCCGCTGGAGTTGTTTAAAATCAACTCGTCAAAAATTGGGCTCTAATAAATTCAAGAGCCAGGATGCATATTTGTAGCCACTCGGATCAGCACTAGACGTGTCAAAGTGAAAGCTCAAGAGCTAAGTGTAGGGCAATCACTCTTACAAAGCAAACAAACAAAAACGGCAGTGGTTGTAAATTTACTTAAATCACTTAAAATTTTAAATTCACAGTTGTGAAAGAGTTATCTCATTATAAAATATGTAGTAATAGTTTTTTCAAATACTTAATTAAATATTTCATATAGCGTATAATGTGTATAACCATGTCTGTATGACTTTGTGTGTGTGGGGTGGGTGGGAAAGAACAAATCATTAGCTTCCTATTAAAAACGGCAGAAGTCAATGGAAAGCCCTCACCATGCCAGCAAAATCACTTACACACTTTAAAACACACACAAAAATCACAAAAAGTGATTTTAAAAACACTGCCTAAGAACTTCTAGTCAGCACACACATCTACACTACATCTATGTAGACATTCCTAAACACATACTGGTATCAAAATGCTCAGTGAAGCTTATAACATCAACACTGCACGAACAAATAATTCTTCTATTATCTGTGTCCACTTCCTCAGACTCAGAAATTTAAAACTCTAAATCCTTTGTGAGGGAGAGCAGACTCAGAAGTGTGTATATGCATGTCATTTGAGAGCGCTGCAGTGCTCTTGGATTGCTTGTTCACAGGAACACAAAGGCAGGTTGGCAGGCGTGTGTCTTACTGCAGTTCAGCAGTGGTCAACAGAGGGAGCTACTGGCTGTGCGGTGGTCAGTGTATGTGAGTGCGTGTGGTCTGGCCCAGCAGCCCAAGAGCTCAATCTACAGTATGTGTGTTTGTCCTGTTGTTTTATCACCGTGTGGATGTATTTATGTCACTGCTGTGCGCGTTGCCCTGTCATGTTAGCGGTGAAAGAAAAATTAATGTGTAGGAATAATATTTTAGAACACAAAAACAAGACGAGGAAAATATGGATTTGGATTATAGTTTTAGATTAATAGTAGGACTATGAAATGCTATATGTTGTGATTATGGTATTTGCATATTATTGCTTAACTCATTGCATATTATTGCTTGACTCATAGTATAATGAAACATTTACACACACACACACAATAAAGATTTTATACTGGTTATTCTGGGTTTCTGGCATTTCTGTTCGAACCCAACACAAACTCATATAAAACTAAAACTTACACAGCTACAACTCAGCTGATCATGAGAAATCATTAAATATGCACGAGACGTGATACAAAAAATACGGCTTCATGTATAATTCAGATACATTTATCAACTAATCAACACAATAAAGTTAATCATTATCTAATTTGCTATGGCTTTACATTAAGAAGGGAACTGCTTGCTACAAATTCAAATAATTGAATACATATTTAATGCAATTTATAATATGTAATGCATATTCAATACAGACTACAGATGTATGCCAATAACCAATAGCTCTTTTTAATTACGATTTTTTTCACCAAATCGTGCAGCCCTACCCAGAACAACAGATTCAATCATCAATTACTCACCATCAAGTTCTTCCAAACCTGTATATTTTTCTTTCATTTCGAATTCAGTGCGAGACCTGCTTGTCAAACCCTTTGTCTTTTATTTACATGTGGACAAACGCATTATACTACTATCAATTCTAGGCCGCCAAAAGGTCGTTTTAAACAAAAAACTCAGGTAGGTAAGTTAAACGTTCTATGAAACCAATGTTATGAAAGGTAAAGCAACACAAGGTTACTATGGTAGCGAATGAGTGAATAGCCAAGTAATCTAATGGTCTATCAGCAGGTACAATTGTCACATGAAGGAAAGTGCCAATTTCAAAGCCCCCCCCGCTTGGCAGGGTGATAACAGGCTAGCAGGGGCTCCAGGGACAGTGGAGAGCCCGGTGTGCACCATTTGCTAACTTCTCTTTGATACAGCAGCTGCTGTCTTCTGTTTCCACCCTCTACTTTCTTGTGCTGAATCTCTTCATAATAAAGAGCATAGAGATTTCTTCAAGAGAACCGTCACTGAAGAGGAGACTGGGAAATGATTGGTGTACAAATTACAGATTAGTTATCTTTTATTAAAGTTTCTTGGCATAATTATATATTTATTTTTATTATTTTAAATAAGCCAAATAGACTAATAAGAGCCTCCAGTTTTAATCTGAAATACGATTATTAAAATGCAAGGAACACTTATGTGGCAAAACTGAACTGGATGTTGCTTCATCATGTGCAATGCACACACTTTCATTCCTAATTAGCACTTCTGATAGGCGATACATATTAGCGAGGTAAAGCACCTTTGACGCACACATATTTGCGAACCACTGTGTCTGAAAGCGATTGAGACCCGTCTAATCTTTATCTAAGAATCCAATTAAGATTTCACAGCTCGAAATCTACTGCAAAGCCCACACCCCACCCGCATCAATCCCTCGGTCTGCTAGCAACACGTTTACCTTCAAATACAACATACTTCTATAATTGATATACTCTGAGCAGATACAGGAGTCAGAACTGCGAATGGAGCCGTGGTCATACCTGCACACATTGTTTCTTCTAATGCCACAAGATAAGCTTATGCGTACATGAACACGAAATACTGCTGTCTCAGAGTTATTTATATATGTATGTGTGTGTGTGTGTGTGTGTGTTTATGTGTATACATACATACACACACAACTGGTCAACACTTGACTGAGATGTTTTGTCATCTTAAAATCATCTTCATCTTTTCATCTGAAGCCATTGGCTTAAATGTTTAAATGATTATTGTATACAAAAATATAATTGTGACAACAGTAATTTCTGGTATTACTTTGAAATAAATGATTTGGACCAAAAAAAGTGTAGGATAGAGGGGAACTCCTGTAAAACTCTTTAAAAGCTTCTCAAGATGATTCCTCAAGAAACCGGGTGATAAAATGTCAAAAAAACATTGTGCAAACATTCTAGGCAAAGAGTGACTGCATTGAATATGATAAAATATAACCTAGTTTAATTCATTTTCAATTTTCTTTAGTCACAACATAATTCCTAACCCTAAGTTACATTTATGTTATCCCATAGTTTTGATGAGTTCACTATTATTCTAAAATGTGAAAAAAAGTAATAAAGAATGAGTAGGTGTTTCCAAACTTTTGACTGGTACTGTATATATATTTCTCTTTCTCTCAAAATGTTAAAGTCTACATTAAAAAAAGTTACCAAAATGCTGGCTGGAGGAACTTATTAAATATTCCTATTGAAACTGTGCCTATTCTGCCAGCCTGTGGCCTTGTTCTCTCAGGCCCTGCTCTGAATGGACAGCTGCCATCCCGTCAACATGGCCTGTTTAACCACACCAATCTCATCTTGCGTTGCTTGTGCCAGACACCCTCTCGCCAAAGTTGCTCAGCACCACACTGCAGGCTGGGTGTTATATTGTCCTCGAGATTCCAAACCATCTGCTCTCAACAGGTAAACCGTCATTTCAGTGCTTATCATTGCCATGCAGTGCTAATATTCTGAAGAGTACAATGTGAGGGGCAAATAAACTACAATACTGAGGGATAGAATAAATTACAAAACTGCAGTATTATCATCAAGTTCCAAACTTTCTGCCGCACATGCCAGCTATGGGTGTATTATCATTGTATCATTCACAACACAACATATTGTTCAGTATCCTGGCATTTTGGTATCACCACAATTTTGCTCCTGTATTTTTGCAAAAAATGTGACTCCACATAGAGTTTAGTTAAGACCCAGCTATTAGTTTGCTAGGTAAGCTTCTGATACCTCCAGATAAAACTTTCTTTAGATAAAACAATCTCAAGACATTATTTAAAAAGCCACCAGCCAACTGTACATTATTTAACTGATAATCTGCCACACTCCAAACTCTTACTCTCTACACTACTGATCTGAAAGCAACTCCTTGAAATATTTCTTCCAAAAAAAAACAATTACTTTGACGTCAATGGTAGCATTCAATCACCCATGAAGCACCTGTGCTGTTCTGTCATTTTTAAACATGTGACTTTCCATCTTTGTTTTCTCCTCTCAGTCCTGGTTAGTTCAAGACAGTGGCCTCTCACTCTCTCAGGCCTTCAGAGGCTGTACAAAGCTTGTGCTTCTGTCCGCAGCTGTTCCTCAAAGCTAACCAGCTTTACAGATCTCCCTCTACATTACACACAGATCTGCCCTTTGGAGAAAAGGCACCCACAGTTGCTAGCCTTTGCAGGATGGCCCACAGGGCGTTCTTCTTCATTAGTGGTAGGATAGTGAGATTCAAACACAGCAAGTAGAGACAGGTGTGGAACACTGACCAGGGATTAATAGCTAATTATGCACAAGGTTAAGGCCACAAACTATGCTTTACATTTTACACTGCGCAGCAATTGTTGTGTTGGGACACAAAATATTGGGCTTGGAACTCTGTGTATGCAAGACAAATCCAATCATGTTGTGCTGAAATACACATAGCACTTTAAAGCATGAAAGGGAATAATGATTAAACGTTGATTAAATATTTCATTGTGAATGAGCAACAGACACATTAAATTGTAAATATGGCTTTCTTAAGGTATCACAGCCAGTTACTCTTAGCTCATCTCTCAAAGCCAAACTAAACGACTCCTGCCTCAGAGTCTTTGCTGAATCAGCTGAGCTTCACCATTATCACAGTACATCACATTAAGAGACGCCAACTAATGGCAATATCTGTTTCAACAGAAAAACTGCTTTAATTAGTGTCGAAATGCCTTATGACTTACAGTAGAAGTTAAAAAAAAACACCATGATGACTAAATATTCTGGAAATGTCAATATTTATCTTTCTGAACTGACTCTATAGACGTCTGGATGACTGCTTAGTTTGTTTACTCAGATCATATGATTGTTTCAAACAATATTAAATTTGAAAATATTACATACATTACTTTTGAATGCTATACTATTTTCTCTTCTTATATATTAAAATGCAGAAACAACTGAGTAAGCCATTCATAAGTTTGATTTTACCCAAAGCATCTAAATATGATGATGCTATCAAAATCCACTGCTGTTTAAACATCCCAACATGACAACACTGGCTCCACCATTGGTGAGAAGCTAGGGTGGAACTATCTGTTTGTCAACCAATAGCAACTGACGTAATGTTCAGGAAACATGTTTAGAAACAATCAATACTCATCCAATTTTGTTGGTGCCATGGTGCAGAAATGACACTTCAGCTTTAAGGAAAACTAACAGAAAATGACAGAAACTCTCTCTCTCTCTCTCTTCCTCATAAAAGTATCTCCTGTATAGAAGTGTTAATTGACTTCTCAGAGAGGATTCAATCCACACTACAGCTACATCTTCATACTGCTTCACCAGAACCATGTATAGGACAGAATTCTTAATGATCCATAGCCCAGTCTTGGTCTCTCTCCCTCTCCCTTTCTTATTACACACACAAACACTCTGTACCAATGTACCAAAGTCCTGTTTTTTTTCGCTAAACACAATGATAAAGAGATCTGGATGACTGCATGTGTATGTGTGCATCCCTGTACATGCTATTACTCAAGCACTAGGAAGCCCCACCACACACTAAACCACCAGCTTTTGGTGGGATTCTACGGCATGCACACTTTGTCAAAAACACAGAAAGATATACAAATAAAACAATCACCTGGAGAGCAGGGTACCACAAAGCTTGAAAACAGAAAGATGACTGAGGCTAGACAAAGAGGAGAAGAGATCAGCGTGAGGGATTGTGTGGGATTGTATTTGTTAAGTTTTTTTCTTCAAAGTGTTGCGCATTTTAATAAAGGAGATCCCCAGTCTCTCTAAGTACGGCAGATAAAAGAAATCATTTAGTGGCTTAAAAGACTATTAATGCGAAGAGCAACACTTCTTCCTTCTTCCTCGGTCCTCAGAGGAAATAACACTGAGCCTGTTGCATCACAATAGCATGGAGGGAAAACTCATGACGAAAATCTGATAAATTCTTTGCGTGCACAATAATCTGAGAGGTGTACGCAAATGTCACAAAAATAACTATTATGTTACATGCATGATGTCACATGATCCATTTTGGTCTATGTGCATTTTAAGCAATGTTTCCTTAGTTTTTCTTACTGATTTGCCCCCCAAAACTTTTTTCTAAGTGTATGCAAATGCTGACCCTTCGAACTACACAAGCTTGATTTGTGTAATTCAAGTTTGTATAAGTTTTGCATTGAATTCTGGTCTTAGTCCTTTTCCTTTCGCAGTACAAACACAAGCATGGACTCTCTGCATTGTGTTTGTGTGTATGTGTTTCAGAGTCCACCCATCATCCCTTTGGTGCAGGCGATGGAGTGTGACAGCTCGTTAAAGAAAAACAAAGCCCCTCACCTTCCTTTATCACTAATATGCACCTGGAGAGCTGCCGTGCTTTATGATAAACTCACACAGCCACACGCACACTCACACAAACACATGCGTGTTTACACACCTACCCACAATGCACCGGGAGCCCTGCCTCGTTCCAGGGACCACTGTAAACAACTAAAGTCAATCTGTGCACGAGTTTACTGCCACAGCTCAACTCCTCTTTGCACAAACAGTTTTCCAACAATGTCAGTGACTTATGGAATGCGGCATCTGCGTTTCATTCATGTTCTTCCTATTTCTGTCCTTAAACAAGAACGTTAAATTACATTACATTAAAAATTACAAAGTTTTAGCCAATGAAATAAGGAG
Organism: Chromobotia macracanthus; assembly: GCA_036877525.1. NCBI lineage: Eukaryota > Metazoa > Chordata > Actinopteri > Cypriniformes > Botiidae > Chromobotia > Chromobotia macracanthus. The sequence goes on along the minus strand of JAZGTH010000060.1, from coordinate 1,078,338 downwards.
CCAATCACAGTGCATCAATGCTTCTTGGTAATAAACCAGCGTGATTTACAGCTATTTACAGCAACGGTCTGATTAAGTGAATGTCAAGCAGACTTAGGTTCACAGCCGGGTACCTGTATTTTTACAAACTGAGTGTGTTCGTCTGTGCCCTGAGCCCCCCTCCGTAAAAGCCACGCTTCCATAAAAAGTGCTCCACAGATTCAGTTATGTCCTGTCACTTGAAACTAATACCATTTCCTCCCCCCGTCCACTCCAATTCCAGACCCCCCCTCTCCAGGTTAGATAACAAATATTCCCTCACCTAAATTAGAAATGTGAAGTAATTATACTGCTGGCCCTCCTACGGGTTATTCATAGGAGTCAACGGTTGTACAAGAGCTTTCTTTATATAAATAGGTTACTTCAGAGGGTGACTTTAATTATGTTGGTTTCAAACAGAACATGAGTGCGGTATTCCGACGGGATTAAGTGTCTCTAGCTTCTTTGTTAACTGAGCACAAATGTATGCCAGCAAGGAGCATCTACAGAAGATCTCCACTAAATTTATTCAGTCAGTGCACACCTCTGCTGGTGAATAATTCCAGTAATAATAAAGATTGCGAGACAGAGAAAATCTACATTCAAGTGAAAAAACAAAAGCGTGCGTCATTCTCAAGGACGACTTAAAAACAGAAAAACAAGTTTAATCTGTTTTGCATGGGAAAGGTATTTCTTGCGTTTTGTTCTGTTTTGCGTCTGCGTGTATTTTAGCATGCACGCTGCTCTCTGTGCTGTGTAGTGATTGTTTCGTCTGTGTTCAAAGAGTCTGTGGTCTGTTACTGGGATGTAGTGGTTCTTTTTTACAGTCTGAATTCTTTATGGAATCATTCTGGCCTCATGTAGGCTAGCAGTAAGATATAAATTCAATATATCTTTATGTTGTACAACAACATAACTTGTTAACAACTAAATAAAATTACAGTTAACAAACAAATGCTAATAAAGATTTAAAGAGCTTTTTTGATTAGTGCTTCATTAAAATTGAAGTGAAACTGATTTAATCACACAAACTGATTAAATGCATACCTTGAATACACGCTTGGATAAAAGCATCTGCCAAATGCATAAATGTTACCTAAATCAACCTTTATAATTACATTATACACAATCATGTTCAAAAGAACCCTTACACTACTCATTAAATAACTCACATCTGCAGAACCTTGAAGTGTGACGTCACAAGAATTGAATCTACACTGCTGTGATCAGAGACAAGTCGTACAATCTTTTCAGATTTCCACTACTACAATTCTGAAGTACTGCAAATAGCTCTGTTAACACACTCCTATTTGTTTTTATAAAAAATAAGGCTGATTTGAAAGTAAACAGTAGCAACCAGCTCTTATAAGGCAAAGAGCAGCAAAAACATCCACAAAGCGGCAATATCACAGTATCAGCAAGGCAGACCTGCAGTGTCGTTATAATGTTTCACAAACATACACAAACAATATCCGTCTGTTTGACTGCACCAGGATTTATAGCCACCCCATTGATTGCTTTTGCTGGCCATGATGGCTGTAAATTGCAGGCCGTTTGGTAAATGCGGGCAGTTAGAAGAGTACAAGTAATTATTTCATGCCTGCTGATTGAAACATAATTCCAATATGGCCTTCCGAGAATGACAGCATTCCTAAAGTCCTCAGTTTTAATTTGGAGGTGATACTAATTAGAGGGGGCATTATAGGACTTCATACGTGATCTTTCCAACGCAGCCCCAAATAATTAAAATGTCAGCAGAAATAAATATGCATAAACAGCTCATAATTTCAGAAATATGTCGTTCGTAGGAAAATAGGCATTCAGGCGTTATTTACATTTTTTCTAGAGAAGTTTATGTAGCATTTCACAGAAGTTAACAATCCCAAACAGTTTATATGAACTGAACGGCTAGCCACGAACTGTGGAGTTCATATGATGGATATCATTGTCATTTTTAATCTGACATAAAACAAATATGATTTAATATGAAAACAGAGTGATTAGCAGAAATCAACCGGGGGTCAGGAGAAAAATGTCACCAAAATGCCCCAGATATTTGAAAGGTTCATGCATGAAATGCTCCCCCAAGAGAATTCATCTGTTTGGTCTTTCTCTGCTTTTTTTTAAATAGTTCATGTACTGTAGAATATTTTCTTCTTGGCCAATATAGTTACAGGTTTAGACATTAAAGTGACCATTTCAATTAACTGATTTAATTGATGTATTTGATTTGTGCGCCCTCCTAACGGTATAAGGGCATCTAATTTTCCCATCACTTCCTAGGGGAAATACCACAAGAAGAGCAAAAATAAAAATATACATTTTGGACCATGGAGATTTTGGACATTATTTACATACATTACAATAAACATCAAAACTTCAAAAATGGATGTGGAAAAGCCACAGCAGGAAGCTACAGCAAAGGGACACATGAGACAGCTTAATCAAGCCAAGTCATAGAAGCTATTGATGAATGATTTCAATTAAAAGGCTGTGTGCTCATATGCCATAAATACACTATTGTAATCAGAGGCTGTACAAAAGATAGACACATCTTTAATCTCTGACAATTTCACTCTGAGACATGGCAGTACAGACATCATACACAATGCTTGTGCTGATATGAAGCTTAAGTTATGTACCACTGAGAAAAACACAAACAAAGGTGCCAATCTGATATGTGCTTTACAGTATATAGTCAAAGTTGCTTTGTATTAGATATCTTTATGTTTTCTTTTTTTTAAGGGATTTGTAACTGGCTTGGGCTTCTAACGCTGAACCTGTAAAAGGCCTTTGGGGTTCCATTTTAATTGTTCCATGTAAACCACATTTTGTACTACAAGGGTGACATACCGGTGGTCAGGTCAACCCCTGTACACAGATATGAATGATTGCAATAAAATATTAATGGGATATGCAAAGCAGCCTGGGAAACCACCACCAGTTTAGTTGAGGGAGTGTGGCAGGTCTACAAAATGTGGTATCACATTTTACGTACTAATAAACAAATTGCAAAAGAGCTGAAATTTGATTGGACGGAGATACGCAGGCTATCATATTACTGGTTAGCATTTGTCCATTTTTAATGTAACATTTTCAAACGTTTCATGGAGAACCATAGATTTCTACCTCCATCCCAACCTTGTACACTATAGCATCTTAACACCATTCAAAAATACTTCACACAGTACCAGAGATGGTAATTCTAATATCATAATGAACATCAATTTAAATGTACAAATTCATCATATATCTCTGACATTGGATTAAATGGATTAAAAGACTTTCAATTCTAAGTTGTATGGTTTTCTTTCTCTGATTCAGCCTCCATTCTCTCAGTTTCAGGAGAAACTCTATGCATTTATAGGCATGGGGCCCAATGGCACTTTCATCTCCAGGCGTAGTACTGGAGACGGCCATATCTGCTGTTGCCAGGAGCAACATTTGGTTCACTTAGAGAGCCCGGTGCCTCCTGCTTTCTTTCCATTTCAGATAAAGCCACTCAGCTAGATTTCCCCTCAGAGATATGGCAGCCACAACTTGGCCTTCAGAGGAGCAATGCATCAGCCAACATTAGGCAGCTACAGATATGAGTGAACAACAGACGTCATGATTTAGACACAATGGAAAAATTGGCCGAGTGAGACACAATACAATTCAGGTTAAAGCGCAGTGTGGAATTTGCGCATGCATGTATCTGTTTACAGTTTAGTTTTGTCATAGGAGGTCAGTAACTTGTTTCTTGTTTAGTGATTTGTTTTTCTTTTTAAACACTGGAACACAATAAATTGGTTGGTTTTAGTGTTTTACAATAAAAGGAGCATATGAGCCATTTAATCATGGGAACTTTTTAAAATAAAAGTTGCACATTACCTTTAAATCAATGTTATTTTGACTGGCTTTTCGTATTATAATTCATAGTTCAGATTTAATTGTAAAATTAGGAGCAATTATGTGGGGGTGGCAGCCTATTATAAATGAGCCAATCATAAACCAGACATAAAATAAAAACAATTGACTGTAATCCCACTTTCTCTATTCGACCACTGACGCCTGATTCTGTGTAGGGTATTTTAAAAAACTCTCCCTGTGATACTGAGTGTAAAATTATAGTTAAGTGTTCAGACTAAGCGCTTTTTTTCTCTTTCTGCTAACATGATGCGTTAAGCATAGTAGTGTGAGGAGAGATGAAGCACATCCTTGTTCATTTTCATGTGTTGCCTTAAGTAGCTCTCTGGGGAAGCTCCAACCCCAGAGGAGACAGCAGGTATGAGATTCCTCTGCTTCACATGCCTCCAAAAGTGTCTTTACATCTCACATAACATGCTTATTCCCACTAAACAAACCCAATCCCTTTTCAAGAAGACAAATATATAGCTTTGGGAACACAGTGGGAACCTTTTTTTTAAAAAAGGAAAGGTTTCTGTCATTATCGTCAACAGGGGCCTGAAGTTCAAAAACACACAGTAAATAGAGGAAAAATTATGTAAAACGACCCTTCAGTCGTGCCGCATGCTGCAATATATGTTGAATATGGTAATTATGTATTGCATTTTTATAACAGCAAATTATTATTGCACAGAATTGTCTAAAATGCATCCAGTGCTGATGAGAGCAGGTAAGGCTGCATTCTGCTTTGATTGGATGCATAATCTAGCAAACATTTCCAAAATGAAAGGGCATGTTAGCCATCCAGAACTATAGCCCTGAGGGTGCTGCTCTACCAAAATTATATTGAAAGTGAGCTAATGCATCCATGTTTATATTGCAAATAAATGAATGACTTTTCAGTGTGACAGCAACTGAGATGTTAAAAATAAAAAAACATGACAACTAACTCTGTAAACTAATTTCTTAACAATAAAATATTCAGTTTAACCTACTACAAAAAGATACAACGTAACTTGCTCTCTTTAGCCACAATAATCTCTTGGGGGGAACTTGGGAAGATACATTACACAGGCTAAACGTTAGCATATTGGATGGCGAAAAGGCAAATATACACACTATACACGGGTGAATATACTGCATACATGAACAATTTATTACAACTTAAGCACAAACAAAACTGTGGATGGAGCTTTGTGACACATTTACTTCCTGTCCAAGTGGGCGGTACTTGGCAAGAGTAAGCCCCAATGAGAACCAAACCCTTTTCTGCATGTCAAAAGTCTGGCTACATAAAACTAGCAAAGCAGTAACTGTATTGAGAACAGTCACAATCAGATACCCCTCTGACAAGATATGCAATCATAAGGTAAAATCAATGACGTGTCCAAAACTATAATTGCTGCTCCCGAACTGCTTCTGTGGCAAAAATCTTCCTGTGCTGTTTGGTCACATACAGAAGCTTTTTACATCCTGAATCTTTTTGTGCAAGGAAACTATGTTTAATTTGAAAGCGGAGAGGCATTTGAGAGATTTATGACACTAATCCATGAATATGCAGTGCTTTCATGATAAAATGGACTGTCCTTCAATGTAGTCGTGATATCTCCTCACATCTTTAGTCTTATATCAGGCGCATCTCCACATCCCAGGCTAAATACACCATTAGCGCTGATCAGTGGGTAAGATAATCCAGGTTATAAATATAAAGCTAGGTGAGGGTGCCTTTGGACTAATGCTATATGAATAAGACATGGCCTATATTTTTGTCCTAGGCGTAGAAATGGTTTATGGGACATAGCCCACATTTTGAAATCCAATCAAAGGCACAGTTGCACAACCCTGGCTTCATAACAGCTCAAACCCATACTGACTTACAACCGCACCGATACACTAAGGTTCCAGCCACAAGCGAGTAAAAGAGTAGAAAATGACACAGTATTTACAAAAAATTGCATTTTAAGAGACCACCCATACAGTGCAACAAGGACTAACACTCAGCAATTAGTCTAATTAATGTAAAACAATAGACCGGATGGCCACTTATCAAATTGATTGTTCTCCATTTCAAAAGGGGGTGCAGTAGACCTGGTTTTGTAAAGGGCGACTAATTTCGGGAGATGATTGGAGTTGTCACGTTGCTGCAGGCCAATTACCTCCTGACTTCGGTCACGGACGGCAGGCGAGATAATTAGCATGCGTTTAAGAGGTGCACTTACCGCCCATATTCTAATTAGCTGCATGTTGCCATAATATGGAAATCAAGGGTGGACATTTCTAGAACTTTAGAGATTTGGTGGGGAACTGAAAGCCTACAGTCTGTCCTCTCAGATCGTAAAGATTTTTTTTTCACCCAGCCTGACTGAAGGAGCTTAAGGGAGCCACTTTTCTCTTCTCAGAGGTCTATAAACTGTCTTGCTCTCATCTGCAGCCACCACAAATCCATCAATCCTTTCAATTAATTTATTCTAGCTTCTTCTTTCATGCTTTAGCCCTGTGATTTAACAATATACAGAAAGCACAGCCACTACAGCAAGTTTGTGAAGTTGGTATTGGTTTTATTGGTCACCTAAAAGAGACGTGGTAAACCAAAAATAAAAAAACTGTGTTGCCATTTTCTAGAATGATTGCACGTGTCCTATGGGATGTGAAGACCTCTGTTTCATGTGTCTGACCCTTGAGAAAGGATTCGCCGGCTGCCTTTATCTTCAACATTCCCTTAATGGCCGTTTTACACTTTTAATTAATTCCTTTTGACACCATTGAGGCTCCTCATATACATGCTAATTGCAATGCTGCACTGCTTATCGTCTCAGGGCACATCTGAGCCACCCAAATTTTGAGCAAGAACTAAATTATGGTGGTGGGGGATCAATATTTCAAAGAATCACTGTATTTTATTTCACAATACTGTCGAAATTCTCGAATGAAGAATTAATATTTTCAATTAAATTTTTACTTTAACATTTTTGAGATAAAGGAGAGGCTTGAACAAGACTGATAAGCAAAACATTGTAGTATTAGATCAAAATACACTGTAATTATTTTAATAACAAATTACAAGCAAGCTAGAAGGAGCCAAGAATATAACTGGCAAAAGTCCAATAGAACTTAACTATGAACTAAACAAGAATCCATACATCACCATAATTGTCCTAATAAATAATTGACATGGATTTAGCTTTAAACTAGCAGCCTAATGTTTGGTAATGCTGCAGCAGTAATTTGGACATCTGTCTGCTAGTCACTCTTGCTTCATCCTATGCCATGTTATCCTCACTTTAAGATGTGTTCTTCATCAAGATAACACACATTCTGTCCGTCAAACTGACAAGGGTTTTCCCTGATGAGAGAGAAAAGCTCCGGGCTGAATTAAACACCTTTTTTCTTAATCTGTAAACACTCTTTAAAGAGCCAGTGACAAATGAGGATTGTCTTGTATTTTCTTGTAAGAGGGAGAACATCCAAAATTGTAATTTATTGTGCCTGACAGGCAAACAAGGCAAGAGAAATGTTGATTATAAATAACATGACATTTAATTCTATACAAAAACGTATCAAAATATTTGTGCACTATGTATTGTCATGCTTATCAGAGTAGTGTTCTGGTAGCTTGGCAACATGCTTATGCCAAACTCAACTGAAATCAATCACAAATTGATTTTCAAGTGCAGAACACTATACAAATGGTGTGCAGGGTTTCTGCCCTTATAAAGCACTCCAAATCAGTCATATATGAGTTTCTGTGGTAGTAAGCACTGCTTCCTAGGAAGGCAGCTGTCTATGTAAGCAGTTTACTTGGTTTCCTTGTGTAAACAAATTATTTCATACTTCATATGTGTTTTAAAAGGAAAAAATGCTGGGCACCTCAATAGAATGTGTTTGGTGATAGCTCTAACACGATAACAAAGTGGCTCAAAATGACAGGTCAACGTGTCTCGGCAGAAGTAAGATTTAAAAAGGGAATGACTGAGAGACATAGAGATGGAGGAGATGGCGAGTGGAGGTTGACAGGAAAGGCAGGAGCCAGTGCACTTGGAGAAGCTGTCTAACAAGGTGCTGAGCACAGAAACCCAGGGGAGTCTCAGCTCTCTTACCCCTCAAGATTAGATGCCTGCAGTCAAGCAGGACATGGGAACAATGAAAAGGGGCGCTGGGGAGAGGGAGGTCCCTGAAAACAAGTCTCTCCGCATGTCACTCTCTCTCTCTCTGTGAGCACATCCCTCACATCTAAACATCTCCTTATGACAAAGCGAACTGCTCAAGCTTCAAGTCTTTCTTATTTGTTGGAACCTGAAAAGGCAACAGAGAATTACTATATGGCAGAGGAATGAAGACAGAGTGTCATAAGGGAGAAAAAAACAGAAAGAAAGAGGGAGATAAAGACAGAATGAGAGTTGAGAAAAAAGAAAAAAAAACATACAACCAGAGAAAAAAAATAATTACATCAGCTCATTATATAAACATTAGGTGAAGGAAAGGGGTCATACTATTAAAAAAAGAGGTGGAAAACAATTCAAAATTAATAATCCATATTATTATATGAATAAAGCAAATTATTAACAGTGCTTGCCAAGGCAACTGCTTATATCAAAATAGCGGAGCCATAGAAGATATGAGGCATATGTATGGACAGCAATATCCAAGACTTGAGGGTGTAGGGGCTATTTTATTCTGGACCTGTAAGCAACCACTCAGAACACCCTGGCAACTTCATAACAACACACAGACAAAACTTTCAAAACACATAAGAAAGTCACATTTCCATTAGATCCATAACTACACTACACAAAAATCATCCCAGACAAGCCAACGTCATCCGCTGTTCTGTTAATGACGCTCATTGCTAATGCCCATTTTAAAAGTGGCTTTAACATTTCAATCCCTTTCCACAGCAAGCATTGATGAAATACAGATGGCTGCTTCTGCCTGAATGCTCAGCCATCACTGCTCCACTGGCCACAGCACCACAAGCTCCTGCTGCCACAGTTCATCTCATGTGGCTGGAGAAACCAGCAGTGTGGATGAACCATATAGCATGTCATGCGGTCACCTATGTGCTGCTGTAGGCAAGATGTACTGCAAGCTGCTATTTTTTTTCTCAGTTTTGCTAAGGAACCATTGCCCTTTGGAGACTGGAGCTTGTGTAAAGTGTCTGTTCGGTCTGGCAGTGCTGTTTTGATAAAGTGGTGGGACTTTATCTCTCTCTTAAGCTTTCTGTCTGACCTCACTCTCCCTGTGATTGCTCTTTCCTTCAAAGCCATTAGGGTCCGATTTCGCTCACCTTATATAGGAAGAAGTTGCCCTTGAAGAATACATGGCGTCCTTAAGACAATGTAGACTCACCAAGTAAAGTGCTTTAGAAGGATGTAGAGGAGCTGCCTGCACCGTATACACACACACACATTGTGTTTTCTATTTCTCTGTGGGTAAAAATGCTTGGTTAGATCAGAATTTTTTTTTTAAAGTTTACTTAAGCAACTACAAGATGATTACTGATATAACCTTAAGCACTACTATAATACTAAGAAGAAAATACAATGCCTTTAATCACTGTGATAATTACTTGAGAAATACTAATGTGGTTAAGTAATAAGTTTAGGAAGGAGGTTTGGGTGGTTTATGGACTGAAGTTGTGTGTGCTGCAGAGCTCTCAAAGTTTTTTGGTAAATTGCACCTTGTACCCTTCATCTGACCAAATTTTCCCTTGCAAATGCAAGATGGCTGCACACAATTAACTCAAACTCTGTGAACTGTCACTTAAAAAGAGATTAGGTAAAACATGTAAGGCAAACTTTTATTTTTCTATCCAAATGCTGCCACGACCCACATTCGAACCGGCTGTTCACAGTTTTTGCACGGAAGACACCCGTAGTGCCTCAGAACTCCGAGGCCCCAAGGATCATTCTAGGCTTTTCTGCGGTTGTAGGAGACATCCCTAATCATCTGAGAGATTATAAACACAAAGGCAGAGACAGATCTCTTGCATCTCTGCACAAGCAACACGGATTTAAAGGCACGGTACAAACACAAGAAGCTAATGCCAGCCATAGGAAAACAAGTTCATCTGCCTTCATTACTCAAACCAGATCCACATACCCAGAAAACAGGGCGTAAATTGGCTCCAGGTCTGAAGGAGGCAGACGAATTCTACGCCTTAGCCGTAATCCACAGCTCAAGTGGCATGCCCACACATCTTCCTAGGACTACAAAGGCCACAGAAACCGATCTCTCTGCTACATCAATATATTTCAACTCGAGCACTGAGCAGCAATGGGGAGATCAGCAGAATAGGGAGAAATAATAGAATATTCATCCCTCTAATCCATATTCAATTCCTCTGTGTCTTCACTTCCACCCTCTCATTTCCTCCTCTCTCCTCGGCCATGCATATGAGGTTTGGCTGTATATCTCATTTAAATGCGTCTTCGGTACTTTCCTCCCTTTTCCTGCACAACACCTTCGATAAACTCGCTCTCTTTCTAACGCTGCACCACCCTGACAGGGCAAGGTTTTCCTCCTGCTTTGGTAAGAGATATGGAAGGACCACTCTGTTCAAAAATCAAGCAATAAAGACTGATGTTTAGTAAATATAAAACGTTGCCCAAAAAACGAGACTGTGAGGTAGAGTAGACAATGTCTGAAGACTTTTCACAGCTAATTAAATGCTTTTCAACAGAAAACTATTAAATAAGGGTTAAATAGGGGTTATCTGTACTGAAGTTCTTGATGTTACATTATTCTTCACTCACTCTACATATCTACCTATGTAGAGTGAAGAAAAATTCTACACAATTTCTACACATTGTGTGGTAGTAAATAAATGTACTATGATGCTCTGCATTAGGAGCATTGTATCAGCAACAAACTGACCAGTCGTTCACTTTCAAATGCAATTGAAAACATTATGCAAATATGCAGGAATGTCATGCAGTGACTACCAACAATACTGCAGACAGCGAAGCCTACAAGAAATCAACAAAAATTGCCATTAAATTGCCATTATAAAACAAAAGATAACAGGTCATGGTCTTAAATACTCATTTGCAATACAAGTTTGTAAATACTTAAGCTATTGTTTAATGTAACATGCTTTCGTATGGTCAACTGTAAGACATATATAAACCCACTTTTGAGCAGTTTTATGATAAACAAAAAACAAATGGGCTTTCACAAGTCAAAACATTTTATTCTGCTGTTTTGTGAGTGGCCTTTTGATCTGGTCCTTCTACATCTTCATGTTGTGCTGTTCACACTGAGTAAAACAGCAACTAATCAAATGAATTCTCATTCTCAGTAGGCATACCCCCCTTCCACCATCACTGGTCTCCATATATCTATCCGACTAACTATTCCTCTATCATCCTCAGATTACAGGATAAATGAACGGAGCCATTACTGCTGTGCGCTAACAGGCCCTTCAAGTGCACGATGACAAATATGGATACATTTCAGGACCACTGAAGCCACGGAGGAATAATTTTGTAGATTTCATCAAGAGTTCTAATTATGTTCCTGTCAAGTCCAGAACGCAGCAATCCATAACTGGGGAAAGCACTCATAGACGATCCGCCACACGGGTGTAATTTATGCCCTGAAGAAAAGATGTGGAGCCTTTTGTATATCAGCATGCACAACACCACCTGACTAACAAGGGAAGATGGAGGAATATAGAAGGAGGCTGAGTGAGCGATTGAAGGAATGGGAGGCCACTTTGTGGCCGTATTAAAGGGTTTCATCTATTAGATAGTTTTTTCTCTCAAATATTTTCCATAACAAAGGATTTGTTTTTTTGTCGTTGGGATTCTTGAAGGACTTTGGGAAACGGTTCTTCAGTCAATTAACAATAAAGAAATAACAGTGAGAACTTCATGTGCTAAAAAACAAAGAATCAAACAAACAAAACAAAACACAAATGGTTGGACCAGACAAGAACGTAATTCAAGAAGGGAAAAATGATAGAGAATAAGAGGGGCGAGAGGGCACTGAGGAGAGAGGGAGGGTACAGAAGTGTTCAAGGTCTTTTCAGTTGCCCATCCTCACCCTAATGAGATCTGCTTTGATTAATGGTGTCAATTCGGCAGAAAAGAATAAAGAGGGAGTGGGGACTGTTATGTATTTGATGCAGGCAATGAGAGTTATTTTACATAAACTTACCTCACGGCTTCCTTGGGGAGCAACTTTTGAGGAATACCAGGCAGGTGTTGTTCTACACAAAGAGTGCAATTTGACTAACAACGAATTGTCGTTTTCATATATTTTAGATGCCATAATGTTTACTAATATTTAGTCTGTACAAATATTAGCATTAAAATCTTTTTAAAAAGCACACAGTAGCTTCATGACTGCATGGGCTTGTAATGTCAAATTAAACTGTCAACTCTGTTACATTCTGAAGATTTAATTACATTCCAACATACGTTAAAAGTGATTCTTTTATCTGGAGTTGGCATAATGCAATTTATTACTTAACCTTTATCGTGTTAACACATTATTTACCTGATAGACTGTTTACATTTTTCACCTAATCAAAATGCAAAAGACACCAGTTGAAATCTTGACTGTGTATGCGAACCATGGAAAGGAACCAATGGAAAGAAGTTAAAAACTGTTGGACATTACAAAGCAAAATTATAAGCCATTTTCATTGTGATGCAACATTTTATGAAGTTAATCAGAATTATTGTGCAAATATCTGACAGACAGAACAGCATTCACAGTGTTGGAAAGCAGGCTAGGGATTAGTGGAGGTTGAGGGCTCATTTATATCTGTGCTGATGACACTTCCTATATCAGGGAAGCCCATTACAGGAAAGAGGCAGAGACTGTGAAACCTCCTCACTTCACCCCCAAAAGGAGGAGTGGGGTATACACCTCAAACACAGGATGGATGAGTCTCAGTTAAAGAAGGGTCTCATTGCCCTGCTATAATCTGAGAAAATGTTATTGTTCATGAAGGGGAGCCACAACAAAAAGACAAAAATGGCCCTGACATTTGCTTATTTAGCTGCTTTTTTGCCCTGCTAGTAACGTTGGTTGCCCCCATGTTTATGGGGAAAGGGAGAACACATTGCAGGCCAGATTCAAACCTGCCCTTCTCAATGTGTCTAAACCATGTGTTCTAACTGCTAAACCAAGGCTCCAACATCCCCATGTTTCCTTTTTAATATGTACTTGACAAAATGTAAAAAGGGGGGTACAAGAAAATTTTTTTGGCTGGTAACACACTGGCGTCACCTTAGTTAAGTCAGCCACAACAAATATAAACAACACTAGTCTGTGTATTAGTGTGTACTTAATTACAAAAAGGACAGTTTTTGCAAATTGTGACCCAGTTTTTAAATAAATATGGTAACATCTTATACATAAACCTGTTGTAAAATAAACAAACCGTAAAAAACTGTTTTTGCATTCTGACAATGCTAAAAAAATCCAGACCTTAGCATTTTCACTGCATCTGATCTTAGTTTATCCTCCATGACATTGCAGGAGTCCTTCTCCCCCGAACAGTACATTCAGTGGGGCAGAGAGGAGCAGCTTGTTTTGATATTCTAAATTGAACCACAAACAGAATTTATGGTTCCAACATTTCTTGAGACAATTGTGAGGTTTAATAAAGGGAGGTAAATATGCTTTCTCTCTCTTTTCTCTCTCAATGTCCTCATAAACACAAACACACACACATACCCTCACAAACACACACAGAACAAACTGGCTGCTCTGATTGAATTGGATCATTTATCAGAGCACAAATATTGTAGGCAGGCCGATGATGACAGAAGCAATCGCAGGCTGCTCTCTGTGAGTTCAGCTGTTTTGTGGCTGGTTTCATTGGCTAGCGGGCAGCTCTCTTCCAGTGAAATGAACCTCTCTGTGTTTGGTTAACAGGAGAAATGAGATTTGATTTGAGAAGGGGCCATAACAATGTCAGTCAAATAGAAACAGCAGTCTACGTATGCAAGTAAATGTTAATAACATCAGGCATATTACAAATATAAATACTATCCAACACTTACACAGAAACACTTGCACGTGCGCATATCTGCTTGTGGTGTTTGCACACAGTCCGGTGAAAAGTGTGTAGCTTTGCCGTCATCAGCTCTCACTTTAGTGACAGGGCACCCCACCAACCCCCCTCCCCTCACCTCCACATCTACCTCCTCCTCTCCTCTCGGCGCAGTCAAGCACAACTAAGCCAGCGTGGAGGCACAATGAGGCCATTTACAGTAATCATTTCTTTTCACACTTGCTGATGCTCTTAAAAGGTGTAGGAGATCATGAACTACCTCTGCAACTCCCTGTCTTCGCATCACAATTTCTCAACAAATCAGAGGTGGCAAAGGAGACTCCAGTAGCATAAACACTTGATCAATTGGAATAAACTAGTCAATCATTGTCCATATTCTCCTTTTATTTGTTGTCTCTATATTTTTAAGATTTTTTTATTAATAGACAGTACAATATGGAAAAGATGAAGCTTATGAATGTTGCTAGGTAATTTTCCTAAATGTCCAGTCATGCTACATAATTAATATTTATGAGCCACAGAAATTCCACGCTGTCTTTGCTTTCAAATACAATATAATTTAATATTAATCACCCTCAGATTAGGTTTGTAGCTAACCTCATCTCTGAAATGTCAAAGCTTTAATCTTAAAACTTTTAAATATTAAATTTAAAATTTAAACAGGTGATAAAAATCAAATATGTAAAAACATTTAAATTAAAGTTGCCAATAGCACATTGAGTGGCTATTTTTGCACATAAATGTAAGTTATGTACAGGTTTTCTTAAATGTGGTTTGTGTGACATTTATTTTTCTTAATAAATTCACCAGGATGTGTATGCATCATTATTTTATTTGATAACCGATATTATTTGATGATAATATTTAAACAAAAACGAGTAGATTTGTAGCTAAAACTATAGCAAACCTACATCAGAAATGTCAAGATTCAACAGAGGGTGGCTACATATTTTAATATCAGCCAACAGCAATGTGGGATAAAAGTTGGAGTGCCATAGTTAAAACAACCCCTTGTCAGCTTTGACAAGACTTATGTTCTTAAGACTTAAGCTTAAGGGAATGGTCTTTTGAATATATACCCTGGGGAAACCAATACATAAATAAACATAAGAAATTAATAAAACACCTGGGATTGATTTAATGCAGTGTCTACAGCATCATCTAAGACCATGATGAAAAGAACCACTTAGGAACATTGAGGTTAGCATAGGTAGCAAGTGCAGAACCCCGCTCAGGTTAGCAGACTCAAAGTCAGCCTTACATAATCTAGGCTCCAAAACTCAGATCACACTCTGATGATCCAATTAAAGGGAGAAGACTACGCAATCACGCTGGCCGCAGGCTAGCTAACAGACGCAAAGGCGCTAACATCAATTTCTTAAGTGCTTCTAAAGGATTAGGAATGCCAGCTTCTGCCTTAGGGTGGGAATGTATAACCCGTTCCTCCACGCCACATTACTGTAATTGGGTAGTGAAATTACGGCAGGAGGGTGCACAAAGGGAGGTTTCCGCTAAGAGGAGATTCTGTAGTTTTGACTTAGTCTTTAGGAAAGACAGCCAGAGACTAATGTGGAATCCTACTGTAATTCTGTAACAGAAGTCCGTGAGGTTCAGAAGTCCGTGAGGTTCAGAAGTCCGTGAGGTTCAGAAGTCCGTGAGGTTCAGAAGTCCGTGAGGTTCAGAAGTCCGTGAGGTTCAGAAGTCTGTGAACTCCTGCTATTGGTTGCCTTGTCGGGTTGATCAAAATGCTCAAACTGAGATTAGTTTTGAGGAGAATTAACCTGCGACTTACAATTGTCTCTGCACATTAAACTGAAATAAATTATTTAAAAGAAAGAAATTACATACTTTACCTTAAAAATTCCATCAAAATTCCAAAATCGCCATCTTGCCAAAAAGCTAAACTGCTGACCAGTGAGAAATCTTCACTAAACCAAGTTGTGTACACTGTGTACAATCACTCACCATTTTCCATTCACAGCGAATAGCAAGATGTCCCATCTTGCAGCCGGTGATGCATACAAAACAAAGGAAAAGATGCTGTGTAACATGTTTCATAATGCATATTCACAGAAAGTATTAGAACACACCCTGCATGATAATACAAATAAAGAAAAAAACTTCTCAATAATATAATTGCTTGTTCAGGATATTATTGTGAATGCTGAACTGGTGCCATTACGTTTTATTCAAGTGCTACAATAGCGCTCAAACAGAACATAATTATAAAATTGTCAATTTGACATATTCTTGCATAAAGCCAATAAAAGCTTATCTAAACAGTGAAATTGCCACTTCAGATGTAGTCAATTTGTACTGCTAAAGTACAGCACAGAAGAGCCTGTTCATCACAGACGAGCCAAAACCATGTACGTTATTCCTCTCGTCCCCTAATCTCTCTTTAATCTGCCGAACTGATAAAGGCCAGACACCTGACTCCAGCAGCAGTGCGTTATCTGAGGTGTGAAAGGGCATACAAACATTCATAAGCTACGCAAAAGCTTGTCTGAATATTACAAAGGGCAGAAGCCTCCCCCCACCACCCTATCTACATGTATTTAAATTAATATACTGATTAAGAAGTGGTTGATAGGAGATACTCCACATTCCAGCAGCCAGCGTTCTTTTTAATCAAGTGTGCCAACACTGACTGCATTTGTTTTAAAGAGCATATTATCTTCAATAAAGCATTAGGAAGGAAATAATATTTTTGCCTTATCAAGAATTATTTCCAGGGCTTTTAGCTTTAATTATCGGCAGATCTCTTACGCACAAAGGGACGATAACAAAGGCGTTTCTCCGGCACGTTGTTGTGGAGTGGCAATTAGAAAGGAGAGCCTCAGGCCACTCTTACTGAGAGAGCGCGTGTGTGCGGCCACGTGTGTCTAGGTGGAATGGCAGATTTGTGCAGGCTAACCCATGACCAGTAGAGCTGTTTTATAATTGAGGTCCCGTTGCCTTGAGCATAGCGTTTGTTAGGACCATATCTGAAACTGGGCTTTGAATTAGGCTGACCGTGGAGATGATGAGCTGCAGAGAAAGAGTAGAGCTCAAGCTGAGGACATTTAAAAAAAAGCATACAGTGCCATACTGACTGAACAAAACATAATATTCCAACTCCAGCACTGTCCTGCATTCTGTGAATTTCTACACCCGGGCCAGGAAGTGGCTTACAAAATGTCACATTGCCTTGGAAGCAGAGCAACCAAATGACAGGTCCAAGGTGGTTTCTAGTTAAAAGTCACAAGGCATATATATATATATATATATATATATATATATATATATATATATGCATTCAAAACCACCCCTGAAGAGATCTGCGGTCTCGTCAGCTGGAACAGGCATGAGACTTCTGAAGTACAGAGACCAATGACATCATGCATCACCAATAAATTACACAGAGAAAGTGAACCGTGTAGCGCTAACTGTGGAGCATACTTCTAAAATAGTTTCTCCAAATATATGTGAACAGTCCCATGAGCTTTAAAAATCTACTAAAGCACCACTGGCAATAAATTGCTGAGGTTAGCCTTAACCTGGCCAACAGTCTGAGCGAAGTTTAAGTGTCCATTATTTGTGACTATGGTAACTTCAAAATGACTAAACCAAGATAAATCACTTTGGTGAAAAACTCTTTTTCTCTGCTCCGAGCCCCAGGCATAAAAGCAAAACTAAATGAACCTTTGAAACAGTATCTCAGGGGACAGACACTATGAGAACAAAAAAAATCCCTCTATAAGATTTTTAAGTGCTGCAATTATTGACAAGAACTATATCGCCTTCACTTTTTTCTTTTTTCCTTTCCTCCTCTGATCAGGGTGGAAAAAAGAACCAAACCCCGGGAGATGTCAGCAGCTGTCAGGTCCTTTAACAGCTGCTGTGAAGTAGTTTACAGCCGAGCTTTTGCCACCATCCCCAGATCCAGTTAAGAGGCCTTTTAAAAATCAGCTAAAAAAATATACAGAGACACACACTCATACATTAATCAAGAAGAGCCGTGCTCGCGCTCACCACAATACATCAATTACCACGCTTTTTAAACAAATTCCGCCTCTACGGCAGTCACCTTATTAGGACTTGAACTAGAAGTGCCGGGGTACAAGTAAGTCTATTAACACAGACTTCACCCGTGCTATTGTCTAAGAGTCCACAAACAAATTCAATCCTGCATTACAATTAGGAAGAGGAAAAATGGAAGGGGGGGGGTTGTTGGGGGGGGGTGTTGGGGGTCGAGGAAGAAACTTCCAGCTTGCTAATTTCACAAGCTAATAATAAAAAAGGACATTGCTATGCACAGGCCGCCCTCCCTCCTCTCCGCTCGCTGCATCTCACCAGAGAGCGGCTGCCATTGTTCACATAAAAGACAATTAGACCCAAGAACATCAAACCTAAAAATGACAATCTGCTAACCAGCCCTGGGTATTGAAAGCATTCTCCTCTCCATTTTCTGGACTGATAGACAACAATCCTCTGAAGACCCCTTTTTAGACAGAGGAAGAAAAGCAAAAGCTGGGAGCAAAAAAAATTTGGCTCCTTCTCACTGATTTATGCATCTCTATTCAGAATTTATTAACCTGACTGCTGCCAATTGAAGCTCTACCACTCTTATAGCCCCAAGCCTCAAATTCCTGACACGTCTAAAGAAATACACCAATAATGGCAGGCACAAATTTCCATATAAAAAAAGAAGAAATAAAGAGGGTGGGCCTGATATGAGGAGTGTGTTCATGTGTGTGTGGGAGGGTGGAGTTGTGGGCTGGACGGGAATAAGACTGCAACAAGTCCCTTGATCATCCCCCTCCTATTCTGGTTTACTGGTGAGGGTTGGGTTACCAGAGCTCTCAACCCAAACCACACTGTTGGCTTTTCTCCTTTCTCTGGATTGTCGGCCATAATAGCTCTTCTACTGAAGTCACCAGGGATGCCATAATATTGAACCACCAACTTCTGCAAAAAAAAGGCCATTCTTAATAGATAGCAGTGATGGAGAATCTCAGAGATACTCAATGGTGTCAAAATTCAGCACATGACAAGGAGGACACAATGAGAGAACCTCATTTTTAGGATGCCACAGGGCATTCCTGAGTCATCAGAGTTAACGCTCAGGAGAAGGACCAAACTGAGGCTGGGATGGGCTCTCCGGAGGACCAGGAATAGCTTTGATCGATAGGTTTGACTGAAAGAATGCACGTTCTCCAGGGTAAAGATCATTGTGTGTCTGAGTGGGGGTGAGATCTGATCCACGGCTGCCGTGAATGGAGCTGGAAACAAGATGCCAACGCTGGGAGATTCTTGAGCTAAGCAAAGATGGTGAGGTAATATGGTAAAGAATAGAAACATGGTGGGAAATAATGCAATCTTGTAGCTGAAAATACACACTCTTACCAGTTCAGCTGTGGCATTACCCATCTTAGCTTGCACATTGCTTCAAACACACCAAACATATAAAAAAAAAGTCAACTAACATCCTTATCAGCCACAAGATTCCTGCTACAAGCAATCAGTGTCAACACAAATATTTTTACACGCAAAATTTAGATTAACATGGAAAGTTATCACTGTTATCAACTGAAGTGAAACTGACTTTAAGCAAACTCACTCATATGTGGTGGCATCAGTGTATTGTTTATGTTCATTTTATGTTAGTGTAGAACTAACTGTATATTTAACTTTCTGCTCCATTGCACTCACAAACGGTCACAAGCGTGACCACCGCATGATAACTAATTCATTCACTTCCGGGGTTTTCTTCTGATGTTTGGCCTGCTTATTGGCTTTAGAACCTCCCGCTTAGATTCTGGATGGAAACCTGTATTGATCAGCCCTACAGTCGATGCCCATCAGGAGGAAACAGACTAGGCCATTAGAGTCGCAGTCAATGGCCTGCGCCTGCGAGGGGTAACTTTAGTACAGCCTCAGAGACACATTGACGAGAATCTAATCCCCCTCTAAGTGCCGCTATGATACTGCCATGCACTTTCTCAAAGCCTTCCCATAGCATCGCATCAGGGATTTTGTTTGGCCAAGCACTGAGGACAGGCATGAAAAAAGTCAAATAAACCCATCATGTAGCACTACAGGGCCTTTAGATTGTTCTCGCCAATAAGCACTAGCGTAGCGGCTAACTATATTGTGTCATTCCATGTCGATGAGATACAATCCTATACCAGTGTATTACATATGTCAAGTGGCTTAAATCAATCACAGTGAATGCTAAAGGAAATGTAGGGATTGTTTCATGGAGAGAGCCGGTCATGTTGTATGGTTTTCAGTTTTAAGGCATAAATAAAGTTAAAACTGCCAAAGTCAGTTCACTCTGCACTCATCTTGGTAATGCCTCAGACAGCTTTTTTGTAATAGTACAGGTATACAAGTACAGCTTATATCTATATGAATGGAAAAGATTTTGAAAACT
The DNA here is from genome assembly GCA_036877525.1 of Chromobotia macracanthus. NCBI lineage: Eukaryota > Metazoa > Chordata > Actinopteri > Cypriniformes > Botiidae > Chromobotia > Chromobotia macracanthus. The sequence continues at coordinate 1,057,987 of JAZGTH010000060.1, read as the reverse complement.
GCCTATCAGGCTTGTGATTAAGTGACGTGCTGGCCAAGTATGGTGACCCATACTTGGAATTTGATCTCTGCATTTTATCCATCCAGTTAGTGCACACACATTTAAGTAGTGAGTTGTAAACACACACCGCAAACTGAACACGCAACTGGAGCAGTGGGCAGAAATTGGGGGTAAGGTGCCTTGTTCATGGGCACCTCAATTGTTTTTCCTACCAGCACTGAGTATCAAACCAGCAACCTTCTGGTCACAAGTCTGACTCTGTCTGTAGGCATCAGTAGACATCAGCTGCCCCAATAACATATGTAAATTACATGTTTCAATAATGTGTAAATCAGCTAATAAACTGACAACACTGCTATCAAATTTCTTGCTATTTTAACTTACCAGTCTGAAGATCATATTGAACTCATTCATTGGCATCCTAGAGTAAGCAAAAACCTACAGTTGCCATTATGAACGTTACAATTTAACTTGTAAATTGAATTATAAGTGGCACATATCCTACTCCATATAGCGCACTGTCTCTGGCTAATCATAACGGAGGCTGTTGCCTGTCCTTTCATTTCTACCAAAATGAAATATCTACTAGAGCAAGAAAGTTTGGTTAAGATGGGCTGCTGGTACTCAGAGAGTGTTGGAAAGCCTGCAGAGCCTGCAAGTCAACTGGTCTGAAGCTGAGCCGAGCATGCTAATTAGCGCTGAGCTGAAGAATGAGCATGCATTAGCTAGGCGACTAATCAATGGGAAAAAAAAAAAAAAAAAGAGCAAACTCCTATTCAGTCATTTATTTTTAGTCTCTTGTAACTTCCAATCCCTCCGCTCATTAGTGACTTGGTCTTGGAGGACTGCATGTACAGAAGAAAAACAACATATAATCCTGAATTGGTGACTGTAGACACAAGCACATAAGGTACTATTTACTACGCAGGGAACTATGATGCAGCTAAAGCACATATGAATCAATTAGATGGCGTGGAGAATCTTGGTTAAAGGGCGTGAACCTACTGTGTGCTGATTCATTGACTTTTCCAGTGTGCAAATTCTCCCAAAAGATCATACAGACTGAATCAACACCACAAGAGTCCAAATAGCTCACTTAATCTGCCAGATGTCCCAGTACTGTCAAAAAAAACATGATTGTTCAATTTATTCAGATTAAATCCTCAATTTAATGATGAAATCTCAAATCCCATTTCATTGCCCTCTAGGTTAAATATGGTAAAAAGAAGCCATGTTTGCCATTACAGGAGCCCACAGAATTGGAATGAATCAATGATCAGTGAAAAAACAGTGGTGGATGTTTTACCTCAAAAAACAAATTTCCTTTGTGTGATTTGTTTTCAGGCTCTCTCTCTTTTCCTCTCCTCCTCTCTTGCTGTCTCTTTCCTCTCCCCCTTCCTCCCTTATCTGCCACACTTTTGGGAATAGCAGAGATTACGCAAAGTAAAGTTAGCTTTACTTATATTGTGCTCAAGAAGCCCTGTCAGGAATAGGGGACAAAATAATTCAAATGCAAATGCTGAACTTTGAGCCACAAACATTGTTTGGCTCTGTCAAGCCTTGTCAGCGAGGGGAATATGATATTTGTTGGGATTTTCACTGCACAAACAGGGCAACCCTGTTCTCTATCCAACTAGCACCACCATTCAAACTAGCTCGACCCGAAAGTGAGATCACATGCCATCCTGCGGGATTTTATTTACAATGCAATTCTCCTTTTCCTTCCCAGTTTCAGACTGCAGAAACAAGGCATTGACTGTGAAAAACAGGCGTAAGCCTATGAAGGCCAAAACCACGGATAAACGCTGTAATGCGCTATTAAATGTTTAATCTCAACTGGGGCTGAGGAGTCGCTCTCTGTGGAAGATACAGTGAAAGATCAATGGCTTCACACACAAATACACAAACTCACACTACATGCAGCAGGGGCAGATTTCAACAAAAGTAGTATGACTGTCAGTCTGCAATAGACCCTGCGCTTTCAGTAACTCAGGGAAAATGAGAGATTATGTCCAGGTTCATCAAAGCTGTCCAGGTTCATCAAAGCTGTGCATATGGTCTATAACAGATATAAAGACATACCACACACAATGTTTCCAACACCATGTGGCACCAATGATTTCCATGACTTTTCCCGTCATTAGTTAGCAGACTTAAGTAAAATGTTTTGAATTATATTACAGCTCAGCCTGTAGTTAAAAAAAAATAAATTACAGAAATCACGTTAAACGTTGCCATTGAAATGCTGGTAATTTCCCTGACTTTTCCAGGCCTGGAAACCATGGTATATCAATACTGAAACCTTGAAAACATCTGTACTGATGTGCAGATGAGGAGACAAAAGCGCCTGAACGAGTAGCTGAGGAGGGGGCGTAGGAAAGGGGGGAGGAGGAAGGTAAAGTAAGTCAGAAAGGAAAATAAAGCCCCCCCTTTAGCACACAGCCCCCTCACTGGTGATTAATCAACCGACACACAGCCTGATGCACATTAACCAGATAATTAATAATTTCTTAGGGGATGCCAGCTTGGCAAGTGTTTTATCAACCTGCTGAAGGAGGGAGGGGGGTGAGAGGGAGGGGCCTACATAACCCTGGGATCATCATTATCATCTGGCATGAATATTCATTAGGATTTGAACCCACAACCCACTGGTAATGAGTCCAGAGCCTCACGCACTAATCCTCACTTATAGGGGCAGCGAAACCATCACCTGTGCAAAGATGTCAGAGAAAAGTGAAAGTGCAGGTGACACACAAAACATATTACCTCCAATCATCTTTTACGCTATATTGTTTCATTGTGTTATACATAATACACAGGAAAGAGTAGGGTAAGCTGTGCCATTTACAACTTGAGTTGTCCTCTAAGCAAGAAGAAACCAAAAAGAAGTAAAACTAATATACCAAAACATATTTCATGAAATTAAGTGTCTGCAACATAGGGCCATATAAATCCAGATAGACGTGTGAAATTTTTATGCACACCCCATATGAAGCAAAACCAATACTGCAGAATTTCCCATAATGCACCCACTCAGCTCAGCTGAAGTTTAAGTGCGAGACAAAACATGTACCCTGTTCTGTCTGATGGCTGCGTCTCAGGCTTCACACTCTCTCCAAAGCTGCATCAAGTGGTCCGTGTTATGCCAGTCCCCTGATACTGCAGTCCAAAAACATCCAGCCTGCTAACTCTACAAATCCCACATTCCTTCCCAGTATAACATCATTATTTACTTAGGAAAAGAAAGTTGTTTTTAGCTTTCTTTGACAGTTTCATTTTGCTGTTGTGTAAGCTGATTAGGGATGGAGTTTAATTCCTAAACAGTTTTTTTGAGCACATATAGAGAGTTTTAAACAAGGGAATAACCTCTGTGGAGCTGATTTTCATGTGAATATATTCTAAGCATTCCACAGGAGCAGTGCATGCAGCCGCAGACATATTTGGGTACCTGTTTCCCTCATAGCCATCCTTAGAAGAAAACATCAAAAGGCTTTCAGGAAAATTGAGAGTGACAGCTCCTTCATTTGTATTCTCAGTGACATTACAGATCTAAACTGTAGTCTTAAGGCTTTTTTAACTGTTTGTCAGGGGAAGGCCCATTGTTCTCTGCCTCTTAGATCTCTGCTTCTGAGGCGCCTGACTTTCTGCATACTTGCCGGTAACTTTGATGGATCGTTTTGCTTCATGTTGCAGTGCAAACATGAGCAGGGCTTGCTGTCAAAATTTTCCAAAATCCTGGAAAACAGAAATAGGACTTCCAACTAAATCAATGCATATTTGGGGAAAGTGGTATTAATGCAAACTAAAGCTTCCGGATATAAACATTCCATAAATAAAGTAAATTGCTACTAAGAACATATGGTTACCTCATATGTAGTTACAAAATGTAATTGCTCATAGGTTGCTCTCCTGAAGCTCAGGAGGCTTAATGGAGCTCTCAGCAATGTTTTGTGAATCAAATTCATCTCAGATGTTTCTCTTTTGCATAAAAGATACAATTGTTGACATACAGTTGCAGCGCATTTATAAAGTCAGTGTAAATAACAGTCGAGATCTTTTGTTTTTGGAAGAAAGTTGCACTCAATTTGCACCCCTTTTAATCTCAGAAATCATTCCATCTTTAATCTTGCTGTCTAGAAGAAACTATTTGCATATGAGATATGATTAAAATGACTGCATTTGTGTTCTTGTGGCAAATACAATAACGCATACTCATGAAAATGATTCTTTATCATAATTATAACTTTAATTTTGTTTAAGATTATAGTGAACATATCATTGCAAGCATCAAATATAGGCAAATATAAGTGGTCAGCATGTTCTACAAGCTCTGGCCAATGTGGCACATTTATTAAGCTCTAAAATCATCAGATTGGATTTACACCAATAATCTACTTTTAAATAGCCAAAAACGACAGACATATCTAATTACCTCACAAAAATAAGATCATTGGGCTATAACAATCTCTAAAACATGACAGGATAAGTGGCTTTTTCTACATGCAGCTCAGCTAACAGGGTTACAGCTGCTGGGTATATAAACCAACCCAACATTATATAGGATGCCACTGTTTATTACAGATAACTAATGCTCTAAGTCTTTATTTGCGGCTATTTATTGGCATTTTATTGAGGAGGGTCACTGGAGAGACGCTTGTCGGCTTATCTGCCTGGTTCTTTAATCACCGTCAGTAGGTAAAATCGTCTTTGACAACTAATCCAAAAGCAGATTATATTTATTTTGGATACAGTGGCTAATAATTTTTTAAAATCAACAAAGCCTTTTCATTAGCCCCCTGCTGTTGTCCTCAGAACAGGCATTCTTCTAGTCCCAAAAGCACAGAGCAACACACACACACAACCATGCCTCACATATGCAAGAGGATGTAATATGCAAAAAGGACAGAGTGAGAAAGATATAAAGAGAAAAAGAGGCTGACAGAATTTCAGGGTAAAATAGCTGAAAGATGCCTATATTAATAGAGACAGCAAGCAGAGAGAGATGCAGCCCAAACATTGCCCTTTCTGTTTTTCCTCAGTGCATCACGCTAAAATCCCTGGACAGCACACTTACAACTCAAACTGTCTTCTGCTCTTCCCTCTTTCTTCTTCTCTGTGGAATAACCAAAAATACTCTAAATTAGTAAAAAAGAGGAAACCTTGTGTGATTTCTGATAAACATATACCCGCAGGCTAGCATGACAACCAAACAAATCCTGCTTTTCCCATCATTAGTGTGTCACTATTTTGTACACATCACATAATTGAGGTGGACACAAACAGCAGTAGGTCTGGCCTTATACAGCAGTTCACATTTGGATTTCAGGGTTTTCACGCAGGAGACAATTAACGCAAGCATGTGACGTGTGGATGCTACGTTATCCCATCTTTTCAAGAACCAAAGGAGGAGAAGTGTACTGAATTTTTTTTAATCACTAATTAAATCTTGTGCATTTTTTAAACAGAGAAACTGAATTCTCCTCCCTGGTTTATATTCATCCACAGAATTATGACAAATATGTAACTTTCAGGAGGCTTGCAAACTAGTATACTAACAAACTTTGTGCTGTATTACACAGTTCTGCAAAAAACTTTTTGATTTGCCATAAAACTTTTTATAGAACATACTAATTTGTGTTACCATTAACAATAATTATGTGCTAAATGCTTTTTCCAACATGTTTTACTTATAACGTGACAGTAGGAAGGAATGTTTATCAGAAAATGGTTGGATTGTGAAAAGCGGAGATTCCACGTCAGAAAGGAGCTCAACCTAATAGGCTTTAATTTGAGGACTCTATAGGTAACTGGAGGGGTGGAGTTAAGACATGAGCAGTCTTGGTGATGTCAGCCAAAAATGAGAATTCACTGAACAGCAATAGACATTGTTCTTCAGAATAACATACAGTGATGAATTGTGCACAACAAAACTAGGAACAAGGACTAGATTTTTTTTGTTGACTTTTGACCTTCAAAACCTCAAAATAATTAGTCGAATGCAATTCTCTTTTTTCTTTTTCTGTAAATGTATTTCCAATAACGGGACACACAGGCACAGGACATTTTGAAAGGTTTGTCCTTTCTTTTAAAAATACAGCCTTGCACAACTATAAATTGCTATTCGCTAATTGCAAACTAGTGCCAAGAAGCATTAGGGTGAGATATTCCCATTCTAGACAGCATTTTATTGGACAAATATTTGTATACACCCTTGCATACAGGATCAGTCAATATTTTTTTGGTCAATTTTCCTCGGACAAGTAGATCTCTTTAGCTGCTGGTGCTACCTGGAGGTTGGTGGCATTTATAATTCAGGGGGAGGGGATTTTATTGGACAAATATTTGTATACACGACTGCATTTAAGTCAACAATCATTTTGATAAAAAAAATAAGGTTGTACATTTTAAGAGTTTACTTTATCTTATTTTGCCAACTTTAGGAGTTCACTAGCATATATATGACCTTAAAGGTAAAATACATGCAACTAAAAGCCAAATAAACTGAGATTTTGGTTTTATGGGTTCTGTGTTTCTCAATACTATAAATCACTAACAATAATCCTCTAGTCCAGACTGAAGCTTTCAATGTTCTATTCACGTAACAAACACCCGCCTGAGCTTTTTTTGGTCTTAAAATCTGTGTCATACGTGTTTATATCCCCCATTTTTACCATCCCCTCATTGCCATTAAAAAGCCACAAATACTGGACATGATGGCAGAACATGTGGATGTGTGTGGAGCATGAGGGGCCCCAGGGCCTTTGGGGGTAGAATAGGGCGGGCAGGGAAGCTGGTGAGGCGTAATCAAACAGGGCCACCAAGTTAATTCCCAACTGTGACCGTAGCAGAGACAAAGTGTGTGCGTATGTGTGGTGAAGCAAATCGTACACTCATAGTGTGTCAATGCACACACAGAAAATCAAGAGCATTGGCCAGACAAACTATAGTGTAAATGTCAAAGACTCTGTCACGCTCTCTCTGAACCAAATCCAAAGTGTTGGCTTTGCAGTGTGTCAATCAATGTATATTTTCAGATGCCCTGAAACAGATTACAGGGCTGTGTTTGGTGCAGCTTTGCCCTGTGTACATACTCACTCACAGTCTTCAAAATCCATTAAAATTAATGTCAAAAGCATGCAAAATACAGTTACTCAAGCTGCAATGCAAAGCCTCCGTAAAAACCTTAAAATAAATGCTTTAACACTGCACAGACTTATGATGCAACCACCAGCCATCAGCCAATCAGCCCAATTTTAATCAGTCAAGTGCTCTGATTGGCCGCTTTCAGCTAATCAGCCCAGGAAAAACAAAACACTGTTTTTTTTAAATGTTGCACATTACAAGACAAATTATTTTATTACATTGTAATAATGCTGCACATTACAAAATTCAAACATGTTTGAAACATCATACAGGATTGGTGAGTGAATAATAACATCTACATTTGCAATTACATCTGCAAACCGTAATTTGCTACTTGCTATTGCTAGGCCAAGATATGTGACGAATCATTAATAGTATTGGTCCAATTTCCCAAAAGGGATCAAAATTCTAAATGCAAACAGTTTAAACTGTTTATTTTGTCAGCCTTTGGGTCTACACTGAGTTTAGGTCTGTTAGCATTAAGGTCATTTATATGCTAAAGCCACAAATACTAACTTTTAATTTCATGGGGTTATTAAAAGAAACTACAACCCAGTTTCTAGTGTTGAAAGCCGAGCTTACCATCAGAATAGTGGTCTGACCTTTAGGCAATCAGCAAGGGACTCAAACCAAGAGATGTTGGCCAGCCCACAGAAGAATCTCACCTAAACATTCAGCCAGTCAGCAGGTACCAGAGGCAGGGCTGGTGAGCAGGTGACACGGGTGCAGGAGGACACTAATTGGTAGCTGGGGTCAAAGGGGTAGAGACCCAGTGAGAAAAAGAGACAGCACTAGGGCTGACAGGTCTCCTTAAAAGCTAATCTGGTGGGATTGCCAGGTGGGCATTTAGGATGAGTATGTGTGTGTGCGTGTTCGTAAAAAGCTTAAATGGGCTCACTCCCTCAGGGAGGGAATAAAATAAATAAAAAGTGCGAGGAGAAGAAAGGCAGTCATCTAAGACAGGCACGCTGGCCATCTTCTTCCTCCATTAGGCTGCAACTAAGGCCCCTGTGGTAAAAGTACACACCACAATATCTTTATCTTTCTAAACGTTATACTGTGGTAATCATTTAATATTGCATTCTTCATGCAGCCATAAACTGCAGACACTGTTTCTTTAGAAAGGTGTGCGGAGGGGCTCAGTTTTCCTGTCCTGACAATTTAGTACAAGGGCCCGATCAAACACACGCTCCTGTACATATTACACACAGTCCAGAATGAAGCTGCAGCAAAAACAACCCACCACAGGCCTCTATATTCTTGACAGAAGGAAAGAGATAGTCATTCCCCGTCATCAGAAAAAGTCATAAAACAGTATGTTGATTGTAAAACCATTCTTCATTTGTCACACTGACAAATTCTTCATAAACATTTTCACAAAATGTCACAATGTAACAACTTGCTCATAAATAAATTTGTATAGTGACAATATATACAATCTCTTTGCATTTCACGAACAAGACCCATTTTGTTCCAGGTTGTTGACTATTAATAATAAAATGATAAAAAAATTATTAAATGTATATTACACACATGATCTTCATACTCTGACTAAAGTCTAGAGATGAATGAAGTCAACGTGTCAAAGTCAAAGTGATATCTGACTAGTCAACTTTCATGATTTATATTTTGTAATATTTATTACCTTTCTTCATAGCACTATCTGGTATTTATTCTGGATAGCATTATATATACTAGCACTATAATACTACCATATACATACAAATGTGTATGTTGGTATGTATATATTTGTATATGTATATGTGTATATTTAACACAAGAGTAAATTATGGTGGCAATTAGAGATACGCAACGTGAGCCTTAACAATGGAATGGCACAACATTTTTGTGCCATTAATGCTAAAACACAGAGAAATCAAGAGCAATGAGTAATTAAGTTTGCTTGACCACAGACACCCTCATCATTTCTGCTTTCTTAGCTTTTAAACCTTTTTCTCGCCACTTTCCAAGCAGCAAGGCAGAGGGTGGTGAGCCCAAACAATAGGGGAGGTGTAGCACGCGCCCGTCTCCCGTTGTGTGGCACAATTGTGCGTATGTGCGCTATTGGCATTGGCATTAACGCCATAAAGACACACAGCACTTAACCCTCGAAAAGCCCGAGTGCTCTTCTAACGTGGCGGAGAAAAGCACCATCACTTACACACGTAAATGACATGAGCATGTTTGCATGCCTCAAAAACTATGTCAAACACAGAGCCCATGCGCCTCACCCTTCACACGCACGCTCATATGCACGCACATAAAAACACACACATTCTCCCTCTCAAATCTTCATATTTAGTCAAGCCAGTGAATATTTTGAGATTTCGGCCATGCCTGAGAGAGAAGCAGAAAGCATCAATTATTTAGAAGAGGTAACCCGATGCTTCCTCTGTTGAGGCAAATCTGCAGGCCAGTCCCTCGAGACAATAAAAAATGAATTAGGGAGAATTTATTAGTGTGTGTCTGAGTAAAATGCTGGGCCTCAACACTACATTCTACTGCCCATCAGCATTGTCTGCTATAAGTCAACACAAGCCACAAAGCCGAGCATGAAAAAACATCTACAGAATCAGAGGCTTTGGGGGGTGCCTTAAAAAGACATATCAATAAAACAAGGCTTTTTATATGTGCATTCTTTTCAGGCATTTTCATGGCATGTTTGTTCACACTCCGTCTCAAGACCAGCTGTGCATTCATCCTAAAAACAATATTCCTCCACAAAACAGTTTATGCAGCACAGAGGAGAGAATCTGGGGGGGACCAAACAAGCGAAAGCTGGTAGTGTTGCCCTGCTGTAAGATGACCCAATCGACTGTGGTATAGACTGAAGGAAACAGAGGTTTTTTTTTTAAAGCTGTGGATAGACCAACTATAGAACCAAAGCATTTTTAAAAATAAACCAAAACCTTTTAGCGCTAATGAAAAGTATGTAATATGATAGGAAAAGTGGATGAGACAAATTTAAGACAGTTTACCTACATGTACAGATGATTTAGTATATAAACTCTTTAAGGCACTGAAAGTTAATGCGCTCTTGCTTAGCAACAGTCTTTTTTAAGATGCTGTTCTGCATGTACAAGACCAAAATAGGTCACAAATCAGAGATAAAAACAAAGTGTGGATTATAACAATATATATGCTCACTGTACTGTTACAGTACACTGATTTTTAGAGCATGTAACATTCTTTGTAACCATTGTGTGGATGGTTAGCATTACTGATCCTATAGTGACATACAGCACAGCTTCTGGGGAGATTTTGCAGGTACTGTGGCATGTCATATCTGACTCTCTTATAACTAATACAGTCACTGCATGCCCAGGCATCCAGGTATGCTTTGGGCACTGCAGGTTTTGCTAGTCACCCAGTATGGCTGGAATAGCCAGGCTAGTATACCTACCACACCCTGCAAAAACAAAAACAGTCTCAGAATGGTTTGCTGGTTTTACACAGCTGAGACCATCTAAACAAGCTGGACACCAGAATTTCCAAATCAATAGACCAGCTAGCTCACTAAGGTGGATAAAGCTTTTTGTTAAAGACCAACACTGCCCATCTAAAATAAGCTAAGGCCACCTTGGAATTTCTCAAAAGGTTAAGCTGTACAGAAGGCTCACCCATCTTTAAAATAAATGTTAACAATACCAATGCTATAAATCAATTAGCACAGAACATAAAACACCACTAACAGACACAAAAATACAACTACAACGGTAAAAAGTTAAGTGCAACAATCAGCCCTTGACGCATGCTAAAATCTGCGTCTTTCAAAAAAAAAAAAAACAACAACTCCTAACAAACCAGAGGAGACTTACTCATCTACAACCAAAACTCTCCTATTCTGAAGATAAATTAATCTATATATAAATAAATAAGATGGATATTAAAAAAACGGCTGCTTGCTAACCCTCCGTCTGGCAATTGCATTCCAACTCCTGTAATCTAGAATAGGAAGCTGGAGGTATGTCTGGGCTTGCAGCAGATATGCATATTTAACAGGGCAAGACTTGATGAATAACACACTTAGAAAACTCCTGACAGCCCGACTGAGATATTAGCAATGACCAAAGGAGACACGCCAAACAGAGACAACGCGTGTACTTGTGCGTGTGTGCGTATCACACAAGGGTGGAGGGGTGGGGGGTTCAACTTTTAGCTTTATGATGAGAAGGGGACGGCATTCAGGGCACGTACCAATTACTCTTCCATCTAACCCTCGCTAAAGGCAAAGCAATGCAATCTTCACATTATAATCAAAACCATATGACAAAGCCGGGGCCATTAGAGAACAATTTCAAGTGTTTTGCAGCAAGACAGTGATTTTGGAATTGCACTTACATATGCCGAGTGCTTACCTCTGCGTGAATGCACCTGCTTGATGGCTCAAGCTTTCCTTACCTACCAAGACTGAGCACGAAAAAGAGAGAGAGGGAGGGTTGTGACAAAGAAAACAACTTAACAGCCAAGGATAGAGGTGTAATTTGAGTTTATCTGTGTGGACAGATAATGACAGTTTGAACTCCATTTAGAGGTACAGAGGCTCCAAACCTGTACTTTAGGCCGCTTCAAACACAGTTCCCTTCACACCTCTCCTGTCGACGGCGGGAAAGACAGAACCAAACATGAAAGTCTAATGTTTACAGATTATACCTGCCCAGTGGTGCGTGTAGCAATTTCAAGCAGGTACTTCCTTAAAAAACAGGAATTTTGTGACAGATCATTGTTAAGTGGCTGTATTCTGCTGAAGTGCGTTCCAACAGCAATTTGAATACTTTTATTTCTGCCAAAACTTGAAATAAGGATTATGATTTAAAGAAAAACTACCAGGTTAAACAAATTCACGGGTTTCTCTACAGTCTTGGAAATGCTATAAAATGTTTGCACAATATCTTACTTTAAAAGTTCCTGCAGTTCTTTAGAACTTACTAGTGTAATTTAGTGTTTCTCAATCCGTGATACCCAAGGGTGATGCTAGATTTCAGTCTTCTGGGAGCTCAGACCCCTACCGCATGAGATGTTGCTCAGAGGAATATTTCTTGCTTTAAGTGCGGGAGACTGCGAGTTCAAATCTTGCTCAACAGACAGTTTTGTGATGCCCACATACTTAATTCATTCCATTCACACCTATTTGTGCCATATTCTACCTATATATGGTGAATGACAGCAGTTTATTTTGTTTTGATTTGTTTCCCCAAGTTCTCCAGTCTTCTTTTTTATTTTCAATCTCTTCTCTGTCTAGTGGTTTGTGTGCTCCAAGTCATTTTTCCACTTCAATGATCTGGCTCATGACATTGTTTCATAAAACATGTCAGATCACCCCTCTATTGGCCTTCTCCATCTCTGAGAGGGGGCTTCCTCCGTAAATGATTTCAGCTCGAAACACTGACCCCTGCCATAACACTTACCATTAAAATAAGAGCAAAGGAACACCACAATGTCTGTGCATGAGCCCCTAGTGCCGCTCTCCACAAAGAGATTGAGAGAGGTGAGTTACTGACCTCATGCTCTGATCCAGAGAGAATTCTGTCTCTTCCTCTCAATCAGTCAAGGGCTACATCACAGTAAGGGGCTCTTTAAGACAGGAATGCTCGTGGTGACAGCGGTGGTTTCTGTGCTTCATTTCTGCAGCATTTGACAGGTTACACAATGTACTCACTTTACAGGCACATCATTTGCACCCTGATAAGTGCAAAATCATGAGCGAGGGTGGGGTCTTTCTGATCACCTTCTCACCTCTTTAGCAAGAAACCGTGACATGAGATTAACAGCTGCTAGTTTTTGGTTGAGAGAGAAACGTCTCTACAGTACAGAACTCTCTGATCATGAGCCTACTGAAATAGAGAGAAACAGTCGGGTTCTGTAAATTAAAGAATCCCATTCAATGTAACGTTAACTTTTAAAAACCTTTAAAGATGGACCTACCGTGAGCTTTGACACAACCTTTACCCATTGTCCTTCAGAGAAACCAAGCTTAAAATAATAAAGCATGAAGCATTTTAATATAATTATTTTTTAACAACAATTTTCTGTAGTTTTGAATTTATTAAGTTATTCACATGAATTCATGGAATATTTTTTTTCTTTCCTCAATGATATTGTTTTTTAATCCCTGTGAAACAAAATGAATGCAAAAAATACTTTTGGAACCAAACCTGACTAACAGTTGTCTGGAACCATTGCAACTCAGACAGAACTAGCCATTTAAAACAAACCCCCAAGGTTAGCTGATAGTTACTGTTTTGAAAAGTACCCTGCTATCTTTCAATGCCCAAAAAGTATTAGAGGTTAGCACAGAGGTCCACAGAGGGACAGCAACCTCAACAAATAGAGTGTCTTTTTAGATGTCTGATGCCTTTCTTCTCTCAAAACATTAAACCGAACCGTTAACACCTCAGGCTAAGAAAAAAAATCTAATTGTTTGGACGGTTATGTAAGTCTCCTGAATAACAATAGCTGTATTCCTGCAGGAGTTAAGCAGTCTCGTATTCCACTTTTCTTCTGTATTATTGTGTAACTTTGCATTTTGTTAGCCTAAGTTTAGAAACAGGTCCAAAGCGCTGACTCGGACTTATGCAAGAAAAGCAGCTTATCTGGGAGTGCTCTGACGTGAGGGTGCTATCTGGAATAGGAATCTCACAGCTTGAACGCCAGAGGAAAAAATGTTTTCACGAACGAGACCGTCTCTACTGTAAGATATACATTTTCAGACTGATAAGCAAAAATTCTCGGCTGGAGGAAAGTGGATGAGGTTAACATTGCCTTAAAATGTAAAACATCTTTTATTGAAAAGATCACTAAAGATCTCTCACAGAACTTTTGTCATTCGTTAATCAGATACCAATAGATTGTTCAGAAGTTTGATGCATCCCACTACAATGTCATTTAATATTTTCTTACTGTAGATCCTGGAACTACTGTACAGTATGGGGCCTCCAACAAACCTTGACTACAAATACCACTGAGCTCTACACTCCCTCTCCTTTCCCTGATTTTTTTTTTTCTCTCTCTCTCCTCAGAGATCAACAAATGGACCCTTCTGACCCCTGAATTAATCCCAAAGTAATTGAACTTACTCAAATTCCCACAGGCATGCAGCTGCCGTGTGAAAGCACTTGATGTTTCTTTGTGGAGAGTCAGAAATTGAAACCTTTCTCTTCTTCATCTTCATTTTCTCTCTCTACATACAGACCTGTTTTTTGTCCCCCACTGAGAAATTTTAAAAGTTGATTAACTTGAAACTCTACAGTAGGGTTGCCATGACTTTTGTCTGATGTAACTAGACCAATTACACACTGGTGTCTATATGGAAGTAACTGCTGATTAATTTACTAATAGAACTCAAATAACAAAAATGCAGAAAATACAGTTTTGCTCATGGATATCTAGTTTACTTGCTTCAGCTGTCTCAAATAAAACAGTGTTATTCAAATGTTTTATGTCACTAACCTGGCAAATCTAGTGATTCATCAGTCTTTAAAAATGTTCCAAGTATCAAGTCAATATATTCCCAAGTCTACTTCCCTAACTTCCCTAACTTAGCCTTAAATACTTCTAAAATATAAAGCTGATAAAACTCTTATTGTAGCCACATACCATATACCCAATTCAAATCCTAAAAGCTGACAGAAAACCTTGAGAACTCTGTTTGTGTCATCAAGCCCACAACGCCTCTATGTGTTCTTAATTGAAACTCTACAGAAAGAGAAAAAAGGCTCACGCTCTTTCTCAATGAAAGTCCAAATCAAAACCTAACAGTCACCAGGTAAATCCAGCAATAATACGTACTGATCACAGGTCAAGCCTTCACCTTATTCTTTAGTTCAGCTACTACATAAGAGTAGTGTAGAACCTGGTTTCAGATCAGTGGAACGAGGCAACACCCAGTCCCAATAGGGATCTCATTTCACACACCAGACGGCCTCTCAACAGGTGAAGCCTGCACTCTCTGTGGCTAATTTACAAGTGTGCAGCAGGGCTGAAATTGATGCTCCTTCACAGAGAAAGAAAACTTTGTTCATTAACTTGGTGCATGTAAATATTCAAAGAGTTATGTGGCGCGCTACTGCAAACCCTTCGAGTAGCAATTTCCTCAGGCTTAATGCTCTCTCAACTGAGCACCCACCAAATTACATTGTCTTTCCTAATTTTGTAATTAGTATTCATATTTTCATGTTGCCTATGTTTAAGAAATCACTGTGTTCCAGCAAAAAGTGTGTTGTTCTTTGTACCGTGCCCTGTAGAGATAAACGAGGGCATAGAAGCTCTTAAAGACGTGATTGTTGTGCCATGAAATGGCATAAGGATACTGAATTTCAGAAGAGACCTGAATTTTCAGTCTTATATAAAGCTGGAAGGTAGGAGGATATATACCTTTATGCCACTGTAGATATATTTACACTGGCTTTGAATGTGGCTTGGCCAATCAGAAACCACAGTCTGTCATAATTAAATCTTAAGTATTTTGTTGTTAACAAAAGGTTAAAATAATGTGAAGCTGTCAGATTTTAATGTCAGACTCTTTTACAACAGACATCTGTTGTGAAAAAATTGGTTTGCATCCCACCATTTAAATAAATATTTAATTCGCTGGATTATTCAGAAAAATGCTATTAGCATATGGTCATTTATTATATGAATAATATTAATATAGAAATTCCATCAAAAATTAACTATAGATAATGTTACAAGATATTGGGCCCACCACCCAGCCCTACTCTCATAATAAGATTACTAAACTTGCCTGCCTAAGAATCACAAATTATGATTATTCATGTACGATTCTTACACACAATGAAATTAAACCAGATTGGATGTGTTTAAACAATCAGGCCTTCCATAAATTCTGGAATCCATGGAGAATGGTTGACAGAGAGGCAGACAAACAGTGGAGTGTGGCCTTCTTCCCCATGCTGATCTGAATGTCTTGGTGAGGTGTGAATGGGGTGCTTCCCTATTTGTGCTGCTCTTCTGCTGCAGGCGGCTCTCAGCGGCCCCATCTGTCCCCCTAGTGCAGCACTGAATCAGGGACACAGTCAGACTCGCTGCCATGGGCCGCCACGTGACCACCAGACATACACTCAAATACACACACAGTCACTGGTGAACCACAGAGCTGTTAGACATTATTTTGATGTACAGAATTTCAATGACGTTTACAAAGACAATGGTTACTTTAGTTGTACGTTTTATGAAAGACATACAGGCTAAAATCTACCCGAAGGTAAATGTAATTTTCAGGTTTTGGATGAATTATTCCTTCAAGATGTTGGATAAATGGATAGGTGGGAAATCAACTAATCAATAGGTGCGAATTTCTCTTTTGCAAGAACTGTATCACAAAGACTACAGCTGACATCACTCAATCAAATAAGGGCACAAAACTACAGATTGTCTTTGTGGGCTTATAGAAATTCTCTCTACTTCTTACGAAGACGTAATCAAAGTATACTAATGAAGACAGAAAACATACAATTATCTCCTACCCATCCAGCAGGTCGATATACTTGATTAAAATGGCTCAAAATTAGTCAAATCAGAAATGTGTCACAGCATTGCAGTTTGGAACATGTTTTAAGAAAATAATTCAAATGAAAAGTACCAAGACAAAAGGATATTAAAACATTCAGATTAAGTGCCAAAATAAGTGCGTCCTTATCATCAGTAACAAAAATTCACAGATTTTAACTGTTTTTTAAAGCAAACTCGCTTTTCCTCTTTGGCGCTCATGTTTCCTGTAAGTTACTGTTGAACAAAAGCCAACTGCTTTCGAGACTTCAAACATGGCAGTCCAAAAAGATGCATCAGAATGAAGTGTGTGGTTTACTCACTCCATCTCTCGCTCTCTCACTTTACTATGGAGAAAAGAACACTGAATATTTATGAGCACAACTCAACACAGGTGACATGCTTGACTTCTGTTATTTGGCTGTGTTATTGGCGAGTTGTGTGTGTGTGCACACTCCCAGGAGACCACTTTACTTTTTGTACAGTGTTATTCCAACACACTAATGATCCAAAAGGTAGAAACAAAAAAAAGGAGGCCATTACATTACGTTACGTGACCTTAAGAGTAGAACCCTAGCAGAACCTAGTAGTAGAGTAGAACCTTAAGACTGCACCAATACACAGTTTTGCTCCACATATAAGAATATAAAAATTTGGAGATGTACACCATCATCTCAACCCAAAAATGTGGCTTTCATTGAAATATATGTGGGCCTGGAATCATTTCAATGAAATAGTACTTCTGAAGCAAAGAAGCTAATGGCTGGTAGCACAGACTCCTTTGTCACAGACTGTTTGCACGTTACCATTAGCATCTAGCTAAATGAGCTATCTTCAAAGTCATTATTACTTAACCTTTAGACTCATATGAATGCATTCTCATGTTTACAAACAGAAAGCAGAGTTTTCAAAGTTATTTTCTCTGTAAATAACAGTAGGACATTGCAAGGGGTTGTGGGAAATATAAAAGTCGAAAAAGCATGCGGCAATGCATACTAACAATCTACCTGGGAACCTTGGCACGCATTTCAGTGTACTTATAGATGCTCTAATCTTAACTTTGTCTACTATATGGTATAAATGCTATAAATACTACAACTTGGGAAGTAAATCTTGCCAACTTAAGTATGCTCCTTCATTACTTTGACACTTTACAGAGCGGTAAAAAAATATACTAATATAGTTCTCTACATCAAGTAAGAGTCTAAGACTACTAGGTACTGTATGTCTCTCTGAGGTCTGATGAGACTTCTGATGACACTTCCACCTTTCTGCTCAGTGAGGGAGAAAGATAGGTATGCCTACACTTCCTGGAAAGAGAAAGAGAGGGCCAGGGGAAGCTTTCTGACCCAGAGGAGAGATTTACTGCGGTAATTCTGTAGATACAGACGTCCCCCGGGCTCTCGGACCTCAGCCCTGTGAATAACATTTGCTCTGTGGACATCTTCATTACAAAGTGCAATGCAGGTTAAAATCCTGTTACAGAGCACAACAACTTCTCATGCACACTAAGGAAGTCTCCACAGTGCTTGCGGATACGTTTTGTTCACTAGCTAAATCCAACAAATCAAAACCACACATATTTAACACAGCTTCTGTGATATCACAAAACTTGTCATCAACTTTCTCTGTGGACTCAGAAGCTTTAATGTGCACGCGTTTAGGATCAAACTGTCATTTTACCCTAAAATTCAAACTGAAACACTTACGTTGGATTGCAGTTAATCTAGCCTGATAAACAGGAGGAAAAAGCACATCCATTAATGTGTGTAAGGCGTTACTTGTTGTCTTGTTGTGTGGAAATGTCAGGCATTGTGGATACAGCTGACAAATGAGAGATCTTTCACTGACGGGGTCTCGTGGGCTCTGTTTACACGCTTCAATGCACTTCAATGTTCATATCTTTCTTTGCAGAGTTTTAACAAGAAGGCATTAGCTGTTGCCAAAATATCAAAATATATCAGTAAACAATGTTACGTTAATGAAATACTGGTGTTTGACGTCACTGGTATAGTATTGTGCTGGTTTGGAGACTTTTGTCTTATTGTGTTTAATTCTGTTTTGGCAGTAATATGAAGCACTTTTCATATACAGACAGATACAAAATCAAGCCTAGAAAAAGATTGATTAAACAGAACATTAACGACAAGTATAAACAAACATGATTTTTATATTGCCTGTGAGGAAAAAAAGCATCTTAATTTTTTCCATTCTTCCGTTCTTTAATTGATTGTTCTGTTTATATATAAGAAAACTGAAAATAAAAAGAGGTTTGTAAATGGAATTTAGAAAAAACATTTATAATTAGTCAAATCAAATTTATTTAATTGCTACAACCTATCCCTTGGGAAGCCCAAAGTTGCATTTAAAAGCATTTTTGCTATTGAGTCACTCATACAATAAGTCATCATTCCAAAGTGCTCATAGAAGTTGCCACATGGCTTAAAAATTTCATTTTTTAGACCAATGACGTTTTCAGTTCTATACCACTGAGCCTTTGAAATCATCATTATCAAGAGTCAGCTCAAAAAAACACTTTGTTTGTGAATCTTTATAGTATATCACTATCTAGGCTTTAAGTCAGAGCTCCTCCTGGCCGCTTTACCACCTCCAGTATCTCTTAGATTTGAGACAGTCACAGGCCCCATTGTGTAAGGGAACAGCACAGGGAAGAGAATCAGAGAAAGCTGGACGTAAGCACTTCTACTTTCCCTGCACTACTGCTGATGTGAGAGAGATATGAGTGGGCAAGAGAGACAGAGAGGAAGTAGGAGAGAAAGCTGGCATACCTCTGTCCAGAATAGTGGTGACAGAAAATGACAGTGTTCCTCTGGGGCTCTTGGGTAATCTTTGCCTTATGTATCATCATGTTCCATCGCGAGAGACATCTGCCAAATGACTCACCGTTTGCAAAACTTACAACGTGTGCAAAAACAATCCCAAACTGTCTGCATTAGAGCAGTCTAGTATAAAAAGTAACGTTCCCCCAAGAGATTCTGAGCACTAAATCCTGCCAATGGCAGTAAAGCAAATGTGTGAGAAAGTCTCCAGTCTTCCACACAGAACTGACACAGACATCATAACTTCAAGATAAGCATCTCCATTACTGCACATTACTGCCACTCTCACGCTGGCTGCTGCATCACGGGAATTTAGACGTGTTATATATCTTTACCTAGCAAATAATAAATCAGTAAACAACAAATGCAGTAACAAAGACAAATTTTTTTGCTCTTCTTAATAAATGCTGCAAGAGCCTTTTATCTTATAGTTATGTTACATTTAAGTTCTAACTTTGCTTTTTCAAAATATTTTAGGAGGAACATCAGTGAAAAAAAAAAAATGGTTTGCTGGTTTGAGATTGTCTCCCTGTCTTGTCTTCTTTGCTGGTTTTAAACGGGTTTCAGGAACCTGTTAGCTATTAAGGGGGGGTTGGCTGACCAAACCGCTAAACACCTGCTTACTTGAAGACTAGCTGAACTACAGTAGCTGAGAGATAGGCTGAAAGAGCTTCTTAATCCAGTTAAGAATGTTTTTTGTAACAGAGTAGGATAAATAAATAAAGTGTGTTGCAGTTTTGTTTCAGCATTCAATAGAAATTACATCTATAGACTGTAGTCCTGTAGACACTGTGGACTGGGTACACAAAAATGATTCAGAAGGAGAACTCTCTCTCTCCAGGTAAACAGCTATTCTGACATAGCTCTGTCCTTAAGAGCGAGAGAGAGAGAAATCAAAGAGCAAGAAAAGGGAGAGTCATACATCTCAGTGAAACAACATGATTCATGAAAATGTCATGCTGACAGGGCTCAAACTGAGAGCCAACAATTTGCACTCCCAAAATACCTCCTCTGACTAATGCCACTGCAGGAAACACACACACATATAAATGCATATACTGTATATAACGCAGGTGCATTTATAACACACACATTTGCTGTGCATGTTGGATCATAAATATGCGACCTTCAAGTCTTTAAATAGTACAGACTGTTTTGTGGAACACTGGACACCTCGTGCTGAAAAAGATCAGGTGATTGTAGTGCATTATTGCATAGCTCTCTGGAATACTTCATCCTGATTGGTCAGTCATGCCATCCAGCTGTCCAATAATCTTTAATAACCACCTTACATCTTGGGATTAAGTGACATTGGATCACTCATCCGGGCTACTTTACTAACACAAACAGTTTCACATAAAACAATAAATATTTCCAAATCAATATTTTCTATTTATGTGGCAATAACGTATAATCAGTTGGTCATTATCACAAAAGAAAACCCTTCAGGTGACACTACAAAATAAGTTTGGAACATTCAGAAAAATTGCAAAAATGTATTGACATATGTCATTTATGTATCCATCTACTGAAGAAAGCTTACAAGAACAAAGGGAATAATAATTCTAAAATAAACAAATTCTCACAGCTGCCACTGGAGACCAGTCAGTGGTCATCTGTGGGACTAAGTTCACAACAAAAAGGTCCCTTCCTACATAACACTCTATGAGGTTCTAATATTCTTCAATCAAAAATTATTAATGTACATTAGGATTGAGATGTCTGTTGCTCTTAAAAATGAAAGCCAAGTATTTCTGCTTGTAAAAAACGTGAAAATGAATTACATTTTTTCTTCATGACTGAGGCGCAAATGAATAAACCAGCTCATATGTTTGTCACTTTTTTTTCTCTGTAGCACCTCTGTCCAGAAAGAGACAGTTCCAGACTCCAGTATCTTAAAAACGAGTTTGCGTGAAGCATTGCCGTATTTGTTCTGGAGAGCTGAAATATCACGACCAGAGTTCGTGCATTTGTGAGGCGGTGAGTGATTCAGTTTGCTATAAATATGTCTGCCCTTTCCACTCGGCCAGCACGACGGATTAGCAGCTTTCCTTCTCCAACTCCACGTGTGTACACAATAAAAAAGTTTGGTCCCTAGCCTTCCTCTGTATTTTTTTTCCTCTTTTTACTCTTGCTGAGAGTGTGAAGTAAAAACACTGTGATGGGTGTTGCGTGTGAGATAGTAAAGTGGATAGAAAGAGAGTGAGAAAGAGCGAGAGAGATAGCTAGTGTAAAGAAAAATAAAGTTAGAGAGATGCAGTTAGTGGAAGCCTGAAGCACAAAGAGCACCAGTATGATTCTGATTCACTTTTTATTCCGCATGATGGAAGGGGAGAGAGAGAGAGAGAGAGAGAGAGAGAGAGAGAGAGAGAGAGAGAGAGAGAGAGAGAGAGAGAGAGAGAGAGAGAGAGAGAGAGAGAGAGAGAGAGACAGCGTGCTCTGGAGTTGAGGTGCACCAAGAGGCTTTTTAATCTGTTACCGAATGAAAGTGTGCCAGATCACAGAGAGGCTGATGTCACTGGGGAAAGCGTGGTGCTCGCACTGCACTCTACTGTCTTATCTATGGCACAGGGACCACAGCAGACACGGCTCTGAGAGACAGACTCTTCCTTTAAGTAGCGTTCTACTTCTGATTCACTGCCTCAAATCACAGCTCCGTCGTATGTGTTGTTTTGGCATTTTAGATAATTAGACATAATCAGTGTCATGAGTAGGCCCAGATGAAATTTTGTAAACTTTTGTTGCATTTCTTGCATAATTTAAGTATGGTAACTGAAAACATATTAAAATTAGCCAACGCATTTTATATATACAGTACGTAAGGGGCAAAGGATTTGTGGTGCCTTATGCATGAAGGTTATCTTCTGTATTACATCATCATATACAACTTCCTGAGACATCCTGTCATTCCACTTCAATCTATAAACAAAGGCTTGGAAAATAACAGCTGCCCCTTGCCTCCCAATTCGCCCCATGTCTATTGCATTACTCATGTTTAAGTATGAATCATGCTAGGACGTTATGTTAGCATGAAAGGGTCATCTGACCCAGGGCTGTTATGGGCAAAATAATTTAGGTCAGCTAGATGCTAACCACTCTGGCAAGAGCCATCTACTGTGTACAACATCAAAAAATTAAAATCAAAGTCAACATTGTATTTACCTTATTTCCAGTAGCAGTAGCAGCTACTAGCGTCCGCATTTAAAAATGAATTACCTCCTACATAGTTTAGGACAAGTTAATCTAAATATTTGGCACAAGTAATTGAAACGTCGACTTTCCATTGCAAAGCCCAAAGAGCATCTCAGGCACATAGCAGCTTCCAAATGCGATAAGATGAGCGTATTAGTTATTACTGGATGTAAACATTAGTAACCTCAGATCGGACTGGAAAAAGGCATGACTTCCCCACCCCAGCACTCTGTTTTTAGCCATCTCTTTATGCGCCGCAAGTGTATATTTATATGTAAATACACGTGATGAGGGTGCTCTGGTTTCAATGAAAATACTCAATTTGTGATGTGATCCAAAAGCCTGCAGCCAAGAACAAATCAACAGCACATAGTCGGGCACTGTCCTCAGCGGCACATAGCTGGGAGGCCAAAGGAAAATGACACAACACAGCTGGGTCATTTAATAAATTAATGGAGGAATGTCTTTTCACTGCACCCGACATTAAAAATAGGTCTCAAAGATGAAATCAGACGCCGCAGGATCAGGGTAAGAAGGCGGCATGGGTTATATTTTTAGGGGGACAGATGATGAGAGAGACACTGGGCTGTTGGGTTACCCCAGACTGAGAGACCTCTTGAAGACATCTCCTAAGCAACTGACGGGTTCCTCGAGCCAGACGTCTTATGACTACACTGGGTCACAAGTGCAGAGCTATGGTCCACATCTCTGATAAAAAAAGTTGGGGGCTGCTCTAACCTCAAAGCAATTCACCCCACTTTAGCATTTCTGAGTAAATGAGAACCTTTATGGTCATGTTGCAGATCACAAATTGCATTGTCATCTGCTCCAGTGTTTAACATGCTCCACTGCACCACATGCCACCATGTTTAAATTATGGTGCAGCATTGTTGTTGGTTGTAATAATTACAATGCCATTGTAAAAAAATATGATAGTCTTTCCTAAGAACGTGAGAGACTGGATACATTTACCACACATTCTGGGAATTACTAGAAAGCTAGTACCATTTTACTATTTTAACAATGGGACTGCCTTTTAAAAGTCTGATTTAGAGGGTTGCGTACTTACTACTGAACTAGGAAGCGGCTGAGAAAAGCAGTGGAAAAGCTGTTCCACTTGTTCCAGTTTACACTGGAAATCTTTTAACAATCCGTCTAGTGTGCTGCGTCAGCACATGGTGGACCTCCACACCAAATGTGACCATCACCGCTAAGGTTAACAAAACCTTTCCGCCCGAAACACCTAAATGGTTTTGCTTCATCCCCTATAAAACTCAGATGAAGCCCCCTCAACCCCGAAAAGCTTCACCATACAGATGATACACTGTCACACTACAGGATTACATAGAGATAAAATACAGCTCTCTCAAACCTCCAGGGTCTTCCACAATTTTCGCAAGTACCCTTTACAGAAACAGCAAAATAGTGATTCACTTCAATGTAGCTAAAAAAAAGTGATGAAACCGCAAAACAACCCGCACGAGCGGCGAGAAGGTGGGGAGGCAGATAGGACAGGCACTGTGTAGGAAACAGGCTTCCAAGATTTGAGCCTATGGCTTCAAAGGACATGTGGCGCAGCACAGAAAGAACACAGCAGGACCAATCTGAAGCTAGAACAAAAAGAGCCGCACTCCTACAGTGCCAATTCATTTCTCCTTATGAAACTGTTTAAGTTGGAGGGCTTTACTTCTGGGAGGCTTTCAGCCATAAGAGCCTGGCGCTATATTAATTTCATCACTTTACCTTTTGCAACCCGGAGACCTCTGACCTGCCTTACCTGTATAAATAGAAAGAACTAATTTACTAGTGAGAAAGCGCTAAGGGGCAAACATGTCCTGGGTAATGAAGTGTTCAGCTTGTGCATGATTAACCAGCTGGTGGGGGTGGGGCAGAAACCACAGGCCATGAAATAAGGGGTAAAATTGATTAGCAATTTTCATTTACACAGCTAAACAAAAGCTGCTTTGCATATCAGCTTGGTTAGTTTATGCACAAAATAGCAAGCACAAAGCTAAGATAACATTTCATGCAGGCACACTGTACCAGGTGCGATGCTTTTTGTTAGTGGTCCAGTTCTAAGTCTAGGCCAGTGAACAACAAGCTCGGAATGTTAAAGATACAATATCATTTGATCTTCTATTGTTGCACAGCATTTGTGTGCCACTTTCAAATTGATCTCTTGCTACTATTTTAGTAATCACTGAGGTTACCAAAATCTCTTTGGATCCATGTATTGACAGCTCTTTCAAATAATATCTGCATATCCTTTAATTGAATGGTGATACTTGTACCATGCCATATGCCGATATCCAAATGGTTATACTTGTACTGTGCCATATGACTTCCCCAATCTAAACAAACACTACAGGCTGGAAATGTACAGCTCAAAAATTGCAAAGTAATTAATCTCAGACATTAAAACAAATAAGAGCTTCATATTTTGCTTTTAAACACTTTGTAATGCCATGCAACCTATGCATCCATTGAAAGTACATTAACATAAATACAACTTTGGTTTAAGACAAACTTGTTTTCTGTGGCAATTGACAACATGCCCAGATGTCGTCAATAAAGCTTTTTCCAAAAGGCTTTTACTTTGAACTCAAGAGCTCTCTTTAAGAAAGCTTTCAATGACTTTCCCAGCAAGTGTATGAAGAGCATTCGACAAGTAACTGCAAACAGTAAAGCACCACCAGACTGCACTGCCATGTAGCAGCTCGGTTCTTTCTTTATTGGTATGAGTGTGTGTGTTAGCCCGGGGCACTGCCATCTTCTCACAGGAAATCCACTGTGACAACTTCATATTCAAGCATCCACTTTAAACTCCCAAACAGACTCCAATGAATCTCCAGCACTAAAAGTAAGGCTTTCTATATACATTTTGAGTGCAATTATTGTGTAAATTATATTAAAAAAAAAACATTAAATTAAGGTATTTAGTTAAATATTCATTCATTTACTTTTGGCCAAAACTTTACATTACATTATACACACAACTTCCCAGGATGCTTTCATAAGGTCTTGTACAGAAAAAAGTGTTCTATTATTCCCCATTATGCTGGAAAAACTAAAGTTGGCTGCTGTTGTCTCTGCCCATGAAAAAGCAGGGCTGTGCAGCACCTGACAGAAAGTAAATGCAGGAGGGAAAAAAATCTTCTCCAATACACTGTACACAACTCCAAATTTAATTTTCTGCAAGATTACACACAATAATTACTAGCTTTATAAACCCCATAACTAATGGCTTCCAATTAGAGGATCTATAGGTATCGATCGGTCAAGAATTTGAGAGTAGCTTTAACACAAAGCACTTAGTCTTAAAGAAAACTGCAGTGCCATCCGCCAATGGAAGCAAAGGATGAGAAGAGAAGATATGGTCTGACTGGACTGATGTGTTTTTTTAACAAGCATTGGTAAGACGGCAGATGCCAAAAGCAACAACGCAATTAATTCATCTCATCTCATTTTTGCCTAGAAGGCTTCAGACTCTTTATAAATGCTGGACCAAAAGTATTTCTCTACAGCCTTCAGATTTATGGCATCTATCTACCACATTGTTTAGCTTGCTTGTTAATTATTCAAAAGGTGAAGGATACTTCTGAGTGTGGCCTCCACTAATAAACCATAGAAGATTAATTTCCTCCAGGAAGCCACATTTCAAACTGGGCTCTTACAAGGCTAAAAGTTACAAACAGCATTACGTCTTAGCCGCACAACAAACTCTAGGCTAAAAATGCCTTCCTCACACTCTAAAGACATAAGACTATAAACAATAATACTTTAAGATATAATAAGTATTCCTTATAATAAATAAGTATAGGGAAATAAGGAATATAAGTATCTTATTTTAAGTATAAGTGAGTAGACTCATCTACTCAATTTTTAATTGACATACACAGACAGGATTATCTTGGCCGCAGCGGTGGGCGAGGTAATGCACATTTCCTAATTCACGGATTAATTTTTTGGATTAGTAATCTAAATATCTCTTTTCAAGATAATGAATTGATGCATATGCGAGCGAGTTACTGCGTGTTATGTGAAAAACCAACTTCACAGGAAATTAAAAGACCTCAACGTTCAGAAATTAATGCAGAGGGTACTCTTGCGACTCCAGAGTCAAATCCTGCTGAACTAAAGCGACACACTGTGTACCATGCCCCAGAATACATTGGGAAGAGGGCAAGCTTGTAAACTTGATGGATACATTATGACAGTAGAATACTAATTAGAAGATCATCTCTGCTCTAAATCTACAGGATTTTGGAGGCCTTTTGCACTGCAAAGCAAACCAGGGATTAGCAATAAATAGATCTTTTATGAGAACAGAGATTTACTGTATAAACTTGAGACTTGAAACTACATGAAGAGGTTTTCCGAAAATGGCCACTCTCAATGACGGCAACTACAAATACTTGACATATGAATCTGCAGAAGGTGGATTCCTTCATTGGTGTTCATGTTTGGCACATACCACTACAACCACTCACCAATACAAAGAAGAGACAAATGATGCGACTGATTTACAGCCAGCAGTTTTTCGTTTTCATGCAGCAAAAAAGATGTGGCAAGCATCAGTGGTGTGTATTAATAGACGATCCACATTCAGAAAGCTCCGGGTATCAATTAGGGAGCAATGCATGCACAGCAAGCAGGGTGCTAGTTTATCCACAAAATAAACATGCATTGTCAAAGCCTGTCTGGGTTGCATGCAAGTACTAACATAATCGGTAAAGTAAGTATTGGGTAAGTATTGTGATGAAGGAATTATTGAGTGCCTGACCTGGATTGGCTAACACAGACGTCACAGAGCTACAGTGAGTTCCCTTATGCGCTACATACCTAAATACAGCGGAAGTGAAACGAGCTCATTTGCATGTTCTGTATTGTGACTGTAAACTACTGCCATGTATCAACAATGTCCAGGAATGCGCTCTGTGCATAATCTTAAGCAACTTTTCTAGCTTACTGCATGTACAAATGAATTTGTGGCCTACAAACAGGTAATCCCCGAATGAATGTAACACTGTGCTGTTTCTCCTGGTACAAAACAACAGAAAACATAATTAAATCACTATACACTACAATGGGGCAACATTATAGTTCTGTTCACATTGATTACACAGCTTCGTATCACAACAGAGCACTCGCTTCACAGAAAAAGTTTGGCAGCCTTTTTCGGAGACATAAGGCATTTTATGTTTCACCTAATCCCCTGTCACAAGCATTAAGCATTTAAAGAATCAAGCGTCACATATCCAGAAGCACCATTGCACAGTCCAGCCTGCTGGGTCAACATAGAGCAGCAGGTCCCTCATGCACCCCACCGTCCTTCCCAATCAGAGGTGTACCTTACTTACGCTGGATCCTGGCTTCCCTCAAAGAGTTCTCTGGTGCAGTTTTTCAAGGACGTCTGCCCGCCGGCTGCCTCTCGCTTTTCCTCCCCTTTCCCAATGCAGCGACCACAAACAAAAAAAAGCCTGCTTGCTTTCCCTCAGCTAGCCTGAATCAGGGGCTGTGTGTTTCTCTCAAAATCATTAAGCAGGACCCTGGCTTGGCAAGTGAGGGTTAGAAAAAGGAGGGAGGAAAGAGAGAGTGAGAGAGCGAGAGAGAAAAAGGCTGCTGGGCAAGCTGGCCAGCTCGTTCCCCCCCACTTGTGTACTAGTACACAGCGCCGGCTGATCTCCTATTGCAAGTCGGCAGAAAAGAGCAGCTTTACTGAAAAACACAAGCATCACGTTTCAAGGAAGTGAGAACCAGGATCTCCGGACTGGGCTAAGTCTCACCAGCCAGGAGCCTTAGGGATCTGTGGTCCCTGATGTATGCCTGTTTCATGTGAAAAATGTTGATTGTCCAAACCCCAAAACCAGAACTTCTATAAACAAACAAACAAACAGCTATTACAAGAGGATTTCTAGAAATAGCCTCAGGCATTTCCTGCTCACTTTAAAATTCAGGATTTCAGCTGAAACTTTAACTCACAAAATAAACAAACGCTTCACAGGGTGACACCTGACTGTGTCTGAGCAATAGCTGAACGTAATGCTACATATTGTGCAACAACGCAAGCATGCATGAATAATCTAGGCTGTTGAACGTAACAATTCTGCTTTCATTTACTCACCCTTTCGTCATTCCAGATATGCATGACTTTCTTTCATCTGTGGAAAATAAAAGATGTTTTGAAGCATAACCTGGTCTTTTTCATACAATGGTAACATACAGTGAACAGTGGCTGTCAAGCTCGAAAAAGAACAGAAAAGCACAATAGAAAGTCTATGTTAATTACAGAAAACCTTGCACTCTGGTTAAGAATGAACAGTGTTATGATTACTTAAATACAAGTACCGATTGTAATCAGAAATGCCCTTGTATTATTGTAATATACACCGAATTAGAGCATAACGGTAATGTAAAACTGCATCGTTAGTTTCACAGGTCTATATGTGGATAAACAGCTTACAGTCAATGACATCAATGCATCATTCCACCGCTAGTATCAGGATAGGTCACGTGATGCCAAATCAAACCTGGCACCTGCATTTGTTTTGGCATGTCAAGTTTGAATACTGAATAACTATACTATAGACTTAAGACTTTGAACTATTTTGCATGAGTCATATGAAATTGCAGTACTTTTATAATGAGTTATAGTAAGACTTTCTGTGAATAATGCCTAAATTGCTTTTACAGTGCCCTGTTGTATGGAACAGAAAAGCTTAAAGATTTTTGTGGCCCACTGGGAAAAGTCATATGGTTTTAAAATGACATTAGGATGAATAAATGATGAAACTTGATGTTTTTTTCTTAATTATTTCTATAAATTAAACAGGTTGACATTAATATGAACGCAAATACCGAAAACTATCATGGCAAAACACCGCAGAACAAAGTTTCAGCGGTAACCCACATTTTAAAGCAGTTTGTGAATTGGGATGAGAGCCCGATGTAAATAAACAAACCTCTCAACAAGGGCATATGAGGCATCAGAGCAGCTAGAGATGTGCTGGTGATTTATATTGGCTGAAAATGCAGCATGCTGTCAGCTTACGTTATATCCTGGTGGGTGTCCCATCAAATACAATAACACATCCAGCGTGCTTTTCGCCTGACGCACTACCATGTGCTCGGTAGAAATGTCGCTCTAAAACACAATTGAGCAATTTCTCAAGCCTACGAAGAGAAGCGATCTCACGCCGGCCGCGTCGCTGTCTGCCTCCATCTCAATGTTATTAAACATTTCAAGGACAAGCGCACGACCCGCAAAAACAATGTGAATTATTTCTTATCGGGGATAAAGTTATTAATACAGACGTGGTGAGTGAGCTTCCGTAAACCGCGCGTTTCCGATCAACAGTGCAGATTTCACAAACGCGCAGTTTGTGCCAAACATGTTGGTTTCTTAGTCGATTTTATTTCGTGATCTGCACAGAAAACTAAACCGAGGGTAAGACTGACCATGTGAAGGAGTGACTTCCTTTTAACGGTGACCGTATGTCATTATGGTGTTGAAGTGGGTGATTATAAAGTAGACGATCATGCATATAAACCGAAGGCGTGTTGAAGATATAAAGCATCGTTTACCTTGTGTGTCAGCTGTGTGGCGGGTATCCAGGTGAGATTTGCTCCTTAAAGGGGCAGCGCTTGCCTTTGAAAACTGCTTTTCTCCAATCAGATGCTGCGTACGCGCCCCAGACGTGCGTTCAATGCCTTTAACGGGACGTTTTTATTCCACAAACTGGGCTCTTGTGAAAATACGCTGGCCAAAATCCCTATAGTTTTCAAAAACACATCGATGTCGATCTGAAGATGTTTTTCTAAATGGTATCTTGGGTTTGCCAAATATAAGCCTTTGTGTAACCTTGAGTGTAACGATCCCCTCGCTGTCCATTTCAAAACATGTTTATTGTTTATATGAAACATTGTTTAAAACCTTCACATCAAATACACACATCATCTTTCTCACCCTCCTCACAAACAGACACAGGTGCGGTCTCACACACACACACACCTGTGCTGTTTGCCAACATTACTTACACTTAATTTCTCTTAATCTCTGTACTGCAGTACACACACCTGCTCACAGGTACCCTAACAGTTCTTGAGTAATAGTTTCATTTTCTTCTTAGCTTATTGTAGTTGTGTTGTGAAGGCATTTATTTTAAAGATATACACAAACAAAACTATATGCAACATTTTGTCATTGACCACTGTATACCCATCTTAAGGCCTTTATGCAAATGATAATAAACTTGCTCCTGAACTGAAGTGGTTACCTAGCTGTGCTTTATATATATTTATAAATAAAGCAGTTATAAGAAGCTAATTTCTAACACATTTTGCTCTTCTTTTACCTGTGTATTGACAGAACTGATATTAGTAAACACTTTAAGAAATCAGCTATTATGTGTTGCTTTAATATTTGTTTAACAATACATGAGGACATTGCTACACAGATCATTAAACTGCAATGTACATAACCCTTAGGGAAGTTTACTCAAAACAATTTTAAATTAAAAGATGCATATAAATAATACATTACATGTCCTCGTAGTTGTGTCTTAAAGCAAAAAATCAGGAATGTCTGTCAGACCTATTGTTGTAAAACATTTAATTAATTCATGGTTTGTTTGTGTTTTATTATTGGACTGTAAAGTTGCACCCACCACACTTTCTGTTTTTTTGCAAACTTTTTTAGTCTGGTGAAAACAAAGTGACACTTAAATGGCAGTCCGACAATGTGCTAGCCATAAAAACAGGAAGTGAGAAACTGAAGGAGATCTCTTCCAATTAAAGAGAATCAATCAGCCCCAAGTCACAAACAGAGGACTAACATGCAACCAAATCCCCAAAATCTGCTGATGCAGATGAAAAGTTTCATATCTCAGATGCAGCCTGCCCCTGTAACTTCCAAAGCACACTTCAAAAGAGAACCAGATGCCAAAGGTTATATCTATACCTTAGTCTCCAGTGCTCATTGAACCTCTGGGGAGAGAGCAATAATAACAATAGACATTGTGTAACAACGCTTTATTACTGTCATGCTGGTTGTGCTGTTATTTCAATACAGTGCAGGAGCAGAGGGCCAGGAGAGGAGAGGCAGGCAACAGCAGATTGACGCCAGCATGAGAAGACGGATATAGCCTGGGTGTATTGTTTTAAATTGCGTGCAGAGCTGGAGGTGAGGGTATTTTATATGCTACTGACTGGCCCAATCTGTCCATCCCTATTTCTGCCCCAGGGGGAAACGCAAACCTCCCTCAAACCCCATCCTAGACCCTGGGACCCTCTTTGTAAATAAGTTTTTGCCAACCTTCCACCTTCTCTTGTGTGTGGTCTTTGTTTATGTGGTAATGATATCGCTTGCACCGCACCCTGTTATTTATGTCTCCACACTAATTGTTTAGTTGGTAGAAATAAGTGTGTTTCTATGACCTAAACCATGAATCTTAACCCAATAATATGCCTTTGATTTAATTTGAGTTATTTATTAAACTTAGACTAATTAGTTCTAGGCCATAAATTCTGTAAATCAGTCGAGGGGCTAGTCTTTAAAACTGACCGAGTACATGTCCCCAAAGCATCATTCTTTTATCATTTTAGAAATAATGTCCTCAACGCATATAATTTAAATTTTGGTGTGGCTGATCGTAGATAATAAATATTAGATTTCAAATATGCACAGGCAGGTACACTTACAATAAGGATACTGTCTGTGGCATATATCTATATTGATAGGCATAATCATATGGCCTATCTATAAGTGAAAAAATGCAGAGCAATACAGAGTGGCTAATTCATGTAATGATGAAATGTATCTCCTGTCCATCTTATTCTTAATATAAACTTGTTATACCCTAACTGCATGTCTTAATGATACTAGTTGAAACATCTATGCAAGAACAACACAAATGTCAACCTGTTTCATAATCTCACCCAAGGAACTATAATGATTAAGTATATTTCAAGGAAAGTTTCCCATAGAGCTATGGAACTGCAACAAATTCACAGGCTGAAACTTTGCTCAGTTAGGTACATGCATTACACAGTTTGGGGTTAATGTACTTTACTTCTGCTTTACTCTTCGGGTTCCTTTGTGTGTGATTTCAACAATGTCAGAAGTGCATTTTAAGGTTTCCATTCACTAACACTTCAGCACCACGGAGAGCTCCATACGAAACGTGCTCCGCTTTGTCGAACAACTTGAGCTGTAAGTGTGGTTAATCCAACACTAATACATTCATAAGGATTATTTCAAATCTGCATTGTTCAGGTATAGTTCAGATAGCTGCCCAGCAGGAAACTGTATTCTCTGAAAGAAAGAACGTATTTAAATTGCAACGCGCGTCTCTTACTCTCTTTATTTCTGATTACTAATAGATTAAACGTAGGCTAGCAATGCAGTTAATTGGTTTTCCTTTTACATCTAAATCGTTAAAAATAATAACTGCACTTAGTGAATACTGACGATAAAAAACAATTTCTTAATCGCCCGTAATTACTTTTCTATTTACAATAGAAATTATATTTCTTTTCCCACAGACTAAATATCTACATGTGCATTGTTGTTTTAAATATTTTTAATGCTTGTTATATCAAACATGCAATATACTCCGAAACACAGAACTGTTTACTGGCAAATTAAATCTTATAACTGTTTTCCTTTTACAGTTTAAAATAATACCATCACTTTTTGTACTCCTTTTGTGTGTACGTAATGCTTACCACGTAACGAGTCATGATGGCGCCGAGATGCAAACAGGCGTAGTGTATATACTTTGCTCAAAAATAAAAGTCTCTTTGCTGCCACCTAATGTATATCTGTCCCAGAGCCACTTATCTCTGAGGCTTAATCCGTGCTGGAAGGGCACATGCAACAAGGGTTTGCAACAAACTCATAATTATAAGGATATGATAATTTAATCTTTGCTGTCTGTCAGTATAGTCATAACATCAACATTCTCTAGTGCACAATACTACAGCGACCTTTCATCCGATAGATCTGCTCTTTTCATTTTACTGATGATTCACTTTAATGATAATTAAATCAAGATTAAAGCTACCGCAGAGATAATTCAAGACCTCCAATATAAATCTATAAATCTTTAAGAGCACTTGTCATGCTCTTGCTCCTTCAATTAATGCCATTAAACATTAAGTTACAGTATTGTTTTCTTTCCCTTCATCGTTTTTACAGGCCTTGTCCGTAGAATAAATTATGGTTTTTAATTAAAGCGAGTTTCAATGTTTTGATCTTAAATAAATCCCTATAATATTGTACGGAACTCTGTACCGTTTGTGTACGAGACGGAGAGAAAGACGAGAGAGAGACAGAGAGAAAGACGAGAGAGAAAACAGAGAGAGAAAAGAGAGAGACAGTTCATGCGAGCGTCTTCTTTTCTGCGTACCTGCGCCCATTTGGATCAACGTAAATATGATGTTCAAAGTTTTAATGAAAGTGTTTTGTTACGTCTGATGCAATTTCTATCGTGCTGATTTTTATAAGTTTAAGATTACATTAGTTTAACAAAACAATATTTCATCAATAACTTAATGAAGATGCCATTATGAATGCCGTTATGAAGAGTTTCTGTCCCAGGCTTTGTACCCCATCAGTTGTACTGAGAGCGGAGAGATGTGTGCAGACGCGCGCAACGCGGTCACGCTGCGCGCACGATGAGAGGCGGCTTATTAATCTGACATTGATATGCAAACACAATTACTAGAAGTTACACATAGAGATAAAAGTAACACATGACGCTCAGCATCATCGCAATCCATAAATGCTATTATGGCGGTACTCACATGGTCACAGGGTGTCACTTCAGCTTGGGGATAATTGGCTGGTGCTTACGGTTCCTTTCCTCTGCTCGTCTGCAGCCAGTGCAGGCGTCGATCACTTTTCAGCTTCAAACGGTACGGCAGAGTTTAGGATGTTTAGGTTGTTGTGTACACTAGGCAGTAAACAGGAAACTTTTGACATGAAACGGCTAACAAATGAAAAGGGAAGGCGTAATTTTGCACAGGCGCTCCCTCTCTCAGCAAGACTTCTAATCTAATTAAAGTTCTACAGATCATCGGCTAAATTAAAAAAACGAACAGAGAAAGTCGTCTTATTTTAGATTAAATATCTTTTTTATTTTCTATTATTGTAGGACGTGCTGTAGAACATGGGCTGTCAATGCAAATTACTATATCCGATATAAGCCATTTGAATAGGCTAGCAAGGTGTTTTAAACTATTTTTAACATTGCATTTATATGTTTCTTTTACGGTCATTATATGGACTTGAACAATATAGTATTTGAATGAAAACAATAAGAAACTATTGCAGATTAAATACACATAGACAGTCAAACATTAAAAGAGGCTCTGACAGATGGCTACCAGTGTGTTCCAGGGCAGAGAAAAGTTTACCCGTTTACCTTTCCTACCTGACCTGACTGTTAGAAAAAACATATCCTAGCCACGTGTTTTAACCTCATGACTTTTTTCGATTACTACAGAATTGTTTTGTGTAGGCTATATTTTCAAGTGAATATTATTTAAATAAGCGGTCTGAAGTGTCTGTCCTTGGATTACTAAATAAATCTGCATGCATTCACTTTAGTCGAGATGGTCAGCTTTCATACATCAAACCTTACTCTAAGTATGAACTCTTTTATATTGCCTTTTGATATATTGTCGCGGCACAGGTTGACTGTTTCATATTCATATCTAATCTCATGCCCCATAAACTAATAACATAAAGACGATTCGAATTAATCCATTCAGTGACAAGAGACAGACAAAAAGCAAGCGGATGTTTGTATCCTGATTTATAGAGTTCAAACCCCAGATTCTCTCTCTCTCATCACATGTCCATTTATGTATTTATTCTCGCTTGTTGCTAAAACTATTCTCGAAAACTGTTTTGCTGCAGAATATAGAATACAGAACTTTAAATAGGCGAAAGAATAGACACCCTTTCACTTTCACTTCATTTAAATTCATCAAGAACAGCGTCATTTTGTACATTAAGTCCTGGACGTCTGTTTTATAGCAGTCTATGTTCAGAGCGGGCAGCGGAAGTGCTGCGTTATCTCTAATGGTTTCTTTTGCGTGGAATGAGACATAATAGCCTCAAACTGTCCAGTACTTTCTGTATATCTGCTAGCAAGAGAAAGAGGGTGCGAGTTCTTTATTCTACTGCAAACTTTCCTTTATATTCTGTCGCTGTGAATTTCTGTCATTACTCAAGCTATTAAGAATGAATGGACATTCGGTGACTTGCCAAAAAGTTTGTGTTTGCTTCTTTTGCTGGACTTTCTTCTAGCAGCCGAGATCTGGTACGTTTCTACATAGCAAACATAGTTGTTCGTTTGGGTCACACATTCATGCGAATTCATAATTTCGTAATTAATCAATTGAGCGTTTGTCTATTTAAGACTCCCAGAATATAAATTATGGTGAAGAATAATGGTTACAACTGCTGTCCTTGGTTCTGTTCTCTGTCTCTTTTCTTTCTTTCTTTCTTTCTTTCTTTCTTTCTTTCTTTCTTTCTCATGAGACACTTTACATCAACATAAGAACAAACAATTTCCTCACCTTGCCGTTCACCTTCAAATGTCATTGACATATAGGACACACCAAATGGATGGGTATTCAAATTGTGAATTTACAAACATTTTTAAATACATATCTCTTAATGTACATAGCTGAATAATCATACAAACATTTTTTTTATTTTTCCTTCTTCTGAACATTTATACCCTACAAAATATACTAAAACACAATATTAATGTAAATTCTGTTTCAATTAAGTCTAAAAAATCAGCCATGCAGACTTCAAACCTTTGTAACAATCTCTTTATATTGCTTATGGAGGAATACAATTTCTATTTAAGTGTTTTGCAGCAGCAGAAAATTAAATGAAAGGTGTTAGATATCTAGCTCATGGTTGCGTAATATAAGACACCGCTGAAGCTCACAGCTTGAAAATGGATCAGATTGCTCTGCATTTAAGCATTAATTGATGTGTAACCCCAACCCTGTGGAAACCCGATAGGTTTCTTATTATTACGTAAAGGGAATGCCAGTTGCTTTATATTGCTTCTCTGCTTTCATCCTCATACCTGCACATTTTGCTTCCTAAAATTCCTCAACATGTTTTTATGTAACCATATGTTGAGATAATCCAGACTAATCCAATAGATATGATGTCATTTTTAATGAAGAGTATACAGGAAAATGAGCTATATATAATCTATATAGTTTATAAATATTTCACATTGCCATGTAATATATATATATGTATATATGTGTGTGTGTGTGTGTGTGTGTGTGTGTGTGTGTGTGTGTGTGTGTGTGTGTGTGTGTGTACTGATAGTTACTGATAACTTTCTAAGACATATAGTTACTGATGGCACTTTGTCCCTTTTTCTTTAGACAACAGAACTTTTTCAATAAAATGTTAGTTCTTTCCCAAATTTAAGGTGTTGTAAATAAGAATGAATTGGTTTGGTAAAATATGAAGAGCACAAAACAATATGGCTGTGGCTATGATGAGCACAGCAACAACACCCACCACATTTCCCCTGTCGCCTCTGTGATACATCTGGATCAGAAGTGATGCTGGACCCCTCAGCAGTCTGCATTCAGTTTGCTGTATTACACACACACGTGCCCTTTTAGCCTGAGAGAGTCACTCAAAATTAGGTCTCTATCCAGATAGTATTCACTTTCAAATGAGTTTTGCCATTAGCAGAAAACAGTGAAAGTACTACCTGCCTTTACAAAGTAGAAAATAGAGCAGTTTCCTATGTAATCTATCAAAGAAGTGCATGTCACAGTTGATCTTCACAACAGTGTCAAAGAGGAAGCTTCTAAATCATTCTTGCATGTCTTGTTTAAGGCCAGTTTGGAGGGGGATATCTGATTCCACATCAATGCTCTCTCCAATAAGACAATTTATGAACACAAACCCAGATGCTTAAGTCTGTCTCCTCAAGCTTGCCCCTCCCATGCTAGTTCCCTCTCCCCGGTAATTGCAGTACTCTGATGCTGTCAAGATAGCCACAACATGCCTCATCAGAGGAAATATTTGCATTTTGTGGCGTGACTGTTTGTGGCAACGATCCTGGTGAACTTCCTCCACTTTGTTAAACACGACTCAGATGTGACACCTTCAATCCTGTCGGCCCCTCCCTCGCCACCAATAACAAACTTGTTGAAGTCTCAAAGAAGATGTGAGAAATTAAACAGACTGTCCCCTTTTCACTTAATAACCCTTAAATCTCCACAAATGCGACCGGATGCTTCACCACACCTCAAGTGACGTGGGGTGTGTGGCGTTATCTATTTAATTTACCATTTTACAACCAGCACACAAAAACTAATGGATAAAAAGTGACAAGCTATCAGGAGAATCTGAATGCATAATTGATTTAGGGCATAAATTAATATGATTATGCAGCAGCAAGGGGCACGTCTGCCAAGAAGCAGAGAAGCATGGGGGATGACACATGGCTCCCATCTTCAGGGCTGATGGGCATCAATATGTAACAAACAATGTCTTCTCTGTTTCATGCTCTTTATCCAGGACATGCCTCAGTGAGAATCTTCTCGCTCATCTCCGATGTCATAACAAGGTGCTGGTAGAGCGAGTTCCTGTCAGCCTGAGACTCATCCAAAAGACTTAATAGTGGTGTTCAACTGTATACTTTCAAAGTGAAGACTTTTTAAAGTTTGATTTCCACATCAATATAGGAGAATTTCATCTGAAAAAAAACAGAAACCTAAAATTATATCTATTTTTGCATTCTGCAGATGATTTTATTCAAAGCAACTTTCAGTGAAAGTATACATTTTATCAGCTTACGTGTTGCTTGGTAATTAAATCCAAGACATTGCCATTGTCAGTGGCATGCTTTACCATTTGAGCTACTGGAACTCTACAATTTTATTGCAACATAAGACACAATGTACTATATTAAGCATCAGGCTCATTAAGTATCATCATTTTTAGCAAAGCAATTCGTGTCAGCTATGAACTTATATTACAAATCAAAGAAACAGTTGTGTTTTAAAGGTCTTTTCTTTAAACATTTTTTTTATTTGTAAAATTTTTATTCATGTGTCTCTTTGCTTTTTTGAACCTGGTTTAGGCTTTCCACCTTCCTTTTTCTTTCCAAAAAACATCTACCACAGCGTTTCAATACAAAGTCTAAACAGGATCCATAATAAATTCCAAACACATCTACTTTCCAAGGTTCATAAGGGTAGTGTGAGTCAGATCCATAACAAAATAACAATCTCAAACATCTAGACCTGAATCTCACCTTAAAGAGTTTAACTTGAGAGAAGCCATACTTTGAAGTCTTATCTCGTTTGCTGTTTCATGTATATAAAAACATCAAGGCTTTTAAGTGAGAGCAAACGTATTAGATTTTGTAATTACTAGGGCACCAAGCTGTGACTCAAATTATCATTCTCGGCAACAGATGTGCTCCAAGTTGCATTAATATATATGCAGTGCATCTCACATATTTGGTATAATCTCAGTAGATCTCTTGGATGTTTGTCAAATTGTATTCAATTTTTAAAACTTCTTCCTTTCAATAAAGGTTGGAATTCACATACCAATTTTATATTTTTATCACATGCTTTCATTCTTTAGGACCAAATACCACAATAAATGTTATTTTATTGTGGTATTGTGGTATGGAAATAAAAAAACAGTTCCATGCCTCTAAATCACCAACAGATTTATTACAAGTTCCACAACAAGGAACGCCCTAGGAATAAGAAAGATATGATGAGAATCTTATTTTAGTCATTTAGCACCATCTCACACCAGATCCACATTAGGTCAGTGTACACTATTTCAGACTAGATCTGGATTAAGGTATAAGGCCCTAGTGAAAGGGAAGAGTAATGACTATATTCAGTTCTAAGAATCATCAGAGAGGATGATCTGCTTTTCCAGAGGTGCTGGCCAATGGTTTCTGAGTAGGCAAAGTGAACCTAAGCACAGTGCTGACATTGTCCCCAATATGGCTTACGCACCATTATGACTGGTCATGCGATACCAGGAACCTACTCAGACACAGTGTCCTGTAAGGTCAGGCTGTAGATCTCCATAATCTGGGATTGCCAATGTGGAGCCATTGGCAAGGTGGCTGTTTGTCCTCAAGGTCCATTTGGAAGTCCATGTGCAAAAGGAAGTGGCTGCCAAAAAGCACAGATGCTGTGAGTGGATGTTACTTTAATCAATGCTATTTATATGAGGGTGGCATACGTAAGAAAACAAGCAGTGTGTGTCTGTTAAGTAGCTGTTGTGTAGCTTGCCAGTTCTCTGGGTCTCCGCCTCTTTCTCGCTCACATTTACACAAAAAAGTGTGCTTAAGAGAACACGACACAAACTGACACACACATACCAGATATATACACACATTAGCAGCCAAAAGTCATTTATTTATCAGATAACACACTGGTAATTATGGGAATTATGTTGTGACAAAAGAAAATTCCAAATAAATCAAACCATATTATATTTTAGTATATTTAATGCAGCCACAAATTGCCTAGAATTTGCAAAAATGTTTATTTTACCATCTAGTTTCTTGATTTTTAAACAGTAATGAAGGACTTCCCATCTATGCTGGGCTCTTATTGGCTGCTCATTATTCCGTCCAAGCCAGAAATTAATTTAAATTGGCGTAATTATATTATTGCCTACAAAACTAATTGTATAATTTAAATCTAAATATACATTATTTTCTTTAATTCTTCTCTTTTTATGTTTTATTCACAAATACATTATATTAAAGATATGTGTTTAATTTAAAGGCTGTTCATTTTTAACCTTACTATTTTTCTCAGTCAGGTCACAGCAGGAGTGAGGAGTCCTGATAAATCAGGACTGCTGTTTTCTCCACTCATTCTACCTGTTATAATATCCCATGAGCAGACATGGCAGACTGTGCAGCGAGGTTTGAAATGTGACACTCTCATCGAACCCCTGGAGTCCCCCGGGAGCCCCTTACACAGACTTACTCAAGCTTCAGAGATAAAAATCAATAAAAAAAATGTTCTGTTCAAAAAAGTTCTCACAAAACATTTATTTTTGGAGTTTCATGAATATACAAGCTCAGTATAAGTTTGATCTGAAGATTTAAGCTATGTTCTCTCTATTTTGCATATTTCTTGCACAGTTTTTTAGAAAAAGGTTTAGCAATATTTGTGAAAAAACAGAAGCATTAATTGTTTTGTAAAAATGCTTCTGCTTCTCAGATTTTCTCATAAAAATTACAGTAATTGAACTCAAAATTACTCATCAGATTTTCCACTGACCAAATATCTATTCTATCTATATTTGTTTTATATTTCTATAATGTTTCCATATGTCAACTTTCTAATTTTTTATCCCTTTTTATT
Organism: Chromobotia macracanthus; assembly: GCA_036877525.1. Taxonomy (NCBI): domain Eukaryota; kingdom Metazoa; phylum Chordata; class Actinopteri; order Cypriniformes; family Botiidae; genus Chromobotia; species Chromobotia macracanthus. The sequence goes on along the minus strand of JAZGTH010000060.1, from coordinate 1,016,888 downwards.
TATTTCATAACTAATTTTGGGACAAACATTAGTTGATCAGTTAAGACAAAGCTGATACTAAACATAACTAAGAACTCTAGTAAGTATCCAGAGCTAGAAAAGAGCAACCACTGAGCAATAAAACATTTCTCTGAGTGTTCTCAATGAGCACATTTGGCAGTGCACATGCATTTCATGTACTTAATGTAGGCAGAGGCCAATAAAATAATATCAAACATGACAGCGAACATTCTGATGTGACTGAAAGAAAAAACAAAAGGATGCTTCAAGCATGAATCTAGCACAAGAGAAGGTCATGTAAAAAACAGAACCTCTTCCTCAAAAACATGAAGGGTAGTGGTTGATAATTGGTGAAGAAGATTGACAAGGGCAGCCAGAGCTTATAGCTAAGAGAAGCATCTCATCAATGATTTAGAATTTGTGGCTTGTGGTCCAGAGGTCATGTTTCTACTTGTTTAAAGTGTCTCACAGTATTAGGCTGAATAGGGCTGAGCATTATATTCTCCCTTTACATCTCGTTTCAAGAGCTCCAGGATCAACACAACCAGAGAACACAGCTGAGATTCAATCCTGGATCTTGAAGACCAACTAGTTAACAACTAACAGAGAGAAAGTTTTTATTGCTCTTGAAAGTTTTTATTGCTTTTTATGGCTCAACTGAGTTATGTTCATGTTATGTAGTTTGATGGTTTCGTTTAAGGATCAATAAAAAAATCCTTTGAAAAAAACATGACCCAGAGTAAGAGTTGAAAATGAATGTGTTTAGAATAGCTCTGATAATTTAGTTTTGGAAGAATTTAATAAGAAGTTAATAAGAAGTTTATACTACTGACGTTCATTTGCAGACTTGTCTGAGCAAATCTGAACATAATTTGAAACATGCTGAGACATTTGAGAAATCTCCTTGGAACTAAAGGAGATTACCAAGGTCTATTTCAGGAGAAACAATTGACATAATAGAGAGATCTCGTTTGTGATCTTCCAATGGGAAAACCAAAACTGGTGGTGGCAATAACTGGGATCTCCCTCATCTCTTTGGGAAATTTAAAAAGCACAGGAGTCGGGGACACACATTTGTAGCCTTCCTGAGGGGTGTCATCTGTCTGAACTTCTTAGCTTTAAATATGAGGGGCTGCAACTGTCTGTCCACATTGGTCTCAGCTGTGGGGATGGAGAGAGGCCAGTGACCGGCTGTAGCTGTGATGGATGCACATTGACAGACCTTACTGCACTGCTGGTCTTCCATGTCATCATACCACCCTATGACATCAGCATTCCAAGTCTGCAGGCTGCTGTCTCACCGGCATTTTGCAGTCCGGCCCTGAGAGAGCTGCAATGCACACACAGACCCACAACCCACTACTTGCACTAATGAACTGGAGTTCTCATGCTGGTCTAACGTGAGGCCACTGGTCATATTCTGGGTCACAAAGCTTGTAAACTTAGCTTGAAGTAACAATTAATGTTATGGGGTCCTTTAAGTGTACATTTAGTAGGAGGATATGTACAATGTCTAAAACAAAGTGTGTTTAAATGCTTAGGGATAAAGACCTCAATTTCCACTCACAGGACAGTTTCATCCACTTACATGAGGCTTGGAATGTTGTCGAACTTTTAAAATTTGTGTTCAGATTTTGAACACTTGTGTTCAAGTTCAAATGCTATTGTTAAAAATGTAGTGACATTTTTAGAGGTAACTGTTTGTAGATTTAAAGACAACATAAAAATCATATCCATACTTTTTACTTTTAAATGAAATGTCTATGGTTTCATTGTGCACAATTCATTAGTGTGCATTATTTTAAAGAAAAGAAAACGGTTGTGTTCATAACCAAATATTATAACTTCACCCAATTTTGAAACTTTCTGCTGATGTGCAAGGCCAAACATGCCGATGCACCTTATAGCCATGTTACACTCCAAACTCATTCAGACTGATAACAGAAGTCCTACCCTAATTAATCTCTCACTTAAAATTCTGTGTCACTCAGATACACATCTCTTTACAGAAGTGAAATGTGTTGCACAGGTCATTTCATGTTAATAAGAACATCTCATCTGCCATACAGATATTGGTTTACAACTGGGAGTTGTAGAGAAAGAGAGAGGTGATTTCATCAATAAAACATGTCCTCTTCCAGATAATTATATACTAAGTTATGTTAATCAAAGCATAAAGCTTTGTTGGACGATCCCAGTTAAAACCCTCTTTAATGTCTTATTAACCTAGTTTGTGCTTTGAGGAAAGTGCCCACCAGAAAAACATTGGGGAACAGCTATCAAGTCACTGTTTCTCTGTCCATTATCACATAATTAGAAAAAAACAGGTAAAGTGGATTTCAACAACTGCTAAGTGCTAAGAGCAAATCCTGTTACATGCTGGGATAATGAGTGGTTTCCTCTGAACAGAGAAACACTTACTGCACTAGATCTAAACAGCTCATGGATCCAGCACAGATTAACAGCTCAAGATTTACCGCATTTTGACAGACAGCCACTTAGTGGATTTGCCAAAGACTTATAAACAAATAAAGTAAATAAACAAACAATTATCCCCTTACTGAACATGTTGCAACATAAAAACGCAAAAAAAAGCAATTTGTTTTTTACCTTGTGTAACAACATGTATCTTCATATGTCAGTGGAGATGTTGGCAGTAGTTCTTCTACAGGAGAGACTATTGATTTTGCGTATTGGCTGCAGGCAAGTCTGTGAGGAACAAATTAAAGAGTCAGAGGTGCGGAGTCAGTAATTGCTGGTGCGGTCAAGCTTCTTCACTCTCTCAGTGTGTATTTCTGGGAATGACTGCTCAGTAAAACAGAAGGGCTGTAGAGTTCACTCAAGAGACATTGGCAAGATATATCTCTACTGCATAAAAAAGTCCTAAAGCCTGAGAAATACAGAACATATTGCTGCCTAACTGCATATTTTTTTTATTTGCTGCTATGTAGTAAAACTACAGTTTAAGACTGTTGCCATTCTGATATGACAGACGTGACATTTAGAGATACTTTGAAAATTGTGGCAAATTACAGCAGCTTCTTACAAATGTAGGCTTTAACAGGAAAAATGGAAAATCAGCATAAGATCATTTTAATTTAGATAATGTTTGGCAGATATGTATATATGGAGAAGTGAAGACATAACATAAATAAATGAACAATGACAATTCTGTTATCAAAAAATTGGATAACAAGCTTTGCAGTGTAACACTTTAATAGCACCAGAATGTTGGCATACATATTATAAATCAGGCTTAAAATGTGATTCTCTGTCAAAAGAAATGACATATTATTTTTTCTCCATTACTAAGAGTGGGACACTGAAATTTTAGCAGCCTTACCATCAACTGACCCACCTGACTCATCTAGGGCCACATTCTTATTGTTCTACAAAAACATATAAAACTGCCCATTGGGTCACTACAATGCATTTTAAAAATACTACCAGGTGTTGTTCTCTGAATTTAAAACATCATTCAATCTAGGTTTCAAGATACAACACTTTGTCTGTAAGCACTGGCAGAATGTGATTCTACACTGCTTGGCATGTTCCTCCCCCGTCTCCCTGGACCCTATTAATGCAGCATTTGTCAACAGATTAAATTTTCAACATGCACAGGCAAACTGAAGTTGGTCACTATCTAATGACAGGCAGGGTTGGAAGAGCGCCTTTCAAAAATCCATACCTGCCTCACCTCCATCCAGCAGCTATTGACAGTTGTCACTCTGGATGCAATATCACATAAACATTTTCTGATTTCTATCTCTGGTTTCCATAGCTGGGCGAAATCCTGTTAACTTCTGAAACAGTCATCTCCTCATGCCTGTATAGGCCTGTCTGTGCCGACTTTTAACCAATGCCACAACGCTAACTGTGCATGGGGTGAGAGAGAGAACAGAGGAAAAGAGAATGAGAAAGTTTGCCTTTATGCAACTTTTGTTGATAAGGATAATAGAGAAAAAACAGGAAATGATAAGAAGAACGAGCTGTACAGCTGTTGAAACTTCTTAATAGCAAGCAAACAAACAAAAAATGAGCAACAGTAAATGTCTGGACGTATTTTGTAAACATTATGTGGTCTACACACTGTAAAAAAAAAACTTTGCTGCCTTAAATTTAATCAACTTGGCTGCACAAATCATTTCAACCTACTATTTTTAATTTTGACTGGTGTTAAGCTGCTTTAATTTATAAATTAAATTAAAGTGTAATTGAAAGGGACTTTTGGTGTAGAATAGAAAAAGTATTTACATAAATTAATGAACTGTTATTTTTGATTTAACAGATAAAAGCCATATGGAGATCAAGCAGTGTATCCTCCTGCACACATAGTCTTTGAGCACCCTCCATTGTAGCCATGCTGGAGTGGAGCCCTGACCTGGCACAGAGTGTGGAGCTGAGGCTGAAACAAAGCAGCTCCCCAAAAGCCTGACCTCTAATTAATACTCTTGGCAAAGTGGCCCTTCACAAGACATTACAGTGATACATGTGTTCTCTGTGGAGTTCCTCCGGCCATCAGTGCACGGGACTCATCTCCTGCCCTCCCTCTGGGGCCACGGGGGATGGGTGCAGGTCTGGGATCAGGCGTTGCCCACTGCCTGCTGTCACAGTCCATCTCTGTCTGCACACATGGCAATAAAAGTGTGGAATGATGGAGTGAAAATGCAGACAGGCAGCCAAAGGAGAGAGAGGCAGCAAAAAGCTGCTTGGTGGTGCTGCAGAAACCGGGCAATAACACTCCGGGGTTTATTTTAACTGAGGGAGTTTGTAAGAAAATCTTCTTTATGAAGAATGCTGGTTTGGTTGTTGGTCGTATGGTCGTTGGTCGTGTCGTGCTGAGAGAACATTTACAGGTTTTGCTAAAAGCAGGTTAATTCTGTAAAAAAAATAAAAAACATTTAGTCCCCCTTATGTCACCCGCAATGTCTGCACTGAGAGACAGAGAGAGAGAGAAAGAGAAAGAGAGAGATAAAGATAATCAGACATTGGACACTAAATTGGATACAGTCATTGCTGCTTTTTTCTATACTAATTTAAATGGGGTTTTCAGGACTATTTTTTCCACTACTTTAAATTGCATGTAAATGCCTTGGCAATACAAATTAAATATTTGTCTAAGTGTTTGCGGGCAGGAAGCAGCCACAGGGAGGTGTGACCTGCAGGCATGATAACAGGATGCCAGAACACACTTGAACCTGTCTGAAGCCATTGGTGGTACAGGCTCCTAATTGTTCTGATAAAGATAAGTTGCAGAGGCATGGGAAAATTAAAGGTTCATAGTCCCTCTAGATCTCTGTCACTTTTATGAGGAAAGATGAAGACAAAGCATTAAAGACAAAAAAATAAAAGCAGTAAAGACAAAGCATTTTCTGAAGAAATTGCAAGTGGCGTTTTCCAAGCAGAACACATTGCTTTTATGCCACAGGGTGGTTCAGGAGGGTGCCAGGGCATTGCTATGCAGTTGCATTGCAATGTTCTGAGTGGTTGTTAGCATGCTGCTATATTGTTAAGTGGTTGTTTATTAGAAATTTAAAATAAAATGAGACCACTTTTAAGTCTTTGTTATATTGCAGTCCTAGAATATAAGTCTATGATCTTTAAGTTTTGTTTTGCTAGTTTCATTATGTGCTGAATGAACATCATACATCTGATAATTCAAAAAAGGAATACCATACCTCTCCTCAACAGGTTACATCTTCAGGTACCATTAATGTCAGTAGCACAAAGGTTCACAAGAAGTTTAATACTTGCTTGAGAGAAGAAAATTGGGATCTATAAACCACAAATATGAGCAATAGTAATAGTTATGAAAGACTAGCAAAGAGCAGTAATGATAAAGCAGAGGGGAATGGGTTCATTAGTAGAAACACAAATGCTTGACTCGTCACTCTTTTAGCCCTGAGGACACTGGGACATCATGATCAAGGGAGAAGGGCTTCTTTCCGCTCATTTATCGATTGCTTCCTGGTGATGCTTCTATGGAATCCAATCTGGGGGAGATTTTTCAGTGGTGCAGTCTTCTGTCAAGAGCTCATTTCCTAAAATAGTTTGGCTGAACTAAACTCCCAAACACAGGCCTACCATAATGAAATGATTTGTGGCTAAGCAAATAAGAGGAAGCTGAAATATGAATATGAAAACAGTTTCGTTCAGTCAGACTGTTTATGATTTAATACTTACAATACAACTGAGATTTAGCTGGTTTTACACATTTATCTAATTGGCAGACATTTTAATCCAAAGCAATTTACAGTACATTGAAGGTATATAATTTATCAGTACCTGTGTTCCCTGGCAATCAAACCCACAACCTTTCTGCTGCTAACACAATGCTCTACCAATTTAGCTACAGCAATATCGCCACACCATTAATATAAAAAGTGCCAGCTCCACAACGTTCACCTTGCTAAGAAGTCGGAGAAACAAATTCCACCAGTTTCGGTCATGTGGCGAAAAATGAAGATAAGTAAAGATTCTATCATGCTCACTGCATGAGATAAAAATGTATATGATACTTCCTGTGGTGATGAGATGCAACATCTGTTTGGTCAAAGAAGTGCTTTCCCTACCACAGATTTTCACCACCAGCTAAGCCTGGCCATTTTTTTTTCTGAACGGAGCTTTTTGCGTGCATCAGAGAGAGAAAGATGCTACTAGTTTCCATGAATGCCCATTTCATATACATTCCCTCTCATATCTCTCAAATTCACATTATCAGTAAACAACCCAGCCCACGGCAGGTTAGCTGAGCCATGCTCTCCTGCAGGTGAGATCCCTGCTGTGTTGGCCCAGAGTGAGATGGAGATGATGAGGGCAGAGGACATTATTGGTGGCTGGATAATCCTATAAAGAGCAGTGATTGGCCAGGGCAGGGGCTAAAACAGCGGGGTGAGAAACATGCGAGCAAGGGTCTAAATTGGTACTGGAATGGCAGGATTAGTAAGTTCCTAAGATGTTTTCCATGGACCGTAGCTGAGAATTATGTGCAGGGGCATGGTGAGGCTAGACTTTTAACCACCGATATGAAACCTGTTCAGCCTGATCACAGGAAGTTTCTTACATGTCTAAAAAAAATATGTTTACAAGTCTAAAATTGATTACTGACCATTTTAACAGATCAGCAAGTTATAATGTGTTAGCTTATTTAAATAATAGCACAGTTGTGCAAAACACTTAAGAAATTACCTAAGAATTAGTGTAAACTTAATTTCTTTCTGTCCAAAATTAAGACAATTTTGTGTGCCATTAAACAGTTTGTGGGTGTGCTACCTGATGCTAACACTACAGCAAAACAATCAAGATAAAACTCCAATAGATTTGCCCTCTAGTACTAGAATATTCTAGATCACATATACGGTACGAAAGCAGGAGATTCAAAACTGGGAGCTTATTATGCCAGTCATTGTCTTTAGCAGTATTACTGTTAATCGTCATAGACCAAAAGAGCCATTTGTAAATGCTGAAGCCTTTGCCCCTCCTTGCACCACCTGTGTAAGTTCTGTGGTAACAGCAGCAGTGTCCCATCACTCGGTTGCCATCAGTATTCCTGACCTGAACATAGCTGAAACCCCAGCAAGTCTAAGCTACCTAATTAGTGCCAATTGGTATCTCCGGGATCTCCCCTTTTCTCGCTGCAGAATCGCACACCCTGCAATCGGCCTGAAAGCAGCACTGCCTACAAGGCCCAGACAACAGCACCCCAGTCTCCTCAAATCTCATGTGAAAGACAAAGCTGGAGGAGCCAGCAAGACCTACGGCCACACAGTCAACAGTCAACAGTAAGTGCGCGACAGTCAGGCTGCAGCCTATTTTTAATTCTGTGAAAGAGAGGGTTTGTGCCTGCCTGGTCACCTCAGGCTGCAGGTCAAGGTGAAATGATGCCCTTCGCTTAGATCTTTAGACCTGAGGGATTGTTAACTGACCACATGAAAGAGAAAGCGAGAGAGAGAGAGAGAGAGAGAGAGAGAGAGAGAGAGAGAGAGAGAAGAAATCACTGCATAGAATCATATGAAGATCTAATTATTTTACTATTTAATTCTTGTACAGTGACAGGCTTAAATAAAAACTATTCACAAACTGTTCTTTTTAAGTACACTACTCATTATTTTATGCACATCACAGCATCAATACTTAAAAAAGAATTCTGTGGAATTCTCAATAATTAGTGGTGATTGCTTAGACAACCATTACTAGTAACAAGATCTGAACAAGCCACTAAGACTATTTTTTTGCAATGCCCCATACCATTTGTGTTACAGACAGGAATTATACCTGTGATGCTTGAGTGATGCCTTTGCTTTTCTAAGAGATTGGACTTAAGCATAATGTTTAATAAAATGTGCAAAAAGACTGTAGGCTTATATTGAAAGAGGCCTGCCAGCGGTTATTTAACCAGATTATCATAGAGATTTGGGGTGGTCTCTTAATAAACAATAATAAACACTAATAACCTCAGAAACGACACAATACTTGAGCACATGGAAGCACCAGTTACATTTTCTACAGTAAACATAAAAATCCTGTGTGAGTTATAGTAACGTCAAGGAAAAGACCTAAGAACTTGAGAAATAACAGCAGATAAAGTTTAATGCTAAAGGACAAGTAGCACAGGCTATTTCAACACAAAGTCATCACTATAACTCAAGACCCTCAAACACACACTTTGAATTACAGTGATGTCAGACTAGTGAGGGGAGTCAGTTTTAAAGTCATGCATACTGTAAGGTGTTTATTCATAAAACTTTCCCCCATTTAAATCAGTACTGCCCTGAATAAAAATGTATTTATAAACGATGAAGTGATTTATAGGGAATATTGAGAAATAGTGTATAAATGTTGGCAGCTGACAGAGGGGTTATAAGTAGGCCTTGTCCGGGGGCACACACTTTGTCTTTTCATTTAAATGTACAGCAATAAATCACCTGACAAGAAAAAGTAACTAATATGACCCTACAAAGTTAACAAGGTCATCCATATTAGTTAAAAGCTGTCAATAAAAGGTGGAATTTGTAACAATGTGCAACAGATTACAAATCAGTAGGTAAAAGCAAGTTTTAGTGTGTTTTGTAATATGTAATCATTTTAAAAATGGTTTTAAAAAAGTGCAGGCTAAAAGCATATATTGTGGTGTAGTGGTTAGTATACCTATGTATCACACCTGGGGTTGCAGGTTAAAATCTGGCCAGTAACGTGTCTCAGTCCTGTACTTTCTTTTCTCTGTTTTCACTCTCCTGCTGGTGTCCACAATCTTATATAGATATGACAAACAAATGCTTATTTAAGAAAGTTAAATGAAATGCTCTATTTACCTTGGCATAAAGAAGTTAGCAAATATGAAATGATTTAGTACTCTGTTCCACAGTTACATATTAAATATGTTACACTCATTTCTTAAACCTTAAATGTTCAATATAAGCTGACCACCACCTTTGTAAGTATCACCACCTTAAAATACAGCAATTTACTGTTGGTGCTCTCAGCACAGTGCTTGTCCCTCTGGGTGTCCATCTCCTGCACTAAATCATAACGCTCATTGTATCCTGTCAGACACAACAAAATAGCAGAACACATTCCACACTGGAGGTCAGGAGTAATTAAAGAAGTCCACAGGTTCGAGGAGAGGCTATCCACACCAGGATAATCTATCTCAACAATTCCAGATGCATAAATATTCAACAAAGAAAATGCACAGATCCACATCCTGATGATTTATGTACTATTACACACACACACCTAGAGACACAACAGCACAGGAAATAAAGTCTTCCTGAGTGACTTTTTAAAAGACAGCACAAAGTTTAGCACAAAGTGTTAGTTCTAGACAAGGTTTTCACTGTACTTGTGTGATGCATTTTTAAGGATATGAATGAGGGTTTACTAAATTATTCATCCCTTTATTATCTATACCATATATTCTATCTAGAGTCACAGGTCATGAATTCATTAATATATTCTTGATTAATTAATTTAATTTATCCAATTTTTTCCAATTTCTTATTTTATTCAATTTTACCAAATTGTTATTATATTAAAGAATAATGTAAGGTCATTTATTAGTTTTTATTAAACTAATAAGGTTAAAAACTTGGGTGGGGATCTAAGTGGCAAGAAAATTATTTAAATTAATATACTACTAACAGACAGCTTTGCAGCACTTCAAATAAATGAAAACATATGATGCTTTATGTTTATCATACAGACAAAGTGTTTGAAACAAATGTTGAAGGACAGCATACACCACGGTCCCGGGTCATCACATCACCAAATCTAGCAGAAGTCTGATGTCACCCTTTCGTCCACCCTAAATCTGTTTCAGTTCCTCTCCAGAGGTGTATGTTTATGAATGACCACACAGGGGTTCCCAGACTGATTCTCACAGTGGCTCATGTTTTGTTTCCTCCCAGTGAGCTGCATTGCAACATAAAACCACTACACTAATATTACTTCTCCCACTACAGCTTTACTGCTTGTCTGAAACCTGCTAATCTTTAAATGTGTGCACTGTTAACATCTGCTGCTGCTTTACGGGTCCCAGAACGGCATACAAAAATAGGAGAAACGCCGCATAGAAATCAGATTTAATAGCGCAGTTAACAGTAATGGTGGTTTCTTGTGACAAACACAGCAGAAAAGGCAAGCGAGAATCGTGGGTGTGTGTTCTCATTTATATCTCATTGTACCGTGTGACGAGCATTCAGAATGATTCAGAATGATCGGCTGAGGGATGTTAACATCTCAGACACGCAGCAGACTTCACAAACGAGCTTGTTTGAATATTCAGAAAGCTTTTCAAACAAATGGGGTGCTCTCAGCGATGGCAAGGAACAATGTCATTCCTTTCTCTTTAATTTAGAAGTAAATTACTGTCATATATTCAGTTATTGTTTAAATTTACATTGGCAGTTGCTGTCACTAACTGCTATAGTAATTATATTTCATTCACTATTTTACGTAGCTATGCTGAGTTATAATCAGGGCCAATGGAATCTGCTGACCTTTTACACTTTTCTTCGGAATTGCCTTTAAACATGGAAAAATTTAAAAGTGGTGAAATAGAGCTTAGGATATTGCACTTTTATATGTGACTGAAAGTGTTACCAAATTAGCCCTAAACTTTGCTTTTAAAATGGGGGTATGTAGTACTTAAATGACAGGCATTCCAGTTCTGCAGAAATCGCTGGGATTTTTCTAAAAGTTTTCACGTGGGCATAGTTATAACTGTTTAGCCACTTTGCCAGTTGTTGACAATTGTAATGGCAGAGAAGTGATGAGAATGCATGCCGAGGCTGGTAGTGCATATGTGCATTCACAAACACACAGAGGAAAGTCGCAAACTGGGCGGAGGAAGATGGACGATGTGCTGCAGCATCAGGAAAATCACCCCCAAACTGAGCTGCAGGGGTGGGAAAAAAATCTGGCAGCACATTAGTGGTCATGTCAGTGCCATTAGGGACACCTGGCACAGGCCAGAGGAGGAGAAAGAGTGGTGACGTTGTGACTGATAGGACAGGCATGTTGGAAACAGCTGAGATCCAAAGACAAAGTCGAAACCCTCCCACAACAGAGCTGCCCACACCCGTCTTTAGGGAAACTGAAACAAAGCAGTGATACGATGACAGACAGATGGGGACAGACAGTTTCCCCAATGCACTGTGATGTTTTTTGATTAAGCTAATAGAAAATATTTTATATTGCGTATATATATATATATATATATATATATATATATATATATATATATATATATATATATATATATATATATATATATATACAGAGTTTCCAAAAACAATTTTGGACACTTAAGTCAACCACAGTTAACTATGGTTCCACTAAGTGTAACAACCAAATTCTTAAGGAATGCTGATATGCTGATCTCACAAGTAAACTGTGCTTATGTTTAGCTAAATTCCACAGCTTAAAGTCTACAGCAAAATATCAGAAATTTAAATATGAGCTTAGCATTTCAATTCACATTCTTCCAAAATCAAACTACAGCATATGAACTATGCAATCCAGATTAATTACATATCTCCAATTACATATAACTGTGTCTACAATGTAAACTAAAGTACTAAGAAACATCTGAGACAGAGACTTCCTAATTAAACAACTCTATTAAACCAAGTGTAAGCTTAGCTTATAGCTATATTTTATATTATTTATTTTATATATGTATTTGTTTATATTTAAAAACCTTCATAGCATAAAACTTTTCCCCCTTGACCTGTCCCTCCAATAATCAAAATATTTGCAAAACTGTAAAACAATACAATGATGTAACTGCATGTAACTAATCAGAAGCACACATACATATATAAACAACATAATGCAACAAACAGGCTAAAACACAACTTTAGTAAATAGGTAAGTATAGCCTATAAGTAGGTGGGTGTGCTGTGAGAGGCAGGTGAGCGAAGGCAGAGAATAAATTGTTGTAAAGTGGTCATAAGGAGATGCTTGGGGGATAACTCAGCTGTGTGTGTCATAAGGAGAGGCTGGGGCGGATGTCTAGTGTGTGTGTGTGTGTGAGAGAGAGAGTGTCACATCTGGCTCTGTGCTCACTCCACTCCTTCAATCTGTCCTACTTTTATCACTCCAAGGATGGAGGTCTGGCCTCTCACATATAGATGTGTTTATGTGTGTGTGTAAGAATAAGAAAGGAAATGGGGGTGTTCCTTTGGAGAGCAGTCTGGCCTGATTCCGTATGTAATCCCAGTGGTGTCCACCATATGGCAGGACATGGAGCTTGGTGGTGGCATGAGGACCTCAGACTCTAGCCTGTGACACACATGCCTTCTACATACACTCCTGCACGCACACACATGAAACATACACACAAAAAACACAACTCACATGTGCATGCACAGAAACAGCTGTTTAAATGCTTCTGAAGTCTGTCCTTAAACAGCCTATTAAGGCTTTTCAGGAAGGTTTACAGGGTAAAACAAACACTGATGAAGCAACATCAAATAATTATTTTTGCCAACAAATACTGTAATAAATTGTATAAACTGACAACATCTAAAATGTAGGACAACATGCACCAACCAGGCATTTAGGTGGGGAACACTAATTGGTAGATAAACCAGGGATGGCAAGGTATATTCATAGACAACATAGTCCAATGCTACAATAAAACACACCATGGCCAATGTAACACCAATAAATATTATACCACCCTTCAACTCCTTACCACCTTTCAGACTTCAGTACTCTCTCTAGCAGAAAAGTATACCCCACAATGGCCCTAAGGAATCACCTAATCCATCCATCCAGGTCATTCATGCTTTCATCCATCCATCTCCGCACACATGGGCCACACCAGATCAGCAGCAGGCCTCGGCCCTTCTGGGATGCACAGGAAGCTGGTGTGGACAGGGCAGACCCAGGGGTGGGCGTCATATGTTTGCAAGGCTGATGGCAGCAACAGCTGTGGCATTGAGAGGCTGGCGTCTGGGGCGCGGCTGCCAGCGCGGCAGGGACCCCCGCGTCTGCCAAGCCTTCGCGCTGCTCGCTGCCACCGCCGGTCGCAGTGATTAATGAAGAAATGGCAGCGCTATAATTTTTTGTATGTACTCCATACAAAAAAAATGTACTCCAGAAGGAAATAAAGTCCAGAAGAAGTCCAGGGTGTGTTTGTGCAAAAGTGTGTGCTGAATAGGGGACAGAGAAGAAAAAACACAGAACTAGACTTCTGGATAAAAGAAGCAGACTTGCTTTTGTAAGAGTTTGACATAGACACAATGCAATCAGAGGCCTCAAAATACAACACAGATGTTGACTGCAAAACAGCGTCTTAATTACCATACAAACTGCTCTACTTGAGCGAGGCGTTTAAAACACCCTCATGAGGAAGTTCACTCAAGCAATCCCGCAGATTACACCTAATGAACAATATGTCTCCGCTCCTATTTAGCGCTCATTAAAATGTAAAAGGCTTTTGTTCCCAACATCCCCATCATAAATATCACCCTCCATTGAGCAAGTCACGCAAAGTGGGCTAAATAACAGGCCTAAGATGTGCTAGCTGGTTTATTATCTAACCCTACTGGATAAACTATCATTGTTTGTCTAAAAACAGTAATAATGAGCTCAAAGGCATTACATCAGAGAAAAGTAAAGCTTGGAGGTACAGAAGGATACAAACAAGGATTACTTAAAGATTTTTCAGCCAAACGACAATCTATATACAACTAAAAGACAATCAATTGCTCCTCTACTCCGGGTTTAAATTAAAGGATTATCAATCTACTAATGAAGTAAACAAGTCATTGGTGCTTTAATTTATACATCATCAATATGTTGGTTTTGTACGTTTTTACCATTAATTAAATTAATTAACACGTTGGGACCAATGATTTTTTTGAAGCTCAATTTTATGTTGTGTGATTTAATGCTGGCAAAAGTATTGATAAAGTATATTTTGTCCTTCCAGAGTTATAAGTATTAGAATATTTGGACTACTCAAAATATCAGTCAAGAGGAAAAGCCTTGACACACAGCTATCACAAGCACCACATGAATCTGGGATTATGTTGTGTCACAAACACACAGAAAAAAAGAGTTATTGGCATTTGTAATAGATATATCTCCACAGGCTGTGAATGCCAGACCACTGCCATCTGCTCATCCCAGTCATACTCACAGAGAAAGCCCAAGACTATACCATCACAGGTAATCCCACTACCCACAATTCCCAGCACCTCAGGGTCAGCCCCTGCCAGGTTGCTGGGCCTCAGCATAGAGCTAACAGTGAAAACTGAACACAAGGGACTTCAGGAGCATCTTTTAACCATCACAAAATCAAGCTCATATTGACATTTAAAACTATACTTTTGTTTTATTTTCTTAGTTTACAGGTCTTAATGTGCACATCACATATTTATTGAAATCCATTTTTGTTGATAACAATTTTGTGAAGGTAACAGAATATTTTGGTATACTGTCCCTTTAAAATAATTTATCTTTCTGAAACCGTTGGCAGGTGCAGCACTTTGGCTCCAGTGGGGAAATAATAAGATGAGAAAATCAGTCAGAAAGGATGACCAGTGAGTGAAATCACATATTGGTTGTTTTCCGTGTGCTATTTTTGATTTGTTTGTTCCACAGTATTGAATCAATGGTCCTGTCAGAAGTGTTCAGGCCATATTGCTGTGGATAAACACATGAGAGTGCCCACACACAGACACACACACACACACTAAAACACAAACAACTTGAAGGCAGAATGCTCTAAAAACACTTTGCTTCACACACTGGGCTCTGCTGCAGACAAGCTGTCAAAAGAATAATGATAATTTACAGACAGGAGAACAAAGCAAATAATCATCGTCTTAAATGGAGCATGAGAAGTGCGTACACTTGTGAGTAGCCTACCTTGCTGTCTACACACTTGCTCACAGAAGCGCAACCTTGATACACACACAATTAACAGATGTGAAGATGCACATACTGAGAAGAGTACATAGCACGAAGGTCTGCAACAATAACAAAGCCCAAAGCCCTAATCAATTTTGTGTAAAAGTTTGGTGTGATTTAGTTGGCTAGCTGGTTACATACTATATAGCCACAATAAAAGTACTCCAAAGTACTGCATGGTACAGTTTGTCCAAAAAAGTGGTATTGCAATGGCACATCTAATTAAAAGAAATTGCCATATACACATAAAAAATAATAATAATACCATGGCCTATTTGTGGCTACAAAGTAATTCCCCTGAAATCAATAAAAGCTTAAAAATAGTCAAACACCTTAAGAAACCAATGGTGATCTTTCTCAAGATCAAGAGATAAATGGATGTCTTAGTTGCAGACCTGCTGAGATGAAGTAAGTTCAATGGGAGGTGTTAATTAATTGCTCAGACCCTGCAAAGAAAGCAAAAGATTCTAAATCGAACCCTGTTCAATGTCAAGCATCATTTTCTCCACACACCAGCTGATCTCATTAGCATGCCAGACAACTGAACTTGGTGACAATAGATCACTTCTTACAATGACTCTAATTAATGATGTTAAACATTTAAATTGAAAGGGAGAAAAGGGAAAATATCTACCTTTTGATTAACTGAAGCTTACCCACAATGCCTGCACACAAGGAGTTTAATAGTTTAAACACTTACAACTTTGAGCTAATGGTTCAAATTAATTTCCAATGTTCCTGTCAGAATAGCATGTTTTGTGGGCAATAAGCGAGCGTGATGAGCATGAGACTGCTAACAGGATTTGGGTGAGTGGAGAGACACTTTACTGAAGCTCTGTTCAGTTAAACTTTCACTAATCTCACTAGGTCACTAAGATAGAAACATTTTTTCACTTATTTCTCAGAACATGCTCATAGTGGATTCAATGTAACAGCACCAATCACATTTAGCTACTTTGAAAGGTCTGCTTTTCTGGGCTCAACAGAACACAGGAAAAGGGTGAAATTGTCTTTGCTGGGACTAAAATGAAATTCATCTCAAAGCCATCAGCACTTAATATTCTTCTGTGACTTTTGGAACACAAGCTTTGTGGGAAAAGATGAATCGAGCTGTTGTGCACATGTAATAACCCTGTTGAATGCAAATGAGAGCTGACGGAGCCTTAAGACAAAAGACACATTAGCAAAGGACTCAGTCCCAATCCAACAAAGAGTCCTGGCTGTTCACACACAATTCTGGAGAGATAAATCCAGTGTTTTTCTTCATTGAGAAAATTGAGGAATTCTGAAAAACACACACAGTGACCTTCAAGCACCCTTCCGCGAGGCTCCTTATGTATACGACTTTAAAACCCAATTGAATTCCACATTTTCACAATCTTAAGATCTTTTTCATATATTGAAAGTGAATGAGGACAGGGGTTGTCATGCACCAAAATGAAAAAAGCACCATTAAAGTGGTTCTCATGCTATATTTATTAGTCTGAAGTCATATGATAGATCATGTGAGGAACAGACTAGAATTTAAAAAGGTAGGCATCTTAATTTTGTTGCCATTTAAGACACCTCAATTTGGCCAAGTTTAAGGGAAGCATCACAGTTATCCTTTGCAAAAAACAATACCATAATGCACTGCACCGAATAGTAGATAACTGTAATGTTGACTATCAAGCACACTATTAGCATGATGCAGAGTTACTGCCTATGTAGAGCATTCCAAATCAGTTATGAAGTTCCATAAATGTTAGGCTGCTGATTTTGCAGCTCTCTATGCAGTCAGCAGGCAGCGAAGGAGCTCACTAGGCTTTGGAACAGAGCACCGTCAAGTCTGTAATGCATTACATGGCTCAGCAAAGCTTTAAAGTATGTGGCAGCTCGTAACTGATGAGCTAAACATGTCTCAAGAGCATGTCTTTGTCCTTTGTATCTTTTCATATCATGCAATTTGAAACTATAACCTCATGTTAATGCACTGCCCTCAGCATTTGAGTTTTATCTATAACATGTTACTGAGCATTCAACCCCAAGACAAACTGGGACATCAATAAGAGCTTCTGCCAAGGGCATGAACTCATGTGCTGTCCAATCGATACACAGGGAGACTGTAAATACTATTAGAGACTATTAGCTCTTTTAGCATGCACAACTCATTATCCCAATATGCCTGAGAAATCTTTGTGAAACTAAAGGGACAGTTCACACAAATTAAAAATTCTGTCATCATTTACTCACCACCATTTCATTACAAACAAATGTGGCTTCTTTTCTTTCGTGGAACACAGAGAGTTTTCTAGCAGTTTCTTTTCCAAACAATGAAAGTGGATGGTGACCATGGTTGTCACTGTGTTAAGAGTATTTTGGAAATTCTTTAAAGTATTATTTTTTGTTCCATGTAAGACAAGTCTTACAGATTTGTAATGACATGTGGGTTAGCAAATTATGACAAAATTTTCACTTTTGGGTGAACTACCCCTTTAAGGTAATTATGTTACCAGCCAAAACTAATAGGGAGATAAAAATGCACCATCAACACATTTGACCACCCTGAGCTCAAAGGAGCTTTGAGACTTCTTGTTTAGAGTTATTTTTTTTCAGCCAATAAGAATGACCCTTTGGTTTTACATAATCAAACAAAGGGCAATAAATAAGCAAACTGTGATTTGCTTTTAAGATAATAATAATCTCTGGAATCCAATTCTGTATCCTATTTACTCAGAGTGTGGCTACTCAAAATTAAAATGAGTCTATCAGCCGGGAGTATCATAAATGGGTATTTATCAGGATTAGAGGATTTTGAAGCCCATCTGAACTCACTCTCTTTTGCTCGCTATGCCACCCACCCCCTACTCTTCTTTTGGACGCCATGCAATTACCATGCCAGAGTACCAAAAGTGACATGTTTGAAGAACAGATAAAAAGACATAAATTGGCTGGTAATTGCAATATTTCCCCAGCTTTAGAAAAACCCATTTATTCTCTCTCTCAACAAATCAAGGCACTGTCATTTCCCCACTCATCTCCTCAGCCGGGGGGCCCGCCACAATTTCTTTGCTGTAAGTGAATGGTGGAATGCAGATTAGGGCTCTGCGCTAACTACTGCTCTCGGGTCTCACTGGTATCTGCTTCCTGCACTTTCTTCATTTTTAAATCAGTCATAATGGGGGCAGGACCTTTGGAGCACTGAAAGACGAAAGTGACACAGTGGACAAACTGAATTTTTTTTCCAGACAAGGCAGCGATATTGCACATCTGTCACTACTGTGTAGACAATTACCAAAGTCAGGAAAAAGAGAGAGACAGAGGGAAAAAAGAGGCAGAGAGAAAGAGAGAGAGAGAGAGAGAGAGAGAGAGAGAGAGATAGGACAGGATGGTTGGAACCTTCAGTGTGTGTGTCTGTTACCAAAACTAAGCAGGATGAGATTGGCTCTTCAAGATGGAGGCCTTTGTCACTGGGTATTGACTCCTGCTTTCTTAATTGTTCACTCATTAATCCAGTGGTGTTTTTGTTGGCACTGTAATTAAAGCCAATCATGCCGTTTACCCCATACCTTTACTAATGAATAATCATGGGGTATACCCTGTGTACCTTTGCTAATGAATAAATAAAGCACTAGGAGAGTCAGGTTAACAAATGAAAGGCTTCCTATACGTCCCATTTTTACTAACAACAGCATTAAACAGGGGTGCCTAAGCTGAACCCTCAGTAAACCCATAGTTTAATAAACTGTGCATTTAACTTTTCAGCCATAGCACTCTATAGTAATCTGGCCTAAATATTTGAAAATTAAACATTTATACATAATAAAAAAATATGTTTTTAAATTAGATAAAGGACTAGATAACTACTAGATTTTTTACACTACTTTATCAACCTGAGAATGCTGTATTAATGTATTTTTTCTCTGCAGATGAAAAAGCATTTGACATATTTTTGCAGCATCCACATGCATATTCATTGTGATGTCAATGCTGTCTGTGAACTCACCATGGGACTACATATGGACTACATAATATGATTAGATGCAACTCAGTTCTTTATTAAACCCTTGGTACAAACCCTTTAGCTACTTTCACACACAAACCACAGGCTAAAGTCAAACCGTTCCTGCATTAAACAAAAACTACAGAATGTTAATGCGATGACACTGCTGTTTAGCCAAATGCACAGAAGCCTATGTTAAGGTCTAACACTGATGTGAAATGCTTCTGAGTGTAAACCCAGGCTGAGGTGAGAAGCAAAGGGAAATTTGCTATTCTATCTGTCAGGTGTGCAAAGTCAATGAGGCTTGAATGTGCTGGGGACCAGCAGGACTTTTCATGGTCCAGTTGTTAGTTGCATATCAGTTACAGAAAATCAGTAAAATAAATGAGTTGTTAAAAGCTCAAGTTATGCCAGAATGCAAAACCTCTCCATGTTACTTACAGTTGTCCTTCTAACATCCTATGCATGCATTATTGTTGAATGTGTTGCTGTAGGGACATTTCTAGAATATAACAATGTCTGGTACCACCTTACTGTTAGCTTTTCTAACTGTAATCTGAGTGTAATTAAACGTCACGAGTGCTCATAAACTCTCAAATCAATACAGATTTTGATGATTATTTTATATCAGTTACCACTTGTATTTAATGAAACCATTATTGTCCTTTAGTCATTTATTCTGTAGTGTTTTATCTGCCAGTTGTTTGTTGCAGTTGGTATTAGGGGAAGGACATTGTAATTTTAGAGCACATTTGATAGGATAAAACTGTGTAGTGCAACATGAGTCATCAACATTTTGATTTGTTTTCCCATAGGAAAATGTTACTTTTTTTCCAGTGTTGTCAACTTGTAAGGGTATGATAGAGTATAGATGGCTTTAGAGATAACAGAGATAGGTTCATTAAAGCTGCAGTCACTCAGCCATTAAAAACGTTAAAAAACAGGATCTGTCTATGAACATGTCGGCATACTGCATTCAAATGTCACAAGATCTGCTTGTACTGTACTTACAAATATAACATATAATCTAAAATAAAACAATTTACACAGCACGAATAAAGAATTAAAATTAGACCATTTTTAGAATTAAATACAGTTTGAAACTGCACAAGTGAACACACTTAAATGGGTGATTGGCAGGAGAAAAGAATAACACCATTGGACACTGTCATGGTTTCACTGCAGCTAATTAAAGCCTGTTTTTCTTGATCACGCATTGTGAGTGACACTGTGATTAATAGCAGTAAATAATGGGAGAAGAGGCCACACACCTGTGTGTTGGCTGCCATATTGCAAGACTGACTTTAGAAGCCCGACATCTGGTGCCTGGATCCCCAACCTTTCAATATTTAAAGCTGAGTCTCTAAAGCCAAGTCACCCTTGCAGTTTCACTCAGAAATGTGTATCTGAGTGTATTTTAGGAATGTGATCTATGGTATGTCTACAGTATTAGTTAATAATTATTACAAACTAAGCAATGCCATACATGTTAATTTAGCACATGTATTTATATACCAGTTAGAAGAACAACATAGGCTTGGATCACATAATCTTTGCATCATGTACTGTATAAGTAGAAAGGTTTTGTCTGGAATATAAGGTCACTGCTCTAAAAAAAAGTTTGACCAGAGGAGGGGAAACAGAACAGATAATGAGGGGATAATCTCAAATAAATGCTAAAGTGTGTTCAATTAAATTCCTTTAATTCATCTAATGGCTTGTGAGTACAGGCTGTGATCATGTTTTGAACTCAGATCCGGTTGTGCAGGTTACATAAAAGCATCCACTACGGTTTGTATGAAGTAGACGTGTTTTTCTTTTATGGCAAAGAGGCTTAAAAATAGAACAATTCGATTCTATTTTTAAAATGTAAAACTTAAATTCTCTGGCTTGCCAGTTTATTGTGGTACTAAGCCTCCAGGTTAATATTTTTAAGGATTCGTGTATGTAATTTGCAATTTGAATTGTAAAAATAATTTCTGTGCTTTCTGCTATTGATAAAATCCCACCACAAATCCATCTACTGATGGGTTAACTTGCAGATCTCAGCACCTTTAAAATGCACTATATTAGCAATTCATTAAATATACAATTATCTATATTTAAATAATATTTCAATTTAAATAAAATTATTTTACTAGAAATATTTGGACATATGTAAAATGTATCAACAAGCAAAAAAAAATACAAATTGTCTGGAATAGTGGTATAAAATAAAACATGATCCAGCTGCAAAACAACCATCAAAATCAGACAGTTTAAAGTTTAACACCCTTTAAAAAACAGCTGATAGTGGGATTAACTTGTGACATGCTTGTATCAAAAGGTGAAGCTATTTAGTGCCTCTGGTCCACCAGAGGATCCTGACCTCTCTCATCCAACACAGCCCTGAGGTGAGAGGAGGCATGACAGTGGAGTTTTAGGTGAATCAGGACCAGGGCCCTGTTGCAGGAAATCAATTACATTAAGAAAACTCTTGGTTGTAATTGTAAGTGTATTGACTTTTCTTAACTTTGAGAGCTTCTTGCAATCAAAAATAATCTAAATCCATCAGGCATAGAGATGGAAATTCAAGAAAAAACATGGCTAGTTTAAATAATAAAAAACGTTTTGGGGTCAGAGGTAATTTATTTATGTAATGATATTTTTTGAGGTCCACAACAACAACATGTTTTTTTTCAAGGTGCCCCCTGATAGAAGCATAAAAATGGAACATCAGCCATATATTTTTTATTATTATTAATTTATTAATATCAAATTTCCAATTTATCTAGGGGGAAAGTTCTTGTAATCTGCTGACATCTTAAATGCTCTTTTTTGCTTGGATCCCTTCAGGGCAAAACTTTCCTTTGACTTCCTGTTGTATCTTTTCTTTGTTTTTCAGGGCACTTCCTGCCTGCAGAGGAAGTTAATCAGCTCTTTAGCCTCTCAGCAGCCATCCTGTAACTGCCCTCCAGCTTTAGAGAGGGGTCAGGCCATCCAGTCAAGACCCCCTTTGATAAATCTTTGTATTCAGGGTGATTGGTGAGGATAACAGCATGCTAGAACATACCCAAGTGCTGGTGGGCGAAGAATGTCCTTGTCTGGTCAATCTCTGAGGGCAATCGCCAGAACTCATGGGGTCCAATCTCATCTTGATCTTAGGGCTCACGATATGTCCAAAGCTGAGGGTGCACCATTTATGCCATGTATAAAAAGGCTCATGTGTTTCTTCCAACTGAGCAGCAATCAAAGATGGGCGAAGGTCACGGGACCACACATGTGGTAACGCCTGTCCACTATCATCATCTTTATTCCAACACAGTTACAATATGAATGTGAAAACTTGATCCTTCTAAATAAATTCAACACAAAAATTCAACAAACGTCTCAACTGTATAAATAATAAAATAAATCTATTCCTTTTTTGTGTTCTCACAAAAGCAAAATAAGCAATGGAGAGTAATTCTGTAAATCAGTTCTGTAATGAAACTGCTCCAATTGAAAAGGGTTCTACATTTGTACAGTAACACGCCATTCATAGAAGGCAAGTCTTTTTCATAACATGGATTTGCATATAATTTCTTTCTTAAACAAAAGCAGGATTGGGTTTTCAGAAATGGAGAACATTTTTGTAATCCACAGTAATGCTTAGGATTTTGGGTGGATCAAGCAGACAAAATGTGACCCTAGATCTTTACAACAATGACGCACATTGATTTTAATATAAGATAAATGGTTTTGGTAGGGAATAGCGCAATTGCCAATATAACTGAGTGATTAAACAATAAGATGTAACTTCACTCTATATTGATGCTCAGTATAAGGAGTGCTTATGTTGTTGAGGGCTTAATATTTTGAAGGTGAAATTCATTAACCAACAATTGTCAATCCAATTACAGACATCAACCTCCATAACTAAACAAGTATGGTTAAAGGTTAAAACAACAGTACTGTAGTTAAAGACACATGCGTGGCTTTCAGGATCAATATTTTAGATGGAAAAAGATATAAACAGCAGCGACGTTTCTTTTGAATGGGGCAGATTGCTAATTTCAAGACTGTCAGTAATAGCAAACAACTCAACCAAAACTGGAGCTCATGCCTGGTATGGCGAGCGAACTTAGATGAGAGGGTGGAACGGAGCGGCGATGGGATTTGAAAGCCGTTACACTTGAGTGCCTCCATGATTTGCATTTAGCGACTGAGACACGTAAATGGTGCTGGGCTGTATGTCCAATTGTTTGTGGTCAAGCAGCCGGCATCATAATAAGGATGCATTCCAACACCTCAGGGTCAGACCAGACTTTGTGTGCACACAAACAATCCAGCACACTATTAAGATTTGAAACCCTAAAAATATAAATTATTATTACATTGGTGAGGGGGGATGGGGGGGGTATAAACCCCTCATGGGTGAGGGGGGATGGTATAAATTAATACAAAAAATATGTATTTTATTGCAAAGAAGCATGGAAGGGAAATGGAAGGAGTGAGGAAATCGTCAACGGGCAATTTTTCTTTTCTTTCTTTTTTTACAACATTATAAATTTGACGGCAGAGAATATGGAAGGGAAAATGCTTTTAGTGCGCGATTTATATGAGTGTGATGGGGGATTCATAGATCACCACAGCAAGCCGTCAGGCACTGATGGGCCATATGAAGAGCACTAATGCCATCGGAACAAAATGTAACCAATCTCTGGACGCCCTCAACCATGCAATATGCCTAATAGAAACTCCAAAACTATCAGGCTGTCAGGAGCTTGCTCAGTAAGGGGACTGGCTGAGGAGATGTTGGATGGGAAACAAGTGGTATAAATTTACCTGTTGTGGCACCCTGCTCTACACACACACACACAGATACAGTGTCTTGTGCAGGTGAGCTTGAAGCAGTCCTTAAGGTTAATTTTAGTTTTGCCCCCACAGATGTGACAGCAGTAAAAACTTCTCTGCCTTGACATTAATTTTTAAAAGATACTCTTAGTGTCAGCCAATAAACAAGCAACAAAACACCACATAAAACACCATGCTCGTTGTTTAAAGTCTAAAACTACAGTCAGTGGTGAGCAGATTAAAGCCACCAATCATGTTTATCAAACATCATTTTATTGGCTGACAAAACACTGCACTCAAACACTGACACTGTAAATTGTAACATGAACAATGTAAT
This sequence comes from Chromobotia macracanthus, assembly GCA_036877525.1. NCBI lineage: Eukaryota > Metazoa > Chordata > Actinopteri > Cypriniformes > Botiidae > Chromobotia > Chromobotia macracanthus. The sequence goes on along the minus strand of JAZGTH010000060.1, from coordinate 992,331 downwards.
TAATACTGAAAATCTGGGCATCCCTTTACTACTTCAAAAAAAATGTTCTCTGCGGCAGGACAGTCATCCAAATGGATATTAAAGCAAATATTAAAAATAGATGGCGTGAAAAATAGACATCTTCAAAATGAGCCATCTTACAAGCACACAATGTATTGCAAACAAACAGCAACAATCATAAGCAAAATCAAGAACATATAAGCTTTATCCTTCTGTGAGTAGTTTTATCTTTTTGTAAATACCACTGTAATAATCAAGATAATGTACAGTCAGCCGGTCATTATTGCTAAATAATTCACTTCAAGGTTATAAGATACATTGGGTACATTGAGTTTATGTTGTGATGGAGTCTAGCTCAATGTACGTTATATCTACAGTATACATCTGTGTAGCTATTGTAATGCCAAAATGATTATCTATACAGACTATGTTTATTATAAAAAAATAACTTTATTTTTTCCAGGTAATCTGAATGCAACCATTCCTAGAATTTCTAGCTAATTAATACTAATAGCTTATTAACACATATTAATTACTAAATGCAAATGACACTAATTTAAAACCAGCTGAGTTTCCAGCCTTGTTTTGGCATGTTCTCTATTAATGTTTTTCTTCCCCTATAGCTCAGATTGACTCCACAAATGAATCTGAATCTACAGACATGGCACCGTGACAAACACACCAAACCACACCCCTAATCTCAGCACACACGCTGACACACACACATAGAAGGTGAGGGCTTTAATCACCTCTGTGCACTCTGACTCTAAAGTCCTAATGGAGAGTCACAGTGCACCTTAATGTATTTATCATAAAACCCAGTGCCAATGTAAAAACCTAAACAGCTTGACCTTTCTCTCTCTCTTTCTCTCTCACCTATCCCCTCTCTCTCTATTCTTCTGCTCCCCTTGTGAAAACATGTAATTCCAGTTCCATTAAGCAGAATATGCAGCCCTCACGTCAGGGAGCGAGCAGGGCATGAGTCCAGTTCCTCTGCATTCAGTGTGTACAGTGCAGCTCACGGTTCGTTTTAAAGCAAGAAGATGGAGGCAAACCCTGGAGGTAAAGTGAAATACCTCAGCCTATACTTATTTTTGGGTGGGGAGAAGTCAGAATATGCACTGTTTAATATGTAATGGGGAAATATGGAAATGAGTAAATAGGGGTGTTTTTGGAATGGACAGATAATGCTGTGATTTGACTTTGTTATCTGTGTCACTGTATTTAATAGAGAGAGAATGTTAATGTATAGCACGAGGTGGGGGGTCAGGTTCAAACCTGCATCATCTACACGAGCACCACAGATCTACATGCTGTAGGTATGAGGGTGTGTGCATTAAAAACTGACATCAGGTTGTCTTAGTAGGGCTACAATACACTGTATAGGGCTTCGGGGTATTGCAAAACATTATAAAATACACTGGAGTTTAATCATTTTATTTTTAAAACTCAGGTTCTTTTACAGCTATAGTTTATTTTACAGCAGATGCACAAATGCATGTTTTCTTAATGTGTATTTGAGTACAACTGATTGTCCACATGCATTTTAAATGTAAAAGTCAACATCTTGTGATTTTAAAGCATAAATTAAATAAAACTACTAATCATACAGTGTTTTGTTGTCCTCCTCTTGCATACATGACCAATTACCAAGGAACAATTAATGTTTTACCTGGTTAAGGTCGGTAAACGACATGACAAATTCACTGTTTAAATAATCTAACCAACAATGATTGATTTTAAGGACACTGGCTAAATTGCAAGTTTATCAAAATCTATAACAGGCAATGAGGGCAGGAGAAAGTACACATGCAATCATCTGGCTCCTGGTAGTCTTTTCCCTCTGCATTTATTCCAGTTTGTTAACCTCATGCTGCAAGCAAAATAATGTAAACAGAGCAGAGACACCTCACAAGATATCTACTATTGAAAAAAATAAAAAGTCCAGGCAAGACTGCCTGGCCTAAGAGCTTGGCATCTGATGTGGTAGTGACAGCTATACGTGTCAACAAGGATCAACAGTGAGGAGTAGAAAACAGGTACTCTCTCTCTTTTACTCTCTCTTCCACTGTTTCTCTCTCTCTTGTCAGTCAGCAGATCAGCAGCAGTGGCTAGCTCGTGCCCCCTCCGGCCGGCTCTGACCCAAAGGCAGCTTGCCTCCACCAGACTGCTCGAAACAGGCAGATGTGACTATGGTTCCTGGCATTTGGCAAGACTGCTCAACATCAAGAAGATGGTTATAGAGGAGGATAGAGCATCAGCTGTACCACCAGTGCGGGGGGCTTTTGCAGTGTCACAACATAAGGGGAGCTCGGAACCCTATCTCTCTTTCCTTCCCTCTTCAACACTCTTCCGTCGCATGCCGGCCCGGTGCAATCACGAGTTGCCAAAGCCAGCAGCACCCACTGTCACAAGCCATCACTACCCCACAGGGAAAACTGCAAGTGCACAGCACAGGGAAAGGAAGGAATGGGCGGGCAGCCACACTTGCAAGCTAAGTGGCCGCAAAAGGTGCCGTCACATGTGATATTACAAATGTCCTCTTGAGATGTATTTTTCCCTGCAATTTTCTAGATTGCCAAGTCAGACACAGTATAACTCACCAGGACCTGGTAAACAAACTTACAAAGGAAGACAAAACAGAACATTTAGAAGAAACGATAAAGGGCAAGAAGATAACCCATGGCCAGATCAGTGCGAGAGGAAATTGTTGAAGACATTAGCAAGATGTAAGTCTTGGCCCCAGACTGAGGAGACAAATAGAAAATAAAACCAGCTGAACTGCGCTAAAGTGATCGCAAGGCACATGTGTACGCAAAACAAACGTGTTTGTACATTTGGCTCCTTACATTGCACACATACAAAACAAAAACGTCACACATGTGAGGTGCTGCTATGCACAATGATAGAGTGTGAGATAAAGCTGTCATGTGACAGTGAGCAGTTTGTGTCATCGGTCTGAAGTGTTGCGGCGTGACACTTGTCTAGTTGCATTGGTGCAGCTTGTGGGAGAGGGGCAGCCCCACAGACATGCTCAGACACAGAGAGCAAAGTTTCTTTCTTTTGCCTGTTGTCTGAGGTTGAGTGCATTAATCTTCATTAGAGTGCGACCGGCAACACACCGAAAGCACTGAATCCTCAGTTGTGTTACTCAAGATCTTGTTGTGTGTAACACAACAACCATCATGACAAATGACCCATTAGCTTGCAACAGCTGCCAGTCATCACCTTGAGAATTACAACAATTTCAGACACTACAAATATATATTTTTTGCCATTAGAGCTTGACACATATGGATCTTTTGGGACCAATACTGATTCAAATATGGAAGAGAAAAATGAACCGATTACTAATATATCTGTCACTAATTTTATTTTTGAACATGATGTATATACCTATTCCTTTATGTGACTGAACTGTAAACAAATTACAGAGTAGTTTGAGTAATACACCTTTACTTTAATTCAGCAACATTAAAACCACAAATAACAATACTATAATAATAATAATAATAATAATGCACTATTAAATATATACTTATTAAATATATACTTTTTATTATCAATGGATAAAATAGCTGGGGGGTCAGTTATTAATCCAATGCCATCTATCTGAATACAAATACAAATTTATGTTAAAATACCACAGTGTTGTAAATGAAACAATTCCTCAATGACTACCACCTGCCTTACCTCTGTATGACCATAACACACATGGTCCCAGGAAGTTGGCACCTTACACAGATTTGAGACGAGTTGTATAGTTTGGTTCATTGTGTCAGGGCAAATCTTTCAGATGGAAATTTATTCTGTGTCCTGTAAGCAATCTTTTTGAATTAAGCAGCTGTTTTTAAATAGTTTTTAAAACATGTCCCCTCTGTTAGAATAAATACATGAATTAAGCGAATGGTTTTAATTGGTTACCTAATTTGATGTGTCTCTAATTGCACCCCAAAGCCAGATTTTTTTTGCATACATAGTGCAAAACATTGGAGTATCAGCAACATTGTACCACAATGCTGCTTCCATTGAAGACTGTATATTTCATGACTGACAGACACCATGTAGTTCAAACACTGTTGAGTCAGGACAGGATCAACAAGGGTGACAAACTCTACACAGAACAACAGAAGAGATTATGATGTTGAGAAGCCCCGCCGAAAGATAAAGGGAGACAGGGATGAGAAGAGAAAAGAGGTTTTACCTGCTGGCAGTTTTTAATGAGCACTTCACATCTAGTCAAACACACACACACACCAATAACACATGCCCTATTCGATATAATATACAGCAAAAACATATCCTATATTGGTGTGCATTTTATTGGACAGACATTAGACAGAGACAGATTTGGACACACATCAAGACAAACTATCAGACAACAGTCTGACTACCAGTCAACAACCCACAAGATGTAAACATTACACATTAACATAATTTAAAGGGTAATAAAACCGCATAGTTTTCTCATCTGTGTAACGTTACTTCACTTGTGGCTGTATTTTTGTATTTTAACTGGCCTGGTAAGTTCCTTACTGTAACCGTGATTTTTAACAGAATGGAATCCAAATTATTTTATATAGTAATCAACAGTACTCCACAAATGCTGTTGACTGAGCCTAACTCTTAAACCCTGAATATTCTTTAGGAATAGTAATTTATATTATATTTAGAAAAATATTAATTCCACAATACTTTGTGTTATTTCATAGTTTTATTCCTCTATATTTTACTGGCACTGTATGTATGTGGGATGTTTTATAATCTTCAGGGTTTAAACATTTGAGGCAGCTCAAGGCCTTCATAAATTCCTGAAGACACACTCAAAGGGGAGACTGAGAGACTGGGAGTGGCAGAGAAATGCACACAGACACATACTGAAATATTCTTTGTGTGGGTGCCTTGTCACATGTTGTGACAAATTTGAAACAATGAAAAAATGACAGTTGTGACTCAGAAAGTACATAACCTCTATTTGAGTTATCCTGTCTGACCAATGAAAATGAAGAAATCGTACATGCAGTGTACAATTGGTACATTTGAAAATATTATTTTACGTATGTTTCATTTAGCAAAAGGAAGGAAAAGGAAAGAAAAGTAGGGAGGGAGCAAAGAAAGAAACTGAAAAAGAAAAAAGAAAATGAAGAAAGTTATTCTTCATTGATCTTCAGACCTGTAGTAACACTCTTGAATTATAAATGGAAGAGTCAGCAAGTTTTATCTTGCGCTTTCAAACACTTTCATCCCAGCTCTGGTTTCTCATTGTTTGCTCTGCATTAACAGTATGGTTAAAAACTAAGCCATAGCATCTCAAAAAATCATATCATACAATATGCTGTCCCATAATCTCCACCTTTTATCTAATTTCAGCTTTATCTTTAAGTAAATTATGTTATTAGAACCCACCTGCCTGCTGGCTCCTCTAAGTAGATATCTAATTCTGTCTCCTGAATGTGGAAATCTATTTTCACGATTCATTTTTCATTATTTTTCTCTATTAATGATAGTCGTGGTGTATATCAAAGTGGCATAATGAAGATTCACAGCATTTTCTCTCTTGTACTAATACCTTATCAAAGTTGAATCTTTTTCTGGAAAATCAATTATCTTTCATATCATTAAGTTCTTCTCTGGTGTGATTATAAGCCTGCTGTGACCACTTAGCAAAAGGCAACAGGAGAATGGTAATCTATGCATTCAGTACAATACTGCTTCATAGTCTGGGAAATATCTGATATCAATATTTGCCATGATGGTATTGATTGCCTTGATGGTGTAACACATTAAGGAAAAAAGAGGGAAAAGAATGAAATGAAAACAGAGGCCCTCATTCAACCTTAAATTTTGGTGTCCTGGGTAGCGCCTACCTGAAATTATCAGAGGAGGGGGTAAAGAAGGGGGGAGGTTGGACAAGAGACCACTAATGCAATTTTTATGCAATGTATTTTCAACTCTGTAAATGAAAAAAATGGTAATTCAACAAAGTATTTCTAAAAATGTTTAAATCAAACAAAGATCCAGTCAGACTTAAACTTGATTATATTTTTACTATTTACATAATCGCAATAAATAAACTAACTTGCCAAATAGCAAATTATTATAATTATTTTAATCTTTAGAGTAACTTTTTCACTCTTTGATGACTTTTTAATTGTAGTATTTAAAAGGACATTAAAATAGGGACTGAAACATCAGACGTCAGAAGCGTATAGCATGTGAGCAATATGAATGTTAATGGTACTCTACAATAATAATGACACACTCTTAGGCTTTTCTTCCTAACAGGCAAGCAACAGAGTCAAAAAATTAAGGGGGTGACAAAAAGCGGGTGGAAGACAGAGAGAGAGAGAGAGAGAGAGAGAGAGAGAGAGAGATAAGGAGCATAGGGAATAAATGGATAATAAAGGGAGAGCGCAGAGGCAGAAGTGGTGATGTATGCAGGGCTGTCAGCAGGGGGAAGATGCAGTGCGCTCTTTCTCGGGGAGGCTATCTCCCTCCCACCGTGCGGTGAGTGTACACACACCAGTAATGAACTGGTCTACCGGCAGCCAGCACAAACACATGCACACAAACTCTTATCATCTTTGCCTCCCACAACCTCCTGCCAGGCCCAAATTACACACCGGCAACCAGACAACATTTGTATTTAATCATCTTTTAACCTAATTGCATTGAAGACAGACTATATAGCAATTTGTTGTTGATATTATTACGTGCCATTCACCTTTGAGTGCTTTAAATAATGTCGTCAAATGCGCAACTTATTGAAATCATCGCCAGGCTCCGGGAGACAAGCGGATGCTGGGATAAAGAGCACACAAGTATTGCGTTGTCCTGCCTGTGAGAATGGGAATGTATGTAATCCTTAAGTAAGAGTGTGGAAAGGCAAATGTTTTATGGAATAAGCATTTAAAAGTGAGAAATAATGATGGCGGAAAAGAAATCAATGTAAATGGGTCCCCGAGGACTGTGTGTAATAAGGATTACTTCTGTAAATATACAGATCCAAACAACAGGGCCAATGAAAACTTGCCAGATGCAGGAATTGTGCATGTGTGTCTCTCACATTGTGTGATGTGTGTGTGTACGTGCCTGGGGTTTGCAGATTATCGAAGCATAAGCATGTTAGCGTGTCCTCAGGATTGATTTGCATTTTGTATTCTTATATTGTGTATACAGTATGTGTGCATGAGCAGCATTGTTTGTCTTCTGTGTTTTTGAATTTACACTTGACAAATGACTCTGTAACTGTACATTTTAAAAACCCTATTAAATCAAAGATTTCATTCATGGCTTTAATTCTGTCTATGAGCTTTGTATTAGAAGGCATCTATGTGCTAGTGTACTCCTAAAGGTTGACAAATCTAGCAGATAAACTTACAATAAACTTGAAAACATATATATATATATATATATATATATATATATATATATATATATATATATATATATATATATATATATATATATATATATATAAATTATCTGTGAAAACAGGCTGAAATATTGATGACTCTCCTTGCACTACACAGACTTCTGTCCAGTTGTCTATTTAGTACCAAATTAAGGGTTGTGACCTAAGTCCAACTGATCATTCAAAATGAAACGGCCAAGCCCTTAAATACGTACTACCCCAACTTCCTGTTTCAAGATGAAACACATCAATGCAGGAAAGGAAACTGAGCTTGTCAGGCAAGTACATGGAGCAAACAGATATATAGCTGTAAAAGTAGTTCTATTCATGCTTGTGTATGTCGAGTATGTGTGTTGACAAAGTGTATGGGTGTTAGTGTGCATGTTTTGGCAGGCTACATGTGTGTATGTGTGCATGTGAACTTTAATCTGGCTGCTATCTCACTGGCAGGTTGAAAATGGGTCTACAGCGTGCCACTGGAGCTTTGTAATCCATTCTCAACAGTGAGGCATGGAGACAGAGGAGCCTGCGCCCATTGTCATGCTGAGTTACATGGACTCATGATCATATTATCTGGCCCTGGACCCCACTGATTCATTCAGTTTATAGTATTCTCTGTTCACAGCCAACTTATTTCCTTTAGCCTGGCCTGTCGACAACCTCCTCTATGGCGTATTAATCTTATTTATGGACTTATCGTAGCACAAATATCACAATACCATTCTGCACCAGGCTCTCTCCCTCACACCGCTGGAAAATAAACATGAGGCTGATGGAACCTGAGGCTATTCTAGAGAAAAAAAATTGGCTGTTTACTACCTGTGGGTTTAAGAAAGTAGTCTGTTGAGAAGTGGGAGTTACAGAGTGGAAAAGATATGTACAGATGTGCTGGCTGAAGTTGTGATATGCTATATGAGAAATGAAACGTAATGTAATGTAAATGTAAACGAAATGTAAATGTGAAGATTTACATTGGCTAGGCAATACTTTCTTAAAACTTTTGTTTTGTGGGTTTGCATTTACTGTAAAACTGATGTTATATAAAGCTGCAATCCGTAACTTTTTTTTGGTTAAAAATAATTTAAAACTGTCTCCTTACCCTGATTCACAACATTAAGTTTATAATAATGATTTATAATTTGAGCTGACAGGTCAGATTTTGCAGGAAATGTTAGTTTGTCTTCAACATATGTAAATATAAGTACATAAAGCAAACTGCAATTTTATGTTTCAAACAAAGAAGGCAAAAATTGCAGCTTTAAGATGTTTACGTTCATGCAGTTGGCAAACACTTTTATCCAAAGCAACTTATAGTACATTCAAGGTATACCACTTATCAGTATGTGTGTTCTATGGTAATCTATCGCAACCTTTCCGCAATTGAGTGCTCTACCAATTAAGTTACAGCAACACAACAAGATTGAAGTGCTTTTTCATTTCATCACTGCTCTACACCATTGCTCTGTCTGGTTACCAGCCCGATACAGCAATAATGGCCCAACAAACAGTTGGAGTCCGGAGCAGTACTAACAGTTTGACCAGCCAATAAAGACAGGAGTGTTCAGAAAAGCAGTTTGAAGCAATCACTATTTATAAGATTCTGTTTGGCGAAGCTAGAAGTGCAGAAATTACACTCTTCAGCTTTTAAGCTTCAGTGTTTTTTTAGTAAAACTAACATATTTTCCATATTAACCTTAACTGTTACAGGCATTACAGTAAATGAGGAGGAACATTTATTAAAACTGTATTAAATCTATATTCATTGTGGGATTATGGCAATCACATCATTGCAACATTACAGGTCATTCGCATGACACCAAGCACCTGATCGTCCTCATTCTGAGAACCCGAGAGCCTGAGTTTATGATGCGTATGATTATTGGAATGTGTTATACCGTGTTACTGTATACAGAATTATGACAGCCTCAGGGACCGATTACAGGAAAAGATAAATTCCAAAGGCTGAAACTTCCTTAACCCTATTTTCTGCACAGACAGAAAGCGAGAGGGAGAGCAAAAGGATCACTCTCCTTTATGCCTTCATAAGTGTGAGATTTACCTACTAGCCAACTAAATAAAGCATGCAGAAAGAGATGTTCAATGCACAAAACCAGCACATATGTCTTCATTTCCAGGGCTTAGTTTTTCACTCTCTTTATATCCGATGGTTTCAAAGCTGTGGACTATATTGATTCAGCTTCCCTTTCCCTGGTAAAGATAGAATAGTAAATGAATGTGCATTAGAAGAGTGAGGGGAGCTGGTAGGATTAGAATGATTTCATTAGTCCTCTGTGGTGGATTGGGTCGTGAATCCTGGGCTTAGGCTGACAGAAACACATCCCTTTTTTAATTTCTCAGGCGGATCACGGTGCAGCGCATGCTCCTGTATGACAGGATGAGCTGCAGAGTCGAGCAGGGAGACCAGAGCAGTGCTGCGCTTTTCTCATCAGAACTCTATCCAGGTTTTGAAGAATGCGATTAAGCTTGATCAAGTTTATTGGTTAAGTTCCCATTTGCTTCCCTAAAGCACTTTAAAAAATGTATAAAACCCTAAGGCTACATTGAAAGTTTCTTTCACAATGCAGTTTTCACAATACACAATGAGTTTTCCATCATAATAAATTTAGAAAAACATATTTCCAATGTGATTACACAATGCGAAATAAATATAAATTCTTTCACTCTTCTATAATATCACAGCATAAACAGACAAGGATAAAGAGCCTTATGTGAGTGGTTGATGAATCTATAAAATGACACTATAGGGTGATTTTAGAACCCCATGACGGCAGCGTAACAGGGTGCTCTTCTGCAAAATGACACCTGTATTTACTGCCTTTCGCCTCTCCCCTGTAATCCACATGCCTCACATTCATCATCACTTGATCAATTGTCCAGACTCCAGTTAATATTTTTTCGTGGATAAATCATTGATCAGCTTTTATGAGCAACTGACTGATGATTTTCTGCATCGAATAAGCCCACAAAGCTTACTGTAACGCTGGATAAAACCTTAACAAGAGACTAGATGCATATTTACATAAGATAAAATATGAATTTTGTAATTCTAACAAAGCGGTATATAAGTGTGAATACTGTGATACTGAAAGAGTTTGCAATTATCAAAACTCTTCAGCTAGCACCGTGTCTAGGAAATTTTAATTCATTGGCAGGTTAAAAAAATTGGGGTCGAGTATTTGGGAAAAGGCAGAAAGCGCAAAGAAATGCAAATGCAAAAATAAAGAAAACATATATGAATGCAAAGCAAACTAAAATGCACTGTTCTTTAATGGGAATGCTGTGTGTATCCAAAATGTGTTAATGATTGTATGTAAAGCAGATGTGTGTGTGTGTGTGTGCAGGTGTGTGTGCGTGGGTGAACATATTGAGATGTGAGTGCAGCATCTGACTGTCAGCTTTATGATATGCTGTGAGTGGCCTCTGCTGGCTAACTCAGGGCAACATGAGTCACAGAGCAGCAGCCCTGCGATCCCACACACACACACACAAACACACACACAGTGTGTCACCTATGACACTACTGTTGTACTGAACTTCACGAAAACAAAGCCTGTTTCTATATGAAGGGCAGCAGGCTGGAAGGGGGCAAATATAATGTATAACATCCACCCCTTATATTGCCCCTAGCCATCACATGATATTTCTCACCTCCATATCTATGCATTCCCCTCCATATGCTTAGAAATTAAAAAAACAATTAAAAACAACTTCATTAAACCTTCATTATAGAAATTGGCAGTTTTGTAGCTATGCTATTGTTTAAAGATATGTAGGACTGGGCTTCCACCAGACAACAGAATAGATGCATGTGGTCACACTGTGATTTTATAAGAGCCAGCCTTTTTATACAGTGCCATGAAAATACAGGACAGATATATTGATGTGAACGAATGGTGGTATAAACACAGAGGGGGTCCTCAGGGGAGCTTTTCAGCAGAAATAATCAATAGCACGACACAGTAGGGAGATTTATCAGAGGCTCACTTTTGACTCTGTTTTTGCAAGATGCTATAAAAAAATTTTATTTTTTAAAGTTTTAATGGGGACTGAGTTTTAGAATATACTTTAAGGACTTTAAGGAATTGTAATCATCTAAATGTCAATGAAGATTCATTCCTCAATAACGGTGTAAAAAATAAGTGTAAAAAATTGCTTTTTTACACTTATTGCTGTTTTGCTTATAATATCTGTTATTACTCATTAAATCTTTTATTTATTTTTTCATCAAAATGTATTTATTAAAAAGAAGCAAAATAGACTATCATCTTATAAAGCTGTCATTTTTGGTATAATTAAATATAAATTTATAAATTTACCAATAAGACAGTTTAATTGTTTTAATGGCATTATAGCAACAGCTCATTTAAAACCATTTATTTTTATTTCAAAAACCCATTCGTATAAAAACCTTTCTCATCTAAGTAATAGGTAGGTATTTAAAGCATTACACACAAAAAGCTAAAAATGAAATATGTACATTTAAAAGTCCTCTGCTTTTTAAAAAAGCTAGAATTTTTTTTATTTAAATCAGAAACTTTAAAGATATCACATAAGAATCTTATGTAAAACAACCCAGAGTTTGACATTAAAAAATATTTGGTCGTAAAGTCTGAATTTCTTCTAAGCATTCAGCAAACCATCTAAATGACATAGCTAAAAATTGTAAATAAAATTTGTTAAATAAGGTGTTCAAATTTACATATTTAAGAGTTTCATAATTAAGCAATACATTTAGCATAAAGTATGTTAAAAGATTATTACAAAAAACTTCAGTCCCTCCTAAGCAGGAAGAAAATGAGCACACCAGATGCTGAGGTGACAATGTTCTGACCTCATATGGATGCAGTCATGTGACACAATCAGACAGTGTGCATCTAAGGACAGAAAACTTCCAGTTTCACTGGAAAGACGCAGCTTTGATTCTGATGTTTTGTGTAGGGGTGATGAATCAGTAACACACTGCGATGCTGTCTGTGAAGGTTACAGCTAATCAGTAACATGACTCATTAACTGAACATATACTGCTGCTTAGCATCACTGAATTTCCTCCAAAGAAATTAAAGTAGGTGTCAAATAAGTGCGAGATTTTTACACAGATACAGAGATGATATGTGACCTATGCTGGCAAAATGAGGTGTAATGTGCACAGGTTAATTACAAACTACAGACAAAACAAGTAAAAAAAGTCAATTATTATGCTCTTATTTGAGGTTTTCACAAAAATAAGTTCATTAAGCCCTTGCCTAGTGATTCCAATGCTCCAAATGGCCATTAAATCTATCTAAAATTATTTTTATGTGTACGTTTTTGAGAGGTGCAACTTCCTAAATCTTTTCTGCTTTAGTAACACATGCAAATTTGCTTTCTTTTTGACAACTGGTGCTTCTGATAGGTATACCTCATTCTTTTTTGTCTGATTCCAACAAATCACACATAATTTTAAAGGTTTTTTTTTAATGGAGACTGTGAAAATAACAAGAACTCTTTTGAAAATTTGCTTATTGTGACTTATTTTGCCAGCATGGGTGACATATTAAAATGCATCAAATTAATTCTTGCTCGTTGGAAGAACACAATTTAGCATGAATTATGAAAAAAATAGTGTAAATAACTTTTCCTAGATAAATTGCATTACATAATAGATAAATTGCACAATTCATTGAAAATGTAGTATATATTCCTAATGAATTATGTACAAATGTAATTTAATATCACATTTAATATGCTAATATATACAGTTGCTGCTAATTTTTTCATAGTTAAATGATTCATGCTATTAATTCTATTTTAATTAGGGTCAATATTAAAATAATTTAGTAAAAAAGACAATACTGGCAACTTCCTTAACATTACAAATTAATTTTTAGGTATTTTTAAAAACGTATTTTACTGTTTCATTTCAGTGATGCATGTGCATTTTACACTGATTTGCAAAGATTAGCCAGATAAATTCAGCCCAATTAAATTTCTAGGCAGAAAACACAGTGACAACACATAAATATGTCACAGCTGTGAGGTGGTATAAAGCATGCCTGTATTTAACATACACAGAACATGGAGTCCTTGAGATGGTGAGTGTCCAGTCCAGACATCAATAACTCCTCTCTCATACCATCACCAGAGCCCTTTAGAGACATCAGCCATGTAAACGCCAGCAAATTACCAGTTAGCATTACAGTGATGAATCTAACATGCACTGGCATGACTTCTTAATTTATTAAATGAAAAACAGTATTATTAATTCATCCTCTAAGCTAAAAGATTTTTAATAAAATATTTTTAAAAACGTAAATTAGAAATTGCAAAAATACACACAGAAATTGACTTTCTAAAATAAAGAGAGAGAGAGAGAGAGAGAGAGAAAGAGAAGCAACAATGTTAAGAATATAACATTCAAGGGGGAGTTTGGGGCCAGACAATGATGAAAAGTCCATATGTTACAGTGCCACCATAAATTATGTGGAAACGTATGGTAAGGCCACCAAAGGGGCCTCCAAAAATAGGCCATAGAACAGCTTTGACTGGGTGGAAACAAATTGCCTAAATTTCACTTTGTGATACCTGCAGCTCCTGACAACCCTGTTTATACAGCAATCAGTACAGTTTGGGGATGGGGGGCATGGTTGGGTCCTGCTTCATCACCCTTTCACCTCACACACCTATCTGCATCAGTCCAGCAGCTCTCAGGGAGCTAAAGATTTATCACCGCATGCAATTCAAAGACAAGAGTGGGTTCTCAGGGTCTGGGTCCAAGACTCACAGGTCACCGATGAGCCATGTACATGAACAGTACAGCAAGCTGCTCCAACTCACAGAGAGTTTATTACTCACAGGAATTACTGACTCAAGGCATTTGTGATCAGTTAGTGCTCACTGTGTGAGATTAAATAAGACATTGGAACGAACGCAGAAGACCGAAATTGTTAACTTTGTTGGTTGATCACAAATAAAACACAAACAGCACAAATTGGAACAGTTGTCTCAAAATATGAAACTGTGTTTTTAATCAATTATTACCATCATTGCAATACTTAAATGGTCTGTTGTAAATTAAATCCTTAAAAAAAAGTTCTTTAAAAAATGTGTCCACCACCACTTCAATTTAGCAAAAACACGTGCAAGACTAAAGAAATGTTGCAGATACACACTTCAGTAAAACCAAACAAATTGTGAGTTCCTGGCAGAGCATGACACTAAGCAACTTCAAGGTCATGGGTTTGATTCCCATGAAACATGCATAATGACAAATTACATATTTGGATAACAGTGTAAACATATACACATTACACTGCCATTCCATGTTCTAAACCTGTATAAAGAAAACAGATGTTTCTATTTGAACCTAAGTAACAGTCCACAATTCATTCAACTGGGAACTTTGAAAAAGCCAGCTATAATTTCAATCACTAACATTCTCTAAGACCCTTTGACGTGCACAGCCTGGTCTTTTCTCGTCAAGATACCAGCCAGAGGTGACAGACAGCTTCAGTCAGACTAGTCTAAGAAGGGGGTAGGTACAACGAGGGGAAAAATCCCATTTGCAGCATGCCAGATGGGACTGGCTAGATGCTCCACTGCAAACAACACATCTTTCTTTTGGGCCTGCATGTCCAGCTCACCTTAGCGAGGGGCCTGGCAGGTAATGATGGATCTTGAAAGCCTGGCGTAAGTGGGTGACACTGGCTGCCTTGTTATAGCTGCCAGTCTTCTCCCTGCTCCTGTCATTATTACACGCTGAAGATTTATCTGAGTTTGGAGTTGTGCGCTGGGTGGCAGCCATTTGCAATTCATCATCAGCCCTGCAGAAGCAGCCGGACGCGGCCAGTAGTTGGGGCTGTAATTGCCAACATCACCTACCAGAGGAAATGATGAGGGGTCGGAGAAAGGGTCAAGCCCCTATCCCTGCCGGCCCTCCTCACTGGGGTGTTCTTCTCGGCTCATGAATGCATGAACTTCTGAACACACACATGCACATATATACATGAAACACACCAAGGACTCAACATTTCTCAAAATAGAAACACAAGCATTGTCATAAGCGCAAATAAAAAGAAAAATTAAGGTTGGATAAACAAAAATTTTGACATTGGAAAATCAGCCTCTAATACCTCTGTACTGATACCAAATCAATGTCTTAAACAGCTTCAAGTGACTACATAATACCAGGGCTGTCAATAGCAGAAATGCAAACAAAAAAAAAAGGTAAAAAAAGGGAGCCCCCTGTTTGAATACATTCAGCCAAAATCTAATGTTATAAAGCTATTTAAGACACTATTGGCTGATCAGATGGCAATACTAAGCTAAACTGCTCCCACATCTCAGACCTCAAATACATAAAATATTACTCTTTATGAACAGTTTTTAAAGTAAAGAAAATGCTGCACTTATATTTAAAACAACCAGTTCTTTATTTACCCTTTATTTACCTCTTTCCCCCAAAAAATTGAATCTACACAATTCTCATAGGTCACCAATTTGATAGTCGATTGTCAATTTGTGATTTAACTCACAAATTTTATAAAAGGAAAAAATGTGAAAAATGTTAAAAAAATTGAAAAATGATTCTGTTGGGTTTTTTTTGTGTAACTATATACCGTCCATCCTTGTTTTGCAAGGTTTTACCTCCGATAAGAAAGAGCTGCCAAGCCATCCAGACCCCCTTTCATTTCATAATTTATATCACTATAGTCTATATATATATCACCTATAGCCACTTATTTGCAAAGCTAATTTTTCATTTCTTCCTCCCTCTCCTTACAGTATCTAATGCTTATGCTTACATTTTAATTTTTTAAGGTCCCATTGTCCTTTAGCATGAACAAACAAAGACAACAAGAATAAAGCAGCACCTTTTTATCCCAACATAGTAGCTGCTGTCCTCGTAAATATATTTATTTATTCTATAAATCATCACAATTAAACATCATAAGTAGGCCATTATAATTAATTGGTCTAGGGAGAGTTGGTGTGACAGGCGGGCACCAGCAGTGGAACCTGAAGCAGCTTCACCCACATGGCTCCATTCATCTCCACACTGATCTGCAGTTAAAGATAGTGACACAGAAGCCAGCCCGTCATCACTAGCACCCATCTTCTCTAAAACAGCATAATCCATATTGTCATTTTTTGACTGAGACATTAAGTTGCAAAAGCTAAAGATTAGCCCAGGAAATTATTGTAACAAGCTACTCACAATTCAGCCACAATCAAACTACCCATCTGAAATAGACTTATACTATTAACATATTAAATAAATAAATTAAAAGCTACAACAATCCTTGTCTAAAACCAGACTTTTTTATTAGTCTGAACAAAATAGCATATATCTAGCATGAAATATCAAGCACCCAAGTGACACCACAAAACTACATTTCAACATTACATTTAAATAGAATAAATTACATTTAATATCACAAATTAAAATAGGACACAATGAGATATAACCAAGGCTGCACAGGTTTGTTTAAATGAAATGTCAGACAAACTAATAGAATAAAATAAATAAAGACTTACTAATGTTTAATGCAAAATAGATGGATTCCAAATAGATGGAAGAGTGGATTTTAAGAAGATTTTGCATGATTACTTACCTCTGTTTATTAATGTTATAAAAATAACCATGCACCCGCTACTTATTGGAATAAACAACTGTACTACTTTAAAACCAGCAGAGCTACTGTAACAATACTTAAACATGTACTGTAGTTACTCTCCAACACTATATTATAGCATGAAACAGAAAAGGGTAGTTACAGACAAGACAACCTTCACAGAGGCTTTCAACTGACGTCACTTTCATAAAGTTTATACATAGACAGACAGACCACTGTTGTCCTTCAAAACCTTCTCTCTCACTTTTTCTTCATGCTAATGAATTCTCTGTGCTATGTCACACGTCTACACACACACACACACACACACACACACATACACACACAAGCCCGCACACTGGAATACTCTGTGCTACTTTCAATCTCTGGCATCTCATTGTGTCCTTATCCCTTAGATGTCCTCTCCTTTTTCCATCCCCTCATTGTGTCTCTGATTAAATCCTATACCTCAATGCGCGCACACACACGCACCCCACACTCCTCCTTTTCTCTTTTTCCTAATGACACGGGCAGCACATTGTTTCCCCATGCTTAGAAGAAGTTGCGTATAAAGCAATAAATCTCCTGCACTGTTAGCAGGAGGTCACCAGGCCTGGATGCAAAACATAATGTGAGAGTACAAGGTACAAATTGTCTTTTCCTAAGAGCAAAAATGCTTTTGGAAAGCCGAACCGAGGCGTGATCACAACAGTCTTTTTAAAGGAGAAAGGAGAGGTCACCTTTATCGGGAAGAATGGATGACCTGTGATATCCATCTTTTGATCAGGGAAAAACAGGTGTGATTGTGTTGTGAATAATTTAAAAGACATTACGAGAAGCGACGGGAAGGATCTGTTCCTGTGCAAATGCTAATGCCAACAAGAGCTTTAGAAAACCATTTTTATTCCACTTTGATCAAAAAACTGTTTGTATGGCATGCAGAAAACACTACCTGAACTATGCCATGCATGGACTATGCATGAATGATGTCCTCAAAAATAACAACGGCTTTGATACGATATGCTGAAGTTTTACGTAACATTGTTAGAATTCACAGTTGACAGAAAAATAGGGATGCCCCAATCCCACTTTTCTTTTCATGATCCAATTACAATAATACTCCAATGTGTAGAGGTTAAAAAACACTAACTAGACATTATTGCATTATAAGAAAGAGAAAACATTTAACCATTTAACCAAAAACTTGTAACAAAACAAAACTGGGTAAACATAGTGTAGACATTTTGCTGTTAAATTTAATTATAAAATGTAATTTAAAAATATTGAATGCATCAATATTACATTTGGGATCATGCAGACTTTAAATTTTATAACATGCAAAATGCAGTAAAAACTGGGTTCTGACAGTGTTGTCCTGATACCAAATAGAATTAGCAAAAGACTCCAGAAAAATACACTCTCGGTTTATATATAAAAAACAGTCCTTAATCTACAGATTAGAACAGGAACATTACTCTCAGCATACAGAGTGATGAAGTCTTTTATTGTTTGATTATGCCAAATGCAAAGCACCATATGCAATCTGCAGTGGAGGGAAGTTTCTGTGAATTAAAATGGACTTAAAATTCAGCCTGTTGTTCAAACAAAGCTATCACATATATCTTCAGGACATGGAATATCATGCAAGAGTACTTTTATAATACTTCTGTATTTTTTAAAATTCAATTAATTCCCTGCGATAAAATTAAAGTCCCACCTACATTTTTCTCCTGTTTACCCCTGAGTTACATCACATCTGATGACACAAATAAAGTAGTGGACTTAATATAACATGTAACAATCTTTAAGAAACTCCTGCTGAATTTACATTTAAACAAGTCAAAATCTGCAAATGGCCCGTTTTAATGTAAGTGATGTCTGCAGCCACACAGAGGCAAAGAGATTTATTGGCTTCATTTGCTGACCTCTAGCTTGTGGATCTTGAGGCCAATGTGAGTGCGAATCAGCAGCCGATGGTACGAGTGGGGCTGCAAGGAGTGGTGGAAGGAAGAGGGGGGTTCAAGGTCAGCTCGTTTTAGCTGGGTCAAGTTCAACCTGCTTCCCCTTATGCATTCAATTACATAGTCACCTGACACTAAATTAGCATGACAACCTAATTTACCTTTTCACCCTGTTCACATGTATGTTCTTCCCTCTCTCTTTCTTCCGAAGCTGGAGAGCTTGAAGAGGGGTGGGTGTGAGAGTGAGAAAATGTGATTACTGGGAAAAGGCTGTGAGAGAGAAAGAGTCAAACAGACAGACAGGAAGTGGATAAAGGTGGAGAAAGAAATTGCTTGCTCAGCAAGTTCCTCCTCAAGCTCACTGAATCAAGACCAATAATATTTTCGAAATGTCTGACTATATTAATTATTGAGAAATGGGAAAATGGCCTCAATCAGGTCCTTAAGTCCACACTCAATCCCATTAAGCCCCATCAGCACAGGGGTGCTGAAGGTAAGGTGTGCAGTAATGAGTGGAACCTTCACGCCTGCAGGCTGACCTAATGAAGTGCTGCCCACTTAGAACAGCTCTGCACCACCACAGAACATGACACAAAAGACCAGCAACCATAAAAAGCAACTGTAAAAAGGGGAATTAATCCCTGTCTGTGAAGCCTGTTCTCATCACTGACCTTGTTACCGTACATCGCTGGGTTTGGCCATGTATTGAGGTGGTAGGCCCATACAGGAAGTAGATGTATCATCATGTGAGGCAGGTGATGGCTGGTGAACATGAAGGTTTGAGATGCTACACATGTATGATAACACTTTTCAGGGAAGCTGGAAAGATATTCTACAGTAGCAGATAGTGTAGACATCTACATGGTGTGAACCTTCTACAAAGACAAAAAATGTGGGTGGACAAAGTTCCAATAAGGACAACATTCCAATCAACAAAGAATAGCACCCTCAAAACAAAAAGTGGCAACCTGACCACTGGCTCAGAGTGTTGTCCTGTGCTCACAGGAAAAAAAAACACAATGAATGTCTTTAATATTTGGATTGCTTTCCTACAGGAGAGCAGATGGAGACGGTCTTTGTTCTGCTGTCACAGATTTTTTTTTTAATTTTTAGAAAAGATTTTAATAATTTCAAGCTGTGTTCAGATTTTCAAAGACACCAAAGTCTGATGACAAAAGTTTGAGATTTTAATATTATTTCAAAAAACTGTTTATAATTGAGAATATCTGAGAGAAAATATCACAGTTAAATTAGGCTGTAATATACACATTTTATAGCTTTATATTCATGCACAAATTTGACAACTGTTGACATACACTGAGAGAACAACCTCTGAGCAATAAAATATTCCTCTAGATTGATTGCATTCACATTTACTGTATGCATTTTTGGCAGACCCTTTTACTCAGAGCAATTACTTGCATTGCGTTTTAAGCATACATTTTATAAGTTTGCATGTTTCTTGGCAATCAAACCCATGTACTTCGCTTTGCAAACAAACAGTAATAACTGTTTAGGTTTGTTTAGAAAATAAACAGTAATAACTGTAAGGAATAACCTCCTCTGTGAAATCCATAGTCATCATAACATCTATTATTAGTCAACTGTTAGTCACCTAGAAGTAAAAACACCAGGGAGCAAATGTACAAAAGGAGCTGAACAAATCCAGCAAAAGAGTTCTGTTTTGACATTATCAATTCGCTTCACAGAGGAGGGTGTTTTTAGTACACAATGTGAACATCTCCAGCACCAAACAGACTGCCTCCTGCCCTTCACAGTCCTCACAAGGTAACTGCACTCTCATGAGTCTAGTCGCGACAGGCTCTGCTATATTGGGACAGTACAGCGTACACCATCCTCTGAAACCTAGCCCCACACAAAAGCACAATCAATTCTGCGTTCTTCTCAGTTCTTTCCTCCACTCTGTTTCAGTTTAAACTTAGCATGCGAGCACAAACCGTCCTCCCTCATTGATCAGATATTCAATTCAAAAGTCTATAAATAAAAATAAATGAGCGGTAGCCACCCGGTGCCTCCCAGAAGGTGCCAGCTGTATGGAAATCAAATCTATAATCCTTCAACTGCCGACAGGAACGCATCCAATAATGGCCCAGGCCAAATAATTTACATGCAAGAATTGAATTAAATGAATTCTATAATAATGGAATGAGCACCATGGCTTGAAAGCACCACATACAATTTCTCATACATGACTAGTTTAGGAAGAAAGATGAAAAAAAAGGGAGGGATGGCTAAGATGGCTAAGTCTAAATTAAGATGTTAGATGTGTAGTTTCCAATAGGACCTTGACATAACTGTTGACCTACTTATGACACGATCACAGTGGCGAGGATTTGAAATTCTATTAGTATTACCAATGGAAAAAAGTCAAGGAGTCATCAGGAAAGCAAATCTATAGCTTCTACTCCACCAGACAATTACTGTTGTTAAAGTAGAATTAGATGGGTATTGACAATGAGAGGAGGAATGGGATTAGGTTGACAGGCCACTGCGCTGGAGTGAGAGAGAAAATGAGAGGGAGAGACAGCCTTAGCTGAAGGATATGTCGTAAACTTCATCTCACTGATTCATTCCCAATGTTTAAAGTATTGGAAATTAGTGTGTTTGGTTAATTCTCAGAACAACGTGTCGATTTTATTGTTGACACCATCTACAAAGATATACAATATTGAAAATATACAGTAAATACAGTACATTAAGATATTTTGCTACAGTAAGTGCAAGATTTACATTATTTTACAGATGTGTAAAGCAGCACTGTACAACATTGGGCATAGGGACAAACAATTCCAACAAAACAAACAGTATAGAAATAATGCATTCTAAACACACTAATTTGCACAAATATGGTGATCATATTTCTTCAGATTTGAATGCAAATATTATGTGTATTTGTATTATGTATTAAAACTTGTGGCAACTAAACTTAGATCTAATAGAGAGAGAAAGACCATAAGAGAAATACAGAGAGAGAGTGAGAGAGAGACTGCTCGCTCCACAGATCTTTACTTCTTATTGGAAAACTAGCTGCAGTTAATATTGACACAGCAAGGTGTGAATCAATACACTGAGAATGAGCAATACATTTTAATTTCAAACTGCTCAAACTTCAGCAGCAAATCCATGCGGTTAAGCTGTTGTGGGAGTGGAGGGGTGGGGACAACCGAGGGGGGTGGATGAGATAGACATTTGCTGTAGATCAGATCCTGGATCAGCCTTGTCCAGTGTGACATTTCCTGTCAGCTGATATAGACTGGCTGAAGTGACTTTTTTAACCTGTGGTTCAAGCTGGAGTCACACGAGCCTGGAAACACATTGCTCTGTGCTGGCTCACTGAGTTCATTAAACACAATGCTTCTTACAGCTGAAATCTAAGCTTCTACACTGGGATAACTAATGAGAAAGGCCAAAGCCTAATATATGAAATCATTTTTAGCATGCAGACTGACATAACTTGTCAGATATTATTTAAAAATGTATAAAGTTACTTAAATGTGTAATGCATAATTTCAATTAATCTCTAAATAACAGTTTTGTTTTGATATATATAAAACTAATAGTTCTTGTTCTAAAATATGAATTAAGCCACATTCTAAATCACTGTAAAGTGCATTCCATACAGTCACTGAATTCATGTCAATACCGCTGTATTATAATAACACTGAGCTGAGCAATGTGAGGAACGGCCTCACACACACCGAGTGTATATGGGCATGCGCAAAAAAACACTCCAAAATGATCTGTCTTCCCCTTGGTATTGATAACAGTTTAACTACATCACAGCAGACAGCTTGTGTCTCTTTATCTATAGTTCCTCTCTCGCTCTCCGCATGCGGAGCGTCACTTGCTGTGTTTCAGAATCAACCACTATATCATTAAATTAAAAAAAGAGACACAATGTTAACCTGTTAGTTGCCTCCTTAACTAGATAAAGATGATGCACAAATGTACTTTTATTGTTGTAAAATATGAAAAACCCTCAAGTGTTTCGTTTGTGAATGTATTTATGATAATACATACAAATGCAGAATGGCCTAAAACATAATTTGCTTGAATGTTTTATACTAATAGCTGTACTAATGTGCAGCTTTGGATAATGAAACGCAGCCATTATGTGCATTATTCACAAGCAATTAGCAATGTTTTTGTATCATTTATGAGCATGTCATGAGTCACATAAAGCAGTGATTAAGGCGTATTAGTAAATTGCAATTTGTTTAAAGCGCTTCTGCATTATATATTAAAGGCAGAATATGCAGATCAGTGTGTAACGTAGGGTGACATTTCTAAACAAAATATGATACAGATATAAACAAAATTATAAAAAAAATACTCTGTCTCATACCAGAGCAATGAAGAGACAATGTTTCTATCTACTGCATAAAGACACATTCTGCAATATGTGTAGGTCAAGCATGCTGTGGCTGGTAGGACTGACAACAGGGGCCTCCAGGCAGTCACACAAGGGTCAGTGTGGCCCTCTCTGGTTTACAAGACCAGACAGAAGAGCTGTACACTTAATCACACCCAGAAGACTGGTCATTATTGCAGTCAGTCAGGGTGAATTACCATATCAAAGCCTGACAGACAAGAGAACAGAATGATTGGCGTGTAAAGATGACAGTTTCTGTCGAAGGGAGAGGACGGTCCTATCACACATGCAACACCAAACAAACAGTAGAGAACCCAAAAACACCACCAGATAAAGAAGTTCTTTGCAGTTTGTTAAGGAGAGTAGGCCAAACAATAACAGAGGGAATATTTTATATATAGTAGCTATAAAATCTTTAACATAACATAACATTTTTAAAATAAATATATACTTATATATATTTATTATATATAATACAGCATTTATATATATAAAACTTTAAAAACATATATACACTTCTGCCTTTTTAAGCAAGTTGCTTCACTACACTGATTGCTTAATAACAGTTTTTCACAGACATTTCTTAAGATGCAAGATCTTACAACTGCAGTAAACTACTTTGTTATTATTTTCAAGGTAAAGCAAGAGCCAGTAATTAAAGTATTTGAGGGGGGAAAACATCTGTTTTCATCCCATATAATTAGCATAATTAATTAACAGTAATCAATCCAAACAAATTATTTTTTAACACCCAGAATAAATCACAAAGCCCTGATTCTCTCAATTGACCCTGCCGGTGCGGAATACGTAATTGATCAAGGGTAAATTGGACAATGTGCAGCAATGAGGCGTATTGTACCCTTGTCTTTGAAGCACACCCAAATCATTAGTCTGAGAGCACAGATGGATTGAGGACTCTCTCTTTGCTAAATAAAATTTTGGCATGAGATGGCAACTTCTAAAATCTTTGCTGGATATTGAGTGGATAAACAGCTGCAGTAAAGATGAGGTTTGCCCATGTTTTAAATTGTACAGCTGTCCTCAAACTCTTTACACAACAGGCCGCAATGAGCCAATCAATTCATAGCCTCAGGTAACATGGAATGGTGTAAATTATTACTAAACATACTGAATGGCATTATTAAGCCTGAAAAATAGTGCCTCTCTGGCCTGGCTTTGTATTAAAAAAAACTACATTTAGGCAACCATGCCTATGTTCATGTGCGCACACACAGCCCTATAAAAACTGGTTTCAAACATGTCTAGAACGGTTTATGAAAAGACAAAAAGAGGGCCTGAGGGAATACCTCCCTTACACAGTGCTGGTATATTGCTGTCAGGTTCACTGTAGGATGGGTTAATCAAAAACTCAAGGGGAAAGGTGCTATCTTCACCGCACACTGCCATCTTTATCGATTCTATTTACGGCACCTCAACAGGATTGCACTCCTTTAACTATTCAATTGGTTCAAAATAGATTTTTCCATTTTATGCAGGAGCGACAGGGAAAACATTAGACCAGAACAAACGTGATAGAAATGTATCACAAAAACAGATGAACAAACATTGTGGAAGATTTATGGATGGGATTTTAATAAATTCAAGGGAGACGAATTGATTTTGGTTAGGGGTTTAGGCAACAATTTATTGGGTGGGAAAATGCATTATTTTCCAGTTGTTATCAAGCTACAGTAAAACTGATTTGTGTCCTATTGCATTTTATGGATAAAAGGAGGAGGAACCTTTACATGATTTAGATTAAATGTATTAATCAAAATCACCCAGTGTGAACAATATATCTATAACTTGAGAAGATTTCTGACATTTAATTCTGTCGCAACATTTTGGCTCTGCACCTCTTCCTCCAAATTCAATGGCCGCCACAGCTGAGGGAATGTTCTGTTTTAATTTTATGAGGCTTAAAGTGGCTTTTAACCAGCCATGCGGCAAATAACATAGGATTAGAAATATTTAGTGTTTTCCGACTTCTTAACAAGGATAATCCATTTGAAACAAGTGTGACCTTTGCTTAATACCTTGGCAGTAGTTAACTCCTTAAATGATATCTGGGTAATTTAAAGAATGGTTTTGTAGCAATAATGATTGGGAAAGAGATTGAGAGAGAGAGAGAGAGAGAGAGAGAGAGAGAAAGAGAGAGAGAGAGAGAAAGGTAAAGAGAGAGAGAGAAACAAGCACAAGTTCACAATATGCAGTATAAGAAAGTGTCATTAAAACTGTTAATACGTCAAATAATTTGGCTATTAATTGCTGGACACACAATAATAAACAACATGCATTAACACAAAATACATTTTTCACCACGAATGATTGTACTGACGTCAAAATACACAGTAAAATAAATATAGATTTACACAAAAAATGTACCAAATCAATCTAAGAATTTTGCAGTTAAAGGGATAGTTCAACGAAAAATACAAATTTGGTCATTGCTTACTTAACCTCAAGTTGTTCCAAACATGCACATATTTCTACTTAACACAAAAGATATTTTGAAGAATGTTTATAAACCAAACAGGTTTGGAGCACCATTGACTTCTATAGTAGGAGAAAAATATGATGATAGTCAACGGTGCCCCAAAACTGTTTCAATACAAACATCCTTCAAAATACTCTCTTTTGTGATAAGCAGGACAAAGAACTTACAGGTTTGGAACAACCTGATGGGGAGGCCCACCAAGGTCTGACTGAACAGAAATCCATTTTGTTCCGAAAGTACCTGCGTTTAGCCACTGTGTTACTCCACTTACTCTCCTAATTTGATAGTGAAAGCAGAGAACTTTCGGTGTCAAATAGTGTTTTAAGCCCACAACTTACTGAAGTTCAATGTCATCAGGCCCATGAAAACTAATCTTTCAGTAGTAATAGCTCCTATAAAAGTGGACAAAGCCATTGAAATGGAGGCAAGTAAATAGGCAACAAACCCTTTGCTTGGCTCAGGTGGGCAATGAAGCAAACAGAAAGGTAGAAATGGGATCGAGCCCTGGATGGAGCACACTGAACCATGACTAAAATAGGCCAGAGTTCAGAGGTCAAGGTCCTTACGAGAGCTCCCCTTCCCCCTCCCCATGCTGTCTCTGATCTAAAAGATGGATAGCTTTGTATACACTGTTTATCCAGACTGGATTCAATTCCCAGCTATTTCAAACAATTTTAAACCTCAAAACCCTGTAACAACCTAATAATTATTATTGTTAATTTATTTTCTAAATATCATAAGACATATCGAAAGGAATGATTATGGGCCAATAATCATTAACCTAGTCATAAACTATTGACTAAATTATTGATAACTGAAAAATCATATCAAGCCTGTCCATGAAGAATGATGTTAAAACGTTCAGACTAATCAAATAAATGCACCTTTGGGCTGCCACAAGCACAATGGAAAAGAACCCTCACCTGTACTGGCAGAGTGAGTCATGTATTTTTATTTAAGTATTGGACTGTTTCCATACAATGCTTGTCAGATAGATTGTCAATACAGCTGTCTAAATCAGCTTTTCAGCCCCAAAGAAATGGAAATAATCAAAGCCAAAGTCATAACCTGTCATGTTTTTATCTAAAAGATGCTCTCTGCAAAAGGTAAATCTCATTTTCTGTTTTAGTGAGTGTCGACACTCCATCAACAAAAGAAAAGTGTATACAAGGTGATTTGTACGACAATAAAATTCACAAATCCAAACTACACAGTGAGAAGCAGATCCCAGGAGGCTTGCAGTCTTATTCAATCTCAAACCACTCTTATTAACAGTAGCACTGTAAATATCGCACCAGAACTCAAAGCCTGGCTTAATCTCGGCAATACACAGTGACTTCGTATTTGACAAATGGATTCAAGTCATACGTTCTTCTCCCACAGAGCAGATGTAAACACTACAGAAATATGATGTAGCGCAGCACTGCTTGGGAGAATTTGATTGGGTTGTGTCATGGTCTTTGGACGATACCTGTGACAAAAGAACAACAGCCTCAACATAAAAACAGTCAGACTGGATGGAGAAATGAAATGGGAACTGACAGATAAATGGCAAAATGATAAAAAAAAGAGCCAAGTTTGTGCTTACTGTGGATGTTCACAGCCAAAGAGAGAGATAACAGAAAACAACATAGCTTGGTTTATAAATTGAATAGACTCCCCCCTTTCAATTAACTACAGTCCACATGATTTTTGGCAAATAGGACTGCGCAGAAGCATCTGTGTGCCTGATACTGTGGCAGAGAAACTGTGAGCGCAAATTATACATTTTATTATTTGCCTCCATCAAACAGGCCCTTGCATCTACTTCTTTTGTGCGGCGTCCGGAAATGCAGCACCTGTGTGAGATGGGAGAGACCTCAATCAAATGAGCCAAGCCTTTCTTCAGGACATGAAACAGAGCTCTCCTCTAGCTGACATTATGTCTGCCAGAGAAAAAGGCAGAAGATGAAGAAGGAAGAAAGAAAATGCAAAAATAGGAAAGATGGAAAATAACATGAATTACTAGATGAATAATAAGCAGCAGACGAACATGCAGTACTGAAGGCATGTCTTGCAGGATGATCCCATCATGCATGCTAGTGTACGCTTCTATACAGTGTTTAATTTGTTCATTGTATACACTACATTTTTGGTTTCTAATTTTTGTATTTTTAGCATGCATGTTATGCCATCCAATATAGCACACAGTTTTATATTAGATTATCTATCTATCCGTATGTCTGTATATTAGTGTAGAGATGAGTCGCTTTATAAATATTGAAAAGGTTTAAAAACATTTTGTTTGCCTTTTTAGTAATCTGAAGTGGGTTTGTAAGAGCTGTGATGAAACAGCATGCAGGAGTATGCAGGTGATGTATCCCTGCACACTAACAGTGGGGCCGGCAGCACTAAACGCCCTTCTGCATGGGGCAGAGGAGCCTCAACTTCATCAAACCCCTTGCAGGATCAGCCCCCTTCTTAATGGATTACTACTGTCTCTGTGGAACCACACTGCAAATAATGATAGAACACCTCCAGATTAAACCATCTTCCACAATACTCCATTCATTACCTTTTCCCCAGATAAAGCCAGCTAATAAAATATGATTTTTTCATGAAGGTGTGAACAGTCACACCTTTATCCTTTAGAATAAATAGAGGAAAAGGAAGGTGATGTCATCCAAAAGCAACAAAAAGGCATCATTGCAATTACGTGGTTGTTTTGCAATTAAGTAGCTGTTGTGGTTTAGAGTAAAATGTGACTTTTTTTATTATGCCTCTCAGATCATTAAAGGTAGCTACCGGCTGTCTGCAGGATATTCCCAACAGCCCATAACCTTATTTTGTCATATAACTGCAGAAAGAGTTTCCAGACAGAACACAAAAACACCCTGGACCTTGATGCCTTTGGCACTGACAACCAATGTAGAGTTATTCACATAATCAGCAAAGTGTGATCTACAGAACTGTAAAAAAATACAGTGGTCTGATGCAGGGCAAAACTGGGTCACCTGGCTGCATGTAAACATGTGGGCTCTCAACAGCTCTCTCCGGGTGACACCTCATCACCGTGCTGCTAGAATGATGGCTTACACCCATCCTGCTTGTCAAAACACTGTTTCGCAGGCAATTACCACGATGGCCAGCCCACCACCGGGTTCGGATGGATGGGCGACACAGCCAAAGGGTCACTCCTCTGCCCATATTTCTAGCGTTTTGCTCTGGTGCAGCGCGACAGCAAATTGGCTGGCGTCTGTCAGCGGTTATCTGTATTGCTGGGAACTTGTAGGACACTTTGTGCAGTAACTGCCTCCTTCACCTAGACAGAATATCTGAAACCACAGAGAAATATTTCTTAAAATATTGAAATCTTCAGTTTTCTGACAGGATTTGTTTCGCAAAAGTAGTTAAAAATCATTTTGTTTTTGTAGAAAGATACTTCCACAAGATGAATAAAATAAGAATTTTTCACAATCACAACATAATGTCTCTATTTAGTTTTAAATATGTTAGTTTATCACTGAATTAGGAACATCTAATTAGTTCACAGAAAAAGACAACTACATCCCCAAATTCACATACTATATATACTTTTAATAACCCAAGCCAACAAAAAAAAAAAAAAAAAATTAAGTGTTTTTTGTTAGAAAGGCAGGAATATTTTGATAGTACAGCAAGGGCATGACAACAAAAACTAATGTCAACATTTGATAAATGTAACAGAATTATAATATAATTTAATACTACGTTAAAATCCTTAGAGAGATAAATGCATTTACCGTGATGGGCTTTATGCAAAAACTACATAAATTAATACCGCATCGCTAATTATTTCTAAATACCACCAAACATTCGTTTGTGGCAAAACATGGCCTTTAACACTTACTGGAAATAACTGAAATTGACTGTGAATTACTGACAAATGTGAATTTTTGTTTACAAACAAATACATTTTATACCTTCACACAGCCTCAAGTTCATGGTAATGACGGCCCTCATTCAGTGAAATGCACTCGCGAGTCTCAAGTTTCCCCGTTAATGGACGCGTCCACTTCTCTATCTCCCCCCCAATGTCCTTATGGTCTCTTCCGTTGTCATGGACACGCTCAAACTACCTGGAACATGGCGACAATTGTGAAACTTTACAGTCAGCTTGAGACCGTAAAAGAGGAATATTTCATCAGAAACAGGTGATCAAGTATATAATATTTAACAGTTTGTTAAATTCTTTATTAAGTTCGTTTGTTCGTAAGTTTGTAGTGAGCAGAATGTCAACAAATTCCCTCTATATACAGTTAGTATGTCGTGTGAATATTTAAAAGTTGGTGTCATAAGACAACGCATAAGAGTTGTTACTTAAAACTTGTAATGTTACAGGATTGCTGAGGAAAACAGAAAGAGAGAAAATCAGGCTGCTGTCAAAATTCAGAGCTGGTTTAGAGGCTGCCAGGTGAGAGCATACCTCAGGTAAGACGATTTTCTTCATTATGTATTAATTTATTGATAAACGATTGTTAATCATTAGTGAGTACAGAGACTTAACTTTTCACCTACTGTACTACTGTAAACAACTACTGTACTACTCGTCATACTAACTTCAGAAACAGTAATAGATCCATATTGTATAGGGCTGACAAATGTGTTAATGAGAACAGGTATAGAAGTCTACATTATATCAGCGTATACCTAAATGTGGGTCCTAAACCTAAATATTCTGCATTTGCTCTTTGGCTGTAAAAACTAGCAAGTGCACCCTCAACAAATTCCTGTGCATTGAGCAGACAAACTCACAGACAGTAGGTTAATTTAGATTACTTTAGTTAATTGATCATTGTGTTAAGTGGATAATTAGGCACAATCTAGACTTCTTGAGTGCAGCTCCTGGGTTTCCAACGTCCTGATCCACATTGATTTTTTGTTATAAATGGCCTTTTGTAAATTGATGGCCATGTTAAGTTCAGAGTTGCCATAGACATGCATTTAGAGGGTGGTTAATGATGAATGCAAATGTACAGTTGACTTAAAAGGAGCCACCTCAGGCAGGCTGAGGATAAATGGGTTTAGAGATGTTCCCTAAAAATATTTTATCTCCTTGAATGTACAATGTTAAAATTGCCGCTTAAGTGTTATTTTAAACTTTTTTCAGTCATCTACATAAAAAAGTGACATTGATACAGAAAATATGGAGAGGTTTCGATGCACGGAAGCTGTTCAGGTACAGACTAAAGGTAAGTTGTGGAAACGTGCAATACTAACTTTGTTATGGTAATCCTTGTTAACATTCAGCAGATATCAGGCATGCTATGACTGATGTATGACTGTTGTATCTACCTGCATGGCAGTAGACTGCTTAATATTTTATGTTCTCTTAAAATGTTTATTGTTATATAATAGCTACAATACTTTTGGAGTATTGTAGGAGTAACAGTACATTATGAAAGATGTGTGAAATAAAATGTAATTGTCTGACTGGAACTGAAATTTGAGGAATAGTCTGAGGTAACTTTATCTACAAGGAAATGATAGCCTACTGTAAATCATGGCCTGCTATGAGATCTTTACCTAAAACAGTACCTTACAAAGTCTAAATTTGTCTGTTTTTTTTATTTACTTTCATTTCAAAGTAAAAAAATAATTTCTTTTACCAAAAGGTGAAGCATCACTTTCTTTGTGATTCAATAAATTAGTCTTGTGTGTTGTGAATATTCTCCACCATGGACCACCCTCAGAGGAATTCCATTGATTAGCAAACTCAGCAAAGAGCATTTTACTGTTATACATCTCCATTAGGCATGACTTCCATAGATTTTCCTAGCCATGTCTGCATTACGTATTAAAAACAGGCACTTCCTTTCAAGACAAAGCATGACTTGCCACTTCACCTTCTTATCTGCAGCTGTGTCTCTGTGACTTTTATGTATTATGTATAAAGAGGGTTTTATTCCCCGCATGGTGAGAAAACATCAGAGGGCCAGTGGCAGTGCTTGTAGTGTAATGCTATCTCCCTCTCTTCACAGACAGCATATTTTATCATGAAGATGAATTTCTACAATAAGATGGCTGTCAAGGTAATGTTTCTCATACTATTTAGTGAAAAGTCAGTGGGTCACATATTTGATTTGAATGAAACCTGTAAAAAGATTTTACCAGTGCTTGATAACTGCATCAAAATTTTAAGTGCTAGTAGGACTTAATATCAAGGTATGCTTGAATATATTTAATACAGTATTTTGTATTGAGTGCTATCATTATATACAAATGTGTTGTATTTAAGAGTTAATGAAAAAATGGTAAGAACTGACACTAAATACTATTTACAATTTATATATTATATTGTTTATTTACTGTTATATTTTATATACATTTTTTAGATTGAAAAATGTTGTCTAAATATGCAAGAATCTGCTGGAGTATTTTCAGTCATAGGGTCTGCAACTGGTAAAAGCTGTTTTAACGTTCTGCGTTTCACTGCCTATAAATCAAACAGGTTTATATTTGAGTGATACATTGGCATTTTTATAGACCTATTGGTATGCATTGAAACTTTAGTTTTACAATTGTTTTTCCCTGAGGTGAAACTTTTAAAGAATTTTATAAGCCTTACAAAATTTCATAGCTTATTGAAAAATGTTGCGTTTCTGTGTAGGACTGCATACTTCTACTGTGATGTTTGGACATCACAAGAAATGTGATCTGAGGAAGTGATTTATACGCAAATCCTCTGTGTTAAATATAGGGCCCACCCAATGTTCCTCGCTCAGTTCTGTTATGTAAGTCTAATTTGAAAAATGAAGCCTTACCTCCTCTCAGGGGTCACCGAATATGAGACTTAAGGTCCCTTCAGCACTTAGACACAAACAGAAGCTGTTTAACAGGACAGACAGCTTTTATAGGGCTTGTAAAAGATAGAGTGTTATGTCCGGGAAGCACCAGTAATGTAAAAATCTGCAGAAGAAAAAATAGAAAGGACAGCTGTGAAAACAGTTATTAAAAGATCTGTTTCAGGCACTGCCTGGATGTGTTGGAGAGATGAAACTGGATAGATGTACTGGCAGTGGTCCTTTTCGAGTTTGGAAAACTACATGGGAAAGTTTGCATGCTTCAGTGTGTGCTAATGAATATCATAGTATTCAGAAATATACAACTGATTTGAGCTATGTTTCAAGGTCAATATACAGTTAAGTAGTTTATTATTAAATTTGAAGGTATTGCAATGGAAAGAGAACTTCATTTTAAAAAGCAGTGATTAAAGCTTCTGCATGACTCAATCTTTTTTACTCATTTCTTTTTCCTATGAAGTGTTTATCATCCTCTTTACCAAAGGCCAACGTGTTAGCCTTTTAGTAGAAACCAGTGTTTACAAGGGGGCCCAGATTTGTATTAGATCTAATTGAGCAATATGCATCATTGATTTTACTAGTCTAAGAGGTCACAAAGAACCCAGAATTTAAGCCTGCAATTACTTTATTTAAAATTATCTATTGACTACTGATCAATGGCAATTCTTGTTTTGTTTAGTTTTGCCTTATTATTTTTTTACTTGCTATTGTTTTAAGCACCTAATTAGTCTGAAGGACATGTGTCCTCTTTGTTTTGGGCCCTCACTGGTGTTGTCATAGTGACACTAACTAGTACTCTCATTCTTTATGTGGTGACAGTGAGCTCAAGCCATACAGTGACAGTGACTGAAAAGGATCTTTTCAGGATCTTTTTTCATCTTAAATTGGCTTTGTCTTTCATATGTCTTTTAAAAATGTAGCTTCTAAATATTTTTTTTTTGATTAAATAAAAAAAAATTAAATTTTTAGTGGAAATGATCATAGAGTGGTATATTGATGGTCTTTGTTCCGGGGGCAGGAAAGCATCATGTGATCACCATCAAAACTCTTTTTTTAGATACAGCAAAGATGGCGGGGCTATTATGTTAGGAAGTATGTACACAATTATTACGCACGCAAGAGATTTTTGGAAGGATTGACCAGGATGAATAATCAAATCAGGTGAGTGCAGACTGTTAAAATAATTTTTAATATACAGTATGATACAATAAGGTATAATAATGAGTTATAATTTATTTATTCTTCAATGGGATTTTTTCTTTATGACTCCTGTGATACTATATTTCCAGATTTCTTTCATATTAAATAGACCTATACTTACAGACATTATTAAATTATACAGAGCTGACCATAGTCTACAATTTTTGCCAAGACAAAGGAAAGTCAAGCATTTGACAGCATGTTTCGGACATATACATATAGCAGCATATTATGCATAAATCGCCTGTGGTTACTTGGAAATGAATAACTTTATGAAATTCAAAATGAGCCTCTGATTTGTGCATACCCCACATTTATAAAAAAAAAAATTCTGCTTCAGGGCCCAAAGAAGATGCATATTCTTTAACTTTTTTAATGTGACCAATATATTTTGTTGAAAAATATCTTAAGGGTTTGGCTAAAATTAAATGTAAATCTGTTAAGTGCTCCTTGGATCACTGACTCCCAACAACACCACCCCTACCCCCAGCCGGGGTTTTATTTTTCTCAGTATGTCATAGATGCATTCACAGTACATTGCTGAAGTGAACAAGGGGCAAATTCACTTTGAAAAAGCATAACATAATTCTACTTATGTGAGTTTTTTTATGTCTGGCCAGCTGTGATATACAAAGAGTGTCCCCTATTCTGTTTGTCTGTCCTGTCTCTCCACTTCTCATGAGATGCTATCTGTTAGCGCATTAATTACTTGTTTATGTAACGCTTCTGAGGTCAATATCAGTCAAAGATGCAAAGTGAAAGATCACAGTGCTGATTCTGACAATCTGTTTCACGTTGGACTCAGGATCACCCACTGACTGATTAGTCAACCCTCGAAGGTCTCAGTGCCAGGATTTTAATCCGTACAGCCCTGCCGCCTGAATAAATTATCAAAAATTTCCTAATGGTTCCCATTTAGCACAAGCCAACTTGACCGGCATGCCAATGATAGAAGGCCAGACACTGCCCGCATCAGGGCAGCCCCTCTCCCACCCTCTCTTCCTGCCAACAATGAAGAATCCCCCCACCCTCCTGCATGCACAGCGATCAGTGTCCTTTCATTAGCTCTAGCATGACGACAAGGCCCGCCATGTTGCAATGTTCATCTTCATTCTACTATCCTTCTTTGCATACCTTAATGAAGTCAAGACCCACGTTCGCCGCAGCAATTCCACAGCAAGAGTTGTTCAGTGTAACAATTTATCACTTGTCAAAAAGACACTTAACGTTTCACCACTTAATAAGAACTTCCTCTGGGCTTGAGTAATTAGAACCGAACGGTTTGCATATTTACTAAATGTGGAGTGTCATTGCCACCATGCCCTATTGCCTGCATGAATTATTTCTCTATCTGTAATAAACAGCTGGGTAATTATTACTGCCATAATCAGATAAATATCTCTCTGTAATGTTTGAGCATAGCAAATCTTTAACTCTTTGGAAGAAGAGAGGGAATTTATGGATTCCCATTGCTTAGGCTACTTTCTCCTGTTTTCATGTCCCTTTCAAGGACATCTGTGGAACTCACTTCTTAACTGCAGGCCTTATTTTTTATTTCATTATAAACATTTCATAATATTTAGGGCAGGTCTTTTATCAAAGGGAGACTCAAATACACGGGGCACGGCATGCATATGCTTAATCACACAAATTACTGCATTCATTACAGAGAATATACCAAATGCTATTTTATAGGAAAATTGATGTTGATGTTTTTTTTTTTTTACCTTTAAAGCATTCAGATTTTGCTAATTAATCATCTTTCAAGAAAAACAACCGGTAGTTGCTGCTGCTCTATATAAATGTCAGTCATTTATTTGCTCTGAACTGTGCATTACAGTAGGTAGAAACGTAAGGATTGTTTTCTAGAAAAATACTAAAGTTTCATTATGACCAATGCCAAACAGCATTGTTGTTACTTATACTCTAAATGTAGTCCTGCCTGATTTTACATTAGCATGTATTCAGCCACTTTAATGTTAAAGCAAAGACAGAATTTAATCTTTTTGTAATAAACATAAACAGGTACTGTTAAAAAAAGAAAGATTTTACCATAACCAGTAAGGTAGACTGAAGTCAGTTATAATCATCACTTAATCATTACAGATAATCTGCTCTCATAAATGGCTTGTATTTTTATAATTTATAAAAGAAATTTAGAAAGCTACATAGCTGTTTGATAGCCATCAGTGTTTATCACCTGGTTAGTTCTACAGTAAGTGGATGCAATTGAGTGGGCGCAGGGTGCTTATAGCTGGTCTTGTGTAAGGACACACAAAGGTCATCTGAGTTAGATGCTCTCATGTCTCCCTACCGGTCCATCAGCACTAATGAGGTTTATCCCAGCCTTCTCTTAGACACAGATCGAGATCCCTTTCCATGGTTACAAATCTATTTGGCTTTTGTTTACTACAGTGCAATTTGTAATAAGTGGGAGATATAGGTTAGCAAAGGTCACAAAGATGGGGAAATGCCAAGCCAAGGAAACTGAGTCTGGTCAGAAAGTAGTTGAACAGTCAACCGCAGACCCCAAACAACAAACACAGACTATGGCTTATATATTTGCTATTTATTTTGAGATAGAAAATGTGTTAGATAAAGTGTGATGCTTTTTAAAGGGCCATGTATATAGTTCATAAAATCCTGACAACAAGGTGAACTCATTTTTTGTTTTAATTAACATTTTTTATAATTTAGTTACAATATAAAACCAGCTTAAGTTTTACATACTTATTGGCCAATACAGAATTTCAGCTTTCCAAAAATCCACAAACAGCACCAGGAATGTTCTCTTATGTCAGGAGTGGAAGAATATAAAGAGGCCTGTCAATATGTGCTTGACCACACTCTTTAGCTTTAACTACAAGCTTTGACTATTTACAATAGACAACATGCTCACTTATGAATCATCCACATAGCTTAAAAACAGTTTTGAAAAATCTGTCATCAATCAGTATGGAATAAACACAGGATTTCAGATTCAGTACTGGTACCATTTTGCCAGTACAGCTGCTCTCTTGAACAATCCACAGGAGTATTAAACATAGTCTGAAACTGCGAATGTCTTGGGACCGAGACAACAGTTTACAGCTGTCTGGGTTGGAAAAACTGTGGGTTTATGTGTACTGTTCTCTGGCTCTCAGGAGAGATCTGGAAGAATTTGCAGAGCTCCAGAGAAGAGAGCGAGAACGGATCGCTCTGGAAAAAGAGGAACAAGAGAAAAACATTCAGGCTCAAAGACTTCACTACCTCCTGAGCACTAAACAGGTACTGTACTGCTGAGTCAGTGAGATGAACATACACATACGTGGGTTGTGTACCATTCAGAATTGAACTGAGAATGTCTTTTAGAATTTGGCTTATGAATTTGGTTTAAGGGAGCAAGAGAGGTGCAGAATTGTATTTCATTGAAATTTATGTTGCATTAATAATTTTATTATTAACATCTTATTTTATGTGACATCATTAAAGAACATCTTTTTTTAATTTTTTAACAACCTGATGTGGATTTCAGTAAAAGTGGCAATTCGGTACATTTCACTTTTGGGCGTTATCAATTCAATTTGTGATTCAGATTTTCTATGTGGTGTGAACAGTTCTTAAGACAATTCCAGATTCCAATTGTTAAAGCATGAATTTTGCTCAACCCTGAGATGTAGTGTGTACTCTCGTATACATAGTGCTCTGAAGTGCTCTGGCCATTGTTGATTCAGCAACAGTATGGGGTGAGCAGATATTTCATTTTGTGGGCTCTCCTTCATGCTTTTATGGTCATCGCGGTCTCCTGTGGCCCTCATCCTGTCCCTGCCACCACAGCCCATACCCATGTTCCTGCATGTTGAATGGACGCTCAGTGCCAGCCACAGCACGGACAGGGCAAGAGGACATTGCTGCCAGCTGCCTGTAGTCTAAGAAAGGAATTCAAGAAATAATACATCAGCTAATGGCTAATGGACAACAGATGTGAGGGACCACATGCTAGTTAAGAGATGCAGAGAGGATGGAGAGAGAGAAGTGGGGCAAATGATTTATTCAGTCAAATTATTTATTATGTGAATGGTTATTTTGTACGTCATTTTATTTCAACCTATTAATTCAATTTTTCAATGTGCCCTGCCGAAGGGGTGTTAAACACAAAACGATACTGTAAAATGGAGTAAAAACACTAACGTATTCAAAAAATTGTTACACTTATTAATAATAACTACAGTAAACAATTCTTACACTGTGTAATGTAGGTCATTAGTATAACTGCAGGGGGTATATAAACTGCATATACGTCACAGGTTGGCATGCAGTATAGTGGCTATTTTACAGTAGCATTTAACATGATACAATCAATCAGATTTCAGAGAAAGCATTTGCCCCTGGTCCCTGTGCTGGCTGGGTGGGGAGGTCCCTGGGTCTGTAAAGGTTGGAAGCACCTGATATAGCACACATGACCATGCACATTATTTAACTCTGATGACGCGTCCCAAGAAAGGTCAATCATTTAAACCTCAATCCTAGAATTAAGTGCTTGTCTGTACAGAAAAGCTTTACTTCACTCCACAGTTTCCTCTTTCTTAGTCTTAACCTCCACTCCCCCTCCCTGCTTCATCTCTCTCTGTGTCTACGCTGGGCAACTTATGTTCCCACAGACTGACCTTGTCTTCAGGAAATGGATGGGTCTCCCATGGTTCATCGTTAACCAGAGAAAATTCCGCTGGACAAAAGTGGCTGTGCTGACATAGATGTAGTTCCTCGGTAGGAGGGTCAACATCATTGCTCTTTTCCTGTAAGTCCGAGGCAAGTTGGGAGTTTGCGGTGTACCCCCCACCATGTGACACCCAGGGTTACGCTATCCACACCCAGAGCCCTAACGGAGATGTATTCCTGCAAACGTTATTAGTATATACAGTTATAAAGCTAAAAGCTTCCACTGCTAGTTAAGCACATTAGAGGAAGTGTCTGATCAGAAACTAATTATTCCAGCCATTCTGCAGGCCAGACCAAGAGTGCTCACTGAAGTGCTACAGTAACATCAGACAGCTCATAGTTAGCTAGCAGACATTTACACTAGCAAACGTGACAGGTGTCAAAGTGATGGATGGGTGTCCATTCAGGGGAGGTGACAAGTATAATTGTTTTGCTGTGGTTGACCGAATAAAAGTGGGTTCCTTTTCCTGAAAGCTAAATGTGTTTTGGATGGGGGTTTTGCATGGATACCTGTAATGAGACAAGCAATGGAAGGTGTTAGCAGTCAGATGTGGGGGAAAGTCCATCTGACAGCAAATAGTAGCAAATACGTCATTAAAGTTGGGTGTGGATGTGTTTGAAAGCTTCTCGGTGGGGTTTGACGGGAAAGGCAGTCGGTTAGAGAAGAGACTTCATACCAGCAGAATTTGTCAGAGCAAAGGCAGCTTGGTTACCTATATCAAATATCCTCCTATAACCAGGAGACTGGGGCCCACTAGGGGGCCTCAGCAAACCTCCCAGGAGTGTCAATGTAGGATGCATGGAATTTTACTTTGAATAGATTTCTTTTTGAGATTTTCCTTCTTTTGTGAGCAACTCTCTGCTGATTTTGGAAACTTCAATCCCACATGTACTGTAATGCAGATTTTATGCATAACGTTGACAAATGTTGTCATCTCAGTATCTGTTGTTTTAATTGAAGAGCATCCAAACAGGATATAAATAGTGATTAAATATTCCGAGGGGGAGGCAAAAAGTTTAAGAAACGGATCTGTACAGAATCTCCTGCTTATTCACATTGTTTTTATTTATTTACTTATATTATTTGCTCATTCTAGTGTCCTGGCATTTTCAACTCACCGTTTAGAACAGAGCCTGATGAGATGGAGCTTAGGCTCCGAAGAGTTAAACCACGATCAGCTCCTAAAGAGAGGAAGAGCCCTAAAATGACCCCTGATCTCTCCAACCTGATGCCAGACAGAGAGCGTCTGCCACCCATACACCAAAAGCCACAGGTTGCCCACATTTATTATTACTTCTTAATATCCTTAAACATTGCGTTGTATTTTATTCTGAAATTCTGGCAAAGATGTGTTAAGGTTTAAGGTAACCTTGCTATTGGATCATTTATTTGTGTTAGAAAAAAACATACACTAAAACTTTTAATTAAATGCATAACCAGAGTCTCATAATACCTGGCACTTGGGTATTTTATCAACTTAAAGTGTTTGTTGACGTCCCCTTAGACTCTGGCAGTGAAACAGCCTTAAAGAGATGATGAAGTGTGGTTACAATTAACAAAAGAGATTTTGATATACCTATGATAAAAGCCGGGATTTATTGTCACCATGAGATACTTTTGAAAAACTTTACAAAAAAATACAATAATATCATTAAACATGCCTCCCTTCACATCTGGATACTGCCGAAGCATTTAGACAGCTAGATAACCAGTGATAAGCATGCCTGTCAACCCAAGTTCCCTTTATTCCATAGATCCCAAGCAACTCTCAGCGAGGGAATACCGCATGTAAAGGTGCCCGATAAAGAATATCTTTAAGTACTTCCAAATCTAGCATGTCATCTTGTCCAGCTGTGTGAGAGATTTGATGATATGTATTTGCCGTTTGTGTTATTTGCAGTTCGTGACTTTTATGGTAACTGGTTCTTATTATTGGTTTCTATTAATGTAAAACATAAGTGAGCAGAAATGACGCGTGAATCATTTCGTTTTATTAGAGCCTCAGTTCTTCTCCCTGGGCTGGCTTTTCACTCCAGCTGGGCCCAGTTAGTGGGAAGTCGTTTAAAAAACTGCCACATTTTTCACACAATGTGTAATAGAAAGAGATGGCATGGAGGGGTGCTTATTCTGGGGTCTTTGTAAGGGCAAAATGTAGATAAATAATGCATCTTCATCTATCTCTTTTCTTTCTCCCAATTATTTGTGGTCGAAGGTGAAGCCCCCTCTCTATGCATCTCTCCCCATGAGATAAGGATCTGCGAGTGATAGATTGATTATATATGTTGTTAGGGGAAGTGAGGGGATTGGTCAGTGCCAGGTGCTGATCTGGTCTTGATAGTATCAAGGACAGAGAGTGTTGCGCCAGCATGAATTAAAAACAGCAATGTCTGAAGGTCACATTTAAACTAAGAGCACCACAACTATAACTTATGCATGTAGCAAGTGTGTTTGCACAAGTTAAAATGGTACATCGAGCAATCTCGTCCTGTATTCACTCAGTCCTCCA
This sequence comes from Chromobotia macracanthus, assembly GCA_036877525.1. Classification (NCBI taxonomy): domain Eukaryota; kingdom Metazoa; phylum Chordata; class Actinopteri; order Cypriniformes; family Botiidae; genus Chromobotia; species Chromobotia macracanthus. The sequence goes on along the minus strand of JAZGTH010000060.1, from coordinate 951,229 downwards.
CCTCATACAGGCCCATCATCACTGTATGGCCATGCCACCATCACAATCACTGGTCAGGTGTGTTAATATCTCAGATGGGACGAGTCAGGTTTTCGGGGGGCCAGCCAAGTTTGGGCAATAAAACACTTACCTTATCCCCCTTACCTGTCAGGGGCCCTTTCGCCCAGCTCTGGAGGTGCAGCAGCAACGATATCGGCCACTGGAGCCAAGCCTGCGCGTGGCTACATCCATCACTGCCCTGGAGGAGGCCAGGGAGGAGCTCAGACGGCAGGAGTGGAGGACACGCGTCATCGACCAGCCGTAAGTTACACACACATGCATGTACACATCCCTGGAAGCACTGTGAAGTACATGTAGTGTATTGATTCTGAGCTAAATAAAGATACACTGTAGCATCAATCAGTACATGATAATGCAGTGTAATTCTGTCACACAATATCTCAATTCATGGTTACAGTAGAGATATTAGCTTAAAATTATGTTTATGGTATGAAAATTGTTGAGCCTTCAGGCATCACACACTCTGTGACATTGTGCAGATGCATATTAATCACACAAGAGAAGCCTCACATTTTTTTCTCACAAAGTTCCGAACAGATGGTGAAATCTCAAGTGAGATTAGATTCTAAATAAGTTAACAAACAACCAAACAACAGTAATGTTGGCTGAAAACACAGCCTTTTTAACTATTAATAGCCCTTTATCCAAGCAGTTACACTGTATTTCATCTTTGCTGAGACATTATTAACTCCCTTTTTTAGTATGTAATTACTGCAGAGGATTACCATAATAACTTTTTTAACCGTTAGTTGAACAGTTCTTTCTCTGAATTCTTTTTTTTTTTATAAACCACAGCATTTTATTTTAAGTACAAGCTCAATGCGCAATGTTTGTTAATTTTGTTTATTATTTATTTGTTTTGCTCTGTCTTTAAACAGTAAATTAGCTAACCCCATTAACACCGAACACATTTTAGTAGGAGAGGTGGTAACTGTGTAATTCGTATTATACATGTGGTGTCTGCAGGGCATGGTGAAAGAGTCTTTGCGTGATTAGAGTCTTTATGATCCAGGATCTCATTCTGGTCTCCTGCTAATTTCCTCCAGAATGTTTCAGAGTGACACCGGAATGTTGCTGCTGATTTTTGTCTATTGCAGGCTTAATTTCAGTTCTAGTGATGTTAAGTCAGCCTTCAATGCAGATAATGCCGGGATGGATTACCATGATTCTGAGAAACAAACATCTTACATATTGGACTAATCTATTTAGCATATAGTACAACAAGGAATATACGTTTTTTATAAGTGTTTAACTGAGATTTTTGGCTAATACCAGTAATTAGTTTTACATAGATTATTTAGTCTAATATGATGGTCATTTTTTTCAAAACATACATACATTATGCACCTGGTATGTTTATTTGTATTACATATCATATAACCAGACAGTGGGAATTTTAGCCTTCACTTTGGTACAGTATGAGCAGATTTGTGTTTATTGCTACTTTACTCTATGCAGATTTACAGTTGTGCAAGAGAGTAAACAATGTCTCAACTGCTCCATTACTTCACCTTAGTCTCCTCCTGTTCTGCTTCTTCCTCCCACACCCCGTTTTGGTGGCCTCCTAGGATGTTGTCACTGGGCATTGGTCTGCACTGCCAAAAGATCCCCTGTGAGAAGTCAAACTTTCCTTAATGGCTTTCAATGAATAAAAACTACCCTATTAAAATGCAATTCAATAGCAATGAAAGCAGTAAGTGAAACAGCCGGCAAGCAGCAGAAGCATTGTGTATTCTGGGACATTGGGGCCACATTAATTTTTGCTCTGTGATGTCCGTCCCATGTGCACATTAGCATGGGTTGCACTGTAATCTGTCTTGTAAGGAGGCTGGAATCTCTGGTGGATAAGGATGGCTATGGGAGATTGGGCCATTATTTAAAGGACCAGTGCAGTGTTTGATGTCACCCTCTTTTTTTGCTTTGCCTTGCACCATCAGAGCGTTAGCAAGCATTATTGCTTATGTGGTACTTATGTGACACAAAGCCCTCTAATAAATAATGATCTTGTTTCAGCACAGCATAGCCAGAATTTAGAATTTGAACAAAAAAATCTGTTTGGTAATATATTTGGCAAAGCATCAATGCAAAAATTCTAATGTCTGTTTAGAAGATGCCATCTGTTTTTGAAATTGAATAAGTGCCAGTTTTTCACTGTATTTGTGTACAGTGAAACTCTTTGTTGCCAGGTGGAGCAATTATTGTTTCATTTCCTGTGTTTGTCTGTTATGATTTTGTTTAAGACAATAGACAACCCGCACTTCTGCTTTCATCATCATCATAAATGGCAGTTAACACACAATGAATCAAGCATTGGGAATAAAAAACCTTTCTTTGCAGATTGTGTTCACAGAAGTGCCAAGGTTGTTGGTTATTTGTTTGTTTTGTGACAAGCCAAGCCAATGCCCAGCGGACATTTACCCGGTCTCCGTGCAGACACCTCTTGTACCACGCTGGATAAATCTTCCTCCAGGCAAAGTGTCTTGGGTACAATTTACAAAATCAACCTCGCTGTAATTAACATCTGGCATTTTTCCTAAGTAACCGCCATTTGTGCTGATCGTGTGCCCAGCAAACACGCAGCATGTGCAGAAACTACCACAAGACATAACAACAATTAAGAAGCTATTTGGGTTTGGAAATGATCTGGACTGAAATGGAAAGTACCTGCGAGGGAGAGATGAGGCAGTGTGGTGATACATAAGTAACATGTGCTGGGCTGTGAAAATAGCAGAAGCATTAGCTTTTGGTGGGTGTATTTGCCAGGACCAGAGGCCAAGAATAAGACTGAGATTGTGCTCTTGCTGTGTAATACAACAAACCAAGGAAAGTGGTGTCCACAGATTGACTTAAAAGATCTTTAAAATCAAATTTTTTAGTCTAAAATTAAGCTTCACATTGCTTATTTAAGGGCTCTCTGAGGTAAACATGCCTGTCTGACTATCTGACTGTTTCAAACAGATTTTTATTATATTTTAGTTTTTGTACTAAACATTTCCTATCTAAATAAATCACTTCTAACATCCATACAGTTTATATGGTGCTAAAAGCTTTCTGTTAAATTACCAATTTGTTTGATAAAATGGTCTTTAAATAAATTATTGAATTGCACAGTTAAAAATGTGCATTAAAATGTATAATGCCTTAAATGTGCTTCTCTTAGATATGCACCTACCCTGAAGGATTACTGCTGCAGCTATAGTAAATTCACATTTGTTTAATTTGTCATAATATTTTAGGTTTCTGTATCTGTCTTTATTTTTATTTCTTTGTCTTACGGCACACAGTTTCCTTCCATTTTTAAACACAACCCGAAAAAAGAGGTACGAGGGCCTGATGCACACTAGCACCCCTTTCGAGCAGATGGCATATGGGACCAAGCACTTCCGAGAGGAGCACAAGGAATACCTCCAGGGGAAAAAGGTACACGTCTCGCTAGCATGCACACGTAGAGCTGCCAAAATGCATTCTGGGCTGGCATGATTCAGGAAAAGGGATGGGGTTTGCAAGACCAGCCCTCCCCCAAAACAACCTCCATCTTGAGCATCACAAATTTGTCAAATTTGACAGCAATTTAATAAATACCCAGAAGTAAATGAGGAGAAAAGGCTTTCTCTTCCCCCACCACCAAAGTCCTTACATTAGGTAATTGACTGTGTCTCTGCTGAAGGCCTTTCATGGATGAGAGTTCTTTATTGGCCCTTACCAGCAGGCAGTACCCTCTGCATCCAGTGCAATTGCCCGGAAATACCTCCTCTGGAATGAAATAAATAAGAGAGGCCCTACTGCTGACGTGGCTTGTGTATGCTTGGTTAATCCTGGATGTCTCGGCTTGGTTAGGCTTTTGAATTTTGAATTTTTGACTGTTTTTTAAAGAGACCAGAACTCATCAGGTCATTATCAGAACACAACAAAGTGATTTTATTTTCAGGTATGTTGATTGTGAGATTGTTGTAGTGCTAGATTAGAATCAGAGAACAGATGTCTAGCTTGATCTGTGCCTTACTGTAATACGTCATATTAAAAAGACTGCTGCAAGTTACATTTCTCTGATTCTATTGGAGAGTAGCCCAGCATGTCCTGACGTATACAGTAGGGTCTGAGGCTGGTGTCCGTGCCGTCTGGCTCTAATGAAGACTCAGCATAATGAGCATGCCTATGATCAACATCATTAATATGGCAGAGGATGTCGTGCTAAGGATTATCATTGATCCATAGCTAAACAGGAGACAGCCCCCCAGCCTCAGGGGTGATTTACCACAATTAAACTCACTTAACCAACCACCTTTAGAATCCTTTGCAAAGATAAACATGTTTAGATATATGCATGTAAGATTATATATTTAAAATGCTGTTTTAAAACAAGATCCATGGATGCTGATTGGTCAATATGACGTACCAGCCATGCTTCAATACAGTACAATATAACTTAGTAACCGCTATGATACACCTAGCAATTGTGCATTTCACAACACACAGCACTGTGTATAAAATAGCATTCTGCTGTTGATTACGTTACAGACTATATTGTCTAGCAGAACCACTTGATTTGCAGACCTTTGGGTGGGAATGCATTGTTTTCTCAATAAAAGTACTGCTAAAATATTGTTAGTATAAAGAATAGAATTGTCTTTTCAAGAATAGCTTTAGAGTCGTAACTGACTACAGTTTTGGTGCTGATATTCTCTGCTTTTAATCTGGTGGCCCATGCCAGGCTCATTAACCCCTAGCAAAGCTGCCTCAATGGCTATAATTATTAATTTTTTTCCAACTCAAAACAAGTCTCATTAGTTATCTGAACAAAATAATTTCATTCTCTCCCCCACTTCATTAAGGAGATCATCCATTCCTTCATCACTGGGATGTGATATGTTTTACTTGTGAATTTATTAAAATTATTATTATTAAAAAATTAATTATTAATTGATTTATTTACCTTCTCTAAAGAGTTCAACCACAGAGCTTGTTTTGATTACTCAAAATGCATTATAGTTATGAGGGTAATGTACTCCAGAAGATGCCCTCCATTTAACCTGGGTCACACAGAAACCCACGAGCTGGAGGCACTGGTATTCCCAGGAGAATCGTGCATTTTAAGACTACGACAGCCTCAGTGGTTTGACTCTGATATTAGATTTATGCAAACAGTTCACTTACCACAGTTGGATTCTGCATCTGTCTCATGACAAAATAGGGTTGAGGGTTTTGAGGACTTCAGAGCTCTGCATTATAAAACATAGAAAATTTGTATTTTTTTTTCCATTTGTAGATCCATTTGAATGTAAATAAATATTTAATAACATTTAATCAAAAAATATTTTTACAACTCTTTACACAAGAATATCAGTTTTCATCATGTGTTTTTAATGTATATTTTACAGTGAAGATGTATTATATGGACAAGGCTGTACACATACTGTATTACATACATTACGTGATAAATATTTTCGTAATAGTTATAATTATTATTTTGTAAATTTTTCTCACAGGAAAACGTTTTGTCCCTTTATGACAATGCTGAGCTTTAAAACATAAATTGATTCTAAAGAGGAAATTAGATGGCACTGTCTAACTAATAACCCAGTGTCATTTGTCTGGCTTGATAAATGTTTCATGTTTGCCTACCTCTGACAGTTACCAATGAGAAATATGTGTCCCACAATCCTGTTTTTTTATCAGTCTCCTAAGCCCTTTAGTTTTTTCCCTTGCATTGACTCATAAGAAGATAATGATAGATATGGTAATTTCCAAGTGCATTTCTGATTAAATTATAGCCATTCTCTTTTCCTTTCTTCCTCATTTCTTCACCCCGGCCCTCATCAGACCCACACCTTGAAATGTGTTATTTCCCAGATTAACATGTCTTCACCTGAAGCAGTGCTTGGTGATTCATCTAAACTGTGCAGATAAAAGGAGGTGATGCAGGAAGGATTACAGAGGCACACGCTCTGATACATAACTAATGAACTTTACCTCTGATATTTGAACTTGGCTCCTTTTTCTAGGGCTCTTTAAAGCTCCAACATCTTTCTTTTGAACACTGAAGTCCATTAAAGACTATGAGTCTTTAATGGAAGTTAAAGTCCATTTGAACTATGTCAACTTTTACGATGAATTTGAAAATATATTTTATTTGAAAAATGTTTTTAAGGGAGTGGCCATGGCTAAAAAAACACTCTTAAATGAAAATGAGTGAAGGGCTGCATTACAATGCAGCTTCTGAAGACAGGAAGTGACGGTGCACAGCAATGTGTCATCAGCCCAGCTGAGGTTCAGGAATGATGCAAACAGACAGAAAGACACAGGGTGCATGGTTTTCCCTCTCCTCTGTAATTAGTGCATTAGTTAATAGCCCCTTGACTAGAATGACCCTTCATCAGCCCGTACGGTGGCCTGTGTTTTGATGTTTGCATCATTACTGACACTAGCAAATTGAACCAGCAGGGCTAATTACAGCAGCTAATAAAGTGTAGACAGTGGCATTGCCCCAGCGCAAAAGCCTCTCCATCGCCTTGCATTAGACTTTCATCAATCACATTTTTAAACTGATATATCTTAGCGCCACAATACCAGCACACTGCCTGGGCCCACAAGTATTTTCCTGCTCTTCTATTTTAATGTTGCTTCAGTAATTGCTTTTTCAAACCCCCTGTCCCAGACCACCCCCACCCCAATGCTCCCCAAATATTGCCTCTAAGCACAACTTTTTTTGTTGTTGTAGCACATACTGCAACCTTAACATTTAGCCTGCAATGATGGTTTGTTAGTAGCTCCTCTTGTTAATCATTTCCAGAATAATGCATCACAGCAATATGTGTGATATACGAGGTGCATTTAAAGGCGAATGATATTCATAATGCGCAATAAGTAATATAAAAGTAGGACAACCTGCTTTGACTCCAGGATAGGAAATGGCATGTTTCTATTACACACACACACGATCATATCCCAGACTGGACTACATTAGTGACCAAGACCCTCTGGGTGATTCACTATATCTATTTTATAGGCATATAAAATCCCTCGGCCCCTTCATTTGCCATGTAATAAACAATTTGCCTGACATGTCCCTCACTTTCTTGTTACATATGTATCAATTAACTTTACACCTTCTTCTATTATGTCAGCATTTCCTGTTTTATCATCATTCATATAAATAGTAAATAAAAATAAATTGCTGCAATTGATTCAAAATGGCTTTTACCATTAACGGTTATGAAATTAATATCGTACCTCAGCAGCAAATATGATATTGAACTATTTAAATCATGGATGACTATAACAATTAAGAAATGTGGAAAATACTGTTTTGATATTTTAGCTGGCTGGTGTTATAAGTATGTGTGTGTGTGTATATATATGTGTGTGTGTGTGTGTGTGTGTGTGTGTGTATATATATATATATAATATATATACACAGAAATATTGCATATATATATATATATATATATATATAATATATATATGTATATATATGCAATATTTCTCCATGTTCTCTGTGTTTTCCTCTGTACTTGTTTATTCGAATATGAACTGGCTGTCTGTCATTCTGACACTTTTGCATTTTAGCTAAGATACTTCTCTCTTTTCACAGCATGATTGAATTAATGTAATCAGAAATGTGCGTTACCTTCCAAGCATCGAAATTTGCATTCACATGCCAATTACAAGTCTGTTGCAGGTAATACATTGTTGCATGCAGCAGAAATCTCATTTAGATAGCATGCACTAGGTCTTGCACTAGCATGCAACTATTTGAAAATGACATTGGCTGTGTGCACTTTGTGTGTTTGCAGATTGAGTTATATAGGAGTCACCTGAAATAACTGGATTTGATCATGTTTATTCATTTGCGTTTATCCAAAACGTTAGCAATGAATTTGAGCAATATGTGCTCTAACCGGAAGAATGGGAAGCTATCAGTCATAAATCCATTTTTAATTTTTTTATTCTACCACAATCTCTGAAACACATTTACAATTAATGTTTTGTCATTGTCTTTCTATTTTTATAATGTGGCATTGAGGAAATTGTGTTTTTCAAAATTTGTATGAGTAATGAGTAATTTGTATGTCCTTCATATGAAAGAGACCTTTTCAGTGTCAAAAAAGATAAAAATGATAAAATTGGACCTTATGTTATTAAAATGCACGTTAATATGCATAATTATCAGTCGTCTTGTTGCTAAGCAATGCAACAACTTACCACATTAAAAATAACAATAATAATGCACAGTCACAGGTGTGTGTTTTTTCAATATTTTACAATGGCTTTGAACCTGGCCTATCCAATCAGAATATACTGTAGATTTGAAACTGTATATTTATCCATTTATATAAATTGACTACATTTATTTATTTATATAATGACTATTCAATGGGTTTGGGTTTGTAGAGCTGTACCTTCAACTTCAACAAAAGCTTTAACAGACATTGGAGCAGCTAAATACGAAAAGCACGAAGGGTCCAAACAGCTTTAGTGAACCAAAAACCATCCACGTATGAAAGAGCACTCTGCGATTTCCCTGTTGGCCTGTGCGGAGCTGTGCAGTGGGAATTACTCCGTCAACCTCTCACTAGCTAAAATAATATAAACTCATTTCGGCTGGGGACCGGCTAAGATGTCAGCGTGTATAAATGCGAAAAGTGCATTGGACTGTATGAATGTGAAAAGTGCATTGGACGCATTAGGAGTTGACAGGGGCCCTTCTTGAAATAAGTGAAATTAATGGAGCTCTCTTCATGTACAACAAGGCCGCGGCACCCCTTTCAGGCTGCTTACAGTCAAAAGAAAAGTCAATACTTTTTTATTACTCTGGGCTGACCTACCTCCTGCACTACAAGTGCTAGCCGTGCTAATTGGTGAGACAAAAAATAGAAAAGCTTCATTCCATAGAACATTGGAGCAAATAAATCAATCTCACATTTTTTTATCCCTTGTCTGTTTTTATTGGGTGATGTTAGAGAGAGAGAGGTGACAAATGCTCGGTTAAAATATGGGTTTCACAGGATAAGAAGTGCCCTGAGTGCTTATCTAAGTCAACTGTTGTTCCACTGTTGTTAAATGTAGCACACACTGAGGTGAAAGATAACAAACAACATGCACTGGAGCTATTTTAAGAGAGCAGGCTGAAGTGACAAATAGAAAATCAGTTAGAGGAGATATTCATTTTGTAAATTTTAAAGTATGAAGGTGCTGACTCCAAAACAGGCAATTCATTAATGTTACAAGATATAAAAGTTGGTGCTACAATTCTAAAATATTCAGTATTTGATCAATCAAAATATTACTGTTTACAAATTAAACAACTACAAATATTCACTTTTATATTAAAAGTTTTATTTGGCAGGTTAAATTTAAGATAATTTTATGTTTTTTAAATAATTCATGTTTGGTGATGACCCCTGGATGTCCACTAAAGCTGTAGGATTACATGTTTGTAGTTAGTCTAAAATTAATGTTATGTAAATATGTAGAAAGTAACTGTAACAAATGTAACAACAGTGTTGTACATAAACAAGAAATCATCATGACTATAACTCTTTGCTATCTCTGTTTTTGGCTCTTTAAATGTGTCAACTCAGCTAGGCTCTCGTAACCTTGTATTAATGTTCAACTAGCTAGTTCAGATAAACTTCAACTTGTCATTAGTCATTACTTATAAATTCAGTCGTGACAGGTTAGACATAAACCTTATTGTTTTAGCTAGAAATCTCCCTCTTTTAATGATTGTGAATGTTGTGAATGAGTGTATTTTCCACTTTTTTGTCTCCTTTTGCATTTCTTGTGCAGTTGTCAGAGTTGGTGCTGTTTACAAAGATGGCTAGCTGTAGCTTTTCCTGAGGCGAGATCACACAGATGATTGTCATGGTTGCATACGCTGACTGACAGAGAATCACATGCATGCCTGCCACAGTCAGTGCCCCAGTCTTTGACATTACTTTGTCCTTGCTCAACTTCAGCTTATTTTAGTCTTTAAAAAAATAAATATATAAAGAAAATCTCCTCACCACCCCTCTCCTTTCCCTTTTTATCCCCATTCTTAACTCATACCCATCATTTCCACTATGAGTGCTTCTCATGAGCTGTTATATTAAGCAGTTCAGGAATATTAAGGTGTTACAGAGCAGGTCAGCCTCTAGGGGGAGTTACTGAGAGCCAGTGTGCTATGACACATACTCTATAGCTGTTGTATTAACTAGGCCACTAGCAGAAACAGAATCCGGTCCAACTAAAAATATCTGACGCAGGTTTTTTGTGCAGTACTGCAAAAAAAAGGGCAGGATTTGTTGTGGTGTGTGTATTTATCATTAACGGGCTGACTGGGAAAATGTATTAAAGCAATGATGAAGAGTCACTGCTGTATTGTGAGGTTAGGGTGGATGTCCATGGATTAGAGAACAGAAAGAGTGATGGTGTGTGTTTTCTGTGTGTGTGTGTGTATCTGAACCAAATTACTTTACTTTTAAGCTTAATTATCAGCTTATCAGATCCAAATGAATCTAAGCTTTTCCTCACCTACATATTTGTAGGGATGAACGGTACTGCCGATGCACAACTTTATAAGCTACAGAAGGTTTTCAGCATGTTAAATGAACCAGATTCTAAATTCATACTCAATACAATGTGTTCTACAATAATTAAGACTCTTGCTAACGTCTTCTGATTCTAAACTGTTTTTGACAAATCTTACAGTCTCCTCTAGCATTTACAATAACAATTGCCTCAAACTGTCCAGATTAAACTTCACAGATTTCTACACAGATTACTAAATATTCCTATTATAGGTCAACTTTGTCTGTCTTTATCTTTTAGGGAATTGCTGCAGCACCATCATCTGCAACAAAGCCTATAAATTCATGCAATGGTTCCTACCTCTGGTCCTCTTTAAGCCTGGTTAAATAAGTCTTCCTGATTTAACACACCTGACTCAAATGATCACATTGTTAGGAAAGAGATCCATTAACTGAAATGGGTGTGTCAGATGAGGGAGATATACAGAATATTCAGTGCTGTGGGTGCCTAGCCCCAGGATTAAAAACCATTGCCTTAATGAAACATAAACAAGAACTCCTCAGAGCAACCTCTGAGCAATAAAATGTTCTTTTGTGAGCATGTGTGTGAGAGAGAGGAGAGAGAGAGAGAAATGTAAAAATTGAAATAATTGCACCATATCTGCTGAGTGCAAAACCCTTTTTTCAAACTCCTGACATCCAGTCAATGTTCTTATCATTTCAGCCCTTCAAGACCGTCTTTACCACCTGCCACGTCTTTGACAAGTTTGGACAACTGTACTCCAACGCTGGTAATATTGTATGAGACAGCCAAGTGGAAAACAGACAAAATCAATAAAGAAATGAAATTAAATATCTAATTATGCATCATTTGTTTGTCTGGTTCAGAACGTGTAAGGGTGAAATAAGGTGAAGAAAACAGTTTCACATTCAGCAAGAGCTTTCCCAGTATAAACATCTCATGCTCCTAACATAATTACATGCTATTTGTATTACATTCAATTGCTTTTTGTAGTCAATACCTGCTGTTTTGATGAAAGAAATCTTTCAGAGAACTCGAGAGCAACAGTTTGGATCCTGCAAAATGAGATTAATGAAATTCCTCCATTTGTTTACGCACTTACGGATGTCACAAGTGGATTCTCACATTACTTCCATCAATCAACATATGCAGGCGGAGTGAGCGCCTGCATATGTTGTATTGCATATGCGCCTGCATAAGTATTTCCTATGCATTGTTGGCACAGAAAATAAATATTTAATTTCTGTGAGTGGGAAAAGGTCAAGGCACTGATCTAGTTCTGTGCTACAGGTTTCATTTCCACAAATAATTCTGAGTGCTTTGTTCCACTGTATATGTGTGTGTGTGGGCCTGCAACTGTACTCTATATAGCTGCCTGACCGGCATTCCCACCAGCACCTTGTTGATGAATCTGATGCTCCAGCAGCAGTAATTTGGAGATGCAGGGGCTATCTCTTTGATTGCTCCTGGTCCAAGGTAGTTCATCACTTCACAGTAACTCAACCCGCTGCCGACTCCTGCCTCCAAAACAACAACACTTTTCCATCAGGGCGATTAAAACAGCCCTAGTTCCCTGATCTGATTACTTCCTGTTTTTCCTGTAAGTTTGACCCTGTAGAAAGAACCGGATGCACGGGGGTGTGTGATATCACCCCAGAGCTGACTTGTGCGTTAGCCGTGGAAGCAAGGGATGGCCTCTCTGATGGTTCATGAAAAATTATGATGTTCAGCAAAAAGTTTTCACTCAGATTATTACCCGAATGATATAAACAATTCGTTTTGGCTGGCAACCTTTTTTTTTTTTCAAATGTGTGTTTGTGTTTTTTCAAATGTGTTTTTTTCAAATTGTGACATGACAAAGTTTATTGAAATTTGCTGCTACTCCATCTGCACTCTGTTGACCCGACAAGATACCTGTGTTGAGAAGCTCCACAAGAGCATGCCAAAAGAGGGTGGGATCCTGTGATTTTTTTTGAAAGAGTGTCAAAGTCATGCTTCTTTTCCTTAATGCCAACTTAACATGACCTGTAAACATAATGAAGCTAATTAGGTATTTCTTTATTAGATAAAGAAGCAAGGCACACAGAAACTTCACAGAAGCAGAACAAGTGCTCTCTAAGTGTGGGCTCACATAGAGTGCTTTTAGATGGGCTATCTAGACAGGTCTTGGCTTCAGTTCTGTGGTGGAGCTCAGCCAACATGTAGCAAAGAGAACGAGGCAGACTGACGGTGGGGCGTCCTCTTCACAGAGTGAAGCCATATGCAAGAGAGACGATACACCACTGAGGAAGGGAAGAATGGAGAGGAGCGGTAAAGCCTGCTAATGAGTAGCGACGGAAAATATGAAAATGCCCATAATAAGAATATCAAATGTCAAGTTTGGTATTTTAATGCTTGGACATGAAACTAATGTTCAAGACACTAAAAATCACTATAAATGCACATGAAAGTAGTTCATACAACTACCTATATGCACTATAGTCTTTTGAGGCCATATAGTAGCTTTGTGTGATGAACAACTTGGCATCAAATAGACATTATTATTAGTAAATAATGACTGAACTTGTTTTATTATTTTTAAACAATACTTTAACCAACAAAAAGTCTGGTTTTTAAAAATGTGGTGATATTCATCATGTCAAGTGCACACAGCACCACAGTCTATTGCAGAAGTTATTTCTAAAGTACATGAGCTATCATTCATTTTTTCTGTCTTTGGGAGAACAACTGTGTGAGGCCAGTGAGCGTCTGGGTCAGTCCAGGTTTGTGGTCAGAGTCATCATTCAGACCATCACTCACAGAGAAGAGGGGGTCCGGGCACTAAGGGTGGGGTGGTCCTCCTTTTCTAACTCCTGGCCAATGGCTTGTGTGTGTGGGAGAGCTGGAGAGAGAAGGGGGTCAGAGAGCTGACAGTGAAGTGATGGGCTGTCTTAGTTCACTGCTGAGCCTCAGCAGGAAGTGTCAGAGTTGCAGGCTTACTGCCCGCGCTGGCTCGCCTCCTGTCTCTCTGTCCACCCTGTCCTGCTTCTCCACTTATTTAAAGAAGCTTTCACTATTCTCTTTGTAATTGGCCTGGAAATCAACCTGCATCCTCATTACATATGATTTTAAAATAGTCATGCATGAAACTCAAGTAGATAGACAATTGTATTTAGAGGTGAATCTTATGAAACCTGTAAGAATGTGTAATTAAAATTCATATTTTGGTTATAGTTAATGAAACCCCTACTTTTATGTAGTGACATTTTCATTATAATCACATTTTTATCACAAAATCTTCCTTAACATAATAAATAAAAGACATGAATATAACAAAACATCCTGACCCTTTAACATTGGGGGATACAATCTGCTTAATTGTCATAATGTAAAAACGAATCTTAATAGTCCTTAAATTTGTCTTAATGATCCTTACTACTATATTTTCTTAGAAAATGTATCATTTATAAAAGTATTATTTTGTTTTTTATTGGGGGGTAATGTGTGACCTGGGCATATTGGAAATTAATTATTAAAATGTGTATGTTGTGTTATAGTACATTTGCATTAGATCTTATAAAGCAAAAGCATTTATTGCTGATTGGCATTTATTTCTCAGTTTAAGTCTTTAAAAACCCCAACATCTGTAAAATACTGATATTATCACTCAAAAGCTTAGACTAATGCTTACAATCAGTTATGCACTTGTGATTCTGAGCAACATTAGTTAGCTTCAGTTCATGGTTAAGTGTTCCAAAATCTGCATTTGCCACCTACAGTAACACTGGCTTTGATCCATCTTTCCAAAACCTGGAAAGCATTTGAAACCTTTCATGCTTGCTCTCATATGAGACTAACACAGCAATCTGCAAAATTAAAAGACACAAATCTCCTCTATCGTCCCCCGAGCAGAGAATGAACCTTAAGTAGAGGCTGAGCGCTTTGTAATCTGCGTTAATGTGCTTGTAGGCATGGAATTTGAATTGTACAGAACGGAGCGGGCGAGTCAAGATGAGAACCCCGCCAGATGCTGTGGCAGATGTGTGGCTCAGCTCACTTGGGTGATTCCATAATTACATTTTGCATGCAGATACAAGCAGGCATTTCATGCTGCTTCACTGAAAGCCTCGTCCGCTTGCACTTGCCTTAGACTAAAGCATAATGTTGTGACAGTACATAGTGTGATTTACTAATCGTCCTAGTGATATATCTGTTTCTAAACATCAGCTGCAAACAACAACAGATGTTTGTGGTCTGCAATCAATCTATATTTTTTATCCTTTTTGTAACTTATCTAAGACTTTTGGTTGGATCACAGGGAGCTTGCAAGTGTGTCTAAACTTGATTTATGTTAAGGATTTGTAGTAAGAGTCAAGGCCTAGCACTTGGAGATACATGGAGCTGATGTGAGTGGATGATGTGAGTTCGAGTCTGGTTTGCAACCTTTCCTGGCACTATTTTGGCACTAAAAAGTGGCCAAAAAGGTAAAAATAAAAATGAGTGCAGACTGTAGACTTGAACTTGAAACTTTTCAGTAAACTAACCATTTTAGAGTTTACGTTTCTAAGCTCACACAACATAGCCTATACATTTATATGTAAATAGGTCACATAAAAAGCCCCTTTGTTTTAACTTTGATCCAAAGTCCAAACAAACAGGAATTCTCCACACACATTGGGATACTAATGGAATCCAACAGACAAGGCAATGATAAATACCGATCAGAAGTAGTATTGACAAGCATTTGTTTTGCTCGCTGCCTCACGAAGAGACAGGTGTCTATCTTAAACAGCCGTATTGACAGGTTTGTACCTCTGGCAATTGTCAGCCACCTGAGTGACAAGGTATTATTGATAGATAGGATGTGCTTACGTGCTTCAAAAAGAGACAGAGACAAAATAAACAAAGAAACAACTTTTGAAACCCAAGTAATCATACACAAAGTACTAAACTTGAGAAACTGACCAAAACATCAGTGTATCTATGTGAGGAACTGTGAGTCTACCTTCCTATGTTGACCGGGCATGACAGCGACCGATTACTAATGGTCAGGATACAGTTGGCTGAGCTGCTAGCCCTGACATAAGAAATAAAGATGATGCTAATAAGCAATGGAAGAACGTGTCAGCTTTGGCCCATGCTGAGTGACCCCAGGCCCTGACAGTGACCCTGGGCTCTGGCAGGGTGGACAGGTACTGCTCACCATGAGGGCTGTGCCCCTGCCTTGGCTCTACTCAGAGAATCAATCAGCCCAGCTGTCAGAGACTAACCTGAGAAGACAGCTGGGCTATGAAGAGTCAGACAGAGACACTTCCACTGGGACTCGCTTCTACTACCAATACTGAGAATCATCCCAACAGAGAAAGACTCAGCCTTTTCCTACACTGGACATGTCTGCAATTCTCTGTGTGTGAATGTCATTTGTATGTCATAGGCTGCATCCGAAAGCTTTGGCAGCTGACTTGCTGCCTTGCTGCCCTACTAGGCAATGACTTTAGAGGCTGTGAAAGCACCTCTGGAAATAGTTTCAGACAGGCTTCATAGGCAACATAAAATTATATTAAAATATAAACAGATAGCACTTTGGTGATAATTAAGGAAATATTTAAAAACTACAATACTCATTTATCAGTAGAAATAAAATCAAGTTATTGAAAGTGAAAGTGAAACTTAAATTTGTACATAAATTGTCCCCCAACCACTTTCTCGGACGCCATTTTAATTTTTCAAGCTTGTCCCTGCTCGACCAATCACATTCCCCCAGCCACACACGTGCAGTATTGTGTTATCAAAGGCAGTAAAGGATCTAATTGATCAACAATAACCAGCTTACAGCAGCACCAGACTTTACACAGTCCATCTACAGTAAACCAGTCCAAACCAAATCTAAGAAATTTAAATCAGCTGTTTTAGCAGGGTCATCATGTTTTATAGTGAACATAAAAAAAGAGGCTTCTGTGGTATGCTAGAACAGTGCCAAACCAACAAACACTTTTTTAACCCCTTACGTTAGACCACACTAGCATCTATGTTTTCTCAAAACACCCTCCTATTCAGATTCAAAGCTTTCATGACCTTCTCCTCTCTGGCTCCTGAAGCACACGTCGGCATCTATTCGAACACTGACACGTCCTGCCTAAGTCTGTGTCTTACATCACCTCAGGAAACTTGTGGCTAATTTCATTATTTTTGGGGGGGTAGCAAAGAGAGAATGCAAATGAGTGCAGACAGCTGGTGCCTTCCTGGTGGTGAGGAGTGATGGAGGGCCCCAAGGCCTCTCTCATCAGCCCCTCGTCCTGCTTCCTCTTTTCAGACAGAAGCCCACCAGGGAGGAGGCGGGGAGGCTGCTCAGACAGCGGGACCAGATGGTCAAAGAGGTAAAAAGCACAGCTCATTCAGTTAGTGTGATGCTATCGGTCACCTGGGCGGCGGTACTAATGCCTGCGCAGCCTACGGGCGTCCGATGAGCTCGAGGTGTGGAGTTTCTACGCCGACCCCCTTTGTAAGGAAAAATAGGCCTTCCAGTCAATCCCACTCTCTCACACGAACTGGATGCACATGTGTATCTTGGCTGCTGCCTTCTGGTCTGTGACCTGCCTTCATTTGTTTTGAGAACTCAAGCAGCTGTGCAATGTTACAAGATATAAAGATAAATCTATTTCTTTGTGTATATGCACATTTATATATAACTGTCTTGTAACTCTGCTTGCAGACTGCTTAACTCAGTATTGGAGCTTTTCGTCTTTATGGGTGTATTTTTAACGATATAAAATGTGTTTTTTGTTGAATATTGCATCTTGAATAAAATAATCCAATGTTAAATCTGGACAATTATGGCTGTCACATATAAAATCAAATAGCTATACAGTATATAAAATATCTAAAATGTTTTGTGAATACATTTTAAATATTTTGGACATTTTTGTGGCCATGGTAATACCATGTTTGTTGGACATGTATCACAGTACCGTGGTGTTCTTTGAAGTATCATGTACAAACCATAGCATGTGACCGTGCTAATCATTCAGTATCATTTTATTGTAATGTATTTCAAGATTACCATTAGGTTTAATACTTCACCATGCAACTGCCACAGTAGCTTTCAGAGAAATATGACTTTGTTGTCTAACTGTAGTGATCAAATCCCCACTTGATGACCTTGTATTAAATAGGTATGACCAGCAGTCTATAAATTCACAATGGGAACCCTGGGGCATGGGCTGTGTCTCTCTCTATTTGACCCTTGACCCCTGATTAATTAACATATTCCTGTGTTCTGCCATATTTTGGGCATCAAGTAAGTGCTGTCTCCATGCTGTCTATGAACCAGGATGAGATAGGACTCTACTGTCAGGTGTCACACAGCGAAGAGGTGAAAGGCCACTTCCATAGTGCCCATCTACTGGCTTTCTACTGAGAGAGTTGTCAAGTCGTCTAGTGAGCATGTCTCTTTCTTTTTTGCTCACCTCCGCTGTTTGACATCTGCCAGCTAGCTTCTAACTCCCCAGCCTCCCCATCCCAACAGCACTCCATTTACAAACACCAACGCTGTTTGCATCTCTCACTCATCAACATTTAGATATAGCCATCATTTACTGGGCCGGGCCTGTCAGGTAACATATGGGCATCCACACACAGCCTGAGTGAGAGAGAAGGTTGGGAAAGATAAACAGGGTACTGGAGTGAAATGTAGGGGTCAGAATACATTGGATGGGGGGGGGAAGAAATCACAGAGAAAATTCCATTAGAAAAGTGAACATCACTATGCCCTACTCACTCTTAGGGGAAGAGAACTCAGAAGGGTACAGGATGTTGTTTGGTACACCCCATATTAAGAAATACCACACTGTGGTTTTTATTTTGAATTATTGCTTGATAATGAAGCAACAAAAGTTTTGTTTTTTTCAGTTTCCTGTAGCTCAACTGGTAGATCCATGGGATCTATTCCCAGGGAACACAAAAACTGAAAGTATTTCTTGAATGCACTTTAAGTCATGCACTGTAAGGCACTGTTGTATTGTTCCTGTAGCTCAACTATATTGTTCCTGTAGCTCAGCTGGTAGAGCATTGCATTATCAGCGTAAAGGTTGTGGGTGTGATTCCCAGGAACACACTTACTGATAAAATGTATAGATTGAATGCACTTGCATTTATGCCAAATGCATAAATGTAAGTCACTTTGAATGAAATCATCTGGAAAATAAATGCATTTTTCTGGTTCCTTTTTTATGGTTTATTGCTGTTAAAAATGTTGTGGCACATGAATCATTTATTTTAAAAAATTGACTCTCTCTAGTTTTTCAGTAATTTATTTCCTCTGAAAGACATACGTACTGATAAAATGCTGATTAAAATTTGCTGTAAATTTGGATAAACTAAATTTATCCAAATTTATCCAAATTTTGTCTGCCACATGCATAAATCAAGATTATAAAATGATTTCTTTGAAGTGAGCATCATATGTACCCTTTGCTAACAGACTTATGGAAGGGCCTTTAATCAAGTGATTCAGTTGCTAACTAGCATCCCCATCCCACATGCCCTTTAAGGGCACAAAAATGCCATTAGGAATATCCCCATAATCTCAAAGTGAGGACTGTTTAAAACAAGTGAATCTGAACACTGTGTGTATACTGTATGTGGTTTTGTGTGTGTCTCTCATAGAGGTGGGCTAGTGGATTAGTTTTGCTATTTGAGGACTGCCAGTGGACCTCCAGCAGCATTCTGATCTATCAAAAACTGATGGAAAGACACAGTTCAATTTGTCCCACTTTCATAAAAGATAATTAACCTGTCAGTCTCCGCACTGTAACAGCTCCATTAGATTGTCAGTAGGGCACAAGGCAGTTCAGGTGGTACTGGAAAGGATGTGTCCCAATCTGAGCCCTCTCCTCCTTCGCTAAGTACATGTCAAAATATCAATGTAACACAGACGTGTTAGAAATAAACACGTGACATCACACAGTAATGGCTTATGTAAAACACTGCATGTATATCGAGGCAAGATCCTGACACTATGTTTATGCAACATGTAAGTGCATGAATGGTATAAGGAGAAATCAATTTTGTACAGCTGAGGAGTGAAGTGGATTTGAATAGCCCTTTGGTGCGAGAAATGCTGTCTGAAATTAGGGTCATGGGGTCAGTCTGTTGTCAGTGCTCCATAATCATGCAAATGATGAGACTTCAGATAGTGATGTTCTAGGAGCTGATCATAAAGAGTCAGTCATTATTTCAGAACTGCTCTGAGGACTGTGGCATTGTGTCAACTGATCCACTCATAGTCCAGACATCGATGGACTATGAAAAACCAGCCATCACACCCACATTTGATATCAGCAGTTTTATTTTTCAAGTAGATTTACTGTTTAAACGAAATGTGAATTAGTATTTTGTGAAATAGCATGGCTTATACAAGAAAATTTTTTCTTACTGTATAAATAAATACACTACATGTACATATGTATGTACTAAAACCGTAATGTATTTTTCATAAAGATTCATGATATGACACAACATAATAATGCAAATGTTATTAAATTACATAATTTATATTTTTAAAAATGAAGAGTTAATATATTTAGCCCAGAACAAAAGTTAAGCAAAGTCTTTGTGTATAAAATATGCCCTGGTGGACCAGATACTTCTAATGAACTGTTCAAAATAGCTCAAAATTAATGAGCACATTAAGCTGTGATGTTTTAACAGATGCAGCCTCCTTAATCAGCAGGGGAGATGGCAGAGTGTGGCTGAAGCTCTCTTTATTTTCATACACCCACGTATACATGTATCTGTTGATCCAAAAACACAAACAGTGGATATGTGCTTCATATGGCAGGTGGAGCAGGTGGGAGACCCCTCACTCATTGTCCAAAGTTTAGTGACCTGAGATGACCAGAGGAAGTACTGCGCCACTGACCCCAGTCCCACCAGGAGGTCCTTATGATGGCATGAATATTCAAACGTCTTCTCATCTCTTTGGTTGAAGGTGAAGGGGGCTTGTTGAAGACATCTCTTCCAACAGATGGACCACAAGGACCCATCTGCTGGAGAGGCAAGTAAATGCTCAATGATGCATCGCAAAACGATTTAGCTTTCAAGGATCCCCGGCAAGTAGTTAGTAATGATGGCATCTGTATCAAGAGTAAACACTCTATTTTAGATATGATCTATCGCCTCTCCATTCTAGAAGTCTTCTCTTAAAGAGACAGCATCTCATTTATGCATTTTTTTACGCCACAGTATGAATAAGTTGCAAGTCAACAGCTCTAACATTTGTTCTTCTTTTTAAATGCCTTCAAAGTTATCAATGCCACCCCATGAGTGTGTCTTCGTCCCACAATGAGAGGAACATGATACATTTGTTATATGATCATGCTCGTTTGCCTCTATTAATTTTTTCTGTCACAGGCTCAAAGAGAAAAATAATTGTATCTTTGAAATTTCTTTCTTTTGTTTCCGTTTCCAGGGCTTAAAGATGTTTCCACCTAATATATTCAGATTGGCTCCCATCCAGACAGTTTATCGTCATGGTAATTTGCTTATTAAGTACAACCTTGTTTTGTTCAAATAAAGTCATAATTAGATATTTAACATTAATACCTTGAAACATTATCTCTTGCATGATGTTTGAAGGATTTTGTTGTTATTTTAATATCGTCTCCCACTGGGTAAATAGACAAATGAATTTGTAAACTTTTCACTTTAGATTAAAATTGTTTGAAGCTTAAGGGAGAAACAGAGAATATTTTCCTCCAACTCACCTACAATAAGAATAAATTATAGAACTACTATATTTTGGTTTCTCTTTCCCCTTAGAATATTAACAGTCCTTCTGTTCTAAAACTTAATGAGCTTCCTTCCTAACCATCCTTGTTAATAACTGATTTTGCCACTTTGGATTTGTTTTTTGTTTTTACCTTAGCTTGTCGCAATGCATTCTGGAATTGTTTTCTCCATGAATGATACATGGGATGCTACCTCACAGAATATGGCTAAAACGATCTTGGAGTTCTTAGAAGGCATTATAATTATGTGGCCTACCTTTTGGAACACCCTCATAGTCAAATTATGTAACAGGCCGAAGACTGAGACATGTTCTGTCCTAAAGTTCTGTTTTTTATATCCTGTCAGGCAAACGTGTCCCATTGGACTGCATATCTGTGTCTTGCCTGTGTGTGGGCTAACATTACATTACGCTGTCTCTGTAGAACACACCACTACAGCATGTTTGCCCTTGTCCGCTTCGTCCTGCTTACCTATACCTCCCAAAAGAAAGACGTCTGTGTGTGTGTATAGAGAGAGCTAGTGATGATTTTTGCTGTCAAAGTAAAGTGTTTGCAGACGAGTGTGATGCAGAGGTGCATAGCGCTCAAGGGCACATTTGTATAAAACTAATGATAGCAGGTAAATGGACAAAATTTCTATCTGAGGAAAGAGACATCCACCCCCTTGGCGCACCATCGTGTTGATGGAGTGCAGAATCTCATTACGGATCTAATACAATAACTGCCGTGTCGATCTGGAGAGGCGACAGAAAAACAAGATTAGCCTTATTACTTTATTATGTGCTGTGCGGCATGGCTCAGAGTGGACAATTGCATTAAAGCACAGATGAGATCACGTTGAGGGAATTGCTCCCCCTCTGCTTCGCCTCCAAAACGATTTAATTGATTCCACGTAAAATTAGCGAGGACAGATCTGGGATGCCTACTGTTGTCACCTAGTAAACTCACAACTTTCTTGCCATCTCTGGTGGATTTTTATTTAATGGGGGGGCCGAGGATGTTCAGGACAGCAGTTTTGGCAAAGGGGGAGGGCGTTGGTCACTGTCTGAGAGGATTCGGGGAGAAAAGGTTAATGGCTGTAACCTCTGTTTTGTTGTTTGCTTCCTGTTGTGCTAATTGGCTAGCCACTTTGATACTCATGGCAGGCAGATATGATGCTGCATATCTGCCTGTTAAAGGTCAATATGTTGTTGTTTATCTTTGACTCTTCTTCTCAGTGGTATTGGGCTTTATAATGACACCTACTGGTGTGGCTGTATGAAGATTATTAAAGGAATATTCCTCCCTAAAATGAAAATTCTGTTGTTGTTTGTAATTGTTAATGCAGCTCTTGCCATACAACAGTTGAATGGCACACAAAAAGACATCTTGAAAGTAATTCACATGACTTATTTATTATATTTGTAGCCTACTATAGGATTGTGCAAGTCACCTGATGTCAGGTGAAGGAAATGGGACACATGCCCGTACACATACAGCCATTGAGGTTTCTTTCATGGTTCATTTATCTGTCACTGGTTCATCAGCTGTCAGGACCTGGTGATGATATTATGTGTGACATCTCACCTTGACTGCTAATACCTCAGTGTTCTTTTCCAACCTGGTATCAAACCCTCCTCCCATAGCACACAGCATCTGAACTTATCATGACCTTTCTTCACAATCTCTCTCAGACGCTCTCTTTAAAATGCACCTAAGGGAGACAGGCAGGCCCAGAGTGCAGGAAGGCCGTGTGTTGTAGAATTGCTGCCCTGTCATCCTGACATCTTTACAGCCGCTCAGAACATTCTAGTACTACTAAATGTGCTAATCAAGAAATTAGAAACACAATCAAGATTAAATGTATATCTCAGAATTATGTTTCTATCTCAGTTTTCTGTGTCAATTTTTATCTGCATCTTTTTATATTTTTATCTTTATATTTTTTATTTTTTTTAATCTTTTTATATCTTAAACTGGGTTCACGCTGTGCTATTTTGGGCTGTCCCAGATGAAAGATGACCATTGTGAAACAATCATGGTGATTTTTCTGGTCGTGGCTCTTAAACGTGGTCTTACATCATACAGTAAGAGAGATTTAAAAATGGCCGTTGTCACAATCTTGCGATCGAATATAGCCTAATATTATTTTTTGGCAGTGTCAGAAATTTAGCATGATCCTACAACATACAACTACTGATAACACACGCTGTTGACATTTACTAACTTACAGGCATACAGTTCAGTCGGTGTCATCATCGTACCATCTACATACATGCTATACCTAAGTTAATTAGATCCATGTTGCACAGTGTGATCTGTCATGATCTTTTAAGATCGCTAAAGTCGCACAACCTGTAGCAGACTTTACTCCTACAAATTTGAGACATACAATATTTATTTTGCTTCATCTAATACAATTACATATTTGTATGCTAGAGCTGAACTGATGAACTTAATAAAAAAAATCTAACCTTTAAACCTTACTCCTCTCTCCCAACAGGTATTGTCTCTATGAAGCATTAAAATGTTATAATTATGGTAACTGTGATTAGCTGATGTTATTGCCTCCTTATGATTTATCACTTCATTGTTTTCCTCACGTTGTAAGTCGCTTTGGATAAAAGCGTTTGCTAAATGCCTAAATGTAAATGTAATTCTAGGGTGTTATGTTCCTCACCTTAGCCACATCAGACACATCATAAGTCTGTACATAAGTCAGTTGTTCTACAACAAAAGTTGTAGAACAACTCCTATCAGTTACGCCTGTAGCACAAACTGTGCTGGACGAATCATGTGTCAGCGCTTAAAACTTAGGGAAAAGGGTATAAATAAACTCCAAGTATGAGCTATAGTTCATAGTAATGATTCTTTTCTTATCACACTCTACCATTTTACCATAAAAGCACAGACTTCAGTCTGTGACACTTCATGACACATATCACAGACTCTGACTTGCTATTCCTTCTCAACAGTATTTCAAAATCCGACACTGTAAGCTACTGAAATTCATGAGTCTTTATGGGTAGAAAACACTTTATTCCCATGTGAAGGCGGCCCATCATGAGAAAGGTCAGTGGTGTAATGCTGTTATTTCTGCAGTTGTGAGCTCCACACAATACCTGTCACTTTACAGTCAACCACTCACAGCCATTTTCTTTAATTGAACACTTGTCAGTACATTCTTCCCTGGACAAACTCTATCTCTGCATCTTTTGCTGGTTCATCCACGGCCGCTTATTTGATCATGATTATGCTGACTCTTCATTTTTCCTGATGTATAGATTTATTGACTTGAACATAAGTCATAGTGTCAAGAAAGACCCTTTATTCAAAATACATTTTTGTTGCTTGTTTCCATCTCTAAACAAGTCTTTTTCTAAACAAGTCTTTCTACTAAAGTCTTTTTAGTAGAATTACTAAACAAGTCTTACCTCTTTCTTGTCTTTGTTGACTCGTACCTTCAAGACATAATCTGATGCAACTAAAAAACACAAACAAAAAGAATAATGAAAAAACTATTAACACCACAATTATGTGTACAGAAAGCAAGCATGATATTGGATTGGTAAATTTAATTTTTTTTTAATGTTCTGTACTGTAGTACTGCTATGGTATTCTTGGAAGTAACTTGGAGTACCATGAAAATATCATTGTAAATGAATTTATGTACCATGGTAAAGATTAACACACTATAGTACTGTATCATCATCTGATACCATCAGAGTATTTTTTGCTACCATATAAGTCAAAGTCTCAATGTACCAAGCCTATGCTGACCATGCCTCCATTAAACAGTTAAAAGGGCTCATTTCCAGGACTCATTTACTAACCCTCCTCTCCACTCATGCGACATCTCACCGTTTCTCACAAGAACCACTGCATCTCTATCCTGAAAACTGCTCAGCCAGCAGAAGGGAAGACTTTGAGTGTGAAGGATGGTGGCAAGAGCCTTTGAAGCATTTGAAGCATTTTTGGACAAGGCAGAGACAGAAGAGTAATTTGAATGGTTGTGCTAATGACCTGAGGAGTAGCGGCACAGCAGTTGTTTCGCCGATTCGATGGCAGGTCATCGCGACAGATGTTCTCGACATATGTGGAGAATTAATTACCTACTAGTAAACAAAATCTGTGATGCAGAGAGTCGTTTTGTCCAAATTTTGTTAGTTTCACTGTTATTAGGGTATAATTTTCAATAAATCAACCGGGCCCACTTCAATGCAAGTGCGCAGTAATGGGTTGTGTTGTAGGGCTGCACGAGGCACAGACAGGTCTTTAATTGGCAGAGTTGATTGTCAGCTGGCTCAATGTAAAAGCCCTTGATTATCTAATTGGTTGATTGAAGCACAGCGCGCCTGCCAGGCCACTTCACCCATATTTTCTTCCCAGGGACTGGAATGTCGGAAATGTTTTTGTTGGGAAGAAATAACTTGGCATGGACTGAACATACACTGGCGGAACAGAGAGGCAAGTGCCTCGATGGGCTTACACAGGAGAGGAAGTTCTAGAATAGAAACAGGAGGAGAAGTTACATGAGTGGCTTAATGACCTGAATAAAGCACTACTTAAGAGTGAGGACAATTAAGTGCAATATTCATTTAGCTCATTATATCGGTTCGCGTGACACAAAAAGTTCCAGCTTAATTGAAGGATGGAGACATCCATTAACCGAGTGCGCTGAATCTCAGGAAACTGAAATGAAAATCGATTCATAAATAAGGAATGACATTGTCCTCACAAACAAGGCAGAAAATTTCAGGAGGTAGTTAGAAGTCTTTCAACATCAAATAATATTGATTTTCCACCTCCTTGTTCACACCTTCAGTTTAATATTAGATTACTTAAAGAGCACTTCTCTCAAGGTGAATTATCCAATTCAATACATATTCCAGTCAGGTTAAAAAACAGTCAATTTATATGACAGAAGTATGAATGCTAGAATTAGTATTCTCAAGAACTCTCTCTCATATGAGGTTATACTGATTCTGATTACTGAATATATTACTGAATATTTTTATTTCATCACTTCATCACAAATGACCATAAAGGCCACATTGTCTGCAATGTTTATGTTTTGCAGAGCATTGAGCAGACTGTTGCTAATGTTATTAACACTTCTTGACATCCTAAACATTTTAAACAATTTAATTTAATTGTTGCTCTAATGTAGAACACAGTTTATTGAAATACAGTCCTAGTATTGATGAATTATTTGTAAATGCTTTATCGTGTGAACTGAAGAACTAATATCGCAAACCCTAAAATCATGACAGTAAGGTGAATATAGTCACCAGGATGTTTTTACGTATTACTCCACCACACATAATCAGTGCCTCAACCGACCAAAGAATAGAATACGAGACATTTTTGGAGACAATTAGCATGGCAGGGTGATGCTGAGATCTCTAAAACGTAGGCGATTTTTTCCAGAAACATTTTTTGTTATGCTGGTCCTGATAGTTCTATCATTGGTTCAAATTCAATGATAGGATGTCCTATCTGCCTGTCAAACTATGTATGCGTTCATGTGTTTTGGAGGAAGCATGGATTTGGAAAAAGCTCTGCAGGGAGTGTGGGATTGTATGCTTTCAAAGTTAGCTTGCTATTGCTAGGCACTTCAGAATTTGACTAACCTACCTTTAATGGTCCTGCATGCAATAAATGGATATTATCAAACCCATTAATCCATTTTTAAAGATTGTTACAGCTTCTGAATCCATCTGGGTCAGTTTGGCAACAGCCAATACAAATCACGCGTTATGCACAGTTTAAATCAGTTGTTTTGTTGGCCTTGCAACCTGCCATCAAAACAATTAAAAGAATTAACGAATGCATTAAGATGCCTCATACCAGAATATTTTGCTCAACACTGTGATCTCAGGGCTAGCATTTTAGAAAAACCAAGTTTCGAAATCAAACTTTAAATTTTCAATATAAATTCAAATTGAAAATATTCAATGTCACTGTGAAATTTTAGATAGTCAAAGTCAAAAGTCAAAGTCTGATTTATTGACAATTCTGCCACATGCACAGCACATACATACAGAGAATTGAAACAGAGTATCTCTCAGACCCTTTGGTGCGTAAACTTACCACTAAATACTAACAGTAGATGTAAAACTACAGATAAATATAAATACAAACTATACAGATATATATAAATAAGGACATTGTAAAAAAGAGATGGATAAAGTGGCGTAAGGCACATGGCAGATAGAGTGCAAATCAGTTAAAATAAACAAAACTGTGCAGATATTAAGTGTAGTGCAAAAGAGCTTATCAATCTGTTTAAAGTGATAAAGAGATGAAGAACTCAGAGAACAGTCTTTATTTACTTAATTCCACTTTTAAAATAAATATTGTTTTCTGTAAAGCAACCCTAGAATTACATGTTTTTAATCCAGTCTAAAAAACCAACTTTGTTATTGTACAGTACCAAAGAAAAACAAGCGTACATTATGCCATCATGATAAATTTAAGCCTGTTTTCCCTCTTTTTTCTTTCCCCTGGTCTCCAATGTCCTACACAATCAATCAGCCCCTCCCCACCCCCCTTATTTCCCTGTCTGCTGGATTTCAGATCACTGAATGTAAATCCTTGACAAGGGTATCTATATATAATATTAATGTGGACTGTGGAGGGTTCCCAGCAAACAGAGAGCTGACTGCCAAATAAAGAGTGATCAGAGGCAGGTTACCCATCTTCCCTGGTCCTCTGTAGCTCTCAACCCCAGGATAGATGGAGCATCATTAGGCAAAGGATCTCGGCCATTCTCCACAGAAATGACCAAGTTGTAGGTACCCATCAATCTAGTTGCGCCCGGGCTCCCTCAGATACCGTCAGAGCAATAGGTACTGAGGGGCCTGTGTTATTGTTCAAAGACCCTCCGTGTCACCCTCATCCTGTCTCATCTGCAGGCATCTGGGGTGGCCACCGCCAAGCCCTCGTATACCACCTCTCCTCACTTAGTACTCCTCCTCCTCTAATTTATTTACTGCAGAAAGTAGTCACCAAGGAGAAAACGGACAGGGAAGGAGAAAACAGAAATGCTGCCATCTAACCACCAGCAAAACCCATTGCTGGCTGAGGGCTTGGGTTTCACTGCAGGGGATGTTCATATCCCCTGAGTGGCTGAAGTAACCTCTGCTAAGCCAGCAGAATAGTTGTTACTTAAACTAAATTCTTATGGGTGTATAAATCTATATCACATTTTTGCAGGAGCCTTTTCTGTAAAATTGGTGTGGCCAGCAAAACAGATACATTCTGGAAATATTCAGATATTATCACTTTAAACCAAATGCGCAACAATGACCACAGAGACAAAGAAGATTCTCTCTGTCACAAGGTTCCTACAAAACATCTTTGAACACTTCCTAACAGAAAAAAAATCTAACTTTCAAAAGATATCACACCGAACAACAAAGCCTGCTGAGAATGGACTGTATCTAATTGATTTTGTTGCTTGTTATGTTAATCTAATAGAGAAAAACAGTGAGATATTTAAATAAAAAAAGATGGCTGTCAAGCCTGGTCCAAAAAAGAGAACAGAATGATACTGAATTCGGAGTCAGGCTATTGGTAATCAATTGAAAAGAAGCAGGAATTGAAAAACTGTCTGCTTTGCAATTGTGCTCAGTTTGAGCAACAATTTAAAATAACAGTGAGAGAAAAAGGATTGTGACAAAGTCAATATAGGGAGCCACTTGAAGGACAAATGAGAGAATTACAAACTACCTTCTCTTTGTTACCTTGTCTGGCTGGATGTGTGTGGCAACTTGCATTTAGAAGGGCTGAATAAAGCTTTCAAAGAGCACAATCAGAAGACAATAATGCAACAGCTGAAGAAAGACGCATGAATATTCGAATGCGACCAGTGTTGTACCTCAGTAAATCAAATGCCTGGGGGCACGAGCTAAGTGAATATTTTTCACACATTTTCAATATTACTGAAATATTAATGAGAGAAGTTAAATAAGAAAGGCCCTCCCTGGACTCGATTTACAATCAAATTTAAAAATGGAGCCCTGTGTCAGCTGCAGTAACATCATTAATATTATGGATGTTTCTGTAATCAGTCCTTTAAAGTGCTGCTGCATTTTTCTCCACATTGCAAGCTAGCGTAATCCTGGTTACTGTATCAAACTGAAGCATGACAAATGATTTATCATATTTTGTACATTTTGCAAATTCATCACACTGATTCGGTGTCACATTAATATGACTATATTTTACATTATTTACGGTTAATGTATGGGTAACTTTGTCACTGGAAAGTATTAAAAGTGGGCAATATTAATAAAATAAGAGTAATTTGTTTTCGAATGATGCTTACCAGATTTATTTACAGCAAGCTTTTGTAGAGGGAAAGATTCATAAAAATCTTAAGTTGTTGCTAAACACACTAAAAAGTATATTTTTGCTTCTTGCTCAATTTTCAGTTTTTGCTTTATTGCATGCAATCCTTTAAATTCATAAAATAATACTTTAACAATTTTAAAAACTTATTGCCGTGAAAATAGCATTGCTGAAACTGGATGGAAGATGGAAAAGGGGGAGAGGTTGCCGTTGTGGTAAGAGTGACATTTGCACCTAGGCTTTGCAATTTTTAATATGGATATAGTTTTGAGGGTTTTCTCAGTTCGTTTCTGTTGATCATGGTTTTTGATTATAATTTAATGTTAAACAAATTGATTTGAATGTATGCACCCACTGCCCAAAGCTTAATTAAGAGATGTTAGTTACAGACAGCCTCATTCACCATTCACTATTATTGTATGGAATAGAAGAGTAGCGTTACCAATTTAAAAAAATCCACATTTTCACAGAAGTAAAAATAAGTAAAAATGAATAAAGATTACAAATCATTTTGGGTGAGCTATCCCTTTAAGAATTATTTTTGAAGTCTCATGTTGTTTTCTAACGATAAGGACAAATCCTGTATGAGTCCAAGCTGGAGTGCTACTCTGTTCTCATGCTGCCATCTTTTGTCTTGTTCTATAGCTTACTCATGCTTTTCCCTCTCATCTTTCATTTCTCTCCTCCATCCTGTCTGCCAGAGGAGTTTTTCCAAGGAGAACTTTTGCAGAGGGGAAGAGAAGAAGCTGGAGTTAAGGGTGAGGATGGGGGTGGTGGGGCTGGTCATAGTATCTGACTTGTTAGTCCACAACTGTCCAATGTGTTGAGGGTGGTGGGTTTGATTAAAGTAGAGGTCCCTCCTGCTGCTTGCTCCTCCAATCAATCACATTGATAAGTCTGAGAAAGGCAACATATTGCCTGGAAAAAAGATGGGGGGATATCAATTTCACTGTTGTGCCGCTGTCTCCCCACCCCAAACATCTTGTGCCGTTTTAGTAAAAGTGCAGACCGCCAAGGAGGAGGTGAAGGGGAGTGAAGATGCAGCAGTTCTGCAGGGGTTTGTGGGGGCAATAAGGGCTCTAGGGATTTGGGGGGTGCAGGTTTACAGGTAGAAAGGCTGGTCAGGTTCAATCGAATTTGTTAATGTCTTTTTCTTTTCTCCCCCTTTTCTGGCTAAATACGGTCATTTCTAAAGCTGGACTCTTTAGTGCTGACACTGTTTGAGCTGCACTGAACTCATATCAACTGCATACGCTGTCTTGTTAGCAACATATATGATATTACACCGCCTGCTAATCGATAGCTGTACAGAGGTATGGATAGGAGGTCAGGGTCAAGGTCATGGTCACAGGCTCAACTCTAGAGAGCTAAATAAATACAAGAGCACTGCTCTGCATTAGCTGTAACATTAATTACATACATTCCACCCCCAACCTTTTAGTGACAGGGCAAAACTATGCAACACTGTTATATATAGATTTCAATCAATCAATCTTTTTCATTTATTTTATCAATTTATTTTTTTTAAATCTTTTTTTAAATATCAACAAATATGAAGAAATAAAATTAATTTGAAATGATCAAGAATTTGTCTGCAAATATAAAAAATTATCTGTCCCATGCCTCATATTTGTATTCTATATTAGGCAATCAAATCAAATAGCAGTAAAATCAAAGAACAGACAGATAAAGTTAATTTATAATTAGCTGATATCAGTATTATAATAATTTCAAAAAAGGGCAACAATAACAACTAATATATACATTTTTTATTTAAATATTATATTACAAAAATGTATCTCCATCAGATTACCCAGAGTTTACCCATAAATAACTAGAAGTAGACTTAACCATACGTTAAGTGTTATTAGCATTTTGTCTTTTGTTTGTTTTTTGTTTTCCTGCATAAGCTGGGAGAGACATCTTCTGTAAAGTGACAACATCTATCATTTTTTTATCATATTTTTATATCTCAGACTCCACTGAAAGTGCACTCATCGCTGCATAGACCTCAATCAATTCTTTTTCATCTCCCAAAGCTGTCATCAACCATAACAAGATCACAGCAGGAAGTTCATGTCGCCAACTTACCCTCCGAACATGATAACTTCATCTGCTGCTAGATTCAGCCACCAAAGCCCTTGTCCTGTTACATTCACACACTTGGTCACGTACAGCAGTAACCCACATTCACTTTTCACCTAATGGAATCAATCGCAGTAGAAACCCCGAACGTCAGCGGTTTCAGACACTTTGCATGTCCGTTTCATTGTCCTTCCCTGTGCCTTTTGAATGATAATGGTACAAATTACAGTTTGGCTATAATAATAGCTAAGCCCAAAAGCAGAGAGAGGTGAGCCTGGGAGAGGAAAAAGGTGTCTGAGTTTTCACTGTTGCTAAGTGCTAACATGGGATTTCCTGAGCCCATTGTCATGTCAGCTGGACCAGCAGTTATTCTATTGTGATGATAATGGTTTCAGTGTTGTTGGCTCAGAGGTCATCAGGTCAACATAAGCTTCTTAATGGACTGTGAAATAACACTAACTCCATTAACCTCCCAAGATCACGTGATGGAGAAAACACTCTCTCTCCTCAAATCAGAGGCCTTTATAGGCAGCACACGATTATATTGAATTTTAATTGGCGAGGCATACACCTGGCAGTAGCACCGGTAAGATTTTAATCTTGGAGAAAGGTGAGATAGTAAAAGATACAGTAAACACAGAGTGCTAACAGCTGATAGGGTCGTAGGAGTCATGGCTAGATTATAGAAGGTCAGCATGGTTTGCCTTTAACCAAAATTGCTTTTCGTTTGTGCATTTTTGCATTTTTATTTGTCCATTGTGTTCGCATGCTTGAACCATTGGGCATCTGTGCTCATGCCGCAATGTGTGAAGCCAGTCAGGAGGAGCGTTATGTCCTCATGTTTGGCTATGTGAAATTAACTTTTAAATGACTGTGAAAAAACAAATTTGGAAATGGGGAAAAAGGAAACGTTGAGATAGACATACAGAGATTTTATTTTAAACTTGCTAAACAGTTGAATCTAGTTAAATCTAAGTTCAGTGAGTTAGAAGCCACTTCTAATTATTTAACGGAACAATTCAAACCAGCAATTTGTCTTGCGTTGTAAATAGATGGGACTCTACAGAAGCATGATATTGATTTAGGTCATTTGCTCTTGCAGTACTAAACCGACCTGCAAGCGATTATGGGCTGCACTCGAAATGATGGCACTTTGAATGAAAATGCCATTAAACCTTAGTGACTCGTGTGCATCACCAACAAGTGGAGGCACCATTTAAAACAGCTAAATAAACTACAAGAGTGTTAATGAGCAGCCATTAATTTAAGAGTTGTCTAGCCCATTTGAATCTCACTGTGGCCAACTGACAACAGAATTGTTAACGCAAGCCTCAGGTTAAGCACAAATACATAGAGATTTACAGTCTCTCAGTCTGTTGATGTATTTTTTAATGAAGCACGAAGCTAACACAGGGCTATGGAATGGCCAAACACATTCTGTACATTTTTACGGTCAGTATCAAGTCACTTCAGCTAGGAAATTAGGCAATGCTTCAGGAGAATTCAAAGTGCCTCCACCCTCCTTCAGAGTAAATTGCAGGTGGAGTAATGAGGTGCAGAACTTTATAACGCCGATGGAGCATGTTGCATGTGAGTATAGGATAAACAGCGATTAATTTCAGTCAATAAATAACTGTTTGAGGTCTTGCGTCAAAAAAGCCAAACAATTACTTTTCCATTTTTCTTGCCAAATGAGCTGATGAGAGAAAACAGGGGATCCGGCCACGTAAATCAGTCTTAATTTTGCCTTCCCCATTAAAAAGCCGCCATTAAGACCCTTCTCGCCTCATTTCATCTTCCTCTTGTTTCACTTTTTTAATTTGTGCGAAAGGGGGAGTTCACTCGTCATAAAATTTCACTTTGGCTGGCCTATCATTTGCATCTGAGCCAATAAATAGCAATTAGCATTAACAATTAAACCAGAGAGTGGAACCAATGCCTGCTCCCTTGGAAAGCTGATGAATGACTATGGAAAGGCTTTTCAGAGGGAGCTGGGGGACATTAGCTAGGCATTGCAGTAAAACCAAGCGCACTAGGAAAGAACATCCCAGGCTAAATGCTGATTTATTTAGATCTGTGGTCGCCCAACACTTGGATGCCCATCTTATGCAGAGGCCAAAGGACAGCGTGCGCATGTTCGTGAGTATGCTATTTGTGCAAGGAAAAGATTACGAGGAATTCCAATTCAATCTGCAGTTGCGACTTTCCTCTAAAGTACACAAGGTCTACATGTCGTATTTAGTCACATTTTATCCCCAGACCTACGGATTTGCCCTTGTACATTACAAGCATACATTTTAGAAGTTTTCTCAGCCTGAACCATCTGCGCTGTACTTTTCTCAGAGTGTAACATCTTACACGGTTATCCATTGGCGGCATATGGATCTGTTTAGTCTAACATAACACAAAAGCCATTTTTAATGTCTTATTTTACCTGTTTTATTCCCCCCAGCAGGACATGAAAGTAAAGTACAGGTGTGAGAGAAACAGAGAATAACCTCTAACAATAAGATTCTGTCACTGTCTAATGATTCAGACGCAGCACCTCTGAGACATCCATAGACGAGAAATAGCATCGGCCTAATAGTTAATGGCCTGATCACTTACCACTGCATGAGGCCCCGCCTTCTCTGGTGTCCTATGCCTGGGTGCTTGGCTTTATGTACACAGTGGGTACGCTGTTCAGCTCTGCTGCAAAGGAGATCATATTGTCCGTGCCTTATTATTGCATTCACTTGCATTAATCATCCAGTAAAGCACAGACACAGCAGTATGGGCGACCTGCCTAACAAACCATAGAGTAAGGACAGTGACACCCAAAAGCGGAATACAGGTTCCGGTGAAATTGGAGGAGAGAGTAGCAGTCATTCTTTTTTTATTAACATCACAGGCCCATTAGAAAGCTTCTTGTTCACCTTCAATGGAGCAGCAAATGAAGAGGCTCTGGAGCACAGGGCTCCTGCCGCCTCCGAGCGGCCACGGCACAGGCCAGCACCAGTCATGTTGTAACGCTTGTAAGAAACAGATGTTCCTTCACTGACAAATCTCCCCTTTTGATTTATTATTCATTTGCTCAGATCACAATGGAGAAGTCTTTGGCTCATTAATTAAATCCTACGCAAAAAGAAAAAAAGAAAAAACTGACCGCCACTAGATTATTGCCAGGGAAATGACTTTGACATATCACATTGCGAACAAACTTTTATGGAAAGGGAGAGGAAGAAAAGATTTGGGGATTTTTGCCATGCAACATTAGATGTGGTCTTGACTTGAAAATATGTGCCGTGACATGAGCCCATGATGAACAGCCATCTTTATCAGTAGTTCTATTAAAATGGACATTATAAAATTTTGGATGGCAAAAGTTTATATGAAAAGGTGGTCATGGAAAAGGTGGCAATATATTTTTGATTTCTAAAGCGTGGAAAATGATTTATTTGTATCATTATTTATTTAATGCTTTTTATATATTTATTGTTATTTTATAAAATTTTAAATATAAAGTATGTATTTAATATACAGTATTAAGTATTGCAGAACGTTAAAATCATTATCTCATAATAAAAATTGGTCAAATGCTAAATAGAAAGTTATACAGACAATGCTCTTACATTGGCGTTTCAGTTATTGTATAACAGAACAAGGGCTTTCTACCTGTTTTTTTTATATGTTATCTAAGGCTATAATAATCTTATACCTAGAATAAAATTATTATTGACTGTTGACATCAGAGCATTTCAACAATTTTAACTGTTAAATGCCAGAAAATTAGGATTACTTATATACTGTATATATTTAAAAAAAAATTAAAAAACAACAGCTTTTCAATATGAACAATATATAATACCATTTTTGCTTTATATCAGCTAGTTATGACAAGCCTGCAGTGCTTGTTAAAAATCACCGGACTTGTAAAACACAGGTGTAGTCTGTGCAATAAAGCTGCCAATTCCAATGTGTCAAACGATCTTTTTATTAGTCCGTTTGCTTCACTTGAGAGCAATTAAAATGAGAAAGATGCCCCACCAGTCAATCTCCAAACCCTCACCAAAAACAGGGCTGCTCTGGGGGAAGTCATCGCACAGCTGGATAATGCAGATGTCTGTGTCACACCCCAATTAGAGTGATCTCACACTCTTCATGTGTGACAGGATTATATAGAGACTGTGTATCACATTGTGTCATTTCTATGACATCATTACGCAATCTGCATAGTAGTGCATGCCAAGTCATCGTCTGAAGTCTAATTTGCATACATTCAGCATCCATCTGAACAGCTCATAAATAAACCGTGTCAAGCTATGTTTTATTGTTAGCGATTGAAGTTCTGTTCGTACAGATTCATCTCATCTGAGCTCTAATCCCTGTAAGGAGAAATTTAGCTTTCCTAACAGGTCTGGTGAGATCTCATATCTTAAGGACTCATATAGCTCTAGATAGGATCTAAGGGTTTTCCAGGAGGTCAAGGTCAAGGACCATGCCTCCAGACTGGGCGATAACAGACTTCACACCCTGACCAGAGAGATGGGTGATGGATATTTCAAAATAGGCCCATACGTAATATCGTTATTTTGCTCACTGTACCAAACGATGTCTTCATCATATGTTCAGGAGAAGATTAAATACCTATTGCCTGGCTTTAAAAAGGACAAAGATTTGATCTTAATACCTTTCCTTGGTTTTCCCAGGCGACTGCTTTGTTTGATGAAAGGGCCAGGCTCTATGTAAAAATACCCCTTGGTCTCACTGTACGAAGCTGTTCCTGCAGCAAGGCGCTTTGGGAGCTGCTAAAATTAAGCGATGTCACTTCTCAATGACACTTTAATGATACTGGAGCTCAATGAAAGAGTTGGGATGCTTTGGAGCATCTGCTGGAGATATTCAAACACACACACGCACATGCACACACATCCAAATGACAGAAACTTCCTTTGTCCCTGCTGCCATGAGACCGTGGGGTACGAGGCCGGTCTAATTAAGTCAATCCGTGGGGAGAGCCAGTGTCATTTCTACTTGGCATCAGCGCTCTGGTGCTGGCAGGATGGTTGGCATTGACAATCTTGGAGGAGAGATGGAGAGACAGAATTGAGAAGAGAGATAAGTAGGAGACATGTAACTGATTTGGCACGCGCCGAGTGCTTTGGCATGTCTCTGGTTCGACGGCTCCTGTAACTCTCCATCTCCCCGGGCTCCTCAGTGTGTTTGAGTAAGCACTTTGTGTTTATGCAGCCCATGCCAGCAGAGCAGGTACAACATGTCTTAATTGAGTCAACAGTTTGGGCAACGGGAAGCCTGATGATCAGTCATTGAAGACAATTACAGTCAATTAAAATGTAATGATTTAAAAGCAAAGGATCTTATATATAAATACAAGGTGAACAAATTGATTGTACAACTATTCTTGTGTAAATTGATTACATTTTAAAATGAAATGCATATATATATATATATATATATATATATATATATATATATATATATATATGCATTTCATTTTAAAATGTAATCAATTCATTCACCACGCACTGGGTAGATACCATATGAGTGGACTCTGCGGTCAAGCCTACTTACACACTTATTAATACCCTTTCAGAGGGAATAGACATCAATTTGACTTGTTTTGGACATTATGCCCGCTGTGAGATTTTAGGCATATATATATATATATGTATATATATTATATATATATATATACTATTATTTCTAAATTATTGTTAGAAATATGTTATCATAAATTAAATTTATCCAAAATAAATGAACTCTTAAATTAATTTATAAATTTAATTTATAAATTAACTTATATTTTAGCATCCCTAATGTAGTCACCCTTTGCCTAAAATCTTACAGCGGGCATAATGTCCAAAACAAGTCAAATTGATGTCTATTCCCTCTGAAAGGGTTAATAAGTGTGTAAGTAGGCTTGACCCAGAGTCCACTCATATGGTATCTACCCAGTGCGTGGTGAATGAAATCAGAAGGGGAGGGAAGGCTTCTGCCAGCCTGATAACATGAGAGTGTTGGGCAGGGTGAACAGGGCACAGGGCTCAGAGGCTAAACCAGGCCAGCAGCCTGGTGGATCGCTTTAGCCTGGAAAAAGAGGGTGGCACGGCCGAGGTGATGTCCAGAAGGAGATGACAGGATTGGACATAATGTCACAGCCAGAATGCCTGCCTTCATCCCCACAGTTCTCCTCAATCTGGCAGCTGGTCCATTCAGGAACAATGTAAAGAGTCAGAGATGTTCTCTTTTCTAAATGTCACATGAACTCACGCAACACAAATCGGATGGAGAAAACAGTGGCCTCTGAGTCCTCATGTCACATTTTATGAGTTCACGCATTCACAAATGCCTCCATTTTCTGTGTTTTGGGCTTGTCGTCTCCTTTTCATGTCTATGCTACAGTTCTGATGTCAGTGCTACAGGTAGAATACTGCCACAAGCACTTTTCAAGGTTTCTTCTCCAGTGGAAGTAGACAATAGCTTAAACTGTCTGTAAAATTGAGAGTTCAGATCAGATAAAGGCAAGGGTGAGCTGAGCTAAATGGACAAGTAGGTCTCAAGCACCATTGTGTAAAGACACAGCTTCATTCTCCTTAACACACTCACTGATGCTTGCAAAATGTTCTTACAAATTACACACCACAGAAATTAGTAAGAGAAAAAAATGTAGGGAGGAGAGTTACTTTTGAGTTGACCTCTAAGGAGAAATATCTATAATTTGCATGTTTTGTCACATTTTGTCATGTATGGTCATGTGACAGTTTCCTGGATAATGAGGAAATTGTCATCTTCACTCTCCTCCTATGTTCATTGGGAACATGAATTACTCTACAAAATAAAGCTGCAGTTGTTTATCAATACACGTATAGTAGTTACACCATCCAGCCCCTGTCATGACAATGATGTCTGCAGGTTTATACACTCTCATAAAGCATGGGAAATTTTCTCAAGATCTCAAAGGCTTTTCTTAAGGTTACACGTTTTAATGGAAATGTTTTCCTTGGGTACCACTTTATCCTTATTTCTATTGCAAAGAAATTTGTCTTTGCATCCAAGTGTGTATAAAGTAGTCAATCACTGAGTTAAGAAATTATTAATTTATGGCCCCTTCCTGCCTGTGAATCCATCCAGGCTATATGAGACTGCTTACCAGACCACAAGTGCTCAACAGGTCCAAAGAAGAACTCTAATGTGTAAAATATTGCGCTACACATCAAATGATCTTTAATTTTTCATCTATGTGATATGGATAAACAAAAATTCTACATGATGAAATTTGTGGATGCATAAACACAATATACACAATTTAATTTATATACATATAATGCAGTTTAGCCTGTACAGTTAATACAAATCACAGGCATGTAAAATGTCTTTGCAATGAGGAATTCTTTTTGGAAAGTGTTTTAATTATTTTATGCAATCTATGAATGTTACATTATACACATTTAAGCTTCAAATACACCATCAACAAATTAAAAGTACAAATTAAAAAACTTATTTAACTTTATAGTAAAGTGTTCTATTGACATTTTCAACCTTGATGTCTTTCTGATTGAAAAAGGTCATTGAAGGGGAACAAAGTTTAATGAAACACAATTCACAGGCCATACTAAACATAGCATTGAGCTTCTGCCATGTTCAGAGGTCAGAACCAAAGTTATAAATATATTATTAATTAAATTAATTAAATTGAAATATTGGCACCCTTCTGCAGTCAAGGGACAAAACAAGCTGATCAATTTATAGCAAATACAATCAAAGACAAAACACATCATGAAAATCAGGGTCAGGGGTTCAATGTCTGTATGATGCTTATAAATAAGACATTTTTAATGTGCTGCTGTTAAAACTAATATCTAAGGAATATTGCTAGTAGAAACTTAGAAGACAATTAACAATTACAATTAACTTTGTAAGAAACTTACAAACATTTTGTGTTTCAGTTTATCATGTCATTCTTTGGCAAGGATGGCAGATTTTGCATTTCAGCTATTTTATTTTATTTCATTTGCACAACATTCCATTATTAATATCAAACACACAGAATTACTGTAATTTGCTCTTATGAATGAATTAAATAGCCAACACATCATTATCTAAAACAGAACCCAGATGAACCCCCCTTAAATTTACATGTCAATACGTTTTAATGTCAGGTGCATATTGAAGCTACACATTTTATGAAATGTAATGACATTTAATGGTGTGATATTTCTGGGTGTGTGTCTGCATGTCAGCAGCACACTGTTAGTGTGTTATATTGGATCAGGTATAGGGGGTATTTTTAGGCATGTGACTGTGTTAGTCTCAAGTGTTCTTTTGAGACTACAGCTTGAGTGACAGACTGAAGGACTGTTTATTAAACCATTGTGATCGCTCTGGTTGCTACAATCTCAACGCTTCATCTTTACCTGAAGCCTTCAAGGACACAGAAGTGACACAAAAACTCAGCTACAAGTTAAATGTCTTTAGGCCAGATATCTGCTGTGCTCTTTTTCTCTGTTTGTGTAGATTAAACATGACGTTCTATTTTCACTCTATTCTGTTTCTCTGTTTCTCTCTCTCTCTCTGCTCTTTGCACTGCACTGGAAACTTCCAGCTGTCATAAAGTGGCCACAGAGAAAAAAAGCAGAACTTTGTATTTATTCTCCCTAATGGCCTTATGTGAAGACACTTCTATTCACATGTTCTGTGTGAAGTTACTTGTATTCTCCTTGAAAAAAGACTTTGACAAAGAGATTTTTACACTACATGTGCTATGAAATCATCTTAGAGTAACATTCATATAAATTGTCCATTTAAATTGTGTTATTTATTATTTAAAAGCACAAAATGTTTAAATAAAAATCTTCCAAACACTACCTACAATTATTTGTGAGATTACTTGGCAACTTAAGTATTTATGAGTCACTGCAGTGCATTGCATTTATCTGATTTACAGTAACATAATGCACCAAATTATCCTTATATATCCATATATCATTATATAATTACAAGAAACGCATGCCAAATAAAAGAAAGTTAGAACGTCAGTCACAATAGAAAGTTTAATCATACACTATTTTAAATTTATTCATTTGGCAGACACTTTTATCTAAAGCAACTTACTATGAATTTAAGGTATATAGTTGATCAGTATATGTGTTCCCTGGGAATCTAACCCACAACCTTTGTGTTAACTCTACCAGTTGAGCTACAGGGTTGATACATACATTTTAATTATGTTACATTTTATTTTACATCCATTTCTTTAAATAAAATTTTTCTTCATCAGCTACCACAAGTTCTCCTCTCATCTTTTGCATTTTGTTCAACTCTTCCTCTCTCTCTCTTCAACAACAGCCCAAACTGAAACTGGCTGTACACTCCACACAAGGGCGGCTGAAAGTCAGCAAGCTCGCTGGAGTCGGGTGTCACATGAAGTCTGCGTTGTGGCAGCTACTCGCAGCGGCCTGTGGCTCTGGCTGCAAGTACAGGCAAAAATAGACTGAACGTGCCGGTGCTACGCTCGTTCTATTGCTTGGTGTTTGATACTTTTTCCTGCAGTGTGACACCGGGCCGGGACAAAAGGAGAGGTGGACTGGAAAAAGGTGCGATTTTGACAGATGAATCGTGTTGGCTGAAGGGGAGCCCGAAAAAGAGACTAAATCAGTCTTGGGTGCACTTGACATCGGGTGGTTGCATTATGTTTTAGCTTTGAGCAGAAGGGAGGAGACTCTTCTCATTCCTGAAGTCATCAGGGAGACTATATGTGAAGCTTTTTGTGGTTGTATCAGGGGTGTATTTAAACTCTGTTTAATCTGTTTTTTGAGATAACCTTGTACCATCTACGCTCAACGCCCTTTATAGCTGTGCATTTAACTGACAAGAAACAAATAAACATATAAACAAATACTCTCCTTTGTGACATATCACATTTTGGTAAAATAGTTTGGAAATGAATAAATCATGGCTGGGACAAATTTGAGTATATGTATTTTAGAATATAAATTATAAACAAAAATTGTCAGGCAACTTGTAGCATTTTAACTTTTTTACATTTTTTCCTTTTTTGTGTAAAAAATGCTATTTAGTATGACAAAATATATATTAAAAAAAACATTTTTAAGGGTCATATCAGGTATAAATAATCTTTATTCTTGCTATTGAGGGTCATTTTGACCATGTTGAGACTTTAACACAAAGTTGACTCAAACTAACAATGACTTAACATTATTAACATTTGTAATGCCAAAATTAATGTTAAAATGTTCTAGTTATTAGTAAGGGGTTGGCTATGTGATCTTATGTAAAAACAATCCAATACTATAAATTTTATAGACATAACCACAGATAAACTGTATTCATCTATTTGCATATGAAATGTGGCTGTTTTCATTTAAAATTAAAATAGCCTAGCCTATCACTACTGAACAATGAATTATTGATAAGCAATTACACATACACAGCAACTTCTACCTGTTCAAGCAAGAGCTTGAAACATCAGATTACATCCTAAATTCTGTACCGCTACAGAAAGTAGAGTGCTCTGGTTTGAAGTAGCCATTTCTGAAATAGCTCCTTAGCTCCAATTCAAGCTGTTGTACTGTTTTCATTTCAGTTATTTAAGGTGGTCCAAGTTTGAAAAAGCACCATAAACTACAAAGCATATATATGCATTTATTATGTGTAATGTATGATTAAGTCCGGCTATGGAGGAAATATCACTTGCCTTATTTATTACACATACTGTATCTGCTCTGTTTTAAAATTGTAATGAAAATTAGCTCTACAGTGTAAATAAACCAGAAAAATTAACGTGCAGCCTCGCTAGTTAGAAATGTGGGAGTCTTCTACTTTGACTGCTTTTTATTAGCAGCAGCAGAAATAAAAATGACATTGTTCTATAAATTACTTTTTTGAATCCTCAACTTTAAAAAGATGTTGGTCCATTAAACCATGTCAATTAAGATACTCAAAACTCCCCCCTGATGCCATTAACTGCTATTTCTAATTAAAATTAAAAAGGGAGTCGTCTTTGATTGATTGCATCTCTTTTTACTATTTTGCATTTTAATGTTCATTAATAAACTTTTATTGTTTTGTTAATTATAATACACCCTTTAGATAATGACTTTTTGCCTTTTGTTGTAAAGTGCACTCAGCTACTTATGAGGAGCCCGAAGTTGTGTCGCAAAAGAAAAAAATTAAGCTGTGCTTGACTACTCTACAAGGCATCTAAAATATTCA
Organism: Chromobotia macracanthus; assembly: GCA_036877525.1. NCBI lineage: Eukaryota > Metazoa > Chordata > Actinopteri > Cypriniformes > Botiidae > Chromobotia > Chromobotia macracanthus. The sequence goes on along the minus strand of JAZGTH010000060.1, from coordinate 908,219 downwards.
AGTAATTATGGGTTTATTTTAGAGTTTTGCTTTGAAATGCAGGAGATGTAAAAATGATATAAATCTCACATTCTAATGAATTTTTTTTAACATATTAACTTTTTCTAGTGCTTTATTCATTCACTTAGCACTAAAAATGATACAAAAGATCTATTCCAGGCCAATAGCAACTTGCCAGTCAATTGTGCAACTAAATATCAGTAATTATTAAGTGGTTTATTTAGCCTAATATGAAAGTTCTATCCAACAAATATTAAACCCTCAATAACCCCTCCCCAGCAGACGCTCTGTGTATATTTTTCACTGCTTTGAAAAGATGTTTTGATTTTATTTCTTTGTTTTAGAACAAACAAGATAAACATTCTGTCAGAGGTGGTAAAAGCAGACAGATGTTTAGTAAATAAAAATTGTTTGATGAGAGCACAGCAGTTTTTCTTCCTGTGTTTACGTGCTTCCTATTGAAACAGGAAATTAAAAACAAGACATCAAAATGCTCATCCTTTATTTAATGGCCAGTAGCCTTTTGGTTATGTCACAGTCATGAAACATGATTTGCTACTTGCTATGATCTGTTAGAGAAAGACAGAATTAGTGGGAGAGACATTCTTATTCTAGACAGCATTTATTGGACAAAAATGTATAGACTCTTTGCTCCATTTTCCTTGAAGAGAAAGGTCGTCAATTATACAGACCTCTCCTACTTATGAAAGGGTAGTGGAACAAAGTAGGCAAGTAGTAAACTCTTCACATCATTAAAAAAAACAATAGTGCCGAGGGCCCAGTGAAAGTGTAGATTGATCAGGACTTCTAAGGGGGCATTTATAACCTTGTGTAATGATATGTTGTTGTGCTTGTGATTCCTGTGCTGGCTGTGGCCGCTGTGCATGATGGATCACAACGGTGAGCTGATAGTACCATTACTCACTGACACATGCAGCTGCCTAACACCCATCCCCTCTGGACACAATAGCCCCCCAGAACCCGGTCCACTGAGACGCTTCACTGCAAAATCTGCACTCTAGCAAATCTCACAAAGTTCCCCAGATAGTCCTCCGTACCTCTTTTGTAGGACATTTCTTTTTTATAATGTCTTTTCCTGTTCCAATAGTTACTCTTTGTCTCTCCCACTCTCTTTTGTAAGAGCTTTGGACCTTTGGAGTTCTAAGTCATTTTCTTGTATTGCGTTGTGTATAAACAAAACCCAAGCACCAAAGTGATGGTTTTGGATTATTCATTGATCATAAATAAATATTAAGCTGCTCTGAATTACAGTACAACAATGTGATTGACAATCCAGCTTCTGTAGTGATAGAGATGTTTGTGATGGGCTTATGGGAGTTCTGTTACATCTGCACAACTTCATTACCAAAGTCATCACTTGCTACCACAGCAACCAAGCCCTCCAGCAGAAGCATGGACCTTCACGGTTCAAATTACGCTAAACTGGAGTACAATTGACAGAATAAATGCTCATATTTAGAAATACATTTTGATTAAACAATAGATTTACAATTACAATTTACATTTTGATTTACAATAGATTTAAAAGTCACTTGAGTGCTCACAGATAAATGCAGAATGTATGAAGACCAGGCCTCCTCATGGCCCCTTTTTTATAGGGCCCTTATGACATAATGCCAGCGAGGGGCTCTTACTCCCACAATGTTGCACCCCACCATTGCACCTGTCTCAGACTCACACACGTGTCAACCCTCCTGATAACTGCACCCCACTAGCCACCCAAACCGCAGCGGCCCCTAGCCTATCAATCATGGCGGGCCAGCACAGAGAGCCTGCCTCCCCTGCCAGTAAATGATGGAGGAGGGGAGAACTGGAGCTCCATGCATATCGCCTGCTGCATTTGTAGCCCTCCAGGAGAAGAGCAGCTGAAGGACTGAGAGGGCTTGAAAACTTGCTTTTGCTTATTCTCCTATGCAGATGTTTTTTGATGTCAAGCATTACAGATATTTAATGTTTAGGGCATAGGGTACGAACAGTGGTTACAAAAGACTTCCTAGAGTCATTTTGTTTATTCTCAAAATACATACCAACATTTGTAATGCGTTCACGTTCAATGATAAAATTTGATCTAATATGGCAAAACATTTATGTAACACTTATGAAACTCCTTAAAATTATCACTGTTCTGACAAAATAATTTTTTCAGCTTTGTTTAGACTTAATTAAGAAGTTTTCTGTAGACCGCCAAAAGTGAAAGAATAAAATTGTGGGGTTTAAAAACCTTTAGTGGCAAAAGGCATCCAGTAAAGAGCTCCAACCAAGTCATAAAGAAATTAATTTGTTAAATATACCTGAACTAACTCCACAGGTATAAAGCCAAGCTGTCATGTGAGGTCAGAGGTTATTGAATTAACAGGACTTTTGCTAAAAAATGTTACTTAAAAAATCTTGATATATTAGATTATATGTATTTCATGACAAATATCTACACCAAAATACTATATCACTATATAATTATATAACATTTTGTAATGTTGCCTTTACAAGTTGCCTTTTCCCCCAAATACGGTAAAAGGCTCCCAATACCACCTTGATATTTACCCGTTTTTTATCCAAACAAACTTCTTTCATTGATGTTTTTTTTAATTGTTGTTCACTATTAATATTCAATAAAAACCCATATATTATTTTTATATAGGTCAGAAAAAAATCATGTAATTTTTCCTTGCATTTATTGCCTTTTCAGCAACTGTCAAATAAATACAAGTAAATTAAACACTCAATTATCAAATCCTGCATACTTTTAAGCTAACTGTAATATTATCATTTAACAACAGCACTCTTCGCCAGAACTAGAAGTCTTTTCAGATTCATGGCATTTATAAATGTCAAAATATTGTGAACATACTCTTGCTATCTCACTGACGGTGTTAAGCTTGCTGCAAGCCAGACAAAGAGGAGGATTTAATTTTATTGGATGAAAACTGGGAAAATAACTTGGTGGAAAGGAAAACTGTTGGCAAGCCATCAAAAACTCCTCCAGACGAATTACTATATGACTCTTCAGTACCGACTGCCAAGTAAAAAAAAGCTAGGCTGGAATTCCGTGTGAGTGTTTTGCATGTCTAAAGGGACACGCTACAATGGCATGGTTACATCAAACACTTGAATAAGCATGCATTAGTATGCTTGTTTTTATCTTGGATAGCTTCATGCTTATTCCGGCACCTATTGTAAAAATGTCATGTGGTGAAATTGAACTTGGTTGCAGATATCTGTGGCTGTCATAAATCTGTCTAAACAGGTTCAGACTGTTTAAAGAGATTCCAGAGAGAACCGTTTACCATATTGGCTACTGAGTGCTCAAATTACAACTGTCAGTTTAACTAAAGTATTATTTGACATTTTTGACCACTTTGAAAGTACATGCTGGGATTGACACTCGCTCTTGATATAAAAATGTTATTTATTTTGTTTTTGTAACAGGACAAGGAGCTAAAAGGAAGTGACAGTTGTTGAGGTGAATGTGATACTCAAAGACTCCGAATGCAGAATGGCTTTGATATGATGACTTTTTTATCAATAATTTGAATCTACTCTGTTAGCCTTTACTCTGCAAGTCTCACTGGGTTTCTGCTTTTAAGAAGTGAAATATCAGTGGATATTTTGAAAATGATATCTGTTGATTGTGTATGTTGCAGGAACTGTTTGACTGCAGAGAAATTTAAAAAGAAGGAATAACATGACACAAATTGAAGTTTAGTGGCTAATTAGCTTTAAATGGGCCACTTAGCTGGTCTCGAATGCAATGAGAAAAACATCCATATTTCACTTTGTCTTCATTAACAAAGTGGAAAGTGCTCATTTGATTTATAATAATGAAGTTAAATGGCAGATATTTATTTCTTGGCTTTAAAACACTTAACCGAAGCATTTAACAAGATAAACTGAGGAAGCAAACGTGCAAATACTGAAATAAAACATTGCCATGTTGAGCACACGGCAAATTGATAAGACTCTATATTCTCATTAAGCTATTGAAAGCCTTTCAGAATATGCAGCGTTTAATCACTCTAAGCCTGTCATATGTTCGTTACCAGCTGATGGCTCTGGATGTAAAAGTAGATTCACAAACAGCACGGAAGATGTTCGGAAGGAAAGAGCACTGAGCAGTGAAGGGATCGCAGAAAGGCCCTCTTGAAGATTGCACCATAGGGATTCTGGCCATATGTTTAAGCTTTGTCTTGTCCTACAAAGTTAGTCCGCCCTTCATCACGCACTATCGAAAAGGTGCTTGACTGTGATGTAGAGAATATGGTCTACCATCAAGAGAGAAGGTATGAGCGAGATCGCTCCTGGCTGCTTTTAAGGGGGCCAAATGCTGAACTGATTATGGCATAATTAAGGCAGTAAAGCTATGAGATTATTCACCTGGTTATGGGCTTAAGACTCTTTGCTAATAGGGCAAATGAGAAGCTCCAGCTAGTGGGTTTGAGCCAGACGCACGACCGATTAATGCAGTTTATTGGGATCTGTTAAAAGCATTAGGTGAAGACATAAGCAGTAATTTGTCATGTTTAAAAGCAGCACAATTAAATCATGGCAGAGGGAAATGAGCATAGCTAAAGCAAAAATGCTCTTTTAGAGGTTACCTGTTTGCAAGCTGTGTACTTTGGCATACGGCGGCCCTCCCCTCCGCCAGGCTCCTGGTGGACCACTTTCATTCCCCTTTAAGTGGGTAAATTGGAAATAATTGCCTCAACCATAAACAAAATTTGATTAAAGGACAAAAGATACCTGTGAGAGCATATGAGAGGGAATTAAATTGGATTTGCGTAACTGCTAAGTGTGGCAGAAGCAGCAAAGCACACTTTCTCATTTCCCCTCACTGGCAGGTGCTCTCATAACTGCTGGATACAGCAACATTCCATAAGACAGCCTGAAGACTGCACATCCACTAACTTATTTTTGTTTTAGTTTTGCTTTACTTTTTACAGTACCTCAAAATATTTTCTTAGAATTTTCTTAATGCTGTTTTTATATATATAAAATTACACAACTAATTTATCACTTTCGTTTTACGTATTTACATTGCTGGATCTCTGCATTTAGGATTGTCGTGGATTAAGCAACAGTAAATAGTTTAACCTTTAACCAGTTGGAATTTGGACTTTGCTAAGAAATGATATGACCAAAGTGCATTACGTTTTCCCCTTTTGTTATCCGAAGAACAGTTTTTGGCAGGTATGTAAGAGCTAAAACTGGGAAACACGTAAAGCCAATGTACATTGAGTTTTTCATTAACATAAATTAACAAAAGCATTGCATCCTTGTCAAACATGGATGTGCTCTTTAACCACAAAACAGAACAATGCTAATTCTTTGACTGGAAAACTTTTCAACATAATGGTAAAATACTAAAAGACGGCACTAAGTGTCATAACTCCAATCAACAGGAATGCTAAGGTCTTTTTACTGTCTTTACTGAAGTCTTTACTGGATTCTGTTTCAACATTTTTGCAACCTTAGCTACAACCCCACTACAATAAGTGTGATATTACTGATTCTGTAGTCAGCATAGCTAGGTTTTAAAAGTGTGTTGACGAGTAAAAGGACAAAACTAAGGCACACTTTTGAAAACTTGCATATTTTCACTCAATTAATTTTCCAAGGACAAAAGACAGGAGTTTTGCTAGACTCAATAAATTATTACAAAAGACAAAAGAGTGGGTGCTTTCCAAAATTAGCTGTTTCTAAATTGCTTGGCGTTTTGTTTAAGAGATGCTTGGGGAAAATGCATGATTTCAAGGTAGAGGGGGCCATCTGCTGGTCTTACAAAGCAACAGCTTTGAAAAAAAAATTTCAGCCTGATCGAAGTATGTTTGGGTTTAATTGTTTTTACAAGATTTAAAAATGTAGGTGGGTTTTGTGCCATGCATACTGAATGCATATTATTAAAGTGCAAGCTGCAATTTGTCAAATAATGATTCCAAAATAATGTTATAACTGATGTTGCTAATCTGGCTCTGAAGTCGATTGATAGCTCCTTATGTGTGTGTGTGATGACATCATCTAAGTTTGTGTGTTTGTATTTGTATACATGTGCACATTGTAAATGTGTGTGCGTGTGCATGTGTACAAACATAACAGCTTTTGTTTGTGCAATAATACAAAGAGGAGGTAAGTTGGAGGAAAGTGATGAATAGGTTTGCTTGCGCCATCACTCGTGCAATGAAAGTGCCAGGGCTGGGTGCAGAAATGTTCAAAGTCATTGTTCCCCTGGAGACGGGTCAGCGTACTGGTCAAAGCCTGATGCGACTCTGCTGTACATTATCCTCATGTGCACCCAGCCACCTCCATCCAGAGCCAAGCACTGAGAATCATTTATGAGAACATTTATTTAGAGTACAATCTCCCTCCCAGCTGCAGAATATGCAGGTTTGTAACTCATCCTCTGATGTTTACCTGCATAAATAATGTCTTTGGTGCACCTTTGCAGGAGAGATCATGTGTAAAATGTTATTCTGAATGTGATAAATCAGTAGCAGGGTTAAGTAGCATGACTTGGCACCATGCACTGTGTCTGTTTTACCTGTTTGGTCATTTAATGATACCTGATTGTGTAAAACTAACTGCTAACTTTTGCTTTAAGCCGTTATATGTGAAATAATGAGAGCAGTCTGTCCTTAAACTATGAGAACAATGTGAAACGTGAAAGTGTGCAAAGGGTCTGTTTCTACCTGATCTAACTCTGATGAAGTTTTCCAGTATGTGCTTTAAGTTGTAACATTTAAACTGGTTTTATTCAAGTCCAAATATAATTTACGAATATAATCATGTTTATAGATACCTGAAGTATTCAGTTTTCAGTGTTTTTTTTTTTTTTTTTTTGCAGTTTCCTACTCATTTTACATACACACCTAGGGGGGAAAATCTGTTTTTATTTATAGGTGTTATTGAAAAGAATTAAACGTAACTCCAGCAAATCAAACGTCAAAGAAATAGTAATAAGGTTAAAAAAATAATAAAACGACTTCCAAACCAAGAATTTTTATCCAGTTTGAATCTGTTGAACTTTTGTCAAGTTCAACAGTCCAGTTATCAATGACATTGTTCTTCAGTACGTGCTACTAATAATCAGTATAAATTTAGTCTCACTTCAGAACCAGAACTGAAGAACAGAGAGAAGCGCTTGTGCGAAACTGTCAAAGGCACGCCGAGCGCACTGAGAATCCCCTCGCAGGGCACACCTTATTAAACACTGCCTGATAGGGTCAATAGCCCGCTCTCCCAACACCAGCCTAGAACAATTTCTATTTTAATAGCTTTTACTATGCATTTCACAGGTAAGCCTCCATTGAAATAGAGCCATCAAAAAGTCCCGCCGACAAGATTCAAGCCCGGGAGCTTGGCGTAATTATCCCAGCGGACGCGCGGCTGTGTGAGGTGGTTCAACCTCGTTCATCATCTCCAGCGGGCCCGGACCCTGCCTGCTAATTTCATCCCCAGGATTAGCTTTGCTCACTTGTCTATCTCGTTATATTTCTTGAGGGTGAAATATCGCTTTCCACTTTTAATAAGGCGGAGCGGGGGCCACGCACCGTTGCCTGCGCGTGGCGTGCGCGCGGAAAAGGGGCAGAAGGAGAGAAAAACTTTGCTGCGCGCTCTTCTGGGCAGTGACCGGAGAGAAAGAGTGAAGGTGAAAGCGTATGACTGCGATACCTGCGGGGCGATGCAAGCTGTTTTCTCTCGGAATAGAAAGGAGGTGTGCAGGAGCTCCGATGCACCTCCTGAGAATGCCCGCGTGCGCCGAAATTAGCAGCCGCTCGCGAGGCGGAGAACGAGCGTGACATCTTATTAAACTTGTGGATCAAATCCGCGTATCCCTCAGATCATTTCCCATCCGTTTGTCACCTTCACCCTCCACCCCGCTTGCCCTGTGCTTAATTACAATGTATTGTGTTTAAAGGGGCAATTAAAGCCATCACACCAATGGCGTGTTGGACTTTAATTACCCATTGACAATAAAGGCAGAATGCGGTGTGCTTGTAATAGCTTATGCCTCATTCGTACAGTGCACTCATTTACTCTGTGTATTGCACATGCTGCAACACTAATAATGCATAATGATGATCACTTGTGTGGTTAAAGTACAGCAGAACTGGTTAAGAATGAGACAATATTTTAATTGATTTATTAATTAATATATGGGTTGGTTTTAAGTGTTACTTTACAGACCTGTTTACTTACTAGTTTAACTATAAATTGGTGGATCATGTTTTCAGTGTTTTATGTGTTTGGGCAGTCCAAGCCAAAAGCTTGAGCAAAAACCAGACCTAATTACATTCCGATCACATTGACATGAAGTATTTCAAAACACTGCTAGCTATTATTCTGTTTCTGTTCACCTTGAAATATTCAAGACCTCACATATCGCTCATTCATCCAGCAGAAAAATTGAAAAGAGAGATTGCAAAATATAATTAACCTTGTTACAGCCAGGTCAAACAACCAATTGTTATTCGTTTCATGTGACAGCGCTTTGAGGCAATATTTTCCCAGGGAGACTTATGCCATACAACGTAAATTGAGATAAAAATGAAAACAAGAAACCTGAATTAATACTACTATACTGTATCAAATGAAAAGCTTCTTGGTACCTGTGAGATACCCTTAAGCAGTTTAGAGGTAAATCGCTATTGAACCAGATCCTTTTAGATAGTGGAGCTTTTTGCTTTAGACTTTCATCACAGAAGCCAGCTAACATTTGATACTTCATCATCTACCCATGGCCTCACAGGAGCCACTGTGTGAACCCCAGACACACCGCTTATGGATACAATATCTCCATGCTAAAATAAAGGCATTTTTAGCTGCACTATTAATATTTAAATATGGTAAATAGCGTTTGGACTAAATTGCATTTTCTGTGTAATGGCACTAATTTGGAGATAAACATACCCATTACACTATATAAAACAAGTTTGTCAGGTGACCTAAAAATGTGTTTGGTTGACACATAAGCTGTATTTAACATGCACGTGTAGTTGCTTTATTGACAGTTTAAAAGCAGGATTTTGCAAAAGTCATGAAAATGAATCATCTATAATCAGAACGTATGCTAAGCAAAACTCTTGCTCATTTGTTGGATCAACGCTATTATTTTAAATTATATTTTAAATAAATGAATATGCAAATATGAATATATAAATTGGCAACCACATGATCAAACAGTGTTATTGAACTGTTTCTCTGGTCTGGGTGGTTCCTACTTAATTAAAACTCAACTGTCACATTGTTCATTATATTTGCAACTCTCTTGGGTGGAATTGCCTTCGTCCATTAATATTTACAGCCCAATATCTGCAACTCATTTTAGCCAGAGAAGCTACTGGAATCAAATGATATGTCAGATAATTAGAAGAACACCTATGAATAGTTAGCCATATTTCAAAGATGACTATGTATTTATTTTCCATTTTTCAAAGTTTCAATGTATTTTTTATGCAGATGTGGCCACAACGCTTTTTAAAATAAATTGTGAGGGGCCTTATGAGCAACTTGTTCATAATAAAACATTTCTGTAATTATCATGTCTAAACACCATGTAGAATGATGGATTAAGAGGAATATTAATTAAACATGGTTATACGTTACTGTAAAGGACACAGTATTGTCCTAATTTAAACACAATTCATTAATACGTAGTATTTAGCATTTATAAGCAATAATAATGACAGTCTTTTTGTTTTGACTTGATAAACTTACTGTCACTCAATTTTCATTAAAAGTATTTAAAGGTTATTGTGATACTCTTGATGATACATAAGAGCATATGGCATATAAGGTCATCATCATTTGTTCTTTAAATTATACAAATGCAATTCATCATACAGTCATCATACATCATCATACATCATACATTTTTAGGGGAGAGCAGATGCCATTATTGAATCCCACCACCACCGTCACACAATGGGCCACACCTTGCCTCTCACATAAAGATGGTCATTAATTGAATCACATAATTTTCTCCCCTGCCTCCCACAAAAGGCCACCTGCAACTTCAGGTGAGCATAATAATGGGGGCTGATATTTTTATCCAACAATGCCAGGGGCAGACTTTGATAATTTGCTCTTCTGAAGGTTAAACATAGATAACCTGCCTTTGGCATTTAATCAGCTACTTTTTAAATACTCTTTGGCTAATAAAAATAATGTAAATTTAATGTTTTATTGCCTCTCAAACAAGGCTCTTTTTAAATTAATTTAATGACTTTGTTAAGGCTTTATTGAACACATCCCTATTTAGACCGGTATGTAAAAGCCTAACGGTAATAAAATGCTTTACCGCTTGCAAAATTACAATGATATTTATTAAAATTACTTTGGTAATCACTGTGTGTACATTAAAAATAGCAGTCACATGAGCAGACATTTAAAAGGATAGCATTTCACTGTAAAGTTGTCATGTATTTTCCAAATAAAGAACAGAAGTAAATGTCAAGTTATAAAAGGTGAACCTTATCTAGAATCAGAATTGTTTTTTCTGTTTTCATATTTGTGCATAAAAGGGAAACAATTTGTTAACTTTTAAGCTCTATAAAGGAAATAGAGTAAAAAAAAAACTTCAGGTTTGTATTTTATTTGTTCATTTAGGCATGCTTTACAATTTTTTTATTATATTTATATAATGATTGTGTGCCATTATGTATGTGCATTACATTTACATTTATGCATTTGGCAGACACTTTTATCCAAAGCGACTTACAGTGCATTCAAGTTATACATTTTTCTTAGTACATGTATTCCCTGGGAATCGAACCCATGACCTCTTACACTGCTAACGCAATGCTCTTCCACTGAGCTACAGGAGAACTAAACAGCATTACTGTTTTGTTTGATAAAAAAATGCATTTTTTTATAATAGCACCATAACTTTAAACACCTACACTGAAGATGGCATGTTATAGATGCTTTTGATAAATAGCAGGTATAATGTTGCTATGTATTTATCACTGTATGTATTGTTTTCCTGGTACAGCTTGCTGCTGGGAATAGGACATGGGTTCTATTCCCTTATAAGTGCAAGGACTGATGCATGAAATGCATGAAAATACAACCGTACTCCCGATATCCTTTTAATCATTAAAGACTAACAAATACACATGCAAACCATTAAATGATCCAACATCATCAAAAAATCAGTTTCACCTTCCAAACTTTCCTTTATGAAGTCTTGATTGCCAGGACTGCCTTTCAGAGTCTAGATATGGTCATGCTTCCTGTCCATTGATGCCCACATAAACAACCTTATTATATCCCATTGGGACAGGAAAACCTAGATTGGCCTGGCCCAGTGAATCACTAGCATGCACTCCTTTTCTGGCTCTGTTCCAGTTCTTGTTGTCTCATTAGGGACCAGTGCCTGTTAATGCCAAAGTAACAATAACTCATCTGGATTAAAAGCCTAAATCTCCAGATGAGTGACAGCATGGCCAGCTAATGAGGTGCATTTGGGTACATTGTTTACAGTGCTCTTCACCAAAAAGGGGTGTTTAATTTACCACTGCCATGACAACAACAGAATGAGCAAAGACAGGCAGATGAAGATAAATACACTTGCTGGGTCCCCGGAAACTTTTGCATTAGTGCATGACAACCTAAAATGCTCGTCATCAATGGGCGTCAGATTTGCCTGCGGGCACTTAGTGGTGGAATAAGAAGCCGTCAGGATGACAGATTGCCAAAGAGAGGGACGTGTGGGAAAAAAATGAGAAATGAACATTTGGTGGTGGCAGCAGCAGCAGCATCGCAATGGGTGACAGTTATGTGATATTTTCATGTAAATATAATAGTTCTGTCAATAAAAATTGGTTAAAAAGATTGTGTTCAATGTTGTGCAAAAAACACAACACACATTGGAATGTCTGAAACTCATTTCCTAATGATTCCACAAGGATGAGATAATTCCTTTAGAGATACTTGTACAGAGAGCCTAAAAGCATTTTAGCCCAAAGATTCTTCCTTCATTTGCTATAATTAAAACACTGCTATCCTTTAAGAGTATAAAATAACATTTCAAACATTTATCGATTTTCTGACATCAGTTCTGTGACTTGGTAGTCTTAACCGTACAACACAAGTGCACACAAGTTTGGGTTGGACTCAATATCAAATGTCTAATATACCTCAAATGTAGTCATTGTCTCTACGTTTGCTCACTGACCCTTATATAAACCCTAATGTTTAATGTATTTACACTACTACATAAAATGTTCTGTATTAGATCAAATAAAAATGTTGATGTTATAGTAATATTGGCCAAATTCCAATCACGGGTGTTTTAACTCTCTTTATCCAGCAGATGGCGATAAAGATTTGTCAATCCTGTAATAAGTATGTATTTGCTTATGTATTGGCAAATGTGATTATATAGTTTATGAGGAAATACTGAGGCAACTATGTGTAAAATGAATCATTAACTTACATAAGTTTCCCGGTAAACTAAAAACAGCACAGGAAAACTAAACATAACGCTTTGATTCATAATAATTTGGTTTCTATTTAGGCTATTTTACAGTCTTGCTCACCAGAGACAACGTATTGTTAAATGTATCTGAAAACCATATTGGTGAATAAAGTATTATAATAATAAAATAGTAACATACCTTTCATTACACTGTCATCTTTCAAAGACAGCCTTATGTTTTATTTTTCTTTGTTTAAACTTTCAAGGTCTCACAAAATCCAGCCAGTGTTGTGAATTTGGACGAGTCCACCTTTGGGGCGATACCATCTGTGCTGGGGTGAAGGGGTGTCCGAGTCTCTGAAACGAATCTCATACTGCCAGTATTTCTGAACGAGGCTGACCATCGCGCATCTCGGAGATATGTAGATGTTACTGTCTGTTCCCAACACATCTCACTTAAATATTGGAGTATTTAGTCAATTAAAGGTAAGTTCGTGCTTGTCTTTAATGTCTTTTCGTATAATGCGTTCATTGTTCGTATTGCTTTGGTAAATCTATAGTACAGATGGGCTGCTGTTGCTGTCCGTATCTTGATCCCAGCACATCTACTTTTAGAAGTAAACTTAAAAATGGTTTATCAAGGTTTATTATCAATGCCCTCTCAAGAATGTCTTTATATTAAAGATAAAAGACTTTTAAAAAAGGTGCACTTACACCCTTGATTTAAGATGTAGTTTAACGTTTTGTTGAAAAAATTAAAATTGAAGTCAAAATCTTGTAATCAATCAAGAGTTTTATTTGTGAATTGTAGAGAAAAATCACTTTTACACAATTACACAAAAACAATTACACTGTATCATTATATATTTGTGGCGTATTTAATTGACTACAGTATAAATGTTGTAGATTGGTAATTTATAATAATTTAGGTTGATTTTCAGGCATGCTGTTGCAAAGACAACACATAATCTCATTATGTGTGCTGAGAGTGTCAACCTGTTGGCAACAGGCAGTTGTGTTTTGCACAAAAGTTAAATTACTGTGTAGTGCTTCATACTGGCAATAATTTGATTGAGTTCGTTTGTGACAGGGGCACACATTTTGAGTTTAATGCTTATTAACATTTACCTTGTTATGTAACTTTTTTTTACTTAAACCAGTGTCCAGTGCAAATGTGTTCATGATTTTTTTAAGAACATTTCCATAGGCATTCATTTAAATTAAAACATATTTTATACTTTTTGTTCATGACATATATATATATAATCATGTTTTACTGTGGTGTAAAAGTGTATGAGTGTTTAAACATACACTCGGATTTGGTTTTCCCTCCAATACCAGCAGCAGACAACACAAACAGACATTTTATCTCTAATTTCCCCTCAAGGACAAACTTTGGCTATGGCTTTCACAGTCAAACAGCTTCCTAAAATACAGCTGTAAATAGCACTGCCGTTTGCAATGGTATTAAATGAATAAAAGTTTAAGTCTAAATCTGCAAAAGAATTCAAATGTTAGAACAACCTTTTACACCACCACATTGCATTGTTACTGATATGTTCATATGCAAATAAATTAAGTGAAATTTACAAGCCACAGTTTTACACTAGTCTTATACTAAAACCTATTTATGAGGGGAAATAAGCACTGACAGAGCAGCTTCATTTAAAAGCTGAGGGTAGAAACAGGTGTGCCTCAAGAATGTGTTGTCTGTTTACCAATGCAATTTTTATAATTGTTTAACTCTTAATTATAAACCATTGTTTAATTGTTTAACTGTTTATGCATTTGTATTGTCAGTCATATTTTGCTTGATTTATTTTTGCAATGTCTGTACTAACATAATATACTCAAAAAATTGAATACAAAGTTTTCAATACATAATTCATTGAATACAAAGTTTTAATGTTTTGCCTTTGTTGTTTTACAGTTATAGTAAAAGGTGTTTATGAAATCTTTATCTGCCTCTAAATTGAGCAAAATTAAGTATCATGTTGATTATGTTCAGTCTAATTTTACACAAAAGCCTTTATCAGCCTGTAAAAATGTAAACCTAAGCAGTAATTCTTAGAAATCTGTAAAAAGAGCCTCAGATGTCAAACAGAACAAAGGACAAATTGAATCATAGGGCTTGCCACTTATTTAAGCTGTCAGAAAATGACGGAGAAGACCACATATCTGTTATTAGGGAACTGTTTTAGAAAATGGTGTGTTTTCCATATATAAAGCAATATTCACTAAGTTCATAGTCATTGGTTATTGTATTATAGTAGACACTGTTGATTATGTGGGATTATTGGCAGAAGTATAAATATAATATGTGGGTTGACATGTGGACAGTTTGCGGACCATTAAGAGGTCAAATGGCCATGAGGCTACTAAAAGTGACAGTAATGCCCTAGACATGACCATTATGTAGTGAAATCCGTAATCTGTTATATAACATTTTATATTTAGTCATGGATTTGTACACTGTTGCAACTGTTTCAATTAATTGATTTATTACAAGCATTTGTAACATAAATTGTCAACATATTGTGCATTTTATGTGCTCATAAAAGGTTAGTTTTTGACACGGGTACTGAGCCCCTCTCAATGGCAGATGATATGTCAATGTGACGCCCAGTCCATTGCTATGTCATGCTCAGTTACTGTATTTGAATGTAAACTTAGCTGTTGTCGTCTTTTTGTAATTCATTAAAAAGCTATAAACATGCTTGTTTCTGCTAAAAAATGAGCAAAATGTTCCTGTCAGGGGACCAACACACCTTAAGACCGGACAAAAAGAAACCTGTCTGAATGCAACTGGCTATCCTTGAAATGTGATCTCTCATAGGGGTGTAGGGGTCAAAGGCTAGAGGTGATGAGAAGAATGGAGGGTTGCTATCACACTGGCCTTCTCAGCCTCTTTGTGTGCATTCAGTCCTTGGCTGGACCATGCCTGAGCACATCAAAGCACTGCCCAAACATTGTTTGCCAGCCCTGACCTTTGGCTTGTTGCTATGCACTAGGTTTTACAGAGGAGCGTGTTGTGTGTGCACTGGTGGAGAGACAGTGGGCAGAGACTAAGCGAAAACCTGCTGTGTCACCCACTCGCTGCTCGACAATAATGCTCAATAAGTTTCCTCTCTCTTTTTGTTGATCTTCTGCTGGTTGTCTGCTAACTTTTATTGTATGTGCGAAGTAGAGAATGAAAGGGGGCCCAGCCCCCACTTCCACACATGGCTCCCAAGGCTAAAAGTCTTAAGAGCCACCCACCCTCTCTTCTAACCTCTTTGGAGGAAATTAAAGAAAGTTTCATTCTGACATCAGATGTTGATTTTTACAGATAGTGGGAATGACATTACTGCCTGACATTACTTAGAGGACAGAAAATTCAGATCATTTGGCCAAAGTACCTCTGAAGTGGTTTGGATCCCTAAATTTCTTAGTATGGCTTCTCACCTGGTTGATCTGCACGTTTTGGAGTAAACTTATAATGTTGTTTTTGACTTTGAGATGTTTTGTTGAATTGTTAATAATGTAAAGTAATAATTAATATTGTGGTCTTTTTTTATTTTTCAGAATTTATGACAGTAGTCGCAATAACAATGGTAATTTTACTGCAGTTTTAAAGAAAATGTGGTTACCATGGTATTAAGGGGACAGAACACTGCCGAAATCTACCATCTGAGTGGTCCTGTCACATGTAGCATTTGAAAGACAAATGTGTCTAAACAATGATGTTTTGTAGACATCATTGATTGATTCCCGACATTGCTCGAAGTGTAGTGTACAAAGTATCACAGAGATGTAGGTAAGAGAGAACATAGTCTTTAAAAGAGAAGGCCATAAACACACACACCAAAGATGAAAGCCCTCATCACCTCCCTGTGGAAGCTCTGTTCGGGAGGATGGGGCTGTTGAACGTCCTCCCCGCTATCACGTCTTGCTCTTTTATCTCCTTGACTGTCTGCAGAGCCTGCCAGCATTAGCATTTGTTTATTTAACTGCCATTTCTCCCCCTCAGAACAAAATGCTAATATGCTTTCTATGGCAGAGCCCCTGACTAGCCACAAATGTGCAGGCCAAAAAAAAGCCTGATGTTTTTGCCATAACTTTTCAGAAAACACTGGCTAGCAATCTTGAAATAAATTCCCCCAGATGGGAGCATTTGAATTTTGTTTCCTGGATAAATAAACAGTTTAATTGGTGGTGCCGGTTGACATTTATTTGACATGCCGCTGATTCTCAGCGTTTTAGGGTGTTAGTGTGTCGTGAGGAATGTATGTTGCTGAAGGAAGGAACATATGGCAGAGATCATTTAAATGAGAGGAGATTATGTCCAAGGGGCTTTGTGACCCAAGTTTATTCTGCCAGAGCTTTTCATTTGCGGCATCAGTTTGTTGCTGTTGTTGATAAGACACGTTTCACTCGCCAATGTGCAGTACCTACATATAATAAAAAACAAAAGCTATTTGATTTGCCTGGCCAGTGTCTTTGACTTTGTGCTGTTCTTTTGCTATTATACACTGTTTAACTGATGAGGTTTCATGTGAACTGTTACATGTATTGAAAGAGAATAACCTTTTAATATCTGAAGCAAGCATTCAACCATGCTGTGGTCTAACTGGATTTAGGAAATAATATTTTAAAAGGTGGAATTAACCTAATTGTTACGAATAACTGTAAGTGTCAAAGCAGGTTGAGAGCTTCTTTAAACAGCACTTTTAAATGTACGTATTTTTACAGAGTAAAATTATATTTTATATAAAAATAAAAAAGCTTAATAAACATATTTCTTGATCAAACTCATGTTTAAGATCAATATCCTGATGAATAAAGCAACTCTATAAAACACATAACTCATGGTTCATAATGTTCTACTTTTTACTGTGAGCCAAGTCTTTTCTAGCTTCCAGTTTCCAGCTTTTTGTTTATTGTCAAAGAACAGTCATTCTCTCACTCACTCGCTCACTTGCTCACTCTCTCAGACTGGGTCAGGGTGCCCTGACATTGGATCTGGTGGCTTCGTGAGGTTGCAAATTGGACGCCCTGCAAAAAATCCACAATTCTTTTAACTTCTCTGGGGAAGCTGTGCACTCTGCAGACCTTGTCATAAAATCACACTAATCACAGTACCATTGGTTTTACATGGCGAATGATTTAAGCTCAGTTTTGTTCAGTGATAATAACATTTTCTGAGAGAGATTGATTGTCCAGTGAGTCACTGACTTTCAATCAGCTTACATAAGCGAGAGAGGGTTGTGTGTGTCCAGTTAAAATCATGTGTACTCAGACAACCTCTGTCATGGAGTTGTTTGTTTTCCCACAGTTCTCAGATCCATGTACATTGTTGTTGTGTCCAGATGTGATATTTACTTTACTGTCAGTATAATAATGTGTTAGTATATTAGTAACTGAAGTAATGTTGAGTTTGGATTCAGTTTCTTTTTATTTGTTTTTAAATTGTCGTTTTACATTACTTGAATTTTGTTTGCAATGTTTTGACCAATGTTCCCACAATCATCTACACGCCTGGGAATTTTTTGCTTATTGCATTCTTTTGAGGTTTTCTTTTCCAAGATTCAGTCAAACTGATCCACAAATTGATCTGAACTGAGGGGATTTTTTTAAGCTTCTTTTCCGACAATAACAAGTGGCTAGGTTCTTGGGTTCAACCCTGAACAATGAGACCTTTACATAGGAATCTTTACTGATGGAGCCCTTTTTCCAGTTTTTCCTAACAAATTCTCACTTTTCTTTTGAAAGTCATGGGGAACTCACACACAGGCCACCTTCAGAGCACACGGTTCGAAGAAATGCTGCATAACTCGATAGAGGCGTCACTGCGATCCAACACAGTAGTGCCCAGACCTGTGTTCTCTCAGCTGTACCTGGAGGCAGAACAAAGACCTTATTCTCATGACGGTGAGCCTTTATTACCTTTGCAGGCTTTCACTTGGAATAAAATGTTTTGGTTATGTATGTGCATAGTTGTCAGTTATTTAGGATGTTGTTTACATAATGTTATAATATCTCAGTCCGTTAGCATAAAAGTGAATTCCATCAACAGGTCGAATAGATGATGAGGATGATGAAGAGGATGACTCAGATTCAAACAGTCCTCCAATCCCATATCATATGAAGCCCCCACCAGAAGGATCTTGTACCACTGATGGTGAGATCCTAGGAAGCTGAACTGGTAGAGCATTGTTAGCAGTGCAAAGGTCATGGGCTCGATTCCCAGGCAACATGCATACTGATAAAAGTGTAAAAGTTCCGTAAATTCATAAAGCTCATGTGGAGAACCTATGATCAATGTCACAATGCTGTGTTGACCAGATCTTTGTCTTTCAGGATTCTGTCAGGCAGGCAAAGACCTGCGGCTATCGTCCGTTGCAACTGCGTCTTTGGAAGTCCCTCCCGGGTTTATGCTCATCGGAGCAAAATCTCCCAGTCTTCCCAATCACATTCTGGTGTGTGCGGTAGACCAGCGCTTTCTCCCGAATGAATGTGGACGTAATGCACTTTTGGGTAAGACATGCCGAACCTCATGTACCCGCATTTGAATATCCTGCATTACAAGAAAGAGAGAGAGAGAATAAGAATGGGAAAGACCTTGAGTACAAATCCAGCACCTGGGTCAGGATACCCCAAAATCATAGGACCACGTTTTTAGAGAGACCTTTTTAGGTCTTTAATTTTGGTTTCTATGGCCCCACATCAGCTCAGCACCCTCGTCCCTGGTGATGGCTGGTGGCTATGGAAACTGAGAGCTCAGCTGTGTACGGTCTAAAATGCATCTGTATTTCAGATAACTAAGCCCATTTTTCAAGGCATGTAGACAGCATCTGTGCTCTCAAAGAAAGGAGATGTTCACATGATGTCTGGCCTGTATTTCCTCGTAGGTTTCTTGGGGAACTGCATTGGCTGTGGCGAGAAGGGTTTCCGCTACTTCACTGAGTTTGCAAACCACATCAACCTGAAGCTCACCACCCAACCCAAGAAACAGAAGCACTTAAAGTACCACCTGCTCCGGAACACGCAAGGCTTACTGGTTAAGGGACCACCGATCTTATGGAAAGGAATAGGTAGGAACCATTATATTGCACATTGAAAGTGTTAATACTTTACATAATACTTCAAGGTATATCTTCATGAATGGTCATCTTCTATTTCAGAGGCATCTTGTAGTATTAGTGATCCTTTTGTGGTGGATTAGTGATTTAGATAAGTGGTTAGTGGCTTTACCCAGCCACTGACTAGCATGAGGGTTGACTTGACCCTGTTTAACCTTCTCAGGCACTTGGCCAGCCAGAATCATTCACTAAACTGACCAGGCCTTGCCTTCCCAGCCACACAGTCCAAATGGCCAGCACACAGAGTTTAGTTCACTGCTACCATGATGATGTCAATACCGAGTCTAAAAGCAAATATGTGCATATTTAAATGGGAGTGCAGCTGGATTTAACAAAAGCATTAGAGAAATAGAAATTGAAGCTACCTTAATTATTTATGAAGATGTAATGGAGTCAACTAAATACATGAAGGTTTAATGGAAATTATAGGTAAGGGATAAAATAAACCTACAAATGGTGATCAGGAACCCAGCTACTTGCCAAATGGACAGGTGGACAGGAAATGAGGACTAAATTTATTTACAACTATTTGTCAGAAATTATCAGAATCAATTATTCCGGAAAAGCATGTCATGAATTTGCATAACTACTCGGTATATCAACTTATTCTGTGCATTATGTTAAAATGTAGTTTGGCTATTGGTTATTAAATGGCTGTTACTCATTTTTTGCTTTCAGACAGCAGAATGAGACATTCTGTGCCTAACACAGCTGGTGGACCACAGGAGCAATCAGTCCACGGACCTGCTGACCTGCTTCCCAATTCAGGACACACAGCCTTGAGCACAATTAACCCTACAGGTACTGAAACACATATAGTTGTTATAACGGCCAGTGTGTATTTGGTGAACCAATTAAAGTGTCTCTTTGTTTTAAGCTGACATTTTATGCTGTCCATAGATCTGAATACTCATCACATATCTGAGGGTTCCCCTCCTATGACCAATGGCAGCCATGTTCCTGGATCTCAGCAGCACATGTCACAGACTGGAATAGTGGCCAATGGCCCTGGAAGGCCAACAGTATTAGGTAAGGCTTCTCTTTACTGTCACTAAACACTGTTGCTCTGTTCCAAAACCTCTGTAAGCTGAATATGGAGACAGCATTTCTATAGGATAAAGTAATATGTACTAAGTAATACTAAGTATTGTGGACATGAATCAAAAAATAATAAGCGCAAATCTATTTAAATTAAATTGCATAGACATGAATGCAAAGTTTTCCGAATCCCACACAAATTTTTTTACTTGTTTTCCTTTACTGTTTTTTGTGCTCTCTGACATTTTTTTCCCCTCGCTCTTGTTTTTCTTCACTTAAGCTAAGCGGGGGAAAAAATCTGTGATGCGAATGAGACAGGAGAAATGTCAACTGTAAATACATTTTAAATACCAAAAATTGTCAATACAAATGGTTTGAAACATTGCTGCTATGTAGAAAGTAGGCAGCTAAGTGATCACTAGGGTTTATATTTGTTGCTTGGATCAAAGATAAGGGAAACCTTCATTGTATGGGGCCGTCTCTAAACTAATCCCTCTTCTAGGCTTCACACCTTCAATCACCACATCTCCCCCATCTTTGAAATGTTTAGATGCTTTTAAAAGAGCCAGCTGTATTGTCTAAGCCTTATCCTATTCTTTTGTTGTTGGAGTCCGTCATTATTTAGCACTTGGGTTGTAAAAGATCCCTGGCTTTTATTTCAGCACTCTCTGACTATCACCCCCATAAAGTGGTGCTGTAAAGTCTCTCTCTTACTGTTTTTGTTCTCTCTTTCCTGCGCTCTCCCTCTATCTGTTGGTGTTGTAAAACGTGAGACTTCCTTCCTGATGCTTTGGTTTTCATTAGGATTTAACACATGCCTTCCCTTTTGCCTCTCATTGCATATAAATGGACACATGCACTCATGTTTACATTCTGGTTAATGCACAACGCAATAATTCCTGTGACAACACAACCCTCTTTAAAGCTAATAAATTAGAAACAAATATAGAAATGGAAAATTTGTCAAGAAAAACTTTGATGTTGGTTTGTACAAAGCTTTGTATGATGTTTATAAAAGTTTATAATAGCCTTGAATTGATAAGGATTTATAGATTTTAGAGCATTAAGAATTTCATAGAAAAGTAGACAAACCGCTAGACAGGGTGTTGTTAGACTGTTGCTAGCATATTTAAGGTGGCTAGGGTGTTGTTGGTGGTTGCTAGACAGACAGATAAATGATAGTTAAGTACATACGTCCTCTGGTATCATATTAACCATGTCATTTCTCAAGGCTCCATGGCAAATTCTGGGCCCCCAAAAAAGAGACATAAGGGATGGCCCCCAGAGTCCTGTGCTGCAACAGACGTCACCCCTAGACCAGTTCCCACCAGCATGAGCAACAGCACTAAACCAGGTAGACACACTCATATCTTCATGGTTGTATCATCTCTTGCTTAAAATGCACTGTCCTCATTAATTACATCCTATTATTTGAACTAAATTGTCCATATATAATGTACCCTCTTAAAAAACAAAGGAGGCTTTATAATTAGATGAGATTAGTCAGAACAGAGTGTTCTTTTGCTGATTCTCTTAATGAAGCAGTAAGAGTCAACAGATTTTTAAATAACGCAATATTGCAGAAAAGACAATGCATAAGAGATGTGGTTTTGGGTCTGTTTGATAATTATGGTAATGATTAAAGGATGTGCGTATGTCTGAGCTCAGACCACTTAGTAAGCGTATGGTATAATATCAAGTGTGCATGTGTTGTGTGTTTTTAGCAGAAAGCAGTGTATCAGGAAGTCTGTCTCTGGGGTCCTCGCCACCCCTTGCACCAGGAGAGTCTGTTACAGTGCCCGATCAGCTCCTTCAGACCTGTGGGCTGCGGCCTGTCATTTTTAAAGGTAAACAAAATGTGCTTTTTGTTACACCTTTTACAATGAGGTTAGTTTCTGTGGCTAATAGTAAAAATTTAAGGCCAGTGCTTAGCTGTATGAATCCATTGTACATTAATTACATTCTTTAAATATCTAAAGTGAAGTAGTTATGAACATGTAGAAGAAAGTGGTTGAAAAGAAGTCTCACTCCAAACTCTAAAAAATTTCTAACCTCTTAGGATGCATTACCTCAAACATAATACAAAATTAAGAATACAGCTTTTACTCAAAAACTTAGAAGTTATAAACTTAGAAATTGAGAGGCAAATGTGCAAAAAAATCAAGCAAGATTTCTCATCATGCAGTCTTTAATGCCATGTTTTTGAACTTTAATATTTCTGTTTTTTGGGGGTCCCTTTTTTGGCCACCATTTGACGTGAGCAGTGTCAAATAGCAGTTCCCATCACTTTATCCCAGGCCAGCTGTTCAATTATACTGTGTGTTTTTGTGTGCAGGGCATGGAACACTGCCTCATTTATGTGGGAATCTTAGGGATGTGCTGGTGAGCAGTCTACTGCAGAAATGCTACTGCAATTCCCAGAATCTCCCGCGCGTCTATGAGCAATACGGCACTGCTCGGATTCAGCCTATCTCCACTGAGATGCAGATACTGTTGACTGTCTACTATCTGGTACAGCTTGGTGAGAAGAACAGTGCATCTTTACTCATACTTGCATCCACCTTCCACATGCGCATACACAGGCACACACCTTCCCTTTATTCCCATAGTTGCAGTTGTCTGGAGGGCCACAGTCCAGCAGAGAGTAGTTCCAACCCTAATCAAACACACCATGCCTGTTATTTTCAAGTAATAATGAAGACACTGATTAGCTGGTTCTGGTGTGTTTAATTAAAGTTGGAGGTAAACTTTGGAATGGCTCTTAAGGACTGGAGAGTGCAGAGTCAAAAACCATCATATTTCTTGATTGGATGTAGATAATCTGTTCTTATCTGTGTAATATTGTAACCATCATAATGTATATAAAATACGCTAAAAATGAATTCTGTATTAATCTAGTATTTGTAAATATATGGCCAGTATGTGCAACTTTGTGTGCTATTTCACGACAGCTCCTGACCAGGCTCCTCAAATGGAAGACCTGGAGCAGATCTTCATGCGCTCGTGGCGTGAGTCACACCTGACAGAGATCAGGCAGTATCCGCAGACACACCCCCAGTTTCCACCCCCTCTTCCCTGCTTAGCTCAGCCACTTATCCCCTCTCAGCTGCCCTGGCTGGCCAAATTGGCCACCAGTTCATGTGGAGAAGGAGTCCTGGTGCTTGACACAGCGCCCTCTCTGGTGGAAGCTTTAGAAGACACCTTTCACAGATTGGTGGATGGCAGATTGAGACAGACCAGTTATGTGGTGATCATCTGCATGAACAGGAGCCAGGAGATACAGTCGTGTGTGGTGGTGACAGGTATGCGAGTTGCCTTATTTACAAAGAGATTTATTATTGGTGTATTTAATATTATATTGGTATATTTAATATATTATAATATATATTATATATATTATATACCAACAAAATCTAATTTTGTTGATAGAGATTTGTTATTATGACATTTATATATTATGTTATTATGTTATGTTTTTTATGTTGTGCTTTGAACATATCACTTACACTACAACCCAGAGCCTAAAGCTCTTTCAACTCTTTCGTCGTCCAATTGAAAAGTTTACTCACATTACCGATATTTTTATTTTGTTATTCAGCAATATTTTTTAGCAAAATGTTATATGTAAAATATGTGTGTGTGTGTGTGTGTGTATGTACATATATATATATATATACATTTGTTCTGTACGCCATGAGAGTACCGCAGTGGTGTATCACTTATTGTTACACCCCTAATATTAAAATATATTGTTATAATGAAGTATGAAGTTGACATATAAAAAACATATTCTGTTAGGTTTATATTTACAGAAATGTTATATAATGTAACTTTGTGAACATTGCAAATTCACACCATCAAAGCCATAAATCGTGTAGTTTGGTATTGGAATTAAAATTGGACTGTTTGCACACAGGGAAGCATCAGACACGTGCCCTAGCTGAGAGCCTTCTCTCTCCAGGTGACTGCTTGAGACAGATCATCCATGAGCTGTCCTCTGGAGCCGCAGCAGAGCTTGAGTCCTATTTTAGCTCTCTGGGTTCAGGTAAGACCAAGCATTTGCTACACAGATCTTACCGTAGTGCTTTCCTCTACACAGTTTTAAAAGCATCTCTATCCCACTTGTCAGATGGAGATGTGGAGACCTTGCTGGAGAAAGCCAGTCCTGAAAGCTGTGCCCAGTACTGTGGTATGGAACCATCAGGAGACAACCCTAAAACAACATGTACCGGTGAGTTTAATTATCCTAGCATGAAGTTAATGCCAGTTTGAAATAAATACCTTCAGCATAGTGTGTTAAAGCTTCAGTTGCATTTCTAAATAGAATACTGTGTAGAGTGGCATGAGATTCGGCCCATTCAGCTCGCCGTGGCACGGAAGCTTCTCTCCCACGTTTGTGCAATTGCGGATTCCAGCACCCAGAACCTGGATCTCGGTTCCTTTGACAGAGTTGAGTTCTTGATCTGCGTTCCACCCTCAGAGGTCACCTTTTATCAAGTGGTCCATCACCTTTGGAACTCAGGTAGAGCATCACAACTCATCACCCATAATTCTCTGCCGTTTACAGGGAGGAAGAGTGCAGACCTCAGTTATCCTCAAGACTTGAAAGCCGGTGTCAATGAGGATTTTTGATATTCTAGGCAGAATAGTTCTTACTACTTCTTGTTGTTTTTTAGGAGTGTTGCAGGAGTTGGGGCTGGACCAAGACTGCTTATCACTGAAGGACGCTGAGCAGTATGTGGTGAAATTAAACCAGAGCGCAGTGGGAAAGATCAACAGTCTTATTCAGAAATCCAAGATGAACCCCTACACGCTCTTCATACTGGTGCATGATCATGCACACTCGGACATCAGCAGGTAATGGATCTTACCGAGTGTTCTCATCCTTGCTGGCTGTTGGTGGAACTACTTTATTAGTTATTAAGTTATCTATGTAATATTATATCTTTATTTGTTGTTACAGAGGACAATACAGTGGAGGAGACTCCTGCTTAGGACTAGTGGACAATTTGCTTAACAGCCGGCAGATTCGAGATGCATTAAACATCCTGACTCTTCATGTGACCTCATTTCCCTTCGCCTTGCAGACTCAGTACACACGCATCAGCCCTTACAATGAGATCCACTGGCCCTCTGCATTCAATAATGTAAGAACACCACACAGAACAGATATGTATAAAGTATATATAAATATATTTGTTTGTATACATATGTAATCTGTATTTGTTTACCTAGGATGTGGATCTTTATCAGGAGAAAACAAAGTATTTTGGTATATCAGAGCTGTTGGAGACAACACACTGTGGTAGTGGCCTTCCTTTGCTTCGATATGATAGCTCATTTGAGAGCATGGTTACTGCCCTGGAGGAAAGGTATACTGACTTTTAATATTAATATTTTAATACATTAATAGATTTATATTTTATTTATAAAATAAATATGACCAAAATTAACTATTAAAATTTTTTGTCTGAAATATATGTATGTATGTATGTATGTATATGTGTTAGCAATTTAAACTGCCACTAAAGCAATCTCTTTCTGTCCCCTTAGGTTCCCAGAGCTTCACAGTGCAGTAATTCGCACCCATGTGTTGATCCAGCATTACTCACTGGCTTTGATTGCCACAGCAGGTGGTCAGACTTTACAGGCTCTGCAGAAGCACATCTCAGTGGAGACTCTGGAGATGGTGCAGTGTCTCCTCAACACATCCCAGCGATGCCCCAGCCATCATGGGCACATGCTGCTCCTGAGAATCCCCTCACCTGCCCTCGCTGCCCTCGCCCACCAGCGTCTCTGCCATGTACGCAACAGACTCGGCCTCCACAAGAAGTTCGAGATCATCCTGGGAGATCCGTGCTCAGCTCTGACTGTGGGAAAGCACTTCCTGGACCAGCTGAGGGTATGACCCTGTTTCATTTCATTTATCTGTTCATGTAATTATAAATCAAATATTGTGTCATTATTCAAACCCCTTAATACTGGTCGTTATATGTTTGTAGGTCTGGCTGAAGATCATGGATCCAGATTGGGTTCCTCACTCATACCTAGAGCTTGAGGCCTTACCCTGTATTCTTATTTTAACTGGCATGGATCCACTTGGAGAATCTCTACCAAGGTAATCCAGGCAAAAAAGTACGCATGCATGAAGGTTTATGTAATACAGTACTAACATTTGATCAGATGCAATATATCTTTTTTTAAAAAGCTATTTGAAGCGAAGTGACATGCAGGCAGGTATGGTCACCAATGCTCAGAATTTGTCTTCTGCATTTAACCCATTCAGCTTGTGCACACACATTAGAGTAGTGAGTTGTGAACACATACACTGCAAACTGTAAACACACATCTGAAGCAGTGGGGAGCACTGCGACGCCTGGAGAGCAAATTGGGGTAAGGTGCCTTGCTCAAGGGCATCTCAGATGTTTACTGCCGGAATGGGAATCGAACCAGCAACCTTCTGATAATGTGTTGTTGTCAGTTCAGCTAATAGTTTTGTGGATTTCTAAAGAAGTCAGCAAGATCTTAGAAATAATGTCCTCTGGCAAAATAAGTCTCTTTCAAAATATGCTTTGTTGTCAGATTTTTTTCCCTAGCATATTCTTTAAACAGGTCAAATCATATTTATATACAAAGCACATTTAAAGCAACACAACAAAAACAAACCAAGTTCAGCTGAGGCTATTGCCATTTAAAAAATTGTAAGCAAAATTACAGGTTTTCATTGATTTACCGCTTAACATTTTTATTAGCCGCACTCAGGGAAAATGTAATGTTATAGTGCCAACACTAACCCTGCTACCTCATAAAACTTTTATTAACTAGAAAATTTTAAAAACAGAATTGTAATTAAAATAATAACTTCACTATTTGTAGCAATAATACTGCCCAAGATCATGCACAACCTGAGCTCAACACAGGTCACCCCTCACCATGTTCTACTTTTGTCCTCAGATCTCTGAAATACTGTGATCTTCGTGTGGTCAACTGCTGGTTTCTGCAGCGCACCTCTCTGGAACAGGAGCTGGGCCTTGCTGCGTACCTACTGAAGGCCAAACAAGATGCCCATCATGGGCCCCGAGTGACCAGTGACCTTTCTGAGAGTGACCCAGAAAAACTTAGCAGCACTGATAATGAGGAAGAAGAGATTGTGGTGGATGGTCAGTATTGCAAACCACAAAACATGAAATTTATTAATAATTAATTCATATATTATATTTAAATAATATAAAAATGTAAATATTATAAATCAATGAATATACTAAAACTCTGAACATAAACCATTTTGAGGTATGTCTCTAAGAACTGAAGATGGTATGTACCATGTAATATTGGTTTTAACACTGCGCAAGTTAACATCAAGAGTGATGCAAACTGAAGTTTTGCTGTTGCACACTGAGAAGGATTTGACATCCTGCTCCAAATCTTCTTTTTTTGGACACTTCATACAGCCACTATCCACAAACTGTCTATACTAATCCATCTAAACACTGATTCCACCAAAGTACTTCATTCTAACCAGCCTGTCACAGCTGCATTAGTTTAACCAATGGGATGTGTCTGGGGCGGAACTTCTGTGTCAGTCCAACAAATGGCAGGAAATGTTTGGAAAACTCATTTGGTTTTGCTGGAGGCATAGAAATGGCACACTCCTTAAACAATATCTGTTTTTACACTGGACCACTGGATTGTTAGCTAAAATCCCGCCTAACAATAGTGCTTGAAATTCTTTGAGCTGTGTATGCGTGTATGTTGCTGTGTCACTTTTTCAAGTAAAATCAGTTCTCATTTTTTTGTCAGATCAAACATAGATAAACTAAACTGATACCCTGAGTGGAACATCGCTTTAATACTAATAATTTATGGGAAACAAGTGACTGTCTTGGCATTGTGAAGGTTTGTGTACCTTTGTGAAGGTAATCATGTATTTTGTATCTCTCACCTCTTTCTGGTGGTCCATAGTAAACAGTGAAAGCCTGGGTAATGCCTCCCAGTGCCCCCCGTCTGACTGGACTCCTCTGGATCCGGAAAAGCAGCCCAACCAGAGGCGGCAGTCCAAATCCACATCCTCGGGCTCTTCGTCTTCTCAGGCGTCTCCTCTACGGCAGAGCTGCTCATGGGCTCGCAATCTCAGCCGCCCACCCGTAGTGCTTCTCCCTAAGGCTGTCTATGACCTCATCACCACTGTGGATTCCAGCGGGCTTCCCAAGTCCACCTCCTTCCTCCCTCACTCTTCTGTAGAGTGGGTGAGCTCCTTCAGACCCCTTCTCAGCAAGATGATGACCTGCACAGAGCAGTCACTGTACTATCGCCAGTGGACCATCCCCAAGCCCCACCACATGGACAGCAGTAACCGGGCGGAGGGACGCACTGATAACTTCCACCCACGGAGACTGCTTCTCAGCGGCCCGCCACAGGTAAAGAAAAGTAAACTTTGGGTGCTAATGTCAATATTTGACTCATGGGCAACATGGCATTTTGTTGTGTGTTCAGGTGGGGAAGACTGGTGCATATCTGCAGTTTCTGGCTATTCTGTCTCGTATGCTAATCAGACTTATGGAGGTGGACATTTATGATGAGGAAGACATCAATTGCAGTAAGTACTGTAACTATATTATATGTGTGTGTGTATATTTATGTGTCTATTATAAATGTAATTGTCAAATTATAATATATACAAATAGTATACAAAAATCAGTAAACAGAAGTCTTGAATGTTGAAAAGAGAAATTGTTTACAATTCTTCACTTTTTCTAGTTACATATCAAATAAACAAATTTAATAAGCAAAAACTCCCTTGTACATATGGTCATATTTTATTGATTTCGTGCAGTTCTATGGAGTCTGTGCATGCTGACATTAAAGCAAAAGGGACATACCAAATACTAAAAAACTTATTATACTAAAAATATTTTCATATATTGCTGATAATATAATAAATATCTTAATAAAGACAATTTACTCTCAGCTTACTTCTGACCCACTGTAGGTTTAAATCTACAGTGTACGTGAATGTTTCAGACTTATCACGCATAGTTTTTGTTGTTGTCTTGTAGGTGTAAGTAAAATTGTTTATTTTAGATTGTGAAACAGATTTGGTCCAATATCATCAGCCTGTCGCATTGTGGCCCAACACGGATACTGTTAGCAGGATGCCCTTTGATTACAGCATCCATGACCCAAAGTATGGGGATATCAGCACAGTCTACTCACCAGACTTCAGTCCAAACGCAGATGGTAAGACCATCAGGAAAATCATATATGGATTATTGGTTTTCTAGAGCCCTGCTGTAGTGTTTACCCTGGAGTTTAAATTAGATTAATATTATTTAAAAAGATTTTTGCTCTTGTTGTTCTAGATGGAAAGTCCAGACGGCAGGGTGATGTATATCTGTGCAGGGGTACAGCACGGATAAAGCTCTCCAAATATGCAGCATACAACACTTACCACCATTGTGAACAGTGCCATCAGTACATGGGTTTTAATCCACAGTATCAGGTAATTTTCTTAGGACCAGTAATGACTGCCATTGTTTTTTACATTTGGTTGTAGATAGCATAATCTGTAACGAGAAAAACGTGTGCGTTGCAGTTTGACTTATTGTTGTTTGCCTGTGTTTCCAGATTTACGAGTCCACCCTGCATACGTTTACCTTCTCGCACCTTCTGTTGGGAGAGGAAATCCAGCTCTACTTCATCATTCCCAAATCCAAAGAGCATCACTTCTCCTTTAGCCAATCAGGAGGACAGTTGGAGAGCATGAGACTGCCCCTTACTTCTGATTGGGTACATACCAGGAATTAAATAACACATTATATTTCATTTTTACAGTGTTGAATTTCAATGTGCAACTTGTAAAAATTAAGGATTTAAAGTAGTTAATAAAAAATATTGATTGGAAAAAGCTACACAGTAATTAAGGCTGAATTTGACTTTACAGAATTCTGATGCCATTAAAAGTCCTATATTCACTCCCACCACTGGTCGCCATGAGCACGGCCTGTTTAATTTGTATCACGCCATGGAAGGTGCTGCCCACCTGCACATTCTAGTCATTAAAGAGTACGAGATGGCCGTCTATAAGAAATACTGGCCCAACCATATAATGCTCGTCCTGCCGACCATTTTCAATGGAGCTGGAATAGGTAACAACCATCTTGCACACTTTTCCAAAGTATATGCGTTTACCAAAAATAATCCAGGTACTGTTGATCTGTTGATATTCTTAGTTGAACTCTTAGTTGAACTCTGAACACTGTTTCTCAGGAGCAGCTCATTTCCTGATTAAAGAACTGTCTTATCATAACCTGGAGTTGGAGCGGAGCAGGAGAGTGGAGCACGGCATCCAGGCACAGGATGTCTGGCCCTTCATTATTCTCGCAGATGATTCATGTGTCATGTGGAACAGTGTTGACGTTGACCCAAAAAGGTGCTTTATTATGCATTTGTGTTGTCTAAACAGATTTGATCCTAAACAAGCATTTGATTCTATTAGGTTGTGGAAGAAAATATAAGGACAATTACTATAAAACTCACCAGAGTGACATTGTTGAATTTTTAAAAGGGTTAAATATGGGGAAAAGATATTCAGGTTGACTTCAGTTTTGCTTGATTTTATGCTTATGAATATCTGACAGTGTTAAGTCCTTTTCTTTTTTTAGTGGCACTGCAGGGACAGAAAGAAATGTGTCCCTGAAACAGGTTCTTCAGCACATGGAATCTTCTCCAGACATCACTCAATATGGCTTGTGTGGGATGAGGAAGTGGTCCAGTTGTGGGGGCAGAGGCAGGCAGCAGAAAGAGCCATTCTCACGGGGACACCTGCATGACTTCCTGCTGCTCAATGTGGACCTTACTCAGAATGTGCAGTACAACCAGAACCGGTGAGTTCCTAACATCCATGTATTGGTTTGAAAGCCACAAATTTGATTGGTTTTCTATTATTGTCCAGATGTTCACTTCCTTTCTCGCTCTCTTTGCAATAGCTTCACATGTGATGATGTGGACTTTAACCTGCGAGTCCACAGTGCAGGTCTCCTCATTTGCAGGTTCAACAACTTCAGTGTAATGAAGAAGCAGATCGCCATTGGTGGATATGGTACCTTTATCATCAAGAGTAAAGTAGGTTTTTATCCATAATCCAAACCAGTGTACTATATACATCTGTAATACATGACTTTTACTTATTAACCTTTAAAACAAACTGTAAGCCATAAAACACTTAAAACAGCAACTGGTCTCCTGAACTTTCCTCAGATGACAGATGTGCCCACCACAATCCAGCCGTCTCAGTACATCTGTGCCCCAGACAGCAAGCACCTGTTCCTGGCCACACCAGCTCAGCTGCTGCTGGAGAAATACCTCCAGCACACCAGTCATCGGTTGTTCCCACTCAGTGCCCGAAACTACAGCCACCCGATTCTCTCGGTTGACTGCTACCTGAACCTCGGCCCAGAGGTACTTCAACATCTTAGTCATACTCAGGAAATGTCAGTACCCTTACAAAAACAGTACTGTTGCTTCATAATATTAATGTATTATATACCATAATATTAACATACTATATACCATAATATTAACATAGTACTCTAGGAGCCTATCATTGTGCATGTCAAAAAGAACATGAAGCCATTTTAAATAAAATGATCTGTTTAAATTAAGTGATCTGTGTTTGTTTCTGCCTGTTGCCTAGGTGATGGTTTGTTTTGTGAGCTCCAGGCCTCACTCCATTAACATCAGCACTACAGGACTGGTCTTCAGTGGACTGCTCTTATATTTTTGTGATTCCTTTGTAACACCTGGATTCCTCAAGAAGTTTCAGTTCCTGAAAGGTAAACCTCACAGAGATACACATGTATAGATTTATTATGTATATGTACAGTTTTCTATCTTACTCAAACAAAATAATAAAAAATGCTTTAGTTTTACATCAGTCTTTCGTCTTTTGCTGGTCCAGGGGCGACTCTGTGTGTGATCTGTCCCAACCGGAGCTCTCTACGTCAGACTGTAGTTCGTCTGGAGCTAGAGGATGAGTGGAGGTTTCGTCTGAGCGATGAGTTTCAGACGGCCAATGCCAAAGAGGACCAGCCTGTCTTTTTCCTCACAGGAAAACACATATGAGTTTAAAGGCCAAGACTCAATCACTTTTCTCTTATCAGTCGTCTTGTCTTTATGTAACATTCACTCTGTATATAATGCACGTAGTCTTCTGTAAATTTGCTTCTTGTTCTTTTTTGTTTGACGTTCCTCTTTGTTATTTCAGCGTCATGAGGTATAAAAACCCTTGACAACAGGTTTTAATCATATCTTTATATTTGTTTAAAAAATGTATTTATTTACTGTGACCTTTTTAGGTTTTGCAGTTTTAGTCTTAGATGTTTGTTGTTTTTCGGTGTTGATTGGAACTTTCATCATTAGCTCGCTACATGATTATTAAGTGTTAAAAAACAGATTGAAGTATTTTGTAGAAAAGAGTATTTTTGTAGCTGTGTTTGGCGTGCTCTGTGCAGTGTGTATGAGGGCGTGTCTTCATTAAAGTACTTACATCATACAGTTTAAATGTGGGACACGTCCAGGGCGTTATTTGCTTTAACACTGTACGAACACTAGAGGGCAGGACAACATTACATTTTTTACAGCTTGATAAGGGCACTCAAAGTAAAATGTCATGTATTCTAATCTATCAGCTATACTTTGAAAAAAAAACATTTAAATCTTTTTTTAAATCTATGGCAAACTTTCTACATTTACAATGATTCATTTGGCAGACACTTTGATCTAATGTGATTTGCAGTGCATTCAATCTATTTTTATGTAAGTACTTTTAATATTAATAAATATATAGAGAAATATAATATATTAGTAACATAACCTTACATAACTATAAACCATTGGCCAAACATCAAAAATTGATGACTGTTATTCCCAACAAAGGGCAATAATGACATGGCCATTTTTCAAGTTCAAGAGTTCAAGGGTTATTCTAATCTCAGTATGGGTTTATTAGCTACCAGCTAGACAAAGCACGTTATGTAACCACATGTACCATTCATCATTTTACTAATAAGAAGCATCATTAGGTCTCTCCAAATGTTTACAATAATCACAACATGATTTATATGGATCCTGGGGTTGAGGCCACCCACCAACAACTATCACTTGACAAGAGTTTTGAATTAAATTCACCTTAGTCAATTTACCGACTAAACTGAAATGCAACTCAAAATATTTTAAATCAAGTATATGAATTGCATTATTTGAAGTCATTGGAGAAACTGATTGTATCCTGCCAATAGCAGGAAAACTAAGGTATACAAATGCTGCAGAAATATCTGAATCAAGATAAACTAAATGACATTGAAGATTGAGCATTTGCAATTGCACGCACATCATTTGTGTGTGGATATCTGCTGGCCATATGTGTGTCTTTAAATAACTATTACACAATTTAATTATCTCTCACACACATATGCTCACACTTAGTAGATACACAGCTAACTGTATGGAGATTTACGCAGTTGTTATCATCTGCTGTAAATGTTTATGGCATTTTCTTTGAAGCATGTATAAACAGTGACTCGTGTCGCAAGTGTACATTCTGGGAGGTTCTAGTGGGCTAAGGGCCAGCCTCACAGAGAAACAAACAGCAGAACTGGCCCCTCCTTATGTGACATGATCTGGCGGGTCCCTGGAACTGTAACATGTATACATTAGTATCAGTTTGGTTGTGTGTGTATATGAGGATATGGGTGTATTAGTGAAAATATGTTTGTGTATTTATAGTGACCTCAAAAAGTATGGACACTGAAGCCACACATTTAAAAATGCATAAATGTTGCACTGGATAGCAAATGATATCAATGCAAGTGTCATTGGTTTTAAAGCACAAGCACAAACTATTCAAGCAAAACATTTATTGAAAAGAAAAGGAATAGTCACATCGGTTATTTTTCGTTTCATTTATGCAATTTGCAGACATTTCCAATGCAATGAACTGTGCATTCCAGCTATACAATTTATCAGTATTTGTGTTTCCTGAAAATCGAACCCACAACCTCTGCTCTGCTAATGCAATGCTCTACCAGCTGACCTACAGGAACACATATGTATTGCAAGGACATTCATACATTTTAATTGTAGCTTAATTGTCCACTTTTTGACCCGATTATATATTCATATTTACTCATAATGATACATTGTGAGAAAGCTGAAGTCATATTCCTATAAAGAGTGTTGCTCTCAGAGAGGGTCTGCCCGCTGGAGGTTCTTCATGCCAGGTGCTCTCAGGTTTCTCCTGTGGACACCCTTCCAAGAACACACTTGGTAAAATTAGTACAAAAACACCATCATGCCCAGTATATAGTTCACTGCTATCATGGTCACTCAGTCTTTAGCACAAGCCATTTACTCTGTAGTTTCAGCTGTATAGAAAAGGCCTGTATCATATTAGTGAGCATTCAGCTCCTGGCGGATAATGGAACCATGATAGCAGAGGATCAAGTGCAAGAATATGATGAGATATTCAGCCCAAGTGAGACGAGCTGGACATGGGTAACTCACTGTGATTTTCTTCTGCTCTTAAATTCAGTGAAATGAACTGAGGCACTAGTGAT
Source organism: Chromobotia macracanthus (assembly GCA_036877525.1). Lineage (NCBI taxonomy): Eukaryota > Metazoa > Chordata > Actinopteri > Cypriniformes > Botiidae > Chromobotia > Chromobotia macracanthus. Next base: position 873,015 of record JAZGTH010000060.1, on the reverse strand, counting down.
GATATTTTTTTCTGAGACAAATTGTTTTATTTTGAGATTTTTAGTCTTTGCTTATCTTTTAAAATAGCTTTTATATAGTGTTAACAGAGTTTTTTCAAATTCTCAGATTTTCTTTTGTTGGTTTGTGGATAACCAATGATACATTACATTTAATGTAAAAATGAAATTCTCATTTACATAATAAATCAGCAGCAGCAAACAAACATTTCATAATGTATTCATAAAATTATCTATACATTTACACTGAATGCTCTACTGGACAATATATGGCCATATCCGTTTAATATTTATTATATTATGACATATTATATAACTCATATTGGCATCTGATGTACATAGTATCAAATGTCATGTGATTTGAGTCCCCGGTGTCATTGGCAAGTACACTATGAGTGTGTGTCTTAACTGCTTCTAGAGTCTATCTTCTGTGACCTGCAACCAAAGATCAGCGACTGCGTCAGTGTGTCAGGTTACACAGACACGTCCAGACAGACAGACCTGTGCCATCAATGAGTGATAATATGCCACCTGTACAATGTTTGCTCATATATATTTCTCTATATCGCCAGTGAATTTGAATTTGCAGTTTGTCTGCTCAAAAGATCATTAAACTAGGGTATTTTTATTTTAAAGGTAAGATAATATATTTAATACAAGGTCAGTCAATAGCTGGTGGAATGATGTTGGTGCAACAGAAGTGTCATGTACTGCAAGTTGTTGTATAATCAAGGCTGCAGTCACTCGTGAGTGATTTGTATTTAAAGAATAAAGCCAGTTTACCCTGGGTTGTTGTCAGGGTCATTTGTTGTGAAACTAGGTAGCTTTTTTTACAGTCTGTTTTGCAGTGAAGTACTTAACTCTGGTCTCTAGAGGTCCCTCTCACATAAATATATGGATTTTATTGTTTTTATTTTTTAAGTGTAATGTGGCAGTATTTAGTCAAGGCTGAAATAACTGATGCTGTTACATTGATGTAAATAAAATTACACTGAATACTGCTGCACTGCAGCAAAGCAGCAGTCAGTTTGTGCTGAGGCAAGAGAAACTGTTCGGGTGTTTTTTTAAAACAGGGTCTTAAACTTAATTGACTGTAAACAGGATCTTCTAGCCAGGTCTGTTCTTCAGTTTCCAGGGCACTGCTGCTGTACTCTGTGGCTCTAGTGCAATGGCTGCTGCATACCTGTTAACTCCACAGGGCTGTAGTGAGTCCCAGTTTCAGAAGTGCATCTCCTATTCAGGGCAGCCACTATAATTCAAATAATTCAATTACATTGGTGCGCCCCAGCTCCTATACATATAGCAGTGTAAAGACACATTGAGTGGGCCCCCCTTTTCACATGGCCTGTGACAACATTACTGATGTAATTTAGCTAAGTCCTTTGTAAATTTTGTAAATATGTAAATACGTACATTGGTAAATATGTTCACACGCACAATGATGTACATTGTTTTCATAATGTGGTTCTCTCAAATACATTTTCAAATTTACTCCAATCTATCACATAAACTGATGAGGATCTCGTTTTACTGCTTATTGTACATGCCGTGCTTCCCTTGGACAACAAAAATATGAGTGACGCAGGAAAACAGGTCCCACTTCACTGAAGAGTTTCTGTCACTCTTCCTCGTACAATAAAGTCAGCAGTTTAGACCCCACACATCTGTGACAGCCCCCTCTGTTCTCTGATTGGTGGAGAAAGCCCATCCCGGGTGACTCCTCCTTAAGCTATGTGAGTCTTTTCTTGGAAAAGTATTTCCACAATGTAAAGAGCTCTATAGATACATCCTTATATACTGATGTAAATAAGATCATATTTACAGCTAGATGGTGCACAGACATATTTTGTCTAGCTTTTGGGAAAAGCAGATTATTTATAGCTCATCAATAAAGTAAAAAATCAATAGATGTAGGGCATGATATACATTTATATTATGGCAAAATATTGCATCAGGGCTTCTTAACAAAAGCATAAACACTGCACAAGGAAAGTTTTATGCTTCCATAGCGAAGTGGTTAAATTCCTTAGACCCTCTAAATTACATTGTGCAGTTCCTAGAAACCCATCCAATGTATGTGAAATGTATTTGAGTATGGTGGTGACTCCTGTGGAGAGATCATGATGAAATCAGGAGCACGTTGTGTAACCAGAGAGCTGGGCAGTCCTTGCAAACTTTCATTTGGGCAGATTCTTATACAGTAGTCCATTGCCTGAATAGTGCTTCATAGAAACATACAATCCCACCCACCCACACATGCCTTTAGTTTCTTTAGTTCTCCTTTCTGAGAAAGGCAGCAGTTCCTGAGTTATTTTCCCAAGCATATATAAGCACACAAACACACACACACAAACATTATCCACTGAAGTATGCAAACAAACGTAAGGTTTGCCATCCCTCAGCAAGGTCATTGGGGTTACCAAAGTACAATACACAACAGTAGCTACAGGTCATAATGTGAGGAATTTATGCTCTTGCTGCATGTACAAATAACATCTAATAAACATCATCTAGACTAGATCTGAGCACAAAGAGATAATAGTTTCATATTTTTTGTATTGCTGAAATTAGTTTTAGTATTTTGTTTTATAACACTAACAAAATGTACCAAAAGGCACAAAATATGAAACATGTAATGTTTTTTGTGTACATGAATAGGGTTATTATTCAGTACAATAGTCTAGCAAAGTACAATGATGTTACAATCCAATACATCTCTACACTGTAAATTCACTTACAAAAAGTACCTAAAAGCAAATACTATGTACCATAGTGCCATGATATTCTTTAAAGTTGCCAGACATTAAATGTCTATGAGTGATTCAAATAAATAATAACTACTAAACCAACACTCGCATATTTTCCCTTACAGTCCTGCATGAGTTACAGCCACAGTCAGATTAATGCCTTTGCAAACGTTTCACTGGCAGTATGGTTGGCTGCCTTCCTGCCACGTGAGCATATACAGATCATGTGTGTGTGTGTGTGTGTGTGTGTGTGTGTGTGTGGGTGTGTGTGTGTGTGTGTTGATAAAGGCATTGCGTGATTTTGTTATACATTTATTTTAAAGTTATTATACAGCTGTAGTTTTAGAATCAGAAAACATGATTAGCATAATTAACACGTAATAAATTGCATTATTATTACTGCATTATTGCATCTGATCTTGCATTATATGAATGAAGTGGACAGATAGCGCTTCATTAGACTCTAAATGTGAACGGTAGATCAAATGACATTTTAAAATCACTACTGCTGTTTACAAATGACTAGCGCAATGAGTGATCATAATAAACAAAGCGTGTGATTGGTTGACGGGATGCAGACGCCAGAAGCCGCAGGATGTAAAGGGTTAACAGTGATGTCAGCTGCAGAGGCAGGGACTGCTACTCACTGGAGCAGTTTCCACCCTGCTTTAAAAACAACAACACAGACAGTCTGTGAACAGACTGTGTGTTAAACGGGAGAATCACACGAGTCGGGATCAGCACACATATGAGAATCGACTTCATGTCCTTGAATGGCTGTGACATCTTAACGCGTCTGCCGCATCCCACGTATATACAACGGTGAATTGTATTGCTCTCTTATTTTTTATCCTGTTTCTTTTCATTGCAAAACAAAATTATATTATTCTATGTTGTTATGCACAATACCTTCATATGCACTGTTTTGCTTTATATAGGACAGTAGATGATTGTTCAGATTGTTTATGGGGTTAAAATGACCATAACTGTCTGTAATGATCCATGACCTACTGTACGATTTCTGCAGCAAAACTGTATTTGACCTTAAAATGCACCATCATTAAGACGACCAAATATGTAGACTGCCCTTTATTTGTTCTGTTTGCACATATATTTGTGTTTAAAAATGTGGATTTCATACGAATTTGTCAACAGTGTATTTTATTGTAAAGATTTTTACTTGTTAAGCCAATTCTCTAAATGGTACATTACATTCCTTACAAAAGGTATCCATTGTGTTTACTATGCAATATTAAAAAAAATGTATGCAATATAACAAATCATTCATTCATAATAGTGACCTTATCTTAACAGTAACCTCTTTCCTAAAGGAGATTGTTTTGAACAATCCCATTGGTTGAAATGAACCTTATGTGTTTGTGTGTATGGCCACATTATGCAATACTAGAGGTCCTGTCACTCCATAGTTGTATTTTATGATGAAATATTGAAAGTTTTATTGAAAGGTTTTTCACAGCCTCGGGGTGTTAGTTGGCTGTGTGGTGTCCTAAGAGCATGCAGACTGCAGATTTTCCGTTCCCTTTAATGTCAAATGCTATTCTGTCTTGTCTTCTTTACACATGTTCCTGCATGCATATTGTAATGTACGTAAATACTACATGAATACCTCACACAAAATGTTTTTGTATTGCAGACATTTGCAATTAGCAGATTATTTTAAGATTATGTGTTGTGTGCAGAACATAGAGGTTTGCAGACCTCTGGGTTCACAGAGCATGTCAATGCCTGGCATTTTAAAACCCCTGACAATGCTGTGAGAGCATCACTTTTACATTGTGTGTTCCACTGTCTTAATGAGGTTCAGTGATATTCATTTCACCTTTTACCTAAAAATGCCAACGTGATCTTGGCTTGAGTTAGGCAAGATAGCATTTTTACCTAGTTTGCCCTACAGGTTTATCTTTTACCTTAAACCGCATGTTGCACAGCAGAGACCTGTTTATTGTAGAGATATTATTTTAATCCCCAAATAATAATACTGAAACTATTAATATTCACAGACACAAACCCAGGCAGCTCATAAATATCACAGCTGACTGTGCACTTTTGCACATAAAAGCTATTATTTTCTGTGTGCAAGTGCACAAAGAATTATGTTGCCTGACTTCATAACCAAGAACAGAAATTCATTTGATTTTAAAGAAGCAGCCTTTTAAGGAAAAAGAGACAAAGTATTAATCTCTCACAGAGCACAATAAAAGACTGCATTTTAATATCAGTAAACCACAATTAGAATTGATTTTAAGGTCCTGTTGATTTGAATTGTTTCAGTTGCATACACCCTTGGCCACTGTGTTCACTCTAGTCAACCTATAATTAACAATAACATCCTGATGTGTCTATATTTCAGAGTCAGACCATGAACTACGTGGGTCAGCTGGCCGGCCAGGTGTTTGTTCAGGTGAAGGAGCTGTATAGAGGCCTCAACCCTGCCACCCTGTCCGGCTGTATCGATGTCATTGTGGTGCGTCAGTCTGATGGATCTCTGCAGTGCTCCCCTTTCCATGTCCGGTTTGGCAAAATGGGTGTGCTGCGCTCGCGGGAGAAAGTGGTAAGCACTAGCACGGGTTAGGTGACAAAGAATTAAATTATTAATTTTTCTTAAAAATACAATTATGTCATTATTTATGGTACATTATGTACACCCTCATGTGACTCCAAAGGTGTTTTTTGGGGAAATATTTTGTAAAGAATCTTTAAACTCCAAAAAGGACCAAAAACACTATTGCTACATGCCAAATACTTCTTAAACCATACAATAGCTTTGTAAGATAAACAGACCACAATTTAATTTATTATTCATAATTTCTTTTCAACAGAACTTCTTTCTGGCAGAACCAATGCTGTTTTGCAATCAATGACACCAAACCTGGCATTGGCGTTGATGTGTAATTTCTTTAAATGGACTGTAGTCAGACATATAAGTTGTACTACAGCTTTGGATGCTTGAGGGAATAAGCTTTGCTGTTTGAGAAAGAGATAAACTTAGTATTGTCATTGACTCTGTGTTGCACATGGCTTACTGATGTAAATTGTCTTTATTACACTGACAGCTCTCTGTGGTCCCTCTTCTCAGGTTGACATTGAGATAAATGGGGAGCCGGTCAGTTTACAAATGAAACTGGGTGAGAATGGAGAGGCATTCTTTGTTAAAGAAACAGAAAGTAATGAGGTGAGTAGTGGCATTTTGTACTAAACAATAAATCTTGTAGCATTGTTTTGCTAGCAGCTAGGGGTCATTGCTCACTAAGAAATCTAACAAGAGGTGTTGATGTTTTCTCATGAGTACCATACCATGAAATCTGAACTTGTTTACTGGAAACAATACCAGCATGCACATTCTGTTACCCGAGCTTAAACTCTTCACTCTGGAACAGACTCTCTCAGCCAAGGCCACCATTGTAATGTCTGAAACTTACCACCTCCCAGCCTAACTTCTTACTTCCCAGACCTGACAGGGAAAGCTGACCAATCAGAGCAAAGCAAAGCACGAGACAAAAGCTGAGTGCCAAGATAAGAAAAGCACTGCCCTCATAACATTGTTGGCCTCTGGCTAAGTCCTCCAAACCTTCCTCATTACTTTTTGACCACACATGGTTACTTGCCAATCACAGGCACGAATGCCTGAGATGGATATCTGCTGAGGTACACTGCATTTGGTAATTACTAGAGCTATTGCCTTGGGCAGCACCCACATGGAATATTCTGGTACTTGAAAGATTGTGACAGTGGCTTTTGCTGTGAGCTTTCTCTCACAAACCTGACATCAACAGATCTAAGATATAAAAAAATGTCCTGGTGTTGCCATACAGGTCTTACAGCACATTAGTTTTGTCCTTGAAACAATATTTGTTTGTGCTATAAAGACAACTTATATATGCACTCAAAAATCAACCTTATCATTTATGTTTTAACAGCATATAAACAGTGAAGCAATTTGTGTTCTGTTTTTCTACTGCAGTCATGTGTTGTGATGGTTCCGGCTATTGACTATATGCAGCAAGTGTATTTTTGCTCTGGTGATGATAGTAGGAGATTTAGTGTTGATAATCGTCATTCTGCTTGAGGAAGAGATAATTGTCCTATGTACTGACAGTATTGGCAGACAACACTGACATGAACAGCTGAACATTATGTGTGATCATATTTATGTGGCTCTTTCCTGCTTTAACAGTCAGCTGAGTGCCGCTGTACACGTGCTTGTGTTTGGTTGTAATGAAGATGCAGAGATTTGTCACATGGCATGAGGGTCACAGTGTTCTGCAGCTGAAACAGTCCAACCAAATCTATGGTTACAGTCTGCAGTTGTGTTTATTCAATATGTTGTTTGTAAGGGGTAATTAGCCTACAAAATACCTTATTAAGGTCTGAAATAAACACTAATTTGCTTTTTTTTATTAATGTTTTGTTTTCCAATGACAATATAATTATGTTTGTAATTGTATGTTTGTGTATGAGTTGTAATGGTCATTAATGCTAAGTTTTTGTTTATTTTAATGTTTAATTAAATTGTTATTCGCATTTGATGATTTCTGAGTGTTAATTTTCCCAAGTGTCAATACTGCACCCTGCTATCCTAACATCTAGTCATTGCAACATTTGATTTGATGGATTTGATTACTTAACTAAAGAGATACACACATGGCCTGGATTGTTTTCTCAAAATCATAAAAACTACTACTTCCTCTATAGGAGATGGTGCCATCCCACTTGGCTACATCACCTATAATTTCAGAAGGCTCAGCCCTAATGCAGGCCCAGATAGGAAAAAGCATGTCCCGACTGTCTGAGTCTGGAACCGGAATCTCCATTCAAACCCTGGGCCCCGGTCAGGCCTCTGGTGACAGTTCAATGAAGAAAAGAAGAAAGAGGAGGAGGAAATCCAAACTGGAAAGCACGAAGCGAGAGGATAATGGAGACTTTTCAGAAGATGAGGACATGTTTCCAATAGACTTGAGTTCTGAAGATGACACGGAGGCTACAGACAACAGGTCAGAATAGACATATACATACGTATACATACAATAATTTCCTTTAAGCACATCATCTCGTACATATACACATCATATGTTTGAAGAGATTCTAAATGGCAAAATTGATCGGTATTACATTTTATTTGGAATCCATATTAGGATTGTATATCTAACAGTTCAACTAAAACACAGTAATCAGGATACATACAGGGTACATACTGTAGTCTTTGCTGTTGCTCATAAATGTATATTTAAATGTATTTTTTATTTTAATAAAAATGCATACTATAAAAGTAGCTTAAATAAACAGTTTAGGGCAAATAGGAACATTGCCAAGATCTCACATTAAATCTAGATCCCACTTTTCCGGGAGTTCAGCTTGGAAGCGATTGCAGCGATTGCAGTGACATAATTTGTTCGCTGCCAGTTTGATGATGAATGATTCCAGTTGCAGAGGTCTTGTGATGGGGGCTGTTTGTTTGCTCATATTTTAAATGAGCTCTGAAATGGGAGGGAGAGCAGAGTGGAGAAAAGAGGCTGACAGTCCTACTGCTGAAGTAAACAAGTGGTTCAAACAGCCCCTCCAATGTTTTTCCACGAAATCCATGAAACCGTGCCAAGCCCTGGCTCCAGCTCATGGGGAGTCCTTTGTAATGCTGGAAAATCTAATGTTACCCCCACATATCCAGAAAACCTGTTTCTCAACAAAAATATCCCTTTCCATCCTCTTTTTTTCTATAGACCGACAGATTATGGTCACTGCTTAAGTGCACTACATGTTCTGTTTTGAATTACTGATAATCTGTTTCCCATGTACCAGCAGTAATCTTAAAAGTCACAGTAAAGCCCATTGGAAAGACAGAAGACCTGAAAGAGTCAGCTGGGAAGAATGTGGTTCTGAATGTGGTCAAAGCAGCAGTTTGAAAAGAAATCCAGAGACATGTTCTGTAGGAATCCCACAACGCTTTCTGTCTTCCTGGAAGAATTATATATATGTAATGATATATATGTGTATATACTGTATATGTTTACAGGGCAACGTCACATGAACTGTTTGCTGAGCATGTGAAAGGAAGCTCCGGTAGCACTGCATACACACTATCAGAAGGGAACTGGACAGGTGTTCAAAGGTATGCCATAGGGATTTGGCTCTGCTGTTTGAAAGAAGTAACTGAGACTACAAATAATACATTTTTAAGCTTAAACTTTGTTTACTGCCCACAGAACAGAGTTGGAGAAGACTGGCTCTTTATCCATTCCCACTAAAACAGGATTATCCATCTCCTGCCCTCAACAAACAGCCACGTTCCAGTCCACACACAGGTAACTACTACAGTGCACAGTAATACATGATGTTTTCCAATAAAATGTAATTGTAGCAAAGACATAAGCTTTTCAAAAGCCTTACATTTCTTTAGTCAAGTGCATTAACAAGTGATTTGTTAAGCTGGATAAATTGAAAAACATTGCTTATTTCATAATAGCTCTAATAATACTGTCCTGATATTAATCCAAGTATTTCTCAATTTTTTGCTCACCTGATCTTAACTTCAGCAGTCCAGATGGCTCTTTGCCTTCTACACCCAAAAGTGACTCAGAACTGCTGAAGGCCGAAGGGAAACCAGGCAACCCTGAAATGTTGTGGACATGGGGAGAGCTGCCTCATGCTGCTAAGGTACAAAAAACCTCCAGCTGTGACACATAACCACATGTTCTGTGTAACCCACAGCAATCTAGGCTCAATTTGGAGTTCTTATAATAGTCATTATGAGCTTACTAAGTCCAAGAAACTTAAAGGGATAGCTCACCCAAAACACATTGTCAGTTTACTCACGTCGCTTCAGATCTGCACAACTTTCTTATTCATGTCAGAGTGTTGCATGGTTGACAGGTCTTTTTCCATACATTGAAAGTGAATAGTGACCAAGACCATTTGCTAACATTCTGCCTTTTTTGTTTTATAGAAGAAATAATGTTATGCTGGTTTGTTGAGTAAATTATGAAATACTTTTTTGAAGGATGTGATACATTTACATCATCTGACTTCGACAACATTAAATAAATATGCTCCCATTTGTTGACATATAAATACGTCAGCTAATTGCTGCAAACTGCTTTAGTGTGTAAACAAAGTTTACTCCCCGGTTTTTTGATAATTTAGCTTTGTATTCCAGTTTGAGTCAGTAACACAATCACGTTTGAATGAAAAGTGGGCGTGGCTACATAAGATGAATAGGTGAACTGTTCCTTTAATTTGTTATATACTGTAGAAATATCACAGGTCTTTCTCTTTCCACAGCCTTCATTTCTGCAGGCAATGCCAGAGCCGATGGTGGTGTCTTCAGGGTCAATCCCACCATCTGACAGCACACACTTCAGAGCCATCAGTAGGGATGGGATGATGGAGACTCAGGATAATGTTCTCAGTGTGTATGTACCACATCTCAGGGCTGGAGAGGCATCGTGTGCATCTGCTGTGGATGTGGAGACCATCAGTGCAGCTGCCCATCTCATCACAGACCTAGAGGAGGGCTGTGACAGTCCTGGAGCTCATGCTATTAGCAAGACTGACTCTCCATCCAAGAGAAAAGGTATAGAGCAGTGGCTTTTGTTTCTTTATATATAATAGGTGGTTGACATGTAAAATTTAAATTATGTATATAATTAAGTACTAATGATTATTTTTAGACAAAAGGAGTCAACACCTGGGATCAGATGGAGTCTACCTGGATGACATCACTGAATTGGAGCCTGAGGTGGCAGCCCTTTACTTTCCAAAGAGGTACATTTAACTGCTTGCAAGATTATCTTACCTGCAAACTTACAGGTAAATATTAAGGGTGTTAATCGTTAATTATCTAAAGAAAAGACACATACACTTTATTTTTGATAAAGCTGAAACGTATCAAATGTACTTGTGCCTTTCAGTGATGGAGCAGCTTTATTGAGGGGCGGGACAGATCTGAGAAGTACCAATCAATCCCCTCAGTCAGTGGGCAGCAGTGGAATGGACAGCGGTGTGGACAGCTTTTCTGACCAGTTAGGGGACCTGCCTCATATTGCCATCTCTCTGTGCGGTGGGCTGTCTGAGAACAGAGAAATCACTAGAGGTATGATATAAAGTCGAGTTGTATTATATTTTAAGCTCTTGTGTTCTGTAGACTTTCCAAGTTTGTTTCCAAGCTGAGAAGTACTTAAGCCATTAAAGTCTTAATAATCTTTCATTCACAGAGGAATTTGAGGAACGTGCTGTATCTTATCAGGAGTTTTCTGATAATCCGTCTATTATTGATGATCCCAACCTAGTTGTAAAGATTGGAACTAAGTATGTGATAATTATTGTCAAAGAATACTATACTTAGAATTAAGATGCTTAAATATCCCATTAAAAATAAAATATTTAATATGCAATAATTATTAGTGCTTAACATAACTTTCTCCAAAAAGGTACTATAACTGGACCACAGCTGCTCCTATTGTACTGGCTATGCAGGTTTTCCAAAAACCCTTGCCAAAGGTAAGGACTGAAGAAACAACACACACACATCACATAAAGATCTTTAGTTATTCAACCAAGCACTGATATTGTGACTTTAATGTAGATTTAAGCAAGTTCTTACAGAAGCAGCAGTTCTGTTGTTCTAAAATATTAGCACAGCTGTGATTTGTGCCCTTGTGTCTCTGGTACAACTAAGGCTACTAAGCTCTGTCAGTGAAATACTTTATGTATAATCTTATAAATTCTAGAGTGTTGTCCTACCATAACCAGACTGCTTCAAGTGATACATTAATGCCACCTTTAAACTAATACAAACTGTTAGCAAGATAGGGGATCTTCTATGAGAATGGGAGTTATATGCCCCCTGCTGGGACTTATATGCCCACAAACCAATTGTTGGGAGTTATATGCCCACAAACCAATTGTTTACCTTGAAATGTCATTGTCCAACATTGCATTTAAAAACTACTGCTAATTCTAAAAATTAAAAACTACTTAAAACTATTGCACACAAACTCCTTCCCCAAATCACCCTGAAAGCACATCACTAGTGTTCACAGTATATCATCCACTTGGGATTATTTATTATTTTTATCTATTATTGTTGCTAACAAAGTTTTATACTGACTCATTATGTTCTGGCAATATTAATAGTGAAGTTCAAGTGAATTTAGTGATATCAGATGCTCTTTTGCTTCTGTATTGTTTGTGTTTCATGGCTTTTTAAGGTCCCTGTGTATAGGCTCTCATGGCACTCCAGGGTATTTAAATTTGTCTCTTCCCTCCTCCTTTTTTCTCCTTCCTCCTCTCATCCCATTCCATTGCACACTATCGTGCTAAGTATTCCTGTCTGAGTTACGTCTACTCTGCTCTTGGTTTCTTCACATACTGTTTTCCTAGCATGTTCACCTCAAATCCTGTACGTCTTGTGATTTTGTGTTGATTTATTAGCTGCATGTTCAGTCACGGCCATCCTGTCATTTAGTTTTTGAGTTTTGAGTATCAGGGTCTCTGTGCGTTTGCTCCAGGCCACGGTTGAGAACATCATGAAGGAGAAGATGCCCAAGAAAGGAGGACGCTGGTGGTTCTCATGGCGGGGCAGAAACAGCAGCTCCAAGTCGGTATGTTTGAATACTCAAATTGATTTAGCCTTAGACAATTTTTGCTGGAAGTTTTGAAAACATTTTTGTACTTTTGAGAATGCAAATCAAACTTTTGCTGATTTGCTGTCATTTTAACTGCAACAGGAATCAGCATCAGACCAAATTGAGTGTGGAGATCAGGCTATAAGAACAGACTCTGTGGGCAGGTAAACATCAAACAACTGTATAAATGAGAAAAACAACATTGTTCTTGGTAATAATATAAAGGGGTTATATTTTCCCTATTTTAGTTTAATATTACCATTTTCTGACTTTAACCTGAGTTAAACAGGCTGTTTATACCTTCTAAAGGTATACCTACTATACCTTTAAAACATCAGTATTCAAATAGATAACCAATCATCTTTGCATGTAAAATGAGACATTTTCTTTAAATGTGGACTAGCTGGTGGTGTTTCTAACAGGTTAAAGGACGAATCATCCTCTAGTGAAGATGACAGTGGTGGTGCTAAGCAGAATCCTGTGAGCAGCCAGGCTGAAGTCTTCAGCTCTGGAGGCCACTACTACAGGAAGACTCTACGCCTGTCCTCAGAACAGCTGGTGAGCATCTCGGTTTTGTATAAAACATTAATATAAACACTAACACACAGCTAATGGGTCACCTTTAACCATGTTCTTCTGTTCCAGGCCAGTTTGAACCTAAAAGACGGCCCAAATGATGTGGTCTTCAGCGTTACCACCCAATACCAGGGCACTTGTCGCTGTGAGGGCACCATTTATCTGTGGAACTGGGATGACAAGATAGTTATTTCAGATATAGATGGAACTATCACAAGGTGAGACTTCACCAACACATCTGTTTCTGTGAAAATATTACCATACCATTCACATGTGCTAAGCATGTGATTTAGCAAGTGAATCAGCGTTTGGCTGTGTAAATGTAAAGGCTAGGGTTTACTTTGTTTTCCTGTTTTTCATTATGTCTTGAGCACAGTAGAGCATGAAAGCCTTTCTAATTTATCTCATTCAACAAAAGCTCACTACGACCTAGTGGACTCTCTTATTGCATTTAATCCTATGCACATATGCAAACAACAAACATGGGACTGTAGAAGTCCATAAGTCTAAAATAATTGGTCAAACTATTCTTTGGAAAAAGTATACTTTGGACTTACTGTAGTTGGGTTAAAATTACCCGGCTATGAAGTCAACATTTTTACTATTGTCTTATCTAATCTCTATATTATTCAGATCTGACACCCTGGGACACATTTTGCCAACTCTGGGAAAAGACTGGACACATCAAGGCATTGCCAGACTGTACCACAGAGTCAGCCAGTGAGTTGCAAACAACACAAAACACATATAATATATATATATAAGAGTCTCATTGCACTGCAAGTCGCTTGGCACTAAAATGACTGTCGACTACACGTTACTTAATCTAAACTTATTGTCCAACAGAAATGGCTACAAGTACATGTACTGTTCAGCTCGGGCAATTGGAATGGCTGATATGACGAGGGGTTACCTGCACTGGGTTAATGAAAGAGGCACCATGCTTCCTATGGGACCTGTGCTGCTTAGCCCCAGTAGTCTGTTCTCTGCATTTCACAGGTTTGTAAACACATAGAGACATTTACAGAATATTGTTTTGTACTATATGTTTTAATACCATAAACAAATTCTTTCCAATTTCAGGGAGGTTATTGAGAAGAAGCCAGAAAAGTTTAAAATTGAATGTCTGACAGACATCAAAAACTTGTTCTCTCCAAACAAAGAACCTTTTTATGCTGCTTTTGGAAACAGGGCAACAGTAAGTACTTCAGTACTGCAATATTTGCAAATATTACCTTTGTCCAAAATTCTATAAGCTCATTTCTTTCACTCCAGGATGTGTATTCATATAAAGAGGTGGGAGTGCCTTTAAACAGAATATTCACTGTGAATCCTAAGGGAGAGCTCATCCAAGAACACGCAAAGACCAACATATCATCGTAAGTTACTGCCAACAGATCTCCTGTAAGAAAATATAATGTTGTTTAAAAAAGATTTTGCAGACAGGACCTGAGAAATTTTCCAGCTTATGGGTCCACCAGAGAACTTTGTTTAACCAGCCCAGATATGTGGAAACTGTTTGTTTTGAAATTTAACTTTAGTTGATCAAGCTGCTCTCATGTTACTGTATGCATTTTACAGGTACGAACGTCTGTGTGAAGTGGTGGACCATGTTTTCCCTCTTCTAATTAGAGGAAACACCACTAACTTCCCCTGTTCAGACACTTTCAGCCAGTTTACCTTCTGGAGAGAACAGCTACCTGAGGTAGACAAGCAGGATCAACAGGCTGAGTACAGTTAAAAAAAAGTTGTTAACTGTTGTAATGTTGTTAAAATGTTGTTCAAGCTAACACGTCTAGTGTTAATACGTTTTCCTCACAAACAAACTCAGCTCTGATGCAGCACTGCCACAGGTTTAACTCCACACACAAGCAACTTAGCACTTTGCAGACCGCGTACTACCCGTTTAATATTTTTGTGTGTTTGAGTATTTTATTTGGGCAACAGGCTGAGCAAAATAGCAGCAGCAAGTCATCCAAGGAATTTGTGCATCTGTGTGTGTTTTGATGATGATACAATTATTTTTAAAGTGCCAGATGCATTATTCATAACTAAGACAACATTTTATTTTTTACTGTCATATAAAATTGATCATTGGCTTTGCCCAAGGTTGTGACGTTGTATGAGGGAAGACAATTATTTAGCACAGCATTATATTATTCTTAAGCATATAACATGCTGAGAGAAGTTTAGAAAGTTTATTATATTACCTTTAAAACAAACTCAAAGCCAGCACTAGTATATCTCAGGTGTAACAGAATTTACACAAGTCAACTTAAAGTGACCTTTAATAACATCAGAGTACTAACTGTGCCGGGTTTGTAAACGTTTTTTGACATCAAAATAATTCTATTACTCTTTCTAAAAGCATGAGCAGATATTACTTAAAAGAACTCTTTGAAAAACCCTTACCAAAACTCAAAACCCTTTTTGCCAAATTTATATTTATTATTAGCCTACATGGTAACTTTGCATTCCTATGTAACGTGTTTGTTTTATACAAGACCAGGATAAATATGTATCATGCAGAAACTGATTTTGTAATACTTCATACCCTATAGCCATACAGCATATGATAAAAACAAAACAAATAAGTTAAACAAAAACATCAATGCAAACAAATACTCAGGTTGTAAAGTATTCCCTAACTATTTTAATTCCTTTACATGATCCTTTTTAAATTCATCTTTAAAATAAGTTTAATGCCAATACATCAGAGAGAAACTATTTTTAATATATATTAGTGAAGTGATGGTAATTTCTAATAAAAATCTTAAATGGTGCATGTTATCTTAAACTTAAGGTTGTTAACATATTTAAAAGTCTTTATGTATTGCCAACATCAACATAACACCTCTCTCCAAATAGTGTTTATTTCTTCTGTGTTTGATTAAAGGAAGTGAGTGTTTGTGTTAACATCACTGTATAGTGGAATATATTGTACATCTGTAGTGAGTAAGAATTTTTCTGTCTTCTGTGGTTTTACATGGTTAACAAGGAGCACAGTTAACTAGTACTGATGTGGATGCATGGATGATGAAGGGCTTACTGTTAAAACAGTGCTCATTAAGAATTTGCCGATTTGGATGGAACTGTGTATTTTTATTATACATTGTGTGATATTAATTTGCAAAGAAAATATAATGTGTGTGATATGGATGTGTGCAACATGAAAATGCAATTTGTACTGATCTCTGATTGTTTCAGTCAAGTGCTACAACATCTCTTGTAATGTTGACAGAAGACTGCTACGAACTTCAACACTGTGAATGATGAGATTGTAAACCTGTAGAATATGTTTTGTCTTTACTTTTGGTTACTGTCTTATGTTACCCAACCACTTCATTTAGTCCATCTTTTTAAACAAGTTCTGTGAAGTTAATTAATATAAGAATGTGGTATTCAACCCTTGTGGTTGCAACAGCTTTCCAGGTAATATAAACACTAATACCCAGAATGTTTAGTTACAACAACTTTCGTTCCATTAACTGCATGTAAGGAATTTCTATATTCTTTCTGTGAAAGATATTGTTGCCTAAGTTGTGGCGGTTGAGTTTCTTTCCGTTTGTTTAGGGCTAAGATGTATAGACTGTTGTGTGTGTATTTTAAAAAGCCACATCTGTAAATTAAAATCTTACATGATCTCAGAAGCAATGTTTTCATGTTTGTCTGAACAGTATTATCATAAGCATCTATTTAAACAGCTTTACGTGCAAACAACATGCACATTATCACTCTGATGCAAACTACTTGATGTTCTTGTAGATTTTATTGCAGCTCAAGTATTAGTCCTTGGTTTTCATTTATTTGTTAATGCTGAAATTACGTTGAGCTTCCTCTCTTCATGTCTGAGCCTCATTTGTCCTTTTCACGTAGATACTCGGCTAAAATGCATGACAAACAGTATGTTTCAGATCATCTAATTGGTTGTTTCTGTAAACCAATTCACATGGTTAAGAGAAACTGGGAAGAAATAACCTACCTAGTTTTTCAACGGCCTCCACGCAGATACTGGGGTACATGTTATGTGTGTAAGTGGCAACTATCACAAACAGCGCAGTTCTCACCAATATCAAGCCACGCCCTTCCTGCGCACACAAGATGATTGACATTAAAGTGGGCGGAGTTACATTTGCAATATGTTAATTATATTTGTAATATGTAAGTACAGGCATGCTCGCTCACATGGAATAAAACTGAGCAGCTTTACTTACACATTTGCAGTATATTGAGCGTTTGTCAGCCCGTACGCAGTTGTAGAGTCTGTCCTTAAAGCGGAGTCCTTTCTGCCTTGTTACACTGACGTGTTTGAAAGCGTCGACAAATACCGCCGCTTGTTCTGGAGAGATCTGCTAAGAGATCGAAACCTATTTTATCCGTTTTATTGTTTTTGCTTTAACGTAAGCAATTACGTATGCTTTGTTATAAGTCTTTGTTATATAAAACACAACAACACTATGCAAAATGCGCATGTCTGGGTGATTAGAGATATACGAACGCTGAAATAAACTTACTGTAAAGCTCTTGGACGCAGCGGTTATATCTCCACTTCTAGCCACGATTATTGCCGCACACTCAACATGTTTGGTGTCGATGAGACAGTGTTTTAATAACTTTGGAAATGGATTCATATCCATAGGAAATGAAGACACGAACAAGGCACCAGAGTTTTAAGGTTAAAGATGTGCGCCGGCTGTCGCCCTTAACAACCACCAACAGCGAAAGTTACTTATTAAACACTAGAATAATTAGACTGGCCTCATTCATATTCTTACGTGCTGGAGTATTTAACAGGCCGAAAACGTTTTCAATCACTCACGGAGGACCTACATTAATTACATAAAATTGTAGTTTAAAATGTAGTTTAAAGTTTCATTTGCATTTGAAACCTGATTTTTTTTTTTTTTTTTGCTTATTTGTGCTTATTCGAGGGCTTTTCCAACATTATTACCGTTTTTTTAAGTATTAGCTACAACAGAAACCAAAAATGGAGAAAAGATTTTTTTGCAGAACATTCAACAAACTTTATTACATTTATATTTAAACTAAAACAAATAAAACTTAAAAACAACCTAAAGACACAGTCTTATGAGGAAACGTCCATACTGTTACAGCTCAGTATTACAATTTACAACATTAAGAACTTATCGGAATGTTTTGTGGCAATATAGAAATATTGGGCAGCTTAAAAGGTGCAGATAGTCCAAGGCGCATAAATTAACATAAATAAAACTCAGTCAAGTACACAAAATAACAGTGCTTAGACCTAACAAATCATCCCTTGTTAATCACCATTTGTACCTTAGTAAATAAAACTAGCAGTAAGCTCAAGAAAAATAAGTTCCTTCCATGTTACATAGACTACAAAAGAGTTTTTAGAGGATAAACTGGCTGGCACAAATTAATTCTGCATTGGTGAAGCTAGCTGAAGAATTGGCAGGTAAGGAAGATGGGGCAATTAATTTAAAGACACCACCTGTTTTAGTGTACCTGATGAAAATATTCAAGTTTTAATAAGTCATTAACATCAGATCAAGGCAAGTTGATTATAACAAATATAGATTCCCATACAGCAATAAAAACAGTATATTCAAAGGAAAACATTCCTGAGATATATCTACATCCAGTGGTAAATTATTTAGGCCAAAAACATAATACATTTCCCAAACTTTTTCCTCCCATGTCACTTGATCAAAAAGCAAAACTTGGCAAAGCTGTGAACACTAAGTCATCTTCCCAACAGTCAAACATTCAGTAGTATGTTTTACAGTAGTTGAGAGCGTTTAAGGCAAGAGCAAGTCTGGATAATTGCAAGGGTTTGTGGTCAGTGTGCCTGAGGTGCATTTTATAGGGAATATCATCTCATTTAGGGCCTTTGTGGTCAAAACAACTGCAGGTCAAGTTGAACCCAAACCTCCCCTGTGGGAACTTCATGAAGCAGCAGCCTTCTGGTGGCCGGACCTTTATTCTCCAACTCTTTTTTAATGGTGGCCACAGGAACCTCAGTGCGACCTAAGAATTCTACAGAGTGAATGGAGAAATGTAACAATGCTGGGTTAGGGAACATATTGATTAAACATATATAGAGTGTAATTTAATATGATTAAACTGTCTAAAACACTAGTTAGTATACTAACCATCTGGTGAAAACTGCTCACGCTCAAAAACTGTAATGCAGAGGACATCTTGATACAAATCTTTAATGTGGAACTGACAATTAAAGTTCCATTTAGGATTCACGGTGTCATTGATGGTTCGAGAGGTGTAGCACTGAGAGCCCATAGTCACTTCACAGTATGAGTTACTCTTTCCTACAAGAAAGAAACAGAATTACACTGTAAGATATTGTTGACCACAGAAATGTACTGAAAGTATTTTCTGTAAATAAACCATTCACCATTCGGTTTAGAAGATTTCAGCTCTGTTGCCTCTAAGACGATGACAAGCAGTCGACCGATTCCACTAGCCTTTATTGAGCGAGCTGTAAAACAGAGAACGAAAAGAGATTTTAAGACCATAGAAGTTTCAACACAACATGGCAAGTCTCAATGACACTGGCAATGACACTGTTAAGTCTCATCACAAGTCTAAATCAAGTCGTCACTGATTCATTGGATTAATTCAATTAATAAGATTTTAGATGATGTCAGTAGGGATTACATTGAAAGGCCTTGTCTCGCTTATTCTTCTCAGTCTCAATAAATGCTTCAGATGCGGCTTTGATCTTCTGAACCCATGCAGTTCTAGCAGGAAATGAACCACACGTTAAACATTGCGATACATAATGAAATTGTTTTACATGCATCACCATCTGTTTGAAACATTTTGTAGGACAAACCTAAAACCTAAATAAAACCAAAGGCCTGTTCACACCTAGAACAAAAAATTACAATGAAAGTTATTGTTCTGATTCTGAAGTTTTAAAAATTCTAAATTTAAGAGTAGAAGAGTCCACACAACAATAACAACAAAGAAAAACAATATCAAAGGGATTTTTCAATCTGATCAGATTTTTCAATCTGATCAATAAAAAAAACACTGACAGCCAAAACAAATATAACAGGCTTATGCATTAACTGCTGTGTGCAAGCTCAGAAAAAATAACATTATTGCCTGCTGATGTTGATGCTAATATAGTTATTGTTATAGTTATCTTACTAGTTATCTTTCTTGAGGTGAACAGGCCTTAATGCTTTAAAGACCCTTAATGATTCCCATTTATAACATATCTGTTTTTCAGAGCAGGTAAAAGACATGCACATATGCAAATAATCACTCGATACATTTGCATATAATGCAATTCAGTCTCTTAATTCCTCTTGCAGTGGCATTTGTAGAATAAAGTCATAAAAAAGTCGTTGTTTCTTTAGCGATACAGTGTGGTGACAACAACATTGCTTTCATGGTTCAGAAACTGTCCTGTGTGTTCTGTAAACAGCAGCATGCTGATAAAGCCGACAGAGAGCACAACCTGTGAAACTGACCTCTCGTTGATGTTCTCGGTCTTCAGGGTGTACACACGGTTTATATGGGAGATGTGGAAGACGGGATCATCACTGGATGGATCTGAAGGAAGCTTCACTAGAACTTCATTGAGGAACACAGGCTGGAAACACATTACAAAACATATTATATAAAAATAACAATACATACATAATTATACATTGACAATTACATATTATATATAGCACTCATCATTTTATACAATTTCCTTTTCAATTAAAAAGTGGCAAATATTTAACATTGTGCAAAAAATTAATAGGGGGTGAAAGCCTACCGTCTTGTACATCTTGTATTGAGTGTTTGACTTGGGGTTGAAGAGCTTGTCTGTTCCTGAGGAAGTGAACTGCCTGACAGCTTGGGTGAACAGCAAAAAGTCACTGAACAAGAAGGCATATAACTCCTTATTGCTCTTGGTCTTAAACAGCTTGCCACTGTGCAGCAGTCTGCGAGGACCCAGGCAGTTGGTCAAAGAGTTGAAGGTTAGATTCTAGACAGGTGACAGACCAGCTAGTAAATACAGTGTCTTATGTGAAACTCAAAGCCATTGATTACATGTGTGATTACATGTGTCATAAGGCAGAAAGACTGTACTTACCTCAGTGATGCCTTCACACTGCACATGAGACTGAATCCACTCCAGTCTGTCCGAGTTCTCCTGCTCTCGGACGCCCTCGTTCACCTGAGTGCACAGCAGCTCTGCTTTCTCCAAAGCCTCTTGAAGGTGAGCACGGTCCACATGACCCTCTGGAGTACTTTCAAGGATCTACATACACACACACAGATAGGTTACAACATATTGGTAATTATTATTATTATTATTGCATGAATAAACAAAATCTAAGATCGTAAAAAAATGGTTTACAGCAGGCAGGTAACCTATTTATTTTGCATTACTTACATGTTTAATATGAAGTGGATAACGTGTAATCCTTTGCATAGGTTTCAGTAAAAAACTGGACAGTGGCATTCCTTTACAACGGTAATCTGTGGCTATTTTCTGAAAAAAAAAAATCAATAATCAATGTTAATGTTTATATTGAGCAAAACATTTTTCCCAGTAATAATATCTAAAATATCCTTAAAACAAGACAGTTATTTGATGAAAATTACAAGATATATAACATCATTTTATAACAATTTTTAGTATTTGCCAATAGGTATAAATAAATAAATGCTTTATGCCTGAAAACAACATTTGATACCTGATGTCTAAACAACCTTTGTTTAGGTATGTTTATAAATTTTACTGGAAAATAAGACTTGTCTTCAAAGTAAATTCAGTTTAATCCTGCGATGTGTAAGATTTTGAGGACATAACTCATTTTATCATGGTCTTTTAACCATTACAGCCACCATTACAGCCTTGAGGCTTGATCCAGCAGTGAAGGTGCCACTACCTTCAGGAAGGTTTTGAAGTCAGGCTCCTGATCAGTTCTCTGCTGTAGAAGTGCAGCGCCGTTCAGTTGACAGCTGCAGAAGCGAATGTAGGCCTGCATGTGTGACAGCTCAGATGCCAGGACGTCTCCGATCTTGTGCACTGGCACATTCTCTCCACCAGTTTTCTTCCTCGTCTTTAAGGCCCTGACAATACACACATCATGCATGAGTTTGATGTGGCACATTCTTATTTGCTCTCATGTTAAATATTTTTGTAAACATCACATACTTCAGCATTTTGCTGTTGCATTGTATAAGTTCCCACCAGTTGACAAATATCATGTTCAATTCGACCTCTGTCAGACGACCGGACTCAGACATGGGCTTGTAGAAGACCTTACCAGAAATAAATGTAAAGTGTGACATACTGTATTTTTTGAGGTATATAATTTTAAGTTCACATTTTAAGAACAATTTTAAATATGATGGTTAAAAAAAAAAGATATTTATCACACCACTGTACCATAAACTACAAGAAAAAAGTATTATATGTAGGAATGAATATATATATATATATATATATATATATATATATATATATATATATATTTAATTTTAGTGTTATTGAATAATTAAAATTTAGGAAAATTTTCTTATTTAGGAAAAAGGATATTTTTAACAAATAAATTAATGCATTTACAACCCCAAATCAGAAAAAGTTGGGACAGTATGGAAAACACAAATAAAAAAAGTAGTGATTTCTAAATTTACTTTGACTTGTATTTCATTGCAGACAATACAACAGCACATTATTTAATGTGTTCCTCATGATTTTTGTTGTTTTTTCTTTAAAAAACAAAATTCCTATTTTGGTTCTTGCAACACATTTCAAAAAAAGTTGGAACAGGAGCAATTTAGGGCTAGTAATCAGGTAAATTGGTTAAATAATGATGTGATTTGAAAGAGGTGATGTCAACAGGTGATTGTAATTATGATTTGGTACAAAAGCAGCATCCAAGAAAGGTCTAGTCCTTTAGGAGCAAAGATGGGCCGAGGATCGCCAGTTTGCCAACAAATACGTGATAAAATTAGATGCCAGATGATGGCTGTCCACTTGTACTTTTGGTGATTTCAACATCCATCTAGAAAAACCTTATGCTTCTGACTTCCTCTCTCTCCTAGCCTCATTCAATCTCAATTGACTCACCACCGCTAGCACCCACAAATCTGGCAACCAACTTGACCTAATTTACACACATAACTGTATCACAGGCAACATTTTGGTAAAACCTCTGCACGTTTCGGATCATTTCTTCATTACCTTTAATCTGCAACTCCCTATTTGTGCACCTCTGAACATTTCACCCGTCACCTTCAGAAGAAACCTGCGCTCTCTTTCTTCTCATCTTTACTCTGCTGTATCTGCTGCCCTTCCCTCTCCCTCACAATTCTCATCTCTGGATGTCAATACAGCAACAGACACCTTATGTTCCACCTTAACTTCCTCTCTAGACAAGCTCTGTCCTCTGTCTTCCAGGCCTGCACGTGCTACTCCCTCTAATCCCTGGTTATCGGGTGCTCTTCGTGAACACCGGACCAAACTAAGGGCTGCAGAGAGAAAATGGCACAAATCCAAAGACCCATCTGATCTAGGCAACTATCAATCTCTGCTCTCATCCTTTTCTGGTAAAGTCCATGCTGCCAAATCCACATATTTCCACAATAAAATCAACAACGCCTCAAACACACGCACACTCTTCAAAACATTCAACTCTCTTCTCTGTCCCCCTCCACCACCACCCACAACCTCTTTAACTGCTGATGATTTTGCTAAGTCCTTCACTGACAAAACATCCAACATCAGCAGCCAGTTCTCAGCTCCACACACACAGGAACCCAGACCAACTACATACACAGGCACACATCTCCTGTCTTCCTTCTCTCCTCTCACTGAAACAGAAGTTTCCAAACTTCTCCTCAACAGCCACCCCACCACCTGCCCTCTAGATCCCATCCCCTCACACCTCCTACAATCCATCGCTCCTGCACTTGCACCAGCACTTACTCACATCATCAACACATCTCTCCACACTGGCATCTTCCCTACTGCATTCAAGCAGGCTCGGGTAACCCCACTGCTTAAAAAACCCACATTAGACACTACACTTGTAGACGGTTACAGACCTGTCTCTCTCCTACCATTCATAGCAAAAACTCTTGAGCAAGTTGTTCAGGTGTCTTCTTTCCTCACTCAGAACAACCAATTGGACACCAACCAATCCGGTTTCAAGAGCGCCCACTCAACAGAGACGGCTCTGCTGTCGGTCACTGAGTCCCTACGGAGTGCAAAAGCTAACTCAAAATCATCAGTCCTCATCCTACTTGATCTATCCGCTGCCTTTGACAGTCAATCACCAGATCCTTCTGTCCACCCTCGCGTCACTGGGCATCACAGGTACTCCACTTCATTGGTTTGAAACCTACATTACTGGCAGGTCTTTCAGGGTTTCCTGGAGAGGGGAAGTATCCAAAGTTCATCAGGTGATCACTGGGGTTCCCCAGGGTTCTGTTCTTGGAACTCTCCTCTTCTCCATATACACAACATCACTGGGCCCCATCATACATGCACACGGGTTCTCTTACCATTACTATGCTGACGACACGCAGCTCTTCCTTTCATTCCTTCCAGATGATCCCACGGTAGCTGCACATATGTCAAGCTGTCTGGCGGACATCTCGGCATGGATGAAAGAACACCATCTGCAGCTCAACTTGACAAAGACTGAGCTTCTTGTCTTCCCTGCCAATCCAACCCTACATCACGATTTCACCATCCAATTAGGTACATCTTCAATTACCCCATCAAATTCGGCCAGAAATCTTGGAGTAATCTTGGATGACCAACTGACCTTCAAAGAACACATTGCTAAGACGGCTCAGTCATGCAGATTTGCATTACATAACATCAGGAAAATCAGGCCTTTTCTAACAGAATATGCAACACAACTTCTCATCCAGGCTCTGGTCATTTCTAGGCTCGATTACTGCAATGCTCTTCTGGCAGGACTGCCATCATGCACAATCAAGCCTCTACAAATGATTCAGAACGCTGCAGTGCATCTCGTCTTCAACAAGCCCAAAAGAGCCCATGTCACCCCTCTCCTCATCTCTCTGCATTGGCTACCGCTCACTGCTCGCATCAAGTTCAAGGCCTTGATGCTTGCTTAAAGATCTATCACTGGGTCAGCACCCTCCTACTTTCACTCATTCTTACAAGTCTACGCTCCTACCAGAAGCCTGCGATCACAGAAGGAACGAAGGCTTGTGGTACCATCACAGAGAGGCACAAAATCACTCTCCAGATCATTTTCGTTCACTACTCCATGCTGGTGGAATGATCTTCCTGCCTTCATCCGTAATGCAGAATCCCTGGCAATATTCAAAAGACAGCTGAAAACACATCTCTTTCGTAAGCACCTAACCTCATCATAAAAAAAAATCCTTTCCCTTCATTTCCTTTCCCTTCATTTCCTATCCCTCTTCCCTTTACATCTCTCCCTTGTTGTAGAATATGATACTCTGAGCACTGTCTGAAACTTGTATTGTGAGCACTTATTGTGTCTAGTTGCCTCTTCAGGTTGACTCGCTTGTTGTATTCCGCACTTGTACGTCGCTTTGGATAAAAGCGTCTGCTAAATGAATAAATGTAAATGTAAAATTATTGAAATGTTTAAAAACAATGTTCCTCAGAGAAAGATAGGAAGACATTTGCTTATTTCACCTTCAACAGTGCATAACATAATTAAAAGATTCAAGGAATGTGGAGGAATTTCAGTGCGTAAAGGACAAGGGCGCAAGCCTAAACTGAACAACCGTGTGCTCCGATCCCTCAGGCGGCACTGCGTCAAGAATCGTCATTCATCTATAAGCAATATCACCACATGGGCTCAGGACTACTTTGGCAAACCTTTGTCAAGTACCACAATACATACTTACATCCACAAATGCCAGTTAAAACTGTACTGTGCCAAAAGGAAGTCCTATGTTAACAGTGTCCAGAAGCGCCGTCAACTTCTCTGGGCTCTCGGAGGCATCTGGGATGGACCATCACACAGTGGAAACGTGTACTGTGGTCAGATGAATCAGTATTTCAGGTATTTTTTGGGAGAAATGGATGCCGTGTGCTCCGGACCAAAGAAGAAAAGGATCATCCAGACTGTTACCAGCAACAAGTCCAAAAGCCAGGGTCTGTCATGGTATGGGGTTGTGTCGGTGCCCTTGGTAAAGGTAACTTGCACTTCTGTGATGGCACCATTAATGCTGAAAAGTACATAGATATTTTGGAGCACAATATGCTGCCTTCAAGAAGACATCTTTTCCAGGGACGTCCATGCATATTTCAACAAGATAATGCGTGTTGTGAAAAGGAATGGCAATATTAATAAGTGGTAAATGCTTTACTGTTCCAACTTTTTTTGAAATGTGTTGCAAGAACCAAAATAGGGATTTTGTTTTTTTTTTTTAAGAAAAAACAAAAATCATGAGGAACACATTAAATAATGTGCTGTTGTATTGTCTGCAATGAAATGCAAGTCAAAGTAAATTTCGAAATCACTACTTTTATTTGTGTTTTCCATATTGTCCCAACTTTTTCTGATTTGGGGTTGTAAACAATAAATAAATGTGATGTGGTTGTGTACCTCCAGGACCAGCTGTAGATCTTCTATGTATTTTTCCTCTGTATTAATGAGCTCATGGATGTAGCCCTGTCGCTTCCTCTCCTGGGGACTCAACGAGCCCAGAGTGCTCGGGTCATCACACCCTACAAGAAGAGGGCACAGGTGAACTCACCCACACATAACAAACCCCTATAAACAAACTTATACAAACACATAAACGAAAAATTCACTGCTCCAGAAGATCACTCAGCTATGTGCATCAAAAAAGCCCAAACACACTTAAGCACACTCAAAAACAAGCAGGGAAACATCAGCTGCAGTGTGTTGAGGGCACGCCAAAACTCTCTGACGTGAATCCTTACCTGGTGATGGCCTCCCAGTTTGACCATCCGGGGAGCCGGTGTCTTTAGAGGGGCCTTCATCGTCCATATCCCATAGTCGTAAAAATAGTAGTTTACCCCCTGAACGATCGCTCATTTTCCTGAGCTGCGTTTTAGTAAAGTCTGCTGATTTACTGTGATGAACAGTGTAAGCATGCTAGCAGGATTATTCAATCTGTTTTCACCCATAACACTGCAACAAGCTAACAGGAACCAGATGACAGTAGATAAGCTAGATTAAAATGGTCAGTATTGATGCCAGACTTCCTGGAAATTCAGCTGTGGTTTAGTATCCAAGACAGTACAGCACAGCAAATTCTGTTATCTGTATTTAGCTTGAAATGTATTGATTATAGCAATGATTCACTATTTAATACCAATCACAATATTACAAATCCCTATTTTTGACTCTAGCTGAATATTTCTGGGCTATGTGTCTTTTAAGAAATTATGTATTGTGTTATTTTAATGTTTTTATATTACAAGAAATTCAAAGGGATGAAAAAATGAGCTTAAGTTTTTTGAAAAGATTTTAATGTCTAGACGTCCGTAATGAAATGTATAAATACAAGATCCAAAGTATGAGATATTTGAAAGAATAACATTACAATTATATTAAGTAAACATTCGCCAACTGCTTCAAAACTATGTGCATAGTTTCCTGTATAATATTAAACAAATCTGTTTATACATAAGCAAGTCATGCACAAACATAGCACAAAACACTACAAATATGTAACAATACCACCCAAGGTGAAAGCAGCGTTTTGGCTTGAAGTCATTAACCACATTTCTAAATACACCACAGACAGTAATTAATACAAACTGTTTCCTTTTTTCAGATTTTACCTTTTCTCCCCAAACTACTTCCCACAATACAAACTCAGTAACAAAACCCCAGATTGATACCAGTGGGATTTCAAACCATCTAAAAGATTCAGATGAAACTGCCTCAGTGTAAATACCAATCATTTGTTCTTTTAAAAGGACAAACTGCCTTTAAACAGCCAGAGATTACAAATACTCTCTTGAAGGCTGCATTGGCCACAACTATGTATCTATAAATTCATGACTAGTTTAAATGACAGCCTGAAAACTTAACTGAGGCAGTTTCACACTAAGTGCAGATTAGTACATCTCTTAAATTGACCACAGGGGGTTGCAGTTTTACTAAAGTCCCACAATCCCAAAACAGCATACTGTATCAAAGCAGCAGTCATTAAGACACTGTTTAATGAAAACGAAACAAATTATTAATCAGACCCAGACTACCAGTCAGCTGAAAAGGCTTGTATATTAAAACACATGAGAAACTGAATCACAGGAAAGGCAGTTAGAAGAGGGTGATTAGGTGAGTAAATGCTGGTGTCAGTGGTATATGGGCAAATAGAAGGTGTTACCACCCTACAGAGAAACACAAATGAGAAAAAGAAGCCTAAAGGGAAAAGCATGTATAAAAGAAATATATGTGCAGCTAAATATGGAGGAATAACTGCACTTAAATATTTAAAGCTGGATAAAAGCATCATTGAAATTGTAATGCACTCTGCCATAAGTAGGTCTGTCATTTGACATCAAAAGAACACAACTCCTAAATCAATGAACAGCTAGATAGGCACCATAGAATGTAACATGCTTACACTGAAACCAAGTTAACTGTTATTATTAAAGAGTCAGTCCTATGTTTATGATTTAAGTCTCTTATATAGAGCAAATACTGTTTCCAAAGCAATTCAAAGTGAAAAAAATAAAAACACAAAGTCAAAATACACAGGTCTGTTTACAGCACTCTACTTACACTGCTGACTGGGGTCTGAATCTGAAGTGGTCATTTTCACATAGTTTGTAGGGATCAAGCCTGTGACCCCATTGAGTTCTCCTTTCCACCAATCACGATCACTTTTGTCCAACACATTGATGATCTGATTCGCAGAGAAGCTGAGCTCATCCCCATTGGCTGCAGTGTAGTCATACAAGGCAATGACCTGGCCGACTATGGTGAGAAACGTTGGAGAAACAGATGAGAAGAGTAAAGCCATGAGAGGCTAACGTGTTACAGTGCTTCTTCTTAAACACAGACTCAGGTGGCTAACTGCTTTTATTAAACATACAGCACTAAAAAGTTACACTTATTAATAATAATTATCAGAATAATAAATCTTCCCACCAAATAATATTGTTAATTATTCTAATTGGATAATGAGCTGTCTGGAGTTGCCAAGCAACTTGCTGCATTACTATGCGTAGTTGCAGGTGCGTTTATAAACAGATTTTAATGTGGCTCATCAATTAGAATTTAAAGTCTGAATATAGAACCCAGGATCTGTGTTCATATTCTTACCAACTGCAGGTGCAGGTGTGGATTTGCCGCTGTTTGAGCCCAGCAGCTTGACGTGTGACGCAGGAAACCAGCCCTTCTGACGCTTCTTTCCCCTGGCCTGAGGACACATGTACACAAATAAAAACCCATGGAAAATAATGGGCCACTAACAAAATACCATATGAGAAAAATAAAATATCCCATTCATAGAAGCTAATATGCATTATTCAGATATTAATGGCAAAACCATGAACATATTACAATATGACAACTCATGTTAATACATTAGGGAATGGCATAGTGGCCTCAGAGCAAGGTCCCTGGTTTGAGACCAGGCTAAGCAAGAAAGCCTTTCTGTTTTCCTCACACTTCAAAGCCATGGCTAGGTAAATTGGATATAATAAATTGTTCTTAGCTGTGTGAGTCAAATTGTTTGCATCTGTGAATGTTTGCCCTGCAATAGATTGGTCATCTAATCTATATACCTATACAGCGGTCAGCCACTTGGCTGAGGGTTTTGCTTATTTCTCATGCAAAACCAACCAGGACACACTTACCTGCAGTTCCCCGAGCCACCAGCCGGAGGGGTTCTTGTTGAGGATGAGGATGAGCTGACCAGGGGCCAGATTTAGCTGCTCTGAACCTACGGCTGTATATAGAGTGCTCACCTGGGCCACTTCTGCACAACATAAAACACATTTTATATAAACACATATCTGTATGTAATATGACACTGAAATACATTTATAACAATTATAATTTTGTACATTTAAAAATTTGTAATTTATAATTATTGTTTTTAATTTTGGTCTTGAATTTCATGACAGTTACCTGGCTTCTTCCCAGGTGTTCCAGGTTTACCAGAGAGACTTGAAGTCTAATGAGAAAGCAAGCATAATATTACTTCACCCCAAACTACAAAACAATTCATATCCACATTAAATAATAAATCCATAAATATTAGGGCTGTCAAACTGACTAATTTTTA
Source organism: Chromobotia macracanthus (assembly GCA_036877525.1). NCBI lineage: Eukaryota > Metazoa > Chordata > Actinopteri > Cypriniformes > Botiidae > Chromobotia > Chromobotia macracanthus. Next base: position 842,810 of record JAZGTH010000060.1, on the reverse strand, counting down.
ATCAAATTAACTGAATGGTATGTCATTAATTATTTGGATTAATCACAAATCTCATATGAATCTTTGAAGATAAAAGCCCCAAATGAACAGAATTTAAACACACTATATTATAGTGGTATGGTTACAAAACATGACCTTAGAAGTCAATATATACTTTGTTATATTTACTATTGTCTGTTTGTTTATCGTGATATAGACCCAACACTGACTTATACACAGCTATTCATATTTGAACTGAGCCTCAGTCCTGCTGTCTTTTAACACAAGAACAACCCTTGTGTGAATGGAATCTTACTCATTCATTACTGCCTCCTCTCTGTTTCTCACATTAAATTACAGTGTTAATTGACAGCCTTAACTGAAAACCATAAAAATAGCCATTGAACTAAGAATTACATCAGTCTCCTTTGACTTGACATAATTAGAGGGGAAGACACCAGATCGATCCCCTATGCTGCCCTTCCACCACTCGCCCTCTCTCTCTGTCACCAGGATGGTGTCACCCGCAGTGAAGGTCAGGTCACCAGGCTCAGGACTCTCATAAGTGTACAGCGCCACATACTCTGATGAGAAGATCCACACACAAACCCAGATAGAACAGGATTAACAGGAGGACATGGCTGATGTGCAGAGATTAATTTGTGATGTGTTCATGGGCAGAACAGACAACTCATTTACTAAACAGACTGGAAAATAATGAATTCTTGGGACTAACCATTCTTTTCACAGGAGAATGAAAACACTTTAATTTACCTTCATAATTGTATCCATCTGTCGCAGTGTCAGATCCATCAACAGAACTATAGAAAAAAACAGTTAACATTATTAAGCACTAAAACAAAACCACTAAAACAGATTTTACAAGAAAGATATTTTAGCAATTAAAGTACAGAAACAGCAGTTGTGCCAAATTAGTTATAACCATGTTGAACAGAGAAGGTAAAGCAAATTTCAATTTCCATCCAATTTTAATCAACATCTTCTGAAGTATGTTGGCTTAGTACACTTTGAACTAGTGTGAATACAATTGGTTGACCATTTCACATACTGGTAGGAAGAGGCAGAGCCTATGGCATGGGTGGGGGTAAAGGCAGAGTTCAGCTGTGATGCACTTAGCACAGAACCGTCACTCAGTTCACTGGTGGGAAAGCGTTTTTAAAACACTCCACATATTCTACCGTGACGTATGACAAAATTTAAAACCATGCATCTCTATGAACTCCTTCATAGAGTTTAATAAATCATCAGTGCAGTCTTTTATTTTTTATTTAGAAGCTAGGTTGATGCTAATTGTTTGCCTGGCAAACAATTCTTTGAGTTAAGCAAACATTTTTAGTGTATTGTTTTGACATATTGTTTAATTATACTTAATTTTATGCTTAAAACAAAATTTTAAGTCGCAACAGGCCTTGCACCAAGAATACATTTTACTTATTTCACTGAAATGTATTTCTATATTCTGTGTTTCTGACAGGAAGTTTGTAGCTGTGAAATGTTTTCTTTGATGGTTCTGAAGCAACATTGACATTGTCTGTGAGTGTTGATCAAAGAAAACATCCATGCAAATGACTGATACAGATATAAGTGAACAGAATGAGGTATTTAGTTTGGAGACTGCACCTAGTGGAGATGGTAATCTGGGGCTTTAGGGCTTGTTTGGCTGTGGGCAGAGCCTCAGATTTGGTCTGTCTCTCCACATAGCTCTCAGGGAACCAGCCCATCTTTCCTTGGCGACTGCCGTAGAGCCATCCCTGCTCTCTCTCTATGCTCTCATCCACCTAAACAAGCACACATCCCACTGAACAACATGTTATAACTGTAAACCTGAACTTTACACTGAGCATGCTCTAAACGCTGCCACAAACACATCTAATATGCTACATTCTACAAACCCCAAACCAAAAACAAACAAAATAAAATTACTGGGTAATTCTCTAAAGGATAAATATTAGGAAAACATGCCCAAGTCAAAACCAAAAAATATAATTAGATTAAGATTTTTGTAAATGTAATACAGTATTTTTTTCACTGCAGTACTTGCAGTGCAAGTAGGAAAATTCAAAACATCTTAATGGCCTTAAAAATAAATAAAACCTAAAAATAGGGCAAAATATGTTTTCTTATTGATTATGGTGTGAAATATGACCTTGACATTTCTTGACAGGTTTTGTGAGATTCATTGTAAAACTGACCTCAATCAGGTCATCAGCTTCAAAGGACAGCTCCTCATCATTTCTGGCTGTGAAGGGGTAGAGGGCTTTAAACGTGGTCAGTGCTGCTGATTTTCTGTGCTGTTCTCCAAGTGGCTGTCTGGTGCCTGAAATCACAAAGACATTCGGGTAAACAGCATGAACTTTCAAAAACTTCAATCATATCAGAGATGTTCAATGTACAGTACTTTATAGTTTCTCATTTCACTACCTTTCCTCTCCGCCAGGCCGCGCAGAAGAGCAGCAACAATGTCTGATTTAACAGTGTTCTTCTTGTTCTGTTGATCATCTTCTTCCTGCTGTTTCCTCTTCCTTTCCTCGTCCTGTTTCCTTTGTTCCTTTTCCCGATGCCTCCTTTCCTCCTCTTCCTGCCTTTTCCTCTCCTCCTCCTTTCTCTTTCTCTCTTCGTCTTGTCTCTTTCTCTCCTCTGCATCCCTCACAGCTGCCTCCTGGGCCCGCTGTCGCCTTCTCTCCTCCTCCTGCTCCCTTCTTCTTTCCTCCTCTCGTCTCTCTTCCTCTTTCCTTCTCCGCTCCTCCTCTGCTCTTTTTTGCTCCTTGAGCCTTCTCTCCTCCACCAATCTAATCGCTTCCTGGCGCTTTCTTTCCTCCTCCAATTTTCTCCTTTCCTCCTCCAGTTTTCTCCTCTCCTCCTCCAGTTTCCTCCTCTCTTCATCTCGCCGTCTGCGCTCCTCTTCCTCCTCTTGTCTCCTTTTTTCATCAAGTCTTCTCCTCTCTTGTTCTCTCCTTTCATTCTCCTCCCTGCGCCTTCTCTCGTTCTCCTCTCTGCGTCTCCTCTCCTCCTCCTCCTCTCTGCGTCTCCTCTCCTCCTCCTCCTCTGCGTCTCCTCTCCTCCTCCTCTCGAGCTTGGCGCTCCCTCTCTGCCTGTTCTTTAGCAACCTGTAAACGAGCTAGTCTCTCCCTTTCCTCCTCCTCGCGAAGTTTGGCCTCTCTCTCCTCCTGTAGTTTCCTCTGTTTTTCTTCTTCATCACGCCTAAGTTTTTCTTGCCATTGTCGCTCCTTTTCGAGTTTTATACGCCTAATTTAGAAAGCAATCGGCAATGAAAATCAATGTATTTGATAATATCCTGAAGTATTGGAAAGTGCAAGTATACTGCAGTAAAGGATGTCTCACCTCTGCTCTTCCTCCTCTCTCCTCTTTTTTTCCAGTTCCTCCTGCTTGCGTTGCTTTAGCTCTCGGATTTTGTCTTCCTTGATGGTACAGAGTTTTTCCAAAGCAGACTGCTGCATCCTTTGGCTCTCTCTGAGGTCCTGATAAACAAACCCCAAGAGGGTGTTCAACAGCATTAGGTTTCTATGCTTTGTGGGGACTTTTCACAGACATAATGACTTTTATACTGCACAAACTGAATATTCTATCCCCTCACTCTATCCTTACAACTAATCCTCACCTTTGCATTTATACATTTTCAAAAAAGCATCACTTAGTATGTTTAATAATGAACTTCCCTCGTAGGGACCACTGACTGGTCCCCGCAATGTAGGTGTGTGTGACTTTTACCATCACTGTGGTGACAATTTGTCACCACAATGGTAGTTAAACAAGACCACAAACACACATATCTGTTTAAATGGGGACATTCCAATGGGGACAGCTAGTTGTAAACAATATAGCCTAACCCACACTCTAACCCAAAACGAAAACTAATTGCATTTTTACAATAAAAAAAGTTTACTATATTTTTACAGTGTTTTTAGTCAGATGAGGACTTCCCCATAAGGAGGTTTGGGACAGATTTGCCAGGTTTAGCTCACTTCTGGGTACAGATATGTCCCCAATATATGGTTAAGTAAACATACAGACACACCACATATACATAGCAAATCCTATAGCAAATCTCAATGTCATGACCAGAAAAACAGGTAAACCTGGTAACCTTTGCTTGGTATCTGCACAATGGATATGAGTACGAAACACAGAAGGGTCAAGAGGAAACTGTATACAAAGCCCTGTTTACATGTTGCAAACTGTCAGAAGAAAAATTCATCAAAAGCTCATCACACCTTACATTTTTCCTCAAGAACTCATGCAAATCCAGCCCACGTCTACAACATACTTCCTGTTTATTTTTACTGGGTTGACAAGTGAAGCTGAGAAATTAAGAAAGAGATTTGCAACCTTCAGAAGAAAGAAGAGATTGCTGAGGCAACTCAGTAAAGAGAGCAGGCCTTTAAGCATGCAGTCATCCATTTCCTCAAACTGCAGCGAAAGCCAGGGAGAGACAGACAAGTAGACAGACAGACAGAAAAGCTCTACAGCTAGTGATAAAGACACAGGGACAAAAGCATAGGGGTTATTTGCATTAGTGTCATGTCATCTGTAGCAGTCTATATGCTGTTAGCTGATTTGTTGCTACTGAAATGCTAAACACCTGTTTGGAAATAATCTAAATTGATAGTGTAATATGACTTTTTAAATATAGCTTAAAAGATATGGATCTTGCAAAAAACTACTCTAACTAATTGTCTCAGTTTGCTCTGTACTGATTGGTTAACATGAATTGTTAGTCATGGTTGAGTGATACTATTAGTTTACCTGGATTTCTTTTTTATACTGATCCATGTCTGCTAATTTTGCTGCAGTCTCCCTCTCCAACGCAGAAAGTTGTTCTTTAAGTTTTCGGCAGGTAGTATCTTTCTCTTCCACATTCCTCTGTAAAGTGTTTATGGTCGCAGCTACACAAGGAAAGAAACAGCAGAAATCTAAATGTCTGGTGTTTTAATAGTAAAAGAGCACAAGGGCGTGTTTATTTATTCGCAATTCAACCACAGCTGATCATGTGCATAATTCAGCCACGAAATGAACATTTAAAATACTGCGTAAACGAATTAAAGTATCTTACTAGGGAGGTTATTTAGACTCAGATTGCGAAGTCTTTCACCAAGTTTCTGCTGCTCTGTGATCGACTGTCCCAACTTCCACTTAAATTCCTGCAAAAACGCTTACATTTACATTTATGCGATTGGCAAAAGCCATTATACAAAGCAACTTGAAGTGGATTCAAGGTATACATTTTATCTGTATATGTTCCTTGGCACTCGAACCCCTGACTTTTGCACTGCTAACAGAATGCTCTACAGAACACCATATAAATACAAAGCATACACAATACATGCAAATCTAAAGTTGGATATGATTACCTAGTGAGGTGTGGCTCCCTAAATCTAAAATGTATCCCACAAGGCTAAACAGAAATAATGTGCCTAAATGTTCAGTCTGCAGTTGGAAAGTCTGCGTGCAAGCAGGTGTGATTGCAGCGGTCAGACCTCTAACTGCTTCTGCAAGGAGTTGATTTCTGTAATACAGGAGTCTCTCTTCTGGTTGATCATTTCCAGCTCATTTTTATGAATACCCTTTTTGCTTTGAGCATCTCTGAGCTTTTCAGAAATTTGTCTCTGCTTGTTGCCCTGAAAGGTAAATACAAAAACTCATATTACACATATTATGAATACAATCCCCCCAAGCAACACAAAGTTAAGTAAAAGTGCTCAAGAGAACAATGGTGGAAGTTCACGATAAAGATACAGGGTGGACTTGAACACATGATGACAGCCTGGGAACTACTAATCGACACCATGTCATCATCCCAAGAGCTCTCACCACAGCTTCCAGCTCCATCTCCAGACTCCTCTTCTTGGCTCTGAGCTTGATGATCTCCTCTTGCTCCTCACTCTTCTGGTTTTGAAGCTCCTGCTTTCTCCTCCTTTCCCACTCAATCTGTCGTTGACGCTCCAACTCCTTCTTGGCTGCCTGTGAGGAACATCGTAGTCGGGGTCAGTGAAAGCTTTAGATTTTCATAGAACTTCACCTAAATGTTGTATATCATATCTTCTTATCTTATTTATTCTTTGATACTTAATCTTTGTCTTTATCTTTCAGGATTGTCATGTAGGCACAGATCAATGTTCTCAAAGGTGCTTTAAACACCATCATGTCTATGGTGTCTTTACCTCTTTCCGCTCCAATTCTCTGAGTCTCTCCTCTTCTCTTTGTCTCTCCAGCTCTCTCTGTCGCTCCAGTCTCTCTTCCTCCTCCCTTTTCCTCTTTAGCTCCAGCTCACGTGCCTCCCTCTCTCTCCTCTCCTGCTCCTCTCTGGCTTTTTGCACTCTCCTCTCCTCCTCCCTCCGTTGCTGCTCCAGCAGAGCCTGTCGGCGCTTCTCCAGCTCCGCATTTCCCATCTCCAGGTTCTGCTTAAACTTATCCTCAAAGGTAACTGGAGACACGGAGCACACATACAAATCATTGCAATCAACACTTGTTCAAGCTACAACGTTAGAGATACATGGTTATTAAAACTCCAGTTTTTTTATGTTAAATCAAGACATTTTTTACACTTGTAATGACACCTGCTACTGGTGATTGGACAGAGTCTGCAATATATATACATATATATGCAAATATGTACATATACATATTTACATATATGTACACATACCTGTGTATATACAGGTTCCCAAAACATATTTGGATCCTAAACCTATCAAACTAATAGTATAAAATGCTAAGTAAATGTTTAGTATAATGGCATACTGTAAATGTGACCTGAGTGTCTGTGTACAGAACTGGGAGGGAGAGGACCTACAGGACTAAAGTGGCGTGCAATCTGTCTGTAAGCACAACACAGTGAAAGACAATATTGACTAAAATTAAGTTATTTACATACTAATCAGCCATATCAAACCATTTAACTAGCTCATTGTCACTCAGTCGCAGACGCTTGTGAACGATTTGAAAGTTTGTGTACAGAAAATGTGGGAGGAATTTTTTTAAAGAACTGAGTCATAGATGTTTGTACTGTGTAATTGTAGGTGGGGCCCTACAATTGTTTCTTGATTTCTGAGGAGGCTCAGCTTCATAGAGGTCCTCAGCCAGGCTTGCGTAGATAGAGGGAGTGGTTCCATTTACAGAGTCTCCAACCTTCCCCCTGATGATTCATTCACACAACACAGCCAGTTTGACAATTTAGTATTATAGTATGATTTTTTTAAACAATTTTTAGCATATAGTAAGCATATAGTAGTACTATATAGTATACTACAGTAGTATAGTATAGTCAAATCAGAGACCAGTCAACTGTACCTTATTGTTGGGGGCACCAAATCTGAAGGGAGTGCCAGAGGCAGGGGCTGTCCCATTTTGGCCATGTCTACCAGATGCATGGCCAGGATAAACTCGTCAGCCTTCAGTTTACCATCTTTATCAACATCAGCCAGATTCCTAACAAAAACACAAAAATGCATTTACTAACACAAGTGATGTAGTGTTTATTCTTCCTGATCTGTCTTAAACTGCCATATACGCACACATAAAGTGCAGCCTTTGTTTGAATACTGGCAAATCTGAGCAAACTGTGTAATGAAATTTCCTCTGGGTGAGATATCTTTTCAAGATGTGCTTTATGCCGATATTCAGAGGCAAACACTTACCAGATGGTAGCTAGCTGGGTCTGAGTAAGCAATGTTGTAGCCATAGCATTTCTCACTTGAGGGCCTGCAGAGGTAATATGAATTTCGTGATGAGGATCCATTTATTTCTTTACATTTTTCATAAACTCATACCTCCTTATAATATTCTGAGATTAAAAACTTTCTTCATTTTCACATCTACTGTTTTAGTTTTTTTAACAACCAGCTAGGTGATACTTTTGCTGTACTAACATAACTGGTTTGACTGGAGATGGCTAATATTTCTAATGTCAGTCATAAAGATGGAATCTGCTCGACTTGTTGCATTACAACACCGAAACTGTTCTCACACAGAAGACCCTACTTAAATGATGTGTGAAATGAATACTTGTCCTTAAGGTGTAGGCAGCAGGGCTTGAATTTAAACAATCTCTTAAACCCGTGAACTCTACTCCACAACACCACTTTTCCTTTTTCTCATTCTTGAAATTCTTTAGCAGATACATCATCTCTCTCATGGATTATGTAAGTGATATGAGTGTTGACTGAACACATAGGCATGGATTGTTATCTTACTCCACTACTAGTCTTCAGCTTAAGCATCTAAATCCTGTAATAACTCCCATGATTATAAATTAAGATGATAACAATATAAACAGTGGAATTTTGAAAGCCTTGCCTGCAGGGATTGTTAAGGGAAACCACACAACCCAAACAATAGTTAAAGCTTTCATGCAGGCCAATAAGTCTTTTTTGAGTACCCATAAATTTTTTGTCTTTGCCGATTATTGATTTGTTCCCACATCAATCAAGTACCTGTTAGATAACCAGTCATTTGCTTGTCCAGGCTGTTAAACTGCTGCCTGTATTTGAGCCGTGATGCCTGTGGGATGGCCCAGTCAGAGGGGCTGGCCTTAGGAGAGTTGCTGGCCAATGAGGTGGAGGGGGAGGAGTTTGAGCTGCAGAGCGGGGAAGCACATGGATCAATCATTTGTGTGTGGACAGCACTGTCATGCAGACTGTGTTATGAATTAATTAGAGGCTACAAGATGTATGTGTGGCTGTACAGCACAGGGTTTCTGACCTGCTCGACCCCAGATCCAGCAGGGAGGGGGTATTGCTGACAGGAGTGGCTGAGAAGCCCAGCGGAGAGGGGGAAAAGGAACTGGACAGAGGGAGAGCTACAGAAAAACACAAACAAACACGTGAAAGAAAATGCAGACAGTGCGCCGGAACAGAGTTAATCAAACAACATACTTACAGGTGAACTACAGCATCTATTATTAGAAATACAGCGTCTATTATTGGATCAACAATCCTACTCTCGAGTTTTGCTCATACTCTTGACATACAGCTGACCTTGTCCTGACACAGGAAGACTGTAGCAAAAGTGCTGATAGCAATGACTAAACGTATCACTGTCACTTCACCTCTACTGCACTCACAGGGACTATTGGCTTTTCACCATATACACAATGACACAACATACAGTATAATATTTTTGGCCCATTTCTGAATAAGAACAACGCATTTTTAATGCATATATCTGCGAAGTGAATTTTGCCAATGTTTAGAAGTACACTAGCATATAAATGTCCTCTTACACACATTAACTAAAAACCACAAAACTGATCTAATGGGGTCAATAAATTCCCAGTGTGTTTGACGATCCTAGTAGATTCAGACATGTAGTTACAATATGTCTTACCTGAGTTGAGAGAAATAGGGGTCGGCTGTAGAATAGTGATGGGCCCGTTAGGCAGGGCTGGGGTGCTGATGGTGGGCATCACTGGGATGGACAGCCCTGTGCCCATCATGGGAGCCATGCCCTGCATGGGGCCCATAGTGGTCAGAGTGGAGGTCACTGGTATAGGGGTCAGAATGGGCACACTGGGCATCATGTGCATGTTTGGCATAGTTCCCATGCCTGTAAAGGCAAACAAGCAAATTCTAGGGACACATTTGGACTATAAAACACCACAGCATATAAAAATTTAGCGATTTTTATGCTATAACTTTTAGCAAAACAGTCATTTTAAAGTATATCAAAATTTCATTTTTACAAAAAGTGAATTCAGGAAATACTTGAAAAATCTGACAGGCTGAAAACAAGTCTGTTTCTCTCTTGTACACTTTGAAGGTCATGGTTACTGCCATCTGTTTCACATTATGATTCTGCAGCTTGTGGGTGGCAAGCTGTGTACCTGCTGTCCACCTGCATAACAAGGGTGTGTCTTGTGAGGACTAAGGTTTTCCTAGCAATAGGGTTGGTATCTTAAAGGGGCTATATTCTATACATTTGTAAGTTTTTTCCCCACTTATAATGTTAGTTAAGGTTTCTTGCACCTAACTCATAATTTTGTTTTACTCTTTTTCCATCATCTCTGACCCGTTGAATTAAACAGGCTATTGTTGCTACCTACTTCATAATTCTATATGTAAATGACCTTGGTTATGATTGGCTCCACATACATTTTTTACCCGTTTAATCTTCTGTCAGGAGATAACAGTAAGTCTGATCATTAAAAAAGAAATCTTATAGCAAGCCTTATCACTTAGATATACAACAGCACACCTTAACCAAGCACCAGTAATACTTACATGAACACCAATCTGTAATTACAATAATTAACTATGTAAAGACTAGTATTCCAGTCACAATGTTACAGCAGCCCTGTGTGTAATAATAACCAATGCCATAACAGATCAGGGCTGCACTGGTTATTGTGTAAGCTGGCAGTGTACCAAGAGGTGCTGCTGGCATGGTTGGAGCTGGCACAGGTGGCTGCTTCATGATGATGGGCAGAGCTTGAGGTAGACTCTGTCCCTGTAGTTTCATCTTGATCAGCTTCATGGCTATAGAAAACTCCAGCCGGTCCATCTTTCCATCCTTATTCATATCAGCCAGGGCCCTACCACACATAAACAAACACACACAAAAACAGGCAAACTCAAGACTTCTTCATCAAGATACCAGTTTTGTGCTTAACAGATTCTGTGCAGTGAAGATTTCTCACCAGATCTCAGCTAGCACCGGCTGGGGAAGCCCCGATTGAATAAAAAAATTTCGTGCCTTCTCTCCTACAAACATTAAATATGAGAATGTGAGATAATGAAAATTTTTCGAGAGATTGGGAATAATTAAAGAAGGCAGGCAGTTTTCACACAAACAACCATGTGACTCAAAACTTTTACTGTTACTTCAACAGCCTTACAGACCTTTGACAGTTTTTTCTGTTAGTCAAAAGCTTGGACACATTCTCATTCTTCAGTTTCATTATTTTGGAATAACAGTGAAATCATCTACATTTCAACTCTCACACATGCTGGCTTATGTATGTAATAATTTCAAATATTTAAATATAGGCCTGTACAGAATAAAAACTATTAAAGATGAGAAAACAACATGTATTTAGGTGGAACAGGTGACACATTTGAACACCAGCAAAACTTGTCTAATACATACCCGTCACATAGCCCTGCACTGGGGAGAGGGTGTCAAACTTCTGGTCATGTTTGTTCCTCTCCTCTGGAGTTATAGACCAAATACTTCGTCCACCTTAAAGGTAAACAAGAAAGATAGAGGAGGAGAAAGGTGATTAATCTACTACTAATAAAATTATGAATATGAAACAGAGCAAATAAGAGCCACCTAGATGTAGATCACAAATGTTCACCCTGAGTTCTGCCACTCATTGACCAAAGCTACTAACCTAAAGCCCACTCAAGGCAGCAGTGGGCAGTATGTACATATGAGTTCAATGCATAAAAATGAAAAAAAAAAAAAACATAAACCAAGATAAAGTTGACATATTTACTGCTGGGATGGTTTGAAGGGCTTTAATCCTTCAAATGTAAGCCTATAAACTGAGAAATAAGATTTATAATATTTACAAAGTTAAAGGCTGTTATGCTCAACAAAAGCACTATATTGTGAAGTGTCGATGTGACAGATCAACTGCTGACAGGCATAATTAGCTACTGGTGTGTGAGCATGCTGCAGTGTGTGAGAGAGCAGCACAGCCCCTGGTATAATCAATGCATACACACATACACACACTGTACAAACAGAAACGCCATATGATGAATAGAAAAGACTCATGTTCTAGTGACATTAGGACTCATGTTCTAGTGACATTAGGAGGCCAAAGGTTCTCTGTGCACACACATATTCCATTGAGCATGTGGACAAACACACACACACAGAAGTATAAAGCAGAGCTCTTACCATTCATGACTGCAGGTGGCAGGGATATGAGGAGAGCGGTCCTGATCTCCTCGTCTCAGCTGACTAGCTCGGTCATCTGCACCACACACACACACACGCAGAAAGGAGAAATGTCCACCCATTAATAATGCAGGCAGGGGAGTGCAGGGCTGTCGCTATCTCCATCCTGCACTCTCAAACAGTGAGGAGTGAAAGAGAGAGAAAGACAGAGAGAGATACAGAGAAAGAGCGAGAGGACAACAGATCCAACCTCCCCTTATAAATGTTTTCAACCGAATAATGCTCTATATGCAATATCTTCTATAAAGAAGGATGTTTTGATTATGCATTTTATGGCTGATTGCATCTCTTTCCTCCTCCAAAAGTCAAAAGTGATATACTTGACCTTCAGAAAATGTTGATTATATACCTTTGGAGGACAAACAAAAACATTTAGGTTTTATTTTATGTGTTTTATTTTATATCAACCTGTCGGCTACATGGCAAATAATAACTGGGAATTAAATATTGCTTTAAGCAGAAATTCTTTGTACTTGTAGACCGCAGAGACAGAACCCAAGCAGGCTTATATAGAAAACACATTTATCTGGAGACTTGTCAATTATACTGTGCCGCTACACACAACGGTTATTATTCAAAAATATCCAACCACTGAACACTGTGTGCCACAATTGACCAACTAGAATCAAGCTTTCTAGAGAGCTGTGTAATAAACCAGCCTGACCTTCTGGCAACAATATAAACCTAAGTAGATCAACCTAAGCCACACAAACAGAAGGTTGCTGACAGGACGTGATGTAGCAGTAATGTTGCTGGGCTGTAAAAGCAGGTCTATGGAGGAAGAGAATGCAGTCAGACAGGACAACTTTCCATAATACTGCCTGGTTGGGGGATGTTTGTCATATCTCGATGACACACTTTAACATGCTGAAAGTATTCACTAATCGTGGGTGAAAGCCACATGACTTATTCAGACAGTAATAGACATTGTTTTTTTTTCATATATTTTCACAACACTAATGTGTGTGGTTATGAGACAAAATTCACAAACAAGAAGCTTAAATAAAGATCGGTGCTGTAACAAACTCAATCTTCTCTACAGAATGCTACATCTGCTTTAGTAACTATTAAGTGTATTGTAGTTAGTCGTCACTTTTGACATATTTTGAATTTGCTCCTGCTGAGAGAAATAAATTCAATGTGGTCAACCACCACACAGTCATAGCTAAACAGTGCTAAGCCTGTGGTTATTGGTTAGAATATATGAAGCTAAAAAATGAAAAAACAGACCAAGCACAATACAAAACCATAATTCTGTCGTTCCACCTTCATCCACGCATGACATAAGTTACAAAAATAGACTGTGAGGTCATCATCAGCTTGGTACGTCCCACCTTCTCCTGCCTCCACCCTGCATGTAACAATTAACAACCACAAAGGAACGAAGGAAGGAAGATGAAAGCAAAAACGAAACAGGATGCAGAGAGAAGTCAAAAACAATATTTTATGTATGCTTCAGACCTGTGACCGTGTGGTCAGGGAGTATTATTAAGCCACATTAAGACCAACAAATCCTGTCTGTGTGTCAGAGCCTTTACCTCTGTGCCTGCCACTAAATTTTCAGTTCTCTGAATATAAAAGCACTGAAGTGTAGTGCTTTGATGAATGGTTACTGTAAAAACACATCTCTGGCAATCTTATCAGAGATTCTGAGAAAGACTGCCACGTGCTTATCCTACACAACAATTTTTTATTTCTTTTTCATTAATTGACTTAGGCCTATTGTTTTCATGACGACAACCAAAATAAAAAAGATTAGATGAGATTTTAAGCAGACACCCTTCAGACGAGCTGTTTAGAAGCAATTTAGGCCTATACCTTACAAAAACTGGGTTAAAGAGTAGTGTTTTCTGTTTTACCGAATTACTGTAGCTCAACTGGTACAGCATGATGCTAGCAAAATCAAGGTCATGGGTTTGAAAGTGCATGCACAGAAAACATACAGATCAAAGGTCTACAGGTCTTCAAGAAACGTAAATGGAAATTACATATACATATTTTAAGATAAACAGTGATTTGAAATATACAGAGCATTTCTGCTTTCTGAGAGCTGTAGTTCTCTGGGGAGAAAAAGCTGCTTTGAGGTTGTATCTGCAGAAGGCCATGCAAGTCACGTCATGAAGCCTGAACAGTCAGCCAGCTGTCAAGACACCGTATGTACTCATTTACATTGATGCATTACATTGAACTTACAGTACATTCAAGTTATACATTTTAATCAGTTTGTGTGTTGCATCAGAATCGAACCCACAATCTTTGCGCTGCACACCACAATGCTCTACCAACAGAGCTACACAAACAACACAAAATAAACATCACATGGTCTTCTTAAAGACACATGACTTGAATTCTCAACAACAAGTACTGATTCTCAAAACCAGGCAGATTACCATTATATGTAGTATTAAAGGGCTGACAAAAGAAAACCACTTAAAAGGTTTTCAAAGACTGACACTGTCTGAAATGTCCAAAAATGCTGCACACACCTACGATGCTCAACAACGCTGCCTAGGAAGGCAGCACACTTGATTGTGACACACAGTCACTAACATCGTCTCAAAACTCATCGCTTATTGCCCCATTGTAATCACAATTATAAATTACTTACGTTAAATAAAAAACAAACAAAAGCGAATAAAACTCACTTTAACACTGAGTGTAAGGCTTCGTATCCATAGGTGAAACCCTGACAGACGAGTTTGGCAGGTTTGTGTGTAAAAAGTATGCACGAAAGCGTTTTGAAACAGCTGTTAAACATAAAATAAGACATACGTGTGCAATGCGCACCTAGTAATTGTTATATGAAGCTTGGGTGGACATTAAAGTGTGAAACTGGGGAATTTTTCAAAACTGATGCCACTGAAACTTTATACCTGAATGATGAACACTAGAAAATGTTCAACGTTTTGTCACATGCATTGAAAGTATCTTAAACACATTATTAAAACACGTAACATTTAACAAACAACAGAAAACATTTAAGTAGTATTACAGGAGGTACTCACATTACACAACAGTGGAGAAATAGGCATTATTGAGTCTTCTGGAAAGAAATGATATCCTTTTTCATTCTCGACTGAAATAAAGAAACGATAAACGAGTTTCGGGGATGCTTTAAGCAATTTGAGGGTGATTTTACTGAGAATCTTTGACAACCTGTTGCTGTACAGCGCTGTCACACAAACAACATGGCCGACGATTGAGCGCACATCAGCCTTTTAGAACTGATGGGAGGGACTGAGAGGGTTTCAGTGCAATGCTGGAGTAGGTAACATTTGTGCTGCCACCTCTCGGTTTGAAAACACATCCCACTGAATCAGTAGCTGTCCGAAATCGTCCCCATACGTCCCCATACGAAATCGTCCCCATTTTCGTAGCTGTCCGAAATCGTCCCCATATGTCCGAAATCGTCCCCAAAAATACATTAAAGGGCTGTTCCGGACACGATGCAAGAATTTAAACCAGATATAGACACGCCCATTCCTTCTAAAACCCCACCCTCAAAAGACAGAGAAATCAGTGGAGGGCAGCAGCGCTTCGTCTAAATGTTACAGGTAAGAAAAATAGCAAACCCCAGCAAATAAGTCTTTACACTGACCTTGTAAAGCCTATGCATTGGATTCGTTGCCAGAATCAGCGTTAACAAAACACCATTTATGGGCCTTTAAACGCGCAAATGACTGACGGGCAGACAATTGTTTAGAAAAATCATGTACGACATATACATAAAATAAGTATTAAAAAACAAATGATTCCTGAACGTAATTACAAATAGATACAAATACATCCGAGGAGATTTCTACGCTTAAAGTTTTATACAGACATAAAACATGTAATAATTGTCATGACGGTAGCCTATCACACGTTTTATGGCAAACTGCACACAAGGGCGCACTTTACCATGATCTTCAAATAAATTAAAAACGGACATAAATTAACACTGTTTTAACATTTTGGGCATAAAATGCGCAATTTGGGTCCGTTATTATTTATGTAAACGTATGAAATATGCCAACTCTTTTGACTCTGCTGGTTTCATTGCTTTGACCTTCGTTTCGGGATTTTGATAACTACGCAAAAAGTCGCATAAGCCTGAAACTAAAGACTTCCCCCAGATAATTTACTCTTGAACTTAGGAAAAGTAAGAACAATATCTATTATCTAGTGTATTTGCAACATGAGTGTCTAAAAAAGCAAAAGGTCATATGCGCACATTGTAATTGTAAATTATTTAGTCTTAATCGTCAATTGACAAATGTTGTAATACATAGTAAGTTCGTGTAATTAAGTAATGCTATCTGTACGCTCGAATGAAAAAAACGCCATGAAGTTTATCTGCTGTTTCAATGCTAAGTGAGAACCACAATCACAGATCCGCACTCCAGATCCGCATAGTAATCCAGATTCCGGCGTTTGCGTGTGTCCCTTTCGGTCCTCGTTTTGAGAAAGTTTAGGAAAGAGCTCCTCAAGAAGAATAACGGCAGCAGGATACTTGGATGTCAGCTGAGTGCAGAGAAGCACTTGACACTTTAAACGGACCAGCGAACTAATTGCTAAGGAACAAAGCATATAGATATACGAAATGCCTTTTCATAAGAGAATAGTGGAGCCTCGATCTCTGTGCAGGTTTAATAAAGAAGGATTGGAAGTTGGTGCTTGTGGTCTGTTTAATAGAAATATATTTACTTCGTTGGATGCTGTGAACTGTAAAGCGCTGATTAACATACTCCACCAGCTATCAGATCTATCACAGCATGCCAGCAGCATCTTTCTGGAGCTCCAGACTGAAGCAGCTGCGGTGATCAATAAAGCTTCTGCGTTGCAGTACAGGTTGGATTCTTTGCAGGAGACTGTAGCAGACTTAAACCATAAAAGAATCAAAATCCGTGAGTGGTTTTCCACATTTCTAATTTCTGTCTAGATGCTTTTACCTGATGTAAAGGTTTGTGTTGTGTTGCTATGTTATGGCACCTGTGGTTGAATATATAGGCAGGGGAAATGGAGAAATGTTTAATTTTGTTTAAAAATATTCCTTCACATTGAGTAAAACAAAGCTTGTGGGCACCTGTGGTTGAATATATACTTGGATATTTGCATTTTTTTTTAATTCCTGTTTTCTGTTGGCTGTCACTTTACTATCCTCATAGGTAGAACTGCAGGTCTCCAGTTAGCAGACAAAAAGAGGTTATTGGGGCAGGCTACTGTGTCAGTTACAATAGTTGGCAACCATTTAGTGCATTGGAATAATAAACTGTGCCAATTAAGTAAAAGTGGTTGAGGTTTTTGTCATGATGGAATTTTTGTAATGCATGTAATGAATTTTTTTCATAATGTAAGCCTGATTACATTATGCTGAGTGAGAAGATATTTTGTAAATTGTGCTGTAATAATAATAACAGGTTTCTGTCATTTATTCTGTCATCTGTCGTTTATTTAATATCAGCGTCACCAGTGCAGTGGTGATTGTTTCTTTAGGAAATCTTTGGAAACATAACATTGTAAAGCATAGTAAGTTGTAAGGTACAAATGAACATTAAAAATATGTAGAATATATTTTGATGCTTAATAGTGAACAGTTTAATCGGTTTCCACCAAATTCATCTTTCTTTTCCCATTGTCATCTCTTTGTTACTAGTTAACATCTCAGTGGTCAATATGTCTCACTATTTGTTCACAAATTCCCTGCAATGCTTTCACCTACAGAGAAAACAATGGGTGTTTTTACTGGCCTCTGCCTGCAGAGCTATGCCCAGAGTAAGGTGAGTGCAGTGCAGGAAGGAGAGGATAAGTGGAAACATGTGTGTTCCAGACATCCAGTGCGGGCTGATATTTTAAAGATACTGAGAAAAGATAGTGATAGTATCTGTTTGGACTATGTTATAAAATAGAATTTGTTGAGTGAAGTTTCATAATACAATAGATGCAACTCAGATAAGTGGAATTTTTTCATGTAAAACCACAGGGAAAGAATATCAGCATAATTATCAGTGTATGATACTGAAACCTCTAGAGAGAATATTCTCATAGTGAACTGTTGCAGCTTCTCATACCTAGGAAAATAAACATGCAAATCCTTGACTCATAAAACATTATTCTATTATGCACACCACATAAAACACTCGATTATTCTTTCCTGACAAGGAGAGTTAGACGCATATGATAATTACATGAATCAATAGCGTTTGCAATGATATGTCTACAGGGGACAGAGTTTTCATGCAACAGATTGGTATCTGTTAAGGTATCTCTTAATTGTTTTTTTTTTTTGGTAGCAATGAGACTAAATGGAGAGTAAATGAAGACCATAGCTTCTGCTTCTCAGATTTTTCTCCACAATGTATCAAGAGCAAAACTAACATGTTACCATGATATTAATGGTATTATTAAATGTATCATCAAATTATAGCAAATTGCCCGAGCTAATTTTATAGTTTTGTATTCTTATTGTACGTCAACAATAATCTTATTTGTGTCTTTCTAATTTCTCTCAAGAAAATGTTAGAGAAACATCTGAGACAAACATGAAATGAGACAACACTTAATAACTGTTAATTCCATGAAGTCTTCAGAGCTTTAGAAAGAGCAACTCCTCAGCTATAAAAGTTTCTTCTGAGTTGCAACATATTATGCACAGACATTTATCTGGTATTAATGTAAGTGCTTCAGTCACATTTGCTTTTTTTTCTGACAATAACGACTATAAAGTTAAATATAGCCCAGTAATATTTACTGTTAGAGATGTAATTTATAAGCTACACACCCATTGTGTGTCTGCATGCAATCCAGCTGTTATAATGCAACCCACTCCTCCCTCGCTCCCTCAGAGAACAGCACTAACTCATTCCTCAGAGCTCATCTGCTGAGGGAAAACATGTCAAAACCAGATGTGGGTCCAGCCCTTATGAATCCTTTTACTGACACTATTTGTTATCAAAGCCCAATGGATACACACCGTCTTTAATTCTTTTCCCTTTTTGTGTTATTTCACATTTTTTAATTATTGTCTCTTTGCTCCCTCAAATGCTTATTTATACTTACTCAAAATCATTCCAAAATGTTTTCCTTTATCCTCCTCCTCTGTTTCTCCAGATGGAACGGGTATTTACCTGTTGTGTTTTTTTTTGTTCTGTTGAATTTGGGAATAATGGAACATGGCTGGAGAGCTTTAAGGTCAAAGGCTGGAATCTTTAAGAAGGAATCTATTCAAATCCCTAAAAATCTGTTATCTGTTTAGAATCTTCTGAAGTCCATACTGAAGGAAATATTGCATGCTGAGACATGAAATCTGGTCTGCCGTGGGTGGAATGCTTACAATTTCCAAAATGGACAGACCACAATACTGGATATTTATCTAACTTCACAAATGGGGCATAATCGGATCAGGAATGCTTTCTTTCAATATTTTAAATTCTTTCTTTCAATGCTTTCTTTTCAATATTTCTTTCATCAATAAACTTTGAGAAAACATAAACAGCTTGGCCTCAAGTCCGATGAATGCAATAGACTTGAACTGTCAATATTTTCTCAGTAATATGTTGTGCAAAATACCCACCAAGATTTACTTAACGCTTTGGTGCATTGTAGATAACAATTTAAGATCTACACAGCTGCTCTTTCCTCACTACTATTAGAAAATGTGTAGCTGAACATACATCTTATGAAGTTAAATAGACAGGTAACTACACAGATAGGCTGGTATAGGAGGCAGGGGAAATGGAGAAATGTTTAATTTTGTTTAGAAATATTCCTTCACATTGAGTAAAACAAAGCTTGTGGTCAATCTGAAGTTTCTCTCATCTGGGAAAGCTCTGCACTTTTGACTCTGTTGTGACATCATGTTGTTTAGACAGTTGTATCACATATCTCTCCCCTCCAGACAATACATGACTCACTGATGCTGCTGTAAATTCCATCTAAGTGGGCTTGTGTTTTTATGACAGATTGTTATGGACCCTAAGGACTTACTGAATTTCCTTTCAGCTAGTTTGTTTTGGGAATTGGTTGTTTGGAACCTCATGGGATGTTAGTGAGTGATGCACAGAAACAAGAGGCTTCATATTTACACACCATTTACTGCTTTTCCATTTTACTGTAATTCTGGGCTCATGTTAGAACTGATGGCATATTGAGTTTGGTGATTATTGAGTATGTTTGAGATTTTGAGGAATATTGTGAGAAAATATGTGATATTAAAAAACTACTCCTGTGTTTCTTTGTGAGATACTCAGGTTTTTGAACACTGTTTCATGTTTTATATTATTTTCCTACTCCATTAGGAAACCTCTCTTATGATGATTTTAAAAAGTTTAATAAAAGAATTTATGAGCAGGACTAAAAGCATACTCCCTGTGAAAGGTTCTAGTAAGCCATGAGTAGATCATGTCTGGTGAGATTTTATCAAGTCAGTTTTCTTAAGGAATCTAATTTGATGGAATGAAAGGAGCAGGTCTAATACAATTATGATAATGGAAGGAGAATAGCAGGTCCTTCCATAGGGCAGAGAATGATGGGAATGCAAAGTGTAATGTAAGTGTAAGGCATTGATGATAACGGATTATCAGAGTGATGCAATAATGGGAATTATTTGTTGGTAATGATGTGACTCCAATTCCAATTGACTCAATATCTCTGATGTGTATGTTAGTGTACCAGGTCAGAGCTTAATAATCCAAAACATTTTTCTATTTAAGCTGAAACCTGCACTGTTGTGTACCTTTTCGGTGATTAGCCAGCCACAGTCTTCTGACTCGCCCTGGGGGGGCATGGCCTTAACAATAGGTGCCTTGTGTCTGGATGCAGGGGCCCTGAACTTACATCCAGCTTGGCAGTGAGAGCAGAACCTCTATGTAATTGAAGAACTTTTGTGATTGAGTTTATTTAATCATGGCAGAGTTAGAGGAAACTGACTCTTTTCGGTTTGTGACAACAGCCAACCGTGGCCTGTGAATTACAGAGGTCAGGGTTTTTATTGAGTTTAATTCTGCTCGTCTCAGCCTTTGCCCTCTGTGATTTTCAGTGTAAAAGACTCTTAGTCTCTAGTTTATGGGTCTTCTGTATTTAGCTTTAGTCCAACTTTTGGAGATTCCTGTGGGTTTTGTTGATGGTCATCTCAAGACATTTAGTATGTTCACCCCAAAATGACAATTCTGTCTTTATTTACTTACCTCATCCTTTTTATGTGGCACTAAAATGCCGTTGTATAAATGCAAATACACTGGAAGATTATCATAAAAAATATCATAAATAGACTTTCCAAATCTGAATTCATATTGTGTTTTAGTTTTGTGAGGAACACTTTGTAAGGAAATGTTTGGCCTATTTTCTTTCCTTTCCAACTTTTACTTTTAATTTATTATCCAATTACTCTGATTGCCATATTGTGGGAATTCCAAGTTTTGGAGTTGGATAACTGTAGGCTTCTATCTGTTTAGGACTCAATTACAGGCATTGTTTTTCAAGCTACAGCATCTGCGAATCGCTATTCTCCAGTATGTGGGTGTCTGTTGTGCAGATTACCCTTCTGTTTGCCCTTCATGTCACACTAATTAAAAGATCTCATGGGGATCTGAAGAAGTAGGTTAGTGTGGGATGGATACTTGGGTCGAAAAGAAGTATGATTTCACTCGGAAAAATTCAGCACATTCCTGAATCCCTCAGTCAGCCAGCACATTCACACCTGGAAGTCTGGAAACAAAGAACGCCCCACCACAGAGCCATCTAACTCAGTCTGAGTAATTGTTTCTAGCCTAATCTCCCTTCTAGAATGCACACATAGATCAGGTCACAGTTAAGTCTGAGAATCTCATCATATGGTCAATTGTTTATGCTAATGTATTACAGTAGTGGTACATTTTTGTGTATTAGTCCATCAGCAATGTTTAAATATCAGAAATGCGCTGTCAGCATTTAGCACGTCAATCCAGAGGTCTTCGCTGTTAATTGTGTGTCTTACACAGTAGCAAATGAGGTTTTAATGAAGGTTCTCTGAACACAAAGATAAGTTTCTCTTATTGAACTGGATTTGTTCACAGATAAGATTCATTCCATACAGAGGAGCTGGCAGTGAATGTCAGCATCAGTGTGATAATCAGTATTATGCAACAGTGTAGATCTCTGTAGGAAACAAACAGCTGGCTTTAAGACCAGGCAGAAGCCAATCAGACACTTTTATTATCTTTACTTGCCTTTTAACAAGGACTAATGTTAAATGACCTCATTAATATTAATAAGTCAAGCTGATAAGATTTATATAGTGTCACCTCCCCCCAATTTTGCTTCCTATGTAAATTGATAATGTTTTCAGACATTTTACAGGAAAACAAGACAAAAATACAGACTATATATGTATATATATATATATATATATATATATATATATATATATATATATATATATATATATATATATATATATATATATATATATATAGAAAGCTGCCAATATAGATGTGGTTCTTATGTGAGCTCTGTGAACAGATATGATGCTGAAACAACAAACATCAGCACTGCTGATATCAGAGAGGATAAGTGAGATAAAATGTTTAAATTTGTTTAAAGAGTAAAATGAAAGAACTCTTTCAATTAACTTCAAAATGTGCATGACAAATGTGGTGTAGTTCTCATCGGAATGCTTCTTGTTAATCATTTTATTAAGATACAAGCCACCTTCCAAGACGCATACCAAAACAAGCAGCTCATACCTTAGAATTCATTATTTATTGCTTGTAAAGTAGGCCAGAATCACCTAAGATCACCTTCTTTCCTTTAAAATGTCTGAATTACTGAACTTTTAATAGGGGATGCTGTAGGTTTGTTTGTGGGTTCCATCTTATTGTTAAAGGGCTTTAGAGTTTCAGCAGCAAATAAAGAGATGAGAAAACAGACTAATAACTAAAAACTATAATTTATCTTTCAATTTGGTTTTAGTTTGTTATGTTATTGTCCTCAATAGAAGCCAAGCTAATTCAATCAAAGATCATCTGGAATTATGATGTAACAGCCTGTGAGAGACATAAAGGTTAAATGTATTAAACAATAAACAACACTATATACAAAATCTTCTGTCAAAACAACAATAAATGAAATATAATATTGTTTACAATATATATGTAAACAAACGTGCAGATAATGCATGCATTGCAGGGTGATAAATGTCTATGTACAGAAATGTGATGAGAGGTACAGTAATAATGAAGTTAAATACTGATTTATACTGATTCAATGAATCTCGCCTGATGCTTTAACCAACAAGAGCAATTGATTCAGTTCAGGTGCTTATCTGTGTCTGTCTCAGGCAGTCACGTAAGAAAACTAAACAAAACTTCCATTCAAGTCCCTCTTGTACACTGTAAAAAAACGTTGCTGCCTTAAATTTTCAAGTTTAATCAACTTGGCTATACAAGTCATTTCAACATAAAATTTTAAATCCTGACTAGTATAATTAAAAAAATAGGTTAAAATAAGACATTTTTTCAAGCAACTCAAGACCAGTCATGATTACAAAGAGCAAGTTGAAATGACTTGTGCAGGCAAATTGATTAAACTTAAAAATGTAAGGCAGCAAAGTTTTTTTTCAGTGTATTTTTGTACAAAAGCAAACAGAATAAACCCAGAGAAGCACAACAGAAAATGGCGGGTGAAGGCAGGGATTGTGGGGCCAATGACCCTAACTGTCAGTTATAGGGTTGTAGGGTTATTGGGTACGGTTCAACATTTTTTAAAAAGTCCTGTTAATGTGGTTTCAATAGCTTATTAGCTTGCCATGGCTGTATAGCTGGACTTGTTGAGTTTAGTTGAAATATGTGACTCCACCACTATGGCTGCTCACTTTTTCCAATTTAAATCTAATTGAAAACATCTGATTCTGGGGTTGTTTAGACCTGGGTTAGTGAGGAAAGCAAGGCTTTCAAAATGCCTCCGACATTAATCTTTTGGAACGTGCATGTATATGGAGGAGTGATTTGAATTCTACTAGTTTATTTGGGTGGAGTCGGCCAGCTTATATAAGTAAAACCGCAGATGTGGTCTTTTTGGAAAGAATTGCTTTCCATGCATTTCATTTTTAATACTTTGCAGCATTGTGAGCATATCCTGTTGTGAGTTCCCCATAAAAGCCACGGAAAGCCATGATGTTTATTATCATAAACTATTTTATGTGACCGTTTTCTTTGAATTAAAATACAAGACCAAACTTTATTGATTTTTTTTCCTGAATGTTTATGAAGGTATAATTCTTGCCAAAAGGAAAGTTTGCTGTTTTCATAAAAATAAAGTCATCCTGTTGCCCAGAAATCAAATTAATTCATTGGGAATCATTTTCTCAGGGTTTAAAATTGCACATACATGAGAGTGATAAGGTCAAGGGTGCAGAGTGTGTCTTCAACACCATGCTCTACTCAGGGGGTTTCACTGACTCTTCCTGAGGAAAAGCGTGATGCAAAACAGTTAGATAAGATAAGCTAAGCAGATAAGCTTCTCTATCAGATCTCTTGGCTTTTGTCATAATGGTTTGTGTCTCACTGTTATTTATCATGCCTTATCTGCTTATTTTTGGAAGCATATGTCAAACTATGAGTAATGGCTGCATGTTAAGGCTGTAATGCTTGTATTGAGTTAGTGACTGAGTGACATTAACACATTTGTAATTGGATATGTCTAAGTATTTTCCTTTTGGGCAAGTATGCAGATTTTTGGCTTTGTAGCGCCCTCTTGTGGTTGAAATGTGTTCCCACCCCCTTGCTTCATAGATCGTTCTAATACCCCTGATGCCCATCTAAAATACAGGATTAAGCCAGTCTGTATTTATATGGGTTACTGTTGGTTTGTGCTGTACAAAATGATTACATATAAAACTTATAACTGTCTTGGTGCCATCAGCGAGGTTAGTTTGTATCTTCCAGATTAATGGCATGTAAAATCTACAAGCAGTCTGAAACATTTGGATTGCTGAGTGATTTCAAAGCTCATTTGGGAAACATTAGACTAAGGGCAAACTGTCTGTGCCAACTGGCACAGATGTTCTCACCATATCAAACATTTGTCTCTTTGGTTGCGGTTGAAGTATGGGTCAATGGTAGAAATATATTACTCCAAAACTTTCCATCCACAATGAAAAGGACTCATTTAGATTAATGTGATTCATCTCTTATAAATAGATGTTTAATTACTTTATCATTTGCTGCACATGATTTATGAGTCACATAAAAATGACTTTTCCCTGTAGTGTTTGGTCACCTAACCATTTGCTTTTATTTTTTTAGAGGGCTGGATAAAAATAGATACTTTTCTTTTGCAAATGTTAACTCTAAATTATCAGAAAAACATACCATCTGCTTAGATACCAGTGAGGTCATAAGTCATGTTTCTTCCCTGCTTTTGGTTTTAGATTCAGTCTGCCTCATTTATGTATTTTATAGCTTAAAGATATAATTATGCATAATTCATTAAAACACACTGTGTGTCATGTCTAAGAGTCCTGCAACTGTAAACTATACTAAACTCTGATGCAATTAATCTGCTTTTACTGATTAATTGCATCACTGAAGTGTAACCTTCTAAAGATTAGACAGATGGGGCCTGACAATCTTTGACCGAGATGTTTGGTTCTCTTATTCATTGAGCACCACAGCATGTGGGTCATTGAAATTTAATTTGCTCTCTCCAACTGAAGGAAGAAGGTTCAGATGTCCAGCTGGAGCAGAAGTAACAGTGCTGGTCGCACCCATGAACGCACACGCCCACATACACAAACACTTGCTGACGCCAGCGCAACAACTTGTCACATCTGGGGGGCAAAGGAAGTCCCAGCTTTTAGTCCAGAGCTGTGCTTAGGATTTCCTGAAAGTGCACAGATGACAGAATAATGTTGTTTTGAAGACTCATTGAGGAGCACCGCTGCTTTCAGAAGGCGTATGAATGCAATTTCTATGCAATGCTTTGAAACTATTCAAATATTACAGGATATTACAGGAGGACGCGCCCTCTGTCTTTGCGAGCATGTTTATAAATCCTTCCATGTTCGAGTGGTCTAAGCTGCTGTTTGCATTCCATAAGGGGATGTGGGGCATTTGGAAAGGTGCCTGAGTCTTCAGTTCAAATCCAGCTCCAGGGAAATTAGTTGGCCGTGGTTCTGGGAAATGTGGGGAGAGAAGATGTTTTTGAGGTGCAGAGGGGAGTGTACAGGGCGCAAGACTCACCATGTACCTCGAACCCTCAGCGCTCGGGGTCTTTCCTCTCTGTCCGAGCAGCGTGGAAGGTTCTTCCTCTGCGACAGAGAGAGGTCGGATGCTGATGAAGACTATGATGAGTGGGTCTATGCACCTCTCCGTCGCAGAGGTAAGCAGGGGTCACTCAGACTTTTCGTTTGTCTGTTAAGCTGTTTGTGGTAAATCAGCCATCAAAACATATAATTTAGTGTGTGGTTGA
Organism: Chromobotia macracanthus; assembly: GCA_036877525.1. NCBI lineage: Eukaryota > Metazoa > Chordata > Actinopteri > Cypriniformes > Botiidae > Chromobotia > Chromobotia macracanthus. The sequence continues at coordinate 816,464 of JAZGTH010000060.1, read as the reverse complement.
AATGTTCCTGAGGGTTTTTGAGAAGATTTAAGCTTAATTCTGAGCTAACCCTAGAGCAGAAATGTATAAGGACATCAGGTGATATCATGGTACTACATGATTACCATATTCATGTATCATGCTTGTTCCTGAGTACTTATTTGTCAGTGTTGTCAAGGTGATAGTTTAGGAAAGTAATCCAGCTTGTTAGAATTGCCATTGTGGTTAATGCTACTTTATCATCGTATTTGTTAGGGTTTGTAGGCTTACTTAAGTGGTTTAAAATAAGGTTTTAGAGAACTCAAACTAAAAGTTCTCAGCAGTGTGGTTTCATTTACCTTACAGTACTATAGGATTTACTTGTGAAATGTTCATAGTTAACAGAGCGAAATATACTTTGGGAAAGATGGCATTGGGAAGATGGTGTGATTAATCTGAAATGACCTTCTTGTTGTTAGGCTTGCATTTGGTTCAGTTTCAGTATTTGATAAACAAGTTTTGTAAAATGAGGAAGCAACATCTGTAGTGTTTTGCCCTGAAGTGTAGCTGTAGTTTGTCGTGGGTCTTTTTGCAGTCAAATAGATGGTGTAATAGACAGCACAAGTTATGTTCTAGCAGAAATGTTAGTAGAACTTTTTAAACACGATATATATTTTTAAAAACTTTATTCCTAAGTTGTTAGGGTAATGTTTTGAAGGTTACAGAATTAAAAAATTGGAATAACGTTCTTATAACCAAATGGTAATGTTGATACAACATTTAAAAACTGGGCTTTTCGAATTAGGAAAACATTCTTACAACCTAAAATTGTTAGCTGGGCATGTCATGAGGTGAGAACAAGCATGACTTTTTTGGCTATTAATCTAGGCATTAACAACTGATGACCGCCTTGAACAATGATCGTGGCATGAGCCATTATTGTTATCACAAACAATCGAGTCTAGGGGATCTAGCTATATTTAACCTGTTGTGTGTCAAAAGGGAACAACTGCTGCAGTGCTGACAGCTGTGTACAGAACAATCAACAGAACTACAGCACTGCAGCTGGGGATAAAGTACAGCGACAGAGCAAGAGAGAGAAATGAGAGGGGGTCCCCTAATCGAGTTTATCTCTCTCTCTCTCCTACAATCTCTTCATCACTCAGTTCTTTGTCCTGAAGTAGCGTTAGTCCCCTGAATCGGCAGTAGTATGCAAAGATTGGGTAGTGCTTTCCCAGGGCGCATGAGCTGGCATGCAGCCATTGTGTGAGTTAGTGTGTGTGTACGTGTGTGAAAGCGAGAGAGAGAGGGAAGGGGGTTTGATATAGTGTCTATGAACCTGTGTGAGTGTTTCTGCTTGGGTGGAGAGGTGGGGTATTAGCGGCTGCTCTGACTGGGACTCTGAGATACATGAGGGCACAGCTTCTTAAAACTCACTGACACACTTTTCAGCAAATACCATCACAGACTGGGAGAGAGACGAGACCATGTTCTGTCTGAGAGGTAAGTCCTGGAACTTCTTAAACTCTCAAAGGAAGACAAAGAAAGGCTTAGAAACATGAGTTATTGCAATTTTGGTGTGTAACAGGAGCTCTGGTGGAGCACAAAGGGAGGGTATCATAGCTCAGCTGTTTGTTAAATGTCTTCCTTGGTTTCAAAGCGCTCCTCTCCTCCGGTTCCTTTGTTTTCCTGCTGGGAAGAGCTGCCGGGGGAACGAGTGGGAATCTGACAGAAAAGTTACAGCAACTGTGCCAGAGTTTTGAGGTGATGAGGGCAGCTGTTTATAAGGAAGAAGGAAACTTTTTTCTGATCTCTCTTTCATGTAAGCTCTGCTTCACTAAAGCTGTGATTACATGGGAAATTTCTCTTTAAAAATGCAAGTCTGGAGTGCAAGTGTTGCAGCCTCATCATTCTTTGTAGGTTTTGGCACTGTTTGGCATTTTATGTACTTAAATTAAATATTGTATAAAATGGCAAGAAGGTATTTTAAGTCACTTTGGATAAAAGAATCTACTAATGACACAAGTCATTGTAATTGAAACCATGACCTTGGCATTGCATTGCGCTTTATCACTTGAGCTAATGCTGGATACCAGTTGTGTTTGTGTGTCATATTTTTGTTGAATTATCACTTTGATATATAAGCATAATGTTCTTTTGATGCTACAGTATGTGTTAAACTGCGTGTTACTGCAGTAGTTTGTTTTGAATGATGAGTTTCAGGTGGTTTTTGTTCCTCCCCCTCTCTCTCTCTCTCTCTCTCTCTCCCAGTCTGTTATTTTGTGACTTTTGTTGTTCACTGTGTTCTTGTCAAGCATAAATAATCTGACCAGCATAGTGACTTTTTTTGGTTTTGTTTCTTTGTGACAGTCAGCATCTCTTTCATTCACTCTTGACCTGGAGGTAATGAAGGGGCGCTTTGGTTTTTGTCTTTTTTAATGCTTAGTTACTAATGGTTAGTGCCAGTGACTTTTAAAGTTAGACACTCTTCTGACCTTTGGTAATACTTTAATTACAGGATTAGATGAAAATGCATCCATCATGTTGTCTAAAATTGGCCATTAGTTCCATCAAGGCACTATAGTATTATAGTACTTCTAAATAAGAAGTTATTGAGAAGATATTAACCTTGTTTAAAATCTTTGGGAAAATTTTAACCTTTTACAGCTCACCTAAAGAGTTTTACAGTATTACAAATAGATTTGTAGTAGAGGTCTCTCTGTTGATCACATTTAAATTCAGTTTTCGTTGTGTTTTTGGCGTCCTTTGTTGCATCCCCTTGTTAATTTAGTCATTACCCTGTTAATTAGTTCATTAGCTCCTCCCCCATTGCTCTTGTTTTAATTCTTACCTATATATATATATAAAATATATATATAGTTTGTATGTGTGTGTGTGTGTATATAAATATATATATATGTGTATATATAAATATATATATATATATGTGTGTGTATATGTGTGTGTGTATGTATATATATATATATATATATATATATATATATATATATATATATATATATGTGTGTGTGTATGAGTGAATGTTTTTGTGTGTGTGTGTGTGTATGTGTGTATATGTGTGTGTGTGTGTGTGTGTGTGTGTGTGTGTGTATATATATATATATGTATATATACACATACACATACACTCCCAAGTTTTGGTCAGTTCTTGTTTGTGGTTGTTGTGGTGTTTTGTGTTCTCTTGATGTCCAGAGTTCCTGAGTTTTGCTGTTTTAATGGCTTATTTCTACAAACACTGTAACAGTTAATATGCAGCCATAAATACTGCATGTAAAATTCTTGCACAAAAGCTAAAAAAAAATGCAGTTTCAAAATGGTAAATGATAAAGTTCAGCATGTCATACTGTAGGGCTGCTCTTATTGCTTGACATTTCGTGCCAGTTACCTGGTTTGCAACCTTACTTTTATTACTTTATGCTGATTAGTAATCAGTAGTTATCAATATTCTCTATAAAACAGGCCCTCAGCATATGTTATTACTCTATGAGCAGTTTACACTCTGGTATTGTTTACAAAAATGCAGCAATCTATGACAGCAGCACCATAAACTTGGAGCTAACAGCTGATAGTTCAGTACAGGTTGAGACAGGCTTGTGTTTTACAGTCAGGCTTTGAAAACAAATGCATTCTTGTAATTCATATCAACACAACAATGCCCCTTCACTTTCCTTATAAAAACAACCTGGCTGTGGATTTCTGCTTCAAAGCTAATCTTACACCAACACACTGTTCTCATTCTTGCTTTATGGACTGACCCCTGTTTGCAGAGATGTAATCACTGGGTGAAAATGTGATGTGGTGACCCACAACCCACAAGCTTTTCTGTGCAAAGTGTCACATGATTTAGAAAGGGTTTAGCGACTCCCTAATGACCTGCAAAAGAGCATTTTGTTAGTTATCTGCTCCTCACGTCTTGAAGTGGAGAATCTCATGGGAGGCAGGGACTGTGATTTAGTTTTCTGTAATTCACTTTAAAAGCCTCAAAGATCTGCTCTGTAAGATTTTTTAATAAATGAAGCTTCCGTGACCTAGATAAAGAAACCACCCCCTCTCGTTCCATTTCACTGTTTTCCAGAGGAGCTGGAACAGCTGATTGGAACAAAGCCAATTATTGTCTCACTCATTTTGCAATTCAACCCAAAGGTCCAATCATCTCATCAGATCTGTTCTATCACAAGTACGAGAACCGCATTGTTCCGGCTTGCTTTGGATTGAATAAGCAGGAGAAGGAATCTCACGGGTGTCCCAGCTGTCAGAGCAATCATTTTTCAACCCTCAGTGTCATTATCCAGGTTTAATTGTTAAAACACCTGGATTTGAGGCTCATGCAGACATAGCTTTAACAATTTTTCCTTTTTACTCAAGACGGGCACAGCTTCTGTAACAGTTATTAATCGTGGATATTTGCTGGAATCGGCTTGTAGCCTGAGGAATAATGGTCATTCCAGATATGCCAGCCAAATCACGCCCCTCATTAGCACATACTGTAGGCTTATATGAGGGTCTTGGTTGCTGGGCGTGTGCTGGACTGACCCTCCCTAGCACATTAGTGGAATTCTGATCCCTGTAGCTTTTGGTAGAAAGCGCTGTTGGGTTTGGCCTGCACATATTTTTAAAAACTGGGATAAAATTTTTCATTTCAAAAGAATGACATAGATGATTCCAAGATGGAATGGTTTTATTGTTAATACAACATCTCGGAGTGTTATTGAGTTCTTTAGCTCAAAAATAATGAGGGACAAAACCTAGGGAGATTTGACAGATGGGAGTATTTGCAAACACAGTCCAAATGGAGCCCACTCAAGCTAAAAAAGATCCCCTCCTCCAAGATGCTTCCCTGGAGGAGTGTGTGATTAACAGCATCTGTAAAACTTGTTTTATGGGCTTCTTGTGTACACTGTATGGCTGCTGTTTGAAATCATGATCTTTACTGTTTGGATAAATTACAGTATATGCTGCACTACCATGTACTGGCACCAGTGACACTGAAGGTTCATATCTGCAGTTGCAACATACATAACTGAAATAGAGTGTGTTTAGCTTTAGCATTAGGTTGAATGCAACATTTGTATGTTATGAGTTTATATAAACAAGTAGAGTGATATATGAGATGTGTATGGTAATGCAGTAATGATTATGGCTGTCTTGTGTGTTTCAATGGAGGCCAAGTAATCTGACCTTTGACCTTTCATATATAGAAGTTTACATAGTCAGTATCCATATTGCTTACATTTGACAACTTTGTGGAGAATCTTTAATATTTCAGTCATAACTTGACTTTAAACCTCTAAAATCCTATACATATTTTTCACATGTTTGGACCCCACTGTATGTAAATACTCATGTGCTGTTCACATGCAAATCTTTTCAAAGATTCTACAGTGTCTGTTAAAATTAATTCTATATAAACTATAAAAAAATACTTGTAATACAGGATATAAAATGACAGGCATCTTCCCACCCAACAGCAAAGTCTGAGTGAGGTCACGTCCACTCAGTCAAGCCACAAAGCACAGAAATGAGCCAAATGGGAACAACAATAGAGCTGTACGCAGGGATCTGAACTTGCTGTCAGTTTAACAGGTGCCTCTATCTGAATTAGAGGGACTCCATAGCAACCATTGTTGAAACTTTTGAGGTTTGCCTGACCCCCTGCACCCAGTTACAGTCAGAGAAACAAGCAGGCAGGGACTGAATCTAGTGGAGGCACAACATCTATTCAAAGTCACTGGTTTGTGAGATTCATAGAAAGAACCAAGCTGAGTTTCTCTTTTCTGCAGGTTGTAGAAGGAATTTAGTTTCTTTCTCTTATTCATGCAGAAAAGAATAAACCTGCTTCTTCATATTTCTTTTGTCAGTGTGGTTGTGAAACCCAAGAATCTCTTTAGCTAAACAAATTTACGCTGCATCTTCTCAGATGATTAACTGCAACATTCATTCAGATAAGTGAATCCAGATGCTCTGCACACCAGTGAGCAATGACCACATGGACACTCCTCTCAGAAATGTTTCTCTGAGGTTTCACTGTTTGGGACAAAAGCGAACAGTAAAACTGTGTGGATGGTTTTGGGGAAAAGACATTTCTGCTACATGATTAAGACCTCAGAGTGGCCACGTTGCAGTTCAATAAAATTTGCATGTTATTCATTTAGGTTAACATGGAGCATAGGAAAGACATTCATACAGAGTTCTTTGCCAAGCATGTTCAATGATAAGCTTAGATTTATGTTATTACGTTTAAGCATTTTTTATGTAAAAAGCTCTGTATGTAAGTTTAAGCTTTTTGGCAACAGGGCTGAGGGTTCTGGTTGCTGGAATTCTCATCTGGTCCAGTTCTCGTCGTTGGCAGTCACCCAAAGTATTGAGCTCAAGGGTTTAGATTAGAGCCCGGATGGAGGTCATGATCAGATCTGATCACGATGAAATGAACGATTAAAGTATATCCAGCTTGTCTGTGCATTCAGAAGTACTGTAATACAATATCAGACAGTTGTGTGGTTTGTTTTGGCGAATAATCTCTTTCTGGGAAACAGATTTATGCCACCCATTTTAGCCAGTTGTCTTGAGGCTCAGCATGTTCTCTGGGTTTAGTTCCATTTGTTAAAGATAACGAAGTACAATACTCTGTATATTTCTGTATGACTATCTGTTGCTCACTCAGTGTTTCTTTCCCTCTCGAAATCTGACATATTCCACCCGTTGTACTGCCATAACCAGCCGCACCAGTCATTCAGAATGCTTTTTTATATATTCAGGGTAGTGGCCCCAAAATATATTTTTGCATGTGCAACCAAGTGGCATTTGCAGAGCAATTCATACTAGACCTTCTCGAAGGACCAAATTCACTTTTCTGCACCATTTTTGCAATTACTTAAAACCAGCTGGTCCCAAAGTTATTTTAAGTGGATGTATGAAGTCAAGTTCAGGTGTCCTAGCAGGTGTAGTTTATCAAAATAACAATAGACATGTACCACTTATGTTTGATAACTTTAATGTGTCCTAATTTAAACAGACACTTTTTAAAAGTTTTGCTTAAAATATGTGTTTGCACTGTAGCTCATAGATCTCCACCAGATCTCACAAAAGAGTGTCAACAGAGTAAAGTTACCAGTACAGTGTTATTCACCTTCTCTCAGGTAACCATCTGCAATGTAAAGTCTCCCTCACAACATGGATGTGAAGGGATAATCCTAGTTTACAGATTAGGTAAGGCAAACAAACCTGGGTAGCAAAGTATTCTCTCAGTCTAAAGCTGTAGTTAGTTACTGAGAAGAACAAAACAAACACTAGTTAGTTTGACTTGTTTGGCCTGTTTATTTTCCATTTATTAACATGAATTACTGTGATTAACCTTGATTTAAGTGGTTTGATTTGATGTTGAAATATCTATGGAGAACCCAGATTTTCTTTTGTAGAACCTTAGCTGAGTCAGGCTTAATTAATGACATTCTTGTGTCTTGTGGAGACTTATTGTTTATGGAGGTTTCTCTAGACGTAGAAACCTAGCTATATTTCCCTGTGGAGATAAATGTGGGATCTTGTGGTTGGATGCCTTAAAGAGGATTGCTGAAGTCTGGGTTATTCTAACACACAGCATGATTGCGTACGTTGACTGCCTCTCCACCGAACCAGCAGGGAAATGCTGGAATAGGACCTATTATGAGGATGAAGATGAACTTCTTCCACTTTATGCACGCAAGTTAAGCAACCTCCAGCCCAAGACAGAAGGCAGTCTCCGTCGAAGGCTCCTCACTGCCAAAATTCACCAGAAACAGGATGCTCTGTGGGCACCCAAACCCTGGGCAGGTCCACCATCAGGAAAGGGTCCTCCACTACATGGTCAGCCTAGTTATACCTTCAGTCCTTCCTTGCAAGACTGGAAAGGTAGCAATGTAGTTTTATTTTGTATATCGGAGGAAATGTGTAAAGATTAACTTGCTTAAGTGCAAAACCTTGTCTCTCAACAAAAGATTATTTGTCATACTTTATTATTTCTGTTGGCATAACAAAGTATAGCCGGTGGTATTAACGGGTGTTAAAACGTAAGGGCTGGACCTTTGAACTGTGATGAGTTTTGACAGGTCTTTGGATCAAATGTTGGCAAGTGTTTGAAGAGTGATGATGAAAATAGCTATGTTGGCCAATTTTAATGTATAGTGTTTTGAAGTCTGGTACAAGGCATGCCACGACAAGACAAGTGGTGTGGTATACAATAGTAGCAAATGTTACAGCACTAAAGAGTGAGAGCCAGTTAATCTGCTCCATGAAAAAAGTACAGAAATGTCTAAAGAGATTATTTTGTTCTTTAATTTAATTCTCCTTAGAGTCATGTAGTGGGAAAATTGGGATGGGCTGTCATTTTATCCATCAAAAATGGTTTGCTTTGTTGAAAGTGGGCGTTACTCAACGGAATGAGGACCAAACTTTCCTAAAACAATGGCTAAATACAGTTATTTTGTTACTTTGTTATCCGTTGTCAGAGGATAAAGGAAAGTTATCATATTTTGATGAAAAAGTATGGAAACTGCCTGCAGTTGTCTGCAATGCCCAGAAATGTGCATATTAAATTAGGGATCTTTTTGACTTTCATGTTGACATGAAAGGGTGACTCTCTTTTTATACTAAAGAGTTATATAAATACAATACATATCCTATAATACAGTATATTATCATCATTTTTCAGAGGCCAGTTTTGCCAGTGTGCCACTTTGCTGAGATTAAAACCAGTACAGCAAATGCTACTTTAAAGGCTTATCCAAACTAAATAGGGTGAACATATTGCCTGTAATATTATTGCTTTTTCATCACTGATCATGTTCAGTAATCAGCATGCCTTAATCCAGATTTAGTGTAGAACAGTGTGTGAATAGAATTTGAACTGAATCTTGCGTAGAGAGATGAGGAGTTTGTAATGTTCATTAAGTCTCAGCTTCTTGGCAGACAACATGGCTGATTTCTTTGGGCTGTGTTACATTCCCAAGCTGCTGTCTTCACTCGCTTACATCGGATGTGCAGACAGATGTCTTTCAAAAACCATATGTATACTACACTTCACATTTTGACTTAAAGCTGTATTTTATGCAGCCTGCAAAAATATTTTCTTTTAGTATGATTCTTCCTAATATTAATGTTGATGCTTTACACTTGCTTGTGTCAGCAGTATGTTTTAGAATGTTGTGTGGTTTTTGGTTTCTTAATAAGTGTTAGCACACACCTTATTTAGAAAGGGTTTACAGTCCATACGGTGTGGAAAACACTTCTAATGCTATGTAATTAAGGTAATTACTTTTAAATAGGCTCTGTGCCTCACACAGCTGCTTAGGGAGTCACCGGTACAAATTTACACACTTTTCTGACTGGTTTCTGACTTGCACTTCATAAAGTTATGTTTTTTTAATGGTCAAGTCCCCCCAAGACCCTTCCCTTTCTCTAATTTCATTAAAGTATAAGTAACTCTATATTGCCACAAGATGGCACCATTTTAACATTGCAGATTTCTCTGTAGCAGCATTAAATTGTAATTAGAACATCCATTAATGTTTTCTGTAGCAGTCTATTAGTACTGGGTCCTCATTTGAAAGCTGGAGACATTCAGTTCTGTGACAGATGACTACATCTTCATAATCTGGAATGTCTCAAGATGAATTCAGAAATAATATAAAGTCACAGATCAGGCTATAAAAGGGATATTTGGACCCAAATGAAAATCCTGTCTCAGTACACTCACATTATGTTCCAAACCTGCATGACTTTATTTCCACTATATAACACAACAGGAGAATGTTATGGACTGACAACTGCAGTCACTATTTACTTTAATTGTATGGAAAAATGATACAATGATTTGTGTTTAACTTTGTTGTAGTTAAATAATAAAATAATTATTTACTGTTTTTATTAGTTTTCTTATCAAACACTGTTACATGTGTCTGATATTAAACATTAGAAAATAATTGTTTCCACTCAATTTGCTATTGTAAATAAACACTCTGATTTGCTATTGTGTATGACAATCTCTGATTGGCTGCTATATCTCTGCTGTTTCTAAAATTGTGATTGTTAATTGAGCCAAAGAGTTTGTTTCATCAAGTTTAATTATTAAGTGAATTTGCAGCAAATAAATAACAAGCGTGTGTAATTTCTATAACATGACTTAAAATGCAGAACATCAGAGATCAAACGCTAGTCAGTAGGCCGGCTGTCTGGGAACAGGTCCAGAAATGCTTGTCTCTGACCTCTGCACATGCAATCTCTACAACTCTGCAACTACTACAAATTTGAATCAACAACATGAATTAATAAGGGCAACATATTGTAATTTTTGTAATTTTTTGCGTAGTTCTTAAATAACATTATAAAACCGAGAGTTTTGAATCTAGATTCTAATTAGACATCACATCATAAACATATTATAAGGTACGGAATAGAAGAAGTTTTATTCAAATTTGACAGATAAAATACTTATTACTAAACTATGTATAAAGGACCAATCTAATAGACATAAAATAAAACAATCACCCCATACTCTATGAGATAAGAATAATGGAGACAATCGCTTTTATGGCAAGGTAAAAATACCATCCCAAATCCCAGTATGAGCCCAGCAGTCTTTGCTGATGTGCTGTAGGGGATCCGATTTCTCATTGCACTCAACTGGCCCAGTTTTCTGACACAGATATTAGCACACTTTGGAGCCATTGCCAGGGCAGACGTATTACAAATCAATAAGCCACATATGTCTGAGCAGACAGAGTAGTGGCTGGCTCCTGTTTTATTTATCAGAGCTGTCTAAGGGTGGGACTTTTAATGGTCCACACTTACAGTACAATAGAGATGTAAATCCTTCCACTGTTCTGCAGTGAGAGCCATTTTGTGTTGATTGTTCTGTGTTAAACAGTAAAAAAAAATGTCTATTTAAATTGAAATGAATATGTGAACACTCATATATATAAAAAGTGGTACAAAGTAAATGACCAAAAAATACATATTTATATTGTTCAAGTATATTGTTGAAAATTCTGAAATTTTTATTAGCGCTCAAACAGTTGTTTATAATTTTAAACCTACGAATTATAATTTATCACAGTGTCTCTGTTGTATTCTGTATTGCATCAATTTACACCTGAATTGTGACTAATGTAATTTATATACTAACTTGTCGTAATACAATTTTCAGTCAAAGCTGAAACACAGGAGTTAGCTGGGCTGAAACTGGTGATGGGGTTTTGACCAGTAAGCAACCACCCACCTGTAGCAACATACTACAAACATAAAAACACAACACTCTGACAGTCACTAAGCAATGGGTTTAAAAAATATTCTGAGTATTATAGCCACCACATAGCAACACCCTGACAACCACCCCAGAACACCCTTCTTCAAAATGTCAATTTCGAATAACACCAACAGAGAATACCAATCGACCTATTTATCGGACATAGAGTGCATCATTAACAAAGGCAATAATTACTCTTTGTAGTGTGAAAGATTGGTTCATTTTGCATAATTAAATGTAAAGATGTGTTATGTGGTGGTTGTGTGTAGTTTATATTGTGGCTGGTTTGCTGCGTGTGCTGACACAAGTGCTTTTCAGGCTCACAGGCTTACAGCAAGAGGTGAACCTGCAGCTCTGCAGTAGCACAAGGTGACACTGACCTTGCAGCTTGCATAAACAGAGAGCTATCAAATGATTTCACACAAACTGGCTTAGTTCAACAGATGACATATAACAGACATATGACAGTCTTTTAAATGCTCAAAAATTGCACTGCAAGTCAGTTCACATATGTCTTTCAGTCAAAACTAAGAAGCACCCTTCAAAATCCTCTTCACATGCCCCACTTGGGCATTGAGACACAAGAGTTAGAGCTGATTTAATGCAGACAGGTCCTTGATACACATACTTACACCAGGTCATGTTCGAGTCAGACCGCTGGCTTTTGTTGTATGTAATAACTGGGGAATGGGCTCTTGCAGGGGTTTGGATTCTTTTGTGGCTCCATGTTTATTTTAAAACCTTTCCATTGCTATTTGATCTCTTAAATTATGATTTTTTTTCAGTGATTTTATTGCTGTGTGTACTTTGTAATTATAGTGAACGGTTTTCAACAATATTGTTGTGCACAGTATCTTGTCATTTACATGGCCATATGACTAGTGGGAAGAGACACTTTTTTTTTTTTCATTTATGACCCCTGTAGTCCACAATGTGACACTAAAATAATGCATAATGCAGTGTGATATAAATACATGAATATGTGTTCATAAATTCTAAAAATTATAACAACCTTCTGACTCAGATTCTGTATTTACAGTAGCTTTTTATATATAGTAGCTTATACTTTCCCATAATTCCTTACAAATACACTGTGAAACAATTCACAATTCTCCTGCATGTTTGTTTATATGATATACTGATATGTGGGCAGGGGCTGTTAACCTGGTGACTGTAGATACTGGGGCTGAGTGGGTCCATTGTGTGGACTGTAGGACGAATGATAAGGGCTGTTGTGCAGGTGTGGGTAGACCTCATGTGACTCGTTCACTCACTGAAGTGCCCTCTCTTTCCTCTACTGTTGCTAGGGGACTCATTTTTGGATTCTCTCTAATCAGCCATGTTTTTGCTCACTATGAAGGGGATGTTTTCAGCATGATCACTGCTTTGATTAAAGGTGATAGAGCAGCCTAACCTTCTTAGCTACTATTATCTCCTTTATGAATACATGAATATTAGAGTGATTGCAGCCAATATTTATTTGCATATGTTAAGGCTCTGTAATCAGAGAAGAAAATAGAGTAAAATTCAGTAGTTATGGCATGAAATGCTAAAGATCTTGCTTTGCATCTCAAAAAATATACTAAAATATACTTTATGCATCATGGCCATTCAAACTTAGGGAGCGCAGAATGTATCCCTTTTGCATGTGTTTAAAAAAACCTATATGTTATGTCAGGATTTAAGATTTGTCCCCTTTCACACTAAACAAAAATTACTATTTAACTTCCATTTTACACACATAAATGCCTACTAAGTGTGTAAATAAACATTTCTCTCTCTTTTGGCACCAAGTGGGCCAGGTGCAGGCCAGCCTTGGTATACCTTGGTATAGATCCACAACACAGCCTTGTCTCCAAACCCCTCTCCCCTTTATACCGCAAGTGTTTTTTTCCTTTCCTGTCTTTTGGTAGTGCACTGCTTTTTCTGTCTGTCTGGCATTTTCACACAGCTATACACAATAGCTCAGAAATATTTGAGGCAGTCCACAGACTGCTGGAGTTCTGCTCAGAATGCCCTGTCTGTCTTATTATGGCCCTATTTAATTCCATTGTATCAGCACAAATGCAACGATGAAATCCCAAATGGACTGTGATTTGTATCTCTGCACTGGATTAGGTCATTAAGAGATATTTCCTCTATATGTATGCAATTTACCACATGTTCTTCATTGTAGTGAAAAACATTGTGTTACATGTGGGTAGTTGGGCTGTTGTTCATATCCTCAGGCTAATGTTTAATGGGCATTTTGATTGGCCATCCAGCAGCTTTACATGTAATGGCTTGTCTTTTATACTTAATGTCTTGTCTGGGACATCAGGAGGCGTTACAGGACTGGTTGTGCTGGAAACCGCTAAACAACAAAATCACCCAGGCAGAAACTGGTTAGGCACTTTTAGGGGGCTGTAGCCTAACTCTTATTATGAGTGCCTTTTAGCTGGGCCAGAGTGAGCCAAAGAAATACAGCAAAACAGAATCTTGCAAAATGCAAAACAGCTTTGCAACAAGTAGCTATGGTGTATGGATGCTGATATTCACACAACAGAGCAGAGTGGTCTATACACAATGAATATAAATTCACCCAAAAAGAAAGAAAATGATTTATTATCTATTTTGAAAGCTGAATGTAGATTTGGATCTGACATAATGGTCTAATGTATATAACAATTCTAGTTATATACAAGTCTATGTTTGTATATTTTTTTTTTTTCCTAGGAAATTTTAGATTTAAACATCTGTGATAATAATTCTTCATTATGTCTCCTGAGCTATAAAAGAGAAACATTTGTGCAATGCATTTTTCTAGGGAGCGTGACCATTTCTATAAAATCAGTGTTTAAACCTAACATATATAACAAGTATTAAGATTGTTGTAGCTGGTTCTATATCTATAAAGTGTATAAAAACAGGGCATCATGACATGTGTGGTAATACTGAATGGTTGTCAAGCTCTGTATGATGGTAGTTTAGCTGGATCATTGTCAATGCATCAAGGCCATCTGTGCATCATCTGTGCAGCTATGGTGAACAGTGGGTTTTAATTGACATTACCACTGATTGGTGCACAAGTCTCTATAAACATATATGTCCTCTTCTAAATTTTCTTTTCTTAAGAAACCCTTATGGGAGGTCTGCAAGCTACTTAATATGTCTTCCGTCTCTTCTGCCCCAAAGGTTTCTAACAATGTCATAGTGATGTCATACAGTGATGCAGAAAAGTCAGAGCTGTGAATTGTCTACACAGAATGTAAATGCAGCACGGAGGCTTTTTGCAACTTCTGCCCGGCATCACGTGAGAAAATGCTGAGTGGCCATTCATGCTTCATCTGAATAAAAAGAAAAGCGATGGGTAGAGAGAAACAGTTGCTGGCTTCCACACTAATAAAAAAACTACAGCAGTGAGCCCCTAAATGCAAGCTGGGTGGGTGACCACCTTAATCCATCCTGAAAGCTCCAGGGGTCCTTTTCAAACTCGTCCTGCTCACAGGCGGGCAGAAGAGGAGGGGCTGACAGGGGCTGCAGTGGTTTAGAGAAACACAATAGGCTGATTGTCAGTGATCCATAGTATTTGGCATGTGTCCAAGATGAGTATGCCTCCACAGCAGTGAAAGCAAGGTGAGAGAGCCTTAATTCACTATCCAATGCGACACACTAAAGGGAAGCAACATATAGACACAAGGAGGGGAAGAGGGACACAGTTGATGAGTGGAGGAAGGAAGAGAGAGAAAAGAGAGAGAACTCAAGCAACTGATTTTCCTCAGGGGTGGGCTAATGTGTGTGAGCAAGAGATATAGATAACGAGAGGGAGAGAGAGAGAGCTGAGTGTTGCATGCTGTGCCAGCCAGCGTAAATGAGTACAGAGAGAGTGTCGTGCGGGTAGCTGTTTTTTCCTTCCTATCCTCCACGCGCTCACTTATTTAGATGGTGGACTAATACATCCATGCGCTAATACATACCCTGTCTCAGGGTATTATTCATCCATCACAATGGTGTTCATTGGGACCACTCTTAAATCTGTCATTAAGTACTTCAAAAGGAAGGGTAAGATCCTTTCACCTCTTGCCATGTAGTGTTTTGGGTTTATCTTATCGCTTGTGTAACTCAAGGTCAAGTACTGCTGAAGTAGTACGTGGTGTGGGACATTTCATCACTGCCACTGCGGGCTGCATGCGTCTGCTTCAGAGCAATGTGCTACATTTGTTTTGGACTTTCTTTTTATAGCCTGGCTTTGGTCTCCTTATAGTAACCTTGCTGTGCACAACTTTAAGTTTGCGTGTGAAATGCTGTATATGGTGCTTATTTATATTGGAAATGTAAATTAGTGCTCTATTTTGTTCATGTGTACTAGTGCATTTTTAGAGTTCACCAAATGATGCAGATTTGTGCATAGTTTAGATGGTGGACATTGTTATCTTTACTGATGTATTCTGATGCTCTTTAAATAATTTCATTTTTGTTAAATGAATCACTGTGTTTTATGTGTAGACCATAGGTAGATTTTAACTGTTAGTTGTATCTTGCACATTGAAGTTTGTATTACACAAAATTGCATGTTTTAACACAATTTCATTTCAAAATTGGACCTGTATTTGGTATTTTGGAATTGACCTTAGTTCCCTTCATTCATGTAAATGGAGTGACCGGCTCCACTCACATGACCTCTTGCACTCGAGGAAACTGTGATTGTAAATAATCTGCTTTACTGACATGCTTTCGCACTGCATTGATAAGGCTGACCTGCTTAGGCTACCCAGAGGACCCTGGCATAATTGATCGTTTAACCTGGGTTGTCAAGACACCAGCCAGAGACAAGCATGTCTCCTATGTCTTTAGACGCAGTGGTGCAGAAGTGTTTGATTAGCCCAGCCCCTCATGCAGTTCTTCATGTGTTCTTTCTAAAGGAGCTGACTGCAGCTTCCAAATCTCATGTGCCCAGCAGCTTCGGCAGCCAAAGTCTTTAGTTCCTCTTATTATCTAAATTGTACCTTCTCTTGCTAGCATCTGAACTAAATTGACTGAGAGAACTGACTGAATTTGATAGATAGACAGACAGACAGGCAGGCAGACAGGCAGGCAGGCAGACAGGCAGACAGACAGACTCAAATCAATAAATAAAGAAATCCTCTCATTCCCACAAATAATCCTTGTTTCTTTTCCCTACAGCGGTATCCAGTCTAGATGAGGAGAGCAAGTGGTCGGTGCACTACAAAGCCCCCTGGCACCAACAGGAGAATGTCTTTCTGCCAGGAAGCAGACCAACCTGTGTAGAGGACCTTCACCAGCAAGCCAAAGTCAACCTGAAAACAGCCCTCAGAGGTCAGAGCCAAATAAGCTAGGTTTAATTTAATGCATATGTGTATATACATTAATTCATTTCAAATTGTCTTTGCTGTAATTATTATCTGTAACAATTAACTTACAGGAACTGGTATGGGAAAAAGTGTTTTACCAAAGAAAAAATTACATGCTTTATTTTTAAGTCTGCGTTTTTTGATTCAGGCTGGTTTTGTATACCAGTTTTTTGGGTCATGTTACTGTTAATCAATAACTTACCCAAAGGTATTTTAAATAGCACTGTCTGTTGGGAGATGTCCTTATCTGACCTTCTGTTGTACTTGGGTAAAGTATTCTATACCTGAGAACAGCATCACTTTCACAAATGTGTCATGAAACCAGATACATTTTTCCTTCACAAGTTTCTCACTTGGCGACTCATTTGACCTTGCATTTGCCTAAATATTTGTTTCTCTGAGATACCCTGGAATGCTGATGTACTGGGGTGTGTGCGTGTGTGTGTTTGGTTGTGTGAGCTGTCTTGGCCTCAGTGGAGACAGCAGGTGGTCTACCAAATGTTTTCTCTCCCCGGGTCATGGCTGTTCTCTCTGTGTTAGATAAAGCTATGAATTCTGTTAGTTCCTTTGTCTGATTCTCATTATTGTAGCTCTCTGGATGGACAATATTGTGTGTTTACCATCAGTTACAGTATTATTATGTCCCCTAATAGACTTAAAGGAACAGGTTACTCAAAAATAAAAATTGACATTTACTGTTGTTGCAAACCTGTATGACATTTATTACATTGAAAAAGCAGCATGAACTTTCTTTAAACAGTAGATCTTAACATAGGGATACTAAAGGCATGCTGGTGTGGTAATTTTAAATGAAAAATCTTTCAGTTTAACAGGGTTTTGAACTAGGTGTTTGAAACCAACATAAAAAAACACAACTGCAGAAAACAGTTCAGCGTCAATAATGTTTTACCCATTGATGGATGTTTTGTAAATATTAATGTAATCTGAAAGTCTCGGTCCACCATATGTTTAAGATATATGTCTAATTTTTTATACACATTGAAGATGCAGGCCAAGCTGACATTGAATGTTTGTATAACTGAACTGTATAACTAAACTGCCCAGTCTTATCACCTGGCCACATACTGTGTATATTACCATTCCTTTTGAATTCCTAATAATGCCTTGTCTCATTTATGTGTTTAACACAGATATTTACATTGAAATCATATTTATGTACAGCCTGTAGTAACAGCATTAGGATTTAATTGGTTTATATCCAGAACTAAACGATTTTCTGTGCCAGGCCTGTTGGACTGAAGCTTTACTACAAAGTTCTACATATAATAACAGATTATTATATGTAGAACTTTGTAAAAGACAGTAACCAGCTGAGGTGTTGTTCAAATATGTACAAACAGCAAGCATGAGGTGCCATGTCTTTACATGAGCTACAATATAAAAGATTAGATTATTAAACTGAGCTCTGCAAAAAAACGAGAGAGATAGAGAGTGAGAGAGAGGGAGAGTGAGTATCGCTCATGGTGTTTCTCAGCAGGCATTCATAATGGAAGGTGCCAGAGGAGGTGATCAGTTGAAATAAATGGAAATGTCAGTTGCAGAATGTGGAACTCCACAGCCATCCATAACCCAACATTCAGATGTGTCCAAACTCTAATTCCTACAGTAAAATAAATGTTTTACTGACTGTGAATGTTGAAATAAAATATTTCAAAATTTTAATTTTATAAAGATTTTATAAACAGTTTGTTTGGTTATCTATTCAAGTTGTTTGTGAGGGTAACAAGCACACTGGCGGCGGCCCATTATAGTCTAACCATTACGCCATGGAAGCCCACGTAGGGTCCTCACTGGCCTGCTGAGTCAGTAAGAAAAGGCCACATGGCCCAGGACTGTAAAGAGCACTGGAGCACCTGCCGAAACCCAGGATCTAACCCAGCTGAGCTAACTGGCCCACAGAACAGCAGCAGTCCGCCCAGATCGCCACATAAGTCCTGGTAGGCCCAGATAAACAGCAAGCTTTAGGAAAGGCTTTGTACACTAGATATCTCTCACTCAAAGCAAACAAATGCACCCCTAGACCAATAAGCCTAACTGCCCTTGCCGCTTTACAGTTGTCTGGAAACTGTGATTATGCCTCCTAACCGACAAAGCAGTGCATGTCTCGGTAAGCAGCTAAGGGGAATGAGCTTAAATGGTAGAGCGCTTGCTTAGCATGTGAGCGGTAGCGGGATCGATGCCTGCATTCTCCAAGCCCAACCGTTTTAGTTTCCTTCTCGTCTGAGACAGACTGGGCTGCTGTAGCACGTCTGTGTGCTGCAAAGTGTTTATTGATGGTTGATACTGTTGTATCTGGGGATGTAGCTCAGTGGTAGAGTGCATGTTTTGCATGTATGAGGTCCTAGGTTCAATCCCCAGCATCTCCAAACACCTTTTGGCTTTTAAGCAAATTTGAGCTGTGTCATTGTTCAATGCAACATGACCACGTGTCCTCCAATGTTTAACCTAACCACTGTTGTGCCATGAGCATGTCTGAGGTCCTGAATTCCATCCCAGCATCTTCAAGTGCTTCTTGGCTTTTAGACAAATTTGAGCTGTGTCATTGTTCAATGCAACAGGATGGCGTGTCCTCCCATGTTTTACTTACCCACTGGTATGCCATAAGTAAAGCACTTCCAAGTCTGGAAGTACCACTATGCCACAAGGAAGTACCACTATGAACCACTATGAATCTTAAAACCATACATTCTTGCATGCCTTGAATGTTTATTGTTTTAATTTATGTTAAGGTTCCAGACATAAACAATGTGTTGGGCTGTATTTTCAGTTTCCCTTCATTTGTTAAAATGTGTCACCTCATGTACTGTTAGCCCATTGGTATCATTGAATATAATAAATTCTTATGTTCTATGAAATTCACACATTGCTTGGTTACTGCCAATTTCCACCAGGAGAAAGATTTTATGCTAATAATCTGCTATGTATAGATCACACCTTTATTTATGCTCTCCTATATAGCATAAGATGTACATCTGTCATTCTGAAACTGCCCTTCCCTTCCCTGAGAGTAAAGGGACACTCAGACTGCAGTGGTTCAGTAATATGATGAGTGTGGTATAAAAGTCATCAGCCTTTATGTGAATCTTTATCTCTTCTTTGCAGGGAGCTTATTGTCATGCATGTTACCTGTGATGTGGATTCTATTGATTTTGTTGATGTGTCAGCTGTTTCTCTTTACAGTCACAGACAACAAATTAAACCTTCAATTACAGAACATAATGTATAATGTACTGCAGGAATATTTCTAAAGAAACATGATTCAGGCTTGTATGTGTATTACAAATATATCACTGTATTATTGTGGGTTCATTAAGATCTTGCAATATTTTACTGTATTATGTTTGAAGCAGATAAATATTACATTTCACAAACAAACCTCTTAGAAAAATAACGTATTCGCTGGAAACTATGGCGCAAGAATAATTTTTTTGCTGTACTCTGCTGAAAAAACCTGCAGTGTTGAATGTATTATTAAATACAATAAATTGTCTTTATACACTCATTAACATTAACAATACTCTTCATGATTAGATGGTTATGCTTGCCTCTCCAGAGTGTGACAAGCTCAGGAAAGATGGCTTTCCCAGCTCCCAGTGCTACTTGCCAAGCCCCGCCTTCTCTTCAAGCAGCCTTTGTGGAAGTGTGCAGCTGGATGAGGATAAGACAGAGAAGATTAGTAAGGTAAACCTAACCTTAATGCAGGTTGTTACCTGAGAAGCATCTACTGTTGATTTAGTTTTAAAGTAGTTGTGCAAATAGAAAGCCATCCATAATTAGATTCATCATCAAAAATCCAGAATCAGTAGCTGGTTTACAAACTGATTACATAGCCCAGTCTGAAAAATCATGCTATTCAGGCTTACACATCTAACAGCATTGAGTGAATTGATGTATGAATTAAAACAAGAACACTTGTTTATTTTAAAGCATTGATTGCTTTATTCTGTTGCTACGTAATAATGAAATCCAATGTTCATAGATGCATGCAACAGACAAAGGCTTCATAGTCTCAATCACATTGATTCTCTTGTTTTGCACTGCCCCCTAGTGGCTTTTTACATACAAGAACTGAAGTCCAGTATACACCACAAATTAATGTCAAATTAACAAATTAATGTTACACATTGTGTAATCCCAAAACAGTTGTCTCACTTAAAGCAATGTTTTGTTTTTACTAATTTTCTTTCCTCTCATCAAGCCTAAAGTCATAGACTGCCTATCACAGTCTTGCCTCTCTCTCTGCTGTCATTTGAGACTATGGAGAAGAAAGGTACTGGTTTCGCTGTGGTTGCTAGTCAGGTGTAGCATTGTGTTGTGAGAATGGTGGCTTCAGATCCCAGCAAGTCCTTATAGCCTCTTCATTTAGAACCAAATAATGCTAGTCACTAGTCACAGCTATGCATGTTTTTCCTCAATTGGAGATATTCAGTGTGGCATTTTCCACAGATTTAAATTTTACTGTGTTTTTCCTGTGTATGCTGCCATTTCTTTTTGCTAAGTATACTGAAACAATGATTTGTCTTTAGCAAAACCAGTACTGAGACAACATATGGTTGTATACAGTGACTGCAACGCTGATCTCAAATTAACATTAATAATTTAGAGGCTAGCTTCTTTCCATTTAGTGCTCCCCGGGCTTATTGCTCAGAGCAAAATTGTTACTGGAGAGAAATGTGCTCTGAGAGTCTTTTTTTAAACACTGTATAGAATGAACTGTTAAAATGACAAAGTACCAGACAATACCAATCACTGGCCATTGGCTTGGCTATCATTCGCAGAATACTGAACTGGTCAGATCGGTCTGTTTGTGTTGTGTTCAGGCTTCAGAGTCGCCTACCGAGGAGGAGAAGCTTGTATATTCAATGCCACCTCAGACACCTGTGCTGGAACATGGCTTTGACATCAACAGCTGGACCAACTGTCTGCCTTTACCCACACCTGAAGAGAAGATGAGGCTACAGGCCCAGTCAGTTGTCACTGATATTATTCCCATCAACATCACAGGTATCTCCGTCAGTGTGTGTGTGATATGTGTGATATAGACAGAGAAATTCTTTAAATTTTTTGCTTTTGAGTTTTGGTTAGGGTTAACTTTGATTTGAGTGGTAACTACTTTGTTAAAAATTAAATTATGGAATTCTTATGTAAACACTTCTTTACACTTTGTGTAAATTGTGATCTGCTTTTTTTCTTTTAATACATTAAATCAGGTGAGAATTTTGACCGACAGGCCAGCTTCCGTCGCTCCATAGCAAACACTGATACCATAATACGACGATCTAAGCGGGTGCAAAGAAGGAAAACAATAACAGGAGTTCCTGACAACGTTCACACAGAACTAGGTATAAGTCATATTTAGTGCATTATGCAGATGTCTACAAAGACATCAAGCAATATAATGTATAGCATATATCTATAATTCCAGCATCTATTTTCCAGCAAATAAAGAACAAGATGATAGCAGAATTCATTCCATGGGTATGGCAGATCAGTACTCATCACTCTGTCGAGTCGGGAGCCTAAACTCCACCCTGAGACACACAGACACACGTGACTCCAGTTGCCAAACAGTGGCGGTAAAGGTCGTTCCTCCCTCAGTACGCAGAATCAGAGCCCAGAGGGGCCACGGAATCACTGCACAAATGGCCAATGTATCCCCCTCCTCTTCAAGCAACATTTCCACCATGAGTGATTGTAATGGGATTAGCTACACTCAATTTAATGGCAGTGATCAGAGCTTTCACAGTTTGCCACGGCAAGGTTCTCATGTCCAACATCAGCATTGTGAACCTAAGTACAGCAGCTCCCCTTACAGGATGAATTCTGGCTCTACAAGCTCCTTACCTTACCAATTTGACATGCAACATGGTTCCTCAACATCACTGCATATGCTGCCTGACTCCAGAAGCAATACATTAAACAGCCAAAAATCTGATGAATTACAAAACAAACAGCTTATTGTTAACCCAAATTACCAAGGTCCTGGTCAAAATAACAACATGACCATATTCAGTCTCAGTGATGCTATACAGGACTCTGGACAAAACTGCAAAGAAGACATCCACATGCAATCACCTCATTCTTCAGCACAGTTGCTTGGTTCTGCAGATGCTTCATTGTCTGCTATCTCCTCTTGTTATGATCTCCAAACAGAGACTGAGTCCCAATGCAGCACACTTGATGGCAGAAACCACAGCAGTCATAACTGTGTTCGTAGGGATTCCAACTTCTCTGAGAGCAGCAATCGTAGTTGCAGCACATTAATCACTGACCAGTGGACATATGAAGTTCCTCTAAAGGACCATCTCACCTCAAGTTGCTCCTCACCTGTCAGTCATATATACGCCAGTCAGGAGCATTCTCCAACCAAGACAGACACAAGTTCATTGTTTTCTGTGGATAATGAAGGGCACTATACCTCCATGTGTCTGAACTCTGGTTTGAAGTCACAAAGTCATGGCTGCATCAATAAAGCAGCAAATGCAAGGCACAGTTTGTATGAGTGTAAAGACTACCACAGTCATGGTGATTGTGCAAGTCTGCACAGCAACCGCTCCCTGACTCGCAGCATTTCCTTACGGAAAACCAAGAAGCCCCCGCTCCCTCCCACAAGGACAGACTCCTTAAGACGCAAACCTCAAAGGAAGTCTCACCACAGTGGAACAGTCCTTAGTGAGCAGCTGATCGCCAGTCTTCAGCAGTCCCTAGAGCTTAACTTGCAAACTCATAGTGCATCCTTCTCTGGACAAACACCCTGTAGTGGGTTTGAAGACCCATGGTTGCTTCGACCTAGAAGCCAGAGCACTTTAAGTGCAACAAGCAGTGGAATGTCAGCACCAGCTGTCATGTGTCCGGTCACACCTACTCACAGTGACAGTAGCAGTCAGCCCTCAGACTATGCTGAGTCATGGGACTTCTACATGGATTACCCACGCCCACGATCTGACCAGGGTCTCCCTTCAGCAATGACAAGATCTGCACGTTCTGAGGAAAATCCAGGGGTCATAAGCAATGATTCCTACAACAATGGATTCCCATCAACACACTGCAATGGTAATGGGATTAAGTCAAAACTGCCATCATCACCTGACAAGGTTCATCGCCTGACTTCACCTTCTAGTGGTTATTCAAGCCAGTCCAACACTCCTACTGCAGGCACCCCAGTTACTTCTCTAATAAGAGCAAAGTCACTGGCAGGGAGGCCAAAGCCAAAAGTACCAGAGAGAAAGTCCTCCCTACTATCTTCTGTGTCCTCCTCCTCTACATCTCTTTCCTCCAACACCTCAGATTCCATCAAGAACATTCCATCACCTCCATCTCTACCTGACATACCTACTACTCAGTGTGAGACACCCAGCTCCACTTCCAGCTCTCTGACAGCAACTGTGATAGAAACCATTCCTTCTCTTTCTCTCCCCGATGTATCTTCTTCCTCTGAACACAATTCAACTTCGCTTCCATCCACACCAGAAAAGTTTGAAAACCTCCTCAGCGACTCTCTTGATCTTACCCCTCCCCCGTCAAAGGTTTCTGAATCTTCGTCATTGAATGATGGTATAGTTACCCCTCCAGCTCCTCCACTTCTTCTTCCCAATGCTTCATCGTGCATTCAGTCTCTGCTTCCCCCTCCCCCTCCACCCCCTCCACCGTTACCTGAGATAAGTCTTCAAACAGCAGGTATTTTTAAAACAGAGAGTTCTCGAGCATCTAAGGAGGCTTTGGAAATCAAAAATGGACTAAACCTCAATCACATTAGAGAGCCTGAGAAGCTTCAGAGACCAAGAATCACTGCCCAAGCTCTGCAGATGGTGCAGCTACGACCAGTGAAGCTCAAGCAAATTGAAAGTATTTTTACAGCAGTTAGCACTGATCATTTTGTGGACCAAGCACCATATCACTCTCAAAAAGGCTCAGGGAAATCCCCAAAAAGTGAGACTACAGAACAAACAGTCACTGCTAAATGTATTGTTGAGCCAGAAAATAGAGTGGAAACATCTGAATCTTCAGTGAACAAATTAATACAAGATTGCCTTGAAATATCCTTCTGTTCTCTACCCCCTGGCCCAGATGACCATATCAACAATACTGAAACTTGGCAGGATGCTCCAGGGCTCATGCAATCTTCTAAGCCTCCTAGCACACCTTCTGATTTATCTTCTCCTGAGGTTCCACAATGCATAAACTCCTCAGCTACACCACAAAATACCCCCCTGAAACAAACACCTCCTATATCTCCTATAATGCCCAATCTCTCCCTCAGAATTCCACCCAACAATCACTTATCGGTCTGTAATGAGCTCCACCTGCAAAAGATTCACGAAACAGAAGTGACTCCTGAACCAGACCCCGTAAACGGTACATTCGCAATGAACACAGATCATTTGCAAGAGATTCCATTAGACCTTAAGGTAGAAAAAGAGAGTGACTCAGGCTCTCCAACCCCTGTGGTCAAAAGCAGACTGTCTTTCAGTAGTGAGCTGTCATCAAGTAGTCTGCAAGACTTGCAACTCTCTGATCACATTCTTAATGAACATGATCTTGATCTAAGTGACAGAGACTTTGGGTTCAGTGATGACAGAAGCACATCAGATGATGGTTCAAGCAGCAGCTCAGGATCCATCAGCTTTAAAGCGGAAGACAATGAGGAAACTGGTAAGAACTTATTTTATTTATCTATTAAAACTGAGAATCTAAAGTATACAGACATAAACTCTAATGTGCCAATTAATGTGAGTTCATTTAGGTTAAATTTATGTCCTTTATGATTCTTCTCTGTTAAGTAATTACTTGCTCTTGAATGCGCTGTGAAGTAAGCACAATGAGAGCCCTTGAGTGTGTGATGGTTAGTGGGTTCAGACTGTAATATTCTAAAGCATCTGCAGTGCCTGCTAAAGAGCAGTTATTTATCCACAGCAGGACTGCATACTAAAGGAGTGTGAATATTTTAAAGTGTTGAAAATGTCTGTTGCAGCATGGGTTTACGCCTTTCTTATTTTTTAATCAGTTGTTTCTTGCCACTTTGAGACTGTGGTAAGCAGAGTGTGTTTGTGTGGGGCTGTACTGTAGGTGCTGTGCTGGACTCAAGCACAGAAAGCTCACCGGGGGAGAACACTAACGGAGAGACTGTGGAGGAGATGGTGACGCCTGTTCATCCTCGTACTACAGAGGACCTTTTTGCTGTCATTCATAGGTATGTGATGTTTTATTTATTATTTTGAAGAATCCACATTATGCATGTACATCGGAAAGTGTGTTTAGAAAAATATCTGCATAAAAACTGTTGTGAGCTGTTTAGGTGGGCTGTATGTAGCATTACAGTAGCTGTGTTGAAGTGTATTACATTACATGTATATATTATATAAAGAAAAGCTTCAGAAATATGTTACTTTTGTTTGTTTGATAAAAATGAGCAACATGCAATTTGTACTGAACAATAAAAATGCCTGATGCAGTTTACTCAGAAAAGGTTTAGAATATTTTTAAAGATTTTAAGGATAATTTATTTTTAAAGATTATTTTAAGTGAGATTATTAGTGACTACACTGTCAGCAAATAATTTGTGTTAATCTGATATCAGATTTAGTCTTATCACAAAGTGCTAAGATATTAATTCTTTTATCAGAATTAATTAAAATTAATACTATTATTTTTAATTGCGTTTAAATTATGCATACAATTCAAATTTTTTCTACATTTTTAAAACAGTTTCTGTTGTTTCAGAATCCTGTTATTTTATTTTAGATAATTTTTTTGAATTTTTGATTTTGGATATTTGCATATTTACTGACTTTAATAACAGGCTGTGACCTTTTAATCATTCATCATCAATGGTAATGAAGTTGAGTCATGTATTTGTGTTGAATTGTTTGTCTGTACGTGTCTATCTGGAGCAGTCTACATAGGCAGAATATGAACATCCAAATACAGGTGTGGATTTGACTGGCAAGTAATCAAGTCATTGGCTGGTGTTGTGTCCCTGTAGTTTGGCTAGGGTCAGATTACTCCCACAATCCAGTAGCACCCTTAGAAGATTAGTCCTATCTAATCCCCAGAAGACATAGAGATCTTCTTCATGGTGTTTGTGTCACAACTTTTGTAGGGTTAAATGTTAAACAGGCTGTTTGATTTAATCTAACATTAACCCGAAAAACAGAGAAAGGAACATTGTTCTGATATTACTGTCACAGTTTTTCAGGACTAAACTAAAGAGCACATGGTGCAGTTTTATTCTTAGCAGTTTTGTCATCATTAATCTGTGTGAATCAAAGTTAAATGCCTAGAAAGAGTTTGCATTAAAATGTTCCTTCTGAAGAACACGATGGTCTGAGTTCTTTGGGGAACATGGCAGTGTTAGAAAAATAATTTAAATTCTAATGTATATACACAAAATATATAAAATGGTCTGTTGTATTTCACACACAAATCATTAAAAACTGGAGTAATTCTTTATTTTAATCTAAAGTTACCCATGTTATTTTTACAGTTTCTGACCTTTCTGCCTTCTCTGTCTTCATATTCATTGTAATGCTGCATCAGCAACTTCTTGTTATCTCATTAGTCAGATGAACCAGTTGACTCAGAATTAGTCCTTTATTGATTTATAGTCAAAACATGCTACATGTGTTAACTTTCCAGACGGGCTATGTATACCAAGTCATGCAGCAACAGTGCCAAAGGTATATTCAAGAATCTGTCCTTTTGTCTTTTAATCTCCAGGTCAAAGAGGAAGGTCCTGGGCCGTAGTGACTCTGAAGAGGAACGCTGCCGTAGTGTCCACCCATCCCCACCCGTCACTCCAACTGGCTCCTGTCCCAGCCTGCCTCGACAGACTAGTTCCATTCAGCGCAACCTGCGTCGGTCATCCACCAGCAACGACAGCTTCAAAGCTCTGCTCCTCAAGAAGGGCAGCCGCTCTGACTCTAGCTTCCGCATGTCAGCTGCTGAGATTCTCAAATGCACAGACCCTCGTTTTCAGAGGGCTGCCACCTTAGAGCCTGCACAACCTGATGGCCTGTGCACCTCTCCAACAAGCAACAGGAGGGCAGCTGAAGAATGGGCACGTACCGAGGGTGCCCTTCCCCGCCATTCCGCTGGACTAACAACCCCAAAATATGGGCGTTCACGCACACCACCCTCTGCGGCCAGCAGCCGGTACAACAGCCGCAGCCGCATTTCCAGCGGGGCAATGACTGCCATCTGTGAAAGAGAGGGTGAATTGGCAGAGTCGCAGGACTGTATTGGTGCTGAGAGTTCCTTCACGCTGCCCCTGTCCTCCAATGGCATGGTCTGAGCCCTGCATTCTTCTTAACCTGAGGATTTTCCATCCCCCAACGGCTTGTAGGACCTGGCTGCCTATACAAAGACCTTAGAGGTCTAAACTCTGGCTGGAGGGTCATGCTTGTGCTGGCCCATGGTGGCATATAAGGGAATGGGGGAAATGGGGGCATTTCTGTAATTCTCTAACTTTAAATTTTCTCCTTTTTTAAGTGAGAGTTTTGTATTTCCAGTAAGACATTAGCACTCTAAGAAATGTGATATTAACTGAAGGTTACTCATTTTAAATGCAGGTTAGGTATACAAGGAAAAGTACTTTTCCTTTTTTGGTGGCAAGATGAGGGAAAAATGAATGGATCCAGAAAGTAATTGAGGGATTTTGGGATGAATTGTCCATGCAGATGAGTTTCTGTGATGATGGAATGTACAAAGCACTTAAAGGAATGGTTCACAAAAAAACAACAACATTCTGTTATCATTTACTAACCTACATGTCATTTTAAACCTGTATGACACAAGATGACTTGAGGTGTCATGCTGGCCTGCAAGATTTTAATGTAAAGGTACTTGGAAATTGCAATACTTGACAAATAATCAGCAAGCTGCACTTCCTTTCTTGCTGAGCCTCTTGCATGTTTTATTAAGTATTAAAGTGAATCAGTGTAATGTACTGAATTTACCTAACCTAACATTCATTAAATTATCCCCTACTGTTCTGAAGAAGAAAGTCATACAGGTTTGAAATGACATGAGAGTGAGTGGGTGAACTGTTCCTTGAAAATATGAAGGCACAGAGCCCTCATCCAGATCACAGGGGTTGCTGGTGTCAAATACTACTGGCATTTTCAAGCATGACTGTATGGTTAGAGTGAAGTCGATGAAAAATGAGTGTGGAGATATTAGTGAAGTGGAGATTATTAAGAAGTGTTTAGAGAGACATGTATTAATGCACCTTTACATTTTTCATTTCTGTTAAATTGTGTCCAACAATCTTCAGTTAGAGAAATCACCATCACATTTGTGGTAAAATTTATTCAGTTAATGCAAGGCAATTTTTCTTTATTATGTAAATAATAATTTTACCCATTTATATTTAGACGATAATAATAATAATAGTCCTGCATACTCTATCAGTGTAAATATTTCCAACCTTTATGAAAGCCAAGTATAAATTTCATAGAGATATAGAAACTGAAATCTTCTATTAGGTCTCTTAATTTTCTGAAAAACATAAATTCCCTGTCTCGCACATACCCAGTATGAGAATTTGTACATTTTTATGTTTCCTATTTCCAAATGGTGGTACTATTTAGTGTATTTACTAGTTCTAGGTGCACCTGAAATGGTTTTCTGCCGGTATTAATGAACACCAGCAGAAGAAATAGTGCAGTAAAGGCCATGTGGAACACGAGTTTCTGTACAAGAAATAAAACATGGCATTCATCAAACCCATCAAGTCCCATGTCGTTTATTTCACTGAAATAAGTCATATTGTTTACTGATCCACTGTATTGGAGAGTCTATTATTTAAAACGATTACAGTAGGTTTTGCTTACTGAGGCACTACACTGATGTCACAAAGTTAATCACTGAGTCTGACTGTCATTATCCTTCTGTGATTTACAGAGTGCAATCAAGGCCAAATTCTCACCTGGCCAAATAAATGATTTAGTAGTCAATCTGCATTCTGCTCTAGAACAAACAATGTCTACATGGCTGGAATGATATCAGTTATTTGTTGTAGTATACTTTTAATTCATTAAAAATGGACTTATCCTTTCCTTGATGCTTATCGGTCAACAGCTGTGCAATATTCACTACACAGCTATAAGACAGTTCATACTGTATTGTGAATATAGCACAGCCTCTTGTAGTGTATTACTTAATTATATCTGTAAAATGTTTATGAGTGGTTGAAGCATGGAAGAGAACAGTTTATTAGTATGGATTAACCATTAAGTAATTTAACTTATTTGGTTAATTGGGTTGTGGAAACTGGGAACATGTATGCGTATCTTCAAACGTCAGTACCTGTAGGCTCTGGGCCAGTGATTCAAATAGGCCCCAGACATGTGACCCCTTACGCAATAGATCTACCTTTAGATCCTGTATTTATTAGTCTTCAGATTCTAAAGCTATCACTGATGCTGATAGATGTGAAGTGAATCAGGGACTTTTAATGCATTACTTTTAATGCGACAGGAAGACTGCTTTTGGTCAGAGGACATTCACGGTTGCTGCCATTATTACAGTACAATTGTATCGGCTATACATTTTCACTGTCTACCTGACAAGATCCTATTTTGCAAAGGTAAGTTAAACGTTGAAGTGCCTTGGCAGTATTAATATCGATTACTGTAAAGTTTAGGGATAGAGATAAAACAGTAAAGAGCTAAAATTTTAAAAAGGTTAATAAATGGCCTAGATTATTTTTTTCAGGCATCTTCTCAACAAGGCAGTTTAAATGTAGATCATTTATCTCAACTGAGGATTTAAGAAATGTGTAGTTATCAAATTTTACTTTATAAAGTTACTTTATACCAAAATTCACATTTTAGTTTAGTTTTAGTTTTTAATGATTGTTAGAGCCAAACCGGAAAGACCTGAGCAGCCATTTAGGCATTCAGCATTTTATACATAGACCAATAATGTTTTTGATTCCCTTTATGGTTAGTAAATAGTCAGGGCTGCATACAGCATTATTAATATCTTGTTCAATTCAAATGTTACTGAAATTTGGCAGCACTGTAACTTCTTGTAATCTTCTATCATAAACTTATATCATATTACGCCTTGTCTACTGTATGTTATATCCACAACTAGGTTGGATCAAACGTTCCAAAAGGATATAATACGTTTGGGAATTTTTTGGGAAAGTATTAACTGTGTGTTAACTGACAAGCATGTTGTACTTTGTTTTGTTTACGTTTTGCTGTTTGATAACTTTCCTTATGGCCCTTAACCCCTAGGACAAATTAAAATCAACATAAATGGAAATTCTTACAAGGCTTTTCCCCTACACGAAAACCGTAGCAGGACTGAAGGCAGCTGTATCCCAGGTTTTGCGGCTTAAGGACACGACCGCGGATGCCGGTAGAAAGGCCGGTCACATCCCGTCCTCGGTTCATGTCCACCGGGAGAACCGAACACTCCGCGGGCGGATGCGCCCGTTCCTCAGCTGGAGACGCAGCTCACGCACTCTCATTACCTTACAGCTGGCGGGAATGTGTGTCAGTTAATGTCGGTGACGATCTCTGAAGAAAGAAGTCTCACTAGTGCATTACTGGCTAATGGGAGGATGGAGATATTTGTCTGAAGATCATATAAAAAATCTCAGTTCTTTCTGCTCTTGCATGTTGGGTCAGTTTTGAGTATTGATTTATGACGCAATCGATTAGACGAATACACTTCCAAACTACATGCCTATGTACTTTATGTTTATATAATTATTCAGAATTGCTTTAATTTGTCCTTTTCTTAAAGTTTCTCTGAGGAATTGGTAAACGTGGTCAAATTCATTTGATAGCATTTAAATTGGTCATGAGTCAGGACGTGAGGAATCAGATTTGCCTTAATCTGATTATCGTTCTCCGGCATAAACCCAAATAACTGTATATGTGACGTCACTGGGTAGCTTCATTTTCATATGACCTGCCCCAAAATACACTTTCACAGACACTTTTCCTTACAGTCTTGCTGGTTCTTTAACATTCTTATCTCAATGTAAATTATCTAGATCTACCTATCTAATGTAGATCTACCTACATTATATTTGATATATTTTAAATATTTAATATTTGCATAAAGCTACTACAAATTAGAGTATTTAGAACCGAGTAGTATTATATTACAAACTTTTAGGATACTACAAATCCTGCTTTCAGACTAACTATGCATGCCTACCATTGTTATGACACTGGCTTTAATAGGCAAGCTATGCAGTCTGCCACCAGTGCATCTCTGTTTTATGGAACTGACTGTAATAAGGTACACGTTATGTTCAAAGAATCTGATAAAGGAGTTTATAGACAACTCATCTCCCAGCTAAAAATGCCCCTTAGAATTAACCATGTTCTTTGTTTCTGTTTTAATGCGTGTTTCCAAGAGACATCTAGAATTTTTTAATGACTCAGTTTTTTAGTCTGTGCATGCACATTGAATGTATGACGTTTTTGATGAAGTAAAACTGTACCTTCACAAAAACACTTGGGGGCAAAGTCTTGTGTAATTCTTACACAAGTCTTACCATGAAATTGACAGCAGGTTAAATCATTGTTTGTTTCAATTAGATCTGCTTGCCATCCAGCAGTAGTGTATTTATGTCAGATGTATAGATTCACTTTAATGGTTATTAAAAGATAAGGTTTTAAAAGGATGACAAATCAGTCTTTTTTTAATTTAATAACAACATGTTTCACTGAAAACATACTGAGCTACTTATTAAAATGAAAATGACATATTTGTGAATTATTGGATTTGTTTCTATAGCTTCCTTAAGAAACCTTAACCAAAGCGATAACTCAAAGATACCAGTACTGCACACATTTATGCTGAGAACGTGTTAGTGGTTCAGGATTACCAATTAACATTACCCATACCTACCTGTGATGCAAAAAGGGCAGCTCATCCAATAACCTAAAGCCTTTCCACAAGCAGCTCAGTTAAATAACATGTAATCTGTATTTCTGCAGACAGATGGACAGACAGAACTTTCAGGGATGTCGGTTATAGCTTTTAATAACAGCAGAAATAAACTGCAGGGGAAGAATTTCTGCTTGTTTCAGGACAAGATACTTACCTTGTATAACACCAGGTGGGCAGAGAGAGCAGAAGAATGCTCTCCTTTCACAAGAATGGCTGCTTAAAATGAGTTACAGACACTCAACATTTAACTGTCATTTCAGGACAGGTTACATCAGGTCTTCCATGCTCTTCAGACAAATAAGCCCAAAATCTCAGCGTTTTCTTTATTCAAACAGTTACATTCTGACACATTAGATGTTTAAAAACAGTATAAAATACAATCATCTACAGTTGATCGACATATGTGCAAATAGCAGTAGTATTCAAGAGGAAACATTTTCAAAAATAGCTAGGCACTTGTATATTGTTGTATACTTGTTGTATAGTTGTATAGTTTATCTAAATCAAGGCACATATTTAGTCTTAATACATTTCCAAGCTTATTAATGTTGTGCATTGTTGATATCACAAACAAAACAACACAGGCCATAAGTAGTTCTGTGTCTGTGTGCTTTCACCAATAGAAAAACATTATGTGTAACACCTGCTATTACATTTCAAATATAAAAATACCTACAGAAAATACACTATAAATACCACACCTTTCATTTTTAATGCATTTCAAAAACATAATTAATAGGTCTAGATTAAATTAAGCTATAAATGTTAATGTGATTTCCAACTACAGTGAAACAAAAAACAGAACTGTTTTTAGACAAAAAATAAGTAGACTGGAGAGTAACAGCTGCTCTATGCCAAGCTTCTATAAAGGTTTTAACAAACCCACAAACCAGTTACAACCAACATAAAACAGGCAAGTTATTCACCAACGCCAGTAACATTGAAAAACGTTTTAAAAAAAATAAAACCCTTGAAGAAACACTGATGACAAGTGTTCCTATAAATATATGGCTTCATTCTAAACTTCGTTTCACATTGTGGAGAACAAAATACACCTTCAATGCCAAACACTAAACCTGGCTGAGTTTTTCTTTTTGAGCTGCTTAAGTGCCCTTAGTTGAAGGACACAAAATTGGCTGGGAAGATTCCCACTTGCCCTCTCAGTTCACCCTCCCACCAGTCGTACTGAGAGTTAGTTTGGGTAATGACAGTGATGCGGTCACCTACGGCAAAGCTCAGATCTCCAGCCTGCTGACCGGTGAACGGATGAATGGCTGTGACCACTAGAGCCCCACCTGACGCTTGACCTAGAGTACAATTAGAGTAAACAGGTCACTGATTGGTTGCAAGCTCATTAGTTATTGAAGAATTTTTAAATTGCAAATCTATTTACAATTATCAGTGTAATTATATCAGTCCAAGCATATTACTATTAAGTATGATTTCTAAAAGGCATTAATTATTTAACAAATCCCTCATTAAAAAAAAAAAAAAAAAAAAAAAAAGGTTTTTGAAAAAAATTCAAAAAAAAAAAAAAAAAAAAAAAAAATTTAAAAACAAAAAAGTGAGTTTTTTAAAAAAAACTTTTTAAAATTATTCCATTTTGACCAAAATGGAATAATTTTATGTTAATTTTATGCCAAAATGTTCCTCTTTATTATTGCATTTTCACATGCTATAAAGTCACATTACTCTGGTTTACATTTTGCTTTGAGAAATGAGAAACTGCAAACTGTTGTTAATAATATTATACGTTGCTCGTGTTTAACCTTCATTTACCTACATGTCTGTTTGGAAAAAGCATCTGCCAAATGTTTAAATATAAATGAATAAATGCTTAAACAATTATATAATTAACATTTATATATAAAAATGTATGCATTTGGCAGATGCTTTTATCCAAAGCGATTTTTTCAGTACCTGTGTTCCCTGGACTCAAACCCACAACCTTTGGGTTACTGCTACCGAAATGCTACAGGAACTGGATATAAAGGTATATAAAACAGTAATAAAAAATTGATAACGCTAGAGGGCAGCATGTGTGCTCTTAAAACAGTTCTGCCCACATAGGCTCAGCGACTAATGGCACACATTCCCTCTCTCTCTCTCTCTCTCACACACACACACACACACACACACACATACATATACATATACATATATATACATATACATATATATACACAATTCATTGCACTGCACATAGCACATAACTTTCCAGCACTTGCTCTGATGGCTGGTGGCATTCAGTATTAACACCTGTAGATGGTATCTGTCAGCCAGGGGCAAAACCCTTTTTGTATCTATCTATCTATCAGCCTCTTAAGAAATAAACAACTGTACAAACTCTTGACTGTGTGACTTCTGTCATCATTTACACACCCTGTTGTTGTTACAAATATGTTACCATATGCATTTCTTAATGTTTCAAATGAATATATTTAAAAAAATGTTTCACTGTTTTTTCATCCATATAAAGAAATTCAATGTAATGTTGTCTGGGACCCCCTGACTTTTATTGTATAAGCAAAAACAGCTTTTACAGTTTTATGTCTTCTGTGAAAAAGTTATACAGGTTTGGAACAACACAAGGGTGAGTAAAAGAAGGCTTTTTTATTTTTGGATGTACTATCCCTTTAATACACCAACAGCTAAAGATGAACTAAACTATTGCACTCTGGTTTATTCTGTAGTTCAGAGGTCTTCTAAAACACATTTTAAGTGTGTATCTACAGAATACAATACACTCAATTCACTATGTATGCTGTCTGGTTATACACACAGTGTGGTCCAAAAGTCTGAGACCCAAAACTAAACAAATTACTTCAGTGGAAATGGGTGGGTCCGCACTGCCTCTGTATCATGTACAGTATATATCAATGTAAGCAGACACAAATTGTTATTGATCTGTTCACACTGACCACCAGTGTCGTGGACTGTGGCTGTCAGTGTTTGCAGCAGTGGAGTGAAGACAAATAAGAGATGTGTAATCAGAATCAGAATCAGACAGTGATGGAATGTGGTTCCACACTGTTGGCACCTGCTTTGAAATCTCCTGACTCCAAACACCTCGGGCGTTGCCAAAAGCTCCAGTCGAGCTGTTTTTCACACTAAATGCTTTTGACTTGTATCCTAAAATAACTGCATCCATTCAACATAATGTTCATTCCCGCTACCACAACGCAAGACATGACAAGCCAGGCGTTAGACAGCCTATACAATCCAGAGAGTTCCTTTAGGGCTGCAAGGGCTGTGTATTTTGTCAGAGTGGTAACATCTGAGCTATGTGGTTTCTACCTGTACACGCAATTTTCTAAAAAAGGTGACAGAGAGGAAGAGGTGTCCACCATCTCTACAAAACACTAATTTGGGAAACCGATGGCAGACAATGGGAGCAACTGGGGAAACCTGTTTTGAAATGTATTTTATAATTCCATTTTGTGCTGCTAGTGGTACAGAAATGACATCTGACAAAATACACCCAGTAGCGGCCTGCCGATGCCAAATCAAAATTCTGATGAACTGATCTAGTGTATTCCTTTAACATATAACAGAGCTGATAAGCTATCTGCTTATCCTGAATTATGTGAGGCCAGCTCTTTTAACAGCTAGCGCTGCTGACATACATGTCAGCTGTTGCTTACTCTGGGTGTTCTACTTCCTTTACATTTCCTGCCAGCCTTCAGTTTGGTTCTCTTATACATGATTCTTATCTGGATATATGACCACTGTTGTTGGAATTTTGCTGTGTTTGACAAACCAAGGACAATGTTTTGCATGAAAACGTCTAGTTTTCCTAGTAAAGTTGTCGATCGTAACTGCACCTATCATTTAGGTTGTCAGACATTTGATGATTTAGAAAGAATATTATCACCCAACAGAATATTAACATATAATTTGACAAAATCCGGTAATAAGCATCACAGAGAGACTTCCACCCTAAAGAGATCTTAACAATGGCACCTTGTTTTTTGCAGTCTCTTAACTGTCTGAATCATGCTGAGGCACATGCACATTTTAATCAATTAACTTTGTTTATGTATCTGAATGAACTGAAATAAAAATAACTGAAAAAACACACCACAATAGCTCCTCAGTTAATTAAAGAGTAAACACAGGAAATGAGTGATCTTAGCTAATCTTTCCAATAATTCATGCTTCATAGTGAGGAGATGATACTAAATTGCACATATTAATTTGGTGTTTTCAATCTATTTTTAGCCATTTTTGATGAGTTGAGTGGCTTGCTATTCAACAATGAATTCATGTTTTTAATTAGTATATAAATTCATAATCTCTATTGTTGTATTGAGAAAATGTGCTTTTTTTTAGCACAAACACTTTTTTAAGGATTTTTTTATGTTTGACTTTTTGCATCTGTTCAAGAACTTTATATAGAGCAAGAAATGTGTCTGTCTTTAGTTTATAAGAACCCTAGCATGCTTGATCGTCTTTTCTTTCTTAGCCTCATTCACTCATACTTAATAAATGCAGTTGGGTAAGACATTTTTATCACACTACTTTTGATTTACCAGTTCTGATTCCACACACACCATCTACTAGCAAATGCCTTTAAAAAGGCATTTTTTAAATCTCGCTCCTCATGGTTAATAATGTCATCTTTGAGTGGAAGAGAATGTGCCTGCCGCCCAGCTGACTTCTGACATGGCAGAAAGCACAGAGGCCCTTCCTCAGTAAAAGGAGATGGGAGAAGGGCCTACAGTCTACAGTTCAGGGCTTCTTTTAAAAACTCTTCCCATTCAGTCAGAGCAGCTTTCTCTGAACAGGGCAGATGAAGCTGCTCCATGGCTCGTTCTTTTTTTATCTAATCCCCATAATTCAACTTCAAACATGAGCATTTAGGAGGCTAATTAAAATAAATGCGGCTGAATACAAGGACAAGAACACAAATCACCCTGCGCATGTCGAGCTGCTAAACGAAAGGATCAACAGAGCATTGGGTGTTTCTTCTCGCACATTTCCACAATTTAATTAACCGTTGCTAATCTACTGTAGCAGTTTTAATTCACTTTATAATCTATCAATCTATGTCAACGGCTACATAGTCAACTTTATTCTCCTTGGTATTTTTTGTTGTTTTAAAATGTGTGCGATTACCTCATCATATAAAACCAGAAATAATTCTTTTGTTCAGATATTTTGCTTGTTAATATGCTTGAGCACGCATGGTAGCATGCAAAACACAGCCAAATCCTCTTCCATCATCTTATTAAAATTTATCACAACAGTACAGCATTTATTTACAATACGAACAATACTGCTTAAGTAGGCTTAAATAGAAGTATAATGGAATACAAGTTAAACATATGATTTCATAGTTTTAAAAGCAGGGTGTGAATCTTGTGTTATTAGAATATACAGAACATTTTCCCCCAGTTTCATGCTGACAGAACCCTTTAAGACATTTTGAGGAATGGTATAATATTTGTTCATCTCTCTGAGCAAAACATCATTCAGTGTTTCAACAGTCACTTACCTGCATTATCTGTATCCCAGCTGTCAAAATTGGGGTATAGAGAAGGTTTCACAGCTGAAGAAACTGAAAAAAAAAAAACATTAAAAGACTATAAAAAACATTCAATATACAGTAGGTCAGTGTGAGAGAATTTCAGGACAGATGATTTAGTTTTAGCAAAAACAATCATTAATGCATAGCCATATATTTAAGTCCCAAAAAGCAAATCTTCCAAATTATAATTTCTTGGAAACATTCTTGGAAAAAAACATTTAATGAAATAAATATACTTTTCAAAAACATACATATATAAATATGTACATATACATTTACCAACATAGTATACTGGTAAATTATGCAGTCCACTGGAAATTTTGACGAAGCAACTTTGAACTACTGGTCCCAATCATAGCAGCGGAAAAATGTTGACCCAGAGTCAGTCACTATAATTCTACTGTGAAAGATTTAATGTGTGGAGATAGCAGAGGCCACTCAGTGTCTTACCCTCTGGCCTGGATGTGTAAGAGGAGGCAGCTCTCTGTGTGGGGGGCTTTGGTCGAGCTGGGGCTGAATTCATCTGTGAAAACAGAAACACCCAAATATATATCAACAGGCTTGTCTCTCAACCAGTGTGCAAGAGGAACAGAGACTGGCACTAAAACCATAAAAAAAATCAATTGGTTCAAGTTACTGAAAGAACAACGAAATCGTTTTTTCTGACTGTTTGCTCCAGATATCAAAATTTGAAGCTTATTTAAGCTCTGTATAAATATTTTACATTTACATTTAGCAGACGCTTTATCCAAAGCGTCTGCTAAATGAGAACCTTACAGAACCTTTACAGTGTTAAGTCACACTGTCAGTCAAATTAATTAGTTTCAACAGAGCAAATCACACACACTTTATAAGCAGAGAGTAATTAAGTAGTCAAGGTGTAACTGTTTTGTTCTGTTTTCCCATGAGACTGTTTTATTCAATCATTTCTGTCAGGTTCTCTAGTTGTATACCATATATAGTAGACCACTTTTAAAACAGTATGAGAACCAATCGTCACTGAAATTATTCCAAAAACTGCTAAATAAGAGGAATTGTAAACTAAATATGACATGGCTGAGCCCAGATATAAACCTCTATTTTCAATTCTATTTTCTATTTTTAAAAACCTCTATTTGGCAAATTGCAACTGACCAATAAGATATGTGAACATGCAGTTTAGTTAGTACAAATAGCCTAGAAGTAATTCACAAACAGGAACCTGCTTGTTGTATGAGGGGCGCATATGTTTGCTCTGCCAGTCAGTGGTGTATTTCTCTCTGTAGTCCTCCAAGATGGTGTACAGATCGTATGCCTCAGGTGGAGGTTCCACATCTCCATTGAGAATCGCAGATGCACGAATGTCTTGCCCGTAGAATCTAATACAGAAAGTAAAGCACACGTGATATTGAAACTAAAACATAAACACAACTTGATCACTGAAATCACAAACACAAAGAAAAAGTAGGTCAACGCGTGAGGTGACATCAGTGCCTCAGGGCTTGGACGTGAGATTTAAATGTTTTAAACAATGACACGGTGATGCACTTACTTTCGGTTGGTTTCTTTGCGTTCGATGAGGTAAGAACCGACAAGAGATACCCCGGCGTAAAGGCCGCGTGATTTGCAGTAGGAGTAAACAGCCGCTGTGCTGCGAACCGCCACATCTGCCTCCAAATTCCTGTTAAAAATGCAGTCAGACAGATGATCATTGGTTGATCAGATGATCATTGTTTAGGGAAGTAAAGTAAAGCATTGAATAAATGTAAACTCACATATCAGAGACACATAAAAAACACTTAGTTCAGCAGATAAGACTTCAGATCTGCTAATTGTCTAAGCAAGTGTGTCACAATATATAAACTAGCCGTTCTGACCTCCTTATGGTAACACTGAGGCCTGTTTCAGTAAGTGACTATTTTGAAAGATGCACTGACACTGCAAGCTTGCACAGAGCCCAAAGGGAGAGCTGTTTAAAGTTGTGATTGGACCAGCCCAGTGTCAATTAAGAAAAGAACCAATGGGTCACTAATCTAATGGGCTGGTCAGACTAAAAAAGTATGAGATGTATTTTATTTCAAAAGATCAAGGGCAATTGGATTAATGATAAGGTCCCTTTAAATATTTATAAAATATTAATGACACTTTTTAAGAGCATAGTTATCTATTTAATGAGCAAACCGTTTTATTAAAATAATGAGGTGTGGACTTTATAAACATGGTGTCCTGGTGGTAAGAAGGTTCTTTAAAAAAAATAATATTTAAATATAAGCACTTACACTCAATAGACTCAATAGTCACTGTTGCCAAACCAAATCCAAAACTGATCTAATCCAAACCAACAAATCAAACATTACGTGAAATGTACATGCCTAGTTTTGAAAGCTACTGTAATGCAGCAGGCAACAGTTCAATATTGCTTGCATCTCCGTTCCGGAAAGATCCATAAACAACAAAGAAATCATTGAGAACAAAAAGCTATTATACTTTCCACACAAGCTCAAACACAGCAGAATCTGTTGATAAAGAACACAATTGCACATTAGCCTTATTACAATGCAGCTGTAATGGCTCGTAATGTACAGTATGGACACCCCTCATTATGTGTAATTCTCACAGTATTCTGCATGCAGGCTCATGCTTGTCAAATGATAAATGACTCTGTTGCTGGTAAAATGTCTGGCAGCTCAACCAGAGCATTTAATTTTTTGTAGAAATTGTTTTTAGATGTAATCAAAAACATGGATCCCATGTGAAGTGATCAAAAGAAAATCAACAGAATATAAAAGGCAACTCTATTTTTAACTTGCGGCATGATGAAAACATGACCCTGCATGAGATCATAAATATTAATTAGCTTACACTGTTAATTTGTTCATTTTAACATTTTTTCCTCTGTCCAAAAGCAGCAGGTACTTTCATTAAGAGTAAGCTACAAAACCAGCTCAGTTCTAAATCCTGGACTGTCCGACCACACTGCTGAAATTTAGCAGGTCTATTAATAACATGCTCAGACTTCTAAATTTAGAAATGTAGTTTTAATGTGGCATACATGGATGACTGGCAGTCATATTTGTAATATCCCAAAGCAGCTTTTCTCAGTGTATGTATGAGACATACATACATCTCCTACTTACTTAAATAGTGAAAAACTTTTGAATGAGAAGTCTCCAAAACTGTTAGTCAAGATTATGTTACAATATTTAAAATTTAAAATCAGCAATTTAATATGAAAACAATGGTATCATAAATATGGCTTCTTTAGCACAAATATCACACAAAAAGTGTATTTTTAAGGCTGTTTCAACTGAGTTGACAAGTTGCACAAATTTGCTAGGTACCACTTGCCAACACTGTAAATGGCTTTATACAAAAACTGGGCATCACACACTAAATGATTCTCAAGTCATTCCAAACACAACATTACTCAGGTGGCAACAGAAGCCACATCACACTTCAGACAGAATCATAGTCTGAGGATCTGTGCCCATCCTTCACTACATGATTATTCCTGTAAAATCTGCCAGGTAATATCGCATATCACGACAACTAGTGCTAACTTGTTTCCAAATCAGGTAAAAGGTCGAAACTAAAGTTGTGATCTAGCCTGAATGCCCATGTTCAAAATAAACAAACAGGTGAGGCCTCTGTTAAATAGATCTGAAACTTCTAATGTTGAAATGAAATGCACTCCATCTCCTTCCTGTTATACTGTCTCTGGTGGAGCACACTGAACCTCACCACTTACTGAAATCTCTGTTCTCTTCTATTCCCTGTTCACATACTGTAACTTTGGCAGCACTTTCAATAACAGACACACATAAACATAATGAAAACACAATTTCAACTGCTCAACATAAATCAAAATGTTCCCCCTTAGGCCATAACCTTCACTTTTAATCAAGTCAACCAACTGCTGCAAATGCATCCAAAAATAAGAAACTGTAGTAATAAAAGTGTCATTTCAAATTACGCACTGATACCCAAAGCATCCAGGTTTCAACACCACCACTGTATACCCTCTCTACCGCCCCCTGGCAACAGTCTGGGTGTTACACTGAAATGTCATCTCACGTACCTGCCCACAGGGCCAACAGCCACAGTGAAGTTTCCTCCCAGTGTGAGATTCCCCCCTTTACTGAAAGCATCCACCGCTCTCCTCTCATTCAAGATGATGACAAAATCTGACGCCTGGTGATGAAAAGACAGAGAGGTGGGGCACAGTCTGAGATTACTATTTAAAATGTTGTTTTTAATTTACAAAAAATAATTGTGAGGTACATGAGTTACAATAACATGACATTCAGATTTTCTTAATTTTTGATCTCTCCCCTGTTTGTTTTAATAACAACATGCAAAAAAGCTGGACTCCACAAGTTTGTTCAAAATCTAA
The DNA here is from genome assembly GCA_036877525.1 of Chromobotia macracanthus. Classification (NCBI taxonomy): domain Eukaryota; kingdom Metazoa; phylum Chordata; class Actinopteri; order Cypriniformes; family Botiidae; genus Chromobotia; species Chromobotia macracanthus. The sequence goes on along the minus strand of JAZGTH010000060.1, from coordinate 774,018 downwards.
GAATCCATGTCACCTCAGTGTAACTTATGAATGTTCAGAGGTGCTTTGAAAAATCTTTTGTGCTTGAATGGAAACAAAAGAAAGGTGACCTTTTATACAAAGGAGTTAACATAGTCAATATTTTATGTTATATGTTATAAATAGTGTCCTAAAAATATTTTTGCATTATATATTTGAAATTATCAATTATCAATATATTTTGAAATTATTAAATATCTTAAATCCTTCATTCTCCTGTTTATTTCCTGGTAAATATTAAAAAGGTTTTGAATCCCAAAAGCTTAGCACAGGCCTATAAAAATTTTGAGGGGACTCAATTTTTAGGCAATTCAATATGAACAGTTTAACATGCTTAGGCGTTTACACCTAAAACTAAAATCAATTCTCACTGTATTCCATTGCTTCTTATCAGGTGTGTTGCTGCTTACTGAAATACAATGCAGCTATAACCACTACGCTCCAGGCTGTTCAAGAAATGAATCAAAACTGTCAAGACACACCGGCTCGGTACACAAATGACTCATCCGAGCTGAACTCCAGGTCAGGAAACAAAGTGGAACTTCTCTGCTTACTAACAAATGGCCTCGACACACAACTGACCTCTGCTTTAGAAAAGGTACTAATGAGTAATTTATTAAAATCTTACTCAGTAATTATCTACTACTGAGCATCTCACTATGTTATCCAGGGTAAAAACTGTGTAAAACTAAATGAAGATTAAGATTTTTGTGTTCTTGTTTTTTGCTTTTTATTCTTTTATTTAATTTTGAAACCCCTGCAAAAGCAATGCTACAGAAAAAAAAACGAGAAATTTTAGAGGTAATTTTAAATTAAAAGTGTTCTTAGTACAGTTGTTCTTTAAACAGCACCTTTGAGGAAATTCTCAAAGCTTTTACAACAACTATTTTGCCAAAAACTTTATATACATATATTCTGGATTGTGAAAATGGACAGTAAATCACTCAGAATCCCAGAGAACTTACCTCCACACCGATCTCAAATCCCCCACCTAGTCCAGCAATTCCAATGGCTGAAGGAGCAGACCACCCTTCGGCAAGAAAAATGTACACGAAATTCAAAAACCTACAGTAAGAACTTGTATTTGCTGTAAATACATTAATAACAAAGATACACTAATGCAACTAAAGGTACTGTGGCCGTAATTGCCCCAGAGGAGTGTTTTGTTTATACAGTTTAAAATGTTGCCAAGGCAGCTGCCAGACATCCATCATTTCAAACCTCCGAAACTTCCCTAATTACTCTAATTGGTCTATTTGGTTTTAATAGTTTTGGTTTAGACAGGAAGAGAAATAACACTGCCTGTATTTACACAAAATAAACACGTTTATCACATGACTTAAGCAAGAACTGTAAATCTATTCTAAAACATCAATTTATTAAAGTCAGAAAGGAGGTAAATAAAATGCACTTACTTCCATCGGAGAGGCGAGCAATGACTATTCCACTGCCACCCCTCGCAGTGATCATGAAACCTGCTTTAATAACGGACAGGATAGCCAGACCCTCTGCCTTGGCAATGACATGGGCTGGATTCAGGTTGTGGGAAAAATCATATTAAATAGATATGAGACAGACATTATAATTGTACAGGCAAAACTGTTCTATAATCCAACAAAGACTGATTTACAATCTGTGAATGTGGGACTGCAAGATGAAACAGGTTGCTGCAGTTGATTGGTGCATTGTGCTTATGCACAGACTGCGCAGATATGAAGTCACTGTGTGAGTGCATTCATGTCACTTGCTGAAGACGTGCATGAACAGATACTTGGCAATGGATTGGCAGAAAGACTGCTAGTCATGTATATAGACAGTCGACAGAAATACTGACAGTTCTGTGTCTGCCATCAGTGGTGTTACTGCAACTACTATTGCATTGGTTAGCCAGTGCAAATGAGACATGAGTTAGGGCCCAAAAGGTATTTGGGAATGAAAGCTAAACATTAAAACTGTATGGATGGCATTAAATAAAAAAATATTACAGTGCCATTCATTTAAAAAAAAGCTTAGCACAGACTCTTTCACAACGACATGTCTGACTTGTCCAGATATTCAACTTGAATTTAATTCTTGTGTTGCCATTGCTTACTAAGTGGTTTGGGACAGCAGAAAGAAGTTACCAGGAATGAGTTTGTCAGGCCCCATTCTGTCAGATATTTCAGTGAACTCTCTGAGAATCTTGGCAGCCTTCTTGGCTTCAGACTTGAGGTTTGCAGGAATTGGGTTATTCACTAAAAAAGAACGTCAAAAGAAATGTGATTTAGATACGTTTCGCTGTACACATGTATTGCAATACGTCACATTCTAACAACCTGAAACGTCATATGTCTGCTGATGTGCGTCTTCCTAAATGCTTTCAATTCTACTATGCTGAAACTAATCTCTCGTGGCATCTGCCTTACAATGAACATGCAACATCTTACAAACCTCAAAATTATTTCAAGGATGTAAGATATTTTAGGTTACCTGTTGTACACGTGACACACTGATTGTCATCACCACAATAATTTATTCCTCTATGTAAAGGTCTTTCCCCATCTTAGTGTGACAAATTCTTAGCTTTGTCAACGCATCAATTGTCAGCATAAACACAGGTTATTTTGCTCGTGTCATCATGGATAATTGCGTTAATTATATTAGACATATCAGTGAATGAAAGTTCGGGAGGAGCATGTTCATTTAATACGAACAATTATAACTTTTGAATAAGTGTATATAAACTGCTGCTTACCTCACACCTCACTGCGACAATTCTCCACCCTACCTTTTTTTTACCCCACCTTTTATTTAATTATTACATTTAGTCCAGTGGGACTTCCCAATCATAACAAATTGAAAGCAGGACTGTCAAAGATGATGCAACAATGCCTAGAATTATTAAATATGCAAATATGTAAAAGAGTTTACTCAATTTGATATGAGATTTCTAAAAACTGACTGGAGAAGTGTCTTACATGCATGTGCAGGCCTGATAAAGTCCTTTGTGGAGAATGTTTATCAGTAAATGAAGACGAAAGACCTCTTCATAAGTAATTTATTTATATAATTTATTTATAAATCATACCCAGATGAAGCAATTAACAAAAGAAAATTGTCAAATCAGCCATAAGTGGAACACCATAATTCGCATAAATGTTAGAAATGTACAAATGGAGGAGTTTCTAGTTTTTTAGTCCGTTTTGATGCACCTTGAATAATTTAGACTCTTCTGTTTTGTGTGCTTGTGGGTACAGTACAATATCATATTGCCCTCCACACAAATTTCAGAATCTATTACATACCAACCTGTTATTTAGTTTTCTTTCCTTAAAAACAAGTGTAAATGAACCTAATAATCATAAACATTATGATCAACTGACAGCCCCAATTGAAAGAAAACTCACTTTTGACCTAAATTTGTCAAATACACACAAACAAAAGTCAAAACATTCACATTTACGCTTTTGGCAGCCACTTTTATCCAAAGTGACTTACAGTACATTCAAGTTACACATTTTGTCAGTACATTTGGTCCCTGGGAATCAAACCCACAACCTTTTGCACAGCTAAAGCAATGCTCTACCAGCTGAGCTACAAAACAAAAGGTATACTATAAAAGTTTATAAAAGTTTTAAATTAATTTTTTGCAAAACCCTCATTTTGCAACTTTTGTGGGATCAATTGAGTTGGTTTTGGCAGAAGCTCCTTTCTGTGGTTTATTTAGGGCGGTGCTTGTGAACGTCATTTTTAATGCTGTCTTTCCAGGTAAAGAATTCTTGCAAAACCAGCCACATCAACAGGACAATTCTTTGCACCAAGGGAAACACCTGCTTCAGTACCTTAATAGTAATAACAGGATAGCCGCCAATTAAGCTATTCCACCCAGCTGTATATGCCCTGAGTCTATGTACTTTACACCCTTGATACATTCACAAAGACACTAACTCTGTCAAATCTCTACCCAAGAATAATGTTGCCACAAACTGACTGCAATCATTTCTGCTACAAAGTAGATAGAAAGTAACCAAATCACAGGTGAGTGTCGGGGTGTCGTAATTTAGCATTCTTGAGATGGTGAAAGAACAGTGTTTACATACAATAATAAATTAATCACTAACAACTGCACCCCTCCAGCTACATTACATAACAGATCAATCAACAGAGAAAGAACAAAAGACATCTGGTGAGTAAATAAAGAAGTCAGATGAATTTTTTTTGCTTGTTTGTTGCAAGGTTACTCAGGCTAATGTTACTGTTTTGTTTTAAAAAATACAGCTTTTTTCTTTTGCAATCCATAACATTTGCCTCTCTACTGCCATATCTGTTTGAAACATAAAATTGCTGGTTACTTTACATACTTTTCTTTAAATATGTAGAAGTATGAAGCCAAACTTTCCCTTACATGAAATTGGACCTAACAGCACAAATTCTAAATCATTATAATAAACGTACTGTTGTAAATAGGGGGAACAGTAAGTAGACCATTACGAACATTGATCTGTTACGTACATGCTCAAAAGTTGCAGATTGCAGCTTTAAATATATTTTTACATTTTATGAGACTGGTGCTTGTCTATGCAAGCTTGGCCTCCTCACTCAACACTTACCTGGTTTTAATCATCAGGTGAAAATTTTAAGTCTGATTGCTTAGAAATGTAACAGCAAAAATCACAAACGGTGCCAAACATTTAATTCTTAGGGGCTGTTCATAAAATGTTTGCTTTAGCAAGCACCACTAATAATCAGTAAATATCACAAAGTTTTAAGACCCTGTATTTCAAGGTCAAATACTATCCCTACTTCAGGACATCACATGAACGAGCAGATGACTAACAAAGAATTCATTCATTTTGGTTTCAAATCAATTGCAAAATTGAAAAGAGACCCAGGTCATGTTCTGCTTTCTGCTCAAACACTGAAAATGCAGAAAATGCCTGCAGACTATTATTTATTCTGAGGAACACGTAAACACTGCTCCATTAATAACAGAGTGTAAAAAGAGCAACCACCTGCATGTCTTCTTGAAAAATAAGACAAGGCGTGTGAAAGGACACTGGAATATTAAACTCTTTATGTCTGCTTAAGACCTCACCCCTCCAGCATAGGCATAAAGTCTAGCCTAACACTGCACATTGCATCCAACAAGTATGGCTGTAATAATCCCTCATTCTCATGTATACATTGCAGCAGTAAATGCCAGGCTGTGGCTGGTAACATCTCTATGCCTCTCCCTTGTTTTCCCTTATGCCGTAAATTCTCCTCACATTTGTCATGCAACCCTTGATGTAACGCTGGAAAAACTGATCCACTGACTGCAGTCAATGTAAATTAAACTCTACGTAAGCAACTTATGTCAGATGACATCTCATCTGTCAAATATTCTGCCAGATCACACCACAAAAGAATGTCTGCCTGAGTCATCACATGAAGTCCAACCCGATCTCATGACGTGGTTTCAAAGTTGATTAGCAAGCACCGAGCAATGGCACATGAAGCGATCAGGTGTGCTTGATGAAAATAAACACAAACACATATTTTGTCCAGTGTTAGAGGTGTAGTAGTGATGTCATCTGACAGTCGATACTATTTACAACTCAAAAAAATTCATTAAGCTACAAAACCCCTACAATTCAATTTTCAATAAAACGTTTAAATTTATATAGTGCTTTTTACAATGTTGCATTGCTTCAAACCAGCTTTACACATAGGGAAAAACAGAAAAATGATCAAACACGTACAACATGGAAAACAGAATACATGGTATTATTGCAACTACAACTACAACCAAAGCCAGGTGCACACTGTATGATTTTTGGCCATTATTGGCCATGTAAGACAAATTCTGATAGTCCTAAAGATTCCTGTGATCCTATGCCAAAGTCTGTAGTCTTTGATCGCTAGTTTTACATAGAATTTACATGTCAGAATTTTTGAGGCACAGTCCTGCAGTCTGTCTTCTACTACGATTAAATGAAATCAAGAACCAATATGTGTACAGATCAAAATAAAAGCTAGCGATTATTTATGTTTGCTAGTCACCATTTCAATTCCACATGTGAATGCGGCTCACCATCACTGAACGTGCCACAGATGTATAACATCAAACTCCAGACAAGTCTTTTTGTGTCTGTCTTAAAATCTGGAAGTGACAACAACTGAGATCTGACAGTGTGACATGAATTATAGCTTAACATTACTACACAGTTTGTTATCACATCATACAAATAAATTTCCATTAGCACTTCCTTTTCACATTTATAATTCATCATAAACAGTCCTAAATCTCATTAAATAAATCATTATTTTTTCATATAATGAAAGTGGAAAATTCTAGTAACAGCCATGATTTCCATTCACTTTTATTGCTTTTTATGTTGTATGGTTTTGAAATGACTTTAAAGTTGAATAATGATCGCAAAACTTTGGTGAACTTTGCCTTTAAGACATTGTTGAGGCATTGAATAATAGTCAGTAAGTTATCCCGGGATAGCTTATCTAATAATCTATTTAGTTATCTCCTTAGGTGTCATGTCCTCTCCTTAGGTATCATGTCATCTATAACTACAGCAGTCAACTGTCAGCTGAGCAGTGTGCCCTTGGGTTTTTAACTGGCTAATTTCTTACAACAATCCTCTGTTTTTCTGCTGTCAGCCTATGGCTTTAATACATGTGTTTGTTGGTAAAAAATGAATGCAGTAACACAAAAGACATCACACTGAGTAATATGAATTAAAACATTCATAGTCTAAAAAACGAACAGTCACGTTTTTTCATGTTCTTAAAGTCACTTCATAAATGGACCATCTGGAGGTGGATATCAAGATGTAATTATCTTATTTTAAACAGCAATTATGTTTTGATGCTTATGCATGAAATATGTGAGAATGACATTCAGGCCTGTAACCTCCATAGAGATTAAGGGTCTCCCCATAATATAAAAATCAGTGGTTGATTAATGTGTCCTAAATTTTTGCAATTGTTTTTATCCGCTCAGGTTAAAAATATAAAGCAAGCACACAACACTGCACTGTGTTTCTCTGGAATGCAGTGAAAATAGATAAGAATGATAAGAAGAGTATTATAAACACTACATGACAACAAAACATCCCCTATGCTGTTCCACGATATATCAGTATGTTTATATCACTTCTGGAATGCTTCTTAGCCATCAGATTAGAAGACGAGAATTAACCGTTATATAAACTTAAACTGTAAATTTGGAGTAATATTTCCCTGGAATGGTAGCAACAAAGCTTTTCTTTAGCTTAGCAGGGCTTATTATTGTCCCCAGGTAATAATGGCTGATATTATTTTCTACTCCTGTTTCCCCAGGCCTGAAAAACCTGTGCTGTCATACAGAGGTAGACTAATAAATGCAGCTGTCATATCAAGCATAACAATGAGAATACAATTTTTGTGATTACTACTGTACAAATAATTACTGCTTACGCAGATCTACAGGATATATTAGTCTGTAATTAGTAAATAACTAATTACCTCGTCAAAATAAAGCATATAAAATGCAAATACTTGTGACAGTGCAATTATATCTTAATTTGTAGTTGGAGATAATGACAAATTATGGATGCAGCATTGATTCAGAGAGAGAGCACAAACATCTGCTGCAATGATTTAAATTTTGACACAGGATTAATTTGAGAGGTTGAATTCTGCACTGTGGCTGACACTTACAGTGGGGCCTGTTTAAACAGTTCAGATAAACAACTTCATCAGGGTTCGAGAATCAGTATTCTTAGTGACAAAAAACACCTTTATTTTTCGGAGTAAAGTCGATCACAGTGAATACAAGTGATCAAGATGGATGTAAATGGTAAGATTTTAAAATTATTTATTATAATGGACACCAGACATTTTCTAAGACTAGAAGGTCCCCCCAATCCCTCCATCATGCACGTTACAAAGCTAATGGAATGTGGAAGGAACACTCCAGATCATGACAAATTGTGAAAGCAGTTTCTGCTTCAAGGTAAGGTGGAGATATTAGATCTGTTTTACCACAGGAGGCTAAATTCATTGCTTTTGTCATTCCATACCGCAGACAGGCGCTATCTATATTATCAAGTGTCGGGATGCAACTGCAGCACGTCATCACGAAGCTGGTATTTACATCACCTACTGTCACACACCTTAATGTAAATACAAAACCATAAACAAACGCCCTTGTCAAGTGAAAGTTTCTGAATAGACATATTCTTGAAAAGCGTGTATGAATGAGATGACATGATATGGATACATCAGCGCTTACAGTAGTTTGGAATACCACAGTTACCGTGCTTTACAATCTTACAGATCTGAGGCCGGAACACGGTCACAAAACAGATTACATGTTTAATGAATGTGTGATTCATGCTTTTAAACAAAAAGCTAAAATAATAAACGCCTATCTTGTCTGGACTTGTCTGAGAACACATAACACAACATAATAAAAGTCTGATTAAAACTATAAAGTAAATAGCAGTAGCATAGTTGGTGGTGCGTTTAAATGTTTCCGCCCACTACAGGTAAATGAATCAAAAGGATTACACGTTTGTCTACCGAGTCACCACTGGGAAAAGGAAAACTGACTTCTGTACTTACTTTTGGCCAAATACAGGTTTTATTCGCAGGATTACAGACTTCTTGGCGTTACAAGTTGACTTTCAAGCACTCTCACCCTCTCACCTGGCGCAGGTAAGTCAAGTTAAAAACGACAGTGTACACTTCCGTACACCTGCCAAACCTGTTTACTTGAACCTTAAAAAACCCGAAAAGAAATCAAACCAAATGAATCGAAAAATAAAACTATCACTTCTCAGTGTTTTAGAGAATCCTGCGGGAAAACCGGCAAATTGTACCAATGTAGACACTTAATTAAAGCTCTTCACATTTCAACTTTATAGGGCGCATTTTTGAATCAGGCATCAATGGGACACAGCAAGGGAAAATGACGTTTGAGAAACCTATCAGGACCCCTAGCTTGCACTCGGGTGTACTAGTCATTTGTCACGGGAAGCACGCGCAGGACAGGTCTGCTGCGTGACGTTTTACTGTCGTGTATAACACCGTATAACACATCTTTATATTTATAGACATTTAGTATACGGGCAATGCAACCGTTATGAAATCTTTTTTTGTCCCCTTTTATTTTTAAGATTAAAAGAATAATAATTGTTTTTAAAAATGTTTAAATAACTCAAAAGCTTTAGGAATGTTTCATTTTCTAATCTCTAATAGCATTGAAATGTTACATTTCCAGTTTGGTATCCATATGTAATGTATCAAGTTTGGGCTTGCTCCTCACGAGGACTTTTTAACTTTTTCTTATAGTAATACAACTCAAACTTGAAAATTTGCATTATTACCAGTTGTATTTTTTTGTAGAGAATCATAGAGTTTTTTTATGTTAGTGGGTACAGGCCGAATAAAGGTGTGTCTCACTTTACACCATTGTTGTAATCTGTAAACAGTGTTCTGAAGAATGTTTTCTCTTGGCACATTCCTCTTGGTTATACAGTATGTGCCAAAACAGGGTATTGTTAGGAGAATTAGTAGGTTGTGTTGTCCTAAAGAACTTATCTTGCATGAATACCTCAGGTTAGAAGTTAATTTGCTTAGTGGACCATTTCTTACTGTTTGCCTTCTTAATTTATTTTCACACAAATTGTCTTTAGGTTTGTCTGTCATTTGTCCTCATTCTTAATGTCTCACACACTAAACAGTTTGATGCAGTTATTCCTTTGGTAAAGGTGCCATGTGTATGATAAAAATTGTCATTTTTATCATACACGTGGCGTTTTTATTTGAAGAACATTTTTGAAGACTCTACTGTTAAATCTGTTTAGTTCTGTGGTATTATGCTGACAGTATAGACTAACATGACTCACAAATATGTACTCACAGAACATGGGTGTGTGCCTGTGCTGAGCTTCAAGTTCATTAAAACTGCAATGAGATACACATTCTTACTCATCATTCCAAAGTCTCTGGCCATATTTCTGCACTGTTAATCTTGTCTCAGACTTACATCCTTTTCCTAAATTTTACTTGTTGCATCCCAGTGTTACACTACGTCATATGCATCATTTACACCAAATCATCTATTTACAGTACAAACAAAATAGAGCTCATTTTTCTGGTGGTCCTTGGCCAAACTTGCTTGTCACATGCAGTCTGACGGTCAAAGATCAAACAATCTTAAACTAACAGGTACACACATGTACATACAGATGCAGACTGCCAGACAGACATGGTTTACTACCAAACATATGGTGTTTTATACAATACTGAGAAAAACCCTTGAAATGACCCAAAGCCATGACCTTGAAAATTCAATGGCAAAATATTCCTGCCCCTACTTGGAATCAGAGAGATAGATTTATTCACTGTTCCCATCTGGGCATTATACAGCCGCCCCTTTAGTTGTCACTCATCCACACCCAACTATGTAAGAAATGTAACGTGTGTCTTATCCTCGCTGTCTTGTAGACAGTATTCAGGCATTTAAAACAAACACCTGGCTTTAACATAAACAGACTTGCGTAGTTACAAGTTCTTCAGTATTTTAGCACCAGCGCACCAGAATGCAAAATATGAAAACATACTGCTAAATCGTCATTGGTTCTGTTGTCAAAACAGATCTGTAGAGTTCTTTATCATTTTCTCAGGGAACTGCAGAATGTTAAAAAATTACTAGAAATTCTGTTGTTTTCGACTCTTACTGGTTGACATTTCTGTTTAGTCTTGTGTGACTGTAACATGATAACATCATTTTAGCAAAATAAGTGGCACAGTGTTGGAGAGCAGTTTAAATTTTTGTATTCTGCTTGGCTAAGACTTTTAAAAGGTGTAAAATTGTCATGTCCAAAACATGATTTACTGAAACTAGTTTATGAAATCATTGCCTATAAATCTAGTGATGGACAAATATCCCCCTAATTGTAAATCCTTTGTTATAATTTATGACATAATTTGAGATCAGGGAGCCTGTAACATTCTTTGATTATGTGCTCAGCAAAGGTCTAGTCCAGTAATCCAATTTATGGAGTTCTTTGAATGTTTCATGTCACTTGTCCAGGAGCTTTTCCAACATGTTGCCAACCAGAGTGGGAACGATACAGAGGCATTATATTTAAATTTGGGACACATTGTAACTTTAAATCTTGGGGAATGTAGCAGTTTTATGGCGATAAATGCATTTTATAGTTATATGTAGTCAAATTGGTAGCCTGAAAGGGATTTAGATAGAAGACAATGTCAAATGTTTGTATAAAGCTTAACTGTAGAGGAGATAAATGCTATATTTGTTCTCTGAGATTGCTGTGATTTACTTTCCCCATCACAATCATTGCATGTACTTAATCCTGATTTGGAGGTTTGATTTACCAGATTTGCACTGGTTTATTTTTAGTCATCAGATTTGCCCAGATTTTTTCCAAATGTTTGAAATCACTGCTTTATGTCCACTTAGCCACATTGCATATTTCATACACAGTAATATACAGTAACCTTCATACATTTAGTTTAATTAAAGTTAATTTATTAACTATTAATTATTATTTCAGAAGAGCTCTTATCATCTTCATGGTCACTTGTCAATCATAATGGTATATATAGCATTTGCTGCTTTGCACTTTTACTCTGACTTGGCTTCTACCCAAAACAATAGTCAGACCAGCTAAACCACAGTGTTGGCATCAGGTAGCTAGTGGGAGTTCCCTCACCAGCAGTACCTAAGTGGAAGATATAGTTAAACAATATGGCTGTGTGTTACAAGGCTTAAACCTCACAGCATGTTTGAGAAAAAAGACAATATTTATGTAGTAAACCAGTCTTGACTGCTATAGTAATGGACAAATGGAGTGACAAATGGATTGATAAACAGTAGTGGATTTAGCAAAACAAGAATTCTCGTATATCTTTATGTATATGTTTTTTGGACATTCTGGTAACAAAAGAAGAGCATTTTTACATTTTTTTCATTTCAGTGAATTCAGAGATGAAGCATTTAAAAGGATTTTCCTCTTGGTTAGATGATCTTTGATCCCGATTTAACACATTATCTGCTTGTCTCGTTCAGCTCTCCAAGTTAATCTTTTCTTGTATATCTTCTAACTTTTCCAGTCATTCATTATTTACTTTAATGTCATGCATAACCCTTTAACATTGGCTTGTACTGGGGAATTTGTCTTGTATTGAAATTCTGTGCTTGTGATTGTTTTTAAGCATGTGCACTCAGGGACTGTCTTAAAGTTAAGCACTCAACTTAAGCAAGTGTTGATGTGGGCATAGGAAGTTAAGATTGGAATGTTACTAGTCATAATGATAGAAATTATGCATTTTCTCCACTCAATAAAGTTTGCTGATAAACAAAAGTCAGCCAAAGAAAACCATAACAGTTTTAAATGTTTTCTCCTATGCTTTTGTCCTGAAAGTAATGCCAATGTAAACATTTTACTAAAGCTAAGGTTTGTTGCTCAAATTTGCTGGCGTGACATCAGCTAAGAGAAGGGTAAGGCTTTTGCACACCCATTAATGGCTCTCATTTCTAGCTCTCAAAGATGGATTTAAAGCCAAAATGTTGTAAATTATGATAGGCAGCAATAGCATGTAACATTTATTTCAAATAAATATCTTTAATTCATCAACACATTTAAACATTATATACCAAACATGTTTATTTAAAGATAATGTGTTTTATATATATTTATATATTTACAGTATTTACACATTGAACTCTTAGATGTTTATACATTTGACAACAACAAGTCAATAACTTGAATGTATAAATACAATGCAATTAAGTTCTTTCACAGAATAAACTGCAACCAGTATCATTCATTACTGCCATCACGTCTTGTAAAGACAAAAAGGCAACAAAATATCATGCAATTTATAATGCAATCAAAAGATTTAGCTCTGCTTTTGTGGAATGTGGCATTGAAGTTGTTAGCAATATTGGACCAAAGGCTGTGTTCAGCCAGTAAACACCTGTTGGGATCTGTGAGGACCCAATGACACAATGAATCGTAATTTGCAAAAGCAAATCAAGGCAGCTTTTGCAGCTGAATGTGACACCCAGTTTATCATTTGGCAGCAGGACATTTTTTATTTATTGATTTGTTTTGTAAAACATTGTTTTCTTCATTTTCACCATGACAGTCACCAGTAAGCTTGGTTCTAACATCAGTTTTGTCAGCAGACAAGCTGCATGTGAGTAGTTAAAGGTCAAAAAAGAAAAATTCCATTTCATTGCAAAAATAGCTTTTTCACATGATAAATGTGAGAGTTCAGAGTTAATTTCATTTCCCTGTTTTTCTCCAAGGCACTTTTTTTCTTGGTCTTTCTTCAGGTCTGTTGTCATCTGTAAAAGAAGACAATAGTTAACATTTGACAACTCTGTCCATGGCAAGTGTTTTTTATCATATATTCATAATTATAATAATCATTATTATTTGTGCTCCACCCAAACATCTCTTGGGGACTGAAATAAATCAACTACTGTATGTCTATTTAAAACTGGAAATGTTTATTAAATTCCAAGTATGTTAAATTCCAACAAAATTATTTAGAATTAGCTATAATTAGTTTTTACAAGGTAGAGAATAAAGATTCCTCATGTAATAAACCTGATGGCTACCTATCAACAGTAGAACAATGTGGGTGCAAAACCACACAGAAGAACTCATTGCGCAACACGGTTCCATATGGTGGAAGGACTTGAAGGTTTAATGTTACGATGAGAACTAGAGCAGTGTCATTATGAAAAGGGCTATTGTCCATAAGTGTGGCTCTTAACTTTCAATGGTTAACATGCCATTTACAGTCCATTGAGAATGTAATCCCTGATTATATTCATGTACCTTTCTTGACACATGTTCTGGTGCCACAGTTTATTCAAGCTTGACCTGTTTTATTCTATGTTTTTGTGTTTTATTAAAGGAGCACTTTTACAGCGAGTACTATATTTGGATCAGTTGTTTACAAAGGGCAACCACTGGAATCTCCCCGAGAACAGCCTTTTGGCTCAAATGCGAAAGCCCTTTTAAACAAAACAGAATAAGTAAAATGCCAAACAACTAATCTGGGTGCTCCCATAATATTAGAAAGGTCATGAAACAGTTAGGTGTAATATTTCTCCTGTAGACTTATGCTCAGGTATGCTTTTGTAGATTATGTGTATGAGTAACTAGAGACCGTCTACTGCTTTAAATTCTTTTTTTAGAATGCAGTAGTGAGTTGTGATGATTTTGGTATTAAAATAATGATGAGACATTTGATAACTTTCTGTGTGTTCCAAACAAATTTTCCATAGCAAATGTTTTCACACTGATGTCACAGAAGAACAGGTTTCCCAGCCTATATGTGTGTTATATACATTGTTAACTGTTCACCTGTGATGTCTATCCCTCTGTGCATCGCTGGCTCCCTGCTAATCTTGTAAGAAGCCGAGCACATCTTTTATAAACTAGAAAATGACAAGACAGAATTAAATAAACAAAGAAAACTTTGAACAGATATAAACAAATTTTTACCACAAAACTATTCTCAGGAACTTTAAACAGAACTGTGCCATACAATATTTGAGATGGAAGTAATTAAAGTATTCATACTATGTGCATGCCTACTTTCTTTTTAGCTTTTATATATTATTGACCTAAATACATGGCAGAACAGTTAAAATTATGGATTAAAATTATTATTATTCTGGAGTACTTACAGGCAGGTATTGTGCAGTCCCTTGTATTATGATATAGTTTATAAAAATGTTTACTGCATTTGGGGCTAAAGTAAAGTGGCCCTGTAATCACACAGAAAGGTACATTTTAAAATACTCTCCATTCTTAATAAACAAGCATGCTCAGCACAGAGATATTGACAGGCTCACCTGTTAAATGTTTTAAAAACTTCTCCTTCTGCCGAAGATCTCTCGGAAAGACCTCTAGATAAAGGAGGAGAATATTGCACAGGATGTAAATTACTACCTCCATTAAAATTTGATTATTGACTACAACATACGCACAGCCACATAACAGATCAGATTGCTACCACTTTATTCCTACACGTATGTGCCATTTCTCATCATTGTTTACATTATGCATTGCTCCAATTCAAACACACAAGTTTTTACATGTTGTTTAGTTAGTTAATGGATGATACTAACCGATAATTCTGTCATGCTGATCTGTCTTAGTAACTTTATTAACATCTTTTGTTTCCACCGAATGCTCGATCATTTTGGAAGGATGCTGTACATTTCCATCACTGTGATTCTCTCGTGTTAGTCTCGCTCTATCCATTAGGAGGTTCAACAGACCTGCATCGTCTCTATCTCTCTGTTTGCAGTAGCCGGCGGTGAGGATCAGCAATAGGAGTCCGATGAAGACAAGCGTGCGCAGTGCACTCATGCTGAAAGGTGGGCAAAGAGAGCCCCCTGTCCCGCGCCAGTCTTATTGTCCTGCAAAAACATCAGTAACATTGTAAGTTGTACGTTTACCAGTCTTGATATTTTATGCAGTGTGATTGATTGTAGTTGATTGTAGATTATTTTTTTAATTATTTTTTTACATATAGAAGAAGAAAGAAAGCAATGTGTTTATAGTTGGCCAAATTATATAGATTTTTCATTTATTTCATTAGATGTAATGAAAGAATAAAGTGCAATAAATGAAATCTTGGTTTACTTTAAAAACAATCACAACCTAAAGTAAATGTAGCTTTAGGCACAGTCCGATATCTCTGATATGTGATTACAAGAAGTGTATGACCAACATCAAAACAAAACATCATAACATCAGAGATCAACATAAGCATCGAGTTTTTACTTTACATCCCTTTTACGCACGAAGCCTTTTGCGTAAAGACACTTCGGAAATAAGAAAAATAATAAGAAAAATAATAAATTACCTGTTATTAGTGATGGATATAAGTATTACACTTTTGGCGACCTTCCCGTGTGAATAACGATTATAATTGTCAATGCGATGCGCACCAAATAGGCTCCGCTAGCGTTGCTTTTCCAAAGGTACTTCCACACTCACTAGAGCACCATGACATAAGAAGGAGCCTCCTTCATATTTTTAAAGACAGGCGCGTTTATCTGTTGATTGTATTGACTTGAAGTGGGTGGAAATTGATGAACGTCCTCAGCTTTTAATTTATTTATTTCTCCCGTCCGGTCAGTTTCTTGATGAAGTTTGCTTCAGATAGTCCGGCATGGGTCCCCTCACTTTTTATTGTCAGTTGCAGACGTAAGAAGCTGTCCCATGTGGATTACCCCGGCATGTCTTTAATTAGAAACGCGTTAAGAGCACTCCTTAAAAAAGGCATTTTATCTGTTTAATGTTTTGTTGGATCACCGTCTCATAACGCGCGTATGCTATCGTCCGCGTTTTTCCGTACGACCAATTTGGCACGAGTGGGACGATTCTCCCCAGAAACTTTTTAAAACTGTCCTTTAGTTTCTTCGTATGGAGTTAGAGTACTTGTGCGTAGTGCATCTCTGGTCGTTTATCTTTTAAAATCTCCCGAAGAGGATGATGTAGTCAATTCGCATTTTACTTGTTTCCTGTAATTGCGCTGATATACATTATATTATGACTAGAAACATTTATGGTAAGTACCCGCATGCGTCTATGGAGAGCTGGAGTGGGAAGGCAGATTCTCCTCAGCGTATGTGAGAAGTCTGAGCAGAGAATTTAGGCCTCCAATACTGCTTTCGTTCTCAATCTCGACATTATACCACTCCCTTTGGGTACAGAAAAAATTCACTCGTATTTCATTCCCCTCCTCTTTGCTTTTTATTAGTCGCAAACTGTTCAAATAAGAGCGCACACACAATATCGCCATGCGTTGTCCTGTCCATAGCTGATGATAATCAGGATTATATACCTTGGGAACTATTATAAATCATACTGTACGCATTTATCAGGGATAACCTGATGGCGCATTGTGACACAGCTCAACAGTGCCACACAGTGAATTGTGGTTTGAATGGTAAAGATTATTACAAAATGATCCAAAGTTGAAGCCCCGGTCCTTTACGCAGTAATTCCAAAGGCTGCCTGGAATTTATTGTTAAAACAGATGCAATATTATAGCATGCCACCCTGTCTGAAGCATTAAAAAGTGTGAAGCTGTTTATAAAAGTGTCCTTCCTGTGATTTGCCACACACAATTGTTCTATTAAATGAATAACAACCATTGACCTTTTGGTGCACAAAGAAATTGTCACTATTTTGTAATGACCCACTGTCTATCGTTTCTCACTCACACACCCCCTCTCTCCGCCCCACTTTCCTTATTTTTCCGGTCCTTGTGAATACTTCTGAATGAAATCTTCCTGCCTCCCTTATTTTAATCACAGTTTTTTAAAGGGGATAGTGGTTTAAATGAGAGACTTCAAAGATGCCCTTAGTTGTTTAAATGACTTAATAAACCTGATATGATATGTCACATGAGCCGGTGTAACTAAGATAACAACACAAGCAGTGGCAGGTAGTCACCCATGATTCCTCCTAGATAATCAGTGAACAACACAGAGCTTTTGTGTTGTTTTGTTTTGAAAGGTAATTGTTGGATTTATTTTGGTTTATTCTTTTTTAACAGATATTTTTGTGTTATATCTAAAGTGCTTAAATAAAAGGACGTTTTAATTATAGTTTTAATGGTTGTTCAAAACTATTAAAACCTAGTATTTGAAACCAATGTTTGACTCAAAGCCTTGTACTGTAGTTATTGAGATAAAGCCCTTGTGACAACTTACCCCGTGACAACTAGCCCGAGTCTATTTCCTAAATATCTGATGAAAAGTGTTACAATACTGATACGTTTAGTAATATGACAACGAAATATAGTCCAGGCTTTCATGAATCCATATCGCCCTCTGTAGGTCATGTAAAATGAAACGAGGAAAAATAATAACCTCAAATCTAATAAAAAAAGAAATCAATTTGAACTCCCAGTGCACAAACGCCACACTCTCATCGCAGCTGTAAAAATAAAGAGTTTATTTCTCCTCATAATCATCATTAAGCTGTTTCTGTTTCTGCTATTTTATAAATTATTCCAGTAAACAATAATCATTGTAAGAAATTTTGTTATCGTCACAAAGTTAATGTTACTGAATTTTTTACAACGTATGGATCTTGGCTTATGGCCCGGTAAACTGTGGTTAAAGTCAACTGCATATTTTATATTAATGCCAAATTGTTATGCTGGGACTACAAACAGCATATGGTTAGGATTATTAAATATATTGCTTGGTGGAAGAATTGTTATTGTTGTTGACCATTTTTATTATTAATAAATTAATACATGTAAATGTTTGTTGATAACATTTGTGTTAATATTGCTGTTGCGGTCTTTATAAAAAAGCAATTTAATATAAAAACAGAATGTCTAATTATTACTTATTGCTTCATTTTCTTCTAAAAAAACTTTAATTAAATCAGTACAGGAGAATTTAAAGGAATGCCCTGTTAGGTAGTTCTTTATTGTAGCACATGCCTGATGCAGCATAAACAGTGACACTAAGCCTCCCACGTGTGGCCTTTATCCCTTCATGGTCTGCCTCCTTATTGACCAGTCTGTCAAACTATCTCCTAATGGTCAGGTTTCTAGTCTCATTGACCACACTGATCCTCTACATCTCCTATCACATATGTGCTTTAAATTTATAATGATTAAGTATTTGGTATTACTTTTATTGTAATGTACACTGCAACTGCCAACCCCCATGCCTGTATGCATATCACAGTCCAGCCTACATATTCGGCTGTGTGGTCACTGATCCTAAAATCCACTCATCATCTTATAGTCAATAAGTCAGTCTTGGCTTATGCCAGTTCCCTCTCCAAAGCCTTAATCCCAACTGACCTTACTTACCATATCTGATATTACTGACAACTTTGAAGCAGTTTTGATAGGTTAGCTATGCCTGTTCATCTTCATGTCAGCTTGGTTTTACCCAAAGTCACTTTTCATGTATGGCCACACCTCATAATTCAAGTTTTTTTCATATGAGTTTGTTGGCAGCCTTTCTTTTACAATATAAAACTGCTGAGTCAGTGAGGTTGGTTAGATAATGGCTATTTTTAGTATCATGTTTACTCTAAACTGCGACAAACCTCTAGGTCTGTATAGATTTCAAATGTTCTGTGTTGATTTGCTTGCTAATAGATTTGGATTAGGTTATTCTTTTAATAAATTTCTGCTTCAGGACCCAGATTCGACTGTACTAGTCTATTGTTGCTTTGGTCACCTTGTTAGGTGAATGAAACTAGATCACCTTGCCAGGTGAATGGAATGTACTGACCAACTTTTAGTCTAATTTTAGTGATTACTGAAATGTTTAAATGTTATTAACCGTGTCTTTGTAAATATTTCTAGTTGGGCAGTTATGTTTGTATATATGGATTGATGCTATTTTGAATGTGTTTTATCATCATTGAATATAAGGTTGCTTTTCGGCTGGGAGTGTGGCAGTTCACCTACAGAGACTTTACAAACAGCATGTGTCTTGTAGACTATGTGCTATGTTCATTACATAATGCCACTAATTAGTTTATACTAATAATTATTTTAAATTAACAAAATGACCCCAAAAAAATCATTTATCAAAAACCTTCAATTAACATGTAATTTATACCTAAAAATTATTCAGTACTATACGGATACTGTACTAAACACTGAACGTTGTAGATGTTTGCTATTAACAAACATCCATAAATAGCATGTGTAAACAGTCATATAACAGTAATATCTTGTAGCCCATGTTCTCATTGGTTAGCATCGATTAGTAGCCCTATATAGAAAAGTTGCAGAGGTCTTTTCAACATTTCTGTGCTTTAGGTAAAGCAAGATAATCTTCATTACAGCCATAACCTACTAACTTTTCCCTATGAATTCCACTTAAAATTTTAGTTAAGGTTTTAGCTGCAAAACTTTTCATATTATAACTATTTTTGCTGCTATGCCTTTAAGATATCAACTTTATGTAAATATCCTCTTTTTGCATGTGAAATAAGACACTGCACTTTAGCACTTATTTGCAAACTGCAGGTTTGCTTTGTCTAATGCGTTTTTAACTGCATTATCCTTCAAAAACAGCCTAATTGCACTACCCTGTCTGCATTACATTGGGGGGAATTTTATTCTTCATGCTATGATCCCTTTAAATTCTGCACACATGAATGGACCAACATCAACACCTGGGAAATGGGAAAATATTTTTTTACATACAGTACATGAGGCATTATTGCATCTTTGGATATGTGTATCTGGTTTGTTTTCGGTAACCTTAGAGACCAAGCAAGCAGAGGCAATTCTGAAATGACTCATTCAGTTTCAGAATGCATGTAAGTGGATTTGATCTTAAAGGAGAAGTTCACTCTTAAATATATTATTCACCCTCATGTTGTTTCAACCCTGTATGCTGTTGTTTTTTTCTGTGAACTACAAGATGAGAAATTTTGAATAATCTTACAGCAGCTCTTTTCCATGCAAAGGCCGTGGCTGTGAAGCTCTGAAAAGGACAGTTTGAAGATTCTCTTGACCATAAATCGCTGCTCTTAATAAAATGTTTAGTGGTTGTTGGCACACACTGGGGGCTAACATTCCAATATTCAATTTATTGTGCATGGGGTAGTCTGCAATATTCTGTATTTGTAAATAAAATGTATGATTTCATATGATTATTTTACATCCACTGTCTTTATATATGTATATTAAAGTCACTGTTACATTTTTTAAAACCACTGTGTGAACTTTTTTGCAGTTCATTTTGCAGTTGTACTTTTGAAGCCCATGTTGCTACGTAATTAAGTATTGTTAATCTTAATATTTCCCTTTGATATTAAAAGTTCAGCCTAAATGAGAAATGGGATTACTGTTAATTAATTACTAATGACATTGTATCTTTTGAGAGCTAACTAAGCTAACTAAGCTTCAGTCTGACTGGATATCCTAATGTTGCTAACAGAGACAATTTAAAAAGCACTACATTGATAATTCATTATGTTTAGCAACCATAATTAGTTGTCTTTTGCCTTCATTAAACCTGTTTTGAAATACTTATTACGTGTTCTTTATCTAGGTGATGGAGCATTTTTCAGCATCTCTCTGGTCAGAAGAAGGGAAACATCCTGGACTTGTGTTTGTTCATACAAATTCAATGAAAGGGTCCTCACAGAGACTGTTCCTTTACTAGGGATTTTGAAAGCTTTATGTAGGCATTACATGAAGACCATTAGTGTCTTTGCAAACAGTTTGCTTTGCCAGAACATCATAACAGAAAATCATAACACTTCTGCATGTAAATCTCTGTGATTATATTGAGCTCAGATAACTTTAGATCTATAAACCAAACATAAACTTGTGGATGTCAAAATCCTGATGGAAAAACAAATACTACACGTACTTAAGAAAGTGGAGCCAAAATCAATATATTTTGATTGCAGCTGTCTGAAGCAGAAGAGTTCTTTAAATTCCATCCCTGTCATTCCTGAGATAACACATTATCACATCTCAGTTGCCCAACATAGTGTGATGAAAATTAATGCATATGACGGAGCCAATGTATAACAAGCTGTTCTCAGTGAAACAGCTTGCTGAGTTATAGAAACAGTGTTCTGTATAGTGTAGAGTACGATTGCAATTTTTAATATTAATATTCTTGAATATTCTTAAAATTTTGCTATACTGTATACTGATCACATAACTACTAAAAAGCAAACCACTATTTTCATTGTGGTCCTGTACTTTTTATCAGAAACATTTACAACATATTTTTCAATAAGCAACTTTGTTATTTTAAAAGTCAACTGTATTAATCCACAGAATATAAATAAACAGATTTTCTGTCAAATTTAATTGCACTTTAAAAGGGATTGGTTAAAACAACACAGAATATACGAAAGATCTTCCCTCAAATTTATTTCTAAGACCAACAGTTAAGAAATAAGGAACAAAATCTGTAAAGATTAACTTAGTATAGTTTCGACTTTATTATTCTACATGCCAGTCGTAAATAAAATCTTGGAAGACCTTCCTTCCAGCTGAGAGGAGGTTGACAATGATTCATTAGATTCTGAACCAGCTCCTGATGGTGGGACTGTGCAAGTTTATATAAGGCCTTATTCTTCAAGTCTGTAAAGAGAATTGCAAAACTTTGCCCTTGAGATTGTGTTGTTTTAACTAAAATGTGGAAAAACCTGTTGATGGTTTTGAAACAGAGATGGCTGGATTGCTTTACAAAGAAATACTGGATTGCTTTACAAAGAAATGAGACTGCAAAGATAAACTTAAGCTAAAACGTACTGTAGACATTGCTGGATACTTGATTAGTCCTTTAGATATTGAATTTAATTATTTAAATATCTTATTGTTATAAGAGTGGGCTGTAAATCACAATGATTACACAAATCATTGTTGGTGAAGTGCTCAGATCTCAGCTGTTTCCAGTCTCTCAAAAGCATCTTTACTGCGATTAGCTTTGAAAGAACATGAGGGAATCCCTCTTGCTTTAAGAGCCACAAGGCAAATCAAACAAGGAAACCCTCAGTGTTTCACCAGGGTCTGTGCTGTTAATCACAATCTGTATTTGTGTCAGTATTTACAACAACAGCGGAAGAAGTTTTGTGTCTGGCACACTTTCATTGCCATTGAATCAATAAAAAAACAAAAGAACATTTTTAGATTTGTAATTGTTAAAGTTTGAAAGTCAAATTTAATGTCTTTTAAGAACATTTCTGTAATTTTCTATTTCTGTAATTGTTTTACACAAAATACATAACTTACAGTTGTTGTATCTGCAAATGGCTTGTTATTCTATCATTTTTTTGTTATATGATAAGTGGAGAACCTTATCTATCTGCACTAGACCCTTGATCAGATCAGATCAGGTTTTTTCAGACTCTTCATATGATCTTATGAAATCTTGTAGGAATTCTTTGAAATCTAAATTTGGTAATTCATCATTTTCTAAATACTCATTGCCACATTCTTATTTTTCTTATCTGCCTTGCAAATAAATATGAAAGATTTCATTCTTTTGCTGTGTTGCTGCATCTCTGTGCAGTTAGAGGTCTTCACAGAAACAGCATTGAGATAACCTGCATTGTAGGTGCTGCTGCAGGTGCTGCCTGTCATCACTCACCGGCTGCATAGATGGCAGGCTAAAACAAAGCCCAGCATTTGACTTGTGTAGTGTGTTTTTGTATGTATTCAACTTTCTCATGGTTTATCTCCCTATTGGGTGTCTCTTCAATAGACCAATGTTACATATTTATCTAAGCAGCTGAGCGTGTAGGGTGCTGGCACTTTACAAACTCCTGCAGATGCTCTTGCCCTGAACTTATGAAATGTTGTACAATCCAGTGTTCTTTTGCCTTATCTGTGTCCTCATCTAGAACAACTAAAAATGCCATTGGAGATTATTGGCAGGATGTACTGTACTATTGCTTGTGTTACAGTGTTACTCTGGGCAAACAAAGTTGAGTGTGTATTTAGTATGTTATTGTTTGCATTTTTATATCTTCTGTGTCTTCAAATATTTCTCCAATGCTTGTATATTGTGCTTTTTCCCAAACAGGTGATACCTACAGTAAATGAAACAAATCTATGAAAAGGAGAAAGAACAACCCCTGAGCAATCAAATGTTTTTCTGGGACAAGAACAAGTATGTGCAGCTTTCGCTGTGTGAGATGTAATCTGAGGACAAATGTTCTGCCCACATTCTACAGATCTGTGGATGAGCTAATCAAACTGACAACCCACAAAGTGAGGTTATGCTGAATCTGTGATCTCAAGACCTTTAAGAAGTTTCTTATGACTGCTCAAGTCAACTGGTAGGTGGCTTCCAGAAGACACTGTAAAGTATTTGATGCTATTCAGTTTAAATGCTATATAAACAAATATTTCAATATGAAAATATTTCTATTTCTATTAAAATCATGATTGTAAATGACAAAACACTGTCTATTTCAAGGTGTCTATTCAGAGAGTGTGTTCAGAAAACTGAGACTGCTGATAATTTTTATACTCTGTTTGTGATGACAAAGTCTGATTCAATAATTAAATAAACTGTGCTTCACCTTGACCCAGATGTTCTTATTCTTTTTGAGAATAAAGTATTGAATTCTTATCAGATCTCAGGCATCTCTCTACACATTAAGCAATAATTCATACCTGTATGCTGGTGCTGCATGCGAGTCATGAACAGCATATCTCACAGTTCACTGAGCATCGGCTAACGTTCTTGAATTCATGTGCAGTTTATATAATTGAGTAGCAGGCTATGATGGAATTCTATGATCTATGAACACAAATTAAGAAACACAGCTGTTAAACTTAAAATAATAAAAACGTAAAATAACAAGAGGTAAAACTAGCTTTGTGTTGATGTTCGTCTCTGACCTATATGCCTTGGGAAGATTTAGGTGGAATCCCTTTAGAAAAAAAAATGCTGAATACATTTAAACATTTTTAACAATCCATAGATTATATCAAAAGGATTTTCAAAGCCCTGTTGAATATTTGGAGATATCTGGCTGACATAAAGCCAGATGGATGGTGGGGAGGGGACAGGGGCACTTTCATTCATTTATTTATTCTGTACGTTTGGTATGTTTTATAGGAAAGGGAAGTTAAAGCCATAGTTATCATAGTTGTCTTGCTGGGTCACATTTACACATTTTGATAACAGGGTCTTTTCATTTTATTTTTTTTTAATGGTTTTCCAGTTTGTGCAATTCCTGGGCCTTGAATGCATGATACTGTGCCATCTCAGCTACAGCAACAAATTCTTGGTTTTGTTTTCTCCCAGCCTTTAATGAATATGTAATCAGTTCCTTAACTTTATGCATTTCCAGCTTTAACTTTACAAAAACTCCAAATATCTTGATATTCTAATGTGCCTTAGAAAGGCCATTTTCTTGATTGGTGGCTGGATAGCCAAATGTCAGCTGGAGAGTGTATCAGAGGGCAGGAGATAATGTAGATGTAGCATGATTAATGAGGCGGCAGAACCTGTGACTCAGCCAGCCAGAACAGAGACCTTCATGTTGGAGGAGTCTCTGTACCACTGGCTCTCATACTGTGATCAATAAGCCAAAAAATTGTGTTGGGAAGGGGGGGCAGTTATTTAATTTTATTTCTTCACTTAATCTTATAGGTAAGCCAGTATTCTTTCTGTAATATTTAAATTGGGCTTCCAACCTACTAATTATAGTCCTTGTAGTGCATTTGAATTTTTTGGATTATTGTTTTGCAACAATCTATTTGTGTTGTATAAATATTTTCAAAAATAAAAATTTGATTAGTTTTTTTTTGTTTACTTTTATCCAAAACGGGTTCTCTCATACTTTTATTTCTGAACACTTTACAAAACAGTTTAAAGCAACACAGAATGTAAATATCATAACAACTGGTAATGCTTATTTTGTCCTTCTGTTTATTAGGCTCTAATCTTCCATTAGGCCTTTACAACAGTGGGTTATTTTTCTCTTTATAGGTCAGTTATTATTATTGGAATGGAGTCAGTCTGTCTGTGTTAGATTGTGACTTTATGAAACAAACTCTGTGTCAATGTCTTCAAGTGCTGGGAATAATTCTGCTGTTTAATTTGCACCCAGCATATTTATTGACAAAGGCAGATTATTTAGATGATAAAGTCATGACACTCTCTTATGTCTTGCAGTAAATGCAACATCCCCCCCCCTCCGCCAAGCTGACCAGCTAAAGACTGAACTCTGGAGGAACTGAATGACATATCTGAATAATGCAGCATCCTGTCTCTCATATTCCTAGATCTCTATTTTATTTATTTTATTTTTATAACCTTAAAAAAATCCGTACCACAAAGTAAAATATAATTAATTTATATACTTTTAAATGCAAGACTGCCTAGTTGATACGTTCTTGGCGGCCTGTGTATGAGTATTTAGAACAGAACAGAATTGAATAGAATTATACTACTACACTGTTTACTTAAGAGTTTCATCTAGAACTAAGATAAAATAATGTAAGATGCTGAGTTAAATTACTTTGCTTCATGAATTGCTCTGGTGTCTCTTACAGCGAGAGTATTTGCTTATCTCATAACTGAGTGATCACAGCCCATCTATTACATCATGTCAAGTTTTGTTATAACACCTGTGAGGAGCAGAGTGCCAGCTAAACACACCCATGAGCCCATTAATCTCCTTTGGTCCATAGATCACATTTCAGCCATGCTTCCCTACCCAACGCCCTCTGATAAATAAAAAAATACAGTTTAAGTCTCAGATATTCTTATCTTGGTAACAGCTGCTCCCCTCCTTACAGATGGCCATCTTGTTGGCTGAATTTTTTTATATCCTTTGTTAAAAAGCGGTGAAAAACTTTTCACAGGTGACTAAAAATTAACTCGCAGCCCTACTGGCATAGAGTTATGCTGAAGTATTAAGGTATGTTGAAGTGAATGTAGTTAATATGCCAGTAATTACTATATTGCAGGGAATATGCAGGGAAATCCTGGATGTGATGTGAATTATTAGCTTAACTTATTAACCGTGGACATTTAACTGTCTTTGTGAAAATGATTTTGCCAGGAGAAGGCCTGGATAGCTTGCTAGCCATTGCACTAATTATTCATTAACAGCTTTAACAATTATTCATTAATAGCTTCAGTCAGTTATATCAAAACTATCATTATTCATTTCAAGAATGTATGTGTAATTTATTTGGCAAAATGCCCTAAAGAAAAAATACTTTACAGAGGCACAGATGAATTTATCGTTATCATACAACTTGGTAAGATGAGATTTTACTGATGGATTATATCAGATGTCTCCAACAGTCACTGTTTTGAAAGCCCAAATATTTGACCATCATTTGCCAGTGAATGGATGTTTTCTGGTGGTCACACTCCTTAAACATTTACCTATTCATTTTATGATTCTGAATTAAATTTGGTGTATGTACTATCTATGTACTGTACATTTTCATTGTATCTACAAATCTGCTACTGTATATATGATCCACACAGGGCTCCTGATGCAAAATTTGAAAGCTATTAAAAACACGCTTTCGGGTTTTACATCACCTTAGGATTCGTTTGTTTGCTAATGCAAGTTTATTGCAGTTACCTTCGCTTTCTATTGCCCGGCACAATTCTGCCCCCTAATGGTGCATAAAGTAATATTAATCTCAGAGTTTAATATTTCTTCTACTGAGCTTGTTCGCTACACTAGTACAACAATATAAACATACACTTTTATGTAAACATTATAAATTCAGCTAAATAAAAAATATTTATAGGGATGAATTAAAAATAATCACGATTAATAAATTAATCACAGCAGTATGCTTTAATGTCCATAGAACATTTTTGGAAATAATTATGCTTAAGAATAATTATGAATTAAGAATAATTATTAATAATTATGCATAATGCTTAAGAAACAGTAGGTCTTCTTATGTCAGATCCACATTATACTTCAATCTACGTCCATTTCCTGGCCGTCTCCTTGAAAACAAAAAAAAGGTACTGAGTTTGTCTTTATTTATACAGTACCACAAATCTACTTACTTTACCCATTTTAACGCAAATAATGTGAATTTAAGAACTTCTCAGTTTCCTTTCTAAACATGTTTGGCCTAAAACTAATCTCATCTGTTACCAGAATAGAATAATAATAGTAATAACAGTATGAAAGTGAAAGTGACGTATTTGTCAGATATGGTAACCCATACCCGAAATGTGACCTCTGCATTTAACCCATCACTGGTGAGGAGTGAACACACACACTAGGAGCAGTGGGCAGCACACTGTTGCGCCCCCTCAATTGCGCAATCAGAGGTTAGGTGCCTTGCTCAAGGGCACTTCAGTTGCTACCGGCCAGCGCTGGAATCAGCACTGGCCGGTAGTATCTTCCAACTATCTTCCATCTTGGGGCAGTATCTTCAAACTGGTAGCTTAAGTCAGACATTTAAAAAAATACTCTCATTCGTGTTTCATGCACAGTTTTTGAGTGGGATCAGTTCATAGATATTGCATGATTTACTGTACTGTAATTGCAGTAAAGGGCTGGTAAACAACATACATTGAAATCAAAGCTTAAAGAGGTGGTCAAACATTTGCCATTCCCAATGTTTGTGTCCATTCCATTTGATAACAATGTCACCCAAAAATATACTGATTATTCCCCTTCTGAATCTGAGATCAATTCAATGTGTGTCATGAAAAGGAGCATTTAGCATTGATCATTGTATTGCTCATGACACAACAGACAGCTGCTGTGCTCTATTAAGCATAAGATCTAGCTCTGTTGATTTCTGGCACAACTGTATTCAGTGGTAATGAATAGGCAGCACTGAAATTCTGCAGTCCAACCACTAGACACTTCCAGCTGTAGCGAAGAGCTTTACCCACATTCTGTGAAAAAACAAACAAACAAACTGAATGACAACCACACACAAAAATGGGTAAGTTACTATAAAAAAAGCTTTAGATACATTTATGACTTTATATGTAGACATTTTAGGATGAAATTGAGCTGTTTGTCATATTCAGCAAAAGTTGATTATAAATGATGCATGTTCCACTAAACACAACACAGATCTTCGTATGAACAGACTAGTATCACATTTGTTATATTTATCATTAAACCATGACTTTTTATATTTTACACTGTTATTGTACAATCCTCTATTGAACAACGCAGCCAAACAAACGCCTGGCAGAATTTCGACAATATCCACATACTTTTCTCAATATCTTGTATTTGTCGTGCTTTATCCTGGTATTGTCTTCTCGTGGTTTGTCAGAAACTTCATCCTCAACCAGGGGTTTGTATTTCTCCGGAAGGAAAGCGATGTGGACTTGTTTCGCGGATTTTTCTTTCTTTTTTACACACTTAGGTAAGTCCAACAGGTCCCTAGTTTGTTGATCATCGTCAACGTCGACGATTTTTGACTTGTCCTCCTTTTCATGTTTTGATTTCCGTCTGAATTGAACAGACTTTCGAGTCATGTTCTTCACTTACAAAACACATTTGACTTCTGCGGAACTCGGCAGGTGCGAAGTTCACGAACTTTGACGGGAGTATCTCAGCGCATGCGCGGTTTCTGGTATTTACCTGTATAATCCAATAATCTGACATTTTCATTACATTAATGTCCAAAATAGTTTTTGCTTATCATCTGCAAAATAAGTATAAAACATCTCAATTTTTTTTTTTTACAATTTTTGAAATGGTAAAATGTTTCTGTAAATTTCTATCAGTCTGCATCTCTTATGAATAACCATGAATAATTTCAAACTTTAAAAAGATGATTTGCTTCATTCCTTGACCAATGGGGTCATCTAATCCTTTATGGATTAATTAATTGGATGGACTAGTTATGGATTTGTTCATTGGATTAATTCAGTTGCATAAGAATTGTAAGAAAATCAACAGGTTTACATGGCAGGTTTCTTGTTTTTCTGGTGATTTGAGTCTATTTTGAATAAAAGTGTCTGGGAAGCTTCTGTATTTTGCTTTCAGTGTGCAATGCCAGGTTGATATACCACTTAGAGTTTATAGAAAGAAAAATATTCTATACTCCAGTACAGTAAAAATAGCATAATAGCTATGTCTGAAACTGTCCATCTGGGAATGCTGTGATTTGTTACATTTACATTTATGCATTTGGCAGACACTTTTATCCAAAGCGACTTTCTGTGCATTTAAGTTATACACTTTTGTCAGTGCTTGCATTGTCTGGGAATTAATCACATAACCTTTTGCTCTACAGTCATACTAGTTATTTTATTGTAGGTGTTACGCGGAAAGTCTTGCAAATATCATGTTTTATGAAGTAAACATTTTCGAAGTTAATTTTATAATTTGTCCAATAGGGGGCATATGGAATCTTCTCAGAAGTGAAACAGATGGTAGGTGAATCTAAGGTGTGAAATTCTTAGTTTTACTTTGTATTTTACAGTAAGGTTTTTAGATTTAGAGACATTTGGAGGTATGAACAAATCAGTAAACTCTTGTGAACAGACACCCTTAAGTGAAAGCTCTTTTTGGAGAAAGTGGAAAGCAAGAACATCACATTTGGATGATGTTCTTGCCACAGTGAGCGAGTTCAACACACTGGCAAGCTCAGGAAAGAGTCAACAGAAGGTCAACCTCTTCCATAAACTGGTGTCTGAAGTCCATGGCTTGAAAAACAAGATGCTGTCTGGAGCGGCTGATGAAATGATGAAGGCACCAGTGTCATGTTGCAGATCCTTAAAACTTTTGATGAAATAGTCATATAGGTGAACGCCATGGCCTCGCCATGCCATGCTTTGAGTCTTTTTCCACAAGTCAGCCCTCAACGGGTTAAAGATATATTAAGTATGGCCCAGAAGTAAACACACTTGCCAACACAGTAAAACGGTGGGTATCAGTTAAATTCACCAAGTAGGTTGTTTCTCAGTTGGCATTCACCATGTTGTGATTTCAACTCCCTGAAGGATTACATCTAGAGAGCAAAGAGTCTAGAGTTCCTACACTCTCTCAAGACTGAAAAACTGGATGAAATTTCCTCTCAAACTGATGGCATTTACAAAGAGTCAGAGAACTTGCAAGTAATTCATAAGATTTGCAAATGGGAAGCTAATAAAGGCTTGTCTGAAATCAAGGTCCAGGAGCTGTATAATAAAATGACCATGGAGGACCTCAACTTAAATCTCAATCATTTTTGCAGAGCCGTACTTAAAAGTGTCAAACAAAAAGATGTTATATTTATTTGTCTTATATTCTACTGAAAGTCGTTCAGGAAATGGCCCAGCATAACATAAATGTTTTATCTATAAAGTCTTCTTTATAAACACTTGCAGTTATTGTGCTTTCTTTTCTAAACAGTGGTTCAAATATTTTGTCATTTTATAATTTAATTAGTAGTTAATGAATGTTTAACTAAGTTTTAAATAATACAGAATTATATAAAATTGCAATAAATTAAACTGTAAACTCTACTCAAATACTTGAGACAAAAATAGCCTCCTTAAATAAAATTAGATGTGTCAGAGTAATTCTATTAAGTGTGTTGCAGTTAGCTCCAGCTTGCAATAAAGCAAGTGCTTACAGCATTTAGCCAATAGGGGGCAC
The DNA here is from genome assembly GCA_036877525.1 of Chromobotia macracanthus. Classification (NCBI taxonomy): domain Eukaryota; kingdom Metazoa; phylum Chordata; class Actinopteri; order Cypriniformes; family Botiidae; genus Chromobotia; species Chromobotia macracanthus. The sequence continues at coordinate 742,900 of JAZGTH010000060.1, read as the reverse complement.
TATCATCATGACAACTGACTACCGCATGAGTTTGAATTTCAGCATTTTATAAGATCCAAAATAGTTAACCTGCTATGCTGCGTCTCTCAACTCAGTGCATAGACCACACCAATTTAATATAGTAGCTTACATTCCCACCATATACTGCCCCTGGTTACCTGGTGGGGAACAGTTCCCTCCTGCCGTTATTTCATATAACCTCATCAAAAGACCTCCAAAACAAATGTTGCTAAGCAGAGAGACTGCCACCTGTTTGGAATCTGGGGCTGTGCTGTGTTCAAGTGAGTGCTGCTTTTCCCACCACAGTCTTTCTGTGGGGGTCAGAGGTCATCAGCATCGGGGGTGTGGGGTTGTGAGTCTAGGATGTAGGCCTTGTCAACCACTTAAATTGGAGAGTTTTTTTGGTTGGGTACCTGGATAAACTTAATCCGTTATGACACCAGGGGAAGAGAGGAGAGGTAGGCCAGGGTTGTTTCAGCGTCAGAAACTCAATGTCGTTTGTACTATTTATCTCAAACTTTAATAGAATGTTCCCATGTTTGTCTGCTTTATATTAAAAACCTGCTATCTTAAAAATAAACTAGCGGTGTAATTCTACTACTGCTGCTTATCCCTAAACTGTGTACAATAGTGGTAGTGTTGCTTGTTACAACCTACATTGCTGAGGTGGGTTGTAACCCTAAACAGAAAATTGGATTTATTGTTGTATAAATTTACTGTGGTAATCAAATGTTCTTGATCAAAACTGTTATGCCTTCACCACCCTCATTTAAAACATTTAAAATTAAAAACAATTATTTGGTTAAAGATAGAAGAAATACATGAAATACTATTACTATATACTAATACTAAAATTGTGATTGTGTGTTTCACAATTGTCCCATTTTGCACAGTCTTTTAAGGCTATTAAAAGTACTTTGTAAAGACTTTGTACAATTGTAAAAATACTTTGTATGATAGCGATAACTGTAGCTAATTTCCAATTGGTTAAACTTTGTGTACAATACTTCATGGTCTCTGATACATTATGTGAATTCATTTGAAAAATATTTTTCTCAAAGTTGGACTCACAAATCAGGACTCAAAATTAAGCATAACCTGAATGCATTTTGATGTTTAGACTCTTAAATGTCTTGTCGCTCATCATACATCAATATCTGTGTTGTTTCTTTGGAAACTACTGCTAATAGTGCTAGCACGCCAGCAGTGAATTCTGTGTCACTAGATAATATATTCACTTGCCCCAGGAACATGTACAAATCAGTTTCTCCATCTAAATGCAGCTGATGGATAACATATCTGCTTTTGATCACTGATGCAGAAATCCCCTTCTGTCTCTGCCTGTCTGTCTGTCTCTCTCTCTTTTTCTCTTACTCTGTCTGTCTGTCTCTCTCCCTTTCTTTTAATATTTAGAGATGTCATATACAACATATTATTTACTTTAAAAGTAATACAAAGTAAATAATGTTTGTTGTAACATCAAACCATTTATGGTGTACTTGGTTATTTCTATTGGTCTTTGCTCATTTGTCAGAGGCTTAACATAACACTCCAGAATGTGTGCCAGTTTTTATTTAGCCATGGATATGTTGCAAAACAACAAACTTTGATCTTTTATAAGTAGCTGAGTAGAGAAGAGTAGCTGTCTACCGTTTCTAAATAGATTCTTTAAAATTTCTTTGTGTTAAGCAGTTTATAGAATACAATTTTCTGAATGATTTAAAAGTTGTTTTTGTATTGATAAAACAGATTCAGCTGATGGCCAGTACTGTGAATAAATGCTGGCCTTTTGGTTGAAGTTTGCCCTTGACTTAAACCGACACATTCTCAGCATGTAAAGAAGAGCTTGAGGATGTAGAGAATGTAGAGACATTTTTTTAGTGTGTGATCACCCAGACATAACATATTGCTTTTTCCTAACAGACAGTGTCCAAACATGGGGTTGGTGGAAAGTTCAGTGAAGATTCATTCTTTAAAAGCTTGTCCATGAATTTGACCCTTGCTCAAGATCAACCAAAGACAAGAAAGTATGATCACAGCAACAATAAACACCAACCAGTTCTGGGGATGATGTACACAATGTTTTTGTAAAGACTAGCCACCGCTACTGTTAACTGGTGATGGAGGATTAAAAATTGCTCTTGCATATCTGCTGAACTAGGTGTGAGAGGTGCTAGGAACTGACCTGTGGAGGATGCAGGAGGTTGACCCTGCACATGAAAGATGTGTAGTCCACATGACATTATTTTGTTTTTTATTCTTCTATGTAATCAATATTTCAGTAAAAAATATGCAAGTACATTAAAAATGTAGATATATTTATAGTCATATTTATATCAAATTATACAGTGCAGTTAAAATAGGGGATAAAATGAGTAAATTGACCTTAAAATTTAAATGTTGATGTCATTTGTTGCCAACAAAGCATGAGGACAAATTTTAAAGAACGCTGATTGTTGCAATTTTGGTCTTTCAATTATTAACATTTTACTTAACATCCCTTTCCTGTTCCAAATAAGAAATAAAGGGTTAATAAATAATGACAGGACTTTAATTTTTTCATGCCCAAAGAAATCTAATAAAATTTAGTCTTAAAAGTGCTTAAAATACGACTCTTTGTCAATGCGAAAACAAAATTCACAATATGCTGTATTATCTGACAAGAAGTCTTGTCATTTTACACAATTTTGCTTCTCCAGTATCTGGCTTTAAGGATTTTGTTTTTCTTATTTTTCAAACAAAAACAGCAGTGACAGATATGCAAAGTTATTAGGCTGAATAAAGTAGAAGATTTGTGAGGTGCCTTCAAGAGCACAGATGTTACTTTTAACAAGTCATATTCCATAACAACATCTCTGACTGTCAAATAGCCCTGAATGGGAGCCAGCACTAAGTAATCTCATTTCTAGGAGTAAAAAGACTTCAAGTGAAAACAAAATGTCAATGATTTAAAGGGTGTGTAAAAGGCAATAAAACACTTGTTGCTCTACACAACTCCACTATCCAGGACTGCTGCAGCTGGCTACACTGATAAAAATCACATGGACGGATGATTTCATGGTCCTTACTTCTTTTGGCTCTCACTTGACCTTACAGATCAAAAGCTAAGTTGCTATCTGCTGGCATTCAGGTATCATCAGCACCTCGCACCATAATCATATTAATATAAAGGTCACTTGTTTTCTTTGCCCCTCAACGAACTTTTCATCCAGAGTGACGGAGTTTAGACCCATTGACTGCATGCCTAATGTAACTGGATTATGCCAGCAGGTGAAAGATCTAAACTTGCCTTTTTGTTTCAGCCAATCAGATGGCTTAAAAGTTAAAATGAAAGTTTTTTTTAGGTGGGAAACACCAACACTGCATTTTCCAATTTACCTTTGTCTGACAATTTCATCGGAGAGTTAAAACGCAACATGGACGACAAAAATCTCTTCTGACTCATCTCCATTTGAGTCGTTTGAGGGAGCCGAAATAAGGTTTTTAAAATGACAGTAGATCTACAATTTACACATTTTCAGTCTTCTCTTTTGTTCATATCTTTATCATATGCTTTTTTAACAAACCTGTGCAGAAAAACTATTGCGTCAATTTCCATAGCTGTTCTTTAAAACTAATTCATTGTTGACAGAATTTGGCAGTTAACTAAACACTTTTAACTAAAAAAGTGAAACTAAAGAAGTTACTAAAGAAGTGAAAGAGTCGACACAGCAGAATAGTCTACACAATGTGTTTTTCAAAGTTTTTTTGTTTAACTTTTCACAGTGTCTACATTCCACTGCATTGATTTGTTTATAACTGATAAAATGCATTCTGTTGAATAACAGCACAGTACAGAGTTATATAAATTTTACTCAAAAGAATTTAATGTCATTTGAAACATTTAGTTGAACTAAAGCTTCTTCAGATTTTGTAGAAATTATTTTAAGTTTGTATTATTGTGTAGTGCATAGTGTCACGTGTTTTATTTTTCTGTTCCATTGTGGTTTTGGTTCTTTCCTGTTTGACCTAGTTTTCCCTCATTAGTCTCATTAAGTTCACCTGTTGTTCATTAGTTAACCCACTAGTTCCTCTTTTGTTCTCTTCTTATGTTCCTAAGTCAATATCTAGGTGTGTGTTTCCCATTTCCTGTGCATTGTATGTATTAAAGGCTATTTTGGTAATTCCTCATCTTTGTTTTATACTACAACCCACCCATGACACAACACATAGTCTGATCAAACAATAATTGCCAGGTCTCTTGCAGTAGTGTTGTGGAGGCCCAATGGGCCATGGACTCCCTCTATACTGTATTCAGTAAAATAAAGAACATTTTTATCAAATAAATTCACTCAGATTTAGAGTCTGAGATGCTGGACAGAGTGTGTCCTTAACTGAAGGAGTGCACAGTGCTCTGTATATTCTAATGGGCATTTAACACTCTCCAGATATATGCAAGAGTTGGAAGGCTCATGCTGGCAGTTGTGACAGTCTTTCAGTCACATTGCAGCTGTGTGTTTAATTAATGGCAGCTGAATGTGACCCTAAACCAGTTCGCCCAGACGCCCTCATAAAAAAGACCCGATGCTGAGCAACTATTGCCAGACAATGAGTGTTGTCAAGGGTTTCTGTTAGAAATGTCTACATTAATGAAATCTAGGTGGATGAATTCCTAACAAGTAACACAAAGGCAGGAAATTGTCTAATTGCAGCCCATCCTAGACAATACAGATGAGAGTGTGGTATGGGTAACAGTAAAAAAGATAACATTGTAATTTAAACATTGAATATTATCTGGAAACACTTGTAGTATTAATATTAACCAAGATTAATATATTTTGTAAACCTTTTGTGGTTATTCATGTTAACAACTGCATTAATGTTAACATATACAACTACTGCATAGTGTTACCTTTTTATTCTTAGTAGAATAGAGGCACATGTGGTTGGATGGGGAATGATTTTTTTGTCTCACATGTATGGACAGGATTTAGAGCTTGTAGTGCTGTGGAACCTGCCTAATGCCTTTGAGAAAAGGGGAGAAACATGAATGGATGTGATCAGATATGACGGGCCAGGTGCTATACTGCACACCAGGCAACCCCGTCTTCCTTTTGACCCCTGCACGTATAAATCACAGTTTTTCACAAATACGCATATGCACACACATAAACACACTGTGCAGAACTAGAGGCCTCACAGGAGCAAGACACTAATATGTACTTATAAGCACAAAGGGCACTTTGGATGCATCTGTTTCCAACCAGTTTGGCCACAGATTATATGTGTGAGGGTTGCATAGTGATTCTAACAGACAGTGTCCCCCCCTTTGAGAGCGAAGATGATGTACCTCAACCTGTTGGGTCTATAATACATGTAAATCACTGTAGCAGGTTTCAAAGTCTCTCTCTAAATCTTGTGATGATTTATGACAACGCTGGGGCATGAAACAACAGCTGGTCACTGGCTGAGCAACAGATACAGATATGGCACACTTATGACACCAGAGTGAATCTTTTTTTGTGTGACACTTAAGTGTGCAGTTGGAATGCTTAAACATTTCCAGGAGCTTGTGTGTCACATATGTGGAGCCTGCTTTAAAAATTATCTGTCAAAATGGTAAACAGGGCAATGTTCTAGAAAGGGTAAATTCTAATAAATATTTTATTTGATGTAATTTTATTTATTTATTTGATGAAGGTTTTTTATTTAAACAATAGCAAATCTCTCACAGCAACTCTACATGAACTTCATGTAGAGTTCATGTAGCTCAACTGGTAGAGCACGGTGCTCTCCAAATCCATGCCTCCTCCAACACACATGAATGCATACATAGTTTGATAGGCAAGTAGGACTGTTCGGACCAAATTCAATGACTGTATGAACAATTTATGGTCCTGCAACTTCCACAGAAGATACATATTTATATAAATATATTTACCAGCATAAAAAAATTCTGGAAAATTTTGCCTACCCTGCTTTTAACAAGTCATATCAAATTCTCTGAAATTCAGGTGACTTTTAATTTCTTAATTTATTTCTGCAATCAGGTTATTGGTAGAGGCCAGGGCAAAGGTTATTACCACATACATTTCTGTTTATAAATGAATTAGCAAAACCATAATGCTGATGATTAACCCTCTTTGAATTCTAGGGGTGTCTGATACATTAGTGCAATGTTTTACATACAAAATATATGTTTAAAGCTTTAGCAAAATAGAGCATTGTAAATGTTGTGATTCATTTTCTTATATGAAAAACAGAGAGAATACCAAGAGAAACAGCTGTCTAATGACAAATTTATTAATGAATGAGAAATATTCGTATTTTCATCCACCAAGATATATTCAGGAAATACTTAGCATTATAATCTCTCTTTTGTTTTTGAACAAAAGTCACAGATCTCTCTACCAATATTCTGATACTTTGTTTTCACAGGTGCACTAAATATTCCCCATTGTCTTCAAACAGCTTGGTGAAAATGTGTTTGACTGTGTGTGGTTAGATGTTACATGTGTTTCCAGTAAAACATCATTATTATTGATTAGACTGATATACAAGAATGTCAGATCAGAAGCATGGAATTCTTGGAATGCTCATAATAGGCCTAAATAGTATTCATATAAGCAGTAGTCGTTATACCCTACCTAGGGCCATAAGCATGCATTTGGGCAGGTCCAAATAAAGTAAATAGGGGCAGTGGTGATCTGCCAATCTTTTCAAGAAGTTAGCTTCAAGAAATGCTCTGCTTAAATTATTTTTTATAATTATGTCTATTGAAATTATAATTTATGATATTATTATTCATTGTAAGAACTGATGCAAGACAAGGATACATGGCACTCACTGAGAATGAGTGCACATGTTTGTGAGAATTATAGAAAGCTGGATAAATCTGCCTGACATAATAGCAAATCCAAATAATGTTTCAGTTTGCATTTGGCTTACTTTATGAAAAAAGTTTTTAACATCTATTATTCACAGCTATTACACTGACCTATGTCACATTATATTTGAGCAAGCCAAGTAACTTAATTAGAAACTATTTGTTTTTAGTTAATTACCAATAAAAGTTTTTCTCTGCAAGCATTTTTGTTTTTCATTTATCCTGAATTGACATGGTTTTAGACATAAATATCCCAAAATAGCATTCAGTAATCTTAAAATTCTTTTAAATGAAGTAAAAGTTGGGTTACACTTTATTTTAATGTGTCCTTGTTGCACCATAATTATACATTTAGGTACTGAGTAATACTAATTAACAACACATACTTACTAAGGTTAGGGTTCATTTCAGGGTTTGGTTTAAGGTTTGTTGCATGTAATTATGCATAATGTACTGTTATTATTATAGTAAGTATAGACAACAAAGACACTGTAAAATTAAGTCTGGTATAATATGACTTACACTTTCCAGATTTTCTAGAAAAATACACTTACCCCCTTACAGTTTTGGACTGAAAACATCAAACATATTTGATTTATGTTTTCATATGGGTTAACTTTAAATGAGAACTCAAAGGACACCTGATTCCTTATGAGAAATCTGTCTAACATGAAAAAATCACAGGTATCATGCAATGGTGTAATGTCAGATTGTATGCTCTCTTCTCCAGCTAATCTTGGTTAATAAAAAGATGAATAATTTTAGAAACATTTTGGCTCTTAGTACTTTTTCTTCTACCGGTTCTGATCAGTTCATATTCTTTTAATGATTGACTCATAATTTTGTCATAGTGTGTTGAAAGAATACTGAGATTACTACTTAAGCCAGCGCTGGAGCCTTTTGTGCTTTGCTTGGATATGGTGCTGACATTTTACTGGCTGTTACAGCAACAGCAGAAAATCAGATTCAACATATTTCTGTACAAGAGTGGACAACATCCAGATATTACCATGGTGCTCACAATGGTTCCAACAGATAGTCTGAAAAGAGCAACTGAGAATGGAGACTTATGGGACTACTTATGCTTATGCTACAGAGGGCAATTAGCTTCTTACTATACTGTAGATCTGTCTTTATACAAACTCACAGTGTGAGACTAGATAAACAGGCCATTTGTAAAACTGCTTTAAATGTGCTGCTGTGTATGTGTCCATTATGACCCTCAGGTTTGGGCCCTGCTTAGGGCGAAACCCGTTACACCAGAGTGACAATCCAGGACATCTGCTAAAGTTGATCAGCTCCGGAGATGGGAGGTCACACTGAGATGAGCAACAGTGTCCAAACAGTTCAGAAATGTAGATTGCTTGCTGCAGACCCAGTTTACTCCCTGAATCTAGATACTGTGGGAACCATTACAGTTTTAGACGAAAAAGTCAGTTTCCATGTGAATGGTCAAGGGTTTGAGTTCCAGTGTCATTATTAGTTAAATGAAGAGGGATACTCTCTTTTCTCCTTTAATGGATCTCTGTAATGTTGGGGTATGCCATTATCTCTGTAAATGCATTATGTTTTGTTTTCTCTTTGCCCCTCAGCCTAAACACGAAAGGAAAAAGGAATTTTTGTGTTGCCTCAACTAAGCCCCCCTCAAAAAACAGTACAAACAAATGACGTAATATAGGGAGAAGGGACTTCCAGCATGTTTTAGCTGATGATGCAAACTATTGGAATGTGCAAAGTGGACCTGACATCGCAATCTGTTTTATTAAACACGTGAATCAATGCAAGATCACACATGACCTAAATTAATGTTAATTGGGGATACATTTTGTCTAATAAGAGCCGAGGCCACATTATGGGTTAAAACATTTGCTCAGTACCAACGTAATATATAATACAGCGAAACAAAATATGTAAAGTGTTCTGCTCTTATTTATTTTACTAAGTAGTACACACATATACAAATACAATTAAGCACAATTAAGTATGTAGGACATGTATTTCTTTTAATTTTTAAAAGCTCATGAACGTTGCATATTTTTCATACATATTCTTCAATACAGTAGGTGGCGATATACTCTTCCGTTTGTTCGCAGGATTTAAGACTTCAAAGAGAAGAAGATGAAGTAGGAAGTATTCGCTCCTCTCGGTTTAAGGGTACCTGGCTGGAGATTACCGGTAAATGTTATTATGTCTTTCTTTAAACTTTTTCGCAGTTCACAAAAACGCAAAAGACAAGCATCTCTTGGTAAGAAAAGCACTGATGTCTTTAAAATGGCACAAACTTGTCAAAACATTTGAACTTTGTATGTGCAGTCGAGGTGCAGTTCAATTAATTCATTAATTGAATGGAAAGCCATTATAAGAAGAGTTTAGAGTAATTATTAAGTGCTGGACAAACTTTCTCCATGTTTGCAAGCTGTCAGTAATAGGCTACCACGAATACAGACATTGCCTGTAAATAGTCAATATACTTCCAGTCTGTTCCGTTTTATTCCATTTTTGCGATGTTGATAGTTTCAGATTGAAAGTACTAGAGGAGTTAAACAGAATAAGATAAATTTCAGTGCAGTGTTTTGCAAACTGTCATTAAATGTCAAAAGTTGGCTCTGAGATCTTGAAAACTGTGATCTTGACAGGTCTTAGTGTATTATTCTTCTTCACTGGTTTTTATTTTACTTTTTATTCTATTCCACATTTCTTTAAGTAATGTTGTTTAATCTTGTTTGGGGTTTGTAAGTTGTTGTACCGACTGAAATTGTTCAATAAACTCTGCTCATTTTATTCCATCATCACTTTGTCTCCTTTGATTAACAAACAGAATAATTTCCCTAAAGAAGCTTTAGAGAACAATAGCTTTATTTAAGCTTTAAAGATGTGAATTAAATAAATGAACACACCTCTATATAGAAAATAAATTTTAAATTAGCCTAAATAAAGGCAACTATTGTTATACCTGAAGTGCTGGAAATACTTGAAGTGTACATAATTCATAACTATTTTTATTGTCACTACAGTAATAAGAATGAGTTTTTGCTATACATTGCTGCAAATTTGGGGCTGCTTGTCACTTGTGGAAAATCGAAACTCTGGAATGGAATGTATAAAATATATTTATAATATATGGAGAAATATTATTTAAAATATTTGTATAAATATTCTAATTTAAATATTTTAAGTCCCTTCAATTTGTTTTCAAAGACAATTCTAATAAAAATAATTTCATTTAATAATCCTAAATTTAGCTAAATTTGCCTAAACACACTTAAAAGAGACTCGTAATGGCTTTATTTTGAATGGTGGGCAAAACCATTAAACCTTTTCGATTTTTGCTCAGCTTTGAAGCATATGACCTCCCTTCCATAAATTAACATGAAGCCGCACACACACCTGTCTGGAGATGCAACACTAGTCCACATTGTTCAATTTTGGTTACCAAAGATTAAGCAAACATAATTACAGTAAACCTGTACACATCATTCCCCACAGGTGGGTGAGTGCGTCACAGTTATCTGATACATTGGACATAACACACTTGAACAGATGTGGGAAATATAAAGAAAGGTTTAATGTGGAATCGTGAATCTAACTTTTCACACTTGGCCCTGGTGCCATAGATGTAACATTATTACTATTTGTTTATGTTTTTTTAGTAACTTGCCATTTCAATTCCAAAGTACCAAGTTGCTTTAAATTTAATTATATTGAAGTAATTGTTCACACAAAAATGAAAGTTCTGTCATTATTTACCCATCCTCATGTCAAACAAATTCATAAAATGTCAACGTTTTATGTATGTAATGTTTGCCTCTCTATCGCCTGTTTGAAACATAAAATTGCAGGTTACTTTACTTGCTTTTCTTTACGTGCTTTATGCTGAAGTCAAATTAAGACAAACTGACATTACCCACGAAATCTCACCCAACACCTCAAATTATAACTTATAAGCTTGCCACTGGAAACTGAAGTAAAAAGGACACTGTTTTGAACACTTATCTGTTATGTACTTGCTCAGTAACTGATTTTTGTTTATTTTTGACCAAAAAAGTTATGGATTGCAGCTTTAAGTAAATATCGACTCACATTTCAGTCTGTTTCTAACTCAAAGCTATTGTTAAACTTTAGAACGCTTAGAATAACAGTCATAAAAGTCACTTTGTTCTCATAATTCCAATTATGTACATTAGGTACTTGATTTGCTGAGGTGTACTATTGGGGAAGAAATGGAGCCTCCAATTGCAGATGTCCAGGAGAGAGAGTATGGTCAAGCTGATGACCTTATAGAGGGTTGCTCTCAGTAGTCGCTTTTCACCAGGCTCTGAATGTCAGTGAGCATTGCGCTCAATAGACTCTTTATGGGCAATGGAGAGCCTGTACGCTGGGGCTGTTATTGAAGAGCCTGTGCCCTTTTCTCTAGAGATAACGGCAATAATCTCTACAGTCTGGCCAAAGGCTCCCTTGGCTCTTGTATTTGCTAGGTATTGGACAGGTGCTGCTGTTTTAACAGGCTATTTTGTAAAAATGAGGGATGGTGTCATATTGACAAGCACTGTGGCTGAGCGTATTAGAAAAAGCCAAACATAGACAATATTTCTCTCAACAATAGTAGCTTTTATACTTGTTTTTATTCTGTGATTTTCAATCTTATCTCTCAAAATGCCAGTTGATTCTTGTTTTGTAATGTTATTTAGGCGGATTTCTTCAAAAATGAAGTTTCCAGGAGGGAGGGGTCCACCAAGATGACTTAAAATTATTTACAATAAAAAAACAAGCATTAAAATAAAGTAAAACAACTAGAAATCAAGATATTCTTAGTGTTTGGTTATTTGGTTTAACAAATATACATCTTTAGTTATGCCAAGTTACTATTGGGTAGAAATTGTGTGCGGGGGGGCCTTGAAGTCAGAGCGGTTGAGATCCACTGCACTAAAGTCTGGTTAGAAACAGGCACATTGACATTTATGTGTGAAACTATAAATGCCAGTCAGTTTAGTTCACAGTACATGCTAACCGTGTTAACTGACTGTTCCACTGGATGGCAGCAGGTCTGTTGTGATACAGCTGGTTTTGAATGTCCTCTGCTGGGCATGAAGTGTCTTATGTGGTGATCTATATTCAAAACTTTACAATGGAAGCTTGCTTTTGGGCAACGCTGTAAATAATCAATACTCATAAATTGTCTAACAATAATAAGTTTTCTCCTTGTTTCAAAGGAAGTGTCTACTTTTATTAACACCAGTTACTTTTATTACTTTTATTAACACCAGTTTTAAAAGGAAGTTTAAAACTTTAAAAGCTTATCTAAATTCATTTAAAATGTTTATTATAAGATTATACTTTATCATGCTGTATTTGAAAATTAAGTAGTTTTAAGAAAGGCTGTTAAGCTCTATTGTTTTAAAGAAAATGTATAAGTTATGATCACTCACAGAGAGCTGTGAAGCACAGAGATGTTCAGTGGGTCAGGGATGGAGCTCCAGATGGTTCTGATTTATAGGAACCTGCTGTGCAAAGCACTCAGCTTGTCCCGGCAGCTGCATCCAATAGCCCACAGTATCACATTGTTTGATAATTCATAATAATCTTACAAAGATTTCCCTTTCCTTTGCCATCCTTTGACAGTATAGCCAAGCTGTTTTCCTCTTTCCTCTTTTTATATGTAGAAGACTGAGACACTGTTCTTTACTCTTAAATTATGTTCCTAATAACATATAACTGTTTTTAATTCCCCCCAAATGTTTCCAATGGGTCTTTTTTAGAGTATGGAAGCTAATATTCATGTCAGTTTTAATGGCTCATGCAAGTAACAGCATCATTCCACCCAACTTTAACTTTACTTTATACATATTCTGTGAAAGTTCTACAATTATGATTCTCTTGCTAGCATTTGATTAGCAGGTGGATCAGGGGTCATGATGAGTTTGCCAAGGGAGGTTATTATTTTTGCTGTTTCATGCATGGCTGAGATTTGAGGCGTAATGCTTCTAGGAATGTTTCCTGGAGGTTGTATTTGATTGCCGATCCAGTGCTGTTAAACGCAAACATTTTTCTTTGAACTGCAGCACAAAGCTATTGGACATTTGGTGGATGGAGAGCGAAGATACTCTAGTAATAATGTTCAAATTTGGTTAGGAAATACTGATGTTTTGCAGTGGTCACTTTTCTTATTTATTGCCAGCAATTTCTTTTTTTTCAAAAATATTTTGGTTGTTTGTTTGTATGAAAAGTACTGCCTTTATAACCCTCAGCAGTATGGTATGTTATATTCACATAGCCAATTGAGTTTAAACTGCCTGTTATATTAAAAAAATACCTGTTGTCATATTCTCTATTGATTCGTAAAAACTCTTCATTCTCTTCAAACTGTTCAAAGGCATTCAGGCTCTTCCAGCTCAGTAGACAACTCCCCTACCGCCTTTTATCTAGGATTACAATACCTCTTGAATAGATTGAACTAACCCTGGGAGAGTCATCTGTCAGGAGATCTGGCTATAGTCACCCTTGTGTCTGTGTGTTTGCCAGAGTCAATAAGCGTTTTCACTTGTTCATCTCTCTCTGCAGACTGGATCAGCTTTATGGCATGTTAAGAGCTAATAAGTTAAAGACAACTTCACACACTGTCTGCATGAACGAATTCCAGCACATGCTAATGCATTCCTTACGGCTAGTGTTATTCTGCAAGACTGGTGACTTTTGCAGTTCGGTCATTTTTAACATAACATTTCATACATTTTAAACGTATATATTTTTATATTTTGTTGGACTTATGCCTTCAGAAAATAACAGGGTTACAAGCTGAACTTGAGGCTAATAGGTATTTCGTATTTCTTAGAAAGAACATTTAATGCCAATATTTCTAACTTTTCAGTTATCACGTTTACTCTGCAAAATCGTAAAATGTTTGAGAAATGAAAATGCAAAAAAAACTTCATGCATTATGTTTTAAAATAATTTATTACTTCAAAAAGGGAAAAATGTAATGGTCACAGGGTTGACACAAATGTTTCAATTGTAACTTAGCTGTTTATAGCTGTTTGTGTCTGCATTTTTATCAATATCATTGTGTATTATTATCTATCCATAGACATTGTCTATTGAACCTGATATATGAAGATGGGTGGTTCAATGCAGTGTTCACAGACTATAAACCATATTTAACTGTAACTGCTATCAAAAGCAACTCTTTAGTCATACAACACATTTGACTAGATATTTTATTCTATGAAGTCCACTAGGGTCCCACATCATGGCTGGTGTTTGTCTGTTGATTTAGTGGCTTCCCTCATGTGTCTGTTTGTAAGTCAGAGGTGGTTGGTGAGCAGGCAGGATTGTGTGTGTGTGTGTAACAAAGGGAGTATGTCCTGCACCTGCAGGGCTACGTCAGTGGTGTGGTAGTCTTGGGGTCAGAGACAGCAGGCAGGGTATCTGTTTAATGTTCCTGTGAGCAGCCCTAAATTTATGAATTTAGGGAGACAGGGAAATGATAATGTGTGGGAGAGGAGAGGATAGCTCATGCTTCTGTCCTCTTTTTTCAGTAGGAATGTCTCCTTTGCGTTCTTTCTTTACAAACAGAAGCAAACAGTTTTACTTCCAGTTTAACTGAATCACTATTAGAATGGTGATGTGCATTTGATTAAACACGAAAACAGGGAGAAGATCCTCCTGCCTACCTGATGTATTAAACCCCCAAATAAAGTGTCATTTAATCATAGGCAGGCCAGTTCAGTGTCTCGTTTGATTGAAATGACTTAACACCACATATTAACTTGATAACGGCATAATACAACAGGAGATAAATCCATGTTAAAAGAATAATTCACCAAAAATGAACTTTAAACGTTATTCCAAACACATATGCTGCTGTTTATTTGAACAAAATACAAAATTAGACATTTTGAAGACTCTTCATATAGCTGTTTTCTATACAACATTTGGTTTATAGTGGCCATGGCTGTCAAATAGGATATAACCCCACCCCCCAATTTAATGTCTCTGAATTTTTTGCAACATATTTACCTTAAGTATGGATAAACAGATTGTCGCTGCTTTCCCTGCCTAGCACAAGGTGTGTAATTATTTACATCTGTTGTAAGAGTGGTGAAGCATTTAAACTGCTGAACACTTGTTGTCTCTTCCACCTACCTAGCCTCTGTAGATGAAATCTGTTAATGGGTCCATGTGCGACAGTGAATTCTTTGATTCCATCTCTGCGTTTAGCTGCAAGACAGCCAGTGGCTTTATTGTGGCGGCTGGTTGGAAACAACCTGCCATTTCCAATCATAGTGCCTCAAAGCAGCTGGGACTTTGAGCACGTCAAGTCCCATCTGAAAGAGATTTGGAAACTCTCAGCATGAATGAAAACATACAAATGGATTTAATCAGTTTGAAGAGAGCTCGCAAGGGCTGCTGTTGGCCCTCATCGCTCATTGCCTGCCCTGTGTAGGTCTATCAGTGCAACATATCACAGTGTACACTGCTCCAGCTGTGAGAACTGGCCAGAGTGGTTCTTTACTGCTGGATGCATCATGTCTGGTTTAGATGTATTGCATGGTGCATGGGATCAGTTAGGGCTTTGAGTAAGGTAGTATATTAGTGATGTTAATGATCAAATAAACAGCATGCCTAGACATCTCTTCACTGTCACTCTTTAAGTTTTACACTTGCCCCACCCCATGCATATTTGTTTATCAAATATTATGGCTAATTTGATCAGTCTTTCAGCTAACTGTTGATAGTTTCTCAGCTGCAAAATTCACGTTCCTAGTTTTTTGGATTAATAAGCATGTTACTGAAACCATGGCTACATTAGCTTTAGGCTAATTTGTGTTTTACATGTTAGTTTGAATTAGAAAAGATTAATGTTTACTTTCTGTGCATCTAACCTGCTTCAGACTTTTGGTCACATAACTTCCAAAAACATATCAAGCATATCAACATATTGTAGATTCTTTAACATCTGGCTGTTAAAACAACATGTGTATAAAGGCTGCATTATATTTTTGTTACATCACTCTAAAGGTACACACAGCATCGGAGTAAATGTATCACTACATGAGCCTGTGGTCTATCGATACTAACTTTAATCCAGAGGGTAAGTTGGCTTTGACCACACAGAGTGTCCATTGTTCTGCTGTGAAGGCAGCTGGGTATCTGAGATGCCATTTATCTCCTTATCTTCCCTCACTTGCAGTTAACCTCATCTGTGAAGAGCAACAGAGCTACGTCAGCAGACACAAAACAGTGCTCAGCTCTTGTTTAAAGCAAGATTAGAGAAAACAGTCCTCCAGCACCTGATCGAGGGGCAGTTTTTAAAGTTTTTTTTACTTGTATTTTACTGCATAGCCTCACACTTTGTGTTTGATACTGGTCTGATTGACATAATTATCCTATTTACTGAATGTTTTAAGAAAAGTCAAGCCATCTCTATGCATAGTTATGCCTTTTTAGAGATTGTTACCAAAGCAAGATTATTTAATATAAGTCTAATGCTTTAATAGGCTTTCTGTTGAATCTGGTCCCAGGGTGACGCAGACTTTTGAGTGAAGTAAGAAGTCTTCCTCTAAAGAAATCCAGTATGGGCTGTGAACCATGCTGGACACTGAATGCAACCAGGTAACTTTGATATGACTGAAGGTAATCCATTTTCCTCTTCACATGTATTAAAGATGCACCCAGTATTGTTTCTTTTATTGAAAAAGATAACCACCTTAAAAAACTGTAACATTCTGGAAAATGTTTGAAATGATGTACAATCACATAAGATGAAGACTGAAGTCACGGGTACCAAAATAAAAGCTGTTATAAAAGCTATTATTTAATATGGAGGGGGTCACCACATGGGGCTGATAAGTTCACATGACCAGATGAATATTGCCCACTTTTGTCTGAATCTGCATCCTGCTGATATAGTGAGAACTGCCATATCAAGCAGATATGGATAGGTCTGACTCTGACTCTTGGATGAGTCATGTTTAAAGACATATAATGCTGATAAATGCACACCTGTGATCACACATTATATATTAATGAAAATGTTCTATATTATATTGCTACATACATTGTTTGGCCACTCCAGGATAATGAACTGTATTACTTAAATTTCAGATAATTTCAGATTTTCAGATATTTCAGATATTCAGAACTTAATTTACCTCTTGAATTATTGATTACTGTTGTCTTTTATCATAGACTTGCTCAAGTCTGTTTCCCACTGTGCTTAAGAACATTAAAATCACAGTACTGCATTGGCCCATGAGATTGCTTTAACAGACCAGCTGTAGAAGCCCCTCTGTGTGTTTGCTCTCCTCTGTGATTGGCCATGATGTTCTCATGGAGTCAGTAGATGGCAGCAAACAATTAAGTGACTTCAGTTATGCTGAGATAATTATCGGTCATGCTCTGCTTACTCTGTGTGCTTTGCAGCTACTCCTCTGAAATGGTTAAGATGCCGTTACCCTTTTTAACAGTCAAGAAGCTCTCTACACTAGACATATTATGGGCTGTGTGCAAAAGCTGAGTATCCTGAGCTCCGGTATACAGAAGCAGGAAGACAACATGGAATGTTCCAAAATTTGCATCACATCCTCTCTGTTGAGAAGCCTTCATCTGGTTGATTTTTGAAGGCAGCTTGACTGCATCCATTGCTGCCTGTGATATCTCACAATCCTGTGCATGCAGTTCATTGGCTGGTGGGGAAAAAGGAAATTCAAATTTGTTTTATATATTTTTTTATTTTATCTTAATTTCTTCCAAAATAATAAGCCTTGCAGTCACTTACTATTTGTTTCATTATCTCTCAATTTAGCTCAATTTAAGGTCATCAGACATGATGTTATGGTGTTTTGGAAATCTGTACCTTCATTCATAGTTTTGTACACATTTAGACCATAATCTGGACCTGAAAGATATTTTGGTTTATAGTCCTGGATAGTCCTGGATGTTCCTCTTGGAATCTATTCATAGAGCACAGTGAGATGGAATGCATTCAGAACTGGTAGACCAAGCCAAGTGGCCTCTCCCTCCTCTCCCTGAACCGGTGTATGAAAGTCCAGTATGTTCATCCATAAAGCAGTGTGGACGTTTTTATTGAACTTGCTACGTGGGAAAGACATTACCAAGCCCTCACCTGTAATAAACATGCAGATGGCTGTGATCTCCTAAAGCAGCACCTCTGCAGGCTTGCTTAATAAATAGGACAGTGCAGGTGGACATCGATCTCATCAGGTGTACTGTCAGGACCAACAAACCATGAACTTCTCAGTTTATCCTTTGGTGGAGATATTAACCATCAGAAATTATTATATGAACCAAATCACTAAATCTTCCAGAAGATCCTTCCCAAAGAACCTCTAAAATGTGATGATTTGTGATGCAATATCTACAGTCCCTGCACCGTCCTGAGGCTAGTCCAAAAAGCATTAATGTTTTTACAAACCAAAGCATCAAACAATTTTTTTTATTGTAAACACATGGAATGCTTTACTGGATCACAGTCGTAAAGTATTTAGGAACAAGCAGCTGATCTCTGGCTTATGCAGCAGACAAAGTCATCCATTGCTGGTCACATCATGTCGCGCAATCATGGGCCGGATGATTAAAAGTCAAAACTCTGCAGCGAATTCAAATGTGCCAAAAGATGACAACAAGCAGCAGGCTTTTTCCAAGACAGCACAGATGAAAGAGAAGCCGCAATTAAAAGTTCTATTTCCTTTCCCAAAACTAGCCAGTTGAGTGACATTCTTGATTAGCATCAATGGTCTCGAGCAGGGCGGTATCAAATGTGTGGGGCTTTTATTTCCTAGCCTATTGTCTTGTTCATCTCAGTGAACCGTCCCTCATCATGTTTTACCATTTGGTTCACAGATGCCCCTTTCAAAGGAAATAGCTGCTTGCATTACTGCCCATTGCTTAGGATGTCGTGTATGAGAGCGTAACTAATGAAAGACTGCTAAAGAGAGCTTTTACTTTACATCATACAAGTGACTTATTTGAAGAATCTTCAGTTTAACTGTTTAAGTGCTTTCGAGTTTAATATGTTTGTATATTTTTCCCATAAACACAGGGGCTACAGCATGAGCTATGTGAGATAAATGCATTTTAGGAATAGGTTATGTTTGGTTTGATTGTGCAATAATATAAGTCTGTATAGTATATAAGTGCAAATAAATTACTTTTACAGGAAATCAAAATAGTATTTAATAGTGTTGAAATTACAATTTTAACCATCAACATATTAAACTTTTCAAAGGTCTAGCTAATTGTACAATCGGTGGTCTTCCATGTGATGTTTTCCATAACATCATGACATCATTGACTTGGGCGTTATACAGATGACCCTTCAGACAACTCCAGGTTTTCAAATCCAGCTTCCTCTTCCAAACAGTCAAACTGTGGCCTTTCTTGTGACTGTGCTTTGAATGCTGCCCATTGATTTACAACTGTTCAAAAAGCACCTGGTCAGCCAAGGGTCAGAAGCTGCTCTGGTTGTTCTGAACCCACAGAAAGCTTGTTTCATCTAGGGAAACATCCAGTTCAGTAGTGCCACAGAGAGTCTTAGAGTTCTTTGATAAGATCTTAAAATCCCTCCCCCAAACACTCCAGTTACTTTATAAGGCTGGTTGTATTTAACAGCATATATTAAGCAACATTACATCCCTATAAACTAAGCGGAGGAAGAGGTGGTGGAATAAACATGCTAAAAATGCTTGGTGGAGGAACTGTTCCTGTGGTTGGCAATTTGTGATTGATGCTCTTTGATTATTGTAAAGATATCTCTTAATGGAAACATTTTGGACTCTGTCAATAACCCTGTGCTGGGTCAAGCTGTCCTCCAAACCTACATCTCATTCATGTTGTCAGAGCGTGTTAGGAGAACTCCTGCTCAAAATGTTCTTTTTCTTCTCTGATATAATGAAAATGACACACTATTTATGAGCAGACTATTAAGGCAGGCATACAATGGAATTTCCCACATTCTTCACTTGACTCTTGCATTTTAAACAAATGTATTCATCCTCTATGTAACAGTTCTTTGTTACTGTAGATTCCAGATGTTCTGTGTGATCTAATAACATCTGTTTTCCAGTTCCAAATTAAAGATGGACTTTATGTGTAATTAGTTGGGTTTTGGCTACCTTTGACCCTAGAGACTACTGATACTGTTTTATCATCATCTCATTTATTGATGTGCATCATACTTTCATAATCGTACATGTTTTGGATGTGATCAGCATGTTCCTGCATTCCAAATGTACCTAAGCTTACTTACAGTACACAAGCAGAGGGAAAGGCCCTCTGAGTCCACCCTTTTTTAATCAGTAACACCATTGTTGTGGTTCCTTTTGTCATTAATATTCAGGAACCTGATCCCTGGATGAAACATGCACCACACGTTTATTGTACATTTTTGAGAGGGGAAGTAATCACATAACAGCTCTCTCCTTATATCTCTATGCTCTGTTGTTTTGTATTGAACATTCACTTGTATTTATGTTTGCCATATGTTGCCTTTTTGGGACCCATTAATCATAGGCTGCTCTCATTTTGTTCCATATACTTTCTTTGGATTAGTCTCAGACCTCTTTATTAGGATCATAAGCTGTATGACTGTAGTCTTGTAGTCATATGAAATCAAAGTTAGCCCTTTTTGCTTTTCCTTATACATAGTCCTAGTCTCATTGTGCATGGTTCATCAGTTCACACACCCCCTCCACCGTTTTTGACTAATTTAAAATGACAAATTTTGGGCTGAGATTGCTTGGGCTTTGGATGATGTTAACCAATAGCCAAATAACTCATATTAACCAATAGCCAAATAACTATTAGGCATTGTTTGATCCTGCTGTTGTGTGTTGGCTGTAAAATGTGTTCTGATTGATACTGAATTTTCTGTGTGATTTATGTTTTCAAACAGTTCCTTTTTTTCCTTATTTTTAAATTGCCTCCTTTGTAAAAGAAACAGAAAAGGAAATGCATAATAATTTATTTTTATTGTTTGTATTGTTTGTATAGTTTGTATTGTGCAGACTGAATGTATTTCTCTTTATCTTTTAATCTCAGAAATGGATGTGTATTTAACGTGGGATAGTCTTAAATGTTCATGAGGTAATCCTGAGAGGCCATTTGGTGTATGAACTTCACAGTGTTTTTGGTGTTTGGGTTGTGAGCTCACAGTGGCCCTCTGTGCTGGTAGATAAACATGTAGGGCCCCTTTGTAGGCAAACGTGAGTGGGAACCTTCAGAAAAATATCAAGTTCAGATTTGGAAAATGGGAAATGAGGGGTAAGAAGTGGTTGGGGAGAACTAAATATGTGTGCATGCACAGGTCACTGACTTCACAGCACAGTGTCTGATCTCTCACTCAGGATCATGAATGAAAATAGCCCTGGATTGACTGCCTGTCAGTATATTTGGGTTTTAAGCAAATAATATTGGTTAAATAGTTTTTTTAAGTGATATGTGCAGTAGATTTTCAGAGTAGTTCAGGTTTTTACTCAGAATGCAAATTCAAAGCAAAATGAAACATTTATTTATAATTAACCTTTTTTAACAAGCAACATAAACAGTGTTAATAAGTTAATAAGAGTCCCATTGTTAGCAGAAGATTATTGGTTTATTAATACACATTTTACATAATATCGGTTTTTAAAATTGTTTGTGAAATCTTCAAATCATTTCTTGATTTGTGTAATGATATGCCCTTACCTCATGTTGTGAACATTTCCATACTGTTCGTAACTGCACTGAATTCTAGATTTAGTTGTGACCTATAAGAAATAAAAGAAGGAAGACGTTGATATGTTGATGCTTGGCAATAAATTTTATTTTAAAATCCTTGGAAAACGTAATATAAGCTATATTGCACATGCAACCTAGAATTTGCAGTCTTGCATTTTGTACTCAGTGTCTCAGGTCCTTAGCGGTCCTATTTTTTTTACCCTTTCTTGTCTTATCATCCTTTTACATCCACTGGTATTTTATGCACTGAAAATGATTTAATGTTTTGAACTTTTTGAATGGTTTTTATTGGTTCCTCCTCTCTTCAGCCCTCTCTTAATCTCTCCTGCATGTGTCTGTCTGTCTCTGAGGTCATATGCACTCCTTTGGTCATTGGTCTCCCTCCCTGAGTCGAGTTAAGATGTCTTTCCTTGTGGGGTCTTTATAAATTAATATTGTCATCATCTTCATGTTGTTCCAAATATAATTGTTTTCTTCCATGGAGAAATTTCCTGAATGTCCTGCTGTCTTCCATACAGTACAAATGGATGAGGACTAGGGTTGGTCAAGCTCCACAAATGACAAAATGCACCATAAAGGCAAACCATACTACTACTTCATTTTCCAAGTCTTCTGAAACCATGTGTTGACTCTTTGCAAGAGTGTGGTAAACAGAAAAACTGTGGTTCACTCAAAAACCCTGGTCACCATTAACTTTCATTGTATAAAATGAAGCTGGACATTCTTTGGTGAATTCAGTTCCAACTTCTTTTGTTAAAAGCATAAAGTGAAAGTGGCATATTTGTCAATGTATGGTGACCCATACTTGAAATGTGACCTCTGCATTTAACCTATCCAGTGAATAGTGAATCTAAACATTGCAGTCATGAACACACACACACACCTGGAGCAGTGGGTAGCTATCACTGCAGCACCTTTGGAGCAACTTGGGGAAAGGTGCCTTGCTCAAGGCACCTTAGTTGTTTCCTGCCAGCTGTGGGAATGGAACCTGCAACCATTGGTAACCAAGTCAGACACTCGAGCCATTAGGCCACAACTGCCAAAAGAAAGAAACGAAGGAAACAAAAAAAATGACAAGGTTTGGAACTACATGAGGATAAATAAATGATGACAGATTTTAATTGTGTACTGTTTCTTTAATTCAAAAACATGAAATCAACAATCCAACTCCAGAAAACTTAAGAGACCCTTAGGATTTGTTTCACACTCACAGCAAGTTTTATTCCAACCTTTCTCATTATAAAAAGGTCTAAGTAATTAGCTATGTGCAACCATGTCAGCTGGGATGTCTGTATTATTTTTGCAAGAGGAGAGGATGCAGTGCGCTCCATAAACCATATATTGTGAAATGTCTCATGAAGGAGCACTTCATCTATTTATGTCTTGAAGCTAATATGAATTATTTCTCTCTCCCTTCTGGTACTCCCATCTCCCAGTGTCTCATAATTAACAGCTCTGCTCCCATAACTCATCACAATGATAAATGCCTCAGTCTCACCCAACCACAATCCAGCTTCTTCTCTGTCCTTCTTTCTTTGGTCTCTGTGTCCCTCTCTCTATAAATCTTGCTGTTTCTTAGGTTAACGGTGCTGAATTCAGCACAGCTAGAAAGTGGTTAATATCAAAACCTGCCAAGCATCATTAGGATTTTCAGTTATCGGAATTGTTCGATAGAGCATAATTTTACTCCTTTCCAAAACAATAATGAGGAACATGATTAAGATGTTGATGAAAGAAAACTTCTCACATGGGATCCAACAAATTAAAGTGCTTTTTGGGTCCTCTAGAGTTTATATGAGCTGTAATCATGTCCCCAGTCAATGAAATTAGACACCTTTGTGTAATTATATTATTTGCTTATATTTATTTGTCCCTGTTCCTGATGGTTTTGAAGATTGTGAAAGTTCTACAAACTGGCTATCATATGATGTTTAAGGTTTATTCTGTTTCGTTTCTCATTACCATTTAAAGATGCATCTCTGGCTAAGAAGGAGGATGTGCCTCAAGAAACAACTGTTGCTGATTGGTCACTCCATCAGCTGCTACATCATCCTGGAGATAATGAAGAGACACCCAAAGCTGAAGGTATTTATAGGATAAGGGGGTTGGCACTTGGTACTGTGAACCGCATAGAGCATAATTGCAGGTACTGTGTACACCGTTGAATACCAGGCAACCTTGAGCGCTGCAAGCAAATGTTCTCTACAGCTGTGTCAGAATAATTTTTTAAATATCTTATTTTTAAACAAGTTAAATTACAACTATTCACCCTTTTACTGATTCAGCGTCCATCTGCTGATTCTTTCTGGTTCACTTCATAAAATGGTATGAATAATGGCTCCACCTTCATCAGAACCTCCAAACTACCTGGGTGGATCTCACAGAGCATGCTGCCAAAACGCATGAAAGCTTGCAATGCCTAAACGCACAGCACGACAATGTCAATCAGCAGGATAATAAGACATTTTTAGTTTCTCTTGCTTGCTGTGTAAAAAGGTCAGAAGATTAAATAACATGAAAAAACCCTTCATTTTCTTTCTTCCTCTGGGGTTTTCCTGTTCTTAAGATGTGTTCTTCATCATTTTTATTTTCACACATTTTCTCTACCCAGAGATCTTTTTCCTCTCTCTCAACCACACTAGCATTATTTTAGTAATTCCCCTCACTAAAGGGGTGTATTTTCCTCCTGGCAAAAGGAAATGGGTTTAAGCTCCATTAATGGGGCCAGTGCAGTTATGCTTCGCTTTCCTCACAGCACTAGAGATCTACATCATCATAATTGCGATAAAAATATGTCCTGATACTTTTGGAAACAGTCCTCATCCACTTTTATGGAAAACATTTAGTAGCAATTTTAATTTATAAATTTCAAAAAGCTGACCTAAGGTTTTAATTTTTTCAGAAAATCAGGCTTACCGTTTGCATCTCGACACATACTTAAAACATTGTTTCAGAATTCCCCTTACATTAAACTATACAAAAAAAATTCCAGGTCAATTAATTGACTTGTCTTGTCCAGATGTCGGAATCTGGTCTTTTGAAATGGTTGCTAGTTAATTCTATGATATAGTCAAATATGTTGTGGCTTAAAAGAGCAAAACATGCACGAGAACAGAATAAGATTTCCTGTTTCACTGCAGATTGCAGGCTGCCAGGAAGCCAGCCTGGCGATTATGTCTGGTAACATATGATGTGTGATAATCACAAACTGTTACTTTGGGCTCTTTATATATTTATTTTGGAGTTGAAGGACCAGTAAAGTTGGTTGAAAAAGTTGGTAGGGATTTCTTTAGTGTACTTCTGGTGGAGAATGCTTGCAAAACTCAGCCTCTTCAGCAGTAGGCTGGAAATCTTCTGTACTACAATCCCAAGCTTTGAAGAAGAGTTTTATCTACCACACCTGGAGGGGTTTAATTGTTTGTCTCTGTCATATGTTCAGTTTGCACCTTTTTCCTTTTGCCTCTGAATCACTTACTGGTTGCAACAAAGTGATACTGTGTAGACTGCATGTACCATCTGCAGGAAAGACAGTCTAGAAAGAGCAAGTGATGTGTTACTCCAATTTAAGGTCACAGCAGGGACTTGAAACCTACAAGGCCTTTGGTGGAGCACTAAGGAGGGTGGTTGTTTCCTTTAAGATATTTACTAAGAAGATGTCCCGTCATTCTCCTCAGTAGAGTGATGGTATGTTCTTGAAGTTCTTATGGCACAACAATCTGTCTGTTTCCTCCTGGGAGGCAGCACCCATGTGTGGGTGGCTGAGTGAACTTGTGAGCGAGTAAGTGTCGCAGTATTCTGGGTGGGCCTTCTGTAGGGGAGCAGAGGTCAGCCTGCCAGTCGTAAAGTTATTGGCTTTATATCATACTTCACTCAAATAAAACATCACAGTCACAACATGTGCCAAACAAGAACTTGAACATTATAGCACACAGTGCTGGCTCACATTACCTTCACAACAGCTCCAGATTTGAAAGATCCCAAAACAGGCCGTGGTTCATCTAACCCGGACATGCGGTCACTCAGTTGAGAAAACACTCACGACATTCATTTTGTTATGAGTTGTTATTACACGGCTCTTTGGAATGCCGGATTCTGATTGGTCAAATGTCGTTGTCTGGTGATTGCTAACCTATTACCGAATGTACATATCTGTACTAGTTTCATATCTCTTATATTACTCCACGTTCTTCTTCCAACTTAAAAAAAATATTTAAAAAATCGAATCTAATTTATGGTCCATATAGTGTACTTATTTTAATGGGTAAAGTCAACTTTACTAATGTCCTTTACTAATGAGTCCTTTTGAAACAGTAAGTAGTGTTTTGACTAATGTTCCGTTTAGTTACTGTAAGTGCTTGTGTTGATGGAGATGAAGGCAGGTATGCCCTGCATGGTCTGGACTGCTGTAGGATCTGACATGTCATCTAAAGCTCCAGTAGATCTGTGCATCATTAACATTCCTCCACTATCACAACCCATCCTCACATCTCAGATCCATGGAAGTCAGATTGTGACGTTTAAACTCTCTTCACCTCATCTCCAGATGCAAAGCAGTCCTTCCCCCTTCCTGACTACAGCAGTAACAGTGAAGAAACCCTGTAGAGGTGAAAGTGTGTGTGTGTGTGACAGGCTGTCTGTCTCACTGATTAAAGAGACACTCCCAGAGTCTCTGTCAGATTGTTCTGTGTTCTCTTGAACATTCTTGTGACCTCCAGGAAGAGGAACTGCTTCTTGTCAAGAGCACTAGTAACACATCAAAGATCACCTGCTTCACATACACTCCTACTTCTTCACCTTTCTCTCAGTTTCTCTCTCTCTCTCTCTGTCTCGTATCTGTGTTTTGACACTGGGTTTAAGAGAGCGTGCGCTGCAAAAATCATTTTCTTAAGTATTTTTATCTTTCCCAGGAAAACAACGCAGTTTACAAGGCAGTTGTCGTAGATGTTAGAAATAAGAATATTTTCTTGATGATATATACACTTATTTTTCCTCATTCCAATGGCATAGACCTCACAAAAGTTTGTTAGATTCATGCTCAAAAAAGGAAAAAAGTATTTGCCAGTGGTGTATGAAAAATGTTTCTTAATATTGCACTGCATATGACTTTGAAGTGAAGTAAATGTATCTAGTTTTAAGGTTGTTTAGACAAAACATACAAAAGTATTGTTTAAAAAAATGTTTGCAGTGTGAATGCTTGCTGAATCCATATGTGGATTGTAAACATTTGTATAAATTTATTAGCGTTGCTTGCAACTGACCACATGGCAATGCGCTAACATCTACTAAGCAGCCACATAGTAGCGTCCTGGCAACCAGACACAATCCTATCATCAAGGCGGCAAGTTTTGTATGTGTAAGAATCTAGTTTATAGTGATATAGTTGTGTATAGATTTTTTCTATACACAGCAAATTCCGGAAGGCTTGTGTCTTATTCTTCAACAGTTGCACTCTTGGTTTTGGATTGTTCATCCATTCAGATTTTGATATCTTTTCCACTGACAGACATAGATTTTTTTTCATTCCTTAAGGCCTATTCAGATGATAAATTCAGCAGCAGCAGAACTTTGCCTGTTTGACTGTTGCTGGGGTGTGATGAAACCAGCGCTCCTTCAGGATTGTAGCGCTAGCTGAGTTTGAAGTTTAGTGGTTTGAAACTGAATAAATTACATTTGGCACTGCTGACAAAGAATTGTGCTGGCCATCACATATATTACACAAGAGAATTGAAGATATTGCACTGTTTAGTTTCATTGAAAAATGCTTGGCTGGAAGTGCAAAGGACTGCTGAGACAGATGAAGCACATCTACTCTGTCATGCTCACTGAATGAGTCTAGCTGCCTTCTTCTCAATGGCCAAACAGAGGCAGGTGTTTCCTGTTTCTGGAAGTCTCTCCTTCTCTTTCTCTCTTTCTCTTCCCTTCTCTCCCTCTTCACTGGTCTCTCCTATCGATTTCATAACATAGCGGGACCGCAGTCATGTCATTTTTCATGGCTTGATAACTCTAAAACGTTGAAATTTAGATATGTCATTTTTTTATGATTAGCAGCACTCTCAGTGCTGTCGTAAATATCGTCTGTTGCATTTCTGGGTGTAACATTTTGTTCTGCTGTTCTTGTTTTTATTGCCTGTGTAAGTGTCAGCTAGATTGACTAAAAAAGACCAGAGATGGTTGTTTGGGATGTCCACAAATGACCCAAATTCAGGGTACAAAATGGCAAATCGAGAAATTTACAGGCCATACTATAAACATATCTTATCGGCTGTGAAACTGTAAAAATTTTAAAAAATACTTAATTTTGCCCTAATGACAATAGAATTAAGTAGATGTTTTCTGTTGTTTGTTTCTATTATGGCATAGTATATTGGAAATAAAGTTTTTCTCTCTGTAAAACTGCACCTGTTAGAAAATTTTATTTAATATAAGAATCTTGTTTTCTTATATTTTTGATTTGGTGTCTTAATGCAAGGAATGTGTGATGTGTTACCACATGAAGTTAAGAAGATTTTTCCACTGATGTTAAAGTTGTTGCGAGTCACAACAGATGTTTTATTCATGTTTTTGATTTGAATTACGCTCATCACTTACATCATTAAGGATAAAAGTATCATTCTTTCCATCATGAATCATGTTATGTTGCAGTTCCTAATAAAGTTATCAGCTCTATATCTATTTGTCTTGCTTAGATTTTGAAGGCCATAATGCTCTTTTCCACCATTGAGCGCATGGCCTGTAGCCCTCAGGGCAAAGTTATGACCCCTGTGCTCTTTCTACTTTGATATGCTGTCTACCTGCTCATCTTCCCTCCTGCCCAAGAGGCTCCTTGAGGAATTTATACTAATTGGACACCTCCATCATCCCAGCCACCACCAGCTTCATCAATGTAGATTGTGCTGGTAAGTTTTCTTTGTGTTCTCACAGCTGCAGCAAGCCAGCTTTTCAGTTATTATTAGTTTGGGGATGCATCTATGGATGTATCCAATAGGATTCATGTCAGTTTTTGATACTGTAGTGGTTCGAGATTCTGAGCAGATGCAAAGCACAGCTGACATATTTAAGTATCTGATGTGGAATCCAACTCATGTCTCAGATATCATTTGGTAAAAGTTTTTGATATGCTTTAGGTTACTTTTACTAATTTGCATGACAATAATTTTAGACATGTATTGTTCAGAAGTCTTTAATGTAAAGTTTTTGTCAAGTCTTGTTTTGTCAAGCCTTTATCTCTCCATTTCCATCTCTTTTTGTTTGGAGTCTGTTCCAAAGATCTAATACAAATTTTAATGAGGTGCTGAAACCTAAAAAAGTTAAATACTGGCATCCCTCCAATTTTTGACTTTTCAGTTGCGTTTTTCTCTCTTTATATCTTAACGATAAGAAGTATATCACTACTTCAAAGATGATTCGGGTGATTTAGTTCAGATAAAAAAGTGGAGGCCAAAGAGCAAAAAAAAGCAAATAATATTTGAGTGGCAGCCAAGAGAGCAGTGTCTCCCAGTGTTTTGAATAAAGTTTTATTTATCATAACTCATATTTAATCTCCCGGGCTTTTAGAACATGGACTAATGGTGCAGATGAAGTGTTGTGAGTAGGAGTAATTAAGAGGCCTCTCTAGCAAGCGAGCAGACCGGTAACGCTGAATTTCTCTCTAGGTGAAAGGCTGAGTGTTTTCCCTGTCTGTCCTGGGAAGAGAGTGATGGATGTTGTGATGGCCAGAGAGTCTCTGCCAAAGAGGCCTCAGTAGAGCCCAGAGGCATTAGTGTGAGCTTTAGTCTCCATTCACTTTGTGAAGAACCAGTTCTCTCACTTGCCCTTCTTTCTCCTTTTGTCTGTTGTTTTTACACCATCAGTTCTGCCTTTCTGTCTTTTTCTCTGTCTATATGGTTTCTATATAGTTTCTGTTTATCACATTAAAAACACAACTGGACCACCTAGTTAAATGTATGTAAAGCAATGATCACCTAAAATGAAAGTTCTTTTATTATTTATTTGACATATTATTCTTCCATGACCTACTTTTCTTCCATGGAATACAATAAGATGATGTTGGGAAGAATATGAGTGACTAACAGCTCCAGTCCCCATTCATTTCTATTGTATGATGCAAACAATCACCATTTTTCAAAATTTCTCCACGGAATAAATGCAGTCATACAGGTTACTAACAACATGAGGGTGCGTAAGTGATGACTGAATTTTCATTTCTAAGTGAACTAACTGTGTCTTTTTGTCCAGCGAGATTATCTTTCATCTTAAGCATCTTGTCATAACACTTCTAATGCCCTACTGTTTGTCTGCTTGATCAGTCTATTTGCAATTGTTACCTTTTAAGACCTTGAGAATAATTCTTTTTCATTTTTTGGAAGCCCCTCCTTCCCCCCACCACCCATTCATTCTTACTGTTGTGCACAGGGAATTAAAGGTTCACTCTTGATAGGCACTCATGAATGTGATTTAATCATTAGCTCTTCTCATCTAATGTCAATTGAAATGGATTTTAGTTCCTTAATTTCTTGACAATTTGGTTAAATGCCAACAAATGCTGAAATACTTTGGCATGAGAAAGTTTTAATGCAAAATCACTTGTTATTTATCAAAAAGGCCAGGTGGTCCTGTATGTACACAAGCACATGTGCATGCTTGCCTGTTGTACCATTGAGTGCTGGCCCATGACTGCATATGAAAAGCTGCTCTGATTTTCTGTCTTGCATTACATACATAATTAATGGCGAGTTGACAGACTTAATTAAGAAAGTATGTTGCTATTAGCTGGAACTTCCTGGGCACATTTAAAGATTTATTTGCTTAAAACCCCTTTCCTTGAAACTGAGAATGTTGATATTTTGTTGTTAACTGCATGTGGAGCATGCACACAATGTCTGTCATGCAAAGATCAACGTTCGAGAATCTAGCAGCATAAACGCCAATGAGGCATGCCTGCTCGGAAACCCGCTGGGAAAACTGCTATGCAACAGTGCCTAATGTGTTTTATTACTTTCAGTGGCCTACAACACCACACTTCACACGGCTTCTGTTTTCCCGAACCTGACCACTTACACCAGTTCTCACGGCAATTTTTTATGATTGAAGAAACTTTCTCACTTTTCTGTCAGGGTTTTTGCTGGCCTAATTTATGAGAAACAGGAGATCTGACCCACCATCTTTGGAGATGCAGTTTGACTTTTTGAACTTCTCTGTCTTTGGTCTGTATTTCTGTTCCAATCATAATTTGGCTCACCTGGGGGAGTGAGAAACCAGAGCATGGTGGAAAGTGGCTCTCTTTCCTGTTGGAGCGGAACAAAGTTAACATCGACCTGATTTTAGAACCTTAAGGCTATACTCATAAACTTCCTACCTGGCACCTTCTTTTCAGAGTCATTTATCCACTTCCTCATCCGACCACCTGTTTCTGCTTGGGGACTCGTCTGGAATAATGAATGTTTCACATTGGTGAATTTGGCATCAAGCAACAAACACATCTGCCTTTCAGTATATTGATCAATTGTTGTGGTTTCCTGTAGTTTCTCCTCATTGTAGATGTTGAAACACAATGGGAACGTCTAATAGAATGTATTTAACTGTGGCTTCCTTGTTTTTGTACAGTGTGAAGACTTATTCGATTGCTTAGTCTGCAGTTTGCTTGCAGATGTTACAATTCAAGACTTTGAGACATTTCCTAGAACAGACAAACGAAAACAGAACAATCATCCATCAACTGACTACTTTTTATATGACTAATGTAACCGTACCAGCAGGAAGTAGATGACTCTATCAGGAATTCTTGCAACAATTTAGTCTTCAATCACAGAAGAGGATGAGTTAGTATTTGCCTGAAAATCACCATTAGATGGAGCAGTATACAATGAAAAGATGCAGTTCCCAACAATGTGATGTCATTAACGGTGCTTTAAAGAGGCATGTCTTGGAGATTTTGGAGATATTTACTGTAGCAGACATAAACAAGTAACTGGATTTGCTTTGAAAGCTTCAGAAGAAGTGATAAAGCCCTTTGGAGCAAATTCTGATTTTGTCATCTTTGTTATCTATTTTGTCAATACACATATGTAAGCTGTTGCTTTCATTTTTGAGGGTGAGGCAATATGTCTCTAGTTAGCTTTGACAATTGTTTTTTATTGACTGTTAAGATTAGACCTGTGAAAATCAGATGACGTATAGTTTCATTATCTGCTTTTCACATTCATAATTTGTTTGGCATCTTCCATTTGAAAATTATTACACAATAAAGTCGAGAGATGTGCAGAGTGCAGAGATTTGATCAAGTTAAACATGACTGCTCTGATTTCAGATTTTCCACAGAGAGGATTCTTCTAGAGAGAAAAGCTGATATTTATAATTTTTGTTTTGTGCAAGAAACACATCTACATCTCTTGTGGTACCCCACAGGGCAGTACAAAGATTTTTTGGAAGCAACGTATATAACAACAGTTTTTCCTTTTAGTTTTAAACTTTTCGTTTTCTTTTGTCAATAAAAAATCACTTGTTTTCAAAATGGATTAAGATTCCAGATACATAGTACAGCTGTATTTACTTGTACAGGTGTCATCCCTCACGGACACAAAGCACATACCACCCAAAAGGTTAAAACAGGAACATCCTGTTCATTAGAGGTATTTTCATGAATTAAACAGTGATGACAGGTGATAATACAGAGCTTGTTTATCGTATAGCTCCCCAAAAATTCTGCTCTCCAAACTGGCAAGTGACCTCATGTGAGGTGCAGTTGACTATGGCCACCCACCTAGTGCGCTGTTTAACAGAAAGCTTGTATTGTATTTCATTTGGTGTGGCTTTTCTATTACGACATTTGTTTTTGAATTGGAAAGGGAAAAATAGCTGTCACATTCATTTAGATCTTTATAATGGAAAAAGTATAAAGAGAAGCACATTGAGTCGTTGGTTCAAACAACTGATGGAGATTGTGTTTTTTGTCTCAGTGGACTTCAGACATATGTATCGTAATAAACTTGTTTGTGATGCTAATGTAAAGTAACTGGTCTAAAGGAGTTAATATATCTATAAATAGATAAAAAATATTTGTAAATTGATAAAAAGTATTTCTGTTAAATGACCAGTAAAGGTGCATGTAGTATATAGCAAACATCAACGTGGCAATTGGGAAAAAATAAAAAGCCAATGCAAAGATTAAAGAGGCAAATTAGACACAGTGGAAGACATTAAAAGAAAACTTTCTTCTTCTCCAGCTTGAACAGAACAGAATGAAACATTTAAAAGCTTTTGTTTGTGAGGTCTTCTGCTTAAAACAAGAACATCGTCAGTATTTTTTTGTTTCCTCATTGACTTATTTATCTTGTCCAGTTTGCATTTGGTTTTCTCTTGTTTTAACATAAACCTCATCTAATGTTATGAATGTTTCTGAAAACGAAACATAATATCGTTCTTGCTTCTCGGGTAAAGTATCTTGCGTTAAGGATGAATTTTATACTGGAAAACAGGAAAAAATTATTAGAAAATAGCAGCATACCAGCTACTATTCTGCAGTGCTCTATCCAATTTTATGAGTCTTTACAGATTAGACATTAGACTTGGATTAATACGTGTATATTTAGCTCAATTCCAGATTACAGTCTGTAATCTTAATTGCTTTGTGTTTTTTTATGTTTTTGTACCTTGTTTTCTCTGCATTGTTGATTAAACATGGAGGCATCCAGGGTGCTCACACAAGACATTAAAATACCTGCATGTGTTTGTCTGTTTGCATGTTGTTTGCACACGTTCCCCCGATTCTACCTCTTCAGTCAGTTGTTAACTAGGTGCATGTGTGAGGATGTGCAAAATTGACTGGAATGCTTTGCCCTGCCAAACCCCCCAGCCTGACACCCCCTGGAGATAAGTGAGATAGAACAGGGGATGTCTCTCAGATCCCTGCCCCAAGACTGGCACACCTGTCTCCCCCTCCAGACCTCACTTTTCTCCCGACAGAATTATTCTCTGGTCGTCTGGATAGCCATCTCTTAAATTTGTGTTATTTGCATGAATATTTTTATTTAAAAATATATGTTTGAGTTAATAAGTATACAATATTTATAGTGAGAACGTGTGTCGTGCTAGGGAAAGCTTAGCAGTGGCTACACTGGCAGATTGCTGTTATAAAATAACCCTGCTGCTCTAGGATCAGTCTCACCCTTCGGTTGAAGAGAAGCATCCTCTTTAGTTGACCTCAGTGGGTGGAGATGGTGTTTAATTTGTTTAGTGTAACAAAGATGGCTTTGTGAGTCCACTATGTGTTCATAGTATTCTATGGTAAATGTTTGTACCTCATTTTCAAAACATATGCAACCATGGTAACCGCAAATAAAGCATGGTTTTGCTACTATGGTTTAAAACTATAGTTATGGTAACTGTAATCACTGTGCCAAAAAAACATGGTTGCTACACTTTTACTATATTAAAACCGTGGTTAATTTGCATAAGGGTCATAAGCATCATTCATGTCCTAGCACAAGTGATGTGGAAAAAGTTACCCTTAAAGTTTAAAACTTAGGGTTTGGGGTTTGTTCTAATACTTCACATTAAGTATGAGTAATAATATTAGTGATGCTTGCCTTAGCAAGAACCACAAATTAGATGGGGAAAACCCTCTGTTTTCTGTATGGAAGGTTTATATTCATTTTTTCCCCAAAAAGCATTTCCTCTGAGCTTTAAAATGTAGTGCTCTGAAATCTATAAACTTTCCAGTGTAGAGCAACAAACATTAAGAATACATTTTATAATAAAGCATGAAGTAAATTTAATAACTTATACTTAAAATTTTCTTTCTTTGCCTTTTCCTTTTTGGGAGAGGGATAAAATTGATTATTCATCATTTTTCACTTTTTAGTATCAGACTCTACATCTTGTGACACATGTTAAGAGTACTGGATGATGGAGCACACAGAGCATGATTAATATGATAGCATTAAAGCGTGCGGATGTTCGATTAGACCTTCACTTCCTCTTCACTCAGTGGAAACAAGTCATTTGAGGAGTTTTCCCTGCACACACACGCTTACACGTGTGTACACGTGTACACACTTCCTCCACAGTCCAAGAGTT
This sequence comes from Chromobotia macracanthus, assembly GCA_036877525.1. Lineage (NCBI taxonomy): Eukaryota > Metazoa > Chordata > Actinopteri > Cypriniformes > Botiidae > Chromobotia > Chromobotia macracanthus. Next base: position 708,228 of record JAZGTH010000060.1, on the reverse strand, counting down.
CAGCATCCTCCACACGAGCTGTGAGGAATGTCCAGATGAGAAGCGATATTAACATGTCTCTTGGCTGAATGTACAGTACGGCCCTGGCAAGATCAGGATCAGTCTCTCTGAATAGTTTCCAGGGTCATCATGTCAGCCTCATGAATCTCTTGAGTTTGTGTGTGTACGTGTGGGGGTGATTTTTATATTAGGGGAACTTTTCTTCCCCTGGAACAATTTTAAAGAAAAATGCTTTGCAAAAATCATTCCAGTTTTAAATGATATAATGGTTTTAATTTTTTTTATGTGTTTCAGTACTTTTGAGTTTAAATGTTAAATTTGCAGAATTTAATACAGAGTACAGAATAATACAGAAGTGTATTATTTTGGGCTTTTTCTCTACCCAGACTTTTGCTCTTTAATACAGTTATAAAAAGTGTTAACATATGTTTTTAATTCAGTTTGCATTTGTATATAACTGGAAATTTTAATAGAAATGATTAATGAATCTCTGTCCGCAATAGTGCTGTCATTACTACAAAGAATTGTATCAAGGTATTTTTAAATATTATAAAAATAAACAAGGACACATGTCAGATAAATACACTATTTTTATTGTGACTAACATGTTTCCCTCACCTAATGGTTTTAATAAAATATTATCAAAAAAACCTTAATGCAATGTAACATCAAGGCATTACATTACTTTCCATTTTCCTGTTCATGTTTTCCTCCTCATATATTTAGTGGGGTCATTTTTTTAGTGACCGTCTGTTCTGCAATCCCTGCAGTCAGAAAACCAGAGAGAGGCCGCATGAAGTACAAATGACACACCTTATTTCAACGCTCAGAGCCCGCGTCTCAAAACAATGACATCATTGTGCATCATTAAGCTGTTAGCCGGATTGTACGTCCACAGTAAATGAGAACAAGAACAGATGTAATCCTGGAGATCTGGTTGCTGTTTCCATGTTTGTATGAGCACTGGTCTTTGAGTTTTTGGATGTGTATTTTATTTTGATCTTTCCCGTGTTTAGTCGACCAACAGTGGCTGCCGTGTTATGCGTGATGTGTAAATGTTTATAAAGTTCTTTTTGGACTACCTCATATATTCCAGTTTTGTAATGTATCACTCCATGTGCTTTCTCTCTTCTCTTTCTCTCTTTCTCTCTGTCTCTCTCTCACTCACAGCTAATGCTATGTATTTGGGAAGCCAGGAATTAAGACTGGTTGTAGAAAGAGACAACTCAGCAAGGTAACCATCACATCACCCGATTTCCATACCAGTAATAACAAGAATGAACACTAACAAATCCCAAGTAGACTGTAGCGAACAGCATTGTTTCCAATACATGGCTAGAGACCTATTTGTTTTCACTGAACAGATACACCACAAATGATGAAACTTTGCTTAATTTCCCACATACTACATTTAATCAAAGAGAATCTGGAACCCTCTAAACATGTTCAAAACAGATGAGACCCAGACTGATGCACTCTCAGTAAACAACCAAGCAAAGGTTCAGGGTTGCAAATTACTCACCTATGGGTGAAACAGCATTTTGAATACAAAATACAAGTTAATCTGTTGAGTGCAGAGGTGTAAAACCCAGTTTCTGGAGGGCCATTGTCCTGCATAGTTTAGTTCCAATTCTGCTTCAACAGAAATGCCTTTAATTTTAAAAGTAACCGTAAAGAGGTTAATTAGCTTGTTCAGGTTTGTATTATGAGAGTTGGAGCTAAACTCTGCAGGATGGTGGCCCTCAAGGAGCAGGGTTCCACACCCCTAGTTTAGCAAGTGTGCACAAAAATTTTTTTTCAATTTTTTCTGAACATTAAAAAGACAGATAAAGATAAAGTATGGATTACTCATTTCATGATGTAAATTCATTCAGGACTCAGTATGACACAGGATATGGTGAACACAGAACCCAAAAGGACTTTAAAATACTTGAATATAGACAACAGTGTAATCATTTATGCTTTATGTTCTTTCAGTTCGTAATTCACCGGTATCGCTTGTAAAACAATAAAAAAAAACCTTGTTTCTCTGTAATAATAACAATCAGCCACTGTTAAGCATCCTGTGACAGAGCTGTAAACAATGATATACTGTAGTTATGTACACAGGAGACATAAGAGTACAGCACTGTTTTGTTTGTCTGAAGGCACATGGATAATATTATGTATACTTTTTGTATAAAGAGTTTATATATAAAATTTATATATAAAGATTTTTTTTACTGTGATATATAAAAAAACCTTCATGAACTGGGCTTCTTGGGCCTTTTTCCTTACAGTGTACATCTACATTTTAATAATTATATTGGTAACGTACCACTAAAAAACCTGTGACTGTCAGATTTTCAAACCACCCAGCCCTTTCTCACAATGAAAACATGCTCGAAGGAATCCACTCTGAGTGCATGTGTCCTTTTCAATACCCTGGTATGATGCAAACCAGAGACAACATACACATGCAGTGAGGGTGGAGGACTGGGCTGCTGATAGCTGATGGACTGTATCTATCATCAGTTAAAAAGGCGAACTCTTTCCTGCTTTCAATCTGTTGTTTTAAAGAAGTAAGTATTTAAAGTCTTTGTCTCAGATTACACCCAGCTCCTCTACACAGATTCTTAAATTCCTTCTGAAAATTTCCAAACATCCAATCAAATGTTTTTCACAAGCTTGTTGTGTGGATCTTCTTAGCATCCCACCCAAATAATCTGTTAGGAAGGAAACTTTTCTTTTGAGTCATGTTTCTGTACATGTGTCAGAGTATGCTCTGTTCTTACAAATCTGCTTCCCATACCGTGCTTGCCAATAGTGATGCTAGAATAATTGTCTTCAGAAAGAGCTGAAGGTGAAGACAGGAGGTCATATGTTTAAACCTCTCTCAGCATTAAACCACATGCATCTGACTCTTCTGTTAGATTTATGGGCTGTGGTGAAATCGATCAGGCAGGCAGATGTAGAACCCATCACGATTAACTGGTACAGTCGGCAAGGCCAAACATTATGCAGTTTGTCAGAGAAATCATGCAAAGCAGTTGACAAGAGAATTTGATCTTTCTATTGTGTTCAGCTCTAGAGGTCTCACCAATAAATAGGCCTTAGAAATCTACAGGGGTGGTTTTTCCTTCATGTCTTGATGTTATTGGCATCATTCAGCAATGTCTACGGAAGCCGAACCACAGGAAATACCCTTCAGGCATCCGTAATGGTGTCTGAGGGGAGGTGGTGGACATGGATGTGGACATGGAGGTGGTCTTGATGTCTGCCTTTCTTGAATTTTGTTGTATTGAAAGAGACTCTTGATAGTTTTCCCACTTGGATGGTGTGTGAAATTGTCGGTATGGTATGCCTGTGTTTGGTTCACCATATAATTTAACATAATCTGCTTTATAGATTTAAACTCACTGATGAATAGTGTACTTTGATGTTTTATCTCTGATACTTTGATCAGCTTTATACATCTGACATACTGGGTCTTATCTTGAGTCTGCATTTAAGGTTTTAATTATGAATTTATCTTAATTTAGTACACTTAATAATAATTAAAAGTAATTTATAACACTGTTGTTTAAAAACAAAGTCATCAAAAACTGACTATAAACCAGCAAAACAACTAATAAGAGACCTTCACACAATGTACCCTGCAAATTTTGATATATGTGAATACTTAAGATTAGGTCCAAAATGATGGACAGGCATAGTAACTTATTTTCACAAAGGAATCATTTTAGAACTTCATCACAGACTGTTACTTCTGATATCTTCAAACATCTGAGAAACATAAAGCAGCAATATTCTGAACAAGGTCTTATGTAAACCAAATGGAAGGGCTGTTATTTTAAAATCATAGAGCGCTCCTTCAAAATGAATGATGGGGTCTTTATCAATCGGTGACATGTACTCTAGTGCTTTTTAACACGGCTGTCAAAAAAACACAGAAGACTAATGATGTATTTATTGTTTGTTTTGCTCACAGAGTGATGCATGATCATAGTGGTGAACCCCAAATATGAGGAGACACCTAAATCAGGTTAATGCCATCAAACAGATCTACAGCTCAGATAAGTTGTACTTTTAGTTTATTTTGCTCTTTCTTGTTAGCTTATTTTTTACTGTGGATGTATGGGCCACTGGTGCCTTGTGCAGTAAGTGGCCAACATGACAGCAGATTGGGTCTTTGATGTTGTGAGGGCGTTGTGACTACCAGACTAACATTTCAGTCCAGTGTAGATTAATGGCAGATACGAGCCGAGATCAACTCCTCACAAGATGAATTTACTGTTAATAAATTGCACTAATTTTCTTTTAGGGATAAAAATAATAAGGGGTTTGAATTAGGGATAATTAAGACATGAATGCAATAACTTACATCAGCTGCTAAAGAAAAAGCATAATACAGACTAACTGAGAGATATCTGAGCTGACAGCTGCTCAAACACAGTCTACAAGCAACTGCTACCCATTTTGTATAAAGCATTTGCAATTACCAAACAATAGTTATAATTGTATTGGAAGACACATAGTGATAAAAAATATACCTTGAATGCACTGTAAATTGATTTGGATAAAAGTCTGCCAAATGCATAATGTAAATGAATTGAATTAATATAAGATGGTATGGAGATGATGCTAGTTAATTCCAATTGTTAGGGGCAATCATTTGAATTTAGCGTTATATTTAACACTGGATTCATTTGTTAATAAAGTTTTCTTTTTGAGATGTTTTAGTCAGCTTTTCAATAAAACGTCTAATGATCAGAACGTCTTACATGTGAATTTAAATCGTGTTAATATGGCAGGAAACCAGGAAATGCCTGTAGAGTCAAATATTGTAGTATCTACAATGACCTGGAACCATAAAGAACCACAAAATTATAAATTTTAATGTATCTCATGCTGTACCTCAGCATAAGGCAGAGACGTTATGTATATTTGCAGCTGTCTCCATATGTATGAACCTCAACATTAGCCGTCACTCATGAATGTTTCGGTTTTATTTTCCAGACGGCATTACAGGCACTCTGGAATACTGTTTTACCTCTTAAGCTGCTATTCTGTTAGCTTGAAATACATTTGGATTCTTTAGGCCCCAACTTGGCTGCAGACGCATCCCAAGAGTTTGTTAAATGGTAAATGAAGGAGCCAAAGAGGGACCTCTTATAAGAAAACCCGGTTGTAGGCTTTTTCTCACCTTTCATGGTTTCCTGGGGGTTACCAAGCGAAATATTTTTAAAGTTTACCTCAACAGTCCTGAGGCCCATTATATTGTTCAGTCTTCAAACATGCTTAGCAAATGTAATTAAGCATCAAAACTCTCATATTCTGCTTTGAGATACTCAAAGTGTCAGGTCTTAACAATAGCAGATAGAATATCTTTTAACACTATATATTCCAGAACTCAAGTTTAACTTGGATGGGATAGTGGCCGAACACAGACCCTCCACAACTTTGGTTTAGGGATTTGAAATCTATCTTCTTTAGCACCAAGATGGTCTGTAGATGGACCGCTCCGGCAGTGATTGACGCATCTTGCTGCAGAGCCGCTCTGTAAATATTTCCAGCTGATACGGTTCCCCTTTCCCTCTCTGAGTTGGGACTCTCCATGTAAGCCCAGGTCTCTTTAATCTTCCTTTCCATACTTCTCAAAAAGAATGACAAAGCCCCTTAATTTGCTTATCCTTGATTTAAACCAGGAGGCAGGGCTAGTTCACAGGAGGAAATGGAGTAATCCTGCCCGGGTGGATTGAATTGTGGCAAAGCAAACAAGCTTTACTGTTTTACGTCTCCAGAGTGGTTTGAGTTCTCTTGTGGTGATATAGAATCATTCCAGAGATATTCTGGTATTTTCCTGCCAAATATCATCTGCAATAGATCATATTATTTTCCCCTGGTCTTTATGTTTTGTTTTGACATTGCAATAGTTGCTCTGTTTCCCCTTCTCTCCCAAGTTTTGTACCAACCTAACATCAACTGATACGTTTCGATCTTGAATTGAAATGGAAACAGATTTTTTCTACCATACATACTGACCTATTAGTGTACAAATATCCCAAATATGTCTTTTTATGTCTTTAGCACATTGTTCTGTTTTGTTATAGTGGCACAAATCGCTATTTCCTATATATTACAGGTCCCACATTCCCCTTCAATGACACAAAACTGTGAGTGTAAGAAAAGCAAACAGTGCTTCATCCCATCCCACAAGCTGCCCTCAGGGGGGTATTGAACATGTTTTGCAGGTTGTGTAACTTACAGAGAGCCAGAATTGTCCCCCGTAGTGGCCCATCATTGCATTGATTCTGTTAACGTGAATCAGAGCTGCTTCAGTGCAGCATTTACATTAAAACCCGAAAGTGTGAAAATATAGTGTATTCATTATTGTGGAAACATCAATATCAGCAGAAATGTTATCAAAATCTAATGGACAACACACACAAACACACTTATAGACAACCCAGCCAACCCTGAATTTGATCAAATTAACTGCTTTTGCATTCAGCTATAGTAAGGACTTGATTGTGTCTATGTACATATTTATTTCCTGCTTTGTGTGTGCACATTTTATAATTACGTAAGTACTGACAAACTTTGGCAGGCTGATTCCTTGTTCTGGAAAAGCTTTGTAAAATAACAAATGCCCAAATGTTTGGAACAGACATTGACTTTATTCTGCTTCATTTTCAAACTGTATTCTAATGTTTTAAAATACTGTTTGTTTAATGAAATTTATATAATTTTCTCCCCTTGTATTTACATTTGCCATCTCATTATCAGTTCAGTAAATACAATGGAACAAATAAAACTGCAGCTGTATCTGGTCATCGAGACATGTACTGGCTGACAGTGATATTTCACCTCAGCTCTTTAAAGCTTTTTATAGCCAATATGTAGAATCTTCTGGGTTGTATTTTTTTCAAATACCAAGAAAACATTTGAATGACAGCACTATACCCAGGCTCATCCTTTATCCCCAACTGTCTATCAAATATTTTCGGCTTGAATTAGAAGGTTTATTTGGGCCAGAATAGTGCTCAGGAAAAGACATTTGGAGAGATGTCAAAATCTAGAATCGGGATGCTGCTTTTTTGGTCTTAAATGTGATTCTGTGACATGATTCCATAAAAAAAGAAACACTGTTTTAAAAAGCTCTCTCCTCTCTTAAAGACAATTGTATCCCCTCTTGTCACGGACTCCAGGCATTTGTTCAAATATTTGGGGGTCAGTGCTAATTTAAAATCACCCCTGAAAAAATGTACTTGGTGAGGGGCCATCAACTGTTCCTAGGAACTGTTTGATATAGTGTATTACAGCGGTATCTGTAGACTCAACAAAGGAAATATTAGTAACTTCAGAACAGTTATCCTATCCATCTAAAATAGGTAACTGACAGCATAAAGTCTTTGAATGAGTTATTTCCTTCACTCCTTTTTAAATATCAGAGGAATTCAAATAAAAGTGACGGATGATTCAGCTCATTCACTTTGTTTTGCATCATAACCTTTTCTGGACATGTGCTTAATGGTGGGGCACAAAGTCATTTATTTTTAAAAACTTTCAAAGGGACCCTACACACAATGTTTCCTGGAGTTCAACACACAATGGCACATGTCCCCCCTGCCGGTACTGGACAATACCTTAACCCACTCTATTGTGTAGATTTTAGAATCACCTGGAATCTTTTGGAATACTTGCTGGCAAAAAAATGAGACAAAATACAAACCCAATAATGATTCTGGAACCGTGGGTGAGTCAGACAGTCACAGAGGGTTCACTTTCATATGAATGTCTGGGAAAGACGATTTGCTGGAGGAGATTTTTCTACTGTCAATACATTTTTTTCTTCAATAAAATAATCTGCAAAAAAAAAATGAAGCTTTGGTGGTTTTCTTTTAGATTTCCAGTTTATATTTTTATGTTTTTATATATTTTTAAATGTGCTAATAAACAATATGTCCAAACAACACAAGAAAGCAATACATTGCTGCTTACATATAATTTACAATTGAATTATGTACACTTCCCTTATCTGACAGTATACATACACACATACACAGTGCATTTACAATAAGAAGTCAATAACAAAACATTCTCCCACAGTTTTGAAGGCTAAGACATTATTCTTGGTCTGTTCTTTCATTTTTGCAGTATGATAAATACATTACACTAAATGCATTAAATTAAGAAGAGCACTTGGGCATGTGTACAATAATTTACACATATGTTGAGCCTTTCTTCCAATAAAATCAATCACGGCTTTATTGTTTTGTCCTACCTTTTTTTGTCTGTTTTAGAACATATATTTTATATTCAACCAGCTTATATACAGTAAAGTAAAACACATGTCGTATAAAGTTAACATTGCTTAGCATTGATCAGCATGTATATTCAAGGGTTGCCAAACTCCTCTACTGAACCATGACAATCCTGCAGGCTTTGCATTCATTCCTCCAAGCGCACTTGGAACGCCAACTTAAAACTCCTTCACTAAATGTCTCCTAAGGCTCTTTACTTTAGTCAAATCGTGAGACACAACTGTGGTAACTTATGCAGCGATTAAGCTGATAACCTCCAGACCTCAAGACAACACAATAGTCAACAGCACTATGCAAACCTCCTTATCTCCCTGAATTAAGTGTAAAATACACAATGGTGTCTTATGTTATTTTCTCCAATGGCTAGGTATAATGAAATAAAGGATCATATCAATAGTGACTATAAAAAATTCTAAAATAAAAGGCTGCTTATAAAACAAATCAAATTGTTTGGAGAAAGTGCCTTGAGAGGAATTAGATTAAAGAGCAAGCACGTAAGGTTGGAAAAGTGTATGATGAAAGCAGATAGAGAGCCTCGGGTGAGGTATTGCTTTAACTATCTTTGCCTGGCCAAGTGAAATTCATTTGTTTTCATAAGTTTGAAATAGATGTGGAAGATCCAATCCTATTTCATTGTGCTTCGTCTTACTTTGTCTAGATCTTTTCAAACAGTTCAATGCAGACATGCAGCCTGCCTAACAAAAAGGAACAGCTGCTTTAGCAAGCATGCATAGCATGTTAAAATGAAAAATATTGTGCATTGTTTGCAAAATGCAAGAAATTCATGTTTTATTGTAGCTGTGTTAAATACTGAAATGGTCCACCAAAGCACAACCAAGCATTTTTTGCATGAGCTGAATAGGGACTGAAGAAGAGGGATGCACCAACTGTTTATGATAATTGTTCACAAAGAACTATTAACTTACCAAAAAATATGCTACTCATTTAAGCAAAAAAGATCCACAGATGACCCATACGCTTATTCACCAAATCAACAGTCATGACAATTATGCACCACAAAACCACGCAGAAAGTTTACTTATTATTATCAAAGTATAGCGCTGATTTTGTGCCATCATATTTTGTTTGAGTGCATAGGTGCTTAGTTCTGGTTAAATTTGCTGTGGTCAGTTGATTTAGGAATGTAACCTACATAATGCCACTATAGACAGTATGGGTAATCATCATTCTTGCAGGGTGAGACTCAACTTGGCTGAATGGAATTACCATGGAGAAATGTCAAAATAGAAAAAAAACAATTGCTGTTATGAATTAAAAATCTGCTTTGTATTTCTTCATAGAGGACAGTATAAAATGTTATATAAACAGTAAGCAGACAACTATTTCTGCCCTGACACTGAGATTAACTATGCTACACCTACAGAATGAAAGCAAAAGACCAAAACTTTACCTTTTTCTATTCATGGCGAAATAAGAAGTCACCAAGCATAAATCAGAAAACATACTGAATTGTAATGGAAGTGGCTTTTTAAGGGTACAAGCCGTGAATATCTTTTCCCAAGAAATATTGCTCACGTTCAGATTTATTCAATGCTTTTATATGCAATTTTCTATAATTAGATATAACATTTAAATCAGAAAAAACAATATTTTAATTAACAAATCAAACAAACAATCCCTTTTCTTTTGGTGTGTGGTTTAATGTTTAAAGTAGGTTTTCATAAAGCCAAATCTGGTGTCAGAAACAAAACAATCATTTTGATTTTGGCTCCAAAACACATTTCACAGAACAAGATCAGAGGTCACACAATGCAGTGAAGTCATTTATCTTGCACACATATGACGTGCCGTTTACCACACTGCAGCTAAGACATTTTTATGTAAAAAGCCTATTTTTCCCATCCACATAAATTAGCTGTATTTTAGTGGTTTTGAAGTTACAAAACGTCTCATCATTACAAATACTACAAAATAATGCTAAATAATTTTAGGTTTATTTGACTTTCTTCAGAGTGTGCCGAACACTGTGCTGGGGAAAGGAAAATTTTAACTCTTTAAAGCATCAGGTGTTTGGTGGGTTATCTTGACATAAAATTCAGAACTCTTGTGGTCAATAAATCATTGCATCTCTCAAGTCCTGATTAAGGTGACAAGATCTTTTTGGTTGTGCTCAGAGAAATATTTTTCAGAGACGCTATCAAATTCATAAGAGCTTTTTTATTTTTAATATATATAGACTGACTGTCATGCAAAGCGCCTTTATGGATAGACATTTGATGTTATATATTACGGTTGTGTGCCTCTGCTGACAGACTTCAAGACTTTTCAAGTCTAAACTGGGCCAACAGTTTTACTGTTGCTGAAAGAATACTTCAACACTCCATAATTCAGTTTACATTAACATAATATAAAATAATTCTGTTTTTATAATATTTTCAGTTGTATTATTACTTATTTGGTGTTGTAAGAAAATTTGGGATCTAGTAAAAAGAGACATTTGGCACACATGTGCTCTGATTCACTTTTGAATAACTATTGTCCTTGGACACACTCTCTTATTATCCTATGAACATTCATACACTTGCTGACACACATTTACACACCGTCGCTTTCACAGGATAGGCATTCTGAGTTTGTCTGCCCACAATGCTGTGCTTGGCCTCCTCATATGAGGCAGCTCTTGGATAAAGTCCAGGGGTAGGTCAACCCCACACTCACACTGCTACCTGCATCCACAACTCTCCACCACCATGTCCTCATACTGTTTATAAACAACGTTATTTCCAGAGTCAATGTACAGAATGCTGATTGGGCTGAGCTTGGAAGGAACACAACAGCTGGGAGGGGTGGACTCTGGGTCCATTGAGTTCATAAGTGTCTGGATAATAGCATGGTTGGTTGGTTCCAGGTGTGAACGCAGTGGAAAGTCACACAAGCCCTCGCAGTGATACGCTTCGTAATCCAGTGGCGCAATAATCCAGTCATCCCAACCCAGTTCTTTGAAGTTCACATGAAGTGGTTTCCTGCTGCAACGTGTTCTCCTCCTTCCACTTCCCTTTCCTCCACCTCCACTGCTTGGACCTGCACCTCCAACGCCTGCTCCACCAGAACGTCCTGGCAGCACTGTCCTTCTTCTTCGTCGATGCCTGGGATGACCCTCTTTAATACTATGGAATGGTGCAGGATTGAGAAATTTATGACTTTTCATGGCCCTAATCTTCTCACGGATCTCCCTAAAGAGGTTCTCTTTTTTGCGTGCCCGGGAAAAGGCCACCAGCAAGGCTCTTTCATTGGTTTGTGGATCGTCATTACCAAGACCCAGCAGAGCAGGATGTACTTCCTCATTATTTGAATCTGAAACAGCAGCAATGCTGAAGCATAAGAGCCTGCTGCCTTGTGTTTTTCTATGCAACCTAAGGTGCCTCTTCACACTTGTACCAACATCAAATACATCCCATGTAGCTGAAGTGGTATCCAGGAGATCAATGGTCCTGGTGGAAAGGAGCAGAGGCTGCTGAGAAGATCCTGGAAGAGAGCAGATGTGGAGAAGTAATCGATACAGGTTCCCACCATGGGAGAGTAAACTCAAGATGTCAGGTGGTGGCCTCCTCAGAACCCGTAGCTCCACCTCCATCAATTCATCAGGTCGTGAGAGACCAGACAAGTCAAATGTGTATTGCTGGTGCAACTTCAGGGATGAATCACCTAGAGAGAAATAAAAGCAGGAATAAATAAGAAATATCTAAACATACAGACATTTAAATATGCAACGAAAGAATATATAGAAACAGAAGGGTTCATTATTTATTTATATAATGAACCCTTATTCTGTTTAGCTCTAAATTTCTCTTTAAAAAGGCCAATATCAACTGATTAATCAGCCTGAGAAATATACCATTCTATAACTACTTCTACCACTAAAGACACCCCCTCCCATCTACACACAATAGATTCAGATTTGCAGACGATTCTAAAAATGTTAGCTTTCTCCTCCTGTCCTGAATATTTAGTTACATCCTTGGTTTAACACATGGCGTTTTGTTAAAAATGCCATATACAAACTGTCAGTCCGACTACTCAATGAGAATAACATTCAGTGCACTGAAAGATTTCTACAAACGTGAGGTGCAGCTCTCTCACAGAGAGCAGGTGGAGAGCATTTGGCTGACCTGTTGGACTGCCTCGGCCCTTGGCAGCATCTGCTAATTACACTGACTGAGTGAGAAGGTTTGGCAGGACATTGGAAATGTTCAGCTCGCCCAAATCCCCCCCCCCCCCATATACACACAGACTTATGCTAAGCTTTACTACCTTAACAAGGAGATGTAGTAAATTTGAAAGGTGGGTGGCTCAAAGACAATTAAATATTAGGTAACATTTCAAGCAGTTGTGGACCTCGGAATTCTGTGGCTGCCATGCACTTGGTTTTGCCTTTTCTTACTTTTACAGCTAACTTAAAATTACTCCAGAGTATAAAATCTCACATAACATTTGAGGTTCGAATACAAGATTTTGCCATCTCCTTTCCTTTGTCTAAAGAAAGAAATCGACCCACAATACACATCCTATACTCAATCTTACCCATGACTGAGATGATGCAGAAGAAACCTTTGCTAAGAGAGACCAGACTTGCACTCTAAGTAAAACAAGCTTCTATGCTGACATCTTGACATCCAGCTCAAAAATGGAACCCAGAGTACCATGCAACCTGATACAAAGACCGCAGTTTTTTGGGTTAAACATAAAGAGGATTCTTCCAACACGAGCTGGCTGCACTAAATCCCAAGGCCAGATCGGGATGTATCATGTTGACTGTATACTTTGAGAAAGACCTTAAGAATAATGGTAATTGTAAACAATTTGGAAACAACCAAACATTTGGGAACCGCACACAATTTGGCTTTACCTGCTCTATGTTGCTGCATGAGTGCAAGAAGAAAAGAAGCACCCAAAAGAGGTGGTTTAAACAAACACCATTGATTCATCTCTTCCCTACGGAATGTTATAAAAATGTACAGTAAATTAAGGAGAATTAATGAGAGTAGACTAAATCATTCTTTACTAAGCTAATATCCACCTGCCAGCAAAACAATGACAACCTTGGAAATTCAAGTTTCAGTGCAGGGTCTACATCACAATGTGAAAGAATAGTTTGTACATTGCAATGCATTGTCTTTTTAGAGCACATAAGATTTTCTTTATAAGAAGAACTCATAAAACTAATTCTTGACTCTTAGATCAAATCTGCAGTGCTTTAGATGTGTAAGTCAATGTGATAAGAGAATCCATATAAAGTAAATCTTCATTACTCTTAGCGAAATGTCTCTTTGGGTCAATTTTTATTTTTATTAGGGTGTGCCCTTAAATGTAAAACTGGGCTGTCATCATATTCACCAACTCAGTATGTATGTACTTAGCACAACTTGCTCAACAAGCCATATATATAACAAGTATATATATATATATATATACTTGTTTGGGTTGTGAACTGACACAATGCATTTTGTAAATTCTGTATTTTACGTGACAATCTTTATTTGAACATGAGTTTTAAATTAAAATGTTCCTTTATCTTTATCAGCAACACCTGGTCGGGGGAACGCGTGCTCTGTTTTAGAGACATTAGCTTAAGGTGCTGGTGAAGTTTATTTGTCACAGATGTTGGGAATTTGAGACATTGGATTTCATATTTCTCGTGCGGTATTTTTCGTATTTTTTAAAAGGTAAAATTTAATCGTGAAAACTATATTCTAAACAAACAATGCAATCTTATAGATGTTAAAATGTGTATAGCCATTTTGCAGAAACAACGTGCCATCACATTCAACACTTTTTTTAAAGTTTACTTGGTAACTCACGTGTTCTTGAAATACGCAAAGATTTACAAGCACGTGTAATCATAATCTGACAACAACAATAATGATAATAATAAAAAAATAAACATTAATTATATTCCCGACATCAGTGAATTTCGTTGTATATGGATGAAATATATCCTACCTAAAACTTTACACACTCAGTCAAAAAGCACACCGAGATCAATCATCTTAAAGTGTCAGCTGTCATAAGCTACAGCATTACATTAAGTTATCTTAATGTATTACAGCAGCATTCTTTTCGGTGCCAATATCAGAACTTAAGTTGATCACAGGCAAATTTAAGCTATAGATATTGACACCACTTGACATCATATAATCCGTCTTTGTCGGATCAATATCACTCACCTTGTCCCTGGTCCACGAAGCTGGTCACTGTATTGGCATATCTTCTGGAGCGCGTCAGGCTGCCGTTGATACCCCTTCTGTCCAGTTCAGATAAAGTCCTGTACAGAGAGATCATGTATGCTGGAACATGAACAGATGTGGAGTCGTTACGGGAGACCGCGCTGGTTTCTCCTGGACTGCGCGCATCCAGATGTGAGCGGAGTCCGTTATCAGGCGCGCCGGAGGGGTACTGCACCGATCCCAGCACCACCGCCTCAAGAACATTTCCAAAGCAAAAGGAAAACCATAGGAAGGGAGCGGCACTCTTCTTGGAAATCATTTTCAGTGGTCTCTGGCCGAAAATGGCAAAGTTGGATGGATTTGATGACTTTGGAAACTCCCCTTTGCTCTTTAGATAGTGTTAATATCTTGAATGTGAGTAACCCTGGCTCGTGGGAATGAAAGCCAGTTGCACAGTGTACAAACTGCGCCCCCAATGGCGAAAAGAAACACGCTTAAGCAGTAATATTTGTAAAGTGAAGCATAAATGAAGTACTTTCGTTGGCAATCAGGTCAATATTAAAAATTGGTCTTGAAAGGATATCACAAGTTTGCATTTAAAATAAGATTAGCTAATATAATAAATAATAGTTATTCCAATTACATTTTATTTTTATTCTGATCTGGTAAGGCTTCTTCTAGTAAATTTTACTGCCTCTCATTATGACATTGTGTCAATTATTCTGTAAGCATGCTGTATATTTTTTTTCTGAATACTTCACAGACGTATTAGAGCTCATTAGGAAAATAATAAAATGTATATAAAAAATAAAATGTATATTTGAAAGAGTAGCTCTTTTTTCTTGCGTTATCACATACGCATTGTCCCTCATTATTGCTCCCGCACTGCCACCTACAGTTCACATAATAATGATAATAATTGTAAAACAAATTCTAGATTCATCACTAAAAAAGTAAAAAAATCCTGTGAAACTCAAAACCTACAATCCAGATTCACTATGCAAAAGTATTTTATATCACCAATTAGAACTATTATCATTCACGTCTATCATAGACTATTTAACTGTGTATAATTGATTAAAATTGCTGTAATGGTTGTAAATAAACACTTAAATATATATATTGTATTTAGTGATAGTCTAATCTAAGGTTAAAATGTATTGGCATATGCAGAGCTCATAAAAACACCAGATTTCACAGCAGGTTAGGAGATCCTGCAAGTGCTTATTTCAGGTCCTTATTTTTCAGTCTCATTTATTAACCTTTTGATGAATGTTTTCATTTTCCATTCATTTTATTTTCCACATAGGTCAGGCTCCACCAGACTGAGAGAGAATATCATCAACAACTGTATGACACAAGCTATGAAAACAGGACTATAAAGTTACTTATATAAAAGTATTTACCAGGTTATGTGATCTTCCATCAGCTGTGTATGCCATCAGTGGGTGCATGTAGATTAATAGGAGGGATTTAGATCCCTTTCTTTCTTAATACTATCCATTTTTCTTCTAATTTTCACTCTGTCAACTATGAAAAATAAGGACAAGCATATGCATGATGTTAAATCCAACATATGCTACTTTTTATGTGTCATTTACTGGAATCGAAGAGAGAACGTAACAAAATCCATTATTATTTCATTACAGGAACAGTATATCCTGCAAACTGAAACATGTTTTTTTTTTTAAATGTCTGGCCTAAAACAGGATTTAATCTTGGATCACAAAGCTGAGTTTAAGCATATTTACAACGGCATCACCGTAACACATTATTTATATAACTTTATACCACTGTACAGCGCCCAAAATAGCTCACCCATGTCAACCTGCAGTCAGTTGATTTGTAAGCTGTGATATTATCAACTATTGCCTGTAATTTCTATCATTTCATAACAACAAATGTTTAGGTCAGTAAGGAATGCATGGCGTGCTGGAATAAGCAAAGATTTTAGGAGCTCATTTAAATTAGTTCAGGACATAATAACAACCATAATCCAAATATATAAAAATTTCTTCAGCGCCCAAAGCAACCAAGCATAAACATAAGCACAAAATCTCATCTTTAAATAATAACAGTAGTAATAATAATATAAAATGCCCCTTTTTCTGCTTTTTACTTTCGCTCTGGCTTGTGTATTAATCTTGCTCATACGTACTCTAGTTTGTGTATTATTATTATTGTTGGCTCTGTGACAAATTGCTTGCACATTTGTAAATCACTCTGGATTGAAGGTTCCGCATATACTCTTTGATTTTGATAACACACGGTCGCTTTATCCACTTTATACACACGTCAATGGACGGCTTGCAATTGATATATTAGAATTTGCGAGTGTAAAATTTCATATGCATCAAATGTATTTAATAATAAAATATGATTGAAATTTATCTTTTGTAGGTCGAATTTTCATTTACAGACTCTTCCTGCACAGTAACTTCCTGGATAGTCACGTGACTGTCATATGATGAAAGATTTTGATATGATAAGATATGATCATTGATTCTGAACTGACAGTGGTGTTGTTTTTATTACCTGTCGAAATACATGAACATGAAAGCAATGCGGTAAGTAATGTGCTTTACTGTGTATTATGCTGCATTATTTTAGTATTCGTTTTTGTAGAAACTCAGTATCCAGTTCACCTCAGGAACGGGGTCATGTGGTCGGGACAAACCAGCTGTGAATGTGTTTGTGATTGTTTTCATGGTTTGTCGTTGTCGAGTTAAAGTAATCTTTTTTACAAAGCTTTGGCTAATTTAAATTAAACTAGCAAGGTCAGTATAAGTGCTCTTAAAGTATTTTTTCTCCCTAAAGGCTTGTTGTTTTTGTCCTGAGTTCAATTGGGCTCGTCAGTGGGAAGCTACTGGAGGCTGATCAAGATGCTTCGTAAGACAAATGCTGCTATTTAATGATTATTAATCCCAAACTATGATCTTTTGATTTGACCGCCAGCATATTTACCTGAGATCTACCCTTAATAATTACACATATATTTACATATAATTTGTCACCACGTGGCTTTCCACCTGACACATGCTTTTAACCATGTAACTCAGTGTGCCTGAGGACTGGATCCTGGTTGAACGGGTTAGACCTTTGGAGGAAGTAGAGCTCACATTCGCACTAAAGCAGCAAAACATCGATCATGTAAAAGAGTTACTGAACCAGGTTTCAGATCCAGATTCACCACAGTATGGTAATGAGCTTCCCATTTGTCATGATCATGATAATAAAGAATATAGAAAGAAACCATGTACTTCTAATTTACATTAATGTCTTTTTAGGAAAGTTTCTGAGCTTGGAAGAAGTAGCGGCTCTTGTACAGCCATCACAACTGACCAAGAAAATAGTGCTAAATTGGCTCCGGAGTCATGGGGTCAAAAACTGTCACACGGTTGTAACTCAGGACTTTCTTCAGTGTGCCATGACTGTTCAGTAAGGGCACTGTAACTTTAGTTCACATAAATGCATGCTTTATGTGTATACAAAGTTTTGTTTGCTGAAGGTGAAAAATCATATGGAATTTCTCTCTCCTTCTCTCTCTCTGTCTCTCTTTATCTCAGGGTGGCAGAAGCATTGCTCCCTGGCACTAAATTTCACCGCTACAAGAGAGATGCTCGCACTCTGTTGAGGTCAACCTCTTTGTATTCTGTTCATGAAGATGTGCACCAGCATCTAGACTTTGGTGAGCAGCCTAATCCTCAAACCATTAATTCTTTCAGTTTTTCAATTATCATGGAGTTAGTATTAAAAGTCCCTTTGAAATGTTGGCATAGCTCTCTGATCTGTGTTACGTGACACCTGTTTATTATGATTTTTGTATTTTAGTGGGTGGTGTTCACCGTTTTCCACCACCTGGAAGAGATGCCTTTAAAGGCTTTGGAGGAGCACCACAACCAGAATATCACTTGGGTGTCACACCCTCAGTCATCAGGAGTCGCTACAACCTTACATCAAAAGATGTAGGCAGTGCCACAAACAACAGTCAGGCAGTAGCACAGGTATGCTTCTAATATTTATAGAGATTTTACTCATTGTCTAAATATACAATGGCAAAGCCATTCGTTTCATCATGAATAGAAATGTGGCCTGTACTGTATGGTTGTGGTAAATATCTCCACTAACTTAGGACTGTACACTTATTAGTTCTTGGAGCAGTACTATCACCCTGCAGACTTGGCTGAGTTTATGAGTGTGTTTGCTGGAGGATTCACACACATGTCGGCTGTCGAGCGGGTCGTGGGCACTCAGGGGCATGGTGAGGCTGGAACTGAGGCTAGTTTGGATGTGGAGTACATCATGAGCAGTGGAGCAAACATTTCTACATGGGTGTTCACCAATCCAGGTATGTGATCCTTGAACATAAGATTTATTAGTCTAAGTTCAGGTTGTGTTTACATTTCGTTAAATTGGTAGTCTGATCTGGTTCTGAAAGGATATTTGTAGAAATAACTAGCATAGTTACGGTTTCTGTTATAGGTCGTCATGTATCCCAAGAGCCATTTCTTCAATGGATGCTGCTCCTCAGCAACATGTCTGCTGTGCCTTGGGTTCACAGTATCAGTTATGGGGATGATGAGGACAGTCTTTCTGTTGCCTATATGAACCGCATCAATATTGAGTTCATAAAAGTGGGCCTTAGAGGGATCTCCATGCTCTTTGCTTCGGGTAAAAAGACAGAAAATATTTTTTTCCTTATTGTAATGTTAGTTGCAGATGCTGGGTCTTTATCGTGATGTAAGATTTCTGTAAAAGTCACACTCACTTGGATCCCTTTGTTTTGTTCAGGTGACAGTGGAGCTGGCTGTAGACACTTAACCAAAGAAAGAAATACTTTCAGGCCAAGCTTTCCTGCATCCAGGTAGATGTTGTCCTTTAACTAATTTGTATTATTTATAGATTATTAATATGGGTTATTAATTATTTAATATATTAATCTATTAGTAATCTATTAGTCTTATTTATTGATTTCATTGTGTAAAATTAATCCTGTCCTTTATTCTTTTGAAGTCCCTATGTGACTACAGTGGGTGGGACATCTTTTCAGAATGACTGTGAGGTCACAGATGACATCAGTGGGGGTGGCTTCAGTAATGTGTTTACGATGCCAGATTATCAGGTAACATGCTATAAATCTTTAGCCTTAAAACTCTAAATAGGCTGTACATTTTTTGTGTAACTCTAATCTATTTTAACTCTAATCTGTTTAGTGGTTTGTAGTGTAAAAAATTAAATTTTAATTTTACAAACTAAACCCATACAACCTCTATATTTGGTTTGAAATGTGATGAAAAAATGTGATTCTCTAGAGATGTTTCAATCAGATCAGATGTTTTTTCTATTTGGAATGTGATGTGACAGTATGACAATCACTGTTTGGAAGACTTACAAATTTTGTTTGTAACAAAACAACATTTGTAACAACATTTTTATAACCCTAGGCTGGTGCAGTTGGACGATATTTGAAGAGTGTTCAGCCTCTACCACCACAGTCATATTTTAACACCAGTGGACGAGCCTATCCAGATCTAGCAGCACTCTCTCACAATTACTGGATTGTCTCCAACCGTGTGCCTGTTCCATGGGTTTCTGGAACTTCAGTAAGTAAATATGTAGAGAATAAGTTTCTTTCATTGCAGTCATAGAATTTTCTAAAAAGTATGATGTATTTAGTGTTTTTGCAGATACTGTTTTTAAGAAATTGGCCGGTATTCATTTTGTATATCCACCTGTCTGTTTTTCCAAGGCATCAACTCCCGTTGTAGGGGGAATTCTTTCTCTCATAAATGACCAGCGCTTCCTGAAGGGTCTGCCTTCTTTAGGATTTCTTAACCCTCGTCTTTATAAATTCCAGGGAAAAGGCCTTTATGATGTAAGTGTTATTAACCCTTAAGATTAGGTTTACCCTGTGTTATATTCAACAGTCTCACAGCTTTTCTGAATCACACCATAATTCCGAATGTCTGAATTCTTGGTTGCTAGTATACTCGTTTAACTCTTCATTAGGTATAAAGGTGCATGGGTTTTATTTAAGTGCTGTATTAATAGTTTCCTTCCAACAAATTGGTGATTTGCCTTGTTTCCCCCTCCTGTTCTTAGGTAACTGAGGGATGTCATATGAGTTGTGTGGATGATAAAGTTAAAGGAAAGGGTTTCTGTGCCTCCCCTTCATGGGATCCAGTGACAGGATGGGGGACACCCAACTACCCCTTTCTTCTCGCAGCTCTGATGGATTAAGCCGCTGCCTTTTAAATCAGATTGCAAAATAATGTTCCACCAGTTTCCGCAGATCTACTTTACTATGAGGAACAATTTTAGCAATACAACATTTTTTCCAAAAGCATTTAAAAAACATCATATCATTGAAATTTCATAAATCATTGTAAATAATTCATATCATTCTCACAGAGCAAAACTCCTACAATATAAAGTGAACCTTTGGTTGGTTTAATCCACCCACTGTCCTTTTTCCAGTTGAACAGGTTATAGCACTTGACTTCTTTCGGATGAGTTTCGGGGAAGCACTGACTTTCCAGTGCAGACCACAATCAACTGTTTAGGAAGTTGATCAAAAGACTGACGAATTCAACTCTAAAATTGAATTTTAGCTCTTGGCAAGTCATTAAACCATTATTTAGATAGAGGATTCAGGGATTAAATGTGGCATGTAATGAAGACAAATTATTGAATTTACTTAAGGGGGCTGCATAAACCAATGGCCCGTTTTTCTTTATTGGGCTAATTTTAGTTTTTGTGAAGAGATCCTCAGGGACTTAAATGCTGTGCTGTAAATACTACACTGATGACCTGATGGACTGTTTTCTTGTAAGGTACACTGAAAGTGGATTGAGCAACTGATCATATTTGCTTTATTGAAAGATGCATTGCCTCAAATATTGTCCCTACAAAGGACATTATTTTTTATACATTATCATAAGTTCAATTTTGTTTCTTTTCTATATATTGAGAAATAAAGTTTTATTTTGGAAAAAAATGCTGCCTTTTTTGTGTTCCTGATAGCAGAGAAGCCATGCAGATATGTACCTCCTAAAAATAATTCACATAAGGACTACCTTGTTTTGAGACAGCATTGTAATTGTTGAGGGAAATTTTGCCATCATTTATGCACACTAAATCCTACGATTTAATTCAAAACATGAACTGTTCAAATTATCTTTTGCATTCAACAGGAGAGACTCAGTCATAGGGCTTGAAATAACAGGAAGGAAGGGGTGAGCGATCTCTTTAAGACATGAGCAAGTAATTGGAAAATCATTACATTTTAAAACAGAAAGCCAGTTTCTTTCAAACACCCCTGTATCCCACATAGCAGGCAAACATTACCTTAGGTCTGATTTAGGATGTTAAAATGTGCTGACCCTTTATTATCAATAAACATAGAAATGAGTTTAAAAACAAAGGAGTGTATTTATGCTGCAATCAATTAAACATACTAACTACACACAAGACTTTAACAAACTGGCTATGTCAGTCAGGGTAGGTGTGTAATATTAAATTAAAATTCATTTTTCTGTTATTTAAATCGTGTTCAATTTGACAGATTAGTAAAAGCCGAATCAAGATTAAATGCTGTAAAATAAAGTCCAAAAGCTTTAAGAAAATACTTTTTTAGCCATTGTATGTTAGCATTACACAGATATATATTTATAGATCCAGTTTTATGTTATTACATTTGTCTTAGATCTGTCATATTTAGGAAATCAGGTGGCCAAAACACAACAAAACTAATATTTACAAACACTTGTGTTTTAAAAACCAAAAACCTGCAGAAACATCACCAGGCAGACAGCATTATTATATTCAAGCTCTTTGCAACAGCACAGGAGAGTATAGTTTTATTCCACATCATTAAATAAAGTCTTTTAAAAGTATATTTTCACATACTGAGAAGATTGTATTACAAAAGAAGGCATGTGTTTGGAGTTGTACTTCCTGAAGCTGGATAAAATGGTTTTAATTGGTTAAACACGCTCTAATCAACATCTCTATCTACATGATTTCAAAATATTTGTACAGAACAGGTATACAAAATGATCTACCTGCACAGGGTATCTCTCACAAAGAAAAGCCCTATTTACACTGAAAAAGCTGAACTGCATTTCATTCTCCTTGAAGAAAAGCATTCACAGGTTTTAAGTCTCAGAGACAACACACACGCACATACATTGTGACAGCTCTATGCTCTAAAAAGTGTACAATATGCACACTTTGAAGACATCTAAAAAGCAGTCTTTGTAAAAATACACACAGATGAAAAATTTGCTTCTTTGGGCTCAGGATAATGAGCATTATGTATGTAAATGAGGGTCCACAAGCAACAATCATCTTCAAAAGAAGAAACTCTCATAACTGGGAAGTTTAGCAAATAATTCAGATCTACGCCATAAGGCGACAATGAGGTTTGGTGTCAGGTCCACATTTTAATTCCCATCAAAATGTGCGCTGAGATTCTCTTAGAAAAAATGGTTTTAGAAACAACATACAAAGTGGGTATTGGAGCTCAGGAAGCTGTTGTTAGATTGAGTCTTTAACAAACCTTACTCACTGATTGTTTTTAGCTTTTGCGTGTGTTAAAATATGAGACTTTAGGTTGGTGGACTGAGCAAACTTCTTGTTACAGCCATCAAATGGGCAAACGTAGGGTCTGTCTCCAGTGTGAATCCGCACATGAGTGCGCAAGTTAAAGTCCAATGAGAAGCGTTTCCCGCAACCTTCAAATGTACACTGTAAGGAAAGGGTGGTCAAACATTAGGATATAGAAATAACAAAGAAATAGTAAAATGACTTGATAATGCAACACTCGCTTTCAAAGTTGAAGTCGACAGAACTTTTACCTGGAAAGGCTTTTCGCCAGTGTGCACCAACTGATGTCGCTTTAGCTTGGAACTTTCCACAAATGCTTTCCCACATTCAGCGCAGACATGGACCCGTGGCCCGTGGGTGTGCAAGTGCTTTCTCATTGCGGAGTTGTCTCTGAACATTTTTGTGCAACCCTATGAGAAAAAGACGAGTGAAAACCAAATACACTCAGTTCTACTATGCAAAGTAGCAAAAATATTTTCTCATCTACACAAGGGTGGCACAAGTAACAAAAAATACAAAAAAATTAAGTCAGTAACTCACTTTGTGGGGGCATGCTATTGTTCTGGGAGAATCATCCTCCTTTATTTTCCTCGGCTTCATTCTGTATTATGAAAAAATATTCGATGTAAGAAATGCTTGCATGTCAAACTGCTGAGTTTTAGAGTCAATACAAGTACTGCAGGTTTACATAAAGGTACATAGTCACAAATAAAATACAGTTATTTTATTCTTTTTGACTACAAAGTACTTTTTAGTATGTGACACTTTCTATACCAGCCATTTTAATCAGGATTGACAAATTTAAAATAAAATACCCAAAACCAGAATGCCATAAAAACTGCAAAGTTAATGCAAATTGGCTGAATTTACCCACCTTGCAAACTCTGCTAACTGTTTGGGGTCTGACAGGTCAATGCCAGGTATACCACCAGGGGGCAGTTTCTTTCCTGTCATGTACTCTGAGTAATCTGGTGGAGAGTTTTCTCCAACGATCTGTTCCTCCACCACAGTCTCATTATCAACATCTTTTTTATCATCTGTAAAAAAAACAAAGCACGAGATGAAATGCCTTTTAAAGACAAAGCAGTTTAAATAGTCGAAACTCAATTTAATACCGCACCCTATGTTCATTACTTGTTAAACAATATTAAGGACAGCTACAGAAAACAAAAACTACATGCACTGATGACAAAATCAACATCTATGAAACTGTCAAAAGTCACGTCTGATTTATCTGTATGGTAATCAGAACACCAGTTTCTGAGCACTGCATCCACTAAGGGCTGCCAAATAAAGTCAAAATAAATTATTGGATTTTTCCTCACACCTAAGAATTTACAATTAAATTCACTGTAAACGGCCTCAACGAACTTAATGTTTTTATTAAAAGATTATTAAATATACATCTTTTACATTTATACAGCTGGCAAGGTTTCATAAACACGCAGAAACAATTTAATACTGATTTATTTTAGGAACCGCAACTGGCGCAGTGATAGTGACGCAATAAGGATTCGAAAGCTGTTCAACCAATCATAATCACGGACTGGAACTACCCATTTTATATAGCGAACATTTTGACAATTTACAAACGCATTTTATTTTAAATAAAATGTGGATTGTTTACAAACAGTAGTGGAGTGAATCTCACGAAACCTTTCAAAAACAAAATAAACAAAAATAAAAGAATTATCCTTAAATCAAAATACAATAAAGGCTATTTAGAAACATATATTTTGTTAACTATTTGCATGGACATTTCGCGCTTTTCTTAGTACGCGTATTGGTGCAGCTTTCATGATGGTTCTAGATTATTTGGGGACTTAAATAACGACAAGTACATTGAACTTCACCCTGTCACGTCTAACTAAACACAATTAACAACACAAGAAAAACGTTAGATGTTTCTGAACTCCTCCATTATAACATTAAAATACAATGGTTATATACATTTGGTTATTGAGAGCATAACGTTGTCAGGCCACAAGAGCTTGCAGACAAGTAAATTGTATGACTTGGCTGCGGTCCCTCCCCTTTTTCAAACGGAGCTGCGCCATTGCGGCCTGCAGTAGCGAGGCGGACTCACAGCGCCTCTCTCCGCCATTTTTCCCCGCTCATACCCGCGCCATCTTTCG
Source organism: Chromobotia macracanthus (assembly GCA_036877525.1). Taxonomy (NCBI): domain Eukaryota; kingdom Metazoa; phylum Chordata; class Actinopteri; order Cypriniformes; family Botiidae; genus Chromobotia; species Chromobotia macracanthus. The sequence goes on along the minus strand of JAZGTH010000060.1, from coordinate 682,995 downwards.
GGGCCGCCGCCATAATGGTCTGGAGGAATATGGCGGCGCCCATCCACACTTAAAACATGGCTTCCCATCAAAACAAAAACATTTAGACCGAGAACACTGTCCTAATTAAATGCATGTTTCGAAAATCTTTCCTGACACCAGGCGATTTAGCAACTTGATACAGGATCGACAACAAGAGGCCCACACGAGGCCCTGTGAACAAAGCACTTGATCTGAACGTCTCGCCCTGTCCAAACTTACCCGACGCCCACATCGTGACGGAAAACTCCCCCTCCAATGTTTTGATCTGCACTTGCTTCTGTTCCCATTTCCGTCCGCTCGCTTCGGCAGAGTTTAAGAAGCTCTTTTTGACCACTCTTTTCCCGCCGCCTCCACCTTTCTTCGTCCGACCCGACGGGTTCTTACCAGACACGGTAACTAAAGTCTGCTCAATATACTCCTCTTCTGCCACCGGCACAGGGACGGGGATGAGGATCTGGTCCTCAAAACTGTCGTCTGCATGAAGGTCTGAATCCTCGCAGCCCACGACCTCTTCTCGAGTTTGCACCAAAATAACCTCCTGATGGTTAACATGGTTAGGATCGTCTGTAACCAGAGGCTGCAGTGCGATCATCGGCTGGTGCTCGTCGTCGTCTGCTCCGACCACTGTAGTCTCGATTGTCTCCACTTCAATTTCATGCAACTCAACTATCTCGGCCGGCATCTCAGAGCCGTCGGTTTCAATATACAGTGTTTCACCTGACGCCATTCTTGCTCTCAAAACTGTATTAAAGCAACCCCTGTGTCAAGTCAACGACCCACACTCCCCTCCTTCTCCACTAACAAACAGACAAAACTCCGTCCCACATTGACTGACTCCCGTTCACTGACTGCCCGAGGCTCAGGCGCACGAAATCTCGCGAGATCGAGTTCTTCATTTGACCTCATTCTTACTAGATGGGGAAAACGTTTTTGATGTGCTTATTTTCGGAATTATAATTTGAAAATATAATATAAAATATATTATGTAGTTATTTGTTGTATTATATTGTCACATTTTATAAATGACTTCAAGCGATATGCATAACGCTTTTGGAACAAACTGAGAATGCGCTAAAACATGTAATGCTTTAAAAGCACCGAACTTTATGTAAATGTATTTTATTGTATTTTTTCTGACAGAAAATGTAATGTAATACCTATTGTTCTTATGGCATTGTTGCCAAAAATACAGTATAAAATACAGTACAATGTACTGTTACAATTTAAATTCTGAATTTTAATTTACAAAACTTTATGTCTTTTGTTTTTTGTTTTTGTTTTGTTTTTGCAAAGAATGTTGCAATTGTCTTGTCAAAATCTTCTTTTTAGAAAAATCGCACCCCCCTGTGGTCAGCTGGAATGAACCTGTCGCGCCTATAATTACAAGACCATAAAACCAAAAAAACTGCTGAAAGTGATTTTGTTTTTAAATCAAAATGTTAAATGTTTAACATTTTAAAATCTATTGTCTACGTTGAATAAATTACCGGGCGTATCATTAAAATCACATGACAAAACGATCCACAATATTTTGTCGTCTGTTGCAAGCAATTGGTTGGTAGGAAGAAGAAAACTGCATGTGCTGTAACTATTCCGGTTACTGAGACACTCTCTGAACAACTTTAACTCTTTAACAACTTTAACTCGTTACTTCGTTATGGTTTCGGTTAAGTTGGTTACCGTTGTCATAGACTCTTTCCGGCACACCTTCATCGTCTCTTATCTAAGAGGGCGTGTCCGAAACGAGTCTAGTAAGGCAGACTCACCTGCGATCATCACGCCAGCAGTACAGGGGTGTACAATGGGGGAAACAGGTGGACGCTGGGACTTTGAATGGGTCTATAGTGAGCAACCGCACACATGGAGAAGAAAAGAAATATTAGGTAAGATTAAACTAAATTATAGCAAGACATTTATATGACGTCAGAAATTACTACGTTCAAGGATTATGTGCTGAAACATAGTTTTAGAAGTGATATGATTTAGCAAACCGGCTGGTTTAATTTGAATTTGATTTATCCATTCAGTGATTTTATTAGGACATCTTTTATTTGAATGTATAGGTTTTTGCTGGCAAATGTGATTAAACTTCAGTGTGCGTAAAGAAGCACTTAATTGCATTTTAAGTGGTGTCCGTATAGACTTAAATGTGACCGTATAGACTGTCAGTGATTATATAGCGATACGGACAATTAGGGTGACATTTTAATTCCAGATCACATTTTCTCCCCCACAAAAAACATTAAATTAAAAGTTAAAAACAAGCACCGTGAGTGATGACTTTCCCCGGAAGAGTGTGGGCATGTTGTGTGGGTGGCTGTAGAAAATGGGAATACGTACATGCTTTGTTGTTCAGATCTATATTCTGTCTATATACCCATTTACTGTCACGTTTATGTAATTAAGATAAAACTGGCTACATTACTAAATATGCTAAGTCCATTGTAACGACACATCTGGACAAAAATGGCTTCAGGTTATAATTTCAGTATAAAGAGGAAAACTGCAGAATTATTATTATGTTTCGCTTTTTCCTTATGTACATGCTCTGTTGTTGAGATCTGTATATTTCCCATTATTATTCTGTCCTCTCACTTGACCTAATGTCACTGAGATTAAAATACTTTGTCATTCTGAATATAATCTGAATACACACATCTGTCAGACAGTTGCTTTAGGGGATGAAAGTTTTGTGTAAACTGATTCCAGTTTTGTCTGTTTGACTTTGGGGACTATAGCATTGTGACTCACATGTCACATTCTAGTCTTATGACTTTAAACAAGAAAATACATCATGTCACTCTCTCAAAGTTATGTCACAAGTTCAGTTAGCCCATAAACACATTTACAAAAACAGCTTGTAGATTTCACTATCTTTACCACTTGTAGTTTTTTTAGTGGTTACACATAAATAGGGAACTCACAGATTGACCCATTTTGACAGCCCACATTATTGTTAATTCTAAGCCCTGCAGTGAATGTCAGATTTTTATATTTCTTCAGGGTGTGTAATACATTCTTCTTACATTGCTAGTTTGCTTTTTGTGTAATTCTTTATCTCTGGGGCGGATCCAAAAAACCCTCTTATGAAATAGTAAACTTGCATGTGTAGTTCAACACCTCAAGCTCTTCAAATATTAATAGCGTATTCTTTTATAATCTTCAGAGCTAATCCATCACAGCTAATCGCTCTGCACTATTCACAGGCTGTTTTTGTGGGTGTTTGTGTGTGTAAAATATCTACAAACCCCTTAAAGGTAAAGTTCACCCAGAAATGAAAATTCTGCAGTACATTATGACTCATATAACACTTCATAGAGCACCCGAGAGTGTCAGCAAAAACAGAATATGAATTTCCATTTTGAGTGTACCATTTCTTTAAATGAAGAAAAACCTAAGTTATAATTGCTTTATCACTAATGTTTTTAGGGTAATGCAACCCTTTAGGGTAATGCAAATTTTGGGTTTTTTTCAGCAACCAGTTGCTGATTCTTTGTTTCTCAAAGCTATACTTATTTCTGTTTAGACACAGATCTCAGGGTTACCTAATGTGTAATCAAAGTCACTTTGATATAAATTACTGTTATGTATCCTAATAGACTCTGTGGTTTTAACACCAGAGCATCACGTTTTTTGTGGGTTTGCCAGTGGGGTAATTTTATTTACACACTTTATTGCATCTGGTTACTCATTAAACAGATGAACTTGGCCAATGTTCAGAACCACAGTGTATTTCTTGCTCTTACAATGTTTATGCAGAAACAAGAACACACTTTCTTAAAATAAATCTGTATATCTGACATAGTGAGCCTTATAGGTGTGATCATGTTCTGCAGCAGACCCAAGGGGCGAGAAATTACACCTACAACCACTGTGTGTACAAGGAAATCACTGCATGTAAAGTACTTATGTTGTTGTTATGGGCACAACTGTGCTTATGTGAAAGTCATTAATTTGACCAATATGTTAAATGTAAAGGCGAAAGAAATACACAGACTGTTTGACATATGGATCATGTTTCTGTTAAATGAAGACTGTGTCTGGCCATATTTCACATGGATTACTGTGATTGCGTGTTACTGTATTACTCCACGGTGAATAGCAAACATCATACAAATATGACAAATAACCATAGAATAAGGAATGAAATGTTTGTGAAGCAAACATTTTAATTTTCATTTCAAATACTCAAAAAAAAATATTGCGTGTGTTCGTCACATGTAGGTATGCAGGTCTAAGTGATGTCTGTTTTGCTTTGCTGCAGAATCCCTGTTTAGATGTTCCAGGTTGAATGATGTCTACAGAGAAAACCAGCAGGACAAACAATTCTGCTAATTAAAAAAAACACACCGTCGGGAGAGTCGATTCCTTGTGGGAGCGCTTAATAATTGGTTGACTTCCTATGCAACATATTGCCTTAACCTGTTTTGTTAGATTACCATTAGCAACTATAAAGAAAAAAACTAAAAATAGTCCTTATTTCTATTAAAGTATAAATATTACCATACTTCACCACGCAACAATTCATTTTTTAAACCATAACAATATGCTCTTAAAAATATTGAAATAAACTTGAAGATAATTAGCTTTAAGAGTGACGCCATTATGTTGAGTGTCGCTCAGTTGTAATTAGGATGTTAAGGCTTAATTTCATTAAAGTGCAGTCTGTTGCTTTAATGAGAGTACGTCAGCAAATCCCTGAACAATACTACAGTGAGGTTCTATGATAATCCTTGTTACAAGAGCTCAGGCAGCAGTTTCAGCCTAATGGCTTTTATCTTTAAATGGATCACTTCACTTCTGCCAGTATTATAGGGCCAGTTATGGCAGAGTTATTTACTTATGTTATCTTGAAATGTTTATCCAATATTTACAGTATGAAAATTTGCTGGCTAATTTTTTCCCCTAATAAACATTAAACGATTGGTTGACATGCTCTCCACATTGTTCTTTCTCTTCAGCAAAGTATCCAGAAATCAAATCTTTAATGGGCCACGACCCCCAGCTGAAGTGGGTTGTTTCAGGCATGGTAATCACCCAGATCCTGGCATGTTACTTGGTCCAAGACCTTTCTTGGAAGTGGGTGTTGTTTTGGGCATATGCGTTCGGTGGCTGCATCAATCACTCTCTGACTCTAGCCATCCATGACATTTCACACAATGTGGCGTTTGGCAACAAACAGGCACGGTGGAACCGTTGGTTTGCCATGTTTGCCAATCTGCCCATCGGCTTGCCATATTCAGCCTCCTTCAAGAAGTACCACATCGATCACCATCGTTATCTTGGAGGAGATGGTTTGGACGTCGACATTCCTACTGACTTCGAGGGCTGGTTCTTCTGCACCCCCATAAGAAAGGTGGTCTGGCTCTTTCTCCAGCCTTTATTTTATGCGCTTCGCCCATTGATTGTGAACCCCAAGCCTGTCACCAGGATGGAGATGGCCAATGCGGTCGTGCAGTTTGTGGTAGACATCATCATGTACTACTTCTGGGGACTGAAACCTATAGTGTATCTCATCGCTGGTTCTATACTGTGCATGGGCCTGCACCCCATCTCTGGACATTTCATTGCTGAGCACTATATGTTCCTCAAAGGTCATGAAACCTACTCTTATTATGGCCCTCTGAACTACATAACCTTCAACGTGGGCTATCATATGGAGCATCATGATTTCCCCAGTATTCCTGGCAGCAAATTGCCTGAGGTAAGAGGTTGTTTCCCTGCTGAAAAGACCAACATACATTGTTTTGGAATACTTCTCTGTACTAACTTAGTTTTGCTGGTACAGCTGTTCTGATCCACTATCTAGATCAGCACTGACCAGCAATATAATTATACCGGACTAGTATATATTATACTGGTCTTCTCAGCAGGGCTTATTACTGTATTCCAGTATTTTTAATTTCTTTCTTTAATTGTTCCCAGCTGACCTGTTTTTCTCCTTCATATAAGAGATTCTTATAAGTTCATAGAGGTAGTAACTTGCACAATAAAAGTGACACACATCAGGAGATTTTTAACAGTTCATTAACATTTCTTGGGTAGTTTTATTTTTTAGCTAGAGCTTAGGTGAAAATGTCATGGTAATGTAATGCCCTTTATTGATTTGACAGTGTTACTAATTAAGAGGAAGAATGTGACCTTAAGTGTAGTGAGACTAACCAGATTTTTTTTTAATTTACCAATTTATTTATTTGTATTTATTTAGGGTTAGGAGTCTAACACAAGTTTCCACAAGAGTCTATTTTATTGATGATTGCTTATTGATCATACACCCCTTAGTGAAAAAGTCCCAGAGGCATGTCTGTAAACTGGGTTATTGCATTGTCTGTTAATGTTTAAACAGTTAATCATTAACTGTTTAAGTATGATATATGATATATATGACAAAAGATGACAAACTTACCACTGACCCACCCAGTTCTACATAGTTGCAGCATTATATTGCTGGGTTCAAAGAATGTTACTGAAAGCACATCCTTAGCTTTAACCCTAGTAATACCAAATAATATTTTCGCTTGTTGCTTATGGTCCTTTCTCATTTTACAGGTCAAGAGAATTGCGGCTGAGTATTATGACTCACTGCCTCAACACACTTCCTGGATACAGGTGCTGTGGGACTTTGTATTTGATTATAGCATTGGGCCATACGCCAGAATCAAGAGACAGTACAAACTTGGCAAAAAGGAATAAATAGATTACTGATCTAACAAAACAAAACAAAATATTTACGCAAAGCGCTAGAAAAAACCTTGATACATAATTGGCACTTGCAGGCCATAAGCAGTTGCGTGGGTACAAAGCCTTCACATGGTGATCCTGTAATAGCTAGCTGCACATGCAACATGCAACACTTTCATTGTCAAGCAACCACTTCCTCATGCAGTTTTATCCTTACAGGATAAGGGATTCATTGAGAACAGATCACTTATATTACCTGCATTTGGGACAACGTTACATGTTTTATGATAGAATGTTGTTTGGGTGTTTCAAAGCCTAATTAACTACAATTTCATCTCTAACTAAAACATGAAACACGTTTTAGACCTGAATTTGTTCCTATGGTATATACGTTCAATGTAATGGGAAGTGCGCAGAACCTCATTGCAGTTATTTGTGCAACATCTTGCCATCTTCATCTCAAGTCCAGTAACATTTTGGTCAACATCTAATGACTGAGAAGCTTCTTCAGGCCTCAGACATACCTGAGAAAGGAAGTGCTGATGAACCGTGTGTTTAAGCTGACGTGTGTATTTTTTGAGAACTGAATATTTAATTGGTTTTTGCACTGCTGCATAGTAAATAATCTTTATTAAAAATCTGTAACTTATTCTGTTGTTTGGATTGTTGTGACAACTTAATTCTGAGCAGAATTGTGATGTTTTACAGTATATCTGTTCATTACACTTTATACCAATAAATGTAATTTTCTGCAGTGGCTTAAAGGTAAAAGTTGCCTGAATGATGAATTTGAATAGGTATACAACATTTTCAAATGAGAGATAACTGGTTTTAATGTAAACAAATACTCAAAAAGCTTTTGAGTGTTTTTTGATGTCATCACTCTTACCATATGACAGATTCAGTGTTCATTATTGTTAACGTCAGTGTCTTTCAACTTTTAAAATCAGGATAAGCCTAATAAAACCAGGATACATAGTAAGATTGAACAATTCACCCAATACTTTAATAACGTTCAGTAACTTCAATAAGTCTCACTTTGTTGTGCATATTTCCATCTTCATCTTTTACGCTTGCCTATATATTACTTCATACCTTCAAATCAAGTTAAAACATCCACAGAATTTCTGAATTTGGCCACAAAAAAATTAACTATGCAGTAGTTTGCTGACACAAGCAGAAATGTGTGCTGTCTGTACTTGTTAAAACCAAATAATAACAGTAATATAAAATATAAAAGACTGACAATAATTGTCGTGCAGCGTCATATCTCTCTCATTTAATATAATACAATTCTTAACAATAACAATGACCAATAAAACATTAAAACAGTATAAACTTAGAAAACAAAAAAAATTGTCATTTTCCAACTTGTTGACTTTAAGACTTGAAAGAGCGAGAGCAGCAAGCTGCACAGTGGACTGTCTCAAAACGCTCATACTGAAGAAAATAGAAAATTCATTGTGAAAGTCTATATTTCCATCTGCTTATTCATTTACTTGTCCAATCAAACAATTATTTTAATCCCTTGTATTTCTGTTTTCCTTTTTTTCAGTAATGCTTCTTTTCTGAACAACATTTCTGCAACCAAACACCAACTTTTCTGCAACATTGCAGACATGATGCAAAAACATTTTAATGTGCGCTTTTCTGTACTTCCTGGTGCCAAATAATATTTTCGCTTGTTGCTTATGGTCCTTTCTCATTTTACAGGTCAAGAGAATTGCGGCTGAGTATTATGACTCACTGCCTCAACACACTTCCTGGATACAGGTGCTGTGGGACTTTGTATTTGATTATAGCATTGGGCCATACGCCAGAATCAAGAGACAGTACAAACTTGGCAAAAAGGAATAAATAGATTACTGATCTAACAAAACAAAATATTTACGCAAAGCGCTAGAAAAAACCTTGATACATAATTGGCACTTGCAGGCCATAAGCAGTTGCGTGGGTACAAAGCCTTCACATGGTGATCCTGTAATAGCTAGCTGCACATGCAACATGCAACACTTTCATTGTCAAGCAACCACTTCCTCATGCAGTTTTATCCTTACAGGATAAGGGATTCATTGAGAACAGATCACTTATATTACCTGCATTTGGGACAACGTTACATGTTTTATGATAGAATGTTGTTTGGGTGTTTCAAAGCCTAATTAACCACAATTTCATCTCTAACTAAAACATGAAACACGTTTTAGACCTGATTTTGTTCCTATGGTATATACGTTCAATGTAATGGGAAGTGCGCAGAACCTCATTGCAGTTATTTGTGCAACATCTTGCCATCTTCATCTCAAGTCCAGTAACATTTTGGTCAACATCTAATGACTTAGAAGCTTCTTCAGGCCTCAGACATACCTGAGAAAGGAAGTGCTGATGAACCGTGTGTTTAAGCTGACGTGTGTATTTTTTGAGAACTGAATATTTAATTGGTTTTTGCACTGCTGCATAGTAAATAATCTTTATTAAAAATCTGTAACTTATTCTGTTGTTTGGATTGTTGTGACAACTTAATTCTGAGCAGAATTGTGATGTTTTACAGTATATCTGTTCATTACACTTTATACCAATAAATGTAATTTTCTGCAGTGGCTTAAAGGTAAAAGTTGCCTGAATGATGAATTTGAATAGGTATACAACATTTTCAAATGAGAGATAACTGGTTTTAATGTAAACAAATACTCAAAAAGGTTTTGAGTGTTTTTTGATGTCATCACTCTTACCATATGACAGATTCAGTGTTCATTATTGTTAACGTCAGTGTCTTTCAACTTTTAAAATCAGGATAAGCCTAATAAAACCAGGATACATAGTAAGATTGAACAATTCACCCAATACTTTAATAACGTTCAGTAACTTCAATAAGTCTCACTTTGTTGTGCATATTTCCATCTTCATCTTTTACGCTTGCCTATATATTACTTCATACCTTCAAATCAAGTTAAAACATCCACAGAATTTCTGAATTTGGCCACAAAAAAATTAACTATGCAGTAGTTTGCTGACACAAGCAGAAATGTGTGCTGTCTGTACTTGTTAAAACCAAATAATAACAGTAATATAAAATATAAAAGACTGACAATAATTGTCGTGCAGCGTCATATCTCTCTCATTTAATATAATACAATTCTTAACAATAACAATGACCAATAAAACATTAAAACAGTATAAACTTAGAAAACAAAAAAAATTGTCATTTTCCAACTTGTTGACTTTAAGACTTGAAAGAGCGAGAGCAGCAAGCTGCACAGTGGACTGTCTCAAAACGCTCATACTGAAGAAAATAGAAAATTCATTGTGAAAGTCTATATTTCCATCTGCTTATTCATTTACTTGTCCAATCAAACAATTACTTTAATCCCTTGTATTTCTGTTTTCCTTTTCTTCAGTAATGCTTCTTTTCTGAACAACATTTCTGCAACCAAACACCAACTTTTCTGCAACATTGCAGACATGATGCAAAAACATTTTAATGTGCGCTTTTCTGTACTTCCTGGTGCCTTCTGCTGTCGTCACCCGTCGTAATTGACATTTCAGAAGACTATGTGGAACCGATTCTTAGCAGTTCCTTTCTAATTGCTAGAAAAACATGAATGAGAATATTCAGGAACTGGGAAGATATCAAATAATTAAACTTATCCTTTTTTAAACGTACCATCAATTATTTCTTCTTTTACTTTCTGCAACTCTCGAACGACCTCTTCCAAGATCTCCTTTAAAAAGAAACAGATTTAATCACTGTCAGAAAACAGGTTCGCCCCCATTTGTGTACAACACACACAAAAAACTTCAATAATAAGCCATCTGGAGGATATTCTAAACATACCTGTTTCATTCTGTCAAAGTCCAACGACTCCCCATCACTGGCGTTTCCAGCAGGTTTCACCCTGTAGACACAATTGTAAACACAATAAGTAGAAATGATCAGAAATCTGAAATAACCTGTTTACGCTTTGTTTGCTGGAAAAATCGAACATTTTTGTTTCATGTTTTAAACTTTAAAATCGCTTTAAAATCTGATGCAATCTCAATTTTTATGGAGATTAGCCTTGAGGCCAGTTTCTGTTTACACAAATACTCAATGTCAGCTTACACAAAACATACAGCCTACATTTTGTAGTTGTCAGAGGGTATGCAAAATCTGCTTTGTTTAGATTGAGGTCATTGCAGGCTTGTATTACTCTGGGCTTTGCCTCCTGATCATCACCTTCTGCATTGACAACCAAGCAACCAAGACATTTACTCACACATGCATTAAACCATAAAGTTTGATAAAATCAGGCATTTTAAACAGTTCTCTGATGCAGTCGATGAAGGAATGCCTCAACAAAGACTAAATATTTGCTTTAGTCTTTATAAGTAACTGAATGTTGTAAAATAACGAGAAACATTAAACATCAGAGTTAAGAGACAACTGAATAAACAATAAATATTTACCACATCATAAACCTGTCAAAAATGTACCTTGACAAAGCTGAGGACTTTTCTGAAGAGTTCGCTCGTTCCCATGGCTTCTTCACTGGATCTGAAAGGAACATTTTTTTTAAGTTTTTGGATTCTTTGACAGACTAAATGTGTGAGTGCAAAAGTGCTGCTTAATCAACCAAAATGTAACTTTCATTGGACCACATTAAAGTGCGTAAGGATATTAACAAAACTCTTTTGGTTTTTTGATTACTAGTAAAGTAAACTCTTAAAATTATTAACAAAACAGACACCTGCTGAATTTTGTGGGCCTGAGCCACGAGAGGAGGGGGAACCACTAGACTCTTCCTGGAAGTCAAAACAGTGTGAAACAAACGTTTCATGTATTAACATGATCTTAAATAATATGACATTATTACATTAATATGGTTTGCACGGAGCACTTCAGAAATATACAGTTAGTGTGTGTTCAGACATACATTTTGGCTCTCTTCAGGTTTTTCTGAGGCCTTCCGCCTATAGAAGACCATGTTTATTATTCAAAGTTTGCATATTCACAAAGTACAGATCATTAGTAATAAATGAAAAATAAACCAGAAATGGATTTTGTCTGACCTCCGTGCTAAAATAGCATTCATCTCCTGCATGAGGCCTTCTCCACCTCCTCCACTGCCACCACTAGAGCGGCTGGCATCACTCTTGCTGCCGCTCTCCTCAGACTGGAGAAGATTAAACATTGAACAATAAGGAGCTAGCATCAGTGGTAGGTTCAGTTGAACACATTAAGAGTGGTGAAAGCCCCAGCCCTGTCGTCCCCTCCCCATCAAGCACAAAAAACAACATTATTGTTTTTTGAACAAAAAACAAAAAAATACAAAAAATGTTTTTTTTTTAACTTTACGCTATTGCTAATGAAATGCTAGATGCTCTATATTTTTGTTTAATAATTCATAATGTCAGTCACAACAATGTTGATATTTGCTTGTAAGGTGAGTGTGTTTTTATATACCAAATGTTTGTTCATTTAAGCTATACTTACATATACCATTAGAATATCTCATGGTAATAAAAAGTGGCTCTTTTATATTTTAGAAATCGTATCTACTATTAATGCTTTGATAAACATTATCTGTAAAGGTAAATTTCCTTAACTTAATAAAAATGATACCAGTGCTATGTAAAAAACAATGCAACATGCTTATTATAAAAACCTCAGCAAACATCACTCACCCGCTGCACTTTGCGCAGTTTGGCCCCTGCAAGAGCTGCAGCCAGACCTGACGAAGCAGGACCTCCACCAGCTGGCAGTGGGGGTGGGGCGGGAGGGGGTGCTGTGGCAGGTGGTGGTGGCCCAGGTGGTGGAGGTCCAGGTGGTGGGGGTCCAGGTGGTGGAGGTCCAGGAGGTGGAGGTCCAGGAGGTGGCGGAGGGGCTGGTGGACCAGCCATGGATGCTGAAGTAGGGGGGTGAATGGGAGGGGTGGATGACAGCATGGAAGGATGACCTGGTGGAAGAGGAGGACCTGCTGAAAGAAAGGAGATAGGAACAGCTGTCCTATTATATTAACACTGCTACAGACTTTCTGAGTACTAAAGCGCAAATGCTTTGACCACAAGCACACTGTAATGGGAAACAGATGTGCTGACTTAAAAGTGAGGTGTGTAATTTTTGTGCCACTGGAATTTAAAAATAATGACTGCTTTCAAATTGCTTTCGAAGTTTCCTCAAACACTTCCAGTCTGCCATTGGTTGGTCAGACAGAAAGTGCTGCCCCAAATGCATTCAATTGGGTGTAAATGTGTTGAGCTTGTCAAAATGCTTAAACAAACACAGCCAAGTTCTATTTGTTCCACAGAGCTCTTTTTGGGTAAAACAACCTAATATATGATAGTATTTAAACACTGAAACAATTACATACATCACCTTTAAGTTCTGAAAGGAGCTGAAGCTACAATTAAGTGGAAAGAACTTGGAATGTGAGATTAGTTTAAAGTGTGACTCGCAAAAACTGACAAAAAAACCCTGACAAATCACATTTGAGCAAACACTCATAAACATCACTGAGGCATAAATATTTTCTTTAAAATCTTAGATTGTGCTCTATTCGGAAGAGAGTGAGCTGAATCCAATGAGCTAAAATGACCACATACACAAAAGTCTGCACCCTTACTGTCAATGCTGATGGGCCAGTATTTGCAACTGGCCTCAGTACAATGACAGTACTGTTTCAAAGGCATTCTCTAGAGAGCTGTTATGCTCAGCAGGTCATCAACCTAGTTTTGCTGGACAGGTGTGTGAAATCTATTTTGTGCTGGATAACCCAATGAACCAAATGTGCAGGGTTGGGGTAGTAGGACAGGGCAGCAGTGTGGCAGCTGGGGTGCTGTCTAAAGTACTTACTGATGGGTGCTGTGGCATTCTGATAAACAGGTGAGGGAGACGTCTTGGGCGTGGCCCTCTCAGACAGAATGGATGTGGTGTCGAATAAGGGCGTGGTCTGGTGTGGCTGCTGTGGGTGGAGGGAGGAGGCAATCTGCAGGTGGGAGGCATGGCCATGAACAGGCTGGTCAATGAGAGCAGGCAGGGGGCAGGACGATTCTTGTATGGGATAGTGTGAATGTAGAGGAGCTCCTGAGGTGGCCTGCGTAGGAGGGGTTTGGTAAGGGTGGTATTCCTCTGGCTGGCCATTGGAGGACTGGTGGTGTTGTGTGACAGGTTCCAAGTGGGATGTGTTAGCGGGTACTTTAGGGCCACAGGTAGGACCATTGTTGAGTGGTGGATAAGGTAGGGCAACAGGTAGAACTGGCTGAGGGCAGGTCTGCTTTACGGGCACTGCCATTATAACGGGAGGTGATGCAGCAGGTAGCTGCGCATGCATGTGGGCGGAGGACCATGTGGCATGTTTAGGAGCTGAATCCTGGTGGTGGGGGGCAGATGGGGGGGAAAAAGGAATTTGCTTAATGTTGCGAGGAAGAGGAGTCACTCCCGGCTGTACGGGAGAGAAAGCAGAAGCCAGAGAAGTGGAAAGCTGGGCCTTTTTTTGAGGGGAGTCCATTGTGCGATAGCTACCCTCCCGGTCCTGGGAGGAAGGGGAGGCATGCAAAGGTGTTGTGGGGTTAGGGTGAGCATAGGACGGCGGGAGAGTGTTAGCCCGATATTGTTTGAGGTCATGTGGAACGGTTTCAGAGTGCGAGGCAGATAGTGACACTTTAAACTGAAGGGTGGAAACTATGAAGCAGAAAAACAGAGGAAGTGACAAACACAAATGACAAACAAAAACAGAGTAATGAAAATTAAGCATCAAAGTATAAGGAAACTGAAAAGGTGAAATGTTACACGAGCAAAACACATGGTGTGCATTTTTAAAGCACAAGAGTGCTAACTCGCAAATGGGCGAATGTCATGAAAACATTTCTGGATCACGTTTCTTCCCAAAATCAAAAGAAAAGATACTTTTCACAACTGATGCACCTCTCAGGAACAATTAAATGAAAATAATACTGTAAACCAATGTTTTATTTGAATAATGTAATTTAAAAAATGCTAAAAAATAATTTAATTATTTTTGGCAATTTTGGTCATGTGAATTTTCCCCTCAGAAAAGTCATATAAAAGCACATATAAAAAGGATGGTTTTGTGATATTCACCAAAACAGAGCAAAAATGTTTTCAAAAGCATTATGCATAATATTTGTCTGAACAGATTAACAGCTTCAGATGTGGCAGAAAGAGAGAGAGAATGTATTTGAGAGAGTGGAAAGCAGTGCCAGGCTGTGTACTGTTTGTACAAGGGAGCTGTTTTGTGGCCAGGGAATTTGATATTTCTCAGTATTAACACTTCTCCAAGCAGACAATGAAGCCTGCAGAGCTCATTAACCAGTGACTTTATAAGCATGTGCGTATGAAGCATGTTAACTGGCCAGTATGTAGTCTTAGATCATTTTCATGAGGTGTGGTATCTTTAATTTACAAAATCTACCTGCAGAGCCAGAAGTTCTTCGTTCTCTTTCCATCTGCATCTGATGCTGGTCCATAACTTGCCTAGAGGCATATAATAACTTATGTCACAATCATGCTGGACAAAGTAATCTATTAAGAAAACAACTAAATGACAACATTTTCCTAATACTGCAGCTCTTCATCTGACCACAAGGGTGCAGAACCCCATCTGAACAGCCGTTGTTTTGACAGCCACAAGATGTTTCCAAAGTTCAAACCAATAGTTTGATAATAATTTCTGAAACAGTAACGCTGAACGTTCATTGACTGACAAAGAAATGCAGAAGTATGCCTTATGGAACTGCAAAAAGTAATGATTGTTTCGAAAACACAATTACTGATGAAACACATTTTGTCTTACACTGGTTTACAAACAGATAGCTCCGCCTCAAATTTACAACATTGGTTAAGCCAGTGCTGCTGCTTTGGGCTGGTCAGGATGCTCCAACAAACAGAGTGAGATGTTTAGACAGTGCTACAGAGTCCTATTCTTTATCTGGGAAAAAACCTCACGTCTTAAAAATATTAACTATTAAAAATATGTGTAAAAAAAGTATATTTTGATTTTGTAATTCAGACCAGTGTCTAATGCCAAAATCTTGATTAATGTGACTTAGAGGAAGTAAACATCATTAGAGATGGTCCACACCTTCTCGGAGCCTCTGCATCATCCGTCACTGGTCCATTCTGACGAGGTGGCGCTGGACCTAAAGGCAGAAGCACAAAGCCAAAGCATTTAACTATACAAACACTTCAATGAATTAAATTGTTCATTGATTTGTGTCTCCCAGCAACTGTGCAAATGTGCATCCAACTGCCTTTATATACTATAATTTGATACCTTAAAGTCAGTCATATAAATCCAGCAAACCAAAAAAATACAAAATTATGATAAAACAACTAAACAATAATGTCCAGCCCTCGCACCTGAAAATGATTCAACATTTCATTAACTGGTGGACAAAGCACAATCATTATGAGACCATCATAATCTTTCTTTTAAACCTGTTAGTGGGTGTGAAGGTGCTCTGCTAATAATGGTAAACATGGCTCTCAGGTTACTAAGATGAGGACTATTTACATCATATGACATTCAGGCACTCAGTATGGTGCATGAAAGCTCAAGGAAGAAAGATCCTTCCTGTTTACATAAAGGCCACATCTATTGTGGCTACATTTTAATAATCTCTGGTTGCTTGGTATCATCAGACATACAGTCATTTATTTTAGCATGTGTCAACATCTATAAGAGCCACAGTGGATATTTTGATATAACAGAATAAGCACTGACTATTATGTATCCAGTATTTTACTACCCAATGATGCTATAACCAAAGACATTTCAACACGAAACCTCAGGCAAACCAATATCCCCACAGCACTGCAGAGTATCATAAACTCCACCAATGAAACGCTCCAGAGCACATTAAATACTAAAAGTTCTTCCATACTTACAAATTTGGGACTTATGCTGTTTGTGTTTGAACAAGTACTGCTGACTATGTGAAAAAGCTTGATAATTGAGCCTGAGGATTTCTGGATTATCATTTGTAGGTTGCAGACACACACCACAGATGAAAATGATGGTGGTGAATCTATCTCCCCATTTAATGATTAATAATCTGTATTCCTATGATGGTTAAATGAGCCAACTGTCACTATGGCATTTCATATTCTGAATAAAATAATTTCTTCAAATCAACTCTAATCACTTCCAAAAAAGCCTTTCAGGAGGTCCAGGAAAAAATCACTGAATTCATTACAAGATCAGTATCTTAAGAGAATAGCATAAATATCCCTTTGGTATGACTCCATCCTGACTTAATAAAATTATGCTTATTTACAAAACTGAATAATTATGTGGTCATGATGTTTGTGCATTCACAAGGAGAACAGATTTAAGTCATTACCTCTGTCTAACTGCAGCAGAACTAAACAGCATGTCCTTCAGGCAACAAGAATGAAAGTCTGTACATACAGCATAACACACTCAACACTTCACACACTGTCCTAAACAGGGTTTCCACCTGAGGTCCTGCCTGTCTCATGTCATCTGTTCCAAAATGAACAGACATGATATATAACTACACTGAAATCAAACTATATATGACATAATTACACTATATAATGTACTATATAATGTAAAGGTTCAAAAACATATACCAAATACATGTGTCAGTTCAGATCTGGCCATATGTGTTATTTAAACCTTTATAAAGACTCCCTGTGACTGCAGTCATCGTATGTCTCCATTTGTTCTTTAATTGCATATTAGATGAGCAAATAAAGTTGAACTTACAAAATAGCACAGCTTTTCTGATGAGACTAAATATGTGATGCATGACTAAATACTGTGAGAATTGTCTCACAAACTGAGGAAATTTCCAATATCAAATGAACAGAACTCATGTTAAAAGATCATTTACAAACACCAATTTTCGGACCATAACACCACAGTTTCAAACTCTGCTAACCATGAACCATATTTGTTTTACAGTGAAGTGAGAAATAGCGCCATGTATTATCAGACACTGAAATAGCACACAGAATTAAAGAATTAGAAAAGTTACACAGTTAACTCAGCTAATTATAAAAAACCAACAGTGCAACAAAACCATCTGGGTAATTTTTTAAAAGTTTACAACCGTTCCACAATAACTGAACAAAGTTTAAGGCATTTGACTTATTTTTAAGAAATAATCATTGCATAAGATCTTGTTGTTCATGTTTTCCAGTAAGTGTTACTAGCAAAAAGAGTATCTTTATCATTGATACTTTCCCGACAAAATAAAGTTCTATGTGCTCTCGGTTAATACAAATTTTTCCTTGCTGTGCACTGCAGTAATGAAATGCATTTAGACAGTAATATTACTCCAGTACAAACATCCATCTCTACTGCGGCACACATTCTGCCAATGCACTGCACTGTGTGAGTTATTTCATAGGGGTGATTGAATCTCTTCCTGCATTACTCTCACTTGCTGATTAACGGCTGCAGTCTGAGTGTTCTAAATGCATGAGTCACTCTGGATAAAATTAATGCACAGTTTAAAGTGACTCGAGTCACATTCGAAGCCCTGGATGGTAGTGTAGTACAGAGTTAAATACTGACCAACTACTGACTACACTTGAAAAGTAAACAATTTAAGTATCAGCCCTTAATCTACAATATATACAATATAGATGCTTTTGTGATCTTTGGACAGTTCTTGAATTAATGTGTAGTTCATATTTATAGTGTACATACTACATCATGTGGTGGCTGCATGCAACAGCAGCAGTGTGTTTTTACCACCCACACACACTGAGCAGAAAGACTGTCGACTGGGATAATCAGAAGTACATGTGACAATACAGCTGTGATCTGACTGGCTGTGTGGACCGTCTTAGATAGCCAGTCATTTGTCTGATGAACCAAGATATGATGCACTTTACCTGTACTGGCAAACACTGTAAATACAAAAATTATACCTTGAACAGAATGTTTGTTCCTTAACATAACTGAGCACTTAATTGAGGCTGAAACCAATAAACTTAAAAGTTGATCCTCAATGAATGTCTGAAAATGTTTTGGATTCCCAACAGCTGCATCAGTTTAGCTCTAATGATATCTGTTTAAAAATAGTCATGACACACACATCACATCCTCCTATTTCATTTACCTCACACACACTCTCCCACACCAGCACATGGTCACACCATGAGTCATGAGCCAGAAAGCATTAAGCAGCTCTCACAACCTCATCCCTCATCAAGGACACCCAACAGCCCATCTCTGCCTTTACATCCCATTATCAACACATGCAAGTAAATCCCTGAGTATTTTCTTCTTAACAATACTTACTACTAAGATTAATTACTGTGGAGCTGACCCGTCTGATTGGCCCCGGGGAAAACTCTGGTCCCAGCATAGCACCACAGCCCTCGAAGTACCTCTTTTTACAGATATTTTAATTGTGTTGTTCTAGCACCACTATCAGGTAGAAACAATTAACAACAGACAGGACAGGTGAGTTCAGGCAGGTGAACACCAGCTCTTATCTTCTGTGCGTAAGGTGTGAACTGAACATCTAAGAACGTTTCAAATCTCCCCACCCCAAAACGTGGTAAATATGTGACACCCATGTTCTGAGATATTTCCGCTCCATGGATATTTTAACCAGGGGTGAGCACCAATGGTAGAAGGCCCCTCACACACATCTTATAAGTAGAAGCAGACTGAAACAAGAGGAGCTGTGTAAAATAAGAATTACACTACACTTAATAGTCCCACTTAGTCCCACCAAACAACAACATACATATATAGAGAGAGAAATGAGTGAGATAAAAGATCACAATTTATCACAATTAACATATTATTATTATTATTATATATTAAAACAATTAATTATTTTAATTATATTATAATTAAAATAATATAACAATTTAATTATATTATAAAACAACTGACAATAAAAAGGCACACCTGAGGTTAACACACACCCAAGGGGTTAATTTGTCCACAATGCTAAGGTAGCTGTTCAGATATTTTATTTCAGTAATGGGGTGTGTGTATCAGTGTCTGAGTGTGCTTTCCATTTCTGCTTCTTTTGCTTTAACAGGCTGTATGGCTGTTTTAAATGATAAAAATTTGGCAAAATAATATGGAACTATAACGTGGTCAACATAACTGGAACTACTGCTATGCATGTTCCGAAATAACTTACACACCTTAGAATGTCTTTCAGCCAGTCAGAATCAAGCATTCAACATTTCCATGGTATGATCAATATTATTGTACCTTAGAAATAGATTTCCCTCTTTCCTGTAAAAGCATAGCTTACTATATAATTTAATTATTAATTTGTTGAAGCATTATTTATTTGGTTAATTAATTCAGTGTAGCGTCACCTCTCGCAGTGAATTATGGGTAATATCAGCCATAAGTGTGTGCAGGGATCTGCACTTCGGATTTTCACCGGAAATAGTAGACTATCTGGGTACTTTAAGAATACTCATTTGAGTACTCATTACTTCAGTTTGGGACATACTAGTTCTAATTTCGAATACTATTTAGGATAGTATGTGAATTGGAACGCAGGGCCAGACTCTCTTTCTTCCTCTGAACACATAAAATCTTTTTCATACAATTAGCATACTCCAACCTAAACCCAAATTTTTTTTTGGGTGAACTGCTTCTTTAAATGTTTTCTCCGACATTGTGGTTATAGCAGTTGTCTTACCTGCATCCTGAGAGCTCAGCACATTAAGTGCGAAGAGCATGGCCGTGGAGAATGTTGTGGCCTCTTCTTTGCTGGCAAAGTTTAGCCCATAAACCTGCCGTGCATCACGCCACTGGTGAAAAGTCGGCGTGGCCTGGTTGTATTTCAGACCTTTTACAATGGAGTAGTTTATAACAACCTGAAAGAAGCCCAGAAGCCCAGTTACTGTATGTGATTACTGCAACTGTCACTGTATAAACAAACTGTTAAAAACACTTTTTTTGTTAAAAAGTGAATTGTGTTAATATTTTGACTATAAAAAAAACAAAAACGTATTTTTGAAAACTATAAAAATACATTTTAAAAGCTTAAATAAAGCATGTAAAATAACATCCTAATAAATTATATAAAAATATAATAAATGCAATTATAGCAGTAATGACAGCTGTGTTTTCCAAGGCATTTTTTCCATACTTACAATATTGATATAAATATATTTTTCCATGTTTAGTTTGTCATTTTTACTTGTACTTGAGATGAGCAGGAATGTCATTTACATTGTTAATACATCTGATAACTGCAGAATTAATTCATTCTGTCTAAGATCTTATGCTTTTCTTCCAGCTTTGTTGTTCCTTTATACAGGCTATGTTCAGGCCCCACCTGCTGGTCCTGCAGTTTAACTCCCACAACGCGGAAGCTGTTGTTGGCGGTGTTGTGATAGATGTTAATGCGACTGAAGCCCTGCTGGCCCGGTTTGACTGGCACCCATTTTTTGCTGGTGTCATCATAGATCATCACAGAGGCTCGGGCTTGACATATACTCTGTTCACTGCAATGGAGAACACGAGGGACATTGACTGAGGGTTTATTATGGTTAACAACAATAACCATGAAGATAAGTGGCAAAAGAAGACGTCTATTAAACAAATATCAGACTGACAACCGGCGTCTCTTAGCAACATCTTTGAAAAAAAATTATAATGAAATCTAAAGAAAACCTTGGAACCTTGGAATTTACATAAGCAATGCCAATCCTGACAGCACACAATTTCTGTGTGTGTGTAATGTTGTTTAAATATTTAGCTGTATGTGTACAATGATAGAAATTGTCCAGTAGTCCATGACAATAGAAACATATCCTGTCAGCTAGTTAAGACAGATTACATGTTTAGGCAGTCTTAATAAAAAGTGAGGGAAGAAAAAACACTATAAACGTGACAAATCCTCAAAAAACGTTTTTTTGCATTTACTGTGGTATTACAGCGGAGGAATTGTCCCTGTGAATCATTTGAAGACGGCGGGGTGGGTTTTCTGTCTGTGCTAATAATATAGTGCATAGGGTAAATAACGAGTAAGGCAGAAATGCAGCCGTGTTGACTACTTGATCAGGTCATGGTTCATTACAGACACAAGGTTCTCCACTTCTTTAAATAGAAATCATATGCTGAGTGTGTGCAATTAACATTATAGGTATAGGAAATGTCTCTCTGTAACTAGAATCAATCTACCTTGGAGCTTCTGCCCCCAATACACCAGATACACCAGATTCATCTGATTGGTCCAGGGTTTTAAAACAATCTGCTACATTCATGTCAAAATAGGAACTATTTATAACCTTAGGTGGCGCTCATGGCACAAGATGCTAGTTTAAAGCAAAACCATGCTGTAACACTTTAATATCCCAAATATTAATAATATTTAATATCCCAATATTTTAATGGATCCCAAAAGGGATAAATGCTTTGTGATGGCATTAGATGATAATATCAAATGTTTAAAAATGTATTTAGAAATTTACTACATGAGTAAACTATCCATAAATACACAAAATACACACACACTGTTGAAATATAGTCATCAGTGCCAAGCATGTGTGAATCTGATGCTTTCCACCCATACAACTCATGAGCTTGAGCTGTGATTCATATGTTCACTCAATAGAGTAAAATTGTGGTACCGGACGGTCACTCACACATAGAAAATTAGTTTTCTGTTCATGGTCTTACTGAAGCCAGGCGAATATCCACCCTGCCTCATATACCTCAAAACACACCACCACACCCGATTCCCACAGAACCACCCAGTCCAGCCACACAAGTCTCTTACACCCAGTGGTATGACTGGAAGAGCAGCTTTATATGCCAAAATAAAGAAATTTCAGCAACAAAACATCAAGTGTTTCTACTTTACAATTTAAACAAAAAAGATCTGTGGATGAGTAAGAAGATACAGACTCACCTGTTTAGTGACATTATGCTGAATAAATTTAAACTCTGAACCCAGGAGAAAGCAAAATGCATAAATGTTGAAAACTGAAAATTAGTTATTGGGGAATTAAAAAAAGAGAACCCATCATTGCAGCACAGACAGGAATTTATGAGAAGTGAAAGAGGCAAGTCATAATATTTTGAAAGGATTGACTAGTCCAAACACAGACCAATTAAACACTGCTTTAAAGCTAATGTTAATTTTAAATGTTAAAATTTAAATCACAAATATTTTAACACATAAAACGTGTTTTGTTCATGGGTAGTTAAAACATGTCCTGCAGGGTGACGGTCTTTACTTTACCCTAAACTATTTTAAAATATGTAACATTATGAACATAGATTATTGATTGACAACATGGAATATTTGTACTTTAAAATTTTAAAATTTACTAGTAGAGCAAAAAGGTAAGTAAAATGGTGAAAAACTTAGTTCCATCTTTAAAAGCTGAAACAACATATTTGTGCTCTGTGTATAACGCAGATCTAATGCTTTAAAAACATTTTTTTTTCTTCCAGAAATAGGATTATTAGGATTTTTAGGATTTTTTAAATAGGATTTTTTTTTCTTTCACTGCTCTCAGTTCTGTGTGTTTCATGCCTGCCTTACGACAGAACCTATTTCTGGAATCCATCTGGGTTAGAGGGCAGGACGGCAGCTTCTTCCCTGTCCTTCTGGTTTCATTTTTACGCCCTAAAGCAGGTCTGAAATAAAAGTATACAGTTCCCCCTCACCACCAATTATGCATGGCCATCATAAATTACATTCTGACAGCTCTTTGCTTCCATAAACATCCTGTATTTTTAGACGCAAAGCCAATGCGGTTATCTGGGTTTCATTCTGCCAAAGCACACGTCACGCACAGCCTCTTTTAATTTATGTGTTAAAACACTGGAAAACCGATAAATTTTAATCTCAGTATTGTTTATTGTGAAATGTACAAAAAATAATCATTGTCAAATAGGATCAGCTGATCCCTCTAAACGGCCATCTGATAAAGCAAGATGTCTTTCAAGTTATAATTATCAGGGTCGGGAGGAACATTTAAAACTTTGAATGCTTTAGAGTCTGCACCAGAGCTGAAAAGCAAAGCAGAGTGCTGATCTTCAGTGTTTGTACTGCATAAAGGCTTTCAGTAAGTTTAGCTGAATATTTGTCATTATTCATTATGATTAAAAAAATTTGTTTTATTTGACCTCACGGGTATTTGTTCATCTGTAAACCCTTTGAAAACACAAAAATAGTACTTGTATTTTCATAGCTTAAGGGTACCTAGTGGATCAGTATGAATATATGCAACTTTTTATATGCAACAATTTTTTTTAACACTTAGATCTGGCTCAGTTTTTAAGCCAATCACCTGAATTCTAATTATGACTAATTACCACAGGAATATGTCTTGACAACTCAGATTGGTTGTCGGTACACAGTCCCGTTATCTTTACTAACAACTATCCTGCTAATACATGAGGTGTGATGTTAAAAGTAGCAATGAAAAACCAGCCAATTTCACACTTTAGAAATACTCCAAAAAAAAGCTTCAGTTTAAAGCTGAAACATCTAGAATCTAATAAAATATTTGAAACCCCTTACATGAAACAGAAAAACAAACCAATTATAAATAGAAACTTCACTGTTTCACTGGAAGTAAACAGTAAACCAGTCCTGTCATGTGATCACTATTTTCACTTTGCAGACTGAGTACATCTGCTATTGTGCCAACAGCTGCTAAAATTATGAACTCCACAGATCTGTGCTTCTCTACACTAATGCTTTTACACTATAAAGAACCACTATGGCACAGGCCTCTTCTTGGCCTTCCAGCTATGACCCCATTAGCCTCTCTCTGATGTGTGATAGTGTGTGTAAACGTGCATCGGATCGAAGGGCTATGAGAGTCTGACCTTGTATATGCAATACATGATTGACATGGGAATATTGTTAAAGTGAATAGTTCACCAAAAAAAGTAAAACTGTCAGTATTTACTCACCCTTGTTTTATTCCAAACCGTTATGATTTTCTCCCTTGGGCAGAACACAAAATCAATTATTTAGTAGAATATCTGAGCTGCTCTTTTCCATACAACGGAACTGAATGATGACCACAGCTGTGGAAAAGAGTAACTTAGACATTCAGCTAAACATCTCATCGAACTACAATTTGTGACCTACCCCTTTAAATTTTTAACTCTGTTAACTCTGTAACTCTGCAAGTTACAGGCACAAAAATGTATGTTCTGAGCGCTAGGGATTACCTTAAGAAAGACCACAGATTACGAGAACTGACTGTTGCTAAGCAATGTCATGGTCAAAGCCATTGTTGCCTGGCAGATTGGTGACCAGGCCTGCTGAACATGCCGGAAAAGGCCAGACTCCACTGTGTCCATTACACAGTACTATGTTGTTTAATAAGCATTTTCCCCCTTTCATTATGAAATTGCTTTATAGGCAGTAGACTACTGTGCACATCCTCGCAACCTTAATCTAATCATGCTTAGTTAGACAAAGGAAAATACTGCCAAAGTCTATGAACGTACAAATACAAGTGAATCAGCTGAAATAAAAACGAAAAAAATTTTTCTTGCTACAGGAAATGGAGAAAAAACATGCCTAATATTATACCTAGATTCCAAGGTAATGGGCTTGATTCCCATTGATAGAACATGCAAATGACAAATTGTTCAGCCAGCATGTATATCAATGACCGCATCTGTTAAATGCATAAATGGAAAAATGGAATCAGACATCCAAGACTTCTTGAGTAGAGTTGTCAGTTATACCTGATAAGCAGCAGTCATAATTAATAAAAGCCGCAAAGAGTCTGGCATTTCCCATTTGGCTTCCGTCAGCATCGCACTCTGAGTGAACTCAGTCTCCACACACTCAAACTCCCTCCTAATAAGTGAAACAGATCTTCAGAAGCTAGTCTCCATTTAGTCAACATTTTGTCTCAGCTCAGTGCCAAACACAAGATTCTGCCCGAATGATGTCTGGTCACAAGATTTTCACTGTTTCATTTGACCTGATTTCACAGAAAAATACTATGTGTGATATTTCTGTAGTTAATTTGTGTTCAGTATCATCTGCTGCATGTAAGTTTATCTGGAACTCTTTAAAGCAAACAAACACCAGGGTAGTAATCTAAACACTCCTGCCATCTGTATTGTTTTAGTCCTCAGTTCAGTAAACAAATTATGCACATCAAATAATGGTGCAAATGTGGACACAAAATATGGGTTTTTCTACCACTGTGTGTATGTGTGTGTGTGTATATATATCAATATTTACAAGTAGTGTTTGTTAATAGGCACCACCTATTAACAAGAAAGGGACATGGCAATTGCAAGTGATTAGTAAATGATAGGTCTGATTAGGTTATTGCACTAAAAACGGTGCAACCTTTAAGTAAATTTTGAAACTCACTATGAGATTTCTACAGATGGAGAAAATGTTACACTCAGGCTCAACAGCAGCTGACTCAAAATTACAGCTGGGGTTATTTTTGCCTTGTATCAAAAAATGCTACACAAAGTGAGCTCTGTAAATGTCTCTAAAGCAATATATGGACATCCCATAATATGGAATTATTAACACGTTATTACTGTGTTGGAGGATGGGGCTGAATTAAATGAGAGTTCTTAGGAAATGTGAAGACATTTTTTGAAGCTTGTAACCTAGTAATCATTTTGGGAAGGGTGGCAAACAAGCTGAATCTCTGGTTATGAGGGATGCATCTCACTCACAGGATCAGCTCAGGATTACAGGCTGACTTCCAACAGCAGGATCTGGACTTTCTAGGTCAGGCCACAATGTAAATGACCAAATATTTTACACCCTACAACACAGCGATCAAAACATAGAGCAGATAAATGCCACCAAGCACTATCAAATTGATTCTGCCAACTTTGCTTAGGTTGGCTTAGGTTAGGTTTGCCTTTTACATTTCATTACCAACTAACTAGCTGTGATGGTTGATCATGAGATTTTTCATGCAGTTATTCATGGCATGCACTTAGGGGGGATAACAAATCCACATTATGACACAATGAGATTCCAGCATTATGGGATATTTAATCAAATATTCAACCAAATATTGAATAAATATTAAGCTGTTTTGTTAAACCGATCAGCAAATGTTCTCTCAGGCCTCCATGATGACTGAAATCTTCAGCAATGTGTTGTGAACTTTCTTTTCCATTTCAAATGTAAGTTAAATTCATTTTACTGTTCTAACTAAAGCCACATTTTTAATCACATCTAATGTAAATTATTACTGATAAATCTTAGTGCTAACAAAAACATCATATTATTATGACATAATTAACTATCATCTCAAATAAATAAAACATTACAATTCATAACAATTAATCTGTTATAAATATTACTGCTGGGCCATGAAAAATAATATAAATGCAAAAAATACCCTGAGTTTATTCAGTGACATTTGCAAAATAATGACAGCATCAAACATGTGACCACTCCCCACATATACAAATGTGTGTCAGTTCCCAAGCAAAGCTCTTAACTTCGATGGTATCTCTCAAATTTACCCTTCCCCCAAATTCCGCATTCATACACACATCACTTCCAACTAAAGCTACAATGACAGAAAGCAGTGCTGATAGTCTAATAGTCTTTTAGCCTCTGAATTAATGTGCTTAAGTGCTTGGATAAATGTTTGAGCCACAGAGAAGGGCTGTAGCTTTATAATGCTAGAGTTATTCATAACATTTACTGCAGCATTATCTGTCATATTCTAGGCCACACATTTTCCAAAAATGCTTGCTGTCATCCATTCTTAAAGACACAATCAGCAAAAAATGCTAATGTCGCATATGGCTTTTTGAGGCCATATTTGAGTTTTGACTAAGAGAAAGACAATAAGGTATATTTATGCTTTTTATTTGAAATGGTATAATGAGGCTGTACTGTAAGCTGAGGCATGCTGCACAGTGTTCTGCTGGAGATACCACAGAAACACTCAACGCATCTTTTCAAGAAACCACTGGACATCTCCCCAAAAGCTGGACATCTCTTTTTTTTAACAGCATAAATTAATTTCGTGGTGCATATATGTACAATATACTTAAACGATTCCGACACATTTTGGTAAGAAATGTGTTCAAACACACTTTTTATGTTTTCAATTCCCTGACGTGAAAAAGAAAATCACACTGACCTCATTTTGCATCCACTCATATGGAGACCAGAGTCACTGTGACTCAGTGGCAGATTAAACTGGATAGAGTGCGCATTCATTTTTCAAATGCGTTTACAAAACAGGCTTGTAATGCATCAGGGTGGATGTGCGCCTCCAACCAAACCTGCTTTACTTCATCTCAAACATATCCAAGACAGTCCTGTACTACACTACATCACGCGTGTACTCCTAATCAAA
Organism: Chromobotia macracanthus; assembly: GCA_036877525.1. Taxonomy (NCBI): domain Eukaryota; kingdom Metazoa; phylum Chordata; class Actinopteri; order Cypriniformes; family Botiidae; genus Chromobotia; species Chromobotia macracanthus. The sequence goes on along the minus strand of JAZGTH010000060.1, from coordinate 654,995 downwards.
CAAGCTTTGAATCATCGCAGGGAGCTGTTCCAAGATCAAATAAATATTTTCAAACGTCATAATCCTTTCATAGCCTCCAAAAACTCACAAAGATGACAATCCAGATGAGTTGTATGATCTTAGCAGATGTGACAAAAGCAAAGACAAAATAAAATCGAGAGAGATTCAGATACAGTAGTCATAGATGAGATGGGCGAGCGGTCAATAGGATTCCACTAACGCCCGGGTGTTACTGGATCAGGTTTCCACTGCGAGGGGAAGGTCTGACAGTGGATGCATGTTTTTGTCTAACTCTGAGTGGGATTACCTCATGTTACCCAACCCCCCACCCAGCTGTGACAGGAGAACAGAAAACTAGAAAGTGTTTCCTAATGCCACCACTGCTGGCACGCACGTTCAATTTACTGTCTGTAGCAAAAACCACATACCACTAAAACCACACGCTCATATCGATTGGGATGTTGCTGACCTCCAGCAGAACATCAGCACATTGATGGGGGTTTACACAAAGAATGAATCGTGACCACCGATAGTGCTGTTTGTGAGTCACTCAGGTAATGATGTATATTATGGCAGTTAATGGCACAAACATTGCCAATTGTGCTGGATGCAATTTGGATGCAGCAAATTAATAAAAACACTGTCAAAAAATTACAGTTGCAGCTTTTTAAATGTAACTGTCAATAGCACCACATTAATTGTGCCATGCAGACAGTGCAGTGTTTTGTGAATATGGGACAAAATAATAAGCCTAATCTATATAGAATGGGAACAGTACAGAACAAGTGCAGATGGCACCTGGTTCTGCTGACTTCTCACTGAAGTAAGATTTTAAGGTTTTTACTGAATAAGATAACAAATACACATGATGTGACGCATGACACATACAACAAATACACATGATGTGACGCATGACACATACAACAAATACACATGATGTGACGCATGACACATACAACAAATACACATGATGTGACGCATGACACATACAACAAATACACATGATGACAGGCATGCCAGCTTTACATTTATTCCTTATTAGAAATTCTGTGTTTGGTAAGTCACAAGAAGGACAACCAGACTGTCGCTAACACACATGAGGACAGAAGGCAGAGAACACGCTAGAATTTCATCACACAAGCATGGCTATGAAAGCGCTGACAGAGGTGTTAAAACGTCAATGTTCAGCTTAGGAAACTGTCCAAAATTAATGATGACACATAAACTCTCACATCTTTGAAATTATGTTAAAATTTGACTACATAATGCTGAAAGCTTCTCATCTGCAATGTGTAGGTATGTATAGGACACACAGAAAGTGCTAATAATCCTTTTTTATCACCACATGACCAGGGCCTGTGAAATTTGATTCATCAGAGCATTATGTTAGACTACACCTAAAATTGTCATTTTTTAACCTGAAGTTGAGCAATAAGGTTTACTTGGCCAGGATTTAATTTGAGTGCCTTCTTGCTTTTAAAAATGGACACTACATGATAAAAATAAGAAAACACTAGATTAATACATTAATTAACTATGCAAATTAATTAAGTGTCAAAATGATAAAACAGAATGTTGCTATGCAACAAAAATAATGACCTGCTGTGGGTGCTGTACAGTGACAACTGTTACTATGCTGATGATTTTAACATGGCTGGAGCACTGTATTGCCCAATCAGCATCCAGGGTAAGAACAATCAGTTTCACAAGTGAGTCACTGCCTTAACTCAGGGTTAAAAAAGATGTAATCAGAATCAAGCACAGTGTGCAAAGCCTTGGATATTTCCCTAGGCATTTAACCAGGGGACAAATACTTTGCGACAGAGCAACAAGATTGGCCCTGTTAAGGGTTTAAACCTGGCAATGATTGGTTACATGATCAGATCCCATAACAGCTTGACATCACCATCCATTCCTACTACTAGACGTTTCTTGTCTCTCTCTTTAAAAGGGATGTGAAACATCTGCCTTTAATCACATCCGGCAAGCATCTTGGATGGAAAACACAGAGAAACATGTTGAACAGAATAATAGAATTGAACAGAACAGCAGTAGACATCAGACTTTAATATTATTCTTTACCAAGGAATCGGTTTCCTTGGTGAAGATAAAAGCAGAGTAACAGCCAGTTCCCCTCCCCCACCTGCTGGTCATAGTATAGCAGGTGCTGGAAACACACTAACTAATCCATCCTTAAAGGAAACCGCTTTATACTACTAATGTGCTAGGAATCAGAAGCAAAAATAGGAACATTACAGGGTTACAGTTAGTTTGTAGGGATCAAATACAGTGAGAACAAAGCCAGAGAGAGAAAGAGAGAGGGAGAGAGATAAACAGAGAGGAAGAGAGAGAGGAAGGAGGTGTAAAAAATCAGGATAGCTTCAACAAATCTTTAAAGACAGGGATTGCTGTGCCTTAATTGGTCATTAATACAGTGTGCCAATACAGTGTGCAACATGCGGCCACAGATTCTATGAGCTTTCCTAAACGACTAAACCATCAGTCAGTTTCCAACTGGGTGTCCTTCAAGCTAAACATATAAGCTTCATAAAACAGTTGTGCCACAAATTTGGCTCTTCTCTGGATGAAATGGAAAAAATTCCAAACTGGCTCAACCACACTGTTGTTCCTGCACAGTTGTGGCACACGGTTGCAGCTGGTGTTGACTGTCTGGAGCTCTTCCCAGTCATGGGAAATCATTTTCATTTCCTTTGCTAACTATCCTGGCTAACTCACTTCTTTTCCAGTTTTACAACTATACAGAGTCAAGTAATCTCTACATACAGTCTCGCATTTACATGCAGTGCCATGACATCCATATTTATTATTGCAAACAATCTTCCCCTCTGTAAAACAGTCGCTGTAAAAAAATAGGTTACTCCAGGGATCACAGTGCTATTAAAGCACAGACTGAAAATTCCAATCCAATGCCCTGGTTTCCTATTTAAATCCATGTTTCTCCAAAATACTAAATGAGTCAACAGTAAAACATTAAGTGGGTTGGGGGCTCCTGCACTGTAGCTATTGAACTTAAGCATGTTTATATAGATTAATCAGCTCCTTCCTCTGAGAAAACAGCTGGTGTAAGAAATCCCAAAGTCAACGATGAAGCCATGAAGAGTAAAACACACTCAGACTGCATTCTAAAGCATTAACAGTTAAACTGCAGCAATCCAAACTAGAACTTCAAAACTGGATAACAACAAAACCCACAGAGGACAGACACTTACCCATAGTCATCACAAGAATACATAACAGCAAGTTGGGGCTCCTAAGATACCAAGGAAAAAGAGAAAAAAACAGATTCCTCACAGCTGGATGACAGAGAAAGAAAAGAGGGAAAAGGCGCAGGGATCAGATAGAAATCCGAGTGTGCATAGTTTATTCCTCATCCTGTCACATCAGCATTCATCTCTTATACAGAGACAGAGCAATGCAGGAAAAGAGGAGTGTGTGTGTTTGTGAGAGAGAGAGAGATACAGTGAAACATGTGACAGATATGGACCAGTCACCTTGTCCTGTCTTACATCCATTCTTATCCACTCAAAGGATTGAAAGGCGGTCTGTTTCTTAAAGGAGTCTCAACCACAGAAATAATTCCAATGAAAAACAGCCATATGGCCCTTAAACAAACACACATATACACATATTCATTTATGCAGTTCATCAGAAGAAACGAAAAGGCTGTTGGCATACATTAAAGGAAAATATTTTTGTTGTTGTCTTGATGACAAAACAGTTTAGCGCAACATAGTACAAAAATGGGTGGAACTGTTTTTTATACTTTAACTGTTTTAGTACCTAGGGTTAAAATACATTAAAGAGTATGAAGCTTTAAAATTAATGTAGATTGCAGATAAAATAATCTGGATTTTGATAAATTTGAAATTTTAGTTAAGTCTGAGTTCATACTAAAATCTTAAACAATATTGATGTTTGACTGCAGACTTGGCAAATCTAGGCTCAGTTTGTGACATTGTTAAGATCTTCTAAAACTCCTATGGAGACATTTGTGAGATTTCTGGGTCTGTTTCTGAGGAGAAATATCTGAGACACAGGATACTTAACAAAGGTTTCCATTTGCTTTTAATTTAAACTCAGTTTAATTTAAACTCAGTAATTTAAACAAGAGATATCATCTGTGACATACATGACAGCTGTGGTAAAAATGTCTTTGTTGGGCCATTCTTGCTACCTGGTTTATGGAAACGTTTAAAATCAGTCATGACAGGTGGATTTTATACATTTTCTTGGTCTTAATTAAATTATGTAACAGAAAGTACAATCAGAAATAGATTTCAATTACCTTAACAATAAAAATGAAAATGACAAAATAACCTGTGTAATTACTTAAAAAATACCATAACTGACAAATAGCAAGTCTAAAACTAGGACCTATGGAAACCCATGTTGACACTTATCTGGTAACACTTAGATACAGTTGTACTGTAAACAACAGCTTTGATGAGCACACAAACTTAGCTCATGTAAAATCTCTTTACAACGGAGCAAACGCCTTAACCTCACTATAATGAAGCACTACTGCTAAAAATAGCCTACACTGTGAAGTAAAGACTTTTTTGCTCAGACAGTCGAGGGTTGAATAAATCATTCCACTCAACACTTCCTCAGTTTTCTGCTTGCAAGAACTTCTGCTGGTCCTGCACAATTTAAGACTTGCTCTAGCCCAGACAAAAAAAAATAAATGAAGGCACATGCAACACACTTCAGACAGGCTGAGATTTGTTTTAAAATAAATGCACACATACGATGCTAATGAAAGACTCATGTAAATTACTGTTGTTCTTTAATCTTTAAGTTTTGATCTAATGCTGCTCTTTTTTGCACATACAGACTTGTGATGTTTAATATCTTCGCATAAATGGGTCAGGCTACCTGTTTAGGAGAACAGACAATTATTAGCAGCAAAAAGTACGTTTTTGTCATTTTGTCATCACGTACTGCAATTAATCACGAATTTTAAATCTCTAAACACCTTAAAAAAGGTCGACGATTGTTTATATAAGGATTATGAGTTACACTCATTTATATATTAATTTTTCATTCATTACCATTAGTCACTGCATTACATATCCGTGCACAGCTGTTATCGTGACGAGTGCATGATTTGCTAAAAGGCCATTGCGCATTTAAAGAATTTTGTCCCCAAATCACAAGATGCATTAAACATCTATTTATATTTGAGTCACTGCTCAAAGGCATTTGTTATATTACCTAATTTATTCTGAACACACCCTGCGAATATACACAGGCCGGGTGGGTGAGCACGCCCGTTTACCCCTCAATTCATCTATGAATGAAATAAAGCGCAAAACAAGGTGTTTTAAAGGCGTGTGGTCGCGTTTATTTCCGCGGACAGTTCAATTGAAGTTGTCATATGGGTGTCGATGCTCTCAGCATCTCACTGAAGGAGCGCTACACACCCCAGTGCGGTCACTGCTCACTGATGTCACCACATACAAAAACAGGTGAAGATTCTGCTGGCTCATAAGGGCCTCGTTGGCTGTGTCTCAAACATCATAATGTGCTGCCTACTCAGACTGCATTTTTGTGCGCTGATTACTGGGCGCGATCAGTTGATGCCTATGACAGACGAATATGTCGTCCAGCTAGGGAGATCGCTGGGTTTTGAGACACATCTGTGATTAATACTGTCAGGCGCTATATTGTATAAATATAAACATATTATGCTATACATATGAATATAAATACAAGCATAGCACATTCACATTTGTCTATGCTTATGCATGCTGTGACAACACATTGGGCAGCTTACCTCATTTTCCGATGGTCTCCTCAAATGCAATAAATATTTAGGAAGAAGAGAAAAGAAACTTAGATAAGCTATCGGCGCATAAACGTCTATTTCTGTGTGTATATAAAACTACACGTGTGCTATTCCATGTAACAATGGTCAGCCTGAATGTTCACTGCTCATCCAACGATGCACAGCCGGTTCTTGGTAAGAAGCAATGCAGATGTATCTATAGATCTGCCGAATATCGCGCTATGTCATCACAGATGAATATAACATATCCCATGTTTAGCCCGCGGTCGCGCCTATTACATCGATCTGAATTGCGGACTGCCAGCGCGCAGTGGAGTTGCCATTTTTGTCCGTGTTATGACAATGAAAAAAGCTTATAGAAGTGTTTAAACACATGCGCAAAACAGCGGCTGCTGGTGGCGAATATGCCCTACTGCATTCCCCTGTGAGCCCAGCCTTAATGGGCAGGCCCTAACCACCTTATTACTATCATTTAATGTCCTATCATTCGTTTACATTTTTTCTGTGGCTTAAACAGGCATATGCTAATGGACTTTGTTTAATGACTTACCATTTATATGGATGTTCTTGTAGCTATATAATCTGCTGATATGGGCATCACTGCATATCACATTGCAGGGGCTCATACACGAGAGCGGTTGTTTAAAGGTTGTATTTGATCATGTATATTTATAACCAGTGTAGTGGTTGTCTTTTTTGTGTATGTAAAATTCAAGCATTTATCTTCACAATATCCTTAAAATGTCTCTTCTGCCTTGATCCAGCTAGTGGCACACCCATTGTCAAAAACACAAGTTTCTCATATTTCTGAGAGGAACTAGAATTTTTTTTTCTTTATTTTGATGGCTATACCATATACCTGACCTGGCAATGAATATGGAAAATGAGTAAAACAGATACAAACAAGCTTGTGCATGCTTACCTTTATTATTAATAGGCTACTACAGTCATTGGTCTGTAACAAATGTTCAATCTTTTTTCTCAAGCAGAGGTTGTGAAAATGGAGCTTAACTATACTGTAAATGTACACTACATTATGACGTTGTTAAATTAGCTGATTCACAAAACAGATGTAATGTTAATCTGAAGATTAAAACAGAGATTGATGGCTGTAGTAATTTAGCAAGATCACTTAAAAAATAGTGAAAGGCCTTCATTGATTTTGATTTGTGCCGTACAGTTACTTTGTTCCACAAACTTGCTTTTTTCTTCCTCGAGAGGCATCTAAAGATGGTAATTTTAACCTTTCACATTTATTAAACATACTCCTTAGGGTTTGAAAACAGCAGAGGATAAATATATCAGCCACAAGAGAGTGGCTGCAGTACCTCAAGACACCAGACGGTGGCAGAAAAGGTTTACAAAATGTATGTTTATGGGAGCCGATTTGTTTAGTACAAAAATAATGGTTTACGTGCAATTTTTGAAAGACAAACAGGATTACTGAGTGTAATTCCTGTATAATGTAAGGTTTCCCATTTTTAAGAAATGGCACCTCAAATACCCAAAGAGCTTCTGATTTTACAGTGTTATAATCAGCCAGCGCCCTGATCTATACTGGACAAAACCGTTCATGGCCAATATGTTCCTTTTTGTGCTTTGGCATCATATTTAACTTTGTTCAATGTTTAAGAATCTTTAGTTTGTTATTCAAAAGCTGGGATGAGAGATGGAATATATTTACATCCCATGGTATTTCTTTTAAAGCCTAGGGAGTTAGCGTGACAGTCAATAGACAGTCATTTTCAAACAGAGGTGACCTGAGATAACAATTAAAGGCAGATAAAATTTAGAGCCCTCCTTCCTCTTCACACGGTGGTCAACAGGCCCCAATTTTGTTTTCTCAAATTACTTGATCCCAGAGAAAGTTCCAATGTAGCCACATGACAGCAGCTAGTTTACACCACACGCCACTGCATGATGCTCATGTCCTTTCCTCCTGTGGAGATTAGGTGACCGTCGTCAAACAGGAAGTTAACGTTGGTAACATGGCTACTATGTCCACCATAGACATAACTAGGAGCCTAGAAAGACATAGGAGAGAGAAATAAGAGAACATATTACGAGAGTATGTAAAAATATATTACTATTATACTGTGCCAAACTCTGCAATATCTGGCTGATGTCTGAAAGCCTTAGTGTTGTTTCTTACTCTGGACTGAGAGCACGGAAATGAGAAAAGATGAACTTTTCCGAAGTCGTCCCCTGTGACGAGTAGTCTCTTTGCATTAGAACTGCACACAGCATTTATGTCAGTTCCATCGGAGCCATCTGGCCACAGACCTGAATTGTAATATAAACAGAAGACAGCCAATTCACATCAACTCAAAACCGTGTTGCTACACAGTATGTTTCCTATATTTATTTGCAGTGACTACATAATATAATAACTTGTAAAAATTAAAGGAAAATTTGACTAATTTTGTTATGGGTACTTGTGTCACTATTAAAACAAGAGATAAAACAGAAGCTGATTGGCCAACAGCTGTGGTTTATTTGGTTTTGTTGCATAGCAATATTCCCCTGCATATCAGGATTTTCTGAAAATCGTTGTTCAGAATGACACAAAATTATTTCACACTGCTATGCATGAAATCAAAAACTGACCAAAAACCAGGAAGCCCAGAGTACAGGTAAAAGTGGCCCATTCAATGTCACGGGTGGTCTCCACACTTACAACTTGCTTGCACACAGAGGGGATCCCTGAAGAAACCACAATGTCAATCATTTACACTCCAAAAACATAAGCAGATTTACTTCATAAAATGTCATGCTGAGTGCTTCCATGCAACTGTGTTTGGTAAATGTAATCATACTTTATTAAAATGTATTCTAGTTTAACTTGCTTCTAGTTAGACAGCTTTTAACTTTAATTCCTAGGTTTCTACAGTTTACTCATTACAGATTGACATAATGATGTTAAGTGCCATGCTCAAGGACATAATAGTGATAGTGTATATGTACATTATGTGTGATGTGTATAGTGGATTATTATGTGTATTATTTGAGTTTATAGAACATTTGTATTTTACTTGCAACAATCAAGACTCAAAGTATATGAAGTTAAAATGAAGTAATAGTGAGGCAACATTTCACTCTGCTTTACTGTGTGTAGGGTTTCATTTAAGTCAGTTTTAACCTCCTCAAATACTTACAGTAAAGGATCTCATAGTCCCCTGAGTTAGATACCAAGTACTGAGAATCCACAGACCAGTCTAGATGGGTAATGAAGCTAGAATGACCCTGTGAGCCACAACAACACACAGTGGGTGCATTACAGAAAACATCATTAATTTGACAAGACAAAAGAAGACTGTGTGTTTTTCTGTGTCTGTATGTGACCAGAAAAATACTCTTAATGATTATCATGTTGTACAAACAGATGGGCTGTGACAACACAATAGTGAAGTCATCTTAAATATGCATACATTTCACAAAACAGGCATATTGTTCATAAATACACATGCTTACTGAGCATTTTCCAACCCTGCTGTATTTCCTGCCATTTTCTGCCACAGCATAAATGTAGATGTAGTTGTCATGTGACCCAATTGCAAGGAAATTGCCATCTGGAAGGAGCAACAGAGGTTTTCCAACTTAATCAATTGCAGAGACTTCAATCTGTGCTAGTTTTTGGCTAACATCCTGATATTTTCCAAGCAAGTAGTGAAGCGGCTGTCAAGAGAACTCTAACCTGGAGAAAAGCGCATAACTGACAGCTGTTCATTCCCATCAGTGTGAACAGTCACTAGATCCTTTGATTCAGCATCGAGTACAAGCCACCTGTCCAGTTTGACAATGAAGAAAGGACAACATTATTAATACTGTTCTAAGACTGTGGTCGTTGGATGTCGCCGCTGGGATAGTATTGTGTTCCAGTGCAGCATTAGCATAATAATAAGTGTTTGGGTCTTCCAGGTGACACTCTATTAGACCTTTCCAGGATTTAATGATGTGTCAGAGACCCCGCTTGATGAAAAGAAATAGCTTCTCCTACCTGCCTGTCTGCGTTCCTATGGCAACAGTCGCCCCAGTAGGGTGGAATCCGGCTGATTGTGCAGCATCCTGTTCATAAGGGAAACACACATACATGCCCAATCTGAAATCCTGTCAACACAACTCAATCTTGTGACACCAGCAGCTCATCAACACTGCAGTCTTAACATTTAGTTCCAGTATACAGTAAGTTTCGGATAACAGGAAACTAACACTGACCCACGGTGAGATGACACTTCAGTAATGTTAGTTGCTCACCTCCATTGTTTTGGTCCAGATGGGCTGATGGGAGTCTGAGTCCCACAGGCACACATGTTTGTCATGACCACAGGTGAGGAACTGATGCTTCTGTGGATGCACAGTTAGGCCCCATAATTCATCAATGTGGCCCTGAGGAGCAGACAAATATTAACAGAGGTGAGCATCAGAACCATTCATTTTGATTCAGTTTAGGTTTAAAAGGTTAAAAAACTTATGTTTCAGCTGGCTGAAAAAGCTGAAACAATTTGTTTCTCTACAAGAAACAATTAACTTTTCTGGATCTTGTAGATGGAGTGATTTATCTACCTGCGTAATGGGTATGAATTCCCCATCTAGACTGCCTTGCAGGACATAGTTTTTAGTAGTACCAATAAGAATAGTCTCTCCCTTTCCTTCGGCAACTGTTCGAACAGGGCCATATAATTCGGGCACCTGACAGCAAAAAAATAATAAAATGGATAAAATTTTGGTTATTCAAGCCTAAATTTCGAGCCTGGTGGCAGCTTGTAGATTTACATCTAAATGATATCTCTGCAGAAGCTTTACCTCTATCGTTTGAATCTTCTGGTAATTTTCATTCCAGGAGACGAGCTTACGGTCCTTCCCACCAGAGACCAGCGTCCCATTTCTCAACATGCAAAGTGCAAAGATGCTGGCCTCATGTGCGCCTTGAATGGCCAAGCTAATGCGATTAGAGCCTGCGAACCACGACACAGAACCACTTAAGACACACAATCGAAGGTGTCGGAATGGATTCTTATTGATTAATGCAAAAATGGAGCATAATCTCTTTTTTATTAACCCTAAATGAATAATCTTTTGTTGGCAGCAGAGTTACTCTTTGACAAAACACAGGTGTTATGCTATAAAACGTGACATGTTATAAATCATTCAGCAAGTACAAAGAAATCAATGAATAAAGCTGTGATTCTTTTACCTTTTCCCCACACAAGTATATTTCCACTTGAATCTCCTGTGATGGCGTCGCCATTTTCTGAAAAAGTCACACACAATACAAACTTGGGCTTCTCTTGTTTCTGCAAGAAACATAAATATGACTTTATTTTTTAAGCAGAAATGTAACAGACTTTAACACACAACAGATAATACATGTATTTCACTCTAAAATAGCAACACTACATAAAGAAAAGTGTATCACTATGTGGTATATAGTGTAAAACTACATGGCATACATACTGTAATATTGTGCAAACCCCATTCTATGTAGCACGGATATTTAAAATATGTATGTAATGACTGTCATCTCTTAAATGTGAACTGCACTGATGAACTTGACCAAAAAACACTGAGAGATGTACCTCAAATAGACCCTGTTTCTTCACAAGAGAGCCCTTCTCTAATAACCAGAAATACAGGTGTGACTTCCCACAGGTAACAATTATATTAGCGTCTGTCGGGTGGAAATCAACAGCAAACACTGACTCATTGGAGCACTGGAAGAACATCAAAAGAACAGTGAGAAACAGGCCTTATAAACAATATCATACACCACTGATATACATACACCAAGAGGAAACTGTTATTTATCTATTATGAATAGAAGATTCCAAATAAAAATCTTTATTGACTCACCTTCACCTCAGCAAGTCTTTCCTCTCTCTGCCAGTCCCAAACAGAGAGGATGTGATCATTGGAATCATCCACAACACACAACCAGCATCCACCGTTCTAATTAAGATGAAGTAAACATGTTCAAATAAACTCTTTATTTTTTTTACTGGATAATTTATAGGAACAATTCACATCACAAGTTTGTATTCAGTTTTTACTCATATTTACGCATATTAGTCTTATATTGTTCTAAACCAATTTGTAACAATCTGTATTGTTCCAATCTGTAACATTCTGCCTAACATTTCCTTTTGTGTTGTAGGGAAGAATGATGCAGATTTTGAACAACATGATATTGAGTAAATAAAGATAAGGAATTTTCATTTTTGGGGTGAACTATGCCTTTAAACTGATCAGAAAAAACAAAAACTCATGTCCCAAAAGTTCCTGAAAAACCATCCAATACTTTTAACTTCTGAATAAAGAACGATCTAAAGAACAACATGCTGTATTTTGTTTAGACACATGGGACTTATGTGACTGGCTCTTACCGACTTTGAAAAAGAGAGGCACACTAGAGCTCTATCAAAGAAACCCGTTCCAAGAACATGCAGTGTGTTCAAACTCACAGAGTCCCACACTCGCACATGAGGGGCCAGCAGCTGCCAAAAAGAGACAAAATTAAATTTGCCATCAATGACCTAAAAGACCAATTATACTCCTATTTTAAGCAAGTGCACATTTTTTATGACTAACCCTTGTGACATATGCTATAAGTAGGAAACATTTTGGCCGAATCAATTACATTATATAGACTTGTTTGCATGACTGATGCCAGTTTAAAATATCTGTCCTGCATAGCAGCATCTTACTTTCCCATCTGAGGATGTGCCAGCCACTTGTCCTGTTGCTATGGTGATTTTATCAGGATGGACAGCTAGGCTTTTAGGGGACAATAGAAAAAAACGTAGGTTACAAAAGTGGGCAGCTGTGACTGTTGAAACAGTGATGACACAGCAGCCAAACGACATCACACATTTATGTCTCCTTGAGTCTAAATTTGAGCTTCATGCACCCCAGAATACTTCACCATACCAATATTTATCAACCTTGTCCTTGAAGGATCATACAATATACAAAATACAGCCCATTTTAGTTCTGTATACACGTATGTTTCGATTTTTCTTTTATATTGTCTATTATACTATTATATTGCATTCAGTGCTCCTGTAGCTCAATAGGTTTAGCAATAGCATTGTGTTAACAGTGCAAAATGGGTTTGAATCCCAGGGAACACACATACTGAATGTATAGCTTGAATGCACTGTATGTTGCTTCAGATAAATACATCTGCCAAATGTGTGAATAGATTATCTTAAACTACTTTGTTTATTTTTTACTCTGCTGTTGTATTTGTTTTTCCGAGGGTCATCAAACTACATCTCTTTGGATTAGAATTTTACATGCTATGATCAGCAAACAAATGATGACTTCACACACTCACACGATGAGTCTTACCACTTGATATCATCAGTGTGTCCAGTGTAGTGTCTTTGAAGTTGCTCATCCACATTATAAAGTACAACCACAGAGGCGATGAAGTAAACCGTTTCCCCCGTAGGGAGCAAGTAGAGGTTGGATCGACAGTCACGACCCCGATAACCATATCTTGGTCATAGTCAAGAGCAATCACCACCCTTAACTTAACTAGAAGGAAAACCTTTTTAAACCATTTTACATTTTTGGGATGGATGCTTTAAGTATACCAGATTTTTTCAGGTTATAGTCTATAGTAGTGCTTTCTAGGGGATGCCAAATGCATTATGGGTAAAATTTACAAAAATATTTCACTCTGACTGCACAGGAAGCAATTGCTCCCAATATTTCTAAAAGCGTCAGAGCCAGAGAGAGCATTAAGGTACATGATTACAAATTTTTCATGCTTCAAAACTCATACACATAGTGTGTGAATGTGGACAATATAACTAATAAAGCACCACTGTAAATTTGACCCCATCTTGAGGTTCGTGCCTAAAAACACGTTACATTTTGAACAAAAATACAATAATATAAAACCACTTCAAAACACATTTTTACCTAAAAATCACAACTAGCAAAAAAGTGTATCCATTATTTAGAATATGAGAATTTATGCTAGCTAACTTCTGTGCAATAAATCAATGGCTTATTCAGTCTTACAGTAATGAAAGTTTTATACAAGAATTATGTTTTATACAAGAATCAATCTAAATTCAATTTCATTTCTATTGTACAGGCAACAGAAAAAGGATACACCCAGTCGAGCTTCAGTTTCTTAGGAGGCAAATCAGTCTTTGCTTCTAGGCAGTAGGTGTCCACCAGGTCTTTAGGCATGTACATGGTGATGGGTCGTCCCTTTAAATACATTTTGACATACCCTTCATCTAAAAAAGCAACACAGTTTATTTGAGTATGAAAATTAATTAGTCGCTAAAAAGGACTGCTGAATCATCTATTTAGTTAATGTCACGCGATTTTAATCTTAAATGTCGCACATTAAAAAAATATATTTTATGTTGAGATTAAATGTTAATCCAAGTTATTAAACAAGTTTTAACTGAAAAAACAGAGATTAAAAAGGAATTGCAAGAAAATGTATAAAAATATATTACTAATAGTAAACAATAACAGAAATAACTTAATAAAGTGTAAAAGAAAAGATTTAGGCATTTTAGATGTACTTTATTATGGATTTAAGATACATTCCATTTAAATGTAGAGAAAGACAATTTACAACCAAATAAACAAGCATGTGAATGAAGAAATGTCCTTGTTTGATAAATTAGTAATACAAAAGGAATTGCACATGCATACAATGACAATGAAAAAGAAAATATACAGTTAATCAGACAATTTCTAATTAAAATAAAAAAGACAAATCAATAGTGTAAACATGCAGACTAACATATAAACAAAACTAAAACAAACGAGAGAATTAAAACAGACAACAAAACAGAATGAAAGACTTACACTACAGATCCTTTAAAACACCTGACTACATCTAAAATTACAGCTGTCGATTAGTAGCAGATTTGAAAATATTGGCTGGGAGATTTGATTGGACTCCTATAACTGGGTGTGTCTATGGGGGAGTGGCCTGACTGAGCAGTACTCTTCCTCAGAGGAAGAGTAAACACCGGGACTTTTCTGCCTCTGGGCTGAGCTGCTCTATGAGACAGAATCTTGGGCTCTGATGGGCTGTTGGTAGACAACGAGGGCACAGCTGATGTAGATTTATGGGGTTCAGTGGATCCGGTTGGTTTTGACGGTCGATGCAGGTAGATCTGCACAGTTACTGGGTGAGGTGATAAAATTGGACAAGAGCAGTGCAAGAGAGGGTGGAAAAGTGGGGCAAAGTATAACGGAATTATGGTCAGACATGGTCCAACAGCTTTAGATACCTCCACAAGATAAACACAAGACACAGCTTCTCCAAAAGCCTAAGCTACCACACTGCAAAAAAGAATTTGTTTTTTATCTGTATTTTTGTATTTTATTTTTGTGTTCTCTTGACTCAAACAGTACTACATGGTTCTAGCAACAGCAGGATCATGGGTTGGATTCCAATGAAAACATCAATTGATTGGACCTGGAACGCATTGTCAGTCGCATTTAAATTGAAGTGTTGTAAATGTCTTTTTCTAAAAATATTTGGTAATGCGTATATTGAAACAAGAAACAATGCCAATGGGTAGGAATAATAAACCTAATGCAAGATATATTAAAATGTAAAAATAATTATTATACTCTATACAATTTTGTTTTGAATTTAGTTATATTTAAAAAAATTTTAGGATAAAAATGAAAATACTGCTTAAGGAAATTATTTTTTTTGCAGTGCAGAACACAACTTGGTGGGTAGAAAAGGTGCTTAAAAATAAAGGAAAACCAAAAAACAGACAGAGAAAATGTATTCTAGATTTTGGTATTCTATGTGCAAGCCTTTCTAGGTTTGATTGTCTCATGACAGTTTGTTGTATTTGTGACTAAACAATGCAGTGGGCGTAGTGAGTCATTCACAGCTTGTTGCATCAACATTGAAGAGAGAAAATAAAGTCTCGTTGAGGGAAAATAAATTCCACTTTCTGTGACACTGAACAATGACATTTAATGTCACATTTATGATAAACACCAAACTCAAAAACCAGAAGAGCTGGTTGAGATAAAATACAGGATGATAAATTCTCTTCCAGAAACTGTCAGAACAAACTGAGTGCTTGGAGCAAAAAGCAGCACTATACTACAGCAATTAAAGCCTTTTCAATGTGCTGCTGTGTGACTGTGGGAGAATGTTGGTTTCCCATGGTGCATGTGTAAAAAATGTCATGAGCAGTGAGCAAAACATTAGCACACTTAGCTTGTGTTTTAGCGCCACTGCAAACAGCCACAGTTTGGCATTGCTCACAAGGGTGTTAAAGAGAGTGTGAGTTAGTGTATTGGGAAGGGTTGCATTTCTGTAGAAAGGGAAGAGGTTCTATCACACACGCATTTGTCAGATCAACCCAGAGCCTTATGCAGGACAGCTCTGTGGGTGTTGATACAGTCCCATCATAAAGCCAGAGCTCTCAAACTGTCAGCTAGACCTCATGAAATCTTTTTTTTTAAGTTTGTGGCTTTTAGTCGTCTGTATCTGTGAGTGTTCTACTAAATTGACAAATATGACTTTTAGAAGATATGTGCAAATTATTTTAAATAGTCCAGCTTTCTCTAAACCAAAAAGATGAGGCACATATTAAAATGTTTTGTCTATATATTAAAATGGACTGAATGAGAATGCCTTATTATGCTAATACCATCTGCCTTTGGCAATAGCAAGTAAGTTCAGGTCTGTAAATGTAACCTTACCTATATTTAAAAATAGGGGAAGAGCCCTTTTAATATACCTCACCCTAACTTCCTGTTACAAGAAAAATGTCAATACTAAAAAGAAAACTGCACACAAGCCATTTCATGAGGTCTTAAAGAGACATTACAGAAAGTAAAGACCATACTTCTTTACAGTCTCTGCCCGCTGATAAATAAAGGGTTTAAGTTGTTTACAGTCTCATTTTGAAAGCCAATACAATGGCTTCACTCTGGCTCTAGAATCAAGTTACATCCACAGAGCCGCTCACACAAGGAAGAGTTGACAGGTGCCTACCTTTACAGTGTGTCACACGTCGCATCCCTTTATGGATGTACAGAGACAGAGACAGTCATGTAAGATTGCAGAAGAGGGCTCATTGAAAAGACAGTTCTCTGATCATTAGATCCCAGATCACCAAATCCAGATAATTACGAAAGAAAGTCATTTTTTTCACCCAGTGCTCTATAATGCTAATCTTCACTGGTTAATTTGGTGGTTGGTATATTTAACATCTAGACCAGCTGTCTTTATGACTTTAATTAGTTTTTACCATGGTTAATTATCACAACTGGGTCATATATAAGGGATGTGAAATATTGCCTTCAGACAGGACAGCTCATTATATTCACACTCATACTCTATGAATGGCTATGCACACTAAATGCAGTGTTTTTTCCCACTGATCCCAAATTCAATTTTTTCTGATATTTAAAGAACTGCTGCAGAATCTGCAATTCTTCTGACCAGCACTGATGTATAATAAGATAAATTATGACTACAAACGTCTGATGAACCCTCAGAAGAATTTCATGCTTTGAAATAAAGTTTCATTATTTTCTTATAATAGTGATTTAGCTCGTACTGCTAATTTCAGTTCCCTATACAAATCTCAAAGAGAAGAGGCTTTGTCTCAGGTCATCAGTCATCAGTGAAGGGTACAGGAACTTTAATCGTTTAATCATGTGATGTGCAGTACGGTACAGTCAGTTCCAAAAAACAATAAGTGAATAAAAAATAGGTAAATATTGCAAACACCAAAATGTTAAAGAGAAAACTACAAGAATGTTGTTTGTAAAAGATGGATGATGTGTTACTGCTAATGGATTAGCTTGTTAATGGATGTTGGGATGAACTGTACAGACCAATGCATTGACATTGATCTTCCATGAGCCATGACTGGACAGCACACATACAGCCATTACTGCTAAAGAAAAGGAATGCTGGGTGATCAGCCATTTATTTCAAGGGCATGTACTGGGAAAACAAAATGTATTTCCACCTTTCTTTAATTTATCATTTTGGTGTACTCAAAGAGAGCAATGACAGTACAAATTCATAGTGACCATTATTTCGTTTGTGACTGGTCCGGTTTTGGCTCAGAGGCACATATTCAATCACCTGACTCTTACCTGCACTGAACACGGGCTCTCTCTGTTTGCTGCAAAGGGTAAGAGAGGAAGCAATCATCCAAATGTATTTCAGTGTGCGTCTAAGTGTGTGTGTATGTGTGTATGCATATCTCTAATATGTGCATGTCTGGTCCAAAAACACAAGTGTCAAATGTAAGTAAAATTTGACTATGGCGAATAAATAATGTTAAACTCTTTGACTGGTAGTCTTTTGCCAGGAGTGGCAAAAAAGGTATTTTTGCACCCTTTATGTGTGTGTGTATTTATATTTACACACATTTATTTCTAATGAGTTGCTATTATTCCGTGGCCGCCATTTCTATTCCAAATAGATTATCTGTTCTTATGCATATTGTTAAATCGCATACATAGAGTAAGTGTATTTATATTCTTTTACATACTTTTCTGTGGACTTTTTTCCACAGGAGTTGCTCCCTGTGGAACCAGCACGAGTTCGATTGGCTTTGGAATCCACGCTCTCTTTCCTGTTGTTGGGGCCGACATGCTCTGATGAACTGGTTCTCTTCACAGTGCTAAGAACGGAGACGAGAGAAAGCAATATTTACATTATTTTCACTGTTACATAAGAAAATACATTTAAAATAAAAAAATGCAACAATATATGATAATGCTAAAGTTTTTCTTTTTTTAATTTCTGTAGTTTTTCTGTAGTTTTTTTTTCTTTGAAGCTTAATTTTCCTACAATAGCCTGCACCTCAAACAGGAACCAAATCTCATAAATGTAAACAGTTACACTGAGGGCAGGAAATGGCAATGTAGAGACAATATTGGTGGGATGTTACTGACCAGCCAATTATAACAAATACACAGCACCAGCCTTCCCCAAAGACACGCAACAAGCATGTCCAAGCTAAACAACAATTATATCTGCCAGAAAAACTTTTGTCTTTTCTTTATGACTTGTTCATGCCCCAGTTTGCTGTGGCTTTGTGAATCAGAGTGGAATGACTTCAGAGTGGGCACCCTTTTAAACGTCACAACAAAAGAAAAGGCCTCATCAGCAATCCACTGGTTGCCAGGCTCAAGTCTAATCCAGATTGCAGGGCTAAAGTTCATCTGGGCCTCCATTGTTGAGCAGTGTTATATAGTGTAAACTAGGCAGCAGGATCCTCATGCTTTGTGAGATTCTTTGTCAATAATGGCACTTATTGAAGCAACAAGCTGGTTTGTCTATACATAGACTGCACATGGCTCAAGGCATGATGGGAAAACAAGCTGCAGGCTGCAGTGAAAGAGTGTCTGAGGAAAAGTTAAACAAATGGCCAGGGCAAATAATAACAAGTTTCAAGGGAATCAATGCCTAACTCCCAGTGTAATAGTACTTCCTGTGACATCATAAAACACCCTCCACTGAAAATAGCCTTTACAGACAGTTTGCAAAGGCTTAATGCTGCCACTGAATATGGGCTTGAGGACATTAAAGGGTCAATTCACAGAAAAAAAATTCTGTCATCATTTAATCACCCTCACCACCCACTGAGTGACCTTTTCACAGAAAACTGTTAAAAATTTACTAGACATTTTTTCCATTCATTTATAAAAAGAGCACCGTAATCTCATCATAAAGGTGGTCATTGCAACTTCTGTGCTATTTAACTTCTGAAAGCATAGAAATGCTTTGTGTGGGGAACAGACCATAATGTAAAGCACTGAGGCACTGAAAAGACACAAGAATTTTTATTTTTGACTGAACTAACCCATAATGTATAAAAATAAAAACATAGCACGTCCACAGCTCTCGTGGGAAGAATGCACATCCTTTAGTGATAAACTCTCACCTGTGAGGCATCCTTAGAAGAAACCTGGGCAGATTGGACATACTGGAACATGCACAGACAGGAAGAAGGGGAGGGACAAAGAGAACTCACAGGATGACAAACACACATGACAGACAGTTGACACTCATAAACACAGACACTTGTGGGGTGGGGATGGTGGGTGACTAGCTGGGTTTGAGTTTTATATTCTTAAGCTTTTGTTCATTCATTAAGTCACCTGCAAGAGTTGGGCCCTTACTGAACAAAGACACAATGAGAGAGATGATAAGATAAACCATTCTAATGCAACAAATCTGTTATATTTACTAATACATATCTTATTTTTATTTTATGAAGACGTTTCTGAAGACAATTTAAACGCTCAATATTTAATATCAACCTTTTCACATGACCTAGTCTTTATCATCTAAAATGCAGTCACGCTGCATTGTTTTTTTTTACTTCATAGCTGACTTGCTCGAAAACCTGAGTCAAACTCTTTCAGGTTTAGCTCTGCTTATCATGGACTGAAAATGATGTCAGTCGACCTTCACAAAACAAAACACTGCACTGTTATCTTGCATGTATTTGCATGCACTGGATGAATATCTTTTCTACTGACAGCTGATCCATAATCATCCAGCAAAACAATACAGACAGTTTTCTTTACACTGTAGAAAGGATTGTCTGAGATTCAGTGTGTGTTAATGTGGTTTTTTCCTACTTTGAAAAGAAACATGGACCAAGCCTTTATTCACTTTTCCAAAAATGTATGGAGTATGCAGCCAAATATTTGTCCTATGACTATTAATCAACTAGTATTTCTTTCATGAAGTGAGAGCAGAGTCTGACAGACACATTACGTTACCTGTATTATTCTTAATGAAAGACTATTTTAAAGCCAAAGCTTTTTGTCTTAGTGTCATACCTTTTGGTTGCTGGTGAGCTGTCCTTCTTGGAGCTGGAGGGTGATGGCAGCGTGCTACCTTTCCTAGGCAAGATGGTGCCATTATTGACTGTAGGTCTCAGGGGCAGGGCTGCGATCATGGGTCTAGCTAGAAAATGGGAGCACACATGAACAGAATTACACACAACACTGCAGTTAAATATGTATAGTCTGTTGTTTCTATATGTCTATACAAGGAAAGAGGACCAAAAATATTGATGACTCATCTTGCACTCAACACTTTTTGTCCAATTAAATGTTCTTTAGAATGAGAATGTCCCACCCAAACTTCTAGTTACAATACGCATTATTATCAGTGAGATATTTTAGCTTTTTAAATTACAAGGAAGCTTTAAAGTTTATTTAGCTCTTGTTAACAATAGTGTTAATTCCTTTCATTTTTAGGTGTCAAATACAGTCCATTAAGCAGTAACTGGAATAGACCAAATGCCTCCACAGACTTCCTGAAACTGACTCCATTATAATACACTTGCTGGTTCAAAAACATAGAGAATATTCCTTTGTGCAGTTTGAGTTCTATTAAAGTGCATCCACACCTGCAGTGTAACTGCTGACAGGGGAGATATAGGGAAGAGATACCCTTTGTTTCTGCACTGTTACATATTCATCACTTGTAGCTGCTTGGGCTTTTTAAGTTCCACAGATAGAGGTGTAGACAGCAACACAGAGACACAATTGAGAAACATTAAAGAAAAAGTGAGGCAAGAGAGCGAGTGAGCAAGAAGAGTTTTTTCTCAACCAGATTAGCCTGCATGGAGCATCACATATAATGCAGAAGCAAAGCAAGACTCATCTTGCACACACTTCAAACAAGTAGTAAGTAACAGATGAGGTGCTATCTGAGTCAAACTAACATCTTTGAAGTGATTAATTGCAGAGTCTTGGACCACAGGTCGGCATTTGGTAGCACAAATCCATGCAGTCTGGCTAATTAGTGTCTAACTTCAAAAAGGAAACCCAGCCTTTTAAATGGTAAATATCCTTCTGACAACACCATATATATATATATATATATATATATATATAAAACAAATATATATATATATATATATATATATATATATATATATATTTGGTTTTGTGTCAGCACAATATATATATATATATATTTTTTTTTTAGACACAAAACCAAAATCAAAATGTTCATCACAGTTCACATTATACTGTGTTCTCTGTATTAGTTCATCATTACTGGCAAGTGAGGCTAAAAGCCCCTCTCTGCCTACCTGGCTTCCCAACACTGCTGTCAGAGGAGGGGGAGTCTCTCCTCACTGCTGCTTCTATACAGCTCACAGTATGAGAGGAAAGCCATAAGGGAGGAGGAGGTAAAGGAGCAGAGGAAATCAGAGGAAAGATGAGAATAACTGCAGCTGAAGCATGGAAGGCACGGGAAAGAGTAAGAAACTCCTAAAGAAGCAGTACACCCAAAAGTAGAATTCTGTCATCACTTACACACCCTTATGTTACTTCTTATGCTACCTCACCCATATGATTTCCTGTCTTCTGCGGAATACAAAAGGCAGGATATTAGAGAGTGATAGCCTCAGTCACCATTGCCTGGAAACAGATGCAGTGAAAATGTATGTTGACTGAATCTGTCAGCTCCTAACATTCTGCCTAATATCTTCTGTTGTGTTCCACAGAAGAAAGAAATTCACATGGGTTTGACATGAATATGGATGATTAAATGATGACAGAGTTTCATGATCCCTTTATTTCTTGTGCACAGTATGTGATTGTTGTACCTTTGGTTGGTCCTTTTCTGCTGAGCATGGCCTGCTGCTCCTCTGAGATGTTCAGTCTTCTCACCACATCAGCCAGAGCTGACTTGAGCAGCTGAATTTCATCCTCCTGCATCTGAACCCGCTGCTCCAGAGAAGCAATGCGGTCCGTCACCTCCATACTGCTGGCTGCTGAGGCACTGTCATCTACAACATACATTGATTCAAATAATAGTTGCAGTTAATTGAATACAGGTTAAATCTAAGTTCTTATATGTTTTTAATGTTTTTATAACAACTTAGATTAATTTACATTTTATGCATTTGGCAGACATTTATCCAAAGCTATTTACTAAACAGTTATACATTTTGCCAGTTTTTTCCATTTGCCACATTTTGTTTGTTCCCTGGGAATCAAGTCCATGACCTTTTGCACTGCTAATGGAATGCTCTACCAACTGAGCAACAGGAACACATCCAGCAAAGAATTAGATTGTAAAATGTTTAATTCTCACTGGAACATTTATTTGTCAGAATCAAAATTACATTTTGTTATTAATCCAGCTCATTCTAGTTTAAACCACCCGAGGTGACCAGCATTTTAGGGCAAACATCACATCCAGCAGGGTGCTTTTGAAAGAGTCAGTCAGGGATAGGCTAACATGTCCCTCTTCATCACAAATTAACACACTGATGGTTTCACTGCGGCCTCTCTAACAGCTGCTGACCCAGAGAAACACTTTCACTCGCTCTCTTTGTCGCTCACTTTTAAACACACAAACACACACAACAGAGCAGATAACAGTCTGTCAGGTGATTAGGCAGCTTTGTAAAACCAGTGGTATGAAACATTAATGAAAACTACTGCAAACCCATCCCTTAGAAACCAACAATAACAATCTTCATTAATTATACACTAACAGGAAGCAGCTGGGAATTAAAGCAGTAAAAATTTTTTAAAAGATGGTACATTGTTTTTAATGAGATTTACGATGAGTAATGCAATTAGCTGAGAGTCAATAAAGAGCATATTTAAACCACATCTGCTAAGATCTTATTTATTGCACATTACATTTAATATTACTGGATGTCAGGTAATTCTGTTTAAATAACGAAAGTATTGCTGTAAATGTCAGAGAAATACATTCACTGTAGCATGTTATGTAATATATTTAGCATGTAATATATTTAGGTTTTGCTGTATCAAGATAATAAATTGATCAAAATTCCAAAATTTGATTAATAACAATTTATACTGAAACCTCTCAGTAATGAATTGACATTCAGTAATAGGGTTCAAAATATGAATTCATAGTGTATGTGACCCGAGTTACTGTGAGTCGTATCAGCCTAAATAATTGGCATATGGGAACCTTCAGGCTGTAATAATAAATGGATAGTTTTGAAACCGAAATTTAGATAAGTACCTTCCGTAGCAAACATTCAATCACCCAATGTTTCCCAACCCCAGTTGAGCTGTATAATTAGCTCAGCTCATTTAATGGCCTCCAGCCATTCAGCTTAAAATTCAGTTGTTCACCCTGCATAACCGATCACAGGCATTAATGTTCAGTGCTGATTAATAGTCTCCTGAAAGTAAGCCTCTTTATGCAACCCATAGATTTAGACCTACCTGAACATACAGCGCTGGCTCACTTTACCCCTGTGGATACTGGGAAAAATGTAGACGTTCAAAAAACGTTTTGAAGCATTTGATAAGATGGTTGACAATTGTACAACTGAATCAGGGCTATTCATTTTTTGTATGATTGTATTATAAATTGAGAATGCAACTGTGTAATTATGAAGAAGGGAAAATAAAAAAATGAATCCCCACGTCTGTTAGAAGGACACACACAAAGTAACTGCAAGACAAACTCACCCTTCTAGTAAAAAAAAAACTTTTTTTTCACACAGTTTGCTAAGAAATTGCTTCTTTGATAGATGAGATTAATCACTGATTGAAGGCTTCCCATGGCTATAGCTGAATTCATCTTTTCAAAAGCTCCATGGGGAGATTGTTCAGTCTCATCTTCAAATACAAACCTAGTTATCATTCTTTTTGAAGCCACTGATGGCACAGTTCTAATCTGTCACATCTGCTCAAAACCCAAAAACTGTTCCTCTTTTAAATGCAAAAGCTTTAGGTGAAGTGTGCAATTTTTCCTGTAACAATACTTTCTCTTATCCCAGCTTAATATGCATAGACAACAATTAGTAAACCACTCTTAGCATAATTTGTAAACATATTGTCTCTAAACACTGCTTTGATTGGGTGTTCCAAAACAGCAGTGCATTAACACAACCAATGGCATTAATTTGAGGGCAGGACTATCTGTATAACTGACCAATGACAAACAGAGGGAGGACATTCAGGGACACCTGTTTGAAAACAATAATTTTAACTCTGTTTGTTGAAGCTTGTGAAGACATATCACATTTAATTTGAAGCACTTTAAAAAAATTCTCTAAATAGTATCACACTCCACAAAATAACCAACCTGATCTCTCACGAAAACGTAACTTATGAGTTAGTAACTTCATATTAATTCAGACAATGATAATCATACAGATAAAACATGAAAACATACATGATTATTAGAAAAAACAATAATGAAGGTTGACCCCTAAACATAACTGTTGCTGGGGTGAAAGCAGATGTTTGAAAACATATAAACTAGATTGTACAAATTCATACAAATTAGACACCATTTCATCATCTATCACGTAAAATAGTTATGAATTACCTTTAGATTGTCTTAAAACACCATATGAACACTAGGTAACACAGCATACGAAGGCACAATTAAACACATATCTGATGATATTACTAAAACGTTAATGCTCTCCACTGAACCTCTCAGCCACGCATGACTGCAGATGAGCTTTAGGGAGTGTGTTCTCTGACCACATTAAAAAGCATTAGCAATCAGTGCAGCTCAAATAAACAAAATTGGAAAACTGGCATCAGTATGTCCCAAAGTGTTTCAAAAATCCAATAAACTGCTCAAGACTGAAGATGCACTTCCTGTCTATTGTCTCTTTATCTGTGTGATTCTCCCACTTCCCCTGGATTCAATCTCCTTCTGTTTCACTGTCATTGTACTGGACATCAGCCCATCTTTGGCTTCATGTTTAGCTGGAAATGTTGCAATCACTATGCCACCTAGAGCTGTAGATTGTTATCCTTTCTTCAAATGTCTGTTTACTGCACTTAACTATCTGGTGAATAGATACACAAGCATGCAAGCTTACACAAGGATCAGGCTTGTCTAGCATAGACCACCATGAATTTTCTTGCTGGTCCAGGATGTTCTTCCTGGCTTGTTAGCGCTAGTTTGATGCTAGTGCAAAAGAAGCTCTGACAGCACATACAATTAGGTGGATAGAGAATTACAATTGACCTCATACTTTAAATACTATATGAACAAACTAGGCACATATTTCTTTATCACATTCCAAACCAACACAAAGAATTTCAATGAAAAATTCATCTAAATATCATCTAAATCTGCTAGGTGAAACTCCAAAATGTGCAAGAAAAACACTATGCTTTTTCCAGGTTTTTGCATTTTAAAATATGTAGCTATAAAATGATGTCTAAAATAATGTCAATTAACTCTTTTGAATTTTTGAATAATGAGAGCACATAAAAACAGAAATGCAGACCAAAAAGTGATAGTGGATCAAAACAAAATGAACTCTCTTTAATGTCTCATGGCTTGATTAATAATTCATCTTCAGTCTCTCTGTAAGCCTGAACCTACTAGCTGACTCACTCAAATGCTGCATCTCTCTATAAATGGGTCTCAGCAGCAGCAGGGTGCAAAGATTTGTAAGGATTATCATTATACTGACAGTGAATATGATCATGTTCCTTAACTTTTAAGCTCTGTTTATCCAAGAAGCCAAATGCAGAGTATCCCAAACCATTCCCTAATAAAGGATCAGTATAATGTAGTATAATGTAATTTTTAATACTCTTGGGAGAAAAAAAATAAAATGCTTTACAATGTGGCTTTATACATAAACATTGGTTAGCACAAACAAATTCCTTTCATACATTTGGAATGACATGAGAGTAAATTATGACAAATATGATATGAGGGAAAATTATGTAAATTATGATTTTAAAATTGTGTGAGAACAATCCCTTTAACTTATACATTTACTAATGTACTTATGTACATTATGTACTTCATGTTACCTCAAAATAACTAACACAACTTTCCAACTTGCTAGAATATTAGCATATATAGAAATTAACATTAACCAAGATCAACAAATGCTTTACAAGTATTTGTCAATGTTAGATCATGTTAACTACTGCATTACCTAATGTTAAAAAACCTTTCTGGGCGGCCTCATACATCCATACACACAATGCCACATCCATACTTCAAGCACAAAGTGTACACAAATGCATCTGGCCTCAGGGAGGATCAGACAGAATCCACCCAAAGCTTTTCAAAAACAATCCTCATCAGTGAACAGGACTTCGAGTCTTACATAAAGACTTCATGCTGTGAGACACAAGCAGGATCTGCGAGGGATGGTGAGTGAGAGGTCTCTGTATGCTTTAAAAGGATTACAACTGCTTGCTTTACCATGCACTTTGTTTTTGCAACCTGAGGTCACAGAGCCAAGGTCAGTTCATGCAGGACCCATCTGGAAACTCTGCTGACTGTCAGAGAGTGTGTTGTCAGGAGTGATACAGAGGCAGTGACTGTGCTAAATGATTATGCAATCCAGCAGAGTTGCAAAGGATGCTGTGCTGAATGCTGTACTGGCAAGCAATTTACCAGATTACAGGTGCGTAATGAGCAAAAAAACTGGCCTTTAGTAAATAAGACTCAGGAGTTAAAAATAAATGCATGAGATCCTCACAGAGACCTCAGGCATGACCTCTGGTGTGGAATAAATAGGAAAAGAGAGCTGAGGAGATGAGTGGAGCCAAATTGCTCCCATGGGAGAGCAAGAGTTTCAAGAGTCTTCCTGACATCAGCAACATCTTTCTTCAGGTCAGGCTGTAATCAGCTTGTTAAAGCCGACACACTTTCCTCTTCTGTTTTTAAACCCCTCACTGCAAAAAAAGGTAATGCCACAACAGAAATTCACTGCCTTAAATGTTTAAATAAAATCAAAGAGATACCAAAGTAACAACCTGCTGTGAAGTTAATTGCAGCTTTTAAATCTATTAAAATGTTTTTACAGATAAAGAAAATATAGTTTAAACTGTTATATGTTTTAGTAAAGTTACAGTGATGGAAGCATTGTGTTTACAATATGATTGGGGTTTCAGAATGTTGAGCTTAGTTACAAGCTATCAACTAGATTTTTGCATTGTGCATGTGTATGTTTGGAATAAAAAGTGACACGGAAAAGAAATTACATGATTACCAATAAGCATGTAGTCTTGATATTTTGCCAAATGGCTTTTCTGAAAACTTGGTATAATTATTTTTTCCATTTTTCCAGTTTTTTCCATCCAACATTTACTAAACAAAATCAGCTTGCAGAAGCTGTCAAAATGCTGCCAGCACCTCGTCAGTACAGAGACTGCAGAGGCTAGATGTGTGTTTACATGTTTGTTCATTAATCCCAGCAGCCGCCATCCCCACAGAGAGACTCCAGGCAAGGCTAAGGCAGTGATGTGAAGATGCTTGTAGTGTTGTTTCCTCTTAATCTGCTCACGGCAGGCAGCAGGGAGGAAGGGAAAACAACTGTGTGTGAACCGTCAGGATCTATTCCAGCCCCCTCCATGACCACCATGCTCAGTGGCTTGAAACCAAGGTGGGGGGGGGGTTATACAATGGCTCTCAAGCTAACAACAAGCCTCGCTGTTTGGGCACAGAAGGTGGTAGGGCTGAGAGAGGATTAAAGAGATACTGAGCTGATCCTGATCAGTGGCTATTCCTGTGCTCTGGAAGAAAGTGCACAGGCTTAATGCGCTCTCATTTCTGCATGCCTGGGACTACAGAAAATAGAGGTTGTATGTTGTTCTGGGATTAAAACAGCAGAATGCTTAAATCCTGAAGCTAAATGACTAGCTGGAGCCATGGCCTACTGGTTAGCACATAGGTTGCAGACATGTTGAGCTTTGGTGCTTATGCAGGTAAAATGCAGATTTGAATCTGTCCTGATTCACTGATCTGATTCAGCCTTACTCTACCTAAATATGTCTTAGTCTTCTTTTTACTACATATAAAAACTGATAAATGATCAATGTAAATACAACAAGCATTTACAAAATGTCAATAAATATGCCACTGTGAGTAAACGTATAGCTTAAATGCACTGTAAGTCACTTCAGATAAAAGCATCTGCCAAATGCATAAATGTAACATAAATGTAAATGCAACTGCAAACCTTTTACGGTGTACAGTGTTACCCATAAAGTATATGTACTTTAGTTAAATGTATCAATAATCTGTTATAATTAGTTGATATCTGTTATCTTTGCAATACAGGGGCTTTTTATATAGTTCAGGTTTCATTCAAAATAGTTATTTTACAACTTTTTGTTATTAAAGTTCAACATTTACACACTACTACAACCAAAAGTTTTAAGATACGTTTCATTTTATTAAAATATTTAGCAAATTGTTAGTTGAACTACATACCTGCATACAAGAGATATGCCATTTCATTAAACATGACGTTAATACCATAGAGACCTGTTTTTTTAACATAAACAAAACACTTATGCCAACTACAAAACATGAGCTCCAAATGACTTAATGTTAGTTCTTGTGAAAGTGCATCACATCATGTTTATGTCATGCTCTCTGCCTCGTTTCTTGAATTGACCAACCAATATAGAAAAGCCCACTCACTTAGTCACAGGTGACATGCTGTCAACTGCACACAGAGAAACAGCAAGACAATTCTCTCTGAAAACAAACCACCTCTCTCACTCCTCATTCAAACCAGCAGAGGCCTGCATACATGGAACCCGCCCTAAAGCAGCCCCTGAGAGCACATTACAGTCAAAACAGAGATGAGAAACCAACCTGGGAAAGGCACGCTGGAGTAGAGCAGTAATCGGGACTCATGCTGACTCATGGTCTACAGGGAAATGGTACAAACAGCAGGGTTCTGCTGCAGACCAAGCCAGGGAAGGAGGAGAGGAGATGGAAGGAGTCGCAGAGGGTCTGACTCACAAAGTAAGAGAAAAGTAGGACAGCATTAACTCATGGCTGGCTCCGCTCTCCCTCATCTAACACAATGCTTTCTCAGTGTGTGTGTAAACCCAGGCTTTCTTCTCCACAGAACTCAGGGCATTGTGCGTACATAACAGACGCCCAGAACAGAGGGTGGGTGTGTGGTTTAAATAAGCCAAAGTGTTGTTCTAAGGGTGGGTTGTGCATGGCGTGCAGTAATGACCCTGGAAGTCACACCCAGAAAATCATATGGAGAGCACTGGTGGAACACGACTGCGCTGAGTGAGCTGATGGTAAAGAGAAAGTGTGTCGTATTTACTTGATATTAACAAGTATCTGTTGCTGTGTATAATCTGTTCTGAACAGAGGTACATGGGGAAACGCTCGCTATGTTTCTCAGTTGTGATTTCCCAGTGGTGCAGTTAACCTTTAGATTTCCTTGTATATAATGAATGTATATAATGGATAATGAAAGTTCAGACAACAAATACTGAAATATCTAAGTATGCAATCATAGAAGGCCCTTTTTGTGGACTTATTCTGGTCCACAAAACACAGGCAGCAATTTAAGCCTAGATCAAAGACATGCACAATGTTTTGCTAAAATGCATTAGCATACTTTGAAACAAAATTTGAATAATCCTGTCTGTTTGACACCCTCACAAAGGATTCTTTGTTTTGGAAAGCCCTTGAGGGGAAGTGAGGGAGTGGAATATTCCAAAACAGCTTTAGGAAAACCTTATTAATGCACAAAAATAGCATAATACTAGCCTTCAACTGGACATGTATACTTGAAATGGGTCATTGACACCTTGCACTGCCAATGCACGCTGCACTGATCATGTGGCTGACTGAACTGAATGGACCATTGAAGAATGCACTGAAGAAGTATAATATGAACATGGATAGTATAGCTTAGATAATTTGTTTAAAAAATAAAAACAATTGCATATTAGTGTATATACTACATACTAGGCTGTACAATAAATTTAATAAAAAGAACCTACCCATGTTTTCTAATACTCCTTAAAAGCTTTAAACTGAAATATGTCTACCTATGATATATTGTATTTCTGGTGTGCAGTGTTTGGAACACAACTGAAATCAAAATAAAATCAATTTTAAATATCTTTGTCTAAAAAACAAAATATTTATTTTTAATAACAGGAGAGAAAAAAAGAATGTGAAAGAGAGTGAGAGACGTGGGGCATGAATGAATGTGGTCTTTCACAGATAGAAGCTCAGTGTAGAAGATGGTTTCAGTATTGTTATCAGCAGTGTAATGGGACAGAGCAGCAGATAAAGAGGCAATGCAAGTCATCTCAGGCCTGCCATATAACAGACAAACAACAGCCATGTCAATATCACTCATTTTTTCTATCCCTCAGTCAGTGATCCCTCAATGATCTTTTTACGAGGGCACAGAGCAATAAATAACAGCACAAGAGCCACAACACTACAGGAAATCGATTGCTAGCTTTGAATGAATCAGCAGCACTTGAAGAGTTATTGCGTATATCAGTATTTTCCATTAAATTTGGGATTGATAAAACAGGGAAAATAATTTCTTCCTACAAATAAAATAATCTGTTCCAGCAGCTGTTACAAATTCTTTGGATAATGAGAAAAGCTAAAATTGCTTTTGTACTTATTAGAACAGAAGAAATTTGAGTTCCAGCATTGCCACCTTTAACAGAACATGCTGCCAAGTTTGTAAAGTGCTCAAATTTAGAGGAGGAAGTGTTCACAAGATTTACTTTCTGTCAATCCCTCCCTCCCTTTAAGATTCCCAGTCTGGTTTGGTCAGTAACGTGAGCAGATCTTTAATCCTAATCCTGTTGCATGTGCAACCGTTAGTGGCTCAACAGGGAGCCAATGAGAAGAGAGAACTGAGTGCAGAGAACTGGCAGCAGTGGCAGAATGAAACAACAGCAATCAAGATGAGGAAGTCTAAAAGCTTAGATGCCAAAACACTGAACATCTAGTTACTCGTTTGGCTGAACACAGTGCCAATATTTAACCTGAGTAAGGACATGAGGTTATTCTCCCCTTACTATCCTGCAGAAAATGATCATGTTTTGGCTGAATGAAAACAATCAGCTGTAGTCTCTCCATCTTCTTTTAAAGGATTAGTTCTTCTAGAAAGGTCTGTCATTGTTTAGTAACCCTCTTGATGTTCCAAGTCTGCATGACTTACTTTCTTATGGGAAACATGAAAGGAAAAATTCTTAAGACTATGCTGGTCATTTTTTTCACTTTTATGACACTTTTATGGTTATTTTGTGTCATTTTTGAAACTTAAAAGCTACAGTCACCTTTCATTGTAACTGCACAGAAAGAGAGACCCCCAAACCTGTGAATTTCTTTCTTTGTATTTAAACAAAATAAAACAAATAAAATGGGCATAGAATGACATCAGGGTAAGTAAATGACAGAATTTACATTTTTCAGTGAACTGTCCCTTTAAGAAAACTGTAAGCAGATTTCCATAATGTCTGAGAGGACATGGTATAAATAAGGATTACATCTAATGCCATAAGACTAGAATCCCTTATAAGTGAGGCCAACTGCAGAGGAAACTAGTATTTGCTGACCCAGTATCCCTACATTAAGTGCGGTTGGCTAATCAGAAGTTCACAAAGCATTGAAGTAGAAATGACTTCACAGAAGATCCAGAGCTTTAGCTGGGCACTGTACCGCCAGATGACCTAACCACAGCAGTCTCCAGCACACCCTCACTCAATTACCCACAATCCCGCACTGGGATACAAGCAGACACACATTTAATGCTACAAAAAAAGAAGGAAGATGTCTGTCGGTCTGTCACATGGTCGATAGGGAGCTATGCCACATGACATCAGCAACATGCATAATATCACCATAAATGTTGACTTCTATTACCACAACATGAGTTACAGGGGAGATTATAGAAAAAATAAACAGTAGTAAACACTGATCTCAGCTGAGCATGTTCTATAGGCTGGACTGGCTTTACAAACAAGAAAAGTGAGCGGCCAGGAACATAAATTCCACCACTAAAAGAATAAATAAAAGTTTAAAAGGGAGTTTTTAGGAATAGGACCTACTTCTACATCCCAAAAGCTGAAAAAAATATCTGAATGCTTTTATCAGAACTATGTTATCCGAGGTCGCTCCTTGCGAGTGATTAATGTTATTTGATCTGTGACACACACTTTTATTCATTCTGTAACTAGGAAAGCCCATATCAATACACCCCCCAGTCTTGTGCTTTCTTCTTCTCCTGTCTTATTAACAAGTCTTACCTCAAAGCCTTAAAGCACCAGCATGCACACACATGACTGCAGATTAAAATCGGGATTCCAAGACAACAAAAACAACCCCCTCCGAAAGGACAAAAAAGATAAAACCATGCAGTTCAACAAATGACATCCTCATTCTTTATGTAGAAAAATGTTAAACATGTCGTTATCAGTATGTGATGTTCTGATGTAATAAGAGGTAAGAGATTTTGTTCTGTTCAATATAAAGCTAATAAAAATGTTTCTGTCTAAATTAACATTTAAAACGTTTTAGATCAGTAATGCTATCAGAGATAAAGAAAGGGCTTTAGCTAAATCATTTACATTGGGAACTCTAAGAACATGATATTTTGATAAATTTCCTTATTGAAACATCAAACTAAAACATTCCTTGAACATACCAAACACAGCCTGTCAAAAAAGGGGAGCCTAGTTAATCCTTTCCAAATGATCTATTACAGCTAAGAACTTTCAGTTTTGTGCCAAAGTTGAGGGATCGAAGAAAGGTCACAAAGGTTAAATGCAGCACACGAGGTACCACAATCCAGCTGGGACTACATGTTTACTTGAACGGGGGAGATATACATTATAGGAAGGACACGTTCTCAGATTCTAGAGAGAGAAAATGTGTGATTAGTTTACCATTGCAGAACTGCAGCAGAGAGGAGGTGTCATAAAGACTGCTGTAGCTCGAGAAACCGTCTTCCATTCTATTCCTGTCTTCTCCTTGTTCACCAATAACTCCCTTTTACTTTCGCTGGCTGGCCACTGCAGCTGTCTGTCCATTCAACATCCAGTCTTCTTGTGGGGTCAACCTTCCAGTGTCAGTCACCATGACAACCCATTCACTTGAGTCACGCAAACTCAGACGCTCTCCTTGAATAGCTGGATAGAATTAAGACTCCCCAAAAAAGAAAGTAAAAATATTTATTAAGTTATGAGAGCAACTTTCCCCCTTCAATCCAATATTTTCTTGATGTTCTCCTTGGTGAGATCTTCAAAACAAAAATAAGCCTGTGCAGGGCTTGTGTTGTCAGAGGAAGGCTGCTGACAGAGCGTGTGCAAGTGTTGAGAGTGAGCGTAAGTGTTTGTGTAATGTTGAGCTAACTCCACTGAGCTGCCTGCGAGTCGTCATTGCCCCAGTCTGACAAGAAGGACTGACCAATTAGAGCACAAGGGGCGGGGCCTCTCTCTAAAACAACTCCTCCCCTCCAGTTGACTGAGAGACTCAGCTCTGATGCTATACAGAACCACAGTGCTGAAAAAACTAAAGCCAGAAAAGATGAGTTTGCTGCATGATTTCCTAAAATAGAAACAAGCTGGCTCAATATCTATTGTTGGTAAAGAGTTCCCATTGATTAAAGATATTTTGTATATATTTTGACACATAAATGCAGGCTAGCAGTTAAATGCACTGGGGCAAATAGGATTATTATCATGTTGTTTGAGGTGAGGCTGAATCTAAGCTTTCACCTTTCATAAGGGCAGAAAAGACCCAGCTGTCAACATGCATTTCACGGGATTGCTATGTAAAAACAAATGATTTTACATTTTAAGACAAATGGTTAGAGAAAAAGGGAAAATTTAAAGCAGACACAAGTAGCAGATAGTCGGCAAAATAAGACCCTAAATAAACCAGTACAAGAGCAGTTCTAACATGAGGAAGGGTTTTGGGGACTTTTCCAGATCTGAGACAATACATGATCTCACACTTTCCATGCTTTATGCCATAATCCAAACAAGCTTGCAAGAGTATTAAAGCTAAACATTGAATATTCAATCCTTATCTGCCTTCAGACAGACAAAGCTGTCTGGAATACTATCAAAGAGAAACCGAGGCTGGAGAAAAAATGAAAACACATGCCAGTTTTGATTGTGGGTCGTCACAAGGGAAAATCTTTTTGAATTATTCAGGAAGCAAGCACACACATCGAAATATGCATAAGGACGATAACGTGACCTATATTTACAGGTCTCTGAACAGTCAAATGAAGGGAAAGGGACAGAGAAGCTGAAAAGCACACTTTAGAGATTATTCGCCTGACCCAAGTCCTTAGTAATGGTAAGATGAAAAGCTCTGTATGTCAAATTGGATTTCTGGGGTTTCAATGTCCAATTTGACCATGACTTGTACCTCAGAGGCCCAAAAACTTAAATGATCTGAGGCAAAATATTGAATATTTTTGTGATCCATCTCTGTCTCATCTCCTGAGACCAGAACCATGTAGCACTGCTTCAGATATCAAAGAGCCTTGGAGATCAAATCAGGGTTTAACACTCTAAATGCATGTGTGTTTTTAATTTTATCTTCATTTTTTTATAATCTGGTGGTATTCTTGAAATTCATGTCAACTAATTGTTTCTGGATTTAGTCTGCTATAATTCTATAGTTTGATGTAGCTGCTATAGTTTGTCATAATACAAATATAAGTTTGTCATAGATTGCAAACTGTTTGTAGGTCAAAATTACCCATGTTTTCCTTTTTGAATTAAATATCATTGCAGTGGTATTACACTCACTCAGATCTAGATGTTTCACCATTGACACTACAGTGCATTACAGTTCATTACAGTTCAGCTACAGAACAACACAAGGTCTTCATGATTATTTTACTGCATCGGCCATCTGTGTGTTAATCAAGTCCCAGGGCATAGAGACGCAAATATTCAATAGCGGTGTTGCTGTGAGATTAGTGCACAGCCACCCTGGAGGGAGGGGAGAAAGAGAGGAGCTGGGGGAAGGGAGAGCAGAGGCAGTTCATCATGGTTGTGTAAGTCTGGGGATCCTTCTGGTGGCAGCTGGACAGTGCTACACCCTCCTATTGTTCTCCAATTATCCTGCCTGCATCTTACCTACACACACATTACAGTCATACACTCAATTACATACCCAAAACCCAAACATATAATGACACAAACCCACACCAAAAAAGGAGCTCTGTTGGGGATGTTATAAGCAGCCCATGTGCTACAGAATGAAGGATTAGGCTATGCAGTATATTAGTCCATAGAGTCTAACCCAAATAACTTACTGCTACATTAATAGTTGCACACTCTCATCCTCAGGCACACTCATATTCACAGCAGTGCTTAACTTAGGAAGCAGTGGGTCATGATTAAACACCATAAAAATGTCTTCAAACAGGATTCATCTGTGTACTGCTGAGACATCTGCTGCTGAGAATATATCTATTTTAATTTTACTTTAGTACAAAAGAATATGTTTACTGTACATTTTTGCTGATATGTTCCTCCTCCAGAACTATAACTGTGTTACTGTTGTCATAACCAGCCAGGAGGTTGTGGTAATGATCTAATACAGCATATCAGTGCGTGAGGGTCAGACTGAAAGTCTCTGTTCTGCTCTCCACTT
Source organism: Chromobotia macracanthus (assembly GCA_036877525.1). Lineage (NCBI taxonomy): Eukaryota > Metazoa > Chordata > Actinopteri > Cypriniformes > Botiidae > Chromobotia > Chromobotia macracanthus. Next base: position 618,780 of record JAZGTH010000060.1, on the reverse strand, counting down.
ATAATCGTACATACTGTGAATGAATAATTAATCTTTAAAGAGATAACATAATTATCTCCATGTAAAGGTTAAAAATGAGCATTCAACTACTTAGAAATGCATAATATTATATACTATAAAGTGTTACCAAAACAAAGCTGTATCATTACAATTTCATGATGGATTTATTTGAATGTTCAAAAATTCATAATGTTTAATGTATATTTAAATACAGTTTAGACAATTCCTATCTGTGTAGCAGACTATAGTTTTAGGTATATCAGTAAGTTGTAAGCAAAAATTAAGTAATGCTACAACAAGGCAGCACTGCTGTGGATCTGTTTATCCGCGTGATTTTAAATCCAATCAAACATGTAATTCTCCTGTCAATTCACAGTGACATCACCTCAATGACGTCACTTGCAGGTGGTTAGTTCGCCATTAAAGGAGTGCCAGTTTAAAGAAATATCAGCAAGGAAGGTTTTGTTTGGCAAAGGCCAACAAAATTAAGCTCCCAGCACAACACTATGAGCACAACAAGTTCATTTATGAACTTGAATTGTCTTTATACACAAGCAATAGTTTAACAGAATATCAGCAATGCTTTGATTCTACTATAGGCACAAGGCTGCATAACCTAACATACCTGTTCTGTAAGTTATATACCTGGTCTATAAACAAGTTAATAGCAACAGTGAAAAGACCCAAGTGTTGTTATACTAAATATCAGCATTCTTGGAAAATCTTGTGCAATCATGTAGGAGGACTGGATCTAACAGATCCTGAGCTGAACTGCATCCTGTCCTCTGCTTGCAATGACTCATGAAACAACTGGTTGGCTGGGGAGCTGGTCTGTCTGCTGCACTAGCTCCCCTGGGATATTCTTCTCCCTGAATGCCAGACCACCACCTGGTCCAGTCACTGCTTCCACAGCCCTTTTAGTCTGGATGATAACAACAAAAACGGACCAACGGGCAGGCAAATGGGAGAGGAAGCAAATACATGGAAGAGAGTGTCTATGTGATATCAACCCCTATTGTTATTATCATCATTTACAACAGAATGATAATGATGGTATTAAAGCTTAGTCATTCAGCCTAAAGCTCAGTTACATTTACATTAAGATATTTGGCTTTGACTAACAGTCCATTCAAGTTATATAATGCATCAGGGACTATTGACCTTAATGTTGCTAGAACATTAAGTTGAGATACAGGAATATTGGTTAAAGCTTAGTTACAATGTTTCTGTTTTATAAGTGAATTGCAGGCCCCTAAAACTATATACTAATGACAACAGGTTACAGTATACCTATAAGAGTATACCTGTATAGTAAGAGACAGTATACATTATTTTGGGGTATCATGAATCACATTTGCCTATTGTTTGTTTGTTCCAGGTTGGTAAGAGCTTAAAATTCTATGATAAACCATTATGATTAAAAAAAAAACAAATCCCAAAATCAGACAAATATATTTAAAAAGCTAACTCAATAGAGAATCAGGCAAAAATACCTTTGCATCTTGGCATGATATTTGTCTCCCTTTTAAAAAAAGTGATAAACTGATATTGAAACAGAAAGACAATACAGTACATTTATTGTGTGTGTTGTATCACACATAAAACTTGTCCATTCTAATATTTATTCCTATGTCGTAATATAACTTCTCGTGTGTTCTGTGAAGCAGCAACAACATTAATCATATCTGACTTACAGGCAGCAGAATGCATGGACATCCCCCCATCCCCCAGTTTCTATATACAGTACATGATGCTCTACATACAGACCTGTACATCAATAAATGCCTCCTCTATATAATGTATTTTTCCTTGTTTTACCATTTGTGGTTTTTAGATTTCATTATAGCTGTGTTATAAATATACATGTAATGTTATTATTCATGACTCTGTTCCACTGTAAAAAGGAACAATTCCTGTAAATGGCAGAACTAGCATGGTGCTAAGGTCATGGGTTCAAATCCCAGGGAATAAACAAAATGGTGACAAAAGCACCTTGAGTTTGGATGACAGTGTCTGCAAAATGCATGAATCTAATGTAATGTTTATTTCATTCGATTAACCTAACAATACATTTGTCTGTTGATTTAACAAGCTAATTTCAATAATTACGGTCATTCTAATTACCTCATGAAACATATTTTAGGTTACTTTGCAGGAAATTTCTAATGTAATGTGAATTGTACATAAATCTTGACTTTGCAACAGTAAAGTTTTTGCTGCAAATGCTAAAATCTTCCTAGGATTATCTAAATCCAATCACATGACTAGTTCACTGCTCAGACCAATTACAGGCCAGTTCAGTGGTCTTGCATGAGTAAATATCAGTCTCATAAATCACATTCCACTAATGGGGTTCTAATGGGACAGAACAAAAGTAATGCACTCAAAAGTGCTTTAAAAAAAAAGAACCTTACGTTACCAGTCTCAGACAATCAGGTTACTCCAGTCGATCAATATAATCTTGAATAACTCAGCCTGCCAGCATGAAAGGTTTGAATCGCATTAGGAGCAGAGGTGCTCCTCCCCAGACCAGACCAGATAAATGAAGTCATTATATAAAAATAATCTCCATTCTCTTGTAATGGAAAACACAGAACGCTGTTTAACACAACGAACAACTATTAAACCTCGCAATGTGAGCCTTAGAATTTATTACAAAATACTTAAACAAAGCTGAACTTGGCTCTGTGACAGATGTTTGCAATATAAACTATAGCTGCACAAGCATTCTGGTTTGCACTTTGAGATTCTCCACTTCTAAGCTGATTTCCGTTATTCATTGTCTCTTGTGGCAAATATAGCAGGGTGGGGAAGTGCAGGAATGTGACACACTCGTTCTATTGCCTGCCAAAATGTAAATAAATGAAGGCTGCTGAAGGCTGTTTGTCACACCTACATAAGTGTCAGGTTCTGTAAAGGATATTATACATCACATATAGTGTGGATGTAAGTAACAAGCTTTATAGCTGCCCCTTTGAGGTCATATGACTACAGACACCACATAGAGAAGCTCAGAATCAATATGAATTCAATAAGTAGCATGGCACATAATTAGTGTATGTCTACTGTTGTTATTTACAATGCACCCTACACCATTCCCCATATCCCACTGCATCTCCACCCCAGTTGTGATATTGTTATGATCAGACAAATGTTATATTTTTATTAGCCAACTAAATGTCAAATACACTTCTCGTTTGTTATGAATTAGCTGACCCTTCAGGAGGTGGGCGTAGCGTGGGTTAGGCAGAAACACAATCGACATTATAAATGGCTGAACAGCGACACCCTGTGGTTACAACAAACATGCGCCTCCAAAATTCACCTCTTAAACTCAAGTCCAGCTAAATCCAGCTATTATGGACAACAGCCAAAATTTGAAAACACAATAATTCGATTCACATGTGTTTGTATAGCGAATTTTACCATATAAATTGTTCCAAAACAGCTTAACAAGCAAATATTTTACAATCCTCAGTGAGCAAGAAAACCTTTGGAAAACCAATGACTTAGCTGTGGAAGCCCACCATCTCAGGGTAAAATGTTTTAACAGAATTATACAAACATACACAGTAAAAAAGTGCACATGTGCAGTATGTTATTTGCTCATAATCTATCCCTTAAAACTGCATGATCAGTGTTTATGCAGATACAAAATAATAGCAAATGTGCGTGATTATCAGAGGAATGTGAGTCAATAGCAAATGATTTATTTCAGGGTTTGTGGTTAATCTGGGACATTTTAAGACTAAGTCAGTGAAAAGCAAACAATCTTCTTTCACACAGAGGCCCAATAGTTATATAAAGTGGATTCGTTAAACTCTGAGCCTCATTAAACAAAGACCTTCCTCAGAATTCTGAAAGAGATTCAGAGTACAGCCTCATTAATTAATTCCGTAAACAGCTTAAGGTTATCGGTTTATGTGCTCATATTGCCTCATGACAATAACAAAACAGAGAGACAGACTGGTTCACACTGAAGAGTTGGGAAACAGTTTTTGGGAAACTTCTTTATCACCTCTCTTACTTCTTTATTCAAATAAATGACCAAACCTACCCTGAAATATTTTATGGCGTAAACAGTGTAGCAACTAGCCCCAATCTCACCACTCTACACAATACTGACAGTACTGATAGTACACACCACAGCAGCACATTAACTAAACGAATGGTGGCTAAACAGCATCATACTAACAAAATACTTTTGTGTCAAACTATAAAAAGCCTCTATAACTTCAAACTGCTTAAAAGCTTTACAAACACAGAGGCGTGCAAATTGCAATGATACACCAGATTCCTGACAACAGATAACACTGACCCTGCAAACACAACATCAGTAAATTCTTACATATACCCAACAGAGATTTGGACAACATCAGGCTGACTACATTCTCATAACAAACCTTAAAATATTAAACATTCCATTAAGACTGTTCTGTCCTTCATTCCAGGTGGCACGTTACATATATGTAGAGTTTTGTCAGACTGCTAGCTGACAATTAATGACATGATAATGTTTTATTTAAAAAATAATTTATATATATATATACACAGATTACTGTGTATAGCTGAGACAGTCATTTTAACCTCAGAGTGTTTAACCTCACATTAGTTTACTGGGCTTGTACAATGCTAAAGCAGGCAAAATGTCTGGTAAACAGTACTGGCCGTCGCACCAGGAGGGAGATCTATTTATACCTGATTGTTTTTGCTGTGCAGCCAGCCAGCGTTTAGACTTTCCCAGCCTCAGCTCTATGTATGTCCATTCAAGGGGGCATTATGTGAAGTTATTAATGTACCGCCATGAAGAAGCGCATTACAACACAGCACTTTGCTGGACAGATATTACAGATAACAGCTGCAGCAGTTCTAAACTGCGTATGATCAACAGAAATAATCTGTAGAGACTATAACACAGGGTTTCCCCTCTTTACTAGCCTTCACACACTCAGAGCTCAAGAACATTTGTAAAATGATAGCTTCTCTATTAAGATCTCTAGTGATAGAGACGAACAGTCTGAGAGCAGCCATATAAGGCAAAAACCTTTGCACTCTCATCAAGCAGAGTATGAGTGCATATTTGTACAATGAGTTGTCACCATGGAACCAGGCCAAAAACAGGATAAATTCAGAAATTCCTGTCACTGAATACTCACCCATCGGAAGCTCCTCGCAGTTTGACATTATGGATTATAGTGGAAAACTCTCTCAGATGGCTTTCTAAATTGAAAGTTTCCAACACAAAACTCAGGCGATAAACAAATGGCTCTTTGAGATTGCGTACACCATCAGACCTCTCTGCTTCTGCCCTTGCTGGCCAGCTCAGAACTATGGGAAGCAAAGAATGCCTATCAAGCACTCATGGCCTGGCCACTATTGGACGATAAATATGTTTACACCCTCCCTCTTCTCTGTAGAGGGAATCCATTTAATCTGACTGGACCTGGTACACTAGGGGCTCCAATCCAGGATAGAAATGATGTCACTCCTATTTAGAAGAGCAGTGAAACTATCCAGCTGTCTTTAAAAATAAAATCACAGAATTTTCTGAAGTCTTTTGAACTGTTGCTTTTCAACTGTTTTGTACAACAGCAATACTATTTTTATAAGCATTTTCCTAGTGTTATCAAAAACACTTGAACTCACTCTTTCATCAAGCCAAGACTGTGTGACAAAAAATAGAACGTATTGAATATATTCCATTATCTACATAATCTACATTACATATACATTAGCTACATATCAACATTATTCTACATATCTACATAACAAATCATGATAGTACATACCACACAAATCACACAGCAGGTTGATTCAGACAGGTTTTGTAAACAAACCACCAGGTGGCACTATTGTAGAAAAGTTACATTTATGATCGCTATGGGTATAATTGGAGGCTTATAGATTTGTGTTGAATATGGAAAACTGGTGAAATTGAGAGGCTGAGTATGTGTTTGAGTAACAGTGGATTTGAAATAATGGACATTACTGAATATTTTTAGTGAACATGATTAGTTAATAACTACAGCCTGGTAAACAGGTACGTGATGTTGTTTACATATTTCTTACAACAGCACACATTTAAAGCATATATAAAATAAGATATAAGTACAAGATATAATACACTTCAGACCACTGCTGCCATTAAAAATACATACCATTAGATCCCATGAGGCCATTCAGCGTTTCCTAATTTATTTTGTCTTGTGTACATCAATGCATACGTCCCCTTAATTCAACACTATAGTGTTGAATGTATTGTAACTCACATTATGCTGGATATTATGTAACATTACCATTAATCTGTTTTTCAAGTACCCCTTGAATCTGTCTGAGTACATTGTATTGAGTACACGTATTGGGTACATTAAAATGTTAATCACTGAATTAATTAACATAATGCAATTGTAGACTTAACAATTTGTAACTTGCAGGCGATTCTAACTTTAAACAAGCTCATCTCCACTAGTGTTTAGCATGTAGGCTACGGTTAGCTCTGCTAGTGTTTGACTTTGCAAAAATATGTTTGCTTTGGGGGAGTCTCTCTGAAAACACTAAAGGTCAATTTGAGGTCCCCATTAACACCTTTTTTAGGGTTTTGATTGCCTTCATCAGAGTTGGTAGATTACTTCTTAAGTCTGACTGAACTGTTTAGGTTGTGAATGTATATCACAGACATGAAAGTAGCATATAAAAGTGACTCACATGGTTCATGAATCAGTCTGACTTGGCTCAGTCCCCAGGCTGCAGGACTTCTGCAGACCCTTTGAGATCTCCACATGGTTGAATCCTTATTTGCAGAATTTCTCAGTGGGGTTCACTCTCTCCAAATGTATCTTCACCCCTATGTCAAAAGCAACCTCCAAACGTAACCTTAACTCCCACCTCTCCAGCAACCTCTCTAGCCCAGTGGAGCCTGGATCAGTCCCTTAGTTGTTTTCTCAGAGTAATCACTGAAAATTACTTTTACTGCCTTAATGTGCTCCTGAAACACACAAAATTGGTGACCATTATCACAAATTGATCGTAAATAGTCTGGGAGTCACGCTAAATAGTGTTTTAGGAGGCCTTTTTCCCTATTTGTCTACATGACAGAATTTACAACACCAAAGATTACACAGATTAAATGCAATTTGTAAGGGTGGACATTTCACCTCAGCTGCCTTTATGGTGGAGGGCTGTTGTCAGCCGTCCTGCAAGAACTTCCCTATCAAGACAGAAAGCTAGTTTCATGACTCATTAGTTCATTTGGTGGTGATTTGTTTTTTAAAAATATTCTTGAAAAGAAATTTACTGACCCTACCGTAATGATGCTGACTAATGAACTCCTAATGGTGCCAAATTTAACAGTCTCCTCACTGATTCCTTAACTGTTTTATGGATATTGGGGCAATCTGCTAATTACATCAGAGACTTAACACAGTGTGCTTGTGCCTAGAAATTTTAATTGCAAACTCTGATAAGACTATTGAATAACAAGTTGGAATTTCTAAACTCCTTTTTTTACAGTTTAAGTAAACTATTCATATATTTGGCTTGACAACTAGATGTAAATCAGTCACAAAGGGATAATGTAGAAATTAAATAAGTTAGCCTATATGAATATAGCATACCTGTACATTCTTTTGTTTCAGTGGTTAAGGCTGTTAACTCGTACGTTGTTACGTACGTGTCCAGTGTAGTTCACTAACAATTGTTTATTTATTGCCAAGGATTAACATCATAAAATTAATTAAAACAATGTAATACAGTGTCCGTTATTGTTCTCCAGTGTACAATTTGAACTAACAACAATCAATTTTTCCATTTGATTTACTATTCAACAAATCTCGGTTCATGTCGAAGACCTTGCTAAATTCAGTAAGCATGTTCCAAGTCCCCATGAGAAACTGTAAAACAGGCACAGCTAGAAGGCCTTCAGAAACAAAAAGCTTACAAGCTTTGATTTCTCTACCAGCTGGCCTAACACCAGAACCAGGCCTGCAGCTCTGTCTACCCTTGCAATCATTTTCAGCCCTGAGCCTGCATTCAGGCCTCGGGCAGGAGAAAGCAAAGCCAACCAGAAAATGATTTACTGAACCTATGTATCAGTCTACAGTGGTGGAAGTGCCCCCGTCGATCCACTATGATAGATAACCCTTAACAGTAGAGCGATTTAAAAGCTGAAGAGGACAGGGAGCAGGAATGGGGGTTAGCTTCAAACACAATGCCCATGACACATAAACTTTACTCTGCTTTGCCATTTATCCTAAACTTGAGGGTGTAAACAAAATAAGAAAAGAGGTTAGCCGTTAAGAGTGTACATCATGGACTCCATTGTGAGTTTGCTACCATGCTTTGGTAACACCGCAGACGTGAACTTTTAGTGCTGCTAACCACAAAGTCTTTCTTGTTACTTCCAGTTTATTCTCGCCGAACAAAATGTGTTAGTTTATTATTAGTTCATTATTAGTTTTTATGTGACCAGATCATGGGCGTTACAAATAAAAGCAGCGACGTTCAGCAGCACAACAGTAGTATTTGGTTCATAATAGTAAAGCATTTCCAGTAACTATTTTTAACGTTATGTTGCGGTCACATATCGCGCATGCGCGTCTCTCAAGCTGTGTCGAAAAGTCCGATTCAGGTTAGCGGGTCGGTCCATTTCGGATGCACTTCTTGTCGTCAGTAAACTACAAGAATAAGCTGCATTTCAATCATCACTCATCTGCGTTTCTGAACTCTAAACGTCGTCTTTTCAGTAGCAAAAAACCCGAAATGTTTAGAGCTGATGTTTAGCACGTGGATTACGATTGATTATTTTAGAGTATTTATATACTTGATGCACCCTAGCTAGCTGATATGAATAATAAATTGACATAATTCAAGTAATATTTTTATTTTGTGCTATGAAGTCAATTACCAATGTACTATTATCTATCCCACCAGTATGAGCTCAAAGCTTGGGCTATCCTTTATTTCCACATTTCAGTCTACACACAAGCCTGAGTAGAGAACTGTATCCTCCTCTGAAATCTCCTGAAGTTCCTCATAGCTTTACAAACATAAATGCAACATATTTCTAAACCACAAGCTCTGGCTTGCTTTTGGGCTACATATCATTTCCAGATGCAGGTCATGAATAAGAGTAATAGAAATAGCTTGACTGAAACTGGAAACTAAAGAAACAAAATGGCAGGGAAAGAGCGGGGTGCAATAACAATCTACTCCAACACCACACAACTGCCCAGCTGTCAGTTAAAACCACAGCAACAGAGTTTCACTATATTAGAGACACTGGGAGGTACAGAAGAAAAGGAAAATCATTCTTTGTGTTCTTACTCTGAGCCAACCACGAGAAATCAACTAAAGTTTTAAAACATAACTATACAGTACAGTCAGCAATAGGAATTCACACTGTGTTTTAAAAGAAGAAAAAGTTAATTTCAAACTCTAAACATAGTATTCTTACAGATATGATTGATTTCTGCTTTAAAATAACATATGCAGAGCATTTCAAAATGGCGTGTGTTAGACACTCATTGTAGTGTTTCCATATGTGTTCTGTGATGCATGGTTTTGTGAGGTTTGGCCAAAAACAACTACAAGTCATGCCTCCCATTACCCCATCAAAGTACAAGCCAAGATAAACACAGCAGATTCCATAAATGTAATTGTGGTATGCAAGTTTACAAACCCATCTGATGACTGTTGTGGTTTTCTCGCTTTTAAAACAAGGCATGTGGAGGCAACACAAATAAGTGTAGTGGCATAACCTCAAAACTACCTACTGATTCTACATGACCTTGCCCCTTACTCAGCATATTGCATTGTGGGTAAACCTTTGGTTAATTTAATCATTTTCATTAATTCGCTTGACATTTAATTCATTCTCTTTTTAAGTGTTTTTAGATAATGTTGAATCATTGGATAAGATCTTATCAGTGGCCAAACCCCAGCACTTTCAGGAGAATGCAAGAGGGACAAAAACTCTCCTGCCCCTGAAATCATAGACTAACCCTGGGCTTATCTGGGCATATCTATGTACTCATGAATGGAAACCCCTAACTAGGGCAGATGGCTGCTCCATTCGTGTTAACAGCAGGTTTGCTTTAATTGTTCTTAATGCTTTATTGTTTATGGGCTTCTCCATGAGAAAGGGTCCTCAAACAAGCTGCATTTACATGTAACAATTAAACTATAATGACCCTGCAGATGATTTATTGGCATGCAGTCGAAAGGTTTTGTATAAACTTTGTGAAGCTGTGTGCTGTGAAGGTCTTTACAAAAACATTTGTGAAATGATGGCTGATTTTACACCAGAAGGGTGAATTAATGGAAAGCACTGATAGCATTCAGATGTTAATTTGATGTAGTTAATAACAACAAAGACAGATTTTTGTTAATGCGATGGAAAAATTCTGTTCCTATTGGTTTAATATGTTTACTGTTCTGTTGATCTAAAGAAAATGTCTTTAGTGATGAGACACAAAAACAAACAGAAAACAAAATACGTTTTTATTACTTAGTTTGTAGACAAAAGCATTGGAACGTGACACAATGCAGAATGAACATATCCACACAAATGAAATGTATCTCTTTCTCTGAAAGAACAAGAAACTGACACACCCATGGGATGAAAGTATAAATACATACAGTGGGGTCAAAAAGTCTGAGACAACTAGTCTTTCTAAAAGTTCTGTTATTGAAAATGTTATCAATGTACCAAGCTGACTGAAAAGTTAAATATTATTAGCTAAATATTTATTTTACACCAGTGTTTTGCTTTAAATCTGAAAAATGTAGTTTATTTCTAAATTTAAAAAGAAAATTTTATTTGGTATCAGACTTTTGGACCCCACCCCACTTTTGGACCCCCACCCCATATATATATATACACACACAGTAGGGACAATAGTTCCCATTAAACATTCCTGGTGGTTTCAGCACTTTTCTGTCGCCTATTGACACGGTTCTATGCACATACTGGCATCCAGCAAAATGCAGCAAACTTCTGGCCCCATTAACATCAAAGTAAATCTGTGAAAGAGCTTGTTTTCTTTTTCCTCCTGCAGGCATTAACCATTGTAGAACAGGCTCAATGTCCTTCCAGTGGACCATGTCATGTGAACGCAAGACATAAGGAAAATAAAAAAGTTGGGAGGCTGTATTTTTCTTTTTCATTTTTTATCCTCAGGTTAATTATAACTGAAGGGAAATCCTTTTAAAAGCTCCTTGGCAACATACATCAAACACCATTGAGTAAGATGCCTATAAATATAACATTCATTTGTCTAAATTTTCTCCCCTTCCCCCAGTTCCTCATTTTCTTTTTCTCAAAGCACGGCTCCTGAGGCCTTAATTCTCCTCATATACACTGCAGAGTTCACATCTGGAACCAGATGGCTGAAGCCACTTCTGAAAGAGGCAAGATGTCGGCCTGCAGACAAGTAAAGGCAAGGCAAGCCCTTGGGTTAGACACAGCATGTTCCAAAGAGACACAACAGACATATGTTCAGATGATTTATAACACTGAATAGAGGTAGTCACTGGTTTATTGAAAGCCTACTAATCAGATAGATATTTATTTGATGTTTTTGAAGTTTTTCCATTAAAAGTTAGGTAGTGCTGGGGATTTATTGCTACAATTTTCCTTATAAACACATTCCTTTATAAATAATATACATTTATACCAGTGTTTTACTGCTTGCAAGTCTGTTTTGAGCTTCATGCGGATTCAATTCATCTTTACATGTTTTTTTATCTTTCAGAGTGAATTAAGAAAATATTTAGCTTTAGTTTAAGGAAGAACACATAACTATGGCACTATGGCTCTATTGACAAAAACAGGCTTAGTTTAAAGACAGACATAAATCATACTGCTTTTCCCATCTTGGAAATAATGCTTAAATTTGACCTTTTGTTTCACTTGATGCAAAGAAATGTTTCTCTTGCCCTTGGCTAATTCATGATTGCACCCCTAACATTAAGTACAGAATAGGTTTTTGATAAAGAATCAAGACATTTTAAGAAAGACATCAAGAAGCCATGTATTTCTGTACCTAATTTTTACTTTATATATAATATACATTTTACATTTGTAAGGTTTCATTGTTTTCTTTAATTCTAATGCTTTAGATTTTTTAAAATCAGTTGTATATAAAAGGCGCCATAAAATTATTATTATTACACTGACCTGTCCATGTTTTTTCATTGCTCAGAGAGAAGCTTGTGCACTGTGGGTGAGAGCTGCAGATGAGTGCCGCCTCTCTGGCGCTGTGCACAGATAGCACGCAGGCTTGCTGGCTGTATGACGGCCAGCATCTGTATTCCATATTTCCAACACTCCTCATTCCTTTCAGGACAGCATAATCTGCACAAAGAGGAAAAATACATTAAAACCATTTCAAGATCCACTCAACACCCATCTGCAAAATATTAGCAAGGGAACAGAGTTCTTCTGCTTTCACAGCAGAGGTGGCAGAATCTCATGTTACTATATGTGTGTGGGACAACAAAAGATAAGTACACTGAAGCAATGGCTTTGCCCAAATCTTAAGGTAGGAGGAAAAGAACCACCCGGTAAATATCCCTTGATGTGCGAAACCTTTTTACGAGAGTTGTTGTGAACTTGCTTGCACATTATTTTGACGATTCAAAACTTGCTTTAGTACATCTGTGCTGCTTCACTCAGGTCATGTGATTGATTATCAAAAAGGTATCAAAGCCCAAAAAGAGGGAGTCAAAGAGAGAGAAGCTTAAAAGTCTTGCAGGTTACAGAACTTGTCCTTGAAAACAGATTGAGTTACACACATTTTATGACAGAAGTACATCTGCTTTACAGTACTGGAAACATGCTGAGAGGCCTGTAACACTTTTTTGCAAGATTTATTTATAATTCGTTATTTTTGAATAAGGGCATAATGGGAGCTGAGAAGCGTTAAAAAGCATACGCCATCATTTAAATTAACTCATTACCTCTGGTTATTAACGGTGGCAAATTTTCCAGGTGCAAGCCAGATTTGTACATATGCAGAACCTCTTCAAAGTCAGCCAGTGTTTCATTAATGCTTTGTTTCAAATCCCCTGTAACATGAAGATAAAATTAGGCTTTCATTATTCAGCCACTTCAGTGATAGCCAAATTGAGTTCGTTAATGGCAATCGGAAAATGCTAAATGAATTTAGCAACAGAAAAATAAGGTACCATTCCTCACCTGTGGAGTTCATTATTTTGTGCAGGAGAGGCTTCAACAGTGGGGGGGCCTGATGAGGCAGGAGGTAGGTGAAAAAATACCTGGGAAGGAAAATAATGACTTTATATAATTTATCTGAAACTCTGCCAGGAACCACAGGGTGGCAAGTCAAGCTGCGAGATCGATGCACTACAAATGATGCTCTGACACTTGGCGGGGCGTATAATTAATCATAACAAGCTTAGCAGGGAAACGGATTCCATGAAACTCTTGACTCTGACTTTGCAAGGCTCTTGTTAAACAATGTTTTTTTATTGTCTGACGTAGATAATAAAGATGGAATGTGGAACAGTTCTCACCTGTAGGCATTGTAAAGGTTCCTCATTTCATTCAAGCCTTCACAGATTTTGGAAGGAGAGCATCTGAGGGTGAAATTGCGGAGGGGAAACTGCAGCAGGCAGTCTGAGTCGTCCATACAGTCTTGTTCTTTAATACTTGCATCATCCAAGTCAGTTAACTTGAGTTCTCCAGACACCATAACGAACTGTCGGGGCTGGAAATCCAGCAGGGCCACAGAACCCAGCGGTGAGTTAGAGAGAAACTGAAGAAGTCTCATTAGGCTGAGACAGACCTGTGCCACAGACAATCAATAATTAATAAAACTGGCTTGTTCTAAAGATTGTTCTAAGATACTGGATATTAGATTTTTCTATAATGATAAACTTACAGAGAATTAAATAAAAATGATTCTGTGCAGCAGTCATACAAAATAGATGTTTTTATTTTTTACACCTTACATCTAAGGTGTTGTTTACACCTGAATCTTCCCTCAGGATCAATAAAGAAAGCTGATCTATCTATGTGCATAACTGTGTACACAACAGTCCTGCAGAAATCTTATATAAATTCTAATAAAACATCGGGTCCATGGGCTTTTTTATACAACATGAAAATGTATTTTATAACACCAGCGGGAATAGCAGAGGTATTAAGTCACCCTTGAATATACCCTTGAAAATAATGTACCCACTGTTCTTCAGAAACATGGTGGATGAAACCATACACCTTTTGAATAACTCCCAACCATGTGTTAAGATGTTTAAAAAAAATAAGGATGTCAAGAGGAGTCACTCGATTACAGCCCTTTAGCTTCAGCACATTTGTCTTAAGAACCTATCAAAAATCAAAGGGCAAAGAGTATCAGCACCTGCTTCTATACCAAAATGATCATGAAAGAAAATACTGTCATGGCTCCTAAAAAGTAATATCATCTGCTTCCTCAAACAGTGACAGGAATTATCAGGATGAAGAAGAGTAAGAGGTGGACATCTGAGACAGACATGGTCCCCCAAAGCATTTGACCAGGCTCAGTATGGAGATTGGGCCCCAGTTAATCCAGCTAAGCCAAAGAATTTCCTCCACCCCCACCTCAGGTATGCCCTGTGGGGGACTGTGGGTGGGGAGTTTCTGATGAACCCTCCATGGGAGGGTGGGGGTGGTTCTCTTACTCGAAAGCGCTCTTCCCAGGGGCTCTGCAGGAGCTGAATCATCTCAAGAGGCGTCCCTTGCTCCAGAACTGCTGTGATGCCACCAGCCAGAGTATTGTCCTGACACTGACCTTTCAGCTGGAATGGAACATACACTTAATTGTCACTACTGATTAAAATCACACATTGTTTAATGGACTATGGTAATTGAAATCAAATGTGTGGTATATATTATTTCAACAGAGCCAGGCAAATTTACTTGGCTTGTACAAAACGTTCAACAGAGGGCAGGTTTTTATTCTATGACAAGCTGATGAGTGTTTTTTTCTTACCTTAACAATATTGGGGTGCTGCAGCCTCTGCAACAATACAATCTCTTTTCTCAGTTTAAAAGACACAAGCTGGTGACAGCTCTGATGATCTTTAAAATCTTCCATGCACGACCTCATGTCAGTGCCTTGATGGTTCACAGATTTCAGCGCCACGAAGGATCCCTGAGGCAACACCGCTTTAATCACTGTTTTAGTGTAACCCGAACCAAGAAAGTCAACAGCCTTTATGCCTCCAAGTTCTTCGCAGCCAATGTCCGTTTCAAGAGTAACTAGGTTGTCCGAATTTATTTTCCCATTAATATAGTCTACGCTGTCATTTATAGATAAATATGGATACATAAATTGCACATGATCAGATGTGATGATCTCGAGTTCTTGCTGTCTCTCCTGAAGTTGTTGAAGCAATCTGCTGGGCTCTGGAATTAAACCATCTGGCCGAGCAGCATCAGCAGAAGTCTTCTCCCGCAAACCAAAGTGCCATTTCCTCAAAACAATCGTTACAGCCAAAAACAACAAAGCTAAAAAGAAAAAAACGCAGAAGGGATTCTTTGAGAAAGTCATGGCAAGTTAATATAAGTCTTTTGTGAATTTGCACTGGCAAACTCGGACACAGTTCCTCTGGTCATGCTTCTCGATTGCGCACAAAGTGCGCATTATAATTTAGTGTAGTAACTTTGAGCTGCGGGAACGCCCCGAGGGCGTGACTTACTGCTGATGGCCAAATAATCACCTCCCACATAATGAAACCTCACCATCACCGCCTAGCGATTGACACACACACAAAAGAGGCTTTATACTCTTTTAACATATCATTCATCTCTTGACGATATGTTTGTTTAGAGGTTTAACGAATATGCAATAGAAAGGATAATGTTTACCTGTTGGCCTAAGGAAATGAAATAAAGAAATATTTAACAAAGAAGGGCAATTAAATAATTTGTTTATAACGTGATTGTTCATGTAAAATTCACAGGCCCAAATGATATCTTTTATAAACAAAATGAATTTGTTGTCTATAGTCGATGTATTGGTACTGTTTTTACTGGTAGCACAAAACTACAGGAACTGAACTGGAACATACATTTTATGTTAATAACACCTCCTGGCACACATATTGAAACTAAACACAGTTTATAAAGACTGTGCATTAAATTTTTATTTCAATAAATTATTTCACGCATAGGCTTTATCTCTTGCCACTGGGAGCCACTGATGTTTTATTAGGGAGATGCATCTTTCTGTCTTGAGACACCGAGGAGAAACACAATGTAGCTTACATCACCACTCACTGAGAGAAATGTCACCACGTGTGCCACTTCAAAAATAAGCATGATCTAAAGTAAACATGCACAAATAGATCTCATACATGTGATAGCTTAATGTGTTAAAATGTTTTTTTTAATATTTTGTCTAGCACACTGCTTTTAAAGAATAGTAAGTCATAATAAAAATGTCAGTCTTAACGCCTATAACTTTGTTAAGTACTTTATAATTGTACTTAAACTGAATAACACTAAAAGGGCTCTTATATCAGAAGGGTTTTAAGTGTCTGTTTATGTAGTTGCTAGAATTCGATTAGCCACTATTTGTATAACCCATTTTCTGATTTCTGATACTCGTTTTCCATTTTTCACTCCATAGAAATAAACTACATAGGAAGCACAGTATTTAAGTCGTTACTTATTTAATGATGCATAGTCTAGTCCATAATACAAAAAATAAACTGGGGCAGGCGCGTTGCATTCTACGCAGAAATCCGTTGCAGCTTCTTGTCCATGGGGGCGCTGGGAATAAATATAAAATAATTTGTAGTTTTTGACTTTAGCAATACACCCATGCAATCTTAGCGATTCCTAATGCAATTCCTTTCTCCAGCACCACCCTCGATTGAACAGCGACCCCTCAATTCACCGTCAACACCTTCGATTACACAGCGACGTCCAATGAGAGACGACGGACCAGCCTACATACTCCAGCTAACGTAGCGTTTGCCTGCAACAGCACGACTACAAACTATATTTTCAAATCGGTAACGCTGTGCACAGAATTAAAGATCCAAGTGTCAGGCGGATTTCTGCCGGATATTAGCCGGTGGAAGCATGGATACGGAGTCCATTTCCAGAGAGCGCGATGATGCTGAAATCATACATTTATCCACAACAGAGCGACCTTCTCAGGAGCCACCTCAAAGGTACGTGCATGGCACTGTATGTGCAGGGTTACAGTCGGCACATAAGGCTAATTATAAGCAAGTGTGTGTGCAAGCAAACATAAATCATTTAAGAGGCTTTTTGCAAATAAATAAGAACGCGTATAAACGTGTCGCATCTTAAAGATAAAAGATGTCTCTCTTTCAAATCCACTTTGGCTTTTGTTTACGAGGGAGGTATACTCGCTGGGTGTCACAAAGTACAAAGCTTGCACTCAAAACTATGAACATCTTTTGGGTTTACGCTAAATTGATCCATGTAAAAACTGGCGTGACCTCTGATCTATTGACCAATGATGTTTACGATGAAAAAGCCAATTTGAATTCATTTTAGAATAAACCACATGTTAGTTTACATTTGTTCTAAAAATGCACAGACAACCTGTAGTACTTCTACTGTTCAGCAGGACATAGAATAATATTGAAATGTTTATTGCTTATTTAACAAAATAACAAAATAAAAATCGTTTTATTTTCTGTTTGTCTTTTTCTCATTAGTCAGGCAAGTTTCTCTTTTTCTGGAGTCTCTAATAACAGACTAGAGTGATCCACAGTAGGATTGTAAATGAAGGTGTTAGACATTGACTCTTTAGAATGTTCATCACATCTGTTACTCTGAGTGAGACATTTTGCTTCATCATGACTGAGTGCAGGTTCTCTGATCCATTAACACTGTGAAAGAATAACATCAGCGATGAAATCTGTGTGTATATCAAAGTAATGCTGAGCAGATGGTGAGATGCGTTCTCCATATTTGGTGGAGAAGATCCAGCTGAAGATGCAGTGACTCATGTTTGAGTATGACCCTCTCAGGAGAGGCCTTGTCTTTATTTTCCAATGCCAGCCACACACGTGGGCTCCTCTAAGGAGCCTTTGATTTGTTAATTAAAGGTTTTGTTCCATGTTATTATCTGCTGTTTATGCTTCTTAAAATGGCTGCATGTATTCTACACAAAAGCAGTGGCTCATCTCCCAAAGCAAAACTGCCACAAACAAGCCTGGGATATGTTAATCTGGTGGCAATGGCATTAATATTTTTTTGGTAGAAATGTATTTTACTGAGCTTTTCATTTCATTTTTCATTATAGATGTATTATACAATAGCACATCGCATGAAAGTGGAGTTAATTTAAATCTAAATTCACAAAGATGAAAAACTCTTTTCTGAGGAGCAGAAAAGCCATTTTACTGAACCATTAAAGTATTGTTTCTTAATGCATAACCTAGTTTGTCGGCTGCTTTGCCACAGGATACATTATGTCTATGCCAATAAACAAGTGTCACTACCTTGATTTACCCTTATGTGAATCATTCCAATTATTTTTGATCTAGATTCAGTCACCATGGGTTTTAGTTGCCTGAAGTCAGGTCTCATGCAGTGTGTCCATTATGCTATGTGATATTAGTCAATGTTTGCTAGCCAACATGGCTGAATTTCTTTAGAATTTTGTGAGGGAATCTGTTCAATCAGTTTAGTTTCTGATAAAGTTCAGCCATTTATTCCAGGGTACTGCTTCTACCACAAAAAGTGTAAAGGTATAAATGCTTAAGCATTGAGGATGGGGGTGTGACCAATGTAAATGTCAATGTTATTGTGCAATACTTTTGTATATACACAACATACACTCATAAGCTTTGGTGTGGAAAGAGCCAGTGAATTAAATATTTAGTAAATAGCTAAAGTAAATATTCAGTAAATACAGTATATATGACTGTAGTTAAATGGGGAAAGAGATTACAGTAATATTCATTAAGGTCTATTTTCTCCATCATGGAAACAATCAAAGCTCTTTCTGTTTCTGTGCATTAAGTACAGTTTCTCACCAGAAAAAAACATGCTTTACAAGCTTTCTCTTTTCTTGTCTGTTGCTGAACTGATTTCTTCCTTAGAGCCCGACAGGCCACAACAATCACCTCTGAGTCCTGGCAGTGCAGACAGACCAGCTGCAGAGCTGTCAAATTAAATTAAGCCTGCACTCTTTCTGATAACCATCAAAACATCTGCAGCATGTGCATAGCCAAATTGCATAGATGAACCCACCATCAGATGCAAATGTTTATTAAATTAAGTCTGTTTTGGTGAGCTGTTCTTTAACATATGCTAAGCTACTTTACATTAATAATGGAACTATTTAATGCCTTCAGACCATCATGGTAATATACTGTAACTTGATCATCTCATAACTTCTTCAAAGCAATACATAATAATTTTGAAGAATAACAATTGCATTACACATTACATTGCATTATTACATTTCCTAATGGTATTTTTACAGCTTTGTGTTTAGCAGTTTATACACAGCAGAAATTGTTAGATGAAACTATTTTATTAAGGTTGATTATATGCTGTCATTCGAGTAAGATGTAGAGCACTTACCCCCGCTGTTCTTGAGCTCGATTGAAAGAAATAGGGCTTCCTGCACCTGCTGCTATACTCATGACATTTTACAAATGCTTTTATTCAAAGCAACTAGGTATACAATTCACCAATACATGTGCTCCCTGGGAATCGAACCCACAATGCATTGTTAACACAATGCGTTACCAAATGAGCTACAGTAACACTCAAACACATACTCATACATGTGTCCACATGTTGTCAATGCAACCTATAATAAATTACACAATGCAACATAACAGTGCAAAAAACAACTGTTCAGAATTTCTGAATCTGTTCAACTGGTTTGAGGACAGAGTTAATAAAGATAAGGCCAGCTCATGTTCAGATTAAGAGTGCATTTGTAATGTGTTAATTTAGAGAGCTGCTTTATCATTTAAAGCTATAATGGGAGCTAGAATTTAGCTCCCATTACAACTGGACACAAGGTTTGAAAGCAAAGAACTAATTTAGAAATTGAATACCTCGATTGGCTTGCAAACATTTAAACACTTACCAGCAGTCGTGTTTCAATATTTGCTTAGCTTGTCATCTGGGTATTAATAAGAGTCAGGTACATCTATGGAAAAACAATCATGTTATAAATGCAGAACATCAATCTCTGTTGCAACAGGCCTACTGTACTAACATTTCAGCATAATAACTTCTGATAGTATAAGAGCCATAATGGTTGTCACAGTTCAGGTTTATAAGGACTAAAAACCTGGCCTGGTTTGTCAAGGTGGCTTACATTATTCAGCAGTAGTTCTTAGGCTGTTGTTTCATAACATATTCGCTTCCTGCACAGTCGAGATGGAGGTACTAGTGAGTCTTTCCTTATCTGAACAGACTGTTTATTGAATTTGACAGGGTAAGCTGAGGTAGTCCCTCCCTCTTAGCCTAATTGGGCTGATACATTTTTTTAAACTTGAATTGATAATCTAACGTACATTGCAAGCAACACAGCTCTGCACTCAAAAATCTCTCTGGGCAGATACTCCCTGGCAGAATGCAGAAACTGTATACAGTATGTAACAGTAACAGTTTCAGGCAGAATAATTATGTACTGTGTGTAAGTGAAACAACAAATAATTGTATATTATGAAATCAATCACCAAATTCTGTTCTTTGGTGAGAAATATCTTTAAAGCTTTGTTGTGCAACAAAATAGTGGAGACAATTCATGATTCTTGATGCTTTCCCTTGCAGTGAGATTCCTGAGGTTTCTGTCTGTTTTCCGGACAGTGATGGTACAGGTTCTCAGATGTTTCCGGTCAGGATCGATGAGAACCAAGAAGACAATGACAGTCCATTCAAGTCGCACTCCTCTACTCAACTCCACCGGCAAATATCACAGGGGTCTGGCTATCATTCACCACAACACAAAGCATGCTCCTGCTGTGGCCAGCAGTCAATTCCAAGCAATGTCTGTAAAGGTCAAATAAATGCTTTCCATCAAGTGGACTGTTCAACAAGTCCTGTTAAGACTGTCCATAGCTGCAGCCAATCACACCTGCCTTCATGTAACAATAAAATGCAATGCCATTGGCTACAAGGATCTCACGATGGCAGTAATCACAAGCCGGTGCAACGTCACGTGGTGACAGTGAGGTCCAGCCATTTTCCTGTTTGAAATATTCTTCTGCAGGACATGCATTAATCTATGCATTTTAAAGTGTTAATATCCTTGTCTGTTTTCTAATAGGAATGATGGCCTTCATTGGATTCCAAGGAGGTGAGATGCTTTTATAGCAACTGATGACAACATTTTGTTGATTATAATATAACCACTTTTCATTATATTAATATAATAATATAACCAATATAAAGAAATTCATAGACCAAGTAAATAATGCAATATTATGTTGGTCATACAATAGTGCACGTTTAATATTAGATTACATTTTGTTTTTATTTAGAGGTATTACAAAAACATTCAGACTGACAAAATAATTTGCAGTGAGCAGAAGCTGCAAAATGGAGAAATGAGGCATGCAGAATTCCAGCAGTTTCATTTTGGTTGATACACCACAGAACAGTTTGATTAAATGTACATTTGAACATTTATTTTTCTTTTTTTGTAGCTATTCCCAGGTCATAGTGGAATACCCGATGGCTGTTCTCATTTCATTTACAGTAGTTCTATTCGCCTGTTCTCTTGCTGGGTTTTTGACCAGTACCCTGCCGGACTTCTCTGACCCTTTGTCGGTGAGTATTTCCATGTCTGTAACATCTGACAAGTGTATTATATCTTACATCCTCTAAATGCGTTTGGTTGTACACTGTGCATGCATGTTGTAAAAAAGCAATGTTGCAACATACTACAAGTAATAATGTCTGATAATACACTGACCAGCAGTAGCCATTTCTTTATTAATATTGTAAATTGGTCCCTCAAATTAATGCCTTTGTATAATGATACTAACTACTTATGGTGATTATTTTTTATTGGACCTCACAGGGATTTGAACCTCGTGGAACAGAAATAAGCATCCGGCTTGCAACCTGGATGAAGTTACAACAAAACACTGGGCCTGGAAAATCACTTTCCACAGTTCCATGGCAACTCACAGAAAGAACTAAAGCAAGGTGTTTTTTGGTGACTGCATGATTAGATGTGCGGTACATTAACAGAAACGCTTCTAGTTCAATATTGAACACTAAATTTGACTAGTGCTTTTAATACTAATGCATTTGTTTGTATTAAATAAATGTTTTATTTGCTGTCAAAAATGTACTGTTTGTCTTACAGATATGACATAAGTAGATCTCACCCTCAGTTTAATAAACGCTCAAGAAGAATGTTGCACAGAGATTACGCCGAGCACAACTTTTTCTGTAATGCCCCAGGTGAGATTTTAAAAAGTTCAATATCAGGAGTTTCCAAACCTAATAAATCAATAAGTGGAACACAGCATGTTGTGTGGAATGCCGTTTTTATCACCTAATCTGTGGTTAAGTAGGAGAGCGCTATGCTCAGCTGGTCTTCCGCTCTGGAAACTCCGCCAGTCTCTGGAGTCTAAAGGCAATTTACTCCATGTGCCAGATGGAACAGACACAGGTAAAGCAAGGACAGCATTTTACCAAAACGGGGTAATATCAGGTCCTTACTGAAAGAAGTTAAATTGTGTTTTCTATTCAGTGTGCATAAATAGTAACATTCAGATTTTAGTATTAATAATATTAATATCACATTTTAAAGCAATGCAAATTTGAGTTTTAAATCTTTCTCTAGGCAAATAATGCTGTGTTATTTATTTCAGATTCGGTCAGCAACACAGTTTAATGAGGTTTGCCAGGTCTGGCCACAGTTAGACGGCTCTACAATGAAGAACGAGTGCTGTCCAAGCTGGTCTCTGGGAAACTACTTGGCTTTTCTAAATAACGTATCTTCCTGCTTTCATCTGACTGCACAGCATGTGTCTGAAAGTCTAAGTCTCCTCAGATTCTGTGCTCCTTATTACCATGATGGAAGCCTGGTTGCATCATGTACTGTGAGAAATAAATCAGGCCGCTGTGCATCCATCCCACATCGTTGTAAGCTGTCAAGTATCTTCCAGATCCTTCATTATCTTGTTGACAAGGACTTTCTGGGGCCACAGACTGTTGAATATAAGGTCCCATCCCTAAAATATAGCATTCTGTTTCTACCGGTGGAAAAAGGGGATTCGTTGATGAAAATTTATTTAGACCATCTAAAGGGCCACGAGCTCACATACGATAACACCACCATTACAGGAATGGATCTGGGAATTAAACAAAAACTTTTCAAGTACTACCTGGCACGAGACTCTGTCTATCCTGTTCTTGCAGCTCTTGGACTATTGTTCACCATGGGCCTGTATCTCAGATCGCTGCTTATAGCAGTGATGTCACTGGTTGCTGTCATGTTATCACTTTGCACCTCATATTTTTTTTACAAGGTTGCATTTCGGTTGACATTTTTTCCACTCCTCAACCTTGCATCAGTCCTCATTCTTTTAGGAAGTTGTCTAAATCACACCCTCACTTTTGTTGACTTCTGGAAACTACAGCTAAGCCACAACCCTCCAGCTATCCCTGAGAAGAGAATGAACCGGGTTTTACAGGAAATGGGGTACTTGATATTAGTGTCAGGATTGACATCCAGCGTTACATTTTACTCAGGCTACATAAGCAGCATGACAGCTGTCAGATGCTACGCCATTTATCTTGGTAGTGCCTCGTTAATCAACACCTTATTTGCTCTCGTTTGGCTTCCTTGCATCCTTATTTTGCAGGAACGTTATGCTGTGCTATCTTCAAACCCTGTCACAAAGACAGCATGGAACCTCTGCTGCTTAAAAAATGCTGGTGGATTCTGGGAGACAAGTTCAAGGAAACGCTGTCTTTTTACGTTGAGACAGAAGCTACGGACATTAGGACGAGGATTTACTGACACATCAAACTTGCTTTTTCTAAAGATACTGCCTTGTGGTGTAATAAAATTCAGATATATTTGGATCTGTTGGTTTGCAGTGTTGGCAGCTGGTGGAACATACATATCATGCGTGGATCCTGGCATGAAACTACCGACATCAGACAGCAAAGCAACTCAGCTGTTCCGTTCTAGTCATCCCTTTGAAAGATACGATGCAGAATATCGCCACCAGTTTATGTTTGAGCGAGTGAAACAAGGAGAAGATGAGCCCATGACACTGACTTTAATTTGGGGAGTCATTCCTTCAGATAGTGGCGATAGCTTTGATCCAAGAAGTAATGGCTCTTTAGTTATTGATCCTGCTTTCAATATGAGCAGTCACAAAGCCCAAGTTTGGTTAAGAGATCTATGTGGGAAAATTCAAAACCAGAGTTTCTATTCTCAGTTGTCAGCTGACCAGGAAACAATTAAAGACAATGTGTGTTTTGTTGAAAGCTTGATTCACTGGGTTTCCATACGGCGCTGCTCAGAAAGTGAGGATGCATTTAGTTTCTGTTGCAATAATATTCCCTTTCCTTACCCACCAAGTGTTTTTGAGCAGTGCCTTAGCATGATGGTGGCAGAGCAATATGCAGAGGGCCACTTATCCAGTGCTGGAGGCCTAAGGTTTGATTCAGAAGGTCGAATCACTGCCCTTGTGCTAATGTTTAAAACTGTACAGCGTTACAGCTTCAACTACAGCAGAATGTCACAATTCTACAAAGAGGTCTTATCATGGTTTAATTTGGAAATCTCTAAAGCTCCAATGGGATTGCAGAAAGGATGGTTTGTAAGCCAGCTGGGTTTATATGAACTCCAGAGATGTCTGAGTTCAGAGACATTACAAGTGGCTGGCTTTTCTGTAGCTCTCACGTTTGCATTGCTCCTACTGATGACCTGGAATATTCCATTAAGCATATATGTGTCCGTTGCTGTGGGAGGAAGTGTTTTTGCTACTGTTGGACTCCTTGTACTTTTAGAATGGCAGTTAAATGGTGTGGAAGCACTGTTCATTTCAGCAGCCGCTGGTCTCTCTGTTGACTTTGTGGCCAATTACTGCATTTCATACAGCCAGGCCCCACACAATGACAGACTAGGCAGGGTTGCACATTCTCTGAAGAAAATGGGTTGCCCAGTAGCTACAGGTGCTGGAGCATATTTTTTTGTGGGCATCATTATGCTACCTGCAACTGCATTACTTTTTAGAAAACTAGGGATTTTTCTCCTGCTTGTGAAGTGTGTGGCATGCGGCTTTGCCACGTTTTTCTTTCAATCGTTGTGCTGCTTCTTTGGCCCTCAAAAGAATTGTGGGAAAATAACCCTACCATGTATCACAAAGCAAGCCACTGAAAATATATTATCTTCCTGTTCAGCTGTGGAATCTGGGACTGCAAATCCCTCAGCTAATGGGGCATTTGGCTGCGGTGTAGGTTCTCGGGTTCAACAAAATTTTAATAAAGAAAGTGATGGTTTCCTCTGCCCCAATCAGGAGCACCATAGAACGAGGCAACCAATTGGAGGGAAGGAGCCAGAACAGTACGAGCTGCAGCCTCTTGCTTGCCAGTTGAGTGACAGCTTTGAGAATAGCACTTGCACCAGCAAGCTGTCCAACAGACCTTCTGTCCTTTCTGATGACATTCAGTTCTGTGGACATAGTCCCAGGCAAGATTATGATCGAGTCAGCATTGAAGCTGACAGTGAAGAAATGTGTGGCAGGCACCTTAAAGGTTGCAACCCACCTCCAGCTCTCCAGACATCATCACCATACAAAGACAACACACTGCATCCTGTAGTTGCTTCTCTGTCCAAGGAGAAGGTTTTGTGCAAGAAATGCCGCGGACAGTCCAGCAGCGGCCTCAAACTTTGGAATGTGTCTCTATCATCTTCATCTAGTATGGAGGAAATCATGACACCACAGACTATAGACACATTCAATCAAAGATCATTGTCAATAGATGAGGTCACTAGCTGTCACAAGCGACTTCTGTCATGTCAGTCTCAAAGTTCCATGGAGGGACTTGAAGACTCTAATGAGACCTGCCTAAGTGATGTTGAGCCTGCTGTCTCTGTACCTCCTACTGTTAAAAATGAGGAAGAGTTACAACCTGGCCACCTCAATGGCAAGAGGGACACTTTACGGTTGTCCTTAAGGGAGACTGTGTTTGACCTTGCCTCTCCAGGGTCCGGCAGAGTGAGGACCAGCCAAAATGAAGTACCAGTGATACTGCCCAACAGTAAACCTGATATGCCAGATGTTTGGCTCAAACGTGAGGGAAAAGGTGAAGGTGGCAGCTGAACAGTATCAACACACTGAGCAAATCCACAGCATGTCCAGAACTTTTTATGGTGGGCTGAACTTTTGTACCCAGCAACTTCGTTAACTTTGAAACCTGTTTGAAAATGCATACCAGACAATATTCTCTAAGCACCACCACCAGTTAATTACAGTGGAGAAATTGTTTCCAAGTATACAGTATCCAGAGATAATTCAGATGTGGAGAGGAGCATGATTCCTTGCATGTCATGTAAATATACACTGAATGTGTACCCACAAATAGCCTTTCTTCAGGGGCCTTGAACTGCAAACATAAAACTAAAAACACTTAAAGAACAACTGTGCCTGATCTTTACCACAACCAAGCCATGAGCTTTTAAAAAGTTACATTCATCATGCCATCAATGTTCTTTGTTTTATATTCTTTAGACCTTCAACAATCAGGCCTAATAAACAATATAAGTAATTAACTTTATAAATAGTTATAAATTATTAAACACTACAAAAGTTCTACAAAACAACTTCAGAAATTTAACTTTTTACAGACATTTTATCAGGAACATTTGGCGTGGATATGCTTGCTACTGTGGTACAGTTTCATGGTACACAATACATTTTTACTGCACATTAAATTTCTGTTGAACTATTTTTTCATAAAGGCTGTAAGAAAATATAATTCTCTTAGTACCAGAGACATGAAAGTATTTCTTAAAAAAAAGACAATGACAATGAATTTAAAATTCACTGCAAGACATTTGAACCCTATACAAGACTGTGAGTGTTACCTCTATGTTTATTATGTATTTGAGAGATATGCATTAATCAGAATGCAAACGGTTGTATGTCACAAGTGGTGTTTCGTGATGTGCACAAATATGTAAATCTATTACGAAAATGAATTCTACGGAAATTTTAGCAGCGATTTAATTTTTACAGTAAAATGCTGTTTTGCTGGAGAGAACATCATCCATTACCAGTTCATCTTCAATAATCAATTTGATTTAGTTTATTCATTGAGACCGACAGATGTGACCTTGACAATGTCAAAGCATTTTCAATACAGAGTGCCAAAATTGTAACAGGTAAGAAAGATTTGTGCCAAAAGGTATCTGAAAATATGCAGCTGTATTATAAAACCTGCTGGTGTGGAACTATTGTTGATAGCCTGTGCATAAAACAAATGTGTCTGAAGACAAAATATGAAGTTCAATGTATTTTTAATCTAATGCAGTCCATGAGTTTCTAGAGTGGTTTTCAAATGACCACTAAAACAAAATGTATTTAAAAACCCTACTTCATTTTTTTATACCCAACATAACATTTTGCATGAGACATTTTAAATAAAATACTTAGACACACTACCTACTTAGGTAGATATAAAAACAATGAGTTCATTTTATTGCTGTATTGGATGTAAGTCAGATCATGAAATTACGTACAGAACTAAATGTACAAGTTAAATAAATATAAATAGGCACCACAGTACTGAGCCTTTCAAACTAAAACACCAAAATCTACAAAGTAAATAAAAACCACTTTCAATTCACACTGAATGCATTCAGTAACACAAGGTTGTTTTACATCCTTGTACATTTTCATTGGCTGTGATAAAGTTGTAAATGTTGAGTGAAACGATTTTTGTTTAATTCTGAACCCAGTCCTCTTTAGCCCAGTCAGGCAATTGGGTTGAGTATTCAAAGTCAGGTCCTTTGTAGCGCAATGCATGTAGGTACATTACCAAATCCTCCTCTGTTGGATCAGGCCTCACAATTTTACACTCACTACATAAATCATCTCTAACAAAAGCATCAGCTTTCACCGTATTAGGAGGTTTATCTGCAACAGAGTCATTTTCTTTTTTTTCACTACTCTCCACTTCAGCCTCAGGTATTGATCTCCTGTTGCAAAGTTCCTTTCTGTCTTCAGCCTTCCCTTCAACCACTGGCACTGCACAAGAACCGCCATCACATGAAATATCGATTGACTTATGTACATTTTTCAGTTGGTTATTATCTTCTTGAGTACCTTCAACACTCGCTGCCCTTTGTGCATGTTTTCCTGAGATCTCTTCATCAGGTAAATCCAACAAGTGCAGGCTCTCTTTTGAACGATGCTCTTCTATAAGGGCTTCTAGAATCTCCTCATCACTCATACTCACTAGCCCTCCTTTGGCTCTGCTTGGACCCCATACAGAAGAACCATAGATGGGATCGTTGAGGATTGGGAAACCAAGATACTGTAGATGGACCCGAATCTGGTGAGTACGACCTGTAAGTGGAAGGCAACGCACCAAACTAGAATGTCCATTATAGCTCAGCTTCTGAAAGACTGTGCGGCACTCCTTGCCTTTGGGATCCACTCTGCACAGGCCCACCTTGAAAGACACCACTAGTATGGGTTCCTCACAGACCACCTCACCCTCTGGAAACTCCCCCTCCACCCGACAGACATACTCTTTCTCTAGCTGTGGAAATGCACACAAATGATGGTTAAATCAAAAGGTACATAACACATATTGATGCAGTTTTGCTAGGGATATTTACTATATTTATCTAGGGATTTAAATTGAGGTTCCAGGTTAACTGCAACTTCAGCTTATGCCACAGATGCTGTTGATTACCAAATACATATTCTCCTTAAGTTTGTAAAAACAAAGAAACCCTGCGACAGTTACGTAATTACACTAGAAGTCTGTCAAGCCATGTTTGTCCTTAAATTTCCACAACATGCTTCAGATGCTGTTAATATAGTTTAACCCGTAAATTGTACAATTTCATATAATGAGCAGATATGGAGTAGGTAGCAATCTGATACTTTTATTTTTAAGCTTGCATACTATGCTGTCATTCAGAAAATCGGGTCTCACCTGTCTTTCACGAACCATAGCATCAAGCCTTTTGGAGACCTCCAGTGTACGAGCAAACAGCAATACCCCTGAAGTGAGACGATCCAGTCGATGTACAGTGTGGAGGCCACTAAGACCTTTCTCCTTTCCTAGAATGAAGATGACTGTATTGTGGCGGTAGCGCCCACAGGGATGCACCGGCAGTGAAGCAGGTTTATCTACCACAACAACTTCACCATCATCCACCAGAACCTCCAAAGGCTTCCCACTCACAGGGGGCTCATGACGATGCACCGTGTTCCTCAAAAAGTCATTGTTCTAAGAGCAAAGTACAAAACCATTATGCAAAATTACTTGTACACACAAACAGGGAATCTGGGAGGGATCTCCTACCTTTAATGTTATGTTTAGGTCATCCACGGGTATTTCATTCAATCTGATACGCCCAGCTTTGACTGCTTTATTATAGTAGTCTATAGACTCAGATCGAAATTCACTTTTGAAAACTTCGAGAAGCGTTTTACCTATCCAACGGCCTTTGCAATACGTCTTAAAATCATAATAGTATGGATACACTTTGCGCAGTCCCTCTTCAAAATAATACGAGGTTTCTGCAAAATGTTCTTGGCTGAAACTCACACCCGGATTACGTTTCTGTGGAGGGGGGACGTAGCGATCTCCCGGACGCAGTTTGCTGCCTTTCTTTCGTTTTTTAGCGCTATCTTGTGTTGCCGACCGATCAGCTTCTTCGCTCTTACGTTTACCGCAGTTTGTTTTAATAGCGTTGTCCGCATCGCCGCTTTCTTTTTGCAAGCAACCCTCTGCCGCTGTGGCCTCTTTGGTCGCCATGCCGTGTAGTCCTGCACAACACAAATGTATTATGAATTCCCGAAGTCTGAAGAAGGTAAAGTGTGAGAATGCGTCTTTTATTTTCGCACTGTTTCTCGTGACATTTTGTGCTGTTCGTAGCGTCCCCAGAGTGTTAATGCTTACGTTTTGTTTAAGATAAAATTTTCTCAGCAAACGATTAAGTTCTCTTTCACCGAAGACAGGTAATACCTTGAAACCAGCGATCTTTCCCTTCACACACGTGATCCATGCCATCCAGCAGCTCAATGACGATATTCTTTCCGTCCTGTCTTGATGACGTAACCATACGTCATCCGTGTACATTTTATTTGTACAATGTTTATTTGTTGTACATTAGAATTTAAACTGCGATATTATTATTATTTATATATTATATAATATATATATATATATATATATATATATATATAAAAAAATAATATACACAACACACACACACACACACATATATATGTGTGTGTGTGTGTGTGTGTTCTATTATCTACCTCAGATTACAAAGTATAGTTTACATTATAGTCTTTAAATCCAGTGTAGTTTTAATAGTAAAATATTTAATGTTTTAGTATATTAACATCTTTACGGTTTAAAAAAATGTACAAGGCATTGAATTTTGTTTACATTGAACTACATGTATTTTTAACACACTTTGTAAATTAGGGAAAACATAAAATCAAACTACACAGCAGAACAGACAACAAAACACAAAATATAAATCGATTACATTTCCAAAGATTCCATGCACAAAATAAATGTTTTTGAGAAACTTAAACTTATTGTTTGGAACGACTGAAAGTTATTTTGTTTTCTATTTACTGAAGCCTTGGCAGATAGCTTAGTAGTGAGACATCAAAATGGTTCATCTTACATGGGTTACATTTCTTTGTAACTGTACTCTATTTCCATTGCTGTATAGTATGTTAAAGCTAAGCATAAGACCACTTAAAAGGCGAACTGAGATTAAAAAAATAATGTTGTGTATCTGTTTCAGCAAAGTCCTTCATCATTCAGTCTAGGTATAATAAAGGCCATCACCCCATTACATCACCTCAGAAATGCCCTGACAGCATTTATTCTAGTCCTCTAAGAATTGCTGCATTTGAATTTGAATTTTAATTCAAGAATCAGAAGATCCAGGCAATTGTGTTGCTAAGCAGCAGGTTGAGATGGGTTACAAGGCTTTTTCTCAGGCCTAAGGGCTTGCTGAACCACAGCACCAGCGCCATCTCCTGCAGGGGCAACCATACTGCAATCAGAGCTCATCACTGGGGAAAAAAAACCAAATCAACAGCCACAAAGTTGTAAAAAGCTGCAGTATAAAATAAAGCACTGAGTTCAGATAAGTCAACAGTAGTGCTACATACCCTGGCCACTGCCGGTATTTGTCTGTTAATGGGACATAAACAACACCCATCAGAGCTTTCCTGTGGCAAGTGCCATCACTCTGACGATCATACTGCTCAAGAACCTGGCTTCCACCCTCTGGGCCTACTGGCAAAACTAGTCTCCCACCTGGTTTTAACTGCTCCAGGAGCTATTGATACACAGGTTTAAATAAGACTATCAAATAAAATATCTTTTTAAGGTTAACTTAACATTAATGCTTATCCAGCTTAAATAAGTGCAATACAATATTTAGTGCCTACAGCTTTAGGGAGTGTGGGAGCAGCTGCTCCAACATGAATGGCATCATAAGGTGCATCATCAGGAAAACCTAACCGTCCATCACCCACTGAAAATAGACACACAACTGCCATTTAGAAATGAACACTTAGAGAAATGTTTAATGTCAATGACAGCGCTTCAATGCACAGGAAGCAAGCAAAATACTTTAACTACTAGTAATAATTACTCTAAAATGTGTTTTATTACCAGTGCATATGCGTCATTCTGTTTTAAAATGCCTTAATAATCCCTCACCCACTAATTTAACGAGCCCAGAGGACAGCAACTCTGGATCATCCGCCTGGACATTTTTAATTGAAGACTGTACCAGCTCATCTATGTGGTCGATTCCCACCACCTTACCAGAGGGCCCTACCTGCATGAACATTATAAATATTACACACATGCAAGTACTGATACACAGTGTCCTGTCATATCAAACAAATATTTGCACTTAACATCATCAGCTAGTCAATATGTCCTATATTGTCTACTACTCCTGTATTATTTTTTTAAATGTTATATTTACACTACATATTGTACTAATTTGACTACATTTTAGACTTCTGATTAAAAACATATAGGACATGCCGTGGTGAAATATGATTGCACATACCATTCTGGCAAAGCATGCAGTGAGATATCCACTTCCTGAACCCACATCCAGGGCTGAGGCTCCTTCTGTTAACTTGTCACTGAGAACTTCAAGAGCATGTGCATGCTACAAAAGCATCAATATTTTATATAAAGAACATGTAAAATATTACACTTAAAGCACACTTCAGCTCTTTATAGCACATACAAAACAAACAAATTATACAATCACATTTGCCTGGCCTACCATATGAGGGGCACTGATGGTGGCCTTGTATCCTTTACAGAGAAAGACATTAGAAACATTATGCAAGTTAAATATTGCCCTGCATTCTTTTCAGTTTTGTTAATGCATTCAAAACTTTCATTGGCTGATGTATGAAATTCACCTATGGACTGGGGAGAATCCGCATAAGGGTGATCCTTGGAATAAATCCCTCTATCGGTGGCAAGCATGGCATTAAACACTCGATCGCTTCGGATAACCCCGTTATCTGTCACAGAAACAGAACAGGCACACGTTACAAACAATTGTACGAGTTGTACTACTCATTATCTATCAATCTATCATACCTCTTAAACGGGTGATGAGTTCCGTGTTTGTTTTGCCGCTAGAAATCCATGCCATGGTTCTGGAAAGCAGCAAACCCATAGGGACCGCTACTGCTGCCAGGCTGAACACAGCGCATTTCCTAATGAGCCATGCCTGCACGAAATGCCATTTGACTGTCGATCAGCCAAGAATTACAAACAGTCTGTAGTAAGACTCCGACATACGCACGTCTTTAAAGAGCCAACTTTACTACATGAGTATTATTTCACAAGTTTAACAGCTTTCATTACTGTATTTGCCTGTGTCGTAGCTCCTCAGATGACTGAGTGGTCTCACATACGCACTTGATTCGTGTAAACAAATGTGATCTGACCTAAATATATAATGACATCAAATAAACAGTAAATCAACAGAATATTATGGCAAATTATTATATTATAACATGTACGTCACCAACTTTGCTCTATTTATGTTGCTTTTCCCATGCACAAGGCAAGATGTCTTTAAGTAAGTGTTAGGTAATAAAAAGAACAAAGTTTAATGGCTCAACTGAGATGTCGCATTATATTGTACTAAAGTACTGATACAGACGGGGTAAGTGTGCGTTATTCAAAACCGTCAAAGCAGAATAAAATCTTACTCGTAAATTTCGAGCCCATGCCAACGTGCTGGAGAAGTAAACGGAAGTAGGGTTTCTAAACAGATCTTCTTCCACCAATAAAAGTGACTGTTTTGTTGACGGACAAGTATATTGGCCAATCAAATTTGGTGGGTAGTCCCTTCCGGGTACGTGCATCTGAGGCGCAGTATAGACAAACCAAGTCATGAGGATGGATTTTACACGCTAATGCTTGTATTTAATTCTACTTTTAATAAATCTTCTTCGATCTAAAGTGTATTGAAAGTATTCTGCTTTAAGGTAAGCGAGGTTTCTACAGTTTTAAACAATGCACAGTCATTTTCTACATGTCTATTATACAGGTCTAGGGTATGCTTGAGAGCTAGTAATGTCAACAACCATTAATATTCACAATCAGACTTATCTTAGAGCAAAAGATCGCTTTTATGCCTATTAATTGTACCTAGAGAAATCTAAAATGATGCCTTTTATGTCACCTAAATGCTAACACGTGTATTTATAACGTGCATCTCGTCAGAGTGTTCACATACTGATAACAGCAGATCTGTGCTTTAATTATCAGAGACGTGATGATTGACGATTTTGAAACCCATGTGGTCCGAACTAGTGGAGATTTATGGTCTGAGATCTGTTCCAGTCTGCCCCTGCCACAGGAACTCGATGATGGACAATTTACAGACTCATTTCAACTCTCCTCTCAAGGGTCCTCTCAGCCAAACTTCTCCAGAGCTTCTTTTTGCCCCTGGGAACCAATGGCTGACTCTGACGTTTACATTGCCGGTTTAGGTGCAGGAAATTACATTTGATATATCATCATATGCTCAATGGCTTGTTGGTTCGTTCTCAGAGAACATGTTATGTCATTGATACCTTTCAGAAAATCGATTGAAGAGAATCAAGGGACAGTCAAATGAAGTAACATCAAGACAAATGCTCCGTTCCTTGTCTCTGGCAAAAAAGGAATGCTGGGATAGATTCCTTCATGATGCCCAAACCTCAGAACTGTTTCAGGAAGGAAATTTCGATCAGAGGTGAAGAGGAGAGAACCATCAGGATCTGCAGATTTGTAGATCTTAACCATTTATTGTCATAAATATCAGCTAATATATTATCTACCCTTTGGAATTATCTGGAATCACTGAAAGGTGATCTTACTTGTAAACCAAAGATCTCAGGTTCAGTTCCCACAGCTGGCAGGAAATGACGATGCAGTGATAGTTGCCCACAGCACTAATGCAACAGTCAGATAAGTCAACAATCTTTAAAAAATTATACTTTCCAAAAAGCCTCTGAAATACAGTGAATGAGTGAAGACTTTAGTAGCCAATTATACAGAAATTCAGATAATTAGAAAGAAAATCTATTGTGAAAAAGTAATCCTATGTTGTGTCTAAAGCTTTTGAATAAATGTCATTCATTTCTGTGGTGAAATGAACTGAATCTGCTACTCAATATTCATGTGGTTAATCTGTATTGTCTTTATTGCAGTGCTTTGGAGCAGTTCAAGCGCTGGCTGTCTCCTGAAAGGGTGGCCATCAATGCAGAAGAGCTGGAGTACCTTCTTCTGCCTGCACAGAACAGTGAGGCTCCTGCCAGCTCAGCCCAAACTGATAAGCCATGTGAAGAGGAAGAGTGCCCAAGTCCAGAGAAATAATCATATATCAGCAATCCTATGAAGGTTTGCTGTACCGACCAGCAGTGTTAAGGGGAATGAAGTGCAGGTGGTGTCATTTTGTGGAAAGCCTCTAGACTTGGAGCACAAATATTCATGTACTATAATGTGCTTAAGCAACTAATGGGGAATAAAGGCATTTACTAATCAGGAACAAATGAACTGCTAACAGCTGGAGTCATAGTGGCTACCTAATAAAGCAAAGTGTTTTCGGATGTGCATGTCTTTCAATCCAATTTTTTAATGTAAAGAAAAAAGAAATGTATTAGATCACCTTTTCTTTATGTCAGTCATAACACTGCTAAACAGTAGTATGTGTTTGAAGGATTGAAAACAAGGAAAGAAATGGAAGAAATTATTATATGAGTAAAGCTTCACTACGGGTTATCATGTAACATTCTGCAAATTTATCAAATAAATATTATTTGTCTTTGAATTTAAAATGTTTTGTCTTTGTTAATTGCTCCTGTCATGCAGTGTTGAAATCAAGGCTGTTATACATTAAATGTTTAAGGGTTTTTACATTTATGAACAGTTCATGTATGAATCTATTGTTTATTACATGTCAACATCCTCTTAAACTGAAATTCATGTCAGTGGTCTAGAGAACTAAATTAAACATGCTTAAAGAATGTAAAGCGTAAGGTGCCTATTGTTACTGTACATGGTAGTAAATGTACCCTTTTTAATTAATTATAAAAAATAATAAAAAATGACAATGGCGCGATAATGAGATTCTTGTGTAACCTTTGTAGTGACGCATAACGATATTATTGCGCAGCAGTAGCCAATAGATGCCACTGTTGAATATGGATGAGACACCACCAC
Organism: Chromobotia macracanthus; assembly: GCA_036877525.1. NCBI lineage: Eukaryota > Metazoa > Chordata > Actinopteri > Cypriniformes > Botiidae > Chromobotia > Chromobotia macracanthus. Next base: position 582,824 of record JAZGTH010000060.1, on the reverse strand, counting down.
AGGCCGTTCCTGGTATTAAATTGATGGAGCATTATTGCTTTGTTCCACAGTTGCATGGCGACATTAACTGGTATCCTTATTGTATGTGTAAATTGTTTTTGTTTTTTGCTTGAGTGACTGATTTGTTTTGTCATAAATAAATACATCATAAATGTATCCTACATTAAATGTTTAGTGGTAAAGTTTCTCAGTTAGTCTGTTAGCTCTCAAAAGGTTTTGATCACGTCCGTATGTGCATGATAGTTTCTTAAACCAAACATTTTCATTTCTTATTTTATTTGTGTAGGTATGGTCATTTGCAAATGTGGGAACTTAACCGTTGTTCTGTTTTTTTTACACAAGTAACTATTAGGTGGGCAGGTCTGTAAATGTATGTTAGGGTAATAGGATACTTCTACAAGACTTTCTAATATTACAATAAGTAGGCTGGTCGCTTTTGAAGGTTTCTCACACTAGCTGCGCTTATACGAGTGGCTGAAATCTCCGGTCGTCTGTGCGCGCGTCTTGTGGCGATGCTCGCGCTAACGGTACACGAGTGGAGAAGCGTTACTGATTAAATGACAGATCGAAATGTATATAAGTGGGTCGTGTTTAATAAAGAAAACGTCCTGATTTACTCTCCCGTAGATTAATGTTATCCCTTATCCTTGAACAAAGTACGTGCTCTTGGATGATGCATCACCCATGCACTGAAGAGGTGAAAAACAGGTGAGCAAACGTTTTCAATACCTTAAATTGGTTTAATGCTGTGTATTAATGTTTACAGTTGTGAACTTTACCTACTGGTTGTGCAGACTTTTGTGGAAATATATATACATAATATATATACATTATATACACAAATATATATATATATATATTTAATGTATAGAAAATGATAAAACAAATGTTTAAATAACGTTAGTAATGCGGACTTCAACACCTAGGTAGAATCTAATACCGCTTGTTACACAGTCAACGATTTGTCGAGCTTAACTAGAGATTTTTCATTAGAGGAAAATTATTTCTGCTGGCTATTATCTCATTATCACAAAAGTGAGATGCTGTGTTGCAGAATTGTATTAAAACGGTTTTGGTCTGTGATGACAGGTTCCACCATTACAACTGTAAATTGCCTGCTGAAGAGAGAAATGTCTGGATAATATAACTGCTCCATTTAGAGACGAGATTTACAGCTGCTTACTGTCTAGTGGGAAGCAGCGATGTCCTGTGATAGTCTAACATATCATACTGTACAAGTCATTGTATTGACAGAATGTGACATACAGTTAATTGGTTCAGATTTCCACTAGCACAATTTTGCCAATCAATGCTTCTTCATGTTTAGAACTGACCAAGCTTTAAAATATATCTTTTCTAAAAGCGCTTTCTGTTTCATGGCCAGACAATTTTATTCAGATGTTCAGATTATTCAGATTTAGAAATCATATTACCGTATATGCACTTTTCAGTCTAAAGGTGGGAATGGTCAGAGTTTGTAAACATTTAAAAATGTTGTTTGAGATTTACATATTCATCCACTGTTGTAGACACCATGCATTTAGGGATGTAATGTAAGCCCATGGCAGTTTGTAGGTAAACAAAGAATATGCCCTGTTAAACCATATAGTGTGCACCATAATAAAGTACAATTTCTTCAGAGTAATGAATAATACAGATTTTAATGACAGTTTCCTTATACAGTTTGAAGGACTGAAGAAAGTTGTATGTATACAACCCCCCCTCCACACACACACATAATATTTGTATAATGTATCTCCCAGTTGCTACCTATTGCTATTTCTATTGACATGTACATGTAAGTCTTTTAATTAATTAATTATTACATTCTTTAATGAAAATATTACCCTTGAAAGTTGCATTATCATTACTGTTTTAAATATACTCTTTGTAACACTTCCCTGTAGAAGGATTGTTAATTGTTGATTCATGTTAGCTAATACATTACCTATACATTACATCAAGTGGAACCTTATTGTATAGTGTAGAATTTAGAATTTATCTATAGATATTCTAGACTAGGAGTTCTCAGACCTGTCCAGGAGGACCCCCAGCACTGCTTATTTTATGTCTCCCTCATTTGACACACCCAATTTCAGGTCCTGCAGTCACTGCAAATGAAGTTGAATCTGGGGTGTTAAATGGAGACATACAAAATGTGCCGTGTGGAGGGTTCTCCAGATTCCTGTTCTAGACATACCCAGAGGTCAAAGACCAACAATCATTTCAGTTTGGATCACAACCTGAAGGTCAAAATCAACTTTTAAATATCTGTTCCATCAGTGTAGTTGATATTATCCATTAAAGGGTGAGTACTCATCTAACTATGAATTGAAATTTGTAAATACGTAGTTTGGATGTGATGTGACTGAATTGTAAATGAAATGTTTACAAATTAATGAAACTATGGATGGAAATGAATAGGTCAAAGATGAATTCAGTCTTTTGGTTCTTGTTCTGCTTCATTTCTGCCTGTTAAATTCATAATTTACTGTGAGGACTGTTAACTGTGTAAGTGATAAACAGTCTCTCATAACTTTTACATTCATGTAGGTGTTCTCTAACTGCAACCTTAGGAAGAAACCAAAATGTCTACTGAAGCATTCCAGTCTCAGCCAATTTCAAAGAAACTACCAAGTGATCAAGAATTTTATCTTAAAAAGGTTCTTTTGGGACAATGCACTGTTAATGCACTGTAGCTTTCAAAAACAAAGAAAGTCCACTGTCCTAGACACACAAATAATCTAAGTGGACATCCAGTCCTGTCCAGGATAGCATAGTGATAAATTATGTTGTGCTGGTTTCACAAAAGGGCACAATTTAGACCCAGGAGTTATTGAATTTACCAAAGTATGGTTGTTTCCACAAAACATTTACTGTAATTCATTTCAGACAATAAGTATCAGCTAAACCAGGGATTTAAAAATATTAAAAATATTTATAAGATTTTATAACAAGATTTAAAATATTGGGGGTCCCCAAATATAAAGATCCCTTTGCAAAAGATTCCCTTCTTAAAAAACAAAGGCAGCTATACATTTTCATGTATAAAGACACATTTACAGTGTGTGAAAGCAGTGAGCATTAAATTATTAAATTATAAAAAACAATGTTAATCATATCAAGTTACCTGTTCACATTATGACAAATCATTAACATGAATTCTAAAAAAAATACCCCAATATATTTTTAAAACTCACCATGTCTATTTTTTAAAACAGGTAACTTGTAGTCATCATATCATGGAGAACATGCATCTCTACAATGATTCCTGGAACAACATGACCTTTGATGTCTCATCATTTACTGGTCTCCAGCTTCTGATGGACCTGAAACCTCTCTTTATCCCTCTTTATGCCATGCTAGTCCTGGTGGCTTTCTCAGGAAATCTCCTCCTCCTCATCCTCATTGGACTGAATAAGAAGCTTCACAGCACTACAAACTTCTTAATCGGAAACTTGGCCCTGGTTGACCTAGTGATGTGCCTGTTCTGTGTTCCGCTGACTGCCTTCTATGCCTTTGATGAGCGTGGTTGGGTTTTTGGACCGTTCATGTGCCATTTCGTTACTCTCATGCAGACGGCAACAGTGTTTGCTGCAGTTTTATCCCTAACAGCTATTGCAGTGGACCGATATGTAGTGGTTGCCTACCCTATAAGGCGCCGCGGAGGTCGTTCGTTCTGCGCATGGTTGGTGGTTAGCATATGGCTGTCTGCTTTAGCAATGTCCACCCCAACTGCTATACACACCGTGTACCTTGATCTAAGCGCAACAGGCCATGAAATGATTGTTTGTGAGGAGTTCTGGAATGGACAGGAGCTTAGTCGTCTGATATATTCTTGTTTTTTCCTGCTCCTCTCCTATTTCGTTCCTCTAGCAGCAGTTTCTATATCCTATTGTGCCATTTCCTGCCACCTGCAGCACAGAGCTACACCTCAGCTCATGGCTGCCACGCCCTCTAACCAGGAAAAGTGGGGGCGCAGGAGGCGCAAGACATTCTGTCTCCTGCTGCTGTCTGTTCTCTCGTTCGCCTTCTCTTGGCTCCCCCTGCAGGTGGTGAACCTCATCCGTGACCTTGACACTGACTTTGTTATTTTGAACAAGAATCATGTTAATGTGGTCCAGGTGTCATGCCACTTGTTGGCCATGAGCTCAGCCTGCTACAATCCTTTCATCTATGCCTCCCTTCACAATAAGTTCCTGCTGTATCTGTGTCAGAACATATTTCAGAGAAGAAGACCCCATCACACTCAGAGCAGCCTCACAACCTCCAGCCGAATGATCCGCATCCATACCGCTAGTACTCTTGCTGACATTCCCATGGCCATTAGTAAAATCTCACAAGACTGAATCCCATCCCCCATGCAACACAGATGGTGCCTGAACTAAATCTGAGTCTGCAACAGCCTGCAGGCAGATTCTGTTTTAATACAAGTACCTTGTCAAATTACTGTTCCTGTAGCTCAACTGGTCAACTGACCATTGCATTAACAACACTAAGGTTACCGATTTGTTTCCAAAATAATATATAGATTGATCAAATGCATAGAAACTTTGGCACTGTCAATGTGGATTAAAGCAAAACTATTGACTCATTTTTTAATACATAGCTATACATAGATAAATATGCTGTATTGTCCTCTGAGGGAATTAATATGCTTTACATGTACTAATGCTTACTATGTGTGTGAAAATTACAGGTCCATCTTTAAAAAGACTTGTTTTCATGTAAAAAACATGTTTTCTAGATGTTTGTTACAGTTTGTCAAAATACTATTTTGTTTAAATGCTATAATTTACTCATAATGCTTATGTATTGTTGTAGTGGCTACTTGAAATGTTTCAAGTATGTTCAGTTGTCTGTTAAGTGTTCTTTTCAAGTGTCTATTATCATTTAAAAACACAGTGTAATATATCCCATAATTAATTTCATTCAATAAAGTACTTGAAACCACAGAATGTATTCTTAAGTATATTCTTTAAGAATGCTCCACTAAACATGCCTAAAAGCTCTTGTATTTCCATTATTGTTAGCATTTAGATTTGGTTTAGCAGATAGTAAATAAGAAAAATGCTAATTACTTAATTAACATCCTGCATTTAAAACAATTATGATGCCCATTGCTGTAACAACATTACATTACAAATACAAATCATACACCAGATGACCTCTCCAAATTGATACCTGATTACATTTGAGTAATTTCTAATTGATGCAACTACACTTCTGTAGATATCAGAAGCAGGAAAAGCCAATATAGGCTGATTGTATATATACACAGAGCAGCAGGGAGTGTCTGAATGTGCTTTTTGCACCACACATTATCATTGCTCACTGTCTTCAAAGGAACAGCACAAACCACCGTCATGCTACATGAAAAGCTTTTGGACTCTCTAATACTGTATTATGAAAGTACTTTCATCTGCTGCACCTTCTGTTCATTTTTTCTTTGTTTTATTCACATAGCTGCTCTTATATTATTACATATCGAAAAACAGATGATGCATAAATGTTAGTAATGTAGTGTTTTCTTTTATTTATTAAGGAGCTCTCAGTGTGATATTTTTAGTTTCTCTTTTTAGGTAGTCTATTAATCACAAAGTGCCCCCCAAACTTGCACTTATTAATTTTGTGCTAAAATCAGCAGTATGTAGCAAAAACAAATCTTCTCTAATGTATCTTCTTGTTTTGTTTGTGTTCACAGGGATCGGGGTAAATCTTGAATCATCTTGCTTTAATTCATTATTCTCTGCAGGATTCTTTGTGATACTACCTGCTGAAACTGTTTTTCCCATTAGTAATCACTTTACTACTCTTAACATTATGTATTAAATGCCAGCATTTAACTCACCCTCTCCCCCCATTGTTAGCTAAAGATATGAGTGATAATTCAAATTGTGTTCAGGAGAGATGTTTTTATGCCTGACAGATAAGATGACATAAAAATGACATAAACCAGCACTGAAGAAGAGACCTCAAAGTCATATATAGGGAACAGAATATCATAGAAATTTAGGCATGGAATATTTAAACTTGGATCAGTAAAGTCGCCCTAGCAACCACATAACAACAGGCCAGAAAACTACACCTTAGCAAAAATATAAGGAGCACCTGGCAAGCACTTTAAACTTGTGACAGTGATTTTTACACCAGCAAGTGCCGCTCAGAAAATGTAAAAATGTAGTTGCAATTTACAGGCTTAAATGATGCAGTAAAGGCTTCAGCATTATATATCACATTTTATGTTTTTGATCTAGAAAGCTACAGAAACATTAACAAGATGAGTGATCATCTCAGACCTTCTGCCAAGAACATGTTTGATGTTTGCCAGATCAGACAGTAATTAAGAGGGAATTAAAAGCCCTATTAGCCAGGTGTCTAATAACATATTCATGGCCTTCATTTTCTCTTAACATTGTACAGAAGTTGCACATTCTCCATTATGTACATTTTTGTATGATAAACAACCCACAGCCCCACAATTGTACCATTAAATGACAAACAAATTGCATTTACATATTTGACACTTTAAAACGTATTTAAAAGCCAAACTGATGCTGTGCCACAGATCAGTCTCCCACCTACATTACATCCAAAACCTGAAGAGTACAGCCATAAAAAGGAAATACATTTAATAATGGCAGAACACAGCATTTATTATCAGGTGTGCAAGAGCCTCAGTTTGATATTACCGATGTTCACCAAGCTATCAAATATTTACATATTTACTGTAGGATTTGACAAATTTTATACCTAGTTGTCAAGCAAAAAAAAAATCACTGATGTATTTTTGAACATACATAATGTGGATACAATTTAGAGACATGTGGTTGAGATTTTTAGAAAACAGACTTACATTTGTTTTTCCCTCACCATTAGCTGTTGTAGGGCATTGAAGGCATAGTCATGTCAGATTACTTTAATGATGATTTTCGACAGCCCCTGGTCACCATTCACTTTTTACACAACTCTATAAAGAAAATGATACAGGTTTGGAACATGAGTGGGCTGAATATTGAGTGCAAGGAAAAACTTATTCAGAGCTAATTACAAGAAAACAGAGGAGGCCCTTGTGGGTTTTTTGTAGAGTCTGGCTGGTTTAAAAGATGAAAAGTAAATTGCCATCTGACAGAGTCAAAACAAGGCTCTCAACAAATACGCTCACCAGCATAAGGGCATCAATTAGGATCCATCTGAAGTGCTCTCTCTCCTCACCCCAAGATTTGTCTGCTGATCTTCTGTGTCATGCATCTGGAGCTTGTCCTGCTTAAGATAACAGCAGGTCTTTTGCAGGATAATCTGTGCTGGATTGCTAGTGCCAACTTTGTGATTATACTGTAGCTGCCAGCATGGGTTCTAAATTACCATTAGTTTAAATGGCATTGAACAAATCTTCTAACATTCTTTCTTTGTTGAATCACACACTTGGGGTAGATTTTTTTATCATAGGCTTCCATAGTATGGGGCTTGATAACAGAATTGAATTAAATTGGGGTAATTGGATGAATAACCGGTAATTACAACTCATTAATGTTCATTTTCACATGGACAAACACACAATCAAAGATTTATGGGCAACATCACTTAATCAGTGTAGGCAGAAACAGCTATATGCTTGTTTGTCCATGCAGAAATAGAACTAAAACTACAGCAATGATTCATTTATTCGATTCAAATTATACTTACATTACGATTAATACGGTTCAGCATATGATGAGACAAGAGTAACTAAATTACTTCATTACACTGAACATAATAATACACATCGTATGGGGAAAGAATGGGAGACTTTCTCAGCTCTCAAAGGTAATTGTTCCTAGAGCTGAAGATACAGTATAGAAATGTATACATCAGAAGCTAATTGAATGACTGAATGTTTCATTCACAAGTCAGCCAAATGTTACACTCTGTTAGACAAAATGCATTACAGCAGTTCTTTTCTGGTTCACTGAATTCACTGTCCACTTGATAGACAACTGCAGAAGCCTTAGGTGCCTCATATAAATGTCATTTCAAAAATGTATTTCTATCTTTACAAATGAAGTTGCATGAGCTTTTAGCTAAATTAAAATATACTGTACTAAGGCTGTAAATGCAATAAATTAATTAATTGTTATACATAGCAAAATGTTTTGGTAGCTATATTTACTGTATATACAATATAAGGATATTTAAAATATATTAATATGCAACAAAGCCATTTTCCTGATGCAGCTTAAGTTCTCCACATATATTATTGGTTACTGCAAACATTATTACCTATTACTAGCATTCTAGGACTGACCAATAATGTTTTAAAGAAAATAAATGTTGTTTGCTAAGGTTGTATGCTGCAGTGAACAACATGTCAAAATGAAAGCCCTGGATCCCAGTTTGAGAATCATTGCTTTAAACTGAAAATCATGCTCTCATCTACCAACCCTGGCACACTGCTTTGTTCCTGCTTCTACAAGCAGGAATAAAGCAGTGTGCCAGGGTAAGGTAGATGAAAGCATGATTTTCAGTTTAGTGTAGATGATCTACATACCAATTACACTGATTTTTCTTGAGATAAAGAACCACTCTTTAGGTGAACCAGTGAGTGCCTGAGCTCCAGTAACTAACCCATTTAGCCTGATTTGTTATCTGTGCTGGCTGGAGATGGCCGTAACGAGTAACCTTGTGCAAGCAGAGAGAAAGGGACCAAAGGCGGGAGGCAATGCTTATCAATCTACACTTGTTTGAATTAGTCACTAGCAGAGCTTAAGAGGTGATACTTTAAACCATGCAATGCCACCGAACTGCTATACTTCAAAGCAGAATATGATGCAGACCATGAGGCTATTATACAAGCCTTAAAAGAAATTTGATTGAATTGCACAAATGGAGCTCAACAACAGTTCAGCTATTACACAGAGGCTGTTAAGTAGCATTGAAAGACGGATACAAAGGTATCATACCCTCTTACTGATCAACAGCAGGGTGAAGTAATTTGAAATGAAACTGGCCTGTTCGTTTTTCTCATTACCATGCAAATACGTGACTCGTTAAAAGTTCAGGGATCTCTTGCTTTAGTCCATGTTAGCTTCACCATTGGGCGGACATCTCATTTTCATTCAGCACCAGATATCAGTGTCTGGTTTACAAGCACTACTGTTACTTTCAGCCACTCTGGATGAGGGACAAAGAAGCCAGCAGGGTAAATGTTTTGTACATATTCTTCTTTTTACTGACCAAAGACAGTATATTCTTGGTTCCATGTCTTCCACATGACATACATACAAAGATGAAAGGAGAAACCAGAACAACTGAATACATACATATCATTTGAAAAATGAAAGTGTGCATTTTGGTGGATGAACTGGCAAGTTCATGTTTAAATCTGTGTTCAATATGTTCTTGAGTGTATCTGTTGTATTGATGTATATTGTATACACAGTGGGGTCTAAAATCACATTGAAAACTGAGGTTTTAAAACATAATATACATGTGAAAATATTAAAAAAGTTTTAGGGTTTTAAAAGATAACAAAAAAAACATGATCAAATCACAGGCTGAATTTTGTGTCTCTATCGAGATCAGTCTGATTCTTGCGAGATCAGTCTGACTATTTATGTCACTAATCAAAAGGCTCTTCTGTTCAAAAGGTCAGATTTCTTGCTTGCATTGATTTCAGTTCACACCGGCATGCACAAACTTGTGGAGCATGTGGCCTTGGAAAAAAGGGTTATAAAACAGTGTACAAGCCTTATTTTTTATGGTAACTTTTCACTCAAATTAAGTTACTGATACTATTTTTTGATACTAATGACTATATCCATATAGTGTTTCATTTCATAATGTACCTACAGGACCCTGTGGTTTAAAAAACCTCTAAACTTCTACTTTTTACATAAAGTGCTCTGTACAGATTTGTACAGTTCTTCAGAGAAATCTTTTCTTTGTCTGTTTACAATTCTTTACATTGTGGTAGCTTGATTTTAACAAACATTTGGGGCACTTGTTTTCTTGGGCGAAATTAATAAATACTGAACACAGCAACAGAATTGTCAAAAATTTGCAAGACAATCATGAAATTGATTGCATATTTTCATACAGCAACAAAAAGGGTATTTGAAGGGCCATAGAAAACAAATCTGCAATTTTTCTTTGATTAAATGGATTAAAACTTTTACTATTAAAGTATTAAAAAATTAATTAAATTCAATTATTATTATTATTATTGTTATTATATAGCTTTTATAGACATGACAATTGGTAATTATGTTCACCTTAAGGGTGTAGAGAACAGCACAAATATCCAAGCAACATCTGTGCAAACAATACTAAGTTGAGGATTTAGTCTTGAAAATTGAAAAATTAAATCTTTGTTTTTTCAAGAGAGAAATGTCATGTTGGTCTTATGTAGGCTAATATAAGCTCTCTCTCTCTCTCGCAGTTCAAAACAGTGAAGTTCAAGTGCATAAATTCAATCATGACAGTCATTTTTCAGCACATAATGCAATGTAAATAGAAAAAACAGATATGGAAAAAACAGGTCTGTCTGTACAGAGACAACGTTATGTGCATGAAAATCAGCCTCCCAGGTAGCAGTATAAAAATATAAACAATACAGACAGGTTTAATAACCTGTTGACTAAAGGTTGTTTAGAGTTTTCTACCTGTAAAATATTTGGGAAGTTTGTTTACCAGATTACCAATTATTATTTTTTAATATAGTTTATTATGGTACTTTAAAAGTTATATTAAATAGCTAGCTATCTAGCTAGCATCTGTTGGTTTGATAAAATGTATTCTTGATTTAAAAGGTTAAACCAAAGGTGTGAATTCTGATGAAAAGCACAGAAATGCACAGAAATTGATATAGCTTATCAAAGTTTACAAATCTTTAAAGATAAAGGGACAGAGCATAAGTCTGAAGAAGAGTGCAGCAGCCTCTTGATGGTTTCATTTACTCTCCTGCACATTCTGACAGGTGCTGTTTGAGCAATCAGGATGTTCCTTGCCTCTCATATCTAGAGCCTTTATTTGAGTCACTGATCTCAATTTGTGGAACTGAGCACAAGGTTCACCATCAGGGACCCTCACAGTGATACGTGAGATGAAATACAACAACCAACACGAATAAATCAGATGCCTCATGAATATTTATAATGCTTTTTACCTGCTCAATTAACTTACAGGTTTAAATGCCATTGAAACATTTTGCACCTCTAGCTGCATTTGCTTGGTAAGGGATGAGTTTATTCTCTTTTATGTGCGTGTATTATCTTACATTCGAATACACCTCTGTTTGCCAATATGTTGTGGGTTTGTTTATTATTGTTTAGGATATAAAGAATGTTGAGTGTGTGGTGGGGGATCTACCTAACTACATTATTGGGAGAAAAAAAGTCACCTACATATACATACCAGCCAACAGCACCCATAGAAAATGGCTTAAAACCTAATAATATATTAGTGAAATTTTAAAAATGCATAATGCATAATTTCTGTGAGGTTTTGAACATATACATAATTTATAACTTATAAATATATACATTAGAGAAAATATACAGTAAAAACAAGACACAAAGTGTGTGTTCGCACACCAGACCGTGTTAGCGGAAGTTCCCAGAACTTTGTAATTATTTGATTCCCTGCTGAGCAGTTCCAGTAAACACACTTGTGTAAATCTATGCAAAAATACATTATTTTCTCCATCTCAAATGCAGCCCAAATGCAAATATGGCTCTGACACGAAACAGATTATCGATATATGAAGCAGACTACATTGAAATGATGGACATAATAAGCAACAGTCTGCTCTTTAGGGTAAATAGCCATTACTCAGTATTGACTGTGGCCTGAATCCAGAGTGGCTATAAATTTAGGCAAGCAGCAATGAAACTAATACTTGTTCAGCAGGCCGATAACAACATCAAAATGTGCTTATTTTACATTAGCATAACCAAAGAACAAAAAAATCATTATTGCTTGCAAGACAACATCATTTTTCACATTGATCATTAATAATGCAAACAAAAGATTTCAGCAGAATCTAATTTAGCCCACCGTGTAAGCTCTATTCATTCTGTCTTCTGCACCCAGGTAACAGTAAATGAGCAGAAAGATCTATATTCCTCTAATGGCCAGAAGTACTTCACTATTGTGATTAGTAATTCTATTTGGTCAAATGTGCTGGGAATCACATAAAATGCATGTGTATCTGTTTTAAGGTGCAGAAAAGATGCATAAAGCATAAAAAATACATAAAGATAAAAATTCCTTGAAATATGAAATAGGCTTCCCAAGCTGATGAGAACAGAAGGACCCAGGGATCAAGTGGATGGTTTTGGGAAATCACTGATAATCTGAGCATATTAAATGTGCAAAGACATCTTAGGTACTTCGATTACAACAGTTCAAACCAACACTTCAACCGGAACCAGCAAATGCCGTCTGACATACTAACAGGAATACATTATTTGATAAGCATGTACAACTGACACACAAAAACACGATAAATACATTGTACAACTAAAAATAAAACAAACACAACTTTTCATTTACAATTCTAACATCACATAGAACTGGATGTGTATGTTTTCCTGTGAATTGTAAGTATTTGTCACTACAGCTAGCAGAGTCTCTCATTTCTTCCATGAAATTCAGTTGTTGCTGTAGGGGAGAGGAGGGTCAAGGCAGGTTCAGTGTGACACCCTGTGGTCATTGTGCTCCAGTGCAGTTTATATTCTCAAAACTGGCTCAGAACCAGGAGGGCCACTTCATAGGACTAAATATGAACCACACTGGCTTGTTGCATGCAATTGCGTTTTACTACACAATCATTCTCAATTATAAATCACAACAGGCCTTTTCCCATCAGGTTTCAGTTTCAAACATTTGTTCGATGCGTTAGTAATGAGATTTTTTAATACACAATCCTAAAACATTTAAAGTAGGTAAGAGTAACAAGCAGAGCCTCCAGGAAAAATACACACAGATCTTAAACAAACCTTTTTTTGACAAAAATGCCTCCGGACCACAACTGAGAAGCTATGTTAACAACTCGCAATGAGTCAGGGCCTTGAGGAAGGGTAGATTTCAACAGATTTAACAGCAAAATAAATAACTAAATAAATTATAACCAACCTGGATGATCTATGCTGTTGCCTGTGGTTTGTGTTATTAACAGTTTATGTGATTTGAATCCACCTCATTTCAATTAGAGAAACACACATTATAAACCACCAAAACCATGAATTTGATGCTCATATATTATTTATTCCTTTTAAATATTTTCCTCTTATAATATACATTTCTATCTTAAATAATACAAATGCGCTGTGCTAAGATCTATAATTTCAAAGAATGCCCAGTATTTCCATGCTGCACTGAAATATATATATTATATATATATATATTTGTATAGACACACTCGCCCACATACACACAAAACAGCCGCACATCAATGGAATTCATGGTCAGTTTTGTATACAGAGGAATGAACTTCATCCTCTTTCCCATTTTGGTACACACTAACAAATTTCTTTTCCAGAACATTCTGCAGAAGTATACATTTCAAAAATACTTAACTTTCACACAAACAGCAACCATTAAAGAATCTACTCAATCACACTGTCAACAACAAGCAAAATAAAGTTCTGCTTAAATGTTCCGCAAAACCGTTATGGCATTACCACATCTAAACTGGCATATCAGACACTAGGAGATAACATTTGTTGTGGTAACTGAGAAACCAGGAAGGTCAGGAAGATAGTGTGACGAGACTTTCATTTCTGTTTCTGTATATTTTGGTCAACATTACTTGAGTGTGATTATGCACAGGGAACTAAACTATTGAAAAGACAGAAATCGTATCGCAGCTTTATCACAATGGTGTAATTAGTTCTGACTGACATTAACATTAACTCAATTCTCATTTCATTTTAAAGGAATGGATTCCAAAAAACATCAACAAAGCACATTTTAACACCAAAAGGTTATTAGCCTAGGACATATGGTCTTTATATGAAAAACAAATGAACAAACAGGTCTCCTCATTCATTAAAGGTTAACATTTTGGGAGACCCCGTGAATACATCACCTCGAACCTGATGAACTTTTCCTTCTTTTGTAAAGTAAGCTGAATGATTTGTGATTTAAAAAAAACATTAAAAAACATTTAGTTTAGGCGTGTGTGAAGGTCAGCAAAGTGCGATCAGACAATCTTATCAATGCGCTTTAGCACAGATAACCATGTGGTACAAAACAAGCAGGCCAAAAATAGAAAGAAGCTTGAAAAAATAATCTTCCCGAAACCAGTATGTCTTAACGTAGCAGAGTTGTTACTATTAAAGGCACAAACAGACCATATAAAACAGCTTTTCCACTTCTTCATTAGCAACCTTGTAACAACACTAGCATATAGCACGAGAAGCAAAGAGCACGTTGATAGCAGGTCTGCACGCATGAGATAAAATCTGTCCGTTCACATTTGTAACTGACAGTTACCAAGCACCTCCTGCACTAAGATTAGTGTTCTCTCGTTCCTCTTTGTACACAGACAACAAATACACAGTATTTTCCTGCATTGGAGATCAGTAGCAGGTGACATTTTAAACCCAGTCAAACTGCTGATTTCAGTAAATGATAGTGCAAATTAATGGAGATGCAAAGGTGGCGGCCCGGAATGTTAATGAGTGGCATGATAACCTTTGGTTTACTGGGAAGGCAAAAACTGTGATGAAGGAAGGAAACTCTAAGGCAAGTCATGAGGGAAACAAGAGGACAACAGCTCAGTACGTAAACTTCCTATGCATTGGTCAATTAACGGAGCGGAGAGTTCACTGCTTAAATTTGGTAACCAAATGCTTTCTGGGATGCTGTGATTAGTCTCTTAGATTCTCACCCTTTTATGACAATTTAATGAATGATTGGCCAATGTGCCAAGGATCAAACTGCTTCAAGGAGAAAGAACCCATGATGTCTCCAAAAAAAAGCAGCTTGTGTTCAATTTATCTAAAAATAAATATTTTTAACCTTAATTCTACAAATAATCAGGTTTAGTAAGGATGCCCTTACTACCAAATAAAATATTTGAGCTCTGTTCCATTATTCAAGGTCATTCTAAATGTACCTGCATTATTTTTTGTTTGTTCTTTATACACGTATACAGCAAATATAAAAGATAACTGCAAAAATAAATACACAAACTCATGGAGTGAAAAATCACATTTTGGCGACCAGTACCTTTGAACTCAAGGTAGTTGTGCTCAGAATGCCATTATACAAAGTCACAAGGAATAACACAGAGGGCATTTATCCTAAAGGTAAAATGATAAAACAACAACTCCCAGTGGCCTGCCTATGGCATCCATTTGATAGGGCTTTAATTGTGTCTTTCAGTTATGGTTTCAGTGTATGGCTCCATAAACTCACTCCCCTGTCAAGCCTACTGCAGGTTTTTCAGCAGACGGCCAAAACGAAAGTCGTAAACATGGCGGCAGACGAACACCAGGTTGGGGTCTATGTTGCTGGGCACGCAACGATGAGCTGGAATGACGTAGTTAGAGGGAGGGACCACTGAGCTACGTCTGGGAAATCCCTCCGCACGACACTTCACCAAGGCACAAAATCTGAAACATTAAAGACCATCTTAAATATAAAATTATATTTTACATAATACAAATTGTATGTAAAAAATTATATGCTACATAATACAAAACAATGAAAGGGCTTAAGGTAATGATATATTTGACACTTGATGCAGTGAGCTAATTAGTATAAATAATACAATATACTTAAAATAGGACTCACCTACAGTATTGTGCTAATGTTAAAACATAGCACTTATCCTCAATACATGCCACACTGTTTTCATCCTGATGTCGAGACGCAAAAATCTCATTCTGAAAATTCATATCAATAGTTTATATTCAACTAAAGGAAATCCATGCTCTAAATGTAGTAAATAAATACTGCAGGGAATATAAAGGGGAATGAAAAACGCAATCTTCAGCTAATTTATAATACAAAAACGAGAAATGGATGATAGTGAATGTTGGCATGTTTCATAACATGTTATGAGTGAAGATTGTTGTGAGTCATGTGTTTGTTCAGTCTCCCTGTGTCTGTGCGTTGCTGAACACAGGAAGCTTGTGCTGCCTACAGTACTTCCTCTATGAAACTTATAATCAAAGGAAGTCAAATGTTGACAATGCTATACCCCCAGAGGACACTGCGGTGCCATAGACAATTTGTAGACTCACCTCACAGTGCATGCTGGGATTGCGACCCCCCTGAGTGTGTTCTGGGCGGTAGTACCAAAACAAGCTCATCATCAGCTCCCCTACAAGTAGGTATTTACATGGAGAATTGATTCAGGTTTAGCAGCCACTTAAAGCAATTAATGTGATAAAAGTGCCATGTGTCATATGGCAATGAATGCTCCATAGACATTTGTCTCTCCAATATCAAGTACAGTGACTCCTCTTTAAACGAGTGCTGTTGTGTTAATTGTGTTCAATCATTCATATCTCATAGCACTGTTGGAATAGTACTCATAGTACAGTTGTTCATTCATTCATATCTCATAGTACTGTTGGAATACCTGACTCAGGGTCTTCCCAAAAGGCAGAAACTTTAGCCACATAAGGTAAGGACTTCTTCCTGGGACCTGAGCGCAGCAGTACTGTGTCTCTGACCCTGATCACCTCCCCATCTCTCTGTACACCTTCATAGCACCTACGCAGGGACGTCGAGTCCTTACTCTTTAACAAAATAAATATAGAGAATGAAGAAACATAATGACCTTCAACATTCTATTGCATGTAACTACATAGTATAAGGGAAGGTACTTTATCTCATTACAAGATTCTGAAATCATTTGCTCAGTTACAATTCACTTTCATTGTGCAAAAAACACTGTTAATAATCCTCGAAAGTGTCCCACTTTTTTGGTTTTATGGCAGAAAGAAAATAACATGGTTTTGGGAAAACATGAGAGTGAGTAAATGATACAATTATAAAATTATAATTGAATGTGTGTATATCCTATATACTGGATAAATGTCATACAGTAAATATATATATGTTACTTTAAGGGAAATTTCACAAAAATATGACACACTGGTTAAAAAAGCAGCCATGATTAGACAGACAGTTTCTGATCAAAATGACTTGTTTGTTTAACTCTAGCAATGACAAAGGTAGGACTATCCAAATTTAAATATTAGCTGTGCACCCAACTACACAGATCTTCTGCTGAATTCTGAACTGCTGTGTGTAAACACTTCAATCGCATTTAATTCCGTTTAAAACAATACTATAGAAATTTAATATAAACCAAAAGATAGAAGCATGTTGTTTATGTTTTTCAAACATACTCGCTCATGGTAAAAGGGTTGCCTGCTGGCTATTTAGGAGCCTTAAGGAAATATTTGTTTAAGGCACCTCACTGGAATGTAATAATGATGTGTTTTCCAATGAATGCAATACAACGCTTACTACTAACATTTTCCATTTTGCCGCAGCTATTTAAGGGAATTTGCTAGAGGAACTGTTTTATCATTTACCAGGAATAAACACAATGTATTTTAATGAAATACTGCTTTAAGCAGAAGCAAATTCAGCACCTCATTTCATGGGCACCCAACACCAAAATGTATTTTGTAATTTATATGTATGATATTTTTAGGAAACTTCCAAAACAGCAGGCAAATTTAGTCTGTACTGACACCATCCCAGCACAGAAAGAACTGGAGTACGTACCACGATGAATACCTCCTTTTCTGTTGCCACACCAACTGGCAGCCATCCGTTTGTTGCCCGGCGACGGTTGATCTTAGACTGCTTGGCAGCTGTGCTGCCATGGACTGTTCCCAGCTGGCCATCCTTAATGTGGGGGCAAACGGCAGATTCTCGCACCCCAGAGCGAGAGCCGCTGGGCGGTTTGGCCCTCTGAGGGCACTCCCGACCCACTCTAATCTGCACCTGTGGTCGACCAGCATCAGGCAGAGGTGTTTGCAGGTGGGGCACTGGCTGGGTGGGTGGAGGCACATTAGAGATGGGGCAGATAGAGACAGGCAGGGCAGGAGGGATGGTGATAGATGAACTGTGGTCATCCACGGGGTATGAGTAATCTTCTGCAGAAGGACAAAAATGATTGGTTTATAACTTGCTAAGGTCCCAACATGTATTTAGAATCATAAGCAAACATGCAATGCACCATATTTCATGTAACACAACACTGCAGGCTAATCCACTCATTGTGCCAGATGCTGTGGTCAGATATAAAGCTATGTGCACGTAACCATAATTACACTTTCTGACAGAAACATCAATTTAGAAAGATGAAAATAGTATCACACTTAATTTTTAATGCATATCTAAAATGAACAATATCCCACATTTAATGACAGTGCATTTTAGTCAAAGTGTGTTGATTCAAGGAAGTCACAAAGCTTGTTTGGGCATTTCAAAAACAAAGATTACCAAATTTCAAGAAGGATGAGCCAATCTATGGAAACCTCCTTTCGACTGTGATGTGGTTCCCATAGTGATAGGAAAATAGTGGGAGGAAATTTAAGGTAAATACTGCAAGTCTGTATATGTAATGCACTCTCCTGTTAACACATTAAAAATGACAAGTGTGCATTTTTGGATGAGATTCAGGGCAAAGTCAAATATCCAAGATGTGAAACTAACTGTTAGAAATGTGAAGCTACAGAAATAAATGTTTATCAGTTAGGCAGCTGTCATATTCAGGAGGGGAAATCCTTATTGTAGGATTGTGTGCTGTATGTAGAAGAGGTGAAAACAGCATAGGGTCAGAGGTCAGTGAGAGGAGGTACCTCTGAATAATTAATCTAACAAGTCATGTTATTTCACTTACTAATGTCCCTTTAATTATTCTATAGTGAGAGAAGAACAACTGTTAACCAGTTGGTATGGTTTACACCACCCCTGTGGAAATTTTGAATAGGCTAGTGCCCACTCACCTGGGTTATGGCAAACCAGTCTAGGCAAATTTTACATCACCAGATTAATATTCATGAGCTAAACTGATAAGGTTTATTATGTGTCCTCTCCACTTTCAAATCATTTCTAAACTTCTACCTAAACTGAACACCAACTGTGACCAAATCAAAAATCCCCCAGACTAAGTGCACACAATAACATGCAAGATTGTAATCGCATTCTGTCGACTCAAATAAAGACTAACAGCACTTAAGATAGCCCTGTTTACAGTTCTTGGCCTCTATGGAGGGAGGGGTTGGGGGTGTTGTGACTGGGTAGACATGTAAGGAAAAATGCAGTTGTACATTCACCAAGACATAAAGAGGTGTGTTGCTGCAGGAAACTTTCACTTCTCCCTATATAGAGAGCTTTAATTCATTTGAACTAATATCGTTAAAGCACACAGTATTAAACAGTGTTCTGTAAAAAAATGGATTATGTATGTGATAATACACAACTTTTTTCAAAACATGCTTTGGCTCCTAATGTAATATATCAAAGCTAATACAGCAGCTTTAAGGTAATAAAAAATGCCTCTGCCTTATTTGTCCCATCAGGATAAAGTCTTGCTCTACCTAAGGGAAATTCACAGATGTCAGATTACCACCCGATTAATAAAGATTGTGGTGAGTACAAAATTACACTGTATAACACAGCCACAAGGCTAAAAATCAGCAAGGGAGCATGTCTGGAGAGCTTTCAGCCTGAGTCGAGGTTCATGGGCGGTTGCGAGACCACAGCTGCCACCTTACAATGAACAGACAGTTTGAGTCTCCTGCCAATGAAAATAACCAGTACCCTCCCCACCTGTGACAATTATTCACATTTAAACCAGCTGTGAACAGACTGCAAGGAAACATGTAGCCACAATAATTTCAGTAAATTTCTCTCCTGTTCAAGCCATTGACACAAACTCAATGGGGTTTTTCACATCTCGTTGTGTCACTGAACTTGTTGTGTACACCTTTAGATCAGGCACTTCAGAGACTACACAAGCTCTTTCACAAAGGTCATGGCTGAGGGTACAGACATGCACTGGAAATCTCTCCATCCATATCAGAGATAAGCGTGCTCATACATTCATTTAAAAATCCATGTTATCTAGAATCAAAGGATTATAGAATTTTTCTTAAATCTTAGATCTTAGTGAAATATGCCTGTTATGTCGTACACTTTATAGATAACCTCAGCAGCAAAATGAGAGTTTAAAACAGGATAATGCAAGTGTATGTATTTTTTTTTAACAAGTTTCAATGTTTTCATGTGAAATGTAAATTGTTCACATATTCCCACCCTTTGACAAAGCTCTAGACCACTATCACAAGACCACTTAAAAAAAAAATCATATTTTTATGGCCCAATACTGTACAGTAAATGCTTCCTGATTATTTTAGTTAAAACCTGAAATCACCTCTGTCTCTGTGTTAAAACTGGCACAGCTTACTCCACTCTTTAAAACCCATACTTAAAACATAATGACTTGGAACAGAAATTAGAGTTAAAAAGCAAGTAATCTTCCAATTCAAAGTTTCAAACTCCTTGTGAAGTTATTGTTATGGCAGTCTGACAAAGTGAGAAACATTCATTTTAGTTTTCTTCCTACCTGTTTCCATTTTGTGCATGCAGCTCGAGCATCCTGCATTGTACGAGCAGCCTCTGCTCGTGATGGGTCTGTAGGCATAGTTACTGAGCCTGCAGGGTTCTCCATAGCAGGTTCCCACAGAATTACAGTATGCTGGATGAGGAATCCCTGTAGGGTGCGACACTGAAGGGGGCATCAGTTTGGGCCTCTGGACTCCAGTAGGGCACATCGTAAGTGAGGTTACAGATGACGGTGTGTGTGCTCCTGGATTTGAGCTAACAGGAAGTGTTGGTGTCCCATGATGGGCAATGTGGACGTAGTACCTGGGGTAACAGGGATAAGGATGGGCACCGATAGACATTGCTGGATGCGTCAGAGTATGAGGTGAAGGTAGAAATCCCTTTAGAGAATGTTCGTCTGTTTCAGGGTACGTTTTCTGACCACAGGGAACAGGGAACAGGGCTAGTCTGTGGCAGTACTCCACTGATCTCTCTTGAGAACAGCAGTAATATGGTTTTACCTCTGTCTCAGTTTTTTCTTCCTTTACAGGCTTTAGGGGGTATCCGAGCATGGATCTGCACTGATATCCAGGGCTAATGAAGCCATGGCTTCCTGTATTCCCATCCCAGTGGAGAGCTTGCTTCTCACAAAGGCTGCAGCATTGCTGCGATACTTTGAGCTTGGACTGACAAGACAAGTTGTGTTGCTGTTTACGTGACTTGGCCTGAAGTTGTTTTCCTCGCAATCCCCCGCCGCTCAGTTTGTTGTCTGTTTTACCTCTGCGTTTTACTCCCGCTGACGTGCTGGTCAGCTTGAGCAAGGCGGCCGCATTCAAGCCCGCAAGGCGTTTTGGAGCTGGTGCATTAAGAGTCTGTAAATCAATACCCTCAGTCTTTGCCTTTTTTGTGTTTGTACATTGTTCTGATTCTCCAGCGAACAAGTGCTTTCGGTTGTCTTGCCCTTTTCTAGAGCAATCATTATCTTTCACTGTATCTTTTGTGAGAGAGCCGTCACCTTTTGTCTGTTGTTGCTTCTTTGAAGGTTTTGATGTCTGTTGGGGGTCCTCTCTGTCTAACAGCAGACTGTTAACAGCTTCGGCATTCAGAGAGGCCAGCCGCCTCTGGCGAGGTTCTAGGATGAATTCTGTGTATAAGGCAAATTTATCAGGTTTCACTTTGCTTTTTGGTTCAGGTGCTGACTGGCAAGATTTACAGGCTTTCTTGCGACACTTGCAGATTTTTGCCTTCCTCTGCATTTTCCTTGCCTGCTTTCCTTCAGTCTTTCGCAGAGCCTTTATACTGTTCTTACAAGTGTTACTTTCGTCCAGACGTGTTAGCACAACACAACATTTAAGCGCGCCTGCTTCGCCCAATCCATGTCGACCTCTGAGGGGGTAAAGCTTCCGGTCTCTCTCTGTATTCTTCTTTTTTATTCCCTTATCTTTTCCTCTTTTGGAAGAACATCTTTTAGCCTTCTTTTGCATTGGGCACTCTGGCCAAGTTCTGCCCATAGTTTCAGCATGTGTCTGACAGCTCACCTGGTCCACAGATTCACACTTATATCCACATAAAGAGTTTCTCTGCCGCGCGTGGGTCATCACACTCTGCCATGCAAACCCTGCAAAGTAATGATAAAGCACATTCAACTTTCACACAAGCTGTAGCCATAACAGTAAAATATGTAGTGTGTACAGGAACCATTACGAGTACAATAACCTTTGCAAA
This sequence comes from Chromobotia macracanthus, assembly GCA_036877525.1. Lineage (NCBI taxonomy): Eukaryota > Metazoa > Chordata > Actinopteri > Cypriniformes > Botiidae > Chromobotia > Chromobotia macracanthus. Next base: position 560,537 of record JAZGTH010000060.1, on the reverse strand, counting down.
TTTATATTAATAAAGCTGACTATGACTATCAGCATAAATGTGGCCTTATGTACAACCTTAATCAGGTTGCTGGATTGGCAACATTTTAAAGAATTTTAATTGGGCAGGGAATAAAGCAGCTACTAATGTAGAAGCAATAAACATTTAAATTTTTAACGAGCATCTGTTGTCCTGGCCTTTCGCAACAAAAATCTTTCAACGTGAATCACGAAGGCACAAATCGCCTCGTCTGATAATCAAATCTGATTTTAACATGCTAAAAACACTTCTCAGATTTTATCTTAGTCTGTTCATTAATCTTTAACAAATAACATCATGCTGACCAACTATTCATTACATACTGAAAAACATTTCAATTAAATAATTAATTTAGCACATATGGGCGTTACAGACGCAAGAACTGATTACATTCATCTTTAATAGATCTTGTACGCTGCCATAATTGTGTCCGTTAGTCCACAGTATTATTACATTATGTATTAAGTACCAAAGTCTCTGAATTCTAAGTTAGCTGTTCCTGTTTACAAATTTATATTTATGCACTTGGCAGACACTTTTATCCAAAGTGAATTATAGCACATTAAAGTTACACATTTTATCAATACATGTTCCCTCCGGGAATCGAGCCCATGTCCTTTTGCACTGCTAACACAATGCTCTACCAACTGAGCTACAGCTACAATGTCCTGCATCATTTAAGAGGAAGTAATACCAATGCTTCTCTAAGACACCTGATCAGTAAAACATTTAATAAGGCCATGTGCCGTAAAGCAGAATACTTCTGAATTTACAAAAGAAAGAGATTTTGCATTAAAGTGTGTCTATCTTACTCAGACATTGAAGTCAGATGAAAAATGAGCAAAATAAATATTCAAGCACATTGATCAGTATCTCCTCATCAGTGGGAAAACCTTCTGACAGCACTTCTTTTTGAATCGTATTTAACACTTTTCAACATTTTGCCCTGGGACCTATTGATTAATCTGAGGGCAGGTCAGAGAATAACACAGAGACATACTGTATTAATTGGGCTCCATATGAAACTTAACACTCACTGGTTTGACCTATTGACTTGTTCTAGAAATCACGACCTTTTCCTATTGATGGATTCAAAGTCCTTAGCTCTTTCCGGCTGATGCATTTTGACCTAGAAGGTATTATTTGTACAGCTTGTAAGATTCTACGCATTTCTATTTTTAATTTTCATTGTGTTTCGTGCACTTTATCATTACTGGTATAACATTATTCTATCTTAAAATTTAGAAGAGCTTTGACAAAGTATGAATGTGTGTTAAAAGCCTGCTTTGTATTATTAAGTTTGACAGCTGTTGTATTTGAAACTCCATCTGTCAAATAAAAGAGGTCATCATTACCATCAGTCAACCTCAGAGGCAGAGCTCTCCTTTACAGAGCAAGTTCAGCCACCGTGAAAGAAAGATTTTATGCAAGACTCCCAATATGAAACTCCAAAATACGGACACAGAAAAGTATTTACCATAAATGACAACTGTAGCATTCTCTCATTTCAGTAACAATCCTGCCCAGCTGTCCCACTGCTCTTTACCATTTAAAACCATTCAACCATGCCAGATGAAGGGAGGAAATGATCATGCGGTTAAACAAACCACAGAAGTGACTTTTCAAAATAATATATATACACTATATATATATATATATATATATATATATATAAGTTAATTGACCCACATTTAAAACTAAAATAACCAAACACCAGCATTTACTCAAAAAAACATCATTCCACTTTTCTCTTTTATTTCTGTTTGAAAGTCACACAACTCTCTTTTTCAATGAATTACTACAATTTAAAGCTATGCGTGTATTCATAAACTAAATAATCCTTAAATAACGTGCCATTCAAATACTATATGTAACAGTCTCTAATTCTGTGAATGACACAAATGATTGATCTGGAGGCATGTTGGTCTTATGAAATCCACTGCACATCCAACTGAGTGGCACAACCCAAAGTCCCCAGTGAAAAGTGGCTGGAGGGTGGCCCATGGTTCAAGATTTTGTCCAAAATTAAAGGTTTCCTTTCTAGTGTAACAAAGGGTGAAGGTAAAAGGACTGATGCCCATGATACCAACCATTCCGTTTTCTGAGTTGAAGTATCAGCCCGTGACTTGCTGGCAAATAACCGGATTGCCATCTGGCGTTTCGGGCGTCAAAAGAACCCGTTCTTGAGAAACCAATGTTTTCCGTGTGCGCTTTTGTGAGTGCCAATGGGGTTTAACGCGTTACCCGACGCGACGCGGCGAAAGAAGTTGCTCTGATCCCCGTGTAAATATAAATTCACCCCGACTCACTCACTATAAAGAACCAGAAATAGACAAACATCTTTTTCTCCTATTGCAGATATGGGGTAGTGTAAATTCGACAGACTGAAAAGGAAAGAAACACCTGAGAGAAACGCACAGCGCAGACGTGATTACGGCGATCATGATAAAGACGCGAGCTCGTGCTGGAGGTGTATGATGATGAGTGGAGCTCACGCAGCTCGTAGGGCGTATCACACACTAAAAACCGACTTGAAAACAGATCCTCCTACGAGATCTATCACCGCATACCTCTACCGAATTGCGAAACTGAACCAGCACGGTCCACTCAAACCCGACTATTTTATCCCAAGGCTGAAAATGACACCAAACGACCAACCGTGACAATCAAACGCCGAAGCGGAGAGCACTCGCTCGTCCCCCGTGCACCGCGATTGTGTCCTGTGCACGATAAAACAACAGTTTCCCAAGTCTAACTATAAGGCGATCCTCGAACCCAATACATACTGCAATGATAGCGGATCATGCAACGTTTCGCACTATTTCCCCACCAGACAGAGCGAGAGAGAGAGAGCGAGCGAGAGAGAAGCGCATACAACCAAGATAAAACAGATTAGTAATCCTTCATTTACCTCGTCATCCACTCACCCCGCTGTATAAAAAAATCACATTCCGCGAGCAACTGGGTTGCTGTTGTTTGGTTGATATAGTAATATCGATGTTCAACAGTGAAATGAAACGAGAGGAGAACACAGCTGACAAGACACGTTTAATCGGTGACCTACTTCCGAAGTAGCGTGCTGCTCGAGATAATATTCATGCGCTGCGTTCGTGAAAGCTGCTGTTGCGCTGGGACGTGGTCTCCTTGCCATTCATGTAGTTGAATGATGATAAATGCAGAAATCACATGCAGTTGGTGGGTTGCAGATCAAGGTTGAGCTCATTAAAACTGACCGCTGGTCAGTGTTTTTTATGCAATGAGCAAGTGCCTCGGATCAACAGCTATTACATAATGAACTGCCTTGGACTATCTCATCATCGATAATATTTAGAAACTAGATAATAAAAGAACTGACTGGAGACAAAGTTTGCATGAGTTTAATAGAAATGTAATGAAAGTTCTGTTTTGAAAAAAAATGATGGTTTATTTAAACTGATATTATTTGCTCTTAATTATTCTTTAAACAATAATTAGTCTACTTCTTAACCAAGTCCAAAGAGGTTGGTTTTAGACCTTACATTAAAGGATGCTTGTCAAGATTAAGTCTTTGTGGAAACAAGTGCCTCCGGCACTTAAAACTCAACATGGCCTATAAAACTCAACACGTTCACTGGGAATATTGTGGAGTCATTGTAATTCTATTGTAAAGTTCAACGCCACCATGGTAATTTAAAAAGATCACCTTTAAAACAATATGTATTGTGAAAAGTGCTATACAAATAAATGCAAATGTGAAACAATGATTTGGTGTTTTAACATTATACACACAAACGCAGACAAATGTTACTCTGACTCTCACACTCACTAATGTTTGTTTGATAAACTTGCCTAAATATCTTTTGCATTCTAAATTATAGTCATTTAATTTACATATACTGCATGTTTGAAACCCGAGAGGAAAGTTAAAAGGGTGGAAGAAAGGTGGGATTTGTGCTTATAAACTACATTTAATGACTCATGAAAACTTCACATGTATCTAAAAGTGTGACTGTGATGAAGACATGAGAGATGTCTAAGAAAAAGGGCTTGACCAAATAAAATGTCAACAGACAGATGATACACCTAGTTATTAATAGTTATGAAAACACCTAGGTGTGAATAGTTTTTCAAGGTCCTGCAAAGACTACAGAAAGACACCCTATATAGAAAATATTCTGAAGCTTGATTTTCCACATTTCAATATCCTTTAAAAATATATAATTTAATATAATTTGAGGGAAAATAAATGAACATAGCATATTTAGACCAGTAAGCTCTATGAATCAAATGGATAAGCTATTACAACTCTTTACTTGCTTGTTTGATCTTAACACACAATAGGATATTAACTAGGATCTTAACATGCTCAAAGATTCTTTTCTTAGCTTGTTTAATGAACATTGTCCAAAATGACATTATACAGCCAGTTTTAAGAAATAATGAGGAAGCCTTTAAAACACTTGTTGTTTGTGACAGGAAGGCAAACATTGCCTGAGTCACGGCATCAACACAGCAACACAGTGGGTGGAAATACAAGGCCTTTATATCAGAGTCCATTAGTCTTCTGAGTGGAAAAAGCTTCAGAAAATAAAAGAGTGATTTTCTCCTCTATAAACAAGCCATGTAAAAGCAAGGCAAATGAATGTGTATTCAGGCTTCTCAAATTTCCATCTTACCTCTGTGACTTTAGAAATGGTAGAAATCACTATAACAACTAAAAACAAATGAACAAAGGTAAGAATTAAAACCAGAAGTAAACCTTATTTTACAATGACACTCGTTTATAGCTTAAATCCTAAAGTAAAGATGTTTGTCTACAGATTAACCTTAGCCTCTGGTTTATCATCTTACTTTTAATCTTTTCTCATGCTGATTTAATGAGAAATATTCATGAAATAGTTTTAGGACTTACAGGCGTTTAAATTACAAGAGACTATAAGTATTTCATTCGATTTGATTCACATAATTCAGCATAATTAAACAGATGCTCACCGTCTTGGATAAATCAGATGGAAAGCAAGGGACTATACTGTAGCTAGAGCTGGGCTATCCACATGTTGTTGAATTTGCTATTGTATCCATAAGTAAATTTAAAAGAAAACACAATAAAACATGTAATCCTTGAACAAAACTACAGAATACCAATATCGCTACCAAGTAGATTATTATTTATTGTATTTTACACCCCAAATATTTGATCTCATAAATATGCTTTTTCAACTCTACATGATGTTGCTCAAGCAGTCACAGCACATCTTAGCTATCATGAGAGTTACAAAAATGTTTTGTCCTGTACTGACGAATCAGGTGGTGATAATCGCACTGGTTAAGCCAATCAGTTCATTTGCACACTGACGTCTGATGGCAGAAATTTCACAGGAAGGAAAAGCCTGAAAAAGTGCTAATGTGAGCCCACTGAGTCATCACACCAAGAGTGCAGCAGAACAGTCTGAAACTGACACTAACACATTGTCCATGAGTTCAGTGTCCACAGTGCAACCTTCTGCCAGTTTAGCCACTCAGTAATCGCTTTAGTGAACTAAAGTAAAGCTTTCTGACATTGCCTAAAGTGTCTCAGCTGCTGCTCTCGGATGTTTTCCCATCATTGAGGATGTGTAGTGTGTATATAATGACCTTATAGTGTCTAGTTGCACCCACAGTAGAAACTGAACTGTCATGATTTTTGTTAGACTCCAGCATGGCATAACAAAGCTCATTCCACAACAAAACTGGCAATGAAATTGCACTTTACAAAGAACTGTAGCACTTTAATTAAAGGTTTTTAGGGTTATTTCTGGCTGTTTCAGGCTGGCCTTAAGAAATGAAAATATATGCACAATTAATTCAACAAAATGCTTGTATATTAAAACTCAAAGGAGGCCCTGGCAGTAATATGTTTAATCAAGATTGTATCTATTGGAGACTGAGCAATAATGCAAGATAACTGTAGTAACAATAATGAGGGCCAGGAAAAAGCCAATTTCAGATTAATAGATTAAACCACTAGCACACTGTTCTCTGTTTTAAGAGATTTCAAAGTTTACTACCTGGGGACAGTAAACAGCTTTCATTGGTTCTCACCGAAACAAATCATTTAAAAAAAAAAAAAAACTACTTGCCATTATTATTGTTCAATGCTTCAAATTTCCACTGAGTTTTAACATGATGAAAAGGTTGAAAAAAACATTCAACCTAGCATCTCCCAAGCACACACTGGTCGCATTCTGAAAAGCTGGTCAGCCTGTTTTGTTTTAATGAGCTATGGAAATACTGATTAAGCAGTCTAGGGAGCTGCTAGAAAACCCTTAGTTGTAATTGTATGTATATTGTCGCTAAGGGAGAGCAACAAAAAACTTTTTTTAAAAAAAAAAAAAAAAGATTTTCCCTATATTCAACACTTTTATCCTTTTTAACACAAAGTAGGATGTCCATGTAATGTTGTAGGAGCTATACATACGAATATTCATAACCAATCATAATCATAATCATACTGGTAAACAGAGGAACTGATATCACAAGAAGGTATGTACAGTCCAATAATATAATAGAATAATTTTCTTACAACTATATAATCACACAGACTCAAATGGGAAAGGTTGAAGAAGAGTTCTAATAAAGTAGCAACTAGCTCTTCAACCCCCCTACACATTATGAATGTAAAAAAGCAAACTTCAATGCATGTGTATCGGCTGCCAAAATAAATAGTATTTCCTGTAATTACCTTTGTTTCTATCCCACTGTGCAACAGCTTTAAAATTTAGTGAGATCTAACATGTCTGTTAAAGCAGAATGCTCACATAAGATTCTTATCATGAATTTCAGGCCTTGGTGTCTAATATTTAAAAAATTACTATTTATGTTAAGGAAGAAAATTTGTGACACAAGTTAAAATGAGATCAGCAGAAGGTGTTTGGGATTTTTTTATTTTTTTTGTCTGTTATTGGGTGTAGAGAATTAAAATATTTTAAATATACATTATATACACTAAATATACAAAATCAATAGCTGGAGAGTTTCACTGCAGTAAGTCACCATAGGAAAAAGTTCTTTATTTCTATTTCATTAGAATGAAAAAAAAGGAATTAAAAAATGACAACTGAAGTGAGCTGAGCTTGAAAACATGGTCATTAAAAAGAACTGCCTCATTATAATTTTTTTATTATTTTCTGATCCATAAAAAAGTGATATACAGGTTTGAAACAACCTGATGAGTAAGTAATTCTTTTAAATAAGTTCTAGTTTTGGGTGAACTATTCATTTAAGCTACATTGAAGAACAGAAGGAGAAAATGAATTGATTTTGGATGTAAAGAGCATGTTAATTTCTATGGTCTTGTTAGTTCAGACTCTCAAGTGACAATTTGCTGCCAGCAAACTGACAAAACGCAGGAAGTCAAACTCTTGTTAGTTGTTAAAAAGTGTTTCTTCAAAGTCATGAAAGACACAGGGCAACATGCCCAGGAAATCGCGAGGGACATTTTCTCTCTGAGTACTCTTTATGACAAATCTTATTAAGATTACACTGACGGAATCAACTCGCTTAAAATTCTTTCAGCATTTGAATGGAAAGATCAACAATAGACTGCCTGGGTTTCCAGCTGTGTAATAATGACCAGCACAAACAACAGAGGCTGTATCTTGTGTTCTCGCACACCGTGCATCACCATCTGTGATCACCAAGACCATGTGCTCCACAAGTTTCTGTGGAATCCTGATGTCTCCTGATTACTTAGAAGATGTTTCTGTGGCTCGTAAAAGAGGCTAAACTGTGTTCTAAGCGATAGACAGGGGAGCTTTAACCCCTTTACAGGTACAGACCAGCAAACAGCTGAATTTGGTTTTGGTGGCCACTCTTACCCCCCATTCTCACTACGAATAGACTAGTAAATTTCACAGCTGTGTCTCTGGAACTTGACCAGGTTGTTTCTGATGTGTTTAAGATTAGCCACATGAAACAGCCCTTCGTCTTTGAGCATATGTGAGAGTTGGAAGTCTCAGGGTCGCCAAGGCAATAAAGAACATTCCAAAGTGCCCTCATTCAAATAAAAAACAGTAATCAAAATACTTTTCATGTAGCCTGGAGATTTTCTTGCCTTTGAGGATGAATTGAAGGGAGATGAGCGATTTCATATCAGCCTTTGTAAGTTTCTCACATAACATATAAATAACACATTTGTTTTGCATAGTGTTACCAGTCAGTATTGCATCTATATACTGTAGGGTTTCATGATTTCAATAAACAGCTTTCAGTACATCGCCAACACAGGAAAACAATGATTAGTCATCACAGATTAGTCAGCTGGCATTTGGTATTCACATTCTGGAAGACAAAATATTTCAAAGAAACATGGAAAAGGAGAAAGACAACAGAACAAATGATGAGCAAGAATAACTGGTTTAATTTATCCTGTCAGATTGTAATTGACGCATCATTTTTCAGTTCAAAATAATATGTTTGAGTCTGGGTTGTGCTGTAACACAAGAAATAAATGTGTTTAGAACAATCGTCCCACTAATATATAATATTGTCTTGAAGTACTGTGTACTTGCTTAAGAAAATAGCATGTGATACATTGTACTTACTGTGTTGTTCTGGGTAGGTTTAAGGTTAGGGTCAAGTGTGTAATTACATAAAGACACTTTAAATATAACTACAAACCTATGTACACAATAGGTACACTGTATTTTTCTTGTGTAAGTACATTTTAGTTAAAGACACTTAATATAAAGTGGGACCGAATAACCTATATACCAGGTTACCACTGAAGATTATTAAATAGTCTGCAGTGTTAACAGCCAAAGAAAACATGCCTATACATTGCAGGTATTTGGATTCTTTGTGTTCAAAATCTGTAAGTGACTTTGGCCCTGAGTCCCACTGTAATACATTTTTATTTGTTCTGGCAGCAAAATCAGGGTATTAAATCAATAGTGATTATTCTTTTATATCTTGTTTGTATCAGCGGTAGAGTCCATTGTCTAAAGATGATGAATAACAAGTGGATTCATGTATAACAAAAACCCCTAGGAAAAACCTTGTGTAATTATTACAACTTTGCCTTTTCAAATCCAATTCTCCATATCAAATTTTCAAATTTGGCGTAAAACCAGTGGAGAGGGGGCCATTGTGTTTTATACTCCATGTTATACAAATCTGGTAAAAGTGGTTCTGGTCCATTAATCTGAAAGTCATTTTCTGTACATAAGCTGCCATCTGTAATGGGATATGGCTGATGATCTGCTCTGCGATCCTAATCATGCACACATGTTTGATGGATTTTCTTCTCCCATGAGGTGATAATTCATGTTAAACACAAGTTTATTCTGTGAGATATTGATCTGTGCTAACCACATTTGACAAGGAAAATCAGATTGGTCAAAGTGGAACAGAAAAGTATACCTGCATATTCATTGGATCTTTCTTCTGACAAATTGACCACCGTAAACCTGAGCCAGTGACTTCCCATCTTTAACCATGACTATTTCTGAATTTTGTTTTATGTCCTATGAGAAGAACAAATGGACTGTACAGTCCACTACCCTTCTGTTCAAAAAAGTCTTTCTCTATTTAACCGCTAAGTGTATTTAAACTAAGTGAAGAATGCAGTACACACTACCCTTAAATACTCTGTATTTAAACTAAGTGAAGAACGCAGTACACACTACCCTTAAATACTATGTATTTAAACTAAGTGAAGAATGCAGTACACACTACTCTTAAATTTATTTGCAGGCAAACTACTGCATTATTTGAAATGGCATTATAAGGCTCAAAATCACTGCCTATGTGCCAATCCTAAAATTTACAGGCAACATAATATTTAGGGGCCACTATATGCAAGGGGCTCTGAACCCCTCTATAATCTTTGCTCATACTGTTTTTTTTATTTCCCTCTGGCTTCCACTTTAGGCTTTTTATCTATGTAATACCGTAATTACTGTCACTTTATATTTATCAGACCTGTGTGTTAGTTTTATCCTCTCTTGATAGTAGCATTTAGACCTTAGATTATGTTTTACTTTGTCAGCTTAAACAAAACATCTAACCTTTTATCTGACTGTTAATTATATAAATTGGCTTGTATATGCAATGTAAGTTTTGATTTTCAACATACAGACCAAATTTGTTTACAGGGCAGGCATTTAGGTCAAGTTAAATAAATGAAACAAGTAGCCCAAAAACACAAATTAGTATTTTACAGGGCAACCCAATATAGGAAATGCGGAATGTGCATTAAGCCACAGTGAAAACCACACTACACACTGAAACATCATTCAGAAACTCTATCCTCTAACTGGATAGCTTAAAATGGCTCATCTAACAAGAAAACAGAACATGGGGTCACTTCTCTAACATGTCAACAGTATCAAGCATTCTGGAAAATAATCACAGTACAAGCAGCCAACAAACCAATAAAATTTCAAAAGCACATTTTGAGGAAAAATCTCAAATCTTTATGCATATATATCATATACTACACTAAAATGTAATGATCATATGAATATTTAATTCATATTTAAAAATAATTAAACACATAAATCAGTCACCAAACTGCCCAATAGGCTTCCTATCCCTATGACATTACACATTATTATCATGTTATAACTGTATTGTAGGTGTTCACAACAGACACAACTCTACTTGTAATCGTCTACAAATTCTTGAAAGTCACAAATAAGAACAAAATGCAACATTTTGTTGGACGACATCAAAGAATAATTTAGCAATGATCCTCTGCGTGCAAAACCACTTCAAGAACCAATAAAATGCCAGACTAGACTAGAGTCAAAGAAGTCAATGGGACAAAAACAATGTTCAGCACATTATTCTCCAATCCAGCTTCACCTGCTTGAAACAGAGCACTTGACTTCTGCGTAAACATACCAATTTCAAGTTCATGTGCTGGTGTTTTCAACACAGACCAACCGGTGTTTGTGCAAAAGGCTGTAACTCGTGATAGCGTTACTAACAAACAAAAGATCAGACACAAAACACCCAACCACACTCCCAGCGACGCGACGCGACGCGACGCTCCCATTAAACACAGCCAGTGTGATCGAACGATTATAATCGGAATGTCGCGTCGCTGGAAGTCGGTTTGTGATGTACAGAGATGACGAAACGAAACAAAAAAGCGCACTGCAATTACAACTCGCATTACCTTTACAATCATTTACAAAACAAGGTTTAGTATTCTTATTTAATTAACAGCGTGCATATTGCAACTGAAAAAGAAGTGTAACTTAATATCGGAGGACAACCACGGTAAAAGTACCCACCTAAAACTTTACGTACATAAAATCCCACACCATAGAAACCTCCATTGCTGCAGACAAACATATTCTCTTACCTTCTGTTGTGTGTCGTGGTTTCAATTACAACGCATCATTCCCCACACACTGATTTGGTCCGGCGTAGCTCCTCATCTAGTGTCAGTGTCATCCTGAGCAGCACACCTGGTATAGATACTCCTACGAACCGACACAAACACTTTTGACACGGAGTTTATGTAACGCCGCTTTCCGAGGTTGCGTCTCAAAACCGAGTAAACTGTCTACTTAGATTAGATTTGGGGCATTGTGAGAGATGAGGTGATGTGGAGCGTACAAATGATATCCCAAAAATGTTGACTACAATTTTAAGGGTCAAAAGAGCTCGTAAGTTGGGACAAGGAACACGACAACGCTGCCCAAAATGCTGTCTAGTTAGGCAACTCGCACGGTTTGGTGACACGACCACGATGAGTGTTGACGTATCACATGCTGGGATATCATGGAGTTTCTTAAAGGGCTATGGGCTCATTTGAAACAAAAACCACTAATGTCTTAACCCACGAAAGTCTTTATAAGAACTAAAGTGCACCCACTAAATTCGCGCGGTTTAAAAATGTTGCTTTTTTTAATAGAGTTGGTCTATTTGTAAGTTTCATTAGCCTAAATTAAGTCTGGATCTCCAGTGACCACAGAGAACTTGTTTGTAGATTGTATAGAGGACTTTCAGATATTAAAGCTATCTCAGCTGTTTTTTTGGAACTCGTGCACTTTTTTGTAAATTTGCAGTAAAATTTTGCACATGCACATTTGGAGTTTGGATAAAAATAGCTAAAACAAAAACAATTATGTCTACAACTAGAATAAAGTTTTATGTGTTATTCAAAATGGGATAATGTAGCTGTGGATATATTTTAACTTGCATTTAGAATGCAATTCTTAATGGGCGTCCATTATTTTTTAACTCCACTTTACTGTATTTCAATAACAATAATTTAAAAAATTTAATACATTTGATTGAAAATTTCAGGATTAAGGAAAGTTTTAGTTCTAGTTGTTCTATGCGGAAGTGTGTGCTGATGTAGAAAGGCATGCCACTTGTCATGGGGAAAAAGAGGAACCAAGCTGTCTGCAGATTATAATAAGGACCAAGAAAAAGTCTGATAGCATGATAGATGCATATATAGTGGGATGTATATATACAGGGATACATGTGTATGTCTGTATATATGTATACATTATATATAGAAATGAGCAAAGACGGAACCTTACATTGTGACTGCCGTTGAAACCTACAACTTTATATGTTCATATTTGTATTTCAAACACATTTCAAGTAGGGAACCAAGATGTACTATGAATGTCACAAATTAGGACTAAAACATCTTAAAAGTAAACCTAAACTTTAAAGGATAATGTCAGAAAAAATACGGAAGAATGTGTTATGAAACACTGAAGTGAAAGTTTCATTACAGAATTTACAATTCTTTGTAATATTTTGTACAGAATTGTAATAATTTTGTAAATAGTTTGAGCTCAGACAGCTTTTGCCTTCTTACCATGTCATTAAATTAACATGTCAGAAAATAACTGATAAAGTGTGAAACACTGCTTTTTAATACATACCACAATAAAAACACCCTGCAGACAGTAAGAACTTAAGTTGTTTATTCTATCAACAACTATTCTATCAACAACTATTCTATAAAACAAACAACTTATGATTATTTCACAAACAAGAAAATGATGATCCAGTACGGCCGGTTTCTGAAATGTCAAATTTGATGTGTTGATACAACAGTTTGGCTCAAATAACCTGCAACTTCATGGAAAATTACAGAATGTAAGAAAGTAAATTGAACAGTTTAAATTACACTCACTGCAATGAATATTATCTAAAGCACTTTTCTTCAAAAAAGAGAGAGCACCAAAAACATCACAGTAGGAAGGCAGGAGTTATATGCCAAATGCTTTACGTGTAACAAGTAACAATGATTTGGGAAGAGACAGTTACCTCCATCATGTGCTACAGACACACCCAGGACACATAATAAAGGCTTCAGGAAAAATAAATTGTCCTGGATGTGATCATCATCATAAGTGCTGTTTTCACTGGGGACAGTGCAAAAACCTTACATGAAGAATTCATATTCTGTCCATATTCTCTTGTTGGCAGACCAGTTAATCTCTTAATATTGCATTTGTTCCTGTGTGTGTGACCACGTCAACAGTTTTTGACATTTAAATAAAAAACATGAACAAATCTTCAAGAATGAATTAGGATACCATAGAATCAGTTTACCTTTACTGAAAGATTAGCTTATGACAGTGGATCACACCAACATATCCAGCGTGCATTATATGATTCGATTGTCTTCCGGTACAAGCTGCTTCTATTTAAACATTGCATTGAAAGCCCTGCCTATGACCATTCTTCTGATCTCACTAGTGCCAGCTCCAATCTCATAAAGTTTAGCATCCCTTAGAAAGCGGCCCATTGGGTAGTCATTAATGTACCCATTTCCACCTGCAGAAACAGAAACATAGTGAGTCAACCAGGTCTTGAACCATTAAACCAAATGGCAAAAACACCCACGTCTAAAACTATTCTTTAACCATGTCAACACAGCAGGTGGAACTTTGCTTCACCATGCTGGTCAAGACACGTTTAAAAGCAACATATACTCCATACATGGGAACTGGTATTAGTTTGACTTGTTTGCTGTTTATCCACCTGTCAATTCACTGCAGTAAGAATGAATGAAGATGGAGGGGTTTGGCCCTGACAAGTGGAGCAATTTCTTTCAGTCTTTGCTGTGCTAACTACTAGGCACTCACCCAGGCATTGAATCCCATCCAAGGCAACTTGAGTCGCATTCTCAGCACAATAAAGAATCACCCCAGCGCAGTCCTACAATAACATCACAAATCAATACTGCTAATATGCAGTCGGGAATAGCTGCATGCATCAGTTCCAGGCTGTCATGAAACATTGTGAAACAAAGCAAGACAAATCAGACAAACTGTTTAAAGAGCTCTTACCTTTGCACTGAAATGGCCTTTGTCACAAGCGCGGGCGACGTTGTATAAATACTGCCGACATGAACTGAGTCGTGTATACATATCGGCCATTTTTCCTTGCATTAGCTGGTCAACGGACAGAAATTTTTCTTTTTATTGCCATGGTAACAAGTTTATTAGGGAACTAAGCAGTTCAGCAACTGAGAATTGCTTTTGTTGTTTTCAAACAATACTTTGAACTTTCCCACCATTGAATTAACATTAAGTTTCCTTCCAAGAAAATTTACCATCTCTATTCAAAATTACCAGCATTTCCTCACAGTTCAGATTCTCTTCTTGTGTGTGTGTGTGTGTGTGTGTATATATAATCACAGTACTTTAGAATAACACAGTACAGCTTATAAATAAAGTTCTTATACAGTTTAAAAGACAAGTTTGATACACAAACTTCACAGACTGAACTCACCTGAAAGTGGCCAATTTTCTGTCCAAAGGCTTCACGAACATGCAGATAAGGGACTGCATGGTCCAGCACAGCTTGCATGATACTGAAGAATCCAACATATAAATGGACATGAAATATTGGACAATTCACGTGATAATCGACTTTCTCTCAGCATGTATTTAAAACAAACAGAGCAATAGGTACCCAACAGGTCCAGCAGCCAGCACCAGTCTCTCTAGGTCCAAACCGCTCATTAAAACATATACTCCTTTATTTAATGGGCCCAAAATGTTTTCCTCTAAAACCATGAGAGAGAATTTATAAGTTTTTGGGGCCTATAACAAATTCAACAAACAATCACATATAACAGACTCTGTATATGTATATTAGCCCACCAGGAACCTTGCAGTCCTCAAAGATAAGTTCACAGGTGCTAGATCCTCTCATTCCCAGTTTATCCAGCTTCTGTGCAGTACTGAAACCTGGCATGCCCTTCAAATGCCAACAGCAAGATGATTATGACATGCTTACGTTTTATTGAGCCAACCAATCAATTACCTCCTCATCCAATAAGAACTGGATCAGCTTCTCTAACCTTCTCTATGATGAAAGCGGTGATGCCACGGGCTGCTTCCTCTGGGTTTGTCTTGGCATACACAATCAGAACATCTGCATCTGGCCCATTCGTAATCCAGAACTTATTACCATTTAACACATAGTGGCCCCCTTCGACAAAAAACGAATACATTTATATGAATGAGTATAAATACATGCATTTCTAACATTATGTAACCATATGAAATAATATGTCCATGGTTCTGATAACAGTTATTATTGTAACAGCACACAGTGATGAGTAATACATCAGCACACAGGGTGTTAATATGAGGCCAGTCACCTTGTTTTCTGGCTGTCAGCTTCATAGACACCACATCAGAGCCAGAGTTGGACTCACTCATGGCCAGTGCTCCCACATGTTCCCCTGTCAACAACTGAAGACAGATTTATGAATGTTTTAGTCAAACAACCCCAATCCTGCCCTATTCTGACATTTATTAATAACATACTTCACATCACCTGAAGGTAAAACATAAAAACAATAAAAAGGCAAATCTGTGTATTACCATTTCTGTTGGGCAAACTTTAAATCAGGTATAACACCACTTTTAATGAAAATTTAATGAAACTTTGAAAATCAAATGATAGCGAACTTTGTTTAGGAAGTCTGTATGTATCAGAAACAATTTACTGTTCACTTTTGTAGCCAAAAAATAATATTCACAAAACTACAACAGCCCAAAACGTTTTTGTATATGTTGTAATAATGATCTTACATATTTATATGGAAGCCCAATAAAATATAGAAAAATATAACCCTGAACAGTTGTAATGTAAGAAGTTACTTTTATTCTTCATTTCTAATTATGTATTTACTTCCGCTATGCCTTTACATGTATGTGGTTAGGCATATACAAATTAAGTTGGAAATAAGTGACTTTTAGAGTAACCCAGTATTGTGTCATCTTTACAACAGGGGATGAGAAAGCTATTCTACAAAGCTAATTCTGAAACTTGAAAATGTATTAAGATAATAATAATGAGTTTGTAATCATACTTTGGGCATGTACTTCTCTTTCTGTTTCTGATTTGCATGTCGAACCATCTGATTTACACACAGGTTGGAGTGTGCACCATAGCTGAGTGCAACAGCTGCAGATATTCGGGAGATCTCCTCCATGACAATCACATGATCGAGATAGCCCAATCCTGTTCCACCGTATTCCACTGCACACATCGATAAATAAAAAACATTTTGTGAAAGATCAAGAAAGAAAGTGACGTTGTGTGTTCTTATGCTTGATATTGTTTTATTTAAAGGTGACACATGGAACTTTTAATGATAACCCTGTTTTGATGAGATTGTTATTATGGTTGAGGAAACCTGTTTGAAAACTTTCATTATTTTTGCAACTTCAGTGGGTGGTGCTAGTGGCACAGAAATTACATGTGCAAGGTGTAAAAACAAGACCTGTTGATGTTCTAACCTGGAGCAGTAATTCCAAGCAGTCCAAGATCCCCCATTTCCTTCCAAAACTCCTACAGCAAAATTGCAAAAAGAGAACATTCCCTTGATATAATTTTCTACTTTAAATTAGTACAAAGAGACTTCTGAGAACCTCTGGAATTTAAAAAAATGTACAGGAATTTACCCTCATGCGAAGAAACTCATTTTTCTTGTCAATCTCATCGGCGTGGGGAGCAAGTTTCTCCTGGCAAAATCTCTGAACCGTCTGTCTGAGCTGGTATAATAAACAGGTCAGTCAGCCAGAAACAACTGTATGGTGCTGATTGTTTCATCATTATACTGTGGGTTATGACCTTCCAGCTTAAGTGTTTGCAGGACTCAAAGTCTTTATCAAAACTCTTAATGAAAATGTGCAAAAAGGGGTCAAACTGCCCCAAATATTCAAAATGTGGAAGCGAAAATGTACCTGTACTCATAGAATTAGTGCCTTTAAAAACTGCAGTCAAGATATGCATCTCTGGCTATCTGCCTAGGGAAACGCTGAATGAAAAAATGTGTTTTATGATTTATTGTACCTTATTCACAGCTAATTTAATTGGGCAAAATTAACCCCTTACAATATTATATAAACGTAATATAAACGCTGCTTTCTGAAAGTGGTAGCACTGATCAAATAAATAATGAAGGACATCTAAAATGGTCCTGTCCAATCAAAAAGCGGCGTTCGGTCATACCTCCTCCAGCCTGTTCCTTTGACAAAGCCGTCACACAATTAAATGGCAGAATAAATAATACATAAATAAATAAATATACTATACTTACAGTATGACTATACTTACAGTATGACTTTCAATGTTGTGCTATTGTTGATTGGTTGATAATTTTGGACTACAGCAACTCTGTGCATGACAGTATATCATACTGTTTTTTCCACTGTGAAGCACTAATTAAGTTGAAAATAAATATGACATGTCTACCGATAAACAACAGGCGACTTAAAAATGATCCTTGAATTGTGTCAAAGGTCATCATATGAGCTCAAACGCTGAGATTTTACGAGCTCCGGGGCGCACTTGTGTAACCCAGTGTCTCTCATACCTGTATCTGCTCTTCTGTAAGCCCATTGACGATGTCGTCTACTGGAATAGCCCCAGCGCATCCACGTCGCGATAAATTAACATTTGCCACTCTTTGACAAAGACGCAGCGCTCCTCTAGCAGCAAACATATTAGGAAATCGCAATTGCCAGATATAAACCCAAACAGGAAAAATATATGCACTTGTTGATACAATCGCACTAATGCAGATGGAAATCGCAGGGGGAAACCAAGAACTTTACTAACAGACTCTGGAAGGAATTCTGTCCTCCTTTTCTTCTATTTGGTAAGTAACCTCCACCTACCACTGGAGCTTTACTGCCACCTACTGTATGGTAGTACAAACTGCAGCCCAAAATACAATTCACAGATATACAGTTACTGTCAGATACAAACTGACAAAATTATTGTATTGTTAAGAGTTGTAAATCTACTTTGGCAGCCATTATGTGCATAGCCGTTTTTGTTCGATTTCTTATTTAATTTTAATATAAATGAAATTAATGTAATCTGAAGAATCAGAGAAATTGTATATACAGTTATTCTAAATAATGCTTTTGTTGGTGCGTGGATAGGATAAATTATTGATATTTTAACAGTCCACCGGGTAAAAAATAAAGGTTCCTAAAAGGTTCTTTGTTGGGCTCTTTGGTTCCATTAAAAACCTTTAACAAACCACAGAACATTTGATGATGTAGATTTTTTCTAGTGGAAAAATGTTCTACAGACTATTAAAAGGTCAGAAAGAAATGGTTCTTTTAGGAACCTTTGACCGAAAGGATTTTGGGCACCTTTTAAGTGCCTTTTTTTCCGAGTGTACTTCAATGTATAAAGCTTAGAGGTTAAATAATCTGACGAAGTTAAGATTGACTTAACCTGTAATGTAGTACACAAAAGAAAAGCAGCGAGGTAAACTACTACACTGAATAAGGAAATAAGACATCAAGCAAAAGGCAGACAAATTAAAAGTCAGGAAGAGCGGTGAAAGGCTTCAAATGCGGAAGATCTGGCTTCAGAGTACACAGTAAACCGCGCTAAGGTTTAACGCTTTACTGGGGTTCCCTGGGTGTGAACGTCCACAGCCTAAGGTAAACAAAATAATCTAGATGATATCATTTGTTATATAACCTACTCCGTATAAAGTCACTGAACGGAATCAACTTTGTGTGGAGATACATTTATACTGTATTACTTTTCGGACCCCCAACTGTTGCAGCCTGTGGCCCCTCAGACGGGCAATAAACCGACCCCAAATCGCGCTCAATGCCTAAAGAGAGGCGGAGGTCCCTGAGAGAGGCGGCGTTCTCCCGCTTATCTCCCATTTGCGACGGATCGGGGAGAGGAGGAGTAGGACGCGAAGGAAACTTTTCATCCACAAAAATTTGTGATGAACAAACACACATGGCGGAACAGTGCAGTGGTCAAGCAGGCTCCGACGTTAACCCGGTGAGAGCGTGCCTGGTGCCGCAGGTAACCATCACCTCGGATGGGGACTCACGGGAGATCACCCAGGAGGACCTGGAAGAGGAGGTGGTCGGGCGTCTGAGACGCAAACTCTCAAACTCATCCCTCTCTTCCAATGGCTCCTCCACGGCGTTTGATGAGTCGGAGGATGACATCCTCAGTGACAACGAGACCAAAAGCAAAGGAATCGTGACTCTGGAGCATTTCGGGGACTCAGTAGGAGAGGTATGTTATATACTGTAATGAATCTCTTTTTTAAAACGACTCAGAGCTGGGTATAGAGGTATGACGCTCATTTTACAAACCCATTTATCAATCAGGATATTTAAACTAGGTTGGCTATATACCTAAGGTAATAATTAGAGGTAATTGTGAGTGGCACGAGTGTTTTCATATGATGCCAAATGGCGTAATTGCGCACAATTGAAAAACTATAGTAAAGATCTCTAATACACTAGAAGGAAGAAAACGCAAAAACTTAATGTACCCCACTTTATGTACATGCATTCACGGTTATATACCATAAATAATACTGCAGCAGCCTAAACCTCTATTGTAACTGATTTATATGTGCATTTAAGAAGACTCTTGGGTTGATTTGGTGTCAGATATAAACTCGATTGTTGTAATTTTATTCTTAAAATAGAAGAAGACGATTCGCAAACTTGCATGGGAACATGAGACCAATAATGAGGAACTACTGTGTTTTAAAGTTGAAACACTGTAATCTGTGCTGTAGTTTCCAATCAAACTTGTAATTGATAAATGTAAGCATATCTTAGGGTACTCTCTCGTCATATGCAGATAAGCCATAAGAAAACGTTTCAGTCGAGATCTGCATGTTTATCACGAAAGATCAGTGTTTCTGCACGATTTAAGATACCTTGTTATCGCGTTACAGTGTTGTAGGCAGGAACTTTGTTATTATGCTTTGTGTGAGCTTTTGATTGTGAAAGTTACGTGGGGTTGGCCCATATGTTTGTTTAGTATGTTGCCAAATTACAACTGTATGTGAAACGACGCATGCATTATTAAAAGATCCTTATCGAGTCCTGTGTGTTTTCACTGATGAAATATTTGCGTTAATGGGAGTCTACAGATTGTTCCGTCTTAGAAATAAACATAACCAAAAATATCAACATCGACAAGTGTTTACAAAGTAGGCTGATCTGAGTTTTTATCTGAACTGTGTATTTTTTGTTTGCATTTAGCTACTTCAGGACGGTTTGAGTTTGAGCAAACAGCACAAGTGTGCAGCTCTAATAATCTGGTGGCTCTGGAGTTGTTTAAGATTGACAGGCTCGTCAACTGTGTGTCAAAGACACACATTTTCAGTATGCATACATACTCACCTGTTGTTTATTTATACAACAGATGAATTTTAAAGTGCTGAGAGACCGTTTTATGGAAAAAAATCTGTTTTTTAAGTTTTTGCTCTTTAAGATACTATATATTCTGAAGTAATGACCTTTGCAAATGGTTTATGAAAAAATAAATGCAATTATTTACCATGTTAAAATGTGATTTCAATGCCCTGTAAATCACTTTGAATTAAAGCATCTGCCAAATCCATAAATGTCTGTATGAGTATAAATTATAAAGGACCATATAAAAGTTTAAAAGACGATGTATAAAAAGAATTATACACAGTGTACAATACAAATGTACAAGTAATACATTTGAGACAATGGTTAAAAACAGTATATCTCAATATATCTAATCAGTCAAATATTTTTACTACTTTCATGTCTGTGGTTATTTTGAATGGACGTGACGCATACTGTGATCCACAGACTCATTCACAGCCATAGAAGGTGTTTGCTGTCACTGTACTTTAAACACTGTGTCTCTGTAAGTGAGGAAGCCATGTCTGTGTAGTATCTACCCTTTCCTTTCTGGAAAGTTATACACCATGCATTTAATTAATTGATCAATGTTGATCTTTGTCATCACACTAAAAGTCAATGACATCAGTCATGGACACAAAGCGTTCATGGTTGATAAAAAAAATGTGTGTGCAAAAGCCACATACACATACCAAAACTTGTCACTTATTTTATTAGCCCATATTAAAACATACACTTGATGTTGGTTGACATTTAGGCTAACATTTGACTTTTAAGTCACAAACATGTTTACATCCACCATTTGAAGGAAGGCCACATAAAAGACTTTTATGTCAGTTTCTATGTCTTGGCTAAGTTGAATTTCATGTTGATTAATCTTAATATTTCTGCCGTAATTTTAGTTTAGATATGTATTATGTATAAAGTTATATGTATATGACATGTACTTGTGTATGATTAAGTGTGCATTGTTTAAGGTAAAGCATTTTGTTTGTTAATAGAAACATGTCAGACTTTTATAAAACTTGATTGGTAGTTGTTTGAAAATAAGTATTATAATGTTTACATTGTCTGCATGACTGTCCAGTTCAATATTTAGTTATGGGTGTGTTAGAACTGTGTGTATGCACAGCTCTTCAAAGTGCAGGACATAGCTTTTGGTTTATGGCTTTTTCAGTATTTATACAGGGCTGTACACAGTCTGCTTGACATTAAATATGAGGTACTCTCTGGATCCTGTCCAACCCTCAACAGCAATTTTAAGAACTATTTCCAAATAAAAGACTATATAATAGTTGCTATGTGTTTGTAATTACAAAGAAAATTGTCAATTCAGCTCTTTTTCCTGAGGGTCAGTGTAACGTTGGCAAACTTGACTTACCTGCTTATTATTACCAAAGATGGAAAATAATGAAACACAAATTACAACGTTTTTAATCAAATCAGGTGGAAGAAAATGAACACTGCTTTGCAGTTTAGCTACACCCTTACGGTTTTAATGCCAGCAGTATCCGTTTCAGTTTAGAGAAACTAAATGCTGTCTTAGAGTTAATAATTCAAGTTGGAACATTAAATTAAAAGGGTTATAGGTTATAAAAATAAATAAATAAAGATAAAAAATTTCCAAAAGAACATTTGTTTAAAAGCTTTATACTCTACTTGTAGGATTTGTGTTTAGTTTAAGTTCATATTACTTGGAAAAATAAGTTACATGGAAAATTGAAATGTTTCCCTTCAAAGGACAGTAATGGGTAATCAGCCCTCAGTAAGGTACTTGCTAATTGCCTCATGTTGTTTTATGCATCTGTTCATATACAACAAGAGACAGCAATGCTAGGCAGAGTTTGCTCCACCAAATGACCAGAAATGGTTTCCAAAATGCTCATTTTTTAATGGGCAGCAAATCAAATGTCTATGTAATGGGCTGAAGTGAAGTTTTTCAAGCTTCACAGCTCAAACTGAGACCATGTGTGTGTGAGTCACACAGTTAAAAAACACTGTGCAGTGCTTGACAAAACACTGTCAGTTGATTTTGGTCACTGGCTTGAGGCTCAATGATAAGCTTAGGTGGCACTGTATCAGAGATAATTAAGGCTGTCCCACAAGCATTTTAAAGTGTACAGTCTTATATGAAACTCACACAAGTGGAATGTCAAAATGTGATTTTGACTGGCATACACTAGTGTATTGAAGGGGCCCCAATCCCATGCAGGCTCCTATGATTTGCAGTACTTCACTGCTGGCAGCCAATAACATGACTGAAATAAAATACTTCATTTCTGTTTGGTCATCTGTCATAAATGATTATGTTTTAATTTGTGTCCCAGCTAAACAATACCAGGTGGAAGCTGAAGACCATTGTCCATTGTCATTTGGTTGCCTCACATCCAAAACGACTTTCCTGGGTACAGTTGGCAGGCCATGAAGGTAAAAAATGGTTCACTAAATGATATCGAAATCAATGTCTTTCTTGTGTAAATGTTAGTTCTTTATTGTGAATGCATAAGGGAAGTACAGTCATTTGTTAATATTTTTAGGGAAGTGCAGTTTTATGTAAAGACACTTGACTTACAGTATGCGTATTTATATGGGTAATCATCACATGCCAGTGACTGTATGTTCTTATCTGCGAATGCAATAAGCTTTGGTAAAGACGCACATATATCAAACATGAACATGATTGGTTCTTATTAAGCAAGGTAGGAAATTAAAGGAATAGTTGACCCAGAAATCATTTACTTACCAAAATGTGTTTTCAGACCACTATGATTTTTTTAAAACACAAAAGGAGATGTTTAGCAGAATGTTGACTGTTCTTTTCCATGCAATGAGACTTAAAGGTCAGAAAATGATAAAATGAGAAACACTGTTTCTGTTACACCAAAGAAAAAGTCAAACAGTTTTTGAATATTATGTGGGTAAGTAAAAGATAAAAGGATTTTTGTTTTGTGTGAACTGTCCCTTTAAGCACTGACAAAACTCTGCAGTTCAGTGTTTATTATATGTGCCCCAGTGCATTCACGTCTGTGTTTGTGTTTCTGCCCAGGCAGCTTTAAAGCAGCAGATGAGGGCTCCATACTGAAGAAGTACTCAGAGACTGAGAAGCTGTGTTTTGAGTGGCTGAAAGAGGATGCATTAAATTCCTTCGTGCCAAGCTACCATGGAGTGGTGGAGAGAGACGGAGAACACTTTCTGAAAATGAAAGACTTGCTGGCTGGCTTTGAGTCTCCAAATGTCATGGACTGCAAGATGGGGATGAGGTAGATGGTGGAAAGACTGATGGACTCTTACTGCACTACATGTTGCTACCTTTTATTTTATATTTTTAGCCTTTTTTGCCCAACTAAAAGATTTTATGACACACTCAATAATTTATTTTATATTACTATTGATTTTGTCAGCCAGCATTATTTGATATTTCCTGAAGATAATTGGCTTTATGAAACTTCTACAGTCTAAGAACTCCATGTACAGTGGGGTTAATATTGTACTGTATATTACAGTACACAGAACAGATAGATACAGCCCTTAAAGCTGATTGGTCAGTGGAAAACATATAGTAACGGCTATGTTGTAAAACACCTTTTCACAATATAGCATGGCCTCTTGTACCTTATTCTTTTATTAAGATTTGTAGATTCTAACCAAGTGATTATTGGTTTGCTTTTTATTGAACAAATCTGAGTAAATGACTACTTTCAGAAAAGTAGTCAGTTTTTTTAAAATACCTACTGAAATAAAACCTTATTCCACACTTAAGAATAAAATGACCTCAAAATGTTTGAAAAACATTATTCAAAATCCTAAAATTAACTACTTAACATTTAAGTTTACTAATTACAATTCATGCAATATTCCCAGCACTAGAGCAGCTCACAGATAATAAACAGTAGATGTAATTGTTGTTATGTTTTCAAATGTGTAATTCTCTTCTTTATATAGTCATGCTAATACTCATACTTGACGAGTTTATCCCATGTGGTGGAAAACTAGACCTGCTAAAACACCTGTTTTGGTTTTTGTTCTGCTTCCTGTCAGGGCAATGGGTGGGGCTTATGAAGAGAGAGGCCCTCTCACAGTGAACAACAATAATAACCACTTCCTGTGCATTTGCAGTCAAAACTACATGCACTCTTACAGAAGCAGACACAGGGCGTCCCTGAGGGCTTCCTTTTCACAAGCATCTTACTCATTCTACACACTGAGAGACATTTTGTGCAAGGAGTCCCTCTGTGACTTCCTCTTGCACACAGGAAGTAAAGTTCAAGATTGAAACTGAATTCAGCGCATGACTGAATTAATACCAACACAACTATTTACACTAGGTTATAACTGTCTATAGTTCTCAAATTCTAAAATAATATTTGTTTGTTTTTCCTTTTTCATTCTTTCTTTCTCTCTCTCTCTCTCTCTCTCTCTCTCTCTCTCTCTTTTTCTCTCTTTTCTTTCTTTTTGTCTCTCTATTTCTTTCTCTCTCCTTCTCTTTCTCTCTGCCTGTGTAATTGTTAGGACATATCTTGAGGAGGAACTGGTGTTAGCGAGGGTAAAGCCAAAGCTGCGTGAAGACTTGTATAAAAAGATGCTAGACGTAGACAGTGCGGCTCCTACAGCTGAGGAAAAGAAACAGCAGGCTATAACAAAACCTCGCTACATGCAGTGGAGAGAGAGCGTCAGCTCTACTAACACACTGGGCTTCCGTATCGAGGGTATCAAGGTAACCATGGTGCATTATCATTTAATTAATTTTAAACATAAATATACATGTCAAATAATATGTTTTAAGGCCTTGAAGGTGCACTAAGCAAATAGTAGAGCTTGAAAAAACCACCTTAGCAACTGCATAGCAACATACTAAAAGCAACACCCCAGACCTGTGAAGGTGACTTCACAAACTTAAAAAAGTGATTTGTGATTGCTAGTCAGCTAGCCATGTGATGTCAACATGGCAGCCCTATAAGGGGGGCTTATGTTTATATGTTTCATTTCATTGTTTTTTTAGATGATCAATACATTGTTTTCTTATTTCAGAGGGGTGAAAACTGCAGCACAGACTTTAAAAGGACCCGGTCAAAAGATGATGTCACTCAGGTCTTCAGGAATTTTGTTGGAGGCAATAAAAACATAATTGTGCGTAATTTCTTGAAAAGTAGATCAACCTGTTACATTATTCATGCACACCTACTTTCCATGGTACAATGTTTATTATTCTTGATAGTATAATGGAAGTTAGACCACAAGTACTTTATATAAGTTTGACTAGAAGGGGCAAATACATTTATCTTTTTATTTATTCATTTGATGCTCCTGCAGGGTAGTTCAAAAGTGTTATTGAAGGCCACCTGAATAGAGTCTGTATGTGACCTCAAACTGAAGGTCGAGTGCATTAAAAATATTAGAAAAATTTATATTGTCATTTAAACTTAAGCTTAAATTTAAGCTTAAACTTAAATGACAGAATGCAAACTGAGTTTGAAAAGCACATATAGCCAGATTTTAGGCCAAAGTTTAATGAATAAATTAAAGATAAGCAGATGTTTCTGATTACTACAAAAATACCTTTATTAGAATTATTGATTCATGCTTTTCTCCTTTACAGAACTCTTATATTACAAGACTTGAGGATATAAAACAGGCTCTGAAGATCTCAGAATTCTTCAAGAAACATGAGGTAAAATAACTCTTTTTTTGTTCTGTAATAATAGGTTTTGGCTTTGTTACCAATTTCTAATTAATATTTAAAAAGAATTGCTGTGTGTTACGAACTTCACTATACTATACATTTTCAAAACTATAGTAATCTGAACACAGAGTGAGTAGAAACCATTGGAATTGTTGTGTACAATAATTTATCAACATTTACATAAATCACGACTACTCAGTAGTGGTGACATTTCAGCTACAACCAGCAATTTTGTTACTAGTTGTTTATCTTAATTAAAATCATTGGAGAACATTTTTGCGATACAACGTGTGAACAAAATAAAAAACAAAGCAAAAATCACTTGTTGTGCATCACTACTAATCAAGCTGTATTGATTTTATCAGCTCTGATTTTATTAATTGAATTGTTTTGGCCCATTTAAAAAATCCTTATATTTATTAATGTCCCAAAGGTCATCGGGAGCTCACTGTTGTTCATTCACAATCAGAAAGCGAGAGCTGAGGTCTGGCTTATTGATTTTGGTAAGACCATGCCTCTCCCAGATGGACAGACTTTGGATCACTACAGTCCCTGGGCGGAGGGCAATCGAGAGGATGGATACCTATGGGGATTTGACAACCTGCTGGAGATTCTTGTATCACTGGCAAAGGAATAACCTTTGACTTCTTATTGCAAACTTTTACTTTACTCATAAGAGTGCTGATTCTGAGTCTGATTGACAGCAGCAGAATGGATGGTGATAGACACTGTACAAAACTTTTGCATTGCATTATGGGGAGGCTACCAGTGACATAGTCCATTACTTTACAGTATTAAGCTGTAAAAGCATTTCACTGTCAGAACATAATCATGGTTTTTAAAAACATAAAATTGTTTAAAGTATTGCAATATATTTTTGTTATATTGTCTAAATGATGTGCATTTTACTTACAGTACCAGTCAAAAGTCTGGACACACACAAACCTATTTTATTGTTGCAATATTGTACATGTTTGAATCATAGTTTTCAAAACTTTGAAATAGCACAAATTGAAGTATGTACATTGTGGAGCAACCAAAAATGCATCAAAATGTATTATACCTTCATGAGGTGCATGCTGGGATGCTTCAACAGTATTTAACAGTATTAGAGTTTTACGTCTATGCTAGGCACCTTTACGTGTCTCAACAACATTTGAAGCCTTCAAAATAAAAATCTAAATGGTTTTAAATGTGTCCAGACTTTTGAGTGGTAGTGTACTTGCTGGAATCTGTCAAAATCAATTTTTTTTATTTCTGTACACCTCATGTAATACTCACATGAACAGTTATGCATTGCTGCATGTCTAGGCCCAACCAACACTAGTCAGTCATTTGATGTCGCAACAGTTTCCTAAACTTAACCTGGCATCAAACTACTGAGGTGCAGCATCCTGCATTTCATTACAATGTGCAACATGCAATATGTATGCAGTGATACAATGTGAATAATGCACTAGTGCATTTCTAGTATAATATGTGTGATGATATTTAATGCTTTGATTGCAGTGATCAATCAAGGGTGGTGTGTTATATTCTTCTGATGATTGCATGGGTATATTTTATAGGTGTTAGACCAGGGTGGCAGTTTTTCTGTGTCACCAAAAGTGTTTTTATTTTTTGGATCACACAGACTTAACCTTGTGACACTATTTTATTTTGGAATGAGTGCGTTTTGTTTTAGTTTTCCCTGTGCAGTATATGACAATTAAAACATTCAACAACAGAATAAACTGGAGAACAAGAATGTTTAGGTACCCACATGACAGAAATACTTATGCAATTCTGAAGTTCTGAAGATTATTCATTATTAGGATTATAGTCAAAAACATTTTAATATTTGCTATTAGTCAATGCAATATTTCTATTTTCGCATAAAAAATATTTGAAGCGTTAAAATAATAACTTTAATAACTTTATTTGATGGTACATTTCTAATCTGGGTGATTCTGCATAGCCTTCCATAAGCAGCAGGACATATGCAGACCAATGGCAGTGATAATCTTACATAACAACAAATAGTAATTGAAATAAACACCAGTACAAACATGAGATTAAAAATTACAGCTACATATTATAAGGGTTAGTTTAGCATGAAACGAATATTAATTCTAGAATACAGCACTTATTTTCTTGACTACTGCTACACTTCTATCCAGTTCTAATTTAACATAAGCATGAACATGAACTTAAAATGGCAGTCAAAATATAAACCCTTTAAACAAAAAACAAAACTGAGCAGAACCACCAACAGATTGTGTCTATCCGTCAATAAATTTGCATGAATATCACTTTAGTCATCTCTTAAATGACTGACACACAATTCCTCTTACAAAAACATTATTTACCATCAGTTTATCTACAATATCTAAAAAAATACTTAAGAATAATCTCAAGTTTTGGTGTGGTCTGTGATTGTTTTTACCGTTTTAAAGCTACTGTATGTAATCTGCAGAGGCATGAGGACACAAGTTAGAACATGGTGAGCCCAAACAATGTGAACATTTACTATGAGTACATTCTGGAGATAAAAATAGACTTCTGCTTAATTCTGAGAAACAAAAGATGCATACTTCAGCATTTTCCACACAAAACACACACTCTGTGGCTGTTGTCAAAACAGACAACACACAAATCACTAACCAACAATTTAAATTAAAATATTAATTGTTGATATTAATTGAAACACCCTGTAAAAACCTAATCTGAAATTTACACTTCTTTATTATCTTGCAGTATACTGTTTACCTTATTAATTTACCTCTGACCTACCAGTGACAGGCTTCTAGCTCTCTGACATCATCAGAAGATTTATGACAACCCCATCAAGTTTTTCGTAATGTTTTAACCTCCTTTAAAGTAACTCCAGCAAGTGAACAAGGCAAAAAATTATTTTGAATCAATTCAGTTTTGCAGATCAATGTACAAAACAAGTTCCTCTAAAAAGCAACTTGTAATCAATTGTTGTGTGGTCTAGTGTTTTTTTAGCTTGTGTGAGGTGCTGCAGATCCCATTGTACCTTTAGTTTGAAATGCAGCTTTAAAGACCTAACTGCACGTGTTTTCACAGTGTTGACAGTAGTTGAGAATCCAGTGTAAAAAGGCTGCTATTAGCCAAGTGAATGTTTCCATAGAAACCATCAGCCATTTAAAGAAAGCCATCAGTTAATGGCAAATTAGCTCCAACTCTCTGTGTCTTTGGTGTTCTTGGTACCACACAATGATAACAATACAGTCTCTCTCTTACAGAGAGGTGCTCTGCTTCAAACATCCACTAGCAGTAATTAATCTGCTAGCTTCTAGCTAATGTGCTGCAATCTGCATCTAAGCGCGAGTAAATAGCTTTGAGATGCAAAAACACAAAATCAGCTGATCAGTGTTTGGTGATAAACAAAATGAGGTGTTTCACATACTGTATACTGCTATGCAAAGAGTCTGATCTTTCTGCAGTGCTACATTGGGGTGACACTGAGGTCCTCTGACAGTGAAAACCCAGAATCCCTGTCCCTTCCGTGTTTCTCTGGCTGGATGTACCTCCTTATGCCCTCATGTCCGTAGCTAGCGTGGCGCTTGACCAGAGGCTTGTGGGTAACAGTTGTGGCCAGGCTGAGAGCAGCCAGTGAAGATGTGGCTGAAGAGCTGGTGCCGGGCTCCACAGCCTTTGCCACCACTACAGGCAAACTCTCAGTTTCATAGCTCTGCTCGTCATAAGCATAGTTTACACTTCCACATGGGAAGCTCTGTAGTTTCGCCAAGTCCATAACTGCTGCAAGTGAGCCTTCTGTAGCCACCGCTGGACCCTTCCGAAAGGCAAGGCTGGGAGGCCCCATAGGTCTGAAGGTGGTCGGAGAGGACGTGGCAGATGGAGGTGGGCATGTGGGCATGGATACATTTGCATCAGCTGCATCGGGGTCAACACATTCTGTGGAAGAGGCTGAGATATATGTGGTTGTGGAGTTACAAGATAGTGGCATAGATTGTGTATGGCACAGGGCTGTTTTTCCCCTTCCAAAGCTCTCCAGAACCCAGGAACCATAGGTGGGGTTCCAAAGGTTTTTAGTTTTGTTCTTCATCCTCTGGCTACCTGATGATGAGCTGGTTCTGGAGCATGGTCGGTGGTCTGCGACTTGAAGCCATTGCCCAGGACAGACACCAGGTGGAGGAACTGGCTCAGTCCAACATGGCTCCATTGTTTCACGATACGTTTCTACCTCATGTGTAAGCTGGATTGGTCTTTGTAGCTGCAAGCAGGGCTTGAGGGACTGGGGATCCTGGCCAGAGAATACAGGTCGAGAGGAAGCCTCCTGAGACATACAGCGTGCCGCTAGAAGAGGACTTATACTGACAGATCCGTCTGGGCGGATAACAGTGCCACTGTCTTCCTCCACAGCAGGACCGTACTCAACAGGAAGACGGGTGTTGATGACATCAGGGTCCTGATGGTTTAAAAATTAGGTTAAAATAGAGGCTAAAAATGGCAAAACAATTAAACAAATGTAGAAATGATTCTGAATCACAACATTGATTTAATGAATCTACATCTGTCACAGTATATTTGTTACATCCGTTTTATAGTACCTGTGTGCAATAGTTGATTCTCTCTAAAATGGTAGTGAAGTTTGGTCGGTGCTCTGGACAGTGTTGCCAACACTGTGTCATTATCCGATAACTAAAACAAAACAAATTCATCCAAATACTAACAATTCCAAATATGTGTACATGAACAGATCATGCAGGCTAACAGTAAATCACCCAGTTGAAATTAACACTTACATACTGTAGGATTCTTGGTGTTTTTCTGAGTAAAACAGTTTATGTTACTTACACAGGCCCTGGACAGCTCTTAGGAGGGTCCATACGACCCCCGCCTGTTACAAATTCCAATACTTCCTGATTTGTTTTGCAGGGATAAGGCATGTATCCAAGTGAGAAAATCTCCCACAGCAGTACTCCAAATGACCTGCAGATGGAGACAAATCATGTGTAATGACTAATGTCAGGCTTTGGGTCTGTGCATTTGAGAACTGATTTCAAAATAAATCACTCATTGGAATTTTGAGCAATTAAAATACCCCAAATGATCATGTATTTCTACACTTATATACATATATAAAATAATTATCAGACATATATCAGGCATTATTCACAGCTGTTTCACTAATAGTATTTGGTCGCTAGAGGAAACCACAAATAGAAGGAAAGATGGAAACAACTGTTATTACCAGGTGTCCGTTTTGCATGTAAAAATGCCTTCCAAGAAGGCTTCAGGTGGCATCCACTTCACTGGTAACATGGCATGGCCACCCTTTCTGTAGTAACTTGCCCTGTAACACAAATTTATTTCTTTGTCAAAAGTTCATCCTTATATATGTATTACTACAGATCACTATACTTTACAGGTACTACATAGCAAACAGAATGTGAGTCATCAATTTGATAAAAGCACCTATAAATGTCACGAGCCATCCCAAAATCCCCAATCTTGGCCACTCTGTCTGGACCAGGACAGGTCAAAAGGCAGTTGCGCGCTGCAATATCTCTAAAACAGTGCAAAAAAAAAAATAGATCTGACATTCACCACATTACACCACCTCAAGGTCTCAAGGTGAGGTGTCTGCATTGTGACCAATCAGAGATATTCAAAGAGACCTGTGAATGAAGTGATTTTCCTCCAGGTAGCGACAGCCGAGTGCAATGTCTCTAGCCATATGCAGCAGTTCCAACATACACAGAGATGAGGGCTGATTCTGAAGGAGAAACAAACAACTGTAAAGCTGTCGAAAGTCAAAGCCTCTATTGCACAGAGCCAGAACATCCAGTACAAATTTATACACAATTGAACACAAGATGCACAAGCCTAGCATACGGTAACTATTACAAACATTAACTATTATGTGTATACAGAAAGGATACAAAATACAGAGAATTAGTTCAAATACTTTTTATACAGCATGAATATAGCTTTATATTCTATTTAAACATTATATTATATATTATATATGTATTTTAAAACTAAACAAAATAGTTTGTTTGTTAATCCCCTTTGATTTGATGTTTTGACAAAATAACATTATACCTTTTTATTTAATAATTGTTAATGTACTTTCAGTATCTTGTTTGTATAGATTGTTGTATCGGTCTGTATGCCATACATGTGGGCAAATGTATGGCATACATACATACATACAGATGAGGTCAAAATGTTTTCAAAAACATGTTTTAATTGAGAGACAAAAGGAGGTGTCATACTAAATCTACACACATACACACTCACAGTTTTGGGTCGGTTAAGTCTCAAGAAGCTCTTCATATCTCCTCCTGTCATGAGCTCCAGCAGGATGAAGCGGGGCAGGATCTGCAGACTGACTCCAATACAGCGCACAATGTTCTGATGGTTGAACTTACTGCAGGCACACAACATTAGAGAATCAGACACAAATGAAATGTGCAACTGTGTATGGAGGTCCAGAGCTAGGATTGAAGGGATGTATAATATGGTCATGCAGATATGCAGGTATTACTCTGTGCTTTATAAGCACTACTAAACAGCCAATATGCAAACAAATAGGCAACTTGTTAAAGTTTGAACTGGTCCCCATAATAAAGTGTCAACACTCAAATTTCTTCTCTTGTGTCTCTTAAGAGACGCGCAGGGCATGTCCTTAAATGAAGGGCAGGGCAACTGCCCTACTGGTTAGAGAGTCAGACTTGTATTATTAGTCTAAGTAGGATCTGTATGAAGGACATGATGTTTTTCATTAACTATAGTGCAGTTTGCTTTATAAATGATTATGAATCTCTACAAAACATCTGTTGTCTCACTAAAGAAGACATTAATAACTAAAAACAGATGTGAATCTGGTAAACAAAACAAAAAGAAAGGTATAGATTTCCATTGCCTGAAGTCAGCTGACTAAAGCAGAGGACGGGAATGATAATATTTGACCCACCCCTTTACCATCTGTACCACACATGTTTGGTGATAACTTTTGTAGCCATGTTTACCTCATAATCAGGGCCTCCATAAGGAAATCCATCTCATCCTGTTCAGAGCAGATTTCTGGAAGAGTCTGTCATAGTGAGACAACACAGAACCAATTAAGAGAAACCAGAAACAGACAAAATTACCTTTCAAGGGCAAAGGCAAGTCTGGAAAGACTTACCTTTATAGCAACCTGCATAGCTGTGTTGTCTCCTTTCATACCCAAAACCTGTCCTTCATATACTTCACCAAAGGCCCCGTGACCCAGTGCCCTGTAGACCCCCAAAAAACCATTACTGACAAGTGCAAATCATTCACAAATGATGTTGTCCTACAACTGCACAATTAAAGCAATATTCCAGTTCAAAAACAAATTAAAAATATACAGTTTTTTTTTTTAAGGTTTGATTTATTTTGTGTGGTCACAGTCTGTAAATACAAATTTTTATTTAAGTCAGAATGTTTTCCTAATAAATAACAGGTTTGGTCTAACTAGGGCAACCTGGGTAATGACCAGGCCAAGGTGGAATCTGCAGAAGGAATCTTACCACATTTTTTGCACTAATTTTGGGTGAAAAGCTGTGGAATGGATTTAACAGAGCTGAGTACTGCACTCCTATTGGTAGCTAATACTATAAACAAGTGAGCTAAAAAATATAATAAACAAGAGCACAAACAGCTGGGTGTGTAGAACAATGTGCATAACAGACATTCCAATTCTGTGAAATTGTGTCTATGGAGTTCTACGTGCACAGATTGCACGTAGGCCTTTTAATGATAGAGACTGAATCAGGACACAGAGCGTAATATGTAATATATGTCTTTGTGTATAAATATACAGATGAAGAGTACCTAAGGAGTGTGATGTTCTTCCGTGGCACCTCCTTAAGTTCACTTAGTGAGGCTGCTTTGCCAGCAAAGCAGTAGTTGGGGTTGTAATCCGTCATTATTGTGGAAGAACGAATTTTGCTAAGCTTGTACTCTGGGCTCTGCAGACGAATCCTGACCGCATGCAGGTGGCTCTTCTTACGATAATAGACTGCAAAGAGACAAAAGACATCAGAAATCATAAAAAATATGATTTCAGTGTTTGTCTTTGTTAATGCTCATATTACTCCACCTATTTCATTTGCATATTTATTGATCTCAAAGCATAATATGGATAAGAAGAACACTCTGTGTCCTAGAAGTTTCAATATGCTTTTAACATAATTATTTCAACAAAACTGACTCAAAGAAATGGAACAACTAAGTGCACTTATTTTTCCCTATGGAATTGTATAAAGATCAGGAAATGTGTCTTTTTGCATTTTAAAATAAATATACCCTCATGTAAGAGCTATGGAGGATCAGAAGTACCACTAGTATAAAATGAAACAATTGTCCATTTATTCATTAAAAATATAACATTGTAGTTATATATGTTATATATTTTAAACACGCTTCAGTTTTAAATATGCATATTCCTTTGAATTTTTTATTTATTTGCCACACATTGTCCTCCATGAGGACTGAAGTTTTGGGCCTTTCAGCAGGCAGTCGGGCAGGGCGGACTCACCCTCAATGGAGGCTGCCCATGTTCCCAATGCAGGCTGGTAGTCTGACAGGAAGGGCGCTGCGTGCGTGGAGGTGTGAGATCCCTTTTTGCCATCGGGCTGCTGGCGCAGTGGCGCGAAGCGAAGCCGGCAGGAAGTTGACCAGGATTGGGGTGAGAGGGGAGACCCAAGCAAAGACTACCAGCCTACATGGGGGAGAGCTCAGGGGAAGACACAGTTAGCGTCCAATGGAGCGCTGTGGTCTGAGGACCCAGAGATCTTGCTCTGCTGTTTAGATCGACCTAAACTGTGCTCGTGTGTGACGCGTAAGGTTTGAGTATTACTAAAATACAGAAATGTCCTTTTCATTGATGTTAAAACAAAATTTTGTGTAGTATCAATCAAGATCCGCATGCACAAAAAATATTTAATTTCCATCTTCAAAATGTCAATTTAAAACGCTGCTCATTTGCATGCTCTATGTTAATTAAGAGATATGCAAGGATAATTCTATCAAATCAGGTAACAGAACAAACACGCACACAAAATCTGCTGAACACAATTTTACGATTTTGCACATCAGTTCTGAATGCTGGGTTGTGGAGGATGCAGCACACCACTGCAGTCTGGCAAGATTTGCTGGGACTGTCCAGCATCTTACCACTGATATCATCCATATGCCTGTTTCACATGCTGGTGACACTGACAGTGCAGTCGTCAATACCCCGCATCTAGATATATGCAATGCTCCTTCTCCATCACGCAGAGTTTGCACTGACATATGCTAAGTAAATTAGCATTTGTAAATTCACCCCCTTGTTTTTCTAGAGCACTGTTACAGAGGACTTGTGTTATGGTAAGTATTTATTTATCTTACAATGAAAACATGTCAAGCATTCTACAGTTAGTGTAGAATTAAGTCAAGCAGACAATGTATGCAAGCAATATGCAATCAAAAAGAGAAATACCTAATATTAAGCATTTTAAATAAAAATAAATGTGATATTTATAAAATGCTTCTAGAGTAATGACTGCAAATTATAGTCCATACAGTGAAGAGTGCCCCAACAATCTGTTAAAAAGGGTAAAACTTTAGTATGAGGAAACACATATTCATCATTAACTATGAATTTTGCCTCAATAAACTCTTAACTTACTGCTTATTAATACTTAGTAAGGCAAGTGTTCAAAAGTAGGTATGGGGTAGAATTGAAGGGATGTACAATATGATCATGCAGAATAAGACATTAATGTATGCTTTATACGAATAATATACTAATATAATATACTAATAAACAGCCAGTATGCAACCTAAAAGGCAACTTGTTAAAAGTGTAAATTGGTCCCCATACTAAACTCTTACCAAAAAAACACACATCTCAATCACATTCAGAGGGTTTGAGGGCTAAAGAAATGAACAGATCTGATATATAGACCAACACTCTACAGCTGTGATATGAAATTCACAACTGACAATCCAGAATCAAGGCAAAATACAGAAAGAGACTTCCCAAAAGCTGATAAACGTCTCATTCCAATGACTATTTAATGTTTATTAAAGCTTTCATCAGTTATTGGTATTACCACCAATATAATCTATATCAGTGTATTCCTGGTCATTTCTTTTCAATTGTGATATCAAGGAATCACTTGTAGAAAGACACTTCCTGATTTGTTAGAGTTTCCCTTTATGAGAGCTAATTTTAAGTCTTTGTTGTATGTTGGACAGCCTAATCTAAACCATTATTTTTTAAAAAACAACAAGGTTTATAATATCCTCATTCATTGCACAGGTTGATCATATTTGAAGGGATAGTGTTATGACCCCCTCAATATTCCCTCACTGTTAATATTTTTTTCTAAGCCTTGAATAACACTGTCTTAAGTACAAAACACAGACGTTAAATAGCAGCAATTAAAATTAAGATATTGGTCAGTGAGTATTTACCAAAAAGCCCATTGGCAAGAGTACAGTTAGTTGTTAAATCATTTGGCTTAATTGTTTATGTAAATTAAATAAATTCATAGCCCTTTTAACAGCAAGATTAATAGCAGTCCATGTCTTAGTTCCCTATTTATTCCTTTCAGGGGTAATGTGCAACACTACAGTCATGCTAAAAACAAGCAATTAGAACCTGCTCGGTTTGAACACAGATATTAGAAACTAAGCAGTTGAATGATAATAGAAAATCCAAATTAGTGTTTTTTAAGTTCATTTTCAGTTAAACTGAGTAAAAACTAAACAGCAAATACAGAATGACAAGATTAATAGAACTGAAACATTTGAGTGATATGATTGGCTTCAGGTCTAATTAGCAATTAGATCATTTGCATTGCTTAAAGGGGGTGGGGATTCATATCATCCATATGATATGCTTGTGTCAATAGTTACTATTTTGTGACCCACACCCTGATGCATTAAGTGATTGTTTACCATAGAATTAAAGTGCTATATAAAATTTGACCTGAGCTTAATGTGTGTTCTTGTCACATTAAGCTCAAAGGCTTTTTCTACATTTTTTTGGTAAAATACTAATGCCCAGTGGCTTATACAATTTTTGGCAAGCTGTTTTTTACTTCCAGAGTAATTGTGGGGTATGAGAAATTAAAAAAACAAAAGTTAAGGCTCTTACCTTCCGTTATAATTTTTGCTGTCTTTCCGGTTGTCCTTTTAGAGCACCAGCTCTAAAATCACTGATGCTCCTGCATTTGTTCTTAAAAGTGTAATTTTACATGACTTAGTCTGTGCTGTCACAGTTAGAGATTGTAAATGGGGCATGTCAGAGTCGATGGAAGGTTGAAGGCACAGAGCTAACGCAGAACTGAAAGAGTCTCTTACTGAGTGTGAGGCTGGCGCAGGTCAGGATGAACCCTGTTACGACTGTGGACGCGATCACAGCCATGATAAATATCGGAGATGGGGGCCCGTCTGCCAAGGACCCCAGTGGAACAACTGAGGGACGAGATAAACAGTAATAAATTCTTGAAAATCTTTCAAACAAATATACTGATTGGCAAACTGTTGTTGAGGGTGGGAGTAGGGAGCACAGGCTATATAGCTACCTAAGCAGGTGACGTTGTCCGGTGCAAGCACCTCATCATTGTCACACAAGCAGAAGACGACTTTGGAATCTTCATCTCGCTTGCAGCTTTGGGTCTGACAGTGACTGCAGTTCAGAAACACCTTAATCTCAGCTTCTCCGTGACTCTCCATTGCTGGAACACAGAAAAAAAAAACACATCAATACTGCAGAGCGCTGGTACAAAATGTCAGTTATTCAGTCTAGGAAAGCTGTCATCATTTATTTGTACTCATGTCATTCCAGACCTCCATTATTTTATTTTTCAATGCAAGGGGAATTTTATCAAATGCACTGGTTGTACTTTTCCTTGAAAGTGCAATAAATGGAGACTGACAAAGGATGCAAAAGCACCACAAAAGTGGTCCATACAACCTGTATGAAGCCATATGATTGCTTTGTGTGAGAAACACATCAAATTCACTGATAACTTGAGAATTGCTGCAATTATTGAGTTACTGGGTTGCTAGTCAATGTGAAATGAACTAACTGATTTCTTAAAAAGATAAGACTCAAAAGAATAACCTGTTCTTAAATCAGACATTGCTGCTTCTCTCATTAACTCTTATAGGACCTAGGTTTCGGTCTGCTCCTCATACATGAAAGCTGTTGCACAGCTTGAAAACTTGGAATATACTTGGAATATAAGTTGTATGGAATACAACCAGTCCACATGAAAACATTCAGTCAGTCTGGACTCTGGCCCTTTACCTCCAAGCACATTTGCAGTAATAAACTCTGGCACCAACTTCAATAGGTCACAGAAGGTCTTCTATTATCTACAACAAGTTGCATTTTCTCATTTCTGCATCCATTACTAGATCAGTGGGTATGATTGTGTGTGGCCTGTTTTCTCAGTACAGCAACCCGCTTAGAGATAAACAATGATCAGAAGGTCATATTCAGTGTGTTGCTATACCATTTAAACATATTATGGAATTTATTGTCGATGCATTCTCCGTGACTACATGTCTGTTTCTGTGTATTTGTTTGGGCACATGCATTACAGATTTATCATTATAAAGATAAAGTCTGACCTGCCAGTGGTTGAAGAAATATCTTCCCAATAGGGTGGACAAAAGAGATCCCATCTTGTCCATCAGCTGTGATACCATCAAAAAGAGGAGCATCTCCACCTGAGCAGAGGTGATGTGAAGATTCAGTTGTTATATCAACGTTTATTAAAGCTATGATCTGAAAAGGACCTTGAGAATATATGTTTCAATAGTATTTTACCTCTGTAACCTCCACCACCCCCTCCAGCAGTGCACGCGCCACCCCCTCCCCCAAATCCTCCGGATGTAGCCCAGCCAAGCTTTGCCAGAGCCTGGGGACAGGATGAGCCTCCTAGCCCCCCCTCAACAGCAGATCTTCCTGCCCTGGATCCAGTAGTGGAGTCATTCCATCCTCCTCCTCCACCTAAATACACAGAAATACAGACACACACATCTTATCGAGCTGCTTGTTTATTCAGTACTGCACATGTTTGTCTGAAGATTTGTGGAAAAAATATTCAAGTTTGTAGAAAACGCTTAAAACTGTCTGCTTATGTGTCCCCAAAAACTACTTTTATGAGACCATTTAGCTTATAAAGCATCATCCAAATGTCCGTCTCACAGAACATTCTTCATAATTTAAAAGATTCTCACAAGATAATGTGATCCTGATGGCTAAACTGAAACAGCAGTAAGATTGCGAAAATACTGGTTGGTAGCTAATGGAATCAGAGAGCACATAAAATTTATAAAAATGTGGGATTAGCTGGAATTTAGTGGAATAATGTTTGTCCCTTTTTAACCCTTTTTAAGGTTTTAATCTCTAAACAATAAACAATCAGTTCTTGAGTAACTGACCCTATTCCTGGATATTGGTGATTGACTGGACATGCTCTTATGCTTATGTGTAGATAAAACTAAAATAACTATAACGTTTGCTTGTATTGCTAAACAAACTGTGTAAGA
Source organism: Chromobotia macracanthus (assembly GCA_036877525.1). NCBI lineage: Eukaryota > Metazoa > Chordata > Actinopteri > Cypriniformes > Botiidae > Chromobotia > Chromobotia macracanthus. The sequence continues at coordinate 520,634 of JAZGTH010000060.1, read as the reverse complement.
GTGATTCAAAAATATGCTGAAACAGAGTATGCTTTTCAGCAAGTGAAAATGTTTGATATAAATGAATAAATAAATCATATTTAAACTACCATCATCACCAAATGCAACTGCAAAGAATTTCAACCTTGAAAACACACTTCACTAAATCACAAAAATATATTTATATGTCTTCTTTCTGATATATAAAAGCTGAATATTTCTAAACTTGTTCAATAAATATTTGGTGTTAGAGGTGCTTGAAAAAGGACCTGCTGCTCCAGTTTTGCCATTGACACCTGCAGCTTCCATCTCATTCTCATACTGTTCCAGGAACATCTGCTCCAGGCTGCTTTCAGGGTCTTCCAGGTAGGCCTTTCCTCCTCCTCCTCCTGCAATCAGCAAGGGGATTTCTTCCCCATTCTCCATCTGCCCCCAGACATCCCCAAAAAAGGTTGTTTTTAATCCTAGTAAACAGAAAACCTACCTTGATTTCAGACAGGCCCTCGCTTCCTTCAGTGTTCCAGTTCGGACAACTTTTAATTATTTCAGCATGTCTCAAAAATGCTTGTCTAGACAGGCAATATCTAGACTGTCCACATGGTCGCCTTAAGAGGACTCGCAAGAGTGTGATGGATGTGTTTATAAATACAAGACAAGAAAAGAGACAAAAAGTAAGATCTTACTCGATAAATGTATGTTGCTCCGCCACCGCCACCTCCACCCCCTGCCCACTCAGAAGCTAAACCATCACTGTCCAAACCATTTTCAATAATAGCAGACTCACCCAGGCAGATTTGATGGGTAAGGGAGTTTCTCTGTAAATAAATACACAAAAAAGCCATACAGAGAGAGAGAAAGGTATACATAAATAAAAACAGTGGACACTATGGCCCAGACTGATATCCTGTCACAAGAAAATTATCACTCACCCCTGGACAGGCATCTTCCCCTTGGTGACCAATTAGGATGTAGAGTATATCTCCTACCTCCAGTGGAAAGATAGCTGAGATGATTACACCATGTGAGCGCTTGTTATGGTTCTTTGCTCCTTTGCCCCCTGCAGCTCCATACGCTGAAATCCTGGAAAATGAGGATGTACTCTTAGGGTTCATTATGCATTGAATTAACAACTACTCAGCAATGACTTAATTATAAAACTGATTCCTAAGACATGAAACCAAACAGGTTATACATATATTAGAGGCCCTAAAAGAATAAACATAAGGCCTATGTATATATAATACACTGAGTATGCATTAAAAAAATTCAGATTAAGTTGGGATAACACTAAAATGTTACTTTAAAAGAATTCCCTCACGTTGTATAAGGAAGACCAAACATCCTGTCTCAGGGAAATAAGGGACTTTTGTTACTAAAACCAGTCACCGCTTAGAGCACCAAAACAAATTACAAAATAATTTAGCCTACAAATGAGGGATAGGCTGGATCTGATCTCTGTTTTCCAGTCTGGAATACTGCAATAAATGGAAAGGAATATAATCTCATGTAGGTTCATCTGTCAGAATATGTGACATATTTTAACCCCTGCATGCTGCTCTTTCACAGACAGTTTTGGAGTTGCTATTAATGAATTCCCATGACTAGCCTCTATAATCACCCTAAATCAGTTCAAAGGCATCACTACACAAGGGCCAGATTAGGCAAAGTACAAGAAGAGATTTATCTGTGCCTACAGTCAGTGAGTCATGCATTTCCTGATTTTCCGAAGAGAGAGTGGAAAAGAAAGGCAGGGAAAGACAATCATAGAAACAGAGAGTTGAAAAACAAACTCTACTTTAATGTGCATACATACTAGCAGCACTATAAAACCTGTTAGTCTTAAGTGCTAAATAGAGGTAGGGTCAAAAATATTATGTGATCAAATCACTATTGAATCACATTTAGAGAAGTTTTTCTGATTACATGCACCTTTAACCTAAAAGAACTGTCTGATGTAAATATTTGGAAAAGCACATACATACATATGCACAAGACCAAACATAAGTGACTTAACAGTCAACATGCACTGACAAAGATCATGTGAACCTCATCCGGAGATTACTTAATACATCTAGTACTGTATTTTTTGCTTTTTTGTGTGGGACCAACCACCACAGACAGTCATGGTGGTCTATGCTGGTTGTTTCAGCAGGGTTAATGCTAATCAATGATTTCAGGTTTCTGAACATACTTGTACATTTGGGTAGCCGGAACCCTCCACATCTGAACCCCCTTGAGAGAGCCTTCCTTTCCCACCACCACACTGATGTTGGTGTTGCGGTAAGCGCTGTCACACTGGGCTTGAGTAGGGCCTACAGGTCCACTTGCTCCACAGGAAGTAAACAACCATGTCATGAGGGACACCTCTGAAAATAAAAGACATTGGTCTCATTCCACAACAATTTTAACATCTTTAGTAATTTTTAGTAAACTAATGGCCTTGTGTGGTGCTAAAACAAATTATGATGTTTTACTAATGGACCTATTGAAGCACCTTCATTATGACGATATATCATATCATCAAAGCGAAACGAGACCCCATAGGTTGTTTGTGCAAGCAGTTTATTGCATCTTATAATTGTGTGTCATAATTAAGCGCCCTGTAGTTGACATAAAAATAACAAGTGTTGTGTTACCAGTAAAAATGCAGATATGTTTAAACGTGATGTGTGAACATTTTAAATGGTCCCTTACCAAAACTTTTTTTACATGTATGTTTTACTAGGGGTTTTAGACAGCAATTTACAGTACATTCAAGGTATACATTTTATCAATATGTGTTTCCTGGGATCAAACCCATGAACACTGTCAACGCAATGCTCTACCAATTGACCTACACAAATCCTGAATTATCATGCAGATAGAACCCCACAGTGCATTAAGATGAAAGCTTATGTAGCATCTCTTGTAGATGGTAGGGTGTTAATTTAGTAAATGCATTGATTGGTCAGATTTCAGGGAAGTGACAAATGACACAAACAGTTGTATGGGTTGAAGGCAATGTTGACCAAAACAGTATACCTGATGCTGAAGGCTCTGGTAGAGGGCTGTTGTCATCCAAATCAATATTGGACCCCAAATTATAGTCTTTGGCAAGTTGGACTCTTGAACGTCTGTTTTCCAAAAGGAATTTATTTAGATCTGATAAACCACAGAAAGAGAAAGAAGAGAGAACAGAGAGGAACCAAACTGAAGTGTGATACATGATGACTGAATAGCCCATTTAAAACCTTTTTCATTGTATTTTTGAGCTTTGTGTCATTGTTATTGATAGAATGAAACTAAACAGTATGAGGTCAGTTTCACAAATCAGATTCACAACTCAACCTCTACACCACAACTTCCATCATTTTACGAGAACATGCATGTGACAGAGAAAATAAAAGCTTAAGTCCAATGCTTAGCACATAACATGAGTTATTAAATGAGTAGATAGTTGTGGTGGAGAATGAAGGTAGTAAGCGAGCAAAACGTAACAAAGAAGAGCAATCTAGACAAGACAGAAAACTAAAAAAGAGGCGATTCTCAATAGAGCAGATGACTCAGGAATTTTACAAAGGAATAAATTATGGGAAATAACAATAATAAGGACAATAAATCTCAACTTTCATTGGAATTTCAATCCACCAATTCCTGTGGTCAACCACCGCATGGAACAATCAGTGCCTTACATTTATGAAAACATTTTACTTGATACTGTAAACAATGTAACCAAATGATCTTGCAAAATTTTTAACAGATCTGTAAACGTTCCCAGAACTGAGCAACACAGCTAATGAAGAAGGACATCTGAATATTTATCATACTACATCTGATCTCACTATGCAGATGTAAGAAAAGACCCATCACTAAAAATCATGGGGCCCAGGACAAAAGTTTTAATGGGTATAACTGTGTTTAAAGGGCCCTCATCATCACATGACCTGTGATGACGACCACACAAGCTTTACGTGTGGGTTTATGGAATGACAAATCATATAGAGGTTTTATCATTGGTTTTCCCTTTATGAAAACCAGTCAAGTAGAGTACCACTGTACATTAACAACATTATGATAGCCATCTCCCACTAGTAAACGGAAGCAGTGATTAGACAGTGCATGCATCATTTAAATTCTCCATCTGTCTCATCCTTATGCTAAACACTTCCTATTTGTTGGATGCAATGGTTGAAATTGTGTTTAAAACTCTGCTATGGTCAATATGCTTGTGGACTGTAACAAATGGATTCAATTTGTTAGTGTTTAAAACTCTGCTATTGTCAATATGCTTGTGGACCGTAACAAATGGATTCAATTTGTTAGTCAATAAGTCAATAAATGGCTGTATGTGCACCCACACTTATGTGTGCATGTGTAGGAGACAGAAAGGTTACCTGTTTCAAAACACCCTGCACTTAATGAAATGTCATCTAGGGCAATGTCAGCCTTAGAACCAGACATCCACACAGCCTGCACTTTAAGATAGAACCTGTAGTGAAACAAATCACAAATGATGTTTTAACAAGTGTAAAAATCAAATTAAATTTGCCTCTGTAAATGTTGCTGTTAGAATGAAAAACATTATTGACTAATGGATCATGTGTAACACACTGCAGTACATGACCAAAAGTAGTTTGACGCCTCTTTCTGATTACCAGGTTCAGCTGTTTCAGCTACACCCATTACTAACAGCCTGGCCTAAACAAAGTCCAGATCTGAAACCCTTTGAACACAGTTTAGTACCAGCTACTTATAACTGCTAAGGGTTTAGAAATTAAATAATCACAAAAGCACATATGGGTGTGTTGTTTTGGTGCCTACATACTCTAGGCCATCTTATGTAAATGTCTTTATTAATATGAATCATATATTATCTTTACTCATTCATTAATCCAGCTATTGATCTTACCCATTTAAGATCTCTGTAATCGGCAAATTGACATTGTGCCAGCTATCTTTCCACTTTTCAGATTTCTCCCACACAAGGGTAGGTGATGACGTTCCATTTTCTACCACTGACAAAGCAACTGTTCCATTGAAGTCTCCATAGAGGTACAGGGAAAAGCGCAACTGCACAGAAAACATCAGCAAATAGTGAAGTACCAGACCAGATGTCATAGACAAATGTCCTATTCATGGAACACCAAGCTTGAAAGATAAAATAGACTTATGCTGCATGTAAGGTTGCACTGTGTAAGCTGTTTGTAGATTTTGCTGTGTCCACATTTTTCAAGGATAATTAGCTAAAAGTTTGCTCATAAACCTGCAACAAATTACATTATTGTGCCACAGGGAAATTACCCATTTAAAGGGATAGTTCAACCAAAACTTCTGTCATCATTTACTTATGGTGTTCCACTCCCACATAACTTGGAACACCAAAGAGCTGTTAGCCTGTCTAGCTATTAGTCACTTTCACTTTGTTTGGCAAAATAAACTGTAAATGATGACTATTTTCACTTTGCTGGACTATCTCTTTAAAAAGGTGGTTTTCCTGTGGTTTGAACATGAATCATTAATTAACTTTTTGAACACCCTTTAAAATGATTTAAAGAGCATGGGCATGGTATTCACGTCAACAACATAATAATTCTTACAAAACTTTGACAATATAAACTTTTACCTGACATTCGTGACTGGATGTAGTTGAGGGAAAAGCAGGGCTTTGAACCAACATATCACTTTCATCATTGTGACCTTTGACCTTGAGGAAAAGGAAATGCCCTGAGGCGAGACAGCATCAGTACTCCACAGAGTCATAAGGTATTGTACTGCTTACAAATGAAAAACTCAATAGGAGTTATTGAAAGGGTTCCAATGGGTTTTAAAGTATTGTAATCCTCGAATACAGTACACACAGTTCTTAGGAGAAGTAAACTACTAGAGTGTCAGAAATAATAATCACAAGTTGGTTTCTCTTTAGAAAAGAGAAAACTAAATGGGACAGTTTTTCTGCAGATGTGAAATCAGTACACACTTCTCTCAAGGATATATTTTCTATCCTTTTACAATCTCAGATGCCCTGAGCACACCATAAAAGTCATTTCTAAATATTTTGGAATGCACCATTAGCATGAATAGTCCCCATAGTCATGTTTATAACTTAAAGCACTGCTTTCCAATTCATGTCTTCAGAGAAAAGAATACAGACTTTGTCTTTTATATGCATGGGACTCCTACATGTCCCCGTTTCACCCTTGTATAATAAAGAATACGTCAGGAAACATCTATGAGCACACAGGGAGTGTGAAGTCTTTAAGATCACAGACCTGTACTTTCAGATGAAAACATGCTGAATCACATTGAGACATAACTGTGCCTCTATAATCTGACTTTTTTGCACAAGCTCGAGCCAATTAAAATGATATGTGCAACATTTTGATGTCATTTTTGCTTGCATCTTATTCGAATGAATTCCAAATGAATTTTCCCCACCCATATGCTTTGTGTTAAACAGGCAATAGTTTTCAAACATGCCGGAAGTTAATACTTGCAAACAGTGATTCCTTTCTCTAGTGATTCTTTCTTTAACAATTATAAAATACAAAACAATTCATAAATCAGCAGCAAAAATGTTCAACAATAAAACCAAAAATCATTTACCTTTTGTGTTTTGCAGCGTTGTGCCCAATAGATCAGTGCTTTCAATTAGTTGTTCTCCACTCGCTAGTTTCCACGATGACAGCGTATCAGACACCAGCCATCCACAAGTGCCCGACTCAAACGAACAATATGAACCCAATGGTAAAGAATCTGCAAATGTGTTTAGCAAATTATTTAACATCTGGAAAATATGCAAGCACAGAACATGGCTTTGTGCCCACAAACATTAGCAGTTGTAGAAGCTCAACAGATTAGGTCTGTCACAATTACTAGATATTAAAAAATATTCAAATTTACATGAGTATGAAGTGAGGCAGTCATTTCATATATTCTTATTATATTAGCAATATTAGCGATTTTTTTTTTTGCATTATTTGTCAAAAAGCATCCTTTTCCCTATGTCCTTTGGCTGAGCTACAGAGAAACACATCCAGCTGACCAGAATAAATCCACTGGAACATTCTACTGGATAACTGAGAGCCAAACATGAGAGACAATTTATGATAGTATTCAAGTATCACGTTATTCCAATATCATCGTCTTCCAACAACAATTCAGCCATAGTTATGGTGACATGGGACAGAAAAAAGTGGATTGTTTTCCAGATGTTGCTCTCTTGGAACCACAACATGCACAAATCCAACAGCTGTCATTCTCACTGGAAAAATCTTGCTGGTGTGTGTGTGAAATATTTTTAAGCACATTTTAAGCACATCATTTTAAGCAGTACATTTTGGTTTAGAAAAAAAAACAATTTATTAAACCCAACATTAGCATAATTTGGGTGTTGGGTGGAGAGTGGAGGACAGATTTAAGGACAGATGTATTTTTATGTATTTTTAGAGGACCTGTTTTGGAATGCCATGTATGAAAGTGACAAGCTTAAACTTTGTGGGAGTTACTTTCATAATTTTCAAAAGGATGCTTCAAACATGGATGTATTTTACATATATTTAATATGGAAATGTTGAAATTCTGTACAGGGTTTAAGATAAGATAGAACTCATGGGTTCAGACTCTATACAGTACTTCATTTGTAAGTAAGTAGTCAAAATGCATTTATTTCAGTTTAAATTACACACTTACTTGAATTACAATATTTCCTTTCTACAATATTAATTACCAGAATGCCAAAATATTTTAATAGACTGCCCATAAATTTGGGTGTTAAAATGTAGCCTTTCATTACTTCTGTTATTTATGAGGATCTGCATACTCACTTCAAGTACTGTGTGATAAATACTGTACTAACATCTATAAACATTAATTATAAATTAGCTAATAACCAACCAATGCATAGCACAGGCACTGATGAGGATTAAATAAATCAATAAACATGAAAAAGATTTTCCTAGAGGAAAGTTAACATTGATGAATTCCAAGCTCTTTGTGTAGCTCTAAACTCTGACAGATAAAGTTTGCTAATCCAACACCTCCATTGAAAAGGATTAACAATTTATCAAGGCCTTAAGATTTAATACAGCTAATGTGAGCGACACGCAGCCAGCCAGGTACTCAACAGCCCCCTTTCTGATCACCCTGTAACATTACTGAATTGTGCACTCTCAACAAAATGCAAATTTGCAAGAATGATTTTGCAAATCTCATCAGGATTTATAGCTTAACGGCCACCTTTCAAAGAAATGTTTTAATTATCATAAACTAAATGCTGGTGAGAAACATAGACAGAGCTTAGTACTGAAAATTCTAAAAAATGTATCCAAAAGATTAAACATTATCACTTTTAAAGACTAAATGAGAACGATAGCTTAATATAAACTAGTACTTCATACAAACAAAGTGCTATGTGATTGCAGTAAACAGTGAAAATGGTTCAAATTTTGGGCAGAACAGTGTTGGTTAACAGTTATCCGGTTCATAGAAACTACACATCTTCAGAGGTCATAAAATATTTAAAATCTCTCATTTTACTTACTGCATATTAATCCTTCATCCTCCCCATGTGGGCAGTCAGTGTGAAAATCACACACTTGTTTTTGCATAATGCAGCTCCCAGTGTCACAGTGAAATAAGTGATTTTTACGCTCTAAATTCAGCTGCAAATCATCACCTGTGATAAATAGAAAGGACCATAAAGATTTATGGTTAAAAGTAGTATATATATATATATATATATGCATATCCTAGCTGTGCTCTGCAAATGACCTACATTAAGCTGATCTTACAATATATTATATCTTGATCTTATAATATAAAAAGTGGACACACTTACCCGTGACACAGTCCTTCAGCTCCAGCGAATCAATTGCCAGAAATCCAACTTCATGACTGCTACAGGAAGAATACTGTACTGTCACTTGAAAGGGCTCATCTAACTGGCCAATCAGAGCCTCCAGCACCTCCCACTGTACCCTAAGCCACAGAGCAAGAATGATTTTCACAATTATAAGTCTAATATACAACATTATAATCCTGTAAATATACAATAAAATATACAAACCTCAGTGGTCACATTCAGCCACATATTTTATGGCAGAGAAAAATGGTTAGGGTTCTTCAGTGAAATGAGTAAAAATTTTGAACAATGTTGATGCTGCACTGTCAGCCATACTCCAGTATCCTGCTCGAGGTTCAAGGTCAGCTCGATGACCTTTAACTTAATTAGATGTATAGATTGTATAGCTAAACTAAGCTCTCTGAGTTTGGCTTAAGAACAGCATTAGAAATGTATGAGTGATTTATTTAATACACCACGCTCCATAACGTAATCTCTGATTTATTAGGCTCAGAGCCACACTGTTAAATGCAGAGAGTAAAAGTGTATTAGCTTCGTCATGATTGTACTGGTCCATTCCAAATTGCATTGCATCACAATCTATTCCAAGCCCTCTGTCAGAACCAATTATGGCAAATGAAATATAAGGATCTACTTTTAGCAACAAAATGCTTTCATCCATCTTGTTTCGTGATGTGCCCGGCATAAAAAAATCAATAGAAATGACAATCTTTATAACAAAAGCCTTTTGGATGCCATTTGCTTCTTGTAGTTACCAAATGCTGCATTGTTCTTGTCTGCTTGTAAAGCAATATTTACAGAAGAGTCTCTGCAATACGTCAGTTCTACTCATATGACGCATCAATCAGATCTGTTGCAGTGTCCCAATACTCACAGTGTCAAATACTTTTCGGGACCAGAGCATAGATTACTCAAACATTTATTGCTTTACAGTTTTGTTACTTATTCCTGCAAGCCTAAAGCAATTTAATAACTGAATGTGGAAGGTTTAAAGAACTTAAGCTCTGTGCTCACCTGCTGGTCCCTCGTTCTTTGATTGTAAGAGCTACTGGTGTGATGTCAGAGGAGTCTGTGAGTTTCACATAGGCAGAGACATTTCCTGTGTGTGGCTCTGGTTGGTAGCGAGCAAGTCTGAGTCTGCACAGTGGCCCATTGGTGAGCACTACAGGACTGGTGATGTGAAAAATACATCGGCCAGCGACCACATGAGCTAAGCTGGGCTTTAGTAACAAATAATGACCTGTTGAAGGAAAACAAAACCTGTACATTATGACAGGACTGCTAATGATAATGGTATAACTGACACAGCTAATTAAATAATGTAGAGGAAATCATATACTGTGGGGTTCAAGTTTATTAAATGTTTTCATTTCACAAATTATAAGCATAAATCTGAATTGTTAAAGTTAATAGGAATTTCAGAATGTCTTAGTATGTGGTATGTCCCCATTTGCTTTATTGACAGCATATGCTGGAGCTGGCATGTGCTTCATACACTTGTACAGAACCACATGATCTAAGTTATACAAATGCAAAGCAGAACTGTTCCAAACATCTTGTTGCATGCAAGAGTCAACATAATATAGAGTAATCTATAAAAATAATGAACAAATAATTTATTTGCAATATTTGTTTGAAGCAATAATACAGTATGTTATGCAAATATGAATTGAATATGACTAAAAATAGGCACTGTTATCTACTCCTGTAGACAATTAAACACAGTTAATAGTTAAACATTTTGTGTAAAAACTTATCAGAACAGATATTACACACATTCATGTGTCATTTAGATATTACACACACTTATTTGACATGTTAAATTTTCCTTAGGTCACTAATTATGTCTTCTACCCCTGAATGAAATGTTAAATGTTAAAGTTTAATGAAGGTAAAATGATAAATTATCATTCATACCTTCAGATTTTCCAGTGGAATGATCTTTGATTGGCTGGATGCCCCATTTATTGGCTCTGTGTTGCTGTGGTGATGTGACGTACCAGTCCCCTCCTGTGCTGTGATTGGATAAGGTCCAGGAACATGAAGATTCAAAATCACAGTAGGAAACTGTAGAAGGATGAAGTAACAGTATGTCAGAGGGTTAAAGGGAAAACACAAGTCACACACTGCATTGCCAAAATTATGACCTAAACTTAAATCCATGTGTAATGCAGGACCAGATGTATTTGAAATATTAATAAAAACAAAGAAAAGAAATAAAAGACAGTATATCTAGGATTGTAAAGTTAAAACAACATATATATCTGTAAAAACACAGGCAAAAACAATCTGGCAACTTAATGAAAAAATAAACACTGAATTAATGTTTATATATTCTATTATTATATGAAATGACAAAACATTTTGGAATTATAAAATTTTTTACAAAGATTAAAGGATATAAAATTATTTATTTAGCTTCATTGTGCTGTTAGTACTGTACTGTACAGTTAACCAATTACCACACAGTACCATTTGCATGGAAGTAACAAACTAATGACAAACATAATGAAGCTAATAAAAAGATTTAATATAATACTTAGACACAAACGTTTGGAAATGTAGATGTAAGTGTTGGAAAACATACATTTAAAGATATAGATATAAGATTAAATATACATTAAAATATAAGAAGCCTTCTGAATGCTTTAAAACTAACCTTTCAAATATTATATTAATATAATGTAATATAATATTGTGAGCAATTCATTTTTACAAATTAGTATGAAGGGACCTTGTTTGTAAAAAGATTCTTGAAGAAATTTCCAGGAATAAAAAATGTAATTAAATTTTGATTTTCACCTCTTCCCCTCTCCTTTCCTCCAAATTAAATCGCAAAACATGAAATTAAAATGAAATAGTTAATGCAAGGGTGTGTCATTTTGGACAAGGAGAGAGAATATCTCAAGGGCTTTCTGTTTGTCATCAGGCTTTGCAGTGGAAAGACACACACAAGTTGTCTTTGGAATCATGAAGCTATTGATCAACTAACCACAAACAAGGGAAACCATAGAGACCCTCTGGGACTCATAGAAATATTCCACAGAAGTTCCCTGGGAAGTTTCTTTTCAGTTCAAGGTAGTAACCAAACTGACAAACCCCATTTAAGAAAGAATATAGTGAAAAAAAGAAAGTAAAAAAGGGAAGAATACTCTCTGTGAAGGAATAGTTCAACCAAAAATCCACAAACCACACGATAGCTTTGTATGAGGAAAGTACCATTATTTAGTTTAAATCTTGACTGCACTGTAGCTCACATATTCATGAATTCATGAGAGAAGAAAGTGCACCAAACCAATCTGAAATTATTTGCTCATAAGAGTAGATTGATCTGTTCTTTGTTCCTCAAGGAACACAAATATAGAACAGAGCACAAAAAACACTTGGTACATTTTCTGCTGCTTTTTTGTACTTTTGAAGCGTGACAGCCTGACATTCACTCCCATTTAAGATTATAAAACATTGTTCAAAAACATATCAGTCATATGGGTTTGGATCGACATGAGATAAAATAAAAAAAAATATTTTTGGCTGAACTATTTCTTTAAAGCTGAAATTTACACTAAAACAAATAAATAAATGAGACACAGTCTTAATAATGCTTAGTAAATGTAGAAATGTTAGTAAAAGACATGAAAACAGTTGAAACTTCATACTGGTTTATCTTCTCATGATTGTATCGTGGCTGTTCCTCTGTTCCTAATGAGAACCAGTTGAGGGAATAAATTAATGATCAGTGTCTTACATTCACTGTCTTCTTCTGGACTGGAATGGTGAGGGTCTGGATGTGCTGGAGGATGTTCTACCACTTGTTCCAGGAGAGCACAACTGCTGCTGATCACTGATGAGGGAAAACAAAAGGCTTCAGTAGAACAAAGGTCAACCACATTGTCAAAAACAGTAAAGCAAGTCCTTGCTCTCCAGTGAAAGGGTTTAATAAATAATAAAGCAGTCTGATTTAATGACAGAAGCTACAAATGAGGGCTTTACTTTAAAGAACTACAGGCCATTCAAGAAAGTCCACAAAAACACCATTGAAAATCACTGTCTTATTTTGTTTAATCATCCCTGTGTTAGAAACAAAAAACCTATATAAAACATTCTGATTTTAGGGTTTACGTAATGGCTTAGCCCAAAGGCAACACTGTGTATAGTCAGACTATTCAGTTCAATTCATATTTATTTCTATAGTCTCTTGTTAATACAACATTTACTCCTATGTCCTATTTTATTTTCTTTCACTTTAATTTACATGCTAAGTGATGTTTTAACAAAGGAGTGACATTTCCAATGACGTCAAGTTATAACAGTGTCTTTTTTACTGGTGTCCAAATTTGCTTCCAGGTTACAAAACAACACAAGTGAGCCAGTGTTTGCTCCTGCAGTTACTAACATATTCCAAGAAGAAAACATCTTTTAATGATTTCCCCTGTTTACTTGCCCCATAAAGAAAATAGGATTAGTTTCCTATATTTTGCCAAGAAAGTTTAATGTCCTGAAGCACATTTATTTTAAATCTGCAGAGGTTAATTATCACAGCAATAACTCATTATAGTATGCCAAAATCAGCACTGTTACAGATATGCTTTGCCAGTTATGACCCACACTTAAGATCTTACATAATGTCTGGAGTACACTTTCCCTGTCATTTCCTGGCAGTCAACCATATAGTGTGTTTGAGAACATCAAACTACTTTGAATGATTCCTAATTCTCCATTGAAGATGCATAAAAAAATCCCTTGATTTCACGTTAACTGTATTCAGTTAACGTTCATTCAGTAAATGCCCTGACAGAATGTTCACCATGAATGTATGGTGTTACATAGAATTATTTTACAACATGAAGCCATTCCTACACTCACTATTTCTCTTTATAATTAATATTGTTATAATATTGTATATATTGTAAATAGGCTTTTAAATCTACAAACCTATAAACCAACTTTTTGATTTAGTTTGTTTTTGATTGTCCAAAAACAAACACCTTGACCAATCAATGGTCATAGTGCATATTTTTTAAAACAGCAAAACACTACACAAAGAGAAACACATGCAAAATTAAACCCATGACATTACTATCAATGACAAGAGGGAATAATGACCACAGTTTTAGTCTGGGTCAGGGTTATTACATCATGAAAGGAACCACACAATAGTTTCCTTTTCAACTGTAGTTTAAAAGCATTGACTACATAATTTTAAGCCCCAAAATAAACTGGTTGGGGAAATGCTATAGAAAATTAACACAAGGCAAATTGTGACACAAAGGCAACAGCCATGGGGTGCAGTGTGTGTGTAATGACTCAAAAGGTTAGGGCTCACAACCATATAGCCCACAGGGAATTTGTCATGTGACAAAAATCATGTGATCTATGCCTCACTATACTATTAGACCACAAAGTTGTTAAAGTTCCACCACAACTGCCAAAGATCTTGCACAAAACATATCTATATGTCTACATGTCTATATAAGAGTAATGGCAAACATACTGACCACCATTCAGAAACAATATATGTTTAAAATCCTGTAATTGCCTGCTGTTTAAAGTGTAAGTGTAGGAGATGCCTAAAAATGAGAGCTGCTATTATTGGGAAACAGATACAAATCTGGTGCAGTGTTTCAGTATTAAGGTATTAGTGTTGCAGAAATTGATGATGGGCACATTCTGTCTGAGGGGCGATTTTTGGCCACAGTAAGCTGCAGTTAAGGCCAATTTATGCTGATAGTTCTTACAGTATGCTGCAGTTTTGGAAGGAGCCAATCAAGTTCCAACCATCAAGTTGCAAAGGACATGGACAAGGATCAGATCTGACTAATAAAGATGTCTGAGTGAAGATCTGTCTCATTGAACTGAGTGAATTCATCTGATGGGGTCTGTCTCTTAGCAAAAGCAAATGCACATATTTTGCAATGCCAATAAAGAACATACTATTTCATTTGCATGTATCACAGTCCTCTGATCTGAGTCCAAGTGGTGCAACGTGACATCTGGCTTACCTGTTTTACCTGGTTTAGGGTAAACATCTGACAGCTGAGCTTCATTAACCGCACTGGCTTAGATTCTCAGTGGAGAGATGTCACTCCTCACCAACACGATATTCGGCACAGCATGCCTAACTGACTCATCAGCAGAGAGAGAGCCCGAGACTGCAGAAGATTGATCCTGTTCTTCTTTCCTCTGAGTGGATAATGTCAACTTTTAATGGGTTGTATCTGAGCTGAGACGCACATGTAGAATCTTTACAAGTAGGTTTCCTAATGCTTTACATGAGCTGAGATTTTCAGTATGGGTAAGTATTAGGCCCTTGTACACTAAGAGCGAGGTGACTAATGCAACAATAAATTCTCACTTTTAAATGTTTTTAGGAGACCAGCTTTTCAAGTGCCATATAATTATTTTTAGGGGAAAATTGTTTAGCACCTGAAATCTAGGTTTAGAAGAACAGGTTAGGTGAGGCATGCAGACTTTATGATTCTGTAAAAGTGACAGAATGTTTAAGCCACATCATAATTTGTGCACACACAAGTGGACAGCACTAAAACAGATATAAATGAGATCTTTTGTGACTGGATCACTCTAAACACCATTTGAGGTAATTAACAACAGTAAAGGATTCCTGTCTGCTCAGTCAATCTCTGTGCTATGTGCAACTTTAAAATAAAATAGCCACTCAATTTGGAAATTTGGCTACATGCATAAGACTTCATGACACCAACTTACCTAATATCAGCATGCAGTGACATGGAATGTTTCTGTGAAGCATACAGAACCCATACGTTCAGAGGTATCAAAACAAGCCCCAGAACAGATCGCAACAACTATACCAGTTCACTATTAAACCACTATCAACATATACAGTACTACAGTAGCCTAAATTATTTTAAACACTGCAGCATTTCCACTAACAAACTACTTTTTCAACAAATAGTGCTTTTTTCATCACATTGTATTGCCAATGCAGCTAAGGTTAAATTATTACTGCTTTTAGAGCTTCCATCTCCTCCTTTATTGCCTACGCTTAACATATTGAAACATTCTGTTCTAATAATGGAACTTTCTGTGACTGCAAACAAGCTATTTACATTTACGCATTATCCAAAGCGACTTACAGTACATTCAAGTTATACATTTTGTCAGTATGTGTGCTTGCCTGGGAATCGAACCCACAATCTTCGCCCTGCTAGTGCTGCTCTACCAACTGAGCAATAGGAGGTTATATTAAAACATACTGATTTGTGAAGAAAGCGAGATATTTTGTTATTCTCTGAATCCATTTCATATAGTACCTATGTAATTTTTTAAATATTGCCCAGGTCAAAGACTGTTTAGATTTATTAGTAGCAGATAGAAATATAATCCTGTATTCTACAGTGAAGCAAGGGCTAAAAGTTTAGGATCTGTACATGTGACCAGCGCAGCAAGAATAGCGATTAAGTAAGCATGAATTCTGAAGCTTGCCAAATGTTAAAAGCTCCCTATAAATTCTACCAAGAAAAACAATTTTTTTTGCTGCTAGGAATTCATAGTAATAAAATGATCTTGTGTTAATTTAAGGAGACTGAAATTATTTTTAGGCGACTGAAAATAACATACACAGCACATGATGTTTTGATTAAATGAAACATTTATACTTATTGATTGATTAGATGCATTAATTTCACCTTTCAAAACAATTGCCTAACTATAGTTCAGGCTTACCCTTTGTTTCATTGTTTAATAAATCTGTGTTACATGGAATCCAAATCTGCTTGGACAAAAATCAGTTGGAGGAGCAAAATAAGTTTTGGCTCTTCCTAGTTCAATTACAGTATGATAATCATGTTATTAGATTAAAAACTCCCACAGGACTGCTCAGATGTTTTTCTGTCCAAATATTAAATGTATTCGCTGCTTTGATGATGTATTTCCGTGCCCTTTCAAGCTGTATGTCAGCTTGCTTGTAATCAGATGTTCTGTCCTGTTGCCAGATCATTACAGAACGATTCCTCACCACATATAAGCAAAGATGCGTAGTTACAGTGCAAAGTTACAGTTTCATCAACTGTTTGTTATTTCCAATGAGAAGAATGTGGCTGGTTTGTTAACAACATGATAGCAGGTAAAAGCAGGTGCTTTTTCATCATTGGTGCTTTTTTTGGAAATGTTGAGATATTTTTTAACATCTATAGCAATTATTCTATACAACAGCAGTTTTTCTCTAAAAAAGAGTTAAGCTAAGTTAATTAATTAAAGTTAATTATCTCTGTGTATCTTTATCAGATTCAATGGCATTATGAGAATATCACTATCATTCAATAATTAACTAGACCATATTTGACCTGCTGATAACAATCTTCCCTGCCAGATGTCAAGAACATACAATGATTCATTGACCGGTAGGATAAGGTAACCGTGTCTGGGTCAAGCCTACCATACGGATTTACAGTTCTTTGTCATTTCATTTCATTTTCAAGATGTACTCAATATGCAGCTGCTCACAACTGTCTACAGAAAGTATGAAACCTCTATGTTTCTAAGAAGATATAGTTGTCTCACTACGCAACACCATCTGGTTTAGCACTTTACCTCACAAACAACCTTCATAATTAAAGTGTTTTATTACTACTGTGAATAATAGGTGTGAGAGACATTCAGCAGGAACATAATAATTACAGTGTGTGGCAGGCCCTCGTCATACTGTTTAGCTGCATTTAGCATGAAAAGGTAAAAACACTATTCACATGATCAAAAGATAAACAATAAGCACAATTTATAGGACATGAGCCAAAGATGTCTCCCGCATCACAGAACCCTGAGAGCACCCAATAATTGTGAACCACTTGATCTTATCAGCATAAGTATGCCGAGTACAACTGCTCATATGTGATTTTTAAACGTAGGCGCATTTCAGGAAATCGCAGTGCTAAATGCTTATTGCACCTCTTTAATATTTGATGCTTTAAGCAAACACTTTCATCTGTTTTCAGAGACTCAGACCTGTAATTACTGGACTATTATGGAGCTATCTCCGCAAAGGAAGTCCATCTCACCAAACTAGCTGTCTAAAATTCCCTCAGAAGATTCATGCTGGGCACCACTTACACAAGCATTCACTTGACGCAAAAACCTCCTTCTAAAACCAGCGTAAAACCATTGGTTTTAGAAGAATGAAATGCAGTTTCCTCGGAAACCACAAGATATTTAACACTGTAAATATAGTATGCATTGGGCACAATGCAGAAGCGTTTCACAAATTATGTTATAGGCACGGTGATGTCACATTAGACTATACCGTCATTGTTGCTGTGGTTTCATGCGTCAGTTCCTGTTTTAGTAGTATCTCACATGTTAAATGGTAAACAGGAAAAAGCCGCGTGAAGTGAATGGTTTGTTAAAAATGTGAGAAATTGCCATAAAACTGTGGATTGTTGACCTCACAACACTCAGCAGTGGTACTGTATAATTGTGTCTATGCACTTATAAACAGTACATAAATAGTATATAAACAGTGCTTATCTGCACTGTTTACACAGTAACTGTGTGGTCCTGTAACTTCATTCCTAGTAACAAAATAAAATATACTTCCTAAACACCCACTTCACAATAGCTCCTGGTCCTCCTCACTTTTGTTAGATGATTTCTTAAACTAATCCAAAATGCTGTTGCCAGACTTGCTTTTAATCTCAGGAAAATCTTATCCGTCTGCTCTTATTACTCTGTCTTGCTTTAACTGCTAGGAACATACTCAATATGTTGTTTTTGGCCTGCGTTACCTACAGGCTATGATCCATGCTAAAACTTCATCAATCCGCTGCATCCAGTTATCTAAGTGCCACTAACTAGATTAATGAGGCGTGCATTTTGCCCTGTGGTTGAAATGACTACCTAAAGGTAGATATAACCTATTTAATTCTATTTTTGGCACAGGCACTATAAGAGTTTCAATACTGTATGTCTTAATTAACATGCTGGTATGAATAATAATACAATTCAGGTTTGACCATGGTCTAAACATAATCAGAAATGTGGTGGGAGGAGTTTAGTCTGCACATCATCCTTTCACTGACAGTATTATGCAAATTGCACCAATAAATGGCAAGCACTTTCTTCATGAAGCTATAATCTGATTGGCTGATCTAATGCAAATTGCAGAAGTCATGATATAAAGCTTTTTAACAATACACAAGGAAACACAGTCCTGTTAAAAATGTACTGTGCCACCTATGTCTGTAAAAAAAATACACTAGTTTTAACTTTTAGAAAGACTGAAATTCTGATTACAAAGTTTGCACACAAACTTTTTGTTTCAAATGTGTTTTGTACAGAGAGAGACCAACACTTCTGCAATGTTTTCTGAATGAGTATTGACAGTATATTTGTCATATCAATATACATGCTATCAATTCCAACAACCAATGGTTGGTTGCTTTACATGTCTGTCATATGATCTCTTACTGTGTACTTTTAACAGTAACTGTCACAATAATAGACTACATGCTTGCAGTTAGTATGATAAGAGAACATGTAAAAATGTAAAACTAATGAAAATGTATCTGAATTTCTTATTGAAATCATACTTTTAAAGTTCTGCCTAAAGTTCTGTTAAAGCACTGACACTAACAATCCTCAAATAGTAAATGTCTTCAAAGCTGACTGTAAGCTGACAGGCCAGATTCATTATACAGTACATGATATCTGAGAGCTGCTCTCCACCATAGTTTATGTGACTGAAGCCAGGCTAACACTGTTTCATCTTCATTTTTTGTATAGTTGGTATTTGAGTTTTTTGGCTTAGAACATTCTCATGAAAAGACACATAAATGGATGGAAATGACAAATGGAAAAGTGAAACTAGAGATAAAGGATCCACAAGGGAATATTTCCTGATAGAACTATTCACCTACACAGCCTGAGCAACTTCAATGTTTTGCCTCAGTCCTGACATCTGTGTATTCAATCTTACTAAAAGCAAAATGCAAACAAAGAGCTGCAGAATTATAAAATGCAGAGTAAAAACTCAAATGTGTGCCAAATATGTATATATATATATATATATATGCATTGAACACTAAACTGACATATTGCTGACATTAAACTACTTTACGGTAAATGGTGTACTATCCAACATGAACTGATAAAGCTATGTGGACCACTTTTCTAAATTCTTCCTAGTAAATACAACTAGTGAACAAAACAATCTTTACATAAATCATAAATACTCCTGTGGAAATACGGTATATTTTCCACACATCTGGTCTGTTTTTAGACTAAACACCCTGGAGCTGCGCCTCATTATTTTATTGCCTGACCACTATTGCCGAAATAATAGAACAACATCATATGGAGATCATTGGAACAGTTTATCTTACTTAAAGGAGCTATAGTTCCTGTAGCTTAACTGGTACCAACACCAAGGTCATCAGTGCGCATACTGACTGCACTGTAGGTCGCTTAAAAAGCATTTGCTTTTTGTGTGAATAAGTGTAAATGTAAATATACAACATAGTACAGGTCTACAGGTCTTGTTACAAGTTTGTTGACCACAATGCTGTAGGTGGTGCAGAGGGGGAAATGCAATAATATGACTATCTGAGCAACAAAGTCTAGATTATAAACAGCCATTTACCAGAGCTGATATTAGTTTATAATAATATTGTGTAGAACCAAGTGCTTGGCATCTATGAAAACAGGTAAGAAAAATGCATTTTATATAACAATCAACATTTTGATAAGCCAAAGCTAAATCTGAACCTCATGAAGTAATATCTATATGTGGATTTATATAAGGAGGATGAAATTAAACTTGTCTAATAGGAGCAAAACTGTGTATGCCGAAGTCAACACAGGTTGCCAGGAAAAGGTGGATCCCTCCAACCCTGCGCACGTCTCGCGACCATTAGCTCTTCTTCTCTAGTATATTCTAACTCTTATGGTACCTTCTTTAATTAGCTTGACGGCACATTTTACCCAGCCTGTTTTAATACATCAAAGAGTCTATGCCCTGAATAAACTAACCGGACCGCATTTCAGAGTGCTTCTTAGCTGCTATCTTTTACAGTTTATTCGTTTTTATAGTCATTTGAAAGTGTAGAAATAAAACTCGCGTGCTGAGCGCATCACATCACGTGCGTAAAAACCATGACGTGGATAACAGTAATCATAATTTCATAAGTTCATAATTTCACGACACATCAGTTAACAATCATTAAAAATTAATGATTTCATTTCCCCACGAGATCAGTTGGATTTAATCTGACCCACCTGAAAGCAGTTAGTCTAAATAGGGTTCACGACGCCAAAACCGAGCAGTTTAGAAGTCATTTGTAAACACTCACCTGTACAGAAGATTAAAGTAAGTTTTACTAAAGTTTGTCCAGTGTGATAATCCATGGTTCCTTAACAAGGATCCTGGAGATAAAGGACTGTAAACCTAATCACTGTCCAGTTTTTATTCCTTGTTCAGGAAATAAAGATTAATAATAATAATACATAAAGCGTCTTTCCGTAACCACCTAGTTCCGATAGATCGCGCCTGCTCGACTTTACTGCTGGCGCCTTAAAGCTGCTGTGATTTATTATGATGCTGATGCTGCAGCCTCTCTCTCTCTCTCTCTCTCTCTCTCTCTCTCTCTCTCTCTCTCTACTTTCTCATAATCTTCCAGCTGAACTGACTCTCGGTCCTAATGCCGGTTAGTCACACTAAGTCACATATACACTCCATTGGTTAATTTTACACAGCCAAACACATCTTTTTGTACGATTAAATATAAGCTATAAAATAAGTACAATTTAATATAAAGTATATATATATCGAAGATACAGGTCTATCGCCATTTAATGAAGAAATGCCCTTTAATAAAAATGTGTTTTCTTCTGGTGAACGTATGATGAGCTGAAAAATAAATAAAAAATGTTCCTAAACTAAACAAAAGCATGTAAAATACCCTGGTATCTTTTACAGTAAACATAATGTTAAGAATTCATTGCCAAGTTAATTTTTATGAATGTGCTAGCACTTAGAAGTGCATACGGTACATATTTTACTGTTTTACTATACTGTTATAGACAGTAAGTGCATATGGTCTAATTAACATTATGTTTATGTGGATCCTGGAGATAAAGGACTGTAAACCTAATCACTGTCCAGTTTTTATTCGTTGTGCAGGAAATAAAGATTAATATATTTGATTAATATGATATATTTGCAAGTTATTAAAAGACATTGTTTGTGATGTTATTAAAGCAACATAAATGAATGCTTCACAAGAAATTTGGGTATGGGGCACAGATGGCAGCTGACTCTTGTGTCTCATTTACTTGCTCAATCATTTTTTGTGCTCTAACTTGTCCACTAAGGAGAGCATTGTAAACATCTTGACACCATTAGGCACTGAGTGAGTCTCCATGCTCTATAAAGTCAGTGCATTGTCATCAATCTTTCCATTGCAAACATATTTCCTTTTTATGTGTTGTCTTTTATCTCATAAAGACAAAGGGCACAAATGCTGTGGGTAATACACCTGCACATTTTACAATAACTAGATTTCTTTGTCCCGTGTTGGGGGATAGTAGTAATCAGTACAGCAAAGATTTTCAACTGAGTAAAAAAGACGAGTATATACATACACATACATATGTTTAAATATTAGCATGTGCCATCACCTCAACATCCAAATATTTGTAAATCAATGCTCTCAAGATATTGTATGTTTACACCAACTGCTTTTACCAGAATTGGTGGTTTTTGAGTTTCTGAGTCATGTGACACAGCATGTGTTTGACATGAGTTTCTAATATAGGATTTAGATTCGCTTGTCATCTCTCAGAGTAACGATAGGACATCTGACATTTAATCTTTCGGTAAACAGTTCACTTCCTGTCTTTGAAGTCATTTACAGAGTGCTTGTATACCAAAGACAGTCACAACTGTCCCTAAAACCTGACTTTTTATTTTTTGTCTGATGAAGAGGGGTCTTCACAGATAATGTGACCCTCCACATGACAACATCTGTCAATGGCATAATGGTCACAAATTCAATCAGCTAATCACATTAGCACAACATCATTACTTTAAATGGTACTCAGAATTGAACCTTTGTTTGGGCTTGACGACTCCACGTCAAACTCTCTTTATATTTAAAAGATAATATTGTAAATGTTGTGTCTGTCAATACTCTGTTCTATATATACTGAACTTCGTGTTTTAAAGGTTGACCTTTGAACACACTGCACACTTTGTCAGACAATGGAAGTCATTTGTACTATCATTTGTGAGCTTTATAAGATGATAGACTTTGTAAAGTTTCAGATTTTCTTAGAAACCACCATAAGTTCTTTTTTGCTGAAAGGAAAATAAAAGGATGGCCTAATTCCAAGAAAGAGAGGGGACAATAGAAAGATGGCCAAGCCAATATAATAACATTAGAGAATACAGGAGATACATGGAATAGCTCTTCTGTCCATTACTGGAGTCTATATTTTTATCTATTTTAGGAGAATCTATATTTAAAAGAAAAACTGACTCTCAACATGGAGCATATGAAGGCATGTTCTCTAAAACTTTAGAGGAGATACATTTACTGGGGTCTGAGGTATTTAGATACATTTAGATATGGTCACATTTGGTCGTACGCTGACACAGTTCCTTGTGATTTCACTGAACGTATAAAATAGAGGATTGTCATATTGGACTTTACACAATCTCACAATGGAAACTTTAGTTTCTATAATGTAAAAAAATTTAATAAAAAATATTAAAAAATCTTATATAAAATAAGAAGAGAACATAACACTAAGAAATGTATAAAAACTGATTAACAAACAGCAATATAAATCCAGCCCCCATAATAATGACAAATTTATCTTGAAACATTCTGTTTAACTATCAATGTTATTGATGTGATGTGGGTGTGGCTCAGCTTTCACGTGTAATTTGAGTAGTTACTATTACAAGAAGAGTAAAGTTAGAGCTCCACATTCAGCATTTAGCTGCATGCGTGAGATTAAAGCCCAGTGCTTCTTTCAACACATTAAACCTCTCGCTCATAACACCAGTGGTGCTTCAGATACATCTTTTGTGTGCAGTATAAAATATGCTGAAATCTCTCAATCACTTGACCCTTTCCACGCCATTTAGTTACCTGTTATTTACTTCTCATAAAATCTTTAATAGAACAACTATTAAATGATACTTCTCCTTAATTCATAATGTGAATACTTATAATGCAAAACAGGTAGCAGCATTTTAAAGATGTTGTAGCACAAGTTTTTCCCTGTAATATTTTTAATATTTGTTTGTTTTATTGTTAGCACTAAAAAGTGTTATATGTCACACATTGGGATGAGTTGGTAAAAGATCCAAATCCACATCAAAATCCATGGCATGCCATACAACATTATTTGCCCAAATATGACATGTTCTTGGAGTAATATCCTTTGTTAGTCCTGGAGAAACATTCCTATGAAACTAATCATAACTTATCCCTACTGTGATTTCAGAGAAAAATGATTGTTAATAAGAATGTTGTTCAAGCCTATAATACCATACAACAATAGAAATGTTGTAATTATGTGATCATATTCTCAGGTTTGGGGGAAAATAAATGCAATAATTTATAAATCAGCTATTGAAACATGCATATAAATCAACTTATGTAGTTCCAAGACCAACAAGGATGTTGAACAAATAGTCTCGAATTTCTTGACATAGTTAGTGTGAACTTTTTACTAGAACAGTTTCTTGGCTAATTAAAAAAGTCTATGCTATGTAACAAATCCAAAAACCACATTTTTGAGGTAACTGTAGCCAGTGTTTTTAAACTGAAATAAGGCTACTCTTTGACTCAGGTTACAGTTCTCCAAGTGTGTTGCATAGACAACAAATTCAGCTCTAAGGTTTTAATTGAGTTGTTTCTCCTAATAACAGGCCCGTCAAAGTTAAGCATTGAAAAAATCATCCATCAGGTCTTTCAGTTTTTTAGGTAGACCAATACATGCATCTCATCAGGGTCAGTCCTACTTTATATCTTTATTTGAACTCTGTGTCCTAAAGGGTTTCGCAGTAAGAATTTGATAGATGTTTTGTTTGTAAAAAGCCTGAGTCATTCCTATCAGTTATTAGATTGTATCTGTTCTCAGTGATTGTACAGCCAGTCTGCAACAAATCACAAGCAGAATCTCTCTTATCAAACAGGATTGAAATGTTTCTGCATTCATGTCATTTTTTCTTTGGGCAAAGAAAATGTTTTCACACTTGAGAAAATAACTGAACGACTGAAAGTTGTTTTACATGGAGACAAAGTGTGTTGACTGGCATTTCATTTGACAGCATGTGTCTGTTTTTGGAATGTCTGCAATAGATCTGGCCTCATCAAACACAATTTCATGCTGAATGTTTTGACCTGAGCAGAGCTCCAACAGGAAAAATGATACACAGGTAGGGGAATTAAAAAACTGGCATTAGTCTAGTTCAATAACCCTACATAACCCTAGTCTAGTTTAGCCCTAACCCTAAATTAAACAGAAAGCCCCAGAGAATTGCACCATCTGTCGATCACAAAGCTCTACACATCACAGCTCTTTGTGTGTTTGTTAATATTTGAGATTACTGCTTAATAATGCTTTCAAAACAATGTTGTTCTCCCAGCTCTATACAACACCTGTTTACCATGTTTAAATACATTTCACAGATTTTTCTTCAAAATCAGTAAATAAAGTGTAGTAAAAACACTATAGATTTCAATCTGGGCTGACATAGTGGTAAAGTTGTGTAATTTAGGAACTGTACCCAAAGACAAGTACTAGACACAAAGCAAAGCTTGACTGTGATGAATCAGGCAGACAGTCCTGTCACAGGATTCAGAGAGCATCTTTGTCAGTTTGTTCTTTATGCATAATTAAAGGCTGATCTCATGGAGAGATGTCTGTGGGCCTTGATGACCTCAAGCACATGCTTCACTCAGCACATTACAAAGTCATGCACATACTTTGCTAAGCACCTGCAAATTTTCAACTTTAGGACAGTTTCATTGGGAAAATAAAACAAAAATACACTGATTCTTAGAATGCCTGGAACATACATGCAATAGTGTTGTTTTTTAAAGTATAACCAAAAAGTTGGATACCCAAAGCAATGATTTTCATACCTAGCATGGACAAATTTGGACAAAGTCTGCAGCCATTTTAATAACATCTTCTAACCTTAACCTCTAATGTGCACACCACATAAAATCACATTCGTGTTTCAAGCTTTGGAGGTTTTTCCTGGAGGTTTGTTGTTTGAGCATTATTAAACCTTATCTAAGTGTTCACTACTGTAAACATAAGTGAAAGTGACATATTTATCAGATATGGTAACCCATACCCAAAATGTGACCTCTGCATTTAACCCATCACTGGTGAGGAGTAAACACACACTGCAAGCCGTGAACACGCACACACCAGGAGCAGTGGGCAGCACACTACTGCACCCAGGGAGCAATTGGGGGTTAGGTGCCTTGCTCAAGGGCACTTCAGTTGATACTTGCCAGCACTGGAATTAAACCAACAACCTTTTGATTACAAGCCGGACTCACCAGTAGGCCACAACTGCCCCCAGTTGTGTAAGACCACAAAAGATATTACAAGTTTTGTTCACTGTGTTAACCTAAAATAAACTTTTATAAGGATATTAAGTAAGGAATAATGTATATTCAGCCAGCTGTTATCACAAAATAAATCCTGACAGGGTGATTAGAACCCTTGTATGTGTCTTGTATCACCCTGAAGGGTTTATCTGCGGCTGGATGTACATTATCCCAATTATTACAGGGCTCCTTGCAACAATAATAAATAATTGGACATGAAATATTGATTCAAAATATTTTATTACCTCATCTGAAACAAATTTAATTTGCAGCGGAGAGATACATTAAACATAAAAGTAGTACCGGCAACATGACTTGCAGTACTTGGATGAATGGTCCGTTATTAGTGTCAGGGATCATTATCAGGAAATAATTAACTGACCTCAGAATGTTGCGACTGACCAATTAGAATCAAGCAGTCCAGAGCTGTGTAATAATGCAAGTTATATACTGCTGTGTTCATACAGTGGTGTCTGTTTATAGCTACAAAACAGAACAATTTCAAGAAATAGCAAAAATAAGTTGGTCTGTGTTACCAACAAACTTTTCCTGGAACAGACGTATTTTACCTCAGTTCAAAAGTTACATTTTGTAGCCATGCTGGAACATCATCATCTCAAGAGTTGCTTTAGATTACAGCTCATCATTTGAGTTCAGGGAGAATGCACTGGTACACTAGTCAAAATGAGAAATGCCCTCATAGTAGGGTAGGAATATGATGTTTGGATGAATCAAAGAACTCAGTGTACTTACAGTAAGTGCTATTAGGAATATTTTAAGTGGTAGGCATAGCTAGCCAGTAAGAGAGGTGGGATGAAAGATGTATTCATAGTCATTTAAAAAGAGTTCTCAAACTTCAGTTTAGTGAAATCATCTAGAAACTCCTAGAAACTGCCAGGATAATTAAACTTATATATAAGATATATTGAAATAATTTTAACTTCAATACTATACATCCAAAGTTTTATGTCCATGAATTGTTTAGTAAATACATAGCCATGTAAAAAACAGCATGATGTCTAGCTGGTCATTATCACAAAGCAAATTTCACAAAGGCACTTATTCAAACTAGTATAAATAAAAATAATGCATTATGAGACATGCGCTTCTGCTTCTTTTAGCGACACATGCAAATTGAACAGCAAGTACTATTTAAAACAACATCATTAAAAGAGTTTTATTTGTTGATAAAATATTCAAGCATTATTCTTTTTTAAGAAAGGAAGAATTAAAATGTAGTGTGCTTGAGTACACAAAGTACAGAACAGGTTGTACACAGCCACCCAGATAATAATATGCATATCCACAGGTATTATTTTCTGATTGAATGTAAAACATTTAAACCACTTGACAACCTGCCAGAGCTAATATTTATAAAAATACTTTTTGGATACAATGTAACTTTATTATATAAGTCTCCCTTGCCTGAATGTGCTGTGGTTTTATTGTTTTTACTTGCTTACCCAACAGCTATGGCAAATACATTATTATGTTTTAGCATAGAGGATTGCACTGTAATTTAAGAGGGTTTTCAAACAGGTGTTTAAAACCAACATATACAATTTCTGAAAAGCACACATATTTATATAATTGAACTTAAATCTACAGAATTACTGGGATAACTACAAATAGCTCAGATCTCAGCTAGTAATTAGTGGTTAAACATGCTGATCAGTGCAGTGACCCGTTAGAAATAGGTTCAATGCCAAAAAAATCAATTGAGTGAAGTCAAGCTTCATTTAGATGCTTCATTTATTCTGTGAGTCATCAGCTCTGAGAGTTTAACTTTATCATGACCAATTTTGAGCAACAATGTTAAATAAGCTGCTACCAGTACTTCTTTCAGGTTTAAATTATGAAGGACTTCTTGAATAAAGTATTTGTTTTGCACTTTTTAAGATCTTTTAATCAAATACACTGTGTTGTGCTGTAATGTGCTGCTTGACCATATGTAAAAATCAGGAATGTGGTGTGTTGAAATGTTCTTTGGCTTTGCAGGGTTTCAGCACATGACTAGAGCCAAATCACATCTAGTAAAATAATGAGTTTCCTAAAGAGCACAGAATTACTATACCTACACATGCGGTAACACTTTGATAGGATGCTTTGGTTAGATCTCAGCCCACAAACATAGATTAGCAGTTGCTATTGAATGATTCCAAAAGAACGTAAATGTTAAATGCTTTCATTCATTTCAGCTTTGTAAGGGCATGTGTAAATAAATAAATAGATGCTGTTCAGTAGATCCTTGTTTCCTCTTTGAAACAGTTTCACATATTATCAAGTATCAGTAGTTAATTAACTGTAGTTAATGGATTCAGTGTGCCTTTGTGTCAGTATATGCTTTAGCACATTTTGTAAATGTATTAAAGTGGAAATCCATCAAGCAAACCCTGGAAACACCTCAGGAAATAAGTGTGGAACTTATTATATGACCTATGGAAACAATTATACTTTTTGTTATAATAATTAGGCCTGTCAGTCTTGTTCCTGTTTTTATTGTGTTTTTTGTAGGACAACCTGACTATGTAGTAATGACCTGACCTGTATTAATCTGTATTAAATACTCATAACAATTCCAGAACAGTGGGTTTAGTTACAGTTGATCTGTGAGGTAGCGGTCGCTCAGCTTTATCTAGTGAGGTAAAATAAAGGTTTCAGCTTTACTTGCAGGCAGGGCAACAGGGCAATACATTAGAGCAATGATTAAACCCA
Organism: Chromobotia macracanthus; assembly: GCA_036877525.1. Taxonomy (NCBI): domain Eukaryota; kingdom Metazoa; phylum Chordata; class Actinopteri; order Cypriniformes; family Botiidae; genus Chromobotia; species Chromobotia macracanthus. The sequence goes on along the minus strand of JAZGTH010000060.1, from coordinate 491,495 downwards.
GACTGCTCCAGAGGGACTGTGCCTGCCCTGTGAATGGCTTTGGACGAAATGCACCTGCTAAATGATAAACTTTTTAAACTTTTTTTTACTTTAAATCATAACTTTTTATAGGTTTAATAAAGTATAACCGAAATGTTTCAAGTACTTCCAGGAACATGCTACCTTGTTGGGAAATACTGTATAGGCCAAAACACAGATACTAGGTATTATAGGTTTACATACTGTACAGTAGTACAATTGATGAAGGATCTAAATTCATCTATAATTTTTCAAAAATTAAATTCTCATCATTATTATTATAATTATAAAAATTATTATATGAAAGTCAATTGGATTTGAAATTAGAGAAGTAAATGAGGGCAGATTTGGGGGGATGTGGTAAATAAATGCATAAACAAATGTATAGACCTATTTAATTTTCCTTCTGTAGTATTTACAAGATCAAACTACTAACTGAAACAACATGATTCTACTCTGCTTTGACTGTGGAGCATTATTCCAATAGTCTTACAATATTGACTGTGAAGGGTATTATCTCACTGTAATCCGAGAATTTTTAAAACTAAACAACCTGTCTCCCACACAAGCAGTTATATGGGAATTACATTCTCACTCTGCGCATTAATGTGTATTTTTGTTGGTAAGGTTAAAACCGGGGCAGATGCATAAAAGACATGGAGTTAATTATGTTTATCAATGTTATGGACTTCAGGCAACTCCAGCACATTAAAAGACTTCTCACAGAAACACAGGGAAGAGAAACAGGTATGAATTAAGTGACTGCACTATTTCAAAGTCCTGGAAGAATATGACACGTTAATGTAGGTGAGTGAGTTATTTGTGGGTTTCACATGCATACCATGCATTTAAAAGGTTTTGTCTGTATAAGTGATTGAGTTCAATTAGTTTTTTTGCCATGATCTCACAAAATCCTGGAATTCAGGGTGGGAGGCATCTACTACACAGCTTGGATTAGGTCTAAGTGCCATCACTCTACCCAGTAAACCCATATATATTTAGGTATAAATGTGATGCAATAAACATATCAGTGCATGATATCAGTCTGAAAGGCTCTCCCTGTGATAACTTTTTTCTTGATTTATGTTAAAACACTAAAAGCAAACATGCACAAGTAAGACTATTGGAAATATAAGTATCAGCTCTATTGTATTTAATGGAAATTTTATCATTTCAATACTGAAATATTTTCTCCTATCCCAGTGTAATATGCAGGATTTTCTTAAGAAGATATACACACTGTGGCTCTGAGGTGTGGTCAAAATATTGCAACGATATTTGTTTGGGGCAAGGCGATCTGCTTTGCAATTCCGATTTGTGACACAAGTGTCATAGAAAGACACATCTAACCTTTTGGTTACTGTTTTTATTTAAAGTTGCAAAATACATGGATTTTCCATTGCTTTCTTTCCCCAACTAAAGAACTTTGCTCTCATATCAGGTCAATAAAACAGCAGTACTGTGAAATTTTTACAGATCATTACGTCCTATCTTTCTACTCATACATTCATACATCATTTTTCCGGCACTATAAAAGATCATACAGCAGCGGCTTTCCAGATTGCCAGTTGCCTGTTTCATGTTCTCTCAGAGAACTCAATTGTGCTTGATGGAAGGAAAGTTCGGAAGGCACCCTGGGATGCTGCACAGCTGGAATGTTCTTGCAGCTGACATAAATAACAGGAACTAGAGACACCAGCCAGCATCTGGGGCGAGAGAGAGGACAATTGAGAAGACAGGGAGAGAAAGGTCCTCTGACAGTCCATGCTTCATTACTTGGCTCTGTCAAAACACACAAAGTGCTGTCAAGAACATTAACCTCATGACCCTTCGTGGAGTAAGCCACTACAGCCATGATGAGAAAGGACAGGTACAATTTCTCTTGAACTGGACAAGCTCCCAATAGCTTTTAAGAAAACATAAAGCCTTGCATTTCTTTGTCTGGTTTTACTGATTTATTGCAGAAATTAACTCTAAATCTCTAAACTCTCTCTACTAAATTACCTTTGTAAGTAAGTGCCTGCAATTGTGTATAATAACACAAGAAAGAAAGCATCTACGAGGCATATATTGTAACAAAATGGTTCTGTTAAAGCTTTAGAACTTATTCTATAAAAAGTGTTCCTGTAGCTCAATTGGTAAAGCATTGCGTTGGCATAGCAAAGGTTGTGGGTTTGATTCCCAGGGAACACATGTGCTGATGAGATGTATATCATGAATGAACTATGAGTTGCTTTGGATACAATCATCTGCTAAATGCATAAATGTAATGTAAAAAAGGATATTCAGGATAAGTTCAAGATAATGAATAATATATAGCAAGTTTCACATATTATAAACATATCGCCCAAGAAAGTTTCGTACACCCTAATACTAATATTCTACAGTATCTATCTTATCCATTTAGAGGCAATCTGCAGACAGAGAGGTCTCTTTTCCTGTAGCCAGTTCTGATTAGTCCAGAAACTTAGGGGGCCCGATATGAGACAAGCCAGGTGGAACTGCTAATTGGAAACCTCGGTCCACTAATTCCAAAGGCATGATTTTCCCCTAAGCAACCCTGATAAAAATAAGCTTGGGGCAGGATCGATACCAGTTGCCTAGAGATGCATCGGCTGGCCGAGGGCCTTAATCGTTGCATCTACCCAATGCCATTTTTCCTTTTCATTAGCCTGCATTAGCTTCCTGCCTAGAGGCTTTCATCTAACATGCATAGGGAGGATAACAAAGGAAAGATGGTGTTAAACAGTTATCCAATGAAAAGGCTTTTGTCCTAAATAATTTACCGTGGATCGACTTGGCTAGCATGATGGGGCTGATATGCATTTTTTGAGCAGAGGTTCTACACACTAATTAATTAAACTGTAATAATAAAAAGTAAAGTTTGAGCTTTGATTTACCAAACAATGAAGATTTTACAGAATAATAAAATAGCTGTTGTTCTCTCTAATTTGGCCCAATAGAAGTTATTATATTGACTGGTGTCATTATTTTGCTGCAAGTTGTTTTTCACCTACAAAGGCTAAAACGTTTAAAGGTGTGTATAGGGAAAAACAAAGAGTGAAAACTTGAATCATCAATGGTGGTAGAGCAGCAGAAATGAACCATAAGTGCCCTCAATTGGGTGCTCTCAAGCAAGGCTATATTTATCCAAAGAACTCCAAAGCACTGTATTCTATGGAGTGTTTATTGCGCCATAGGATTAGTTTTATAATATACCTCCACTCCACCCAGTCATTTCTCTGTTGCCAAGAACCGATATCTAAAGCTATCCATTATCGTTATGTTCAGATACATGCATGGGTTTGCACTATACAGAGGAACAACGTAATTGCACAAATAAATATTTGAAAATTGGCATAAAAAACCTTGAGAAAAAGGTAAATGAACAAGATATGGGGTAGTTTTGCATAATAAATGGATAAAATAGATATCCCAAAGTTTCAGTTCGCATTCACGAAATCTCAGTCTGATGCAAACTGCACACAAAACTTTTCTCGACCTAGTAAGTACTAATCAGTTACACTTTATTTTGATAGACCACTTTAGAGATTCTATAAAAAACTATAACTCTGCAGCTACATGTTAACTAATTTTCAGTAATTTGCAACTATATGTCAATTAACTCTCATTAGAGAATAGAAAGACAGTTAAGTTAGTTAAGTTAGGGTTAGAGTTAGGTTTAGTTGAATAAGTTGATATGTCCTTGCAAAGTTTCTTGTATAGTCAGTAGAATGTCTGTTGGGGGACAATCAAAAAAAAAAGTGTTACCTTAATTGTATTATTTTTTCTGATAACCCTGCAAACTAAGCGGCACGTAATAAACAAAAACATGTGATTGCTTTACATGTGATGGACATCATGGGTAATTAAGGATGTTGTGTCTTACTATCCCTTTGGCCCCCATGGATCTTCATTGGATGGTGTATCCAGCACAAAACCAACCTGCAAGATCGGAAAATGCAGCATGCAAATTGTGTTCACAGATTTTCTGGCCGTTTCTTCAAAGGATTCCTTGACGGATTAACAATAGCAGGGTGGAGGTTAAATATTAATAAGCTTGATCGCAGCAAAAAATCCAGCCATGTCACCTATTCTAGTGCTTCCACAAAAGCTCCTAATTAAACTTGAATGTGACAGTTGTGTCATGTCAGCCCTGCTATTTTAAACATACTGGGTCAAGGTGATCTCTATTTATTAGGAATACGATTTGAAAATGGCTTAATGAAGTTCTATTTCTCATGGCAGTCCAAAGACTCATCTTACAATCAGATTTCTTCAGAAGTCCAAAGTCCCTGAGCTGCCTTTGTAGGCAACACTTGATCATCATACTTGTGATCTACGTGATAAATAATGAAAACACCGCAAACTACAGAAGAAGAGGAAAAGGAGACTGCAGTACATTTGGATTCTAGAGCACATCATGTCGTTGCGAGGTCTCTGTTGCTCATTATTGAACACGCTCATAACGTTCAAACAGTAAGGGTGTGTGTCAACCGGCATTAAGGGATTGAGTCGACCTTCAGTTTACTATGCAAGATCTATTGATGAGACCGACTCAGTGCCGGGCTGCTGGTGATGTTAGCTATAAAGTTAACAATATTAGGCAGTGTTTTAGAAAGTAATGACGCACAGAGCTACAGTATGCACTTTTGGGCCCCTTGTTGGTCAAAAGCCCAACCAGCAGGGTGAATCACATGGTTAGTGAACCTAAATATGTCAAATAGAGTTTGCACGCAACCATATGATCAAGATCCTAGAAATCTACTGGTAAATTGAATCACAGCTATGAATAGCAACTTGTTACCTTTATGTCCTGTTTGGAGTCGGATCAACACCAAGGCTATGTAAACAGGTAAACAAACATACTTAAAGTTTAAATATCAGGTTATATTTAAAAAAAATTGAAACTAACTTTTAAAACACATGAAGATTTCTTGATAACCCGGTTGAAAAAAAAACAATGTTGACAAAAACATGTTAGGAGTGTCAAAGTCATAAGCGATAGTGGTGATCCATATCTCTTCTTTTTAAATTTTTTTAAAAAATTAGAAAGAAAATTTTCAAACTTACTATTATCATTTTCAGCAAGTGGTTTAATGGGGTCTCTGGGAAATAGAAACAAGATTTATTGGTTATTAAAAAAATTACATCTTTGTAATCTGAACTTTGCATCTGTTGGCTTCTCTCTCTAGTGATGTTTAAGAAGAGTCAGTTCATGAGCAGCTCCCAGCAGGCATTTGCTGTAAGCTCCCCCCCTCAAATGTCATGCATCCACTCTTACATAACATATGGCCTTTTCATAAGCTCTTTTAATTATGGGCAGGCTGCAATCTCACATCAACATTTATGGACTGTGGCAATACATCTATGAGGCCTGCTATTGTGTGCTGAGGTTCATATAGTGTGTTACAAATTGCTAACTATAGCACCAATGAACTAATGCCATAATCTCTCTGTGCACCCTGCGGACAGATTTATGTATGCGGCAAGTAAAATTCAGATTTCAGGGGAGAAAGGGAGACTACAGTTTACACTGACATAATTCTCTTTTGACAGACTGTTTAAATCAATGCATTGTAAGCACAAAACAAAATGTCTCAGCAGTTGTTATCTAAAGCCACACATACACAAACAGCTCAACTGAATATCTCTGTGTGACTGAATAAATCAAACACAGATCAAACAGAAGTTTCAAATCACAAAGTTGCTTTACTGAGCTATGTGTCTATTTATAAGAAAATGGACCTTATTCTGTTGGAAGCACTTAGTAAATAAATAAGTTAAAGTCACAATGTTTACTGCTATAAGTAATAATGGTACACAACAAGATCCCTAGTAAGACAACAAAACAACTCCAGCTTTTGGGAGGTTTCCAGAGAGAAACCTCCCAGTAAGTGAAGTTAGCAAAAGCTTTTCAGATTATGATCGAAGATGGACACTAACTAGAACATCAGCAGTCAACAAGGCATTACACAGCAAAAAAAATACATTTTCAGCAACGACTAATTTGACTGTCATTACACACTTCTAGAAAAGATCAAGGATTTTCTTATTTTCTGATGGTGTTCCTTCACTTCACACTTCAGTCCACAGGTTCTGCTATTTTATAGAATCTTTCTCGATGTGTGGTTCAGCTCAGTTTGTTGGCAAGTACAGACTGTGTCTCATTTCTCAATGTTATTTTCTCAGACAAAAAAGGAAAGAAACAGCTATCCTGACTATATTATGACACAAACCACACTGCAAAGAAACCTGCAAATTTTTATGGAAAATATAGATGATCACAGCGCCTTTGCTGCCAGACATCGGGCAAGCATCTCCCCCATGGTGCTTGTTATCAATCTGAGGTCAACATGCTTCTAACTCAATGTGAGTATTGTCACCAGAGTATTGCAACGTCACCAGAGCACCCTGTCCCACGTCTAATGTAATCAGCCTCACTGAATTACTATCCCAGCTAACAGCATTAAGACCTGGTGACACCAATTTACTTCCTTTAAGCTTAGATTCCCCACTTGCGTCCACCGCTCTCAGTAGTGATGTGTCAAGTGTCTGTAATGAAACTGCAACTGCTAGAAAAGTGTTGGTTGAAAATAACAGAAAAATAACAGTAAAACCTCACAGAGGTTTGGTGTGAGTTTAGACTTGCTTGGATGGGCTTTTGAGGCAATGTGAAGCAGAAGAAGTATACTTTGAGGAATGAGCAAATTTGGTGCACAGGAGGTCATCCAAATGACAACCCAGTTCAGGGAAAACTCTCATAGAATGATTAAGTGGGAAAAACAGAAGATCTGTGTAAGCACACATTAAAGGAGGACCATTCACAAGCATTATGAATATCATTGCCGTTATTAATGTAGCTACACATCTGGGCTCTCACCCTAAACTGGCCTAAAGCCATTAGGTACTGACCATTTAAAAACCATGTCTTGTTATAGTACATGCAGTGTCAATTAAAGGCACACAAGAGTCTGCTGTGCCTGCATTCATAAATATCGGGAATACAGATGAGTAATGGGATTAACTAATTAAGTGATAGAAAAATGCTGGAAACCCTATAAAAAATTGAGCAGTGCCCTGAAAGGTTTTTAATTTCATACTCTGCTAAAAAGAATTAATTATATCAAGAATGTAAGTTTGCATTTTTTTTTTGTCATGTGACAGAGACTTTAGACTGTTAAGTTTTACACACACATATATATATATATATATGGTATAGATCATTTTACTTAATGATTAATATCAGGATGTGAAGAGCCTTTCAATCAGCATAACACAATGTTTCTGGAAAAAAAAATCGCTTACCCTACTTCTTAACCTTTAGGTAGTTTTTACACCTTTCACTTAATTTGACAAGAAATCATCTCAATCACCTGGCCTGACAATGTTTGGGCATTAAAATGTTGACTACTATACCTTGCAGTAAACAAAACTAATCCTGATTATTACTAGCTTATGTTGTATGTGCCCTGAGGTAATACATCATTGTTTAACATAGACGTAATAGAACATTATGCGGTGCAGTTGGGTATAATACATCTGTAATATTAAACAATGAGAAGCAGCAGAGCTGACACTCTTGTGGCCTATGCATTGCATCGCCATGAGTTCATACATTGTAAACAAGCTACAATATCTGTAAAATCACTGGGCCAAAATTGTAAAGCTAGAGCAAAGAAAGGAATGCTTTAAAAAGAAGAAAGGAAACTTGTAAACTTCTTAAAAATCTTGCAACACATGATGAGTGTTTTGCTTAGTACGTAAATATAAACATATATTCAGATAAGCATTAGGAATCTGTAGAAGTGTCAAGTTCAAAATGACAAATGAGTCTGGACAAAAACAAATTTGGACAAATAAGACTCGCAGTGGGCAATACAGTTGAGATGTTGTGTTGTCCACAGGAGCCGCAGTGAAACTCAGTGCCCCCTACCTGTGATATAATGTAAACCAGATGTCAGTTGAACCGTGTGACTAGCATTAGCAGAACTCACAGGAGGATTCATTGTCTTCCATTGGCAAGCAGAAAATCAGCATTCCTGAAAGAACACACAAGACCCTTACCAGCAACCGGCGCTTTTCCCGTTCTTCCACATTTTACTTGAGGTTTATTAAATTCCTTCCTGGCATTTACAGATAACAAGTTTGCAATAGCAAAACATGACCGCACTAACCTTACACAAGACACAGGGCCATTTTTCCTGTGCCCTGCTTATAATAATTAGTTTATATTTTTTTTATATAATAAAAAAGATTTTTCTGTTTTCTCAAAAACCATAAGCAGTGCTTTCCTGTGTAAATCTTTACACAGTTGTGTAAAGGTGTTGTAGGTGGTTGCCAGGGCATTGTTCAGGTGTTACTAAGCTACAATAGTAACAATCTAGGATTTGTCTGGGAGGCTAAAAGTGGTATGCGCACACAATTGCAATAACTTTCTTTTATAAGTGTTAAGCATTACATAGCTTTTGGGGTCACTAAAGACTATGCTAGTGTTAAGGTAAGGGAACAGTGACTACAGCTTCACCATATTTTTATTAAGTGAAGTCACATGCAGGCCAAGTATGGTGACCCATACTCATCGTTTGTCCTCTGCATTTAACCTATCCAGTTAGTGCACACACATTGGAGTAGTGAGTTGTGAACACACACTGCAAACCGTTAATACACACAGAGCAGTGGGTAGCACTGTGAAGCTGCGAGCAATTGGGGGTAAGGTGCTTTGCTTAAGGGCACCTTAATAGTTTCTTGCCAGCATTTGGAATTGAACCAGCAACTGCCCCAAATAGATGTATACAAGGTCAAGATTCATAGATGTAAACAGGTCAAGTGAAACTTGAGAAAGTACAGATTTGTCTTTGTCTACAGTAAATTTGCCTACAGGCATTTTTCAAATCTGATTTTGTTCAAGTTGCTTTTGTGGTATGTTAATTCAAGTATAGTGTAAGGTGTTTATTTTCCAGCATGCAATTTTCTAAAAAGCACTGACATAAGTGGGGCATGCGACTCATGTCTCTCTGACTCATATTAGTACTAGTTAAAAAGAAAATAAACAACACTAAAACTGTGCTTTGATTTTCTCATGACTATCTGTGCAATTAAAGAAGCCCAAAGCCAATGTGTGCTGCAGTATCTGTGCAGGGATTCTGCCATACTGCTCTTTAGTTGTACTTGCAAATTTATTATTCGCTGCAAAATTGTTAAAGAAGCCATCTTTCTTGCTGGCAAGTATAGACAAAAATGTGCCAGACTAAGAGACAAATATTTTGTTCAGGAAAAGGGTATATGGACACAAGCAACTACATCATCTCCTTGAATAAACATACGAAAATTTATTTTCATGTACGTTTTCCATTTGGCCCTTTATGGAATCAAGATGGTGGGTCACAAATAACCAAGGAGAGGAACTTTTTGTGTATCTTGGACCAAACGTTTTTTCTTTCTTCACCTCTGTCCTTTCACCTCTGTTCCCAGAATGCTTTCCAACCTGCGGGCACGAATGGGAGGCAGTTGTTCGTAGGTGCTAAAGCCCAATTCTGCATCCTGCTGGGGCAGCCGGAAAAGAAGCAGATGGTTTCTCAACACCTGGAAAAATAAAGAAGACCAGGTTTTTCACTGATAGATGACCAGAGAAGGTAAAAACATCAAAAACGGCAATAAAACATATCTCAGATAAAAAGCAAGTTAAGTAAAAGAAGAAAATGAGGGAAACATCTCTTTAAAAGGGCCTTAAAATGGAGGAAGATGCTGTGGAATACCTCATCTGTCAGGTGGTGTGTTTTTCTGAGCAGGTTCCGACGTGTTGCCTCCACTTCCTGCAGAGAGCGCGAGTCAAACAATCAGGGTCATAACTCACAGCAAAAACAGCAGATCAAGGGAACTAGGACATTATCTATCACATTTGCTTCATTATTCCAGCATACATCAAACACAGCCACTCCATTTGTTATAATATGTAGCTCAACAGTGAGAGAGCACCTGTATATAATAAATTACAGTATGCCACAGATGTCTAGAGATCACTCACATTTACCCCTTTTTTTACCCTAATATGTTTTACGTTTCATAAATGCAAGAGACTATTTCTTTACTATCAGTTCTGATATTCACTGTAAAAGCACTGGGATGCTTGACTAACATAATTCACAATTATTATAAAGTGTTACACCAGTAATTTACCTCAGCTACTGCATCTTGGGAGAAAATGAATGCATTGAGATGAGCAACAGCCACCACATAAAGCACAGGACACCAGTTCCTCCTCAGAGCTCCAGTTACCAAAGCCCGAAAATACAGCCTCAGTAGAGGCAGTGAGTCCTCCATGGGGGACGTGAACTTCTCCAGTGGAATAGGCAGCTGTGTCAGACAAACGAATCAGCTCATTTCAAATGGGCCAATCACATTAACATAATTTGGCAGATTCAGAGCAAACTATTTTATAATCCAAATTTAAAATTGATATCAACACAATTATCCACAATTATGCTTAACATTTACATTTAGAGGTGACATACAGTACATTCATGATATACATTTTGTGTTTCTTGGGATTCGAACCCATGACCTTGGCATTGCTAGCGCCATGCACTCTTGATGCTTTAACACAAGATATTCTGAAATAGTATATACACTATGTAAGAAACAGTAGGTCTGATGAGAGCAGCCCCCTTACCTGCTGTAGCGATACCCCTAAGGATCGCAGCATCCCAACATGTTCACCAAACACAGCCAGCCTCATGGTGACGTTGTAATGCCGCTGTAGAGGAAGCAGCATGAAGGAGCCGAAAAGCAGATCACCGAACGACACAGCCTCATACTGAGCCAGCAAAGCTGAGTACAGGTCATGAAAAGACGCCAGGCCCGGTGGAGGCGAGCCCAAATCCAGTGCCTCAAGTTGGGCTGGCCTCGTCAACCCGCGAAACAGTGCCCAAGTCAGCTCTTGCACGGGCCGCTCCAAGAAGAGGTCACTGGAGCACAGAAAGACGCAGGCTAGCCGGGCTAACTTAGCCACTGGTGGCACCACCCTCAGTGCCTGTTTCCGCCAGCTTTCCAGAACCAGCAGCCATTGAAGGCAGTGAGTGACTGACTCCACTGACCCCACTGGAAGGGATTCAACCTGCTGTCCACCTCCAGATGTCAATCCCATTCGTTCATACAGGCTGATGAGTGGTAAGAAGGGCCAATCAGAGGGCAGGGAGGGGCCAGTAAGCTCAGGTAGGAGAAGACAGCTGACCCAGGGGGTTCGGCCCATGTACCAGTCACGGGAAGTAAGGACAGCAGATTCCATATGGGCAAGGTGGGTAAGGTAACAACCACGGATAGAAGGCAAATGAAGAAGAGCATCACGTAGAAGAATACCAACACCTGGTACAGTCTTCTCCTTGAGCTGCAACTCAGCCAATGCTGCCACCTCTGGTTCGCCTCTACCACCCTCCCTAATGATAAAAACAGAATTTTTTTATATTAGTAAAAAATGTTTTTTCCTTGCATGGCAGAAAAAAATATATTTATTATGATAAGCCTGCAGACATATCGCATACAATTACAAGTAGCTGCAACCTTAATTCTAAAATTAATTCAATTACTAGTAACAGTTTTATGACACAATAAAGAACTTGAGGCTGTGCTATACAGGTAGTAAGACCTGGCTGCAAAACCTTCCTGGCTAAAAATGCCCTTTAGCCATTTCTATATTACTTATATAGCACAAACTCTTTGTAGCTTATTATTTAATGGTGTTCCATCAAGATACACAAAGTAGAATTTGCTAACAGATAATGAGCGCTAAGGTCAACTGTCCATGGAAATGCACTGTTTGCTGCCCTCCTGTGAACGTGATTTGAAACTACAACTTGATAAACCCAAAACCTGAACCTTTGATGCATTTCAAGGTGTGTGAGTTCATATCTGATTCGCTCAACCCTGCAATAATAAAACTGAATCATAAAATCACAGATAAGAGCATGTTGAAAATCATGAAGATCAACATCTAAGCAAATCAGTTTCAGGATCAATTTAACACTTAAGAGAGTTCATGCAACTTCAGATTGAGCTTTTATCTAGGTGTAATTGAGGAAAAATAGGCCTGTTCTTAAAGAGCACCATTATTTATCAAGTGTAATAGTTCTAGCATTGGACATCAAAGCTATGTAACAGACATGAACAATCACACATCGCTGAGATCCTTTAAAATATCTTATTAAACTGAACCCTAGAGGCCCTCTGATCTCTAGCACTTACACAAGCTATTACTGTCACTGTAATTAATCTTCAAATGATGACTGAATTGACTTAATAAAATGAAAAAAACGTTAAGCTTAGATTAAGATTCTAATAAGTCACACAATAGAAGAAACAGGGATATTTATTCATTTCTTTTGTAATGAAACCAATGCCAAGAAATGTAATTAAAGAGCCCATGAAATCGCTTGACAATTTATTTTTCTCTGCTGACGTATTTTTTATTAAATAAGGAAGTTGTTGGGAGGTGCATACCAGAGGTTTGTCTATTATTTTAAATAGCCACTGCCTTTAGTTTCTAGTAAGAATAATATCTGAGTCATACATGTTTTTGGTTTATTTACTTGAAGGACAAAATTTTAGAAGCTGAAAGATAATTATTAATTGTCAACTTTCAGGAGTGCACTAGCATGTAGATGACCTCAAAGCTAATTGAACTTCACCAAACTTCACCACAAAACTTCATTTTTGCTGTCAGCACAACATTTTCTAATATCTTTGTACAATATATAGACAGATCAAATGACATAGGCTCAAATCTCACCCTACATGCTCTATGGCACAGCTTCAGTAAGACTTACGGAAGGAGACTGTGGCTGAAGGTAATGACAGACAGGAGTTCATGTGCCAGGTGTTCACTGCCAGGAAGCAGCCAGGACAGCAGAGCTAAAGACACTTGGTGGAATAAAGAGGCATGTCTGGCCACCTCTGGGTCAGCTGGGACCTAAAGATATTTCAGTGGCAGAGTTTAAGACAGGCAGTTGTACAAATAATAATAGTACATAGTAATAGTAATACTGATAGCCAAAATGTCCAATGCACAAAGCTTGTCAGGTATGAACTGAACCAATGACGTCAAACACAATCTATTCATTCACTAAATATGGTAATGTACCTATGTACCTATACAATCTACTTCTAAATGGAATGTATAGGTACAGTTCTCATTATGCATGAAATGTATAAGGTAAACCAATGCTGGTTTGTCTAAATGCAAAGGCTGCAGTTACCAGCTTGTGAGCGAGTCTGACAAGTAAATACAGCATGTGGTGCTCGTGACGTAAAATCCAGGCGCTCGAGGGAGAAACAGAGGGCATGACTCCAATACATGAGTGCAGGTAACTCAGGACAGAGTCCGAGAGGAGAACAGAGCCAAACTGGTCAGAAAACATAAAAATATGAGAGATACATTTACCACTAAGAGGCAGCATATCCCACTATTCTGTATTAATTAGATCAGACTGTTTAAACAAACCTACTTTCTTAGTAAGGCCTTTGTGGATGGAGGTGATGGTGTTCAGCAGGTGAAGAAGAGCTGTAGGAAGGGGCAGAGGGGAGTCGGGCCCTGCCAGATTGCTGGTGGTCTTAAGTTTAGCACAGCCCAGCCCAGGCAGACTGGGGACGACCTCCCAACCTGTAGCACTTATCTCAGGGTTACAGATCATAGAGCTAGACCTGCATCAACAGGAGAAAAGAATATTGTCATTTCCCAAACATGTAATATTTATGTCTTCTAATCATCTCCATATTAATTCATTTTTCAGAGAAACAGTGAGCAGAGTTCAAGTTTGGTAAGTTACATCTTGAAGAATGCTTGTTTTTGTATGTTTCATGTTTTTTTTTAATTATATCATGGTATATGTTTACAAAACATTCGTTCTTTTTATATTTAGGACAAAATAAATGAATTTGATTTTGTCACAGATTAATACATTTTGTCACCTGAAGCTGCTGGTTATTTTTTGCAATGCATGATGGGATATCAGTGGCATCAGCACATCAGAGGTTAGTGACTCTAATTCCTGTAGACAGTGAACTGGCTGGTAGGATCTCTGTCAAAAAATAAAAAAACCTAAAAATCAAAGCTCCTGTCACTATACATTTAGTGTAGAGATCAATAAAACTACATATGCAGTGAATAGTAATTATTACTTAAATTATCTACATTTTATAGATATTTGCATTAACAACTTCCACCTCTAACTCTAGCTAGCCTGTGTGTATGACAAGCAAGCTAAAATAGCAGAGTAAAAAAAATACATTATCAGAAGCTGTTTTGTGTAGAAAGCATTATCTTGCTTTAAGGGACCTGACTTGCAAGTATGCTGAGCACAGTAAAATATTCTTCTCATATTTTTGCACTTTTGAAATAGAAAAATTTTTTCACACCAGGGGCTTTATTACAAAAACGCCCTAAGTTTAGGTCTTCACAGACGACTTGAAATTGTCATGGTTACTTAACAGGATTTTGAGTAGGCATGGGTTGGTATGAGATTGTGATGGTATGATAACCTTAAGCAAAAATATAATGGTTTCACAGTATGGCAGTATTGCAATTACACCTCAAAAATGTGCTATATTAAAATGTGTGGGTAAAATGACACCGCCTCATTAAACACAATGTATTTTATTTTTAGGCAACACAAAATATTTGGAACAGTACTAAATATATATGTCAGGTTAAATAATGAATTAAAAAAAACTTTGTAAAGTGGCCTGCCATCTTTATCAGTTTAGTTGTTATTACAGGCACAAAGACCCAAGGGTTCACATCCTTCAAATATATGGGTGACTTACTGCTAAAACTACTCGGAAGGGGGGGGTCATGTTAATCTCAACGCTGCACAGAACCTGCAGGATTTCTGCACTTTCTGTCTTTGACGAGATATAAAAACAGCTCATACCTCAGCAACAATATTATGGAAAATTTTTGTAGTTTGAAACTGTGGCCTTTTCAAACCGCTGTATATCTTGAACACGATAACCAGCCGGTGCATAATTCTGAGATGTTTCTGTAATATGCACCTAGAAGCAATGGTTTTAGGCCAAATTTGATCTGAATCTAACCACTGCATCAAAGATAGTCTACATACAGTATCACACAGAAATGTATTATGAGCATCTACAAAATACACTGTGGACTATGTAAAGTGGTCAAAAACGTGGCATGTGTCTTTAATTCTTAATCGATCTTTCTTCTGACTACTTACCTGCTCACTCAGCTGTGAATAATATGCCTCCATGTACAGCAGGTAGGAGGGAATCAACAGCAGTGCACTTGACATTTGGTCTGGGTTGTTGAGTGCTCTCACACAGCCCTTGAGTAAACCAATGACAGTGGGCTGCAGACCAGTCACATGACTCCACAAGACAGGAGGGGGTGGAAGACACTCTGTATCCTGAGAACTGTCAATACACAACTGTATCAAAATTGCATTCTGATATTAATAAGACAGACATTTTACAGTGGCAAAAAAATAG
Source organism: Chromobotia macracanthus (assembly GCA_036877525.1). Taxonomy (NCBI): domain Eukaryota; kingdom Metazoa; phylum Chordata; class Actinopteri; order Cypriniformes; family Botiidae; genus Chromobotia; species Chromobotia macracanthus. The sequence continues at coordinate 475,976 of JAZGTH010000060.1, read as the reverse complement.
TTCTAAAACAATCCACATACTTTCTTCTACATTAACTAAAACATAACCATAAAACAGAAAATAGTTCTTTCTGGTTATTTTTTTAAAGAACTAAATTACAAATTTTATACAATTTACAAATATTTCGAAATATACATTTATATACATTAAATAAGATAATGGGCCTTATTTGTGAAACAAGGGCAAAACTAAATTTTGTATAAATCATTTATAATTTCTTTTGTTATTCTGTAAATATCCATCAATGTTGTGATATTGTGTTAATTTTTTCTTTCATTTTTTTTCTTATGTACATATTAAGTTTGTGTTTATTGCTTGAGTGTTACCTGAGCAGGCGCCTCTGCAGCTCCTCATGGCAGCCTGCCGTGTGAGTGACCTGAGTCAGCAGCACCAGCAGAGCTCTGACTCTGTCCAGCTCCAGAGGCAGTACAGCCGCAGATGATACACACGGCTGGTTCCCTGCCTGCAACTTCTTTACCAGCACAGAATACAGGTCCCTGGAATAAAGAAGACACTGCATTCATCACCACAGCCGAATGCTTTAAATGTATTCTCAAACATCTACGGATCACAAGGGCAATTACGGTATATTTTTATCATCCAAAAATAAGTGGATAGTTTAGTGCTTACAAGTAGAGACTGCAAGCCTGTCCGTAGCTGGCAGCCACTGTGAACATCTTCAGTGCCTCTATACTGCAGCGAAGAGCTTCGCTTTGTTCCAGCAACATCTCTGATGGCTCCACAACCAGAAAACGTGACAAAAGCTCTTTCCCTCCTAAAGAGTTAAGCTGAGACACATAGACACTAATTAGGGCCATGCTGTGACACTACCTGTGCTTTTATTTTAAGATAATAATATGATAAAATGTACTTAATGTACAACCAGAAGTGTATTTAATTTTTTTCACGAAGACAGATGTGAAAAATTACAAGGAAATTATCAAAATTTTGCAGCAAAGTAAATCATTTAATTCACATTGAGACCACAGGGACATATAAAGAATTGGTGTACAATTATGGCTTGAAGTCTGAGTAGGAGAGCTGTTCATTTTGTAATTTTGCAAGTATCAATTATTTGCAATTAGTGGGAGCATGGCACTGTTAACCTCTGCCACCCATTAGAAAACTCACTATTCTTGCACAAGCATGCCTCCCAGCACTTGCTAGAACACGAAGCAGCTTCATTGCCAAGGCAACAGGCAACCCATAAAAAGAGGAAGGAGTCTGTGAAGTGGGAGGGGCCCAGGAGCATGGAAGAAACTCAGAAATCACAGTGTCCATCAGCCGTGGGCAATCCAAGATCTGGGGGAAAACAACATTATAATAAAAGATTAATACATTTGATGGATGCTTTTATCCAAAACAACTTACAGTGCATTCAAGCTATACATTTTATCTGTACAATGAAAAGTACTCCTGATAAAACTCATGCAATTAGACAATGTAGCTCTTCAGATGTGGAAGTTCAGATGTGAGATGATGTCACTCACACTGGTGTTACATCATCTCATGTTTACCTGTACAGCTGCTGCAGTCGAGTGACGAGCTATTCGGATCAGAATCTCCAGAATATCAAAAACAACTCGGGAGAGGGCCGAACAACCTCTAATATATACCGCAGCCGAGGAAGACCCTGCATCCTAAGAAAGCCCTTAAAGCAACACATGAACCCCATAAGCAGAGAAACCTCTCAGAGATGTTCCACCTAATTAACTTATCTAAGAGGAGAATACTGCAGAAACATTAACTATGTAAGAATTCTGCAAGATTCAGATGTTTTTCACCTCTTATTTATCAATGTCAGAGCCAGTTACCTTGACAACATCTTGCCTAGCAACATCATGATCTGCCTTGTTTTCCTCTTTCTCTTTGGTGGTTAGTTTCATGGACTCATCCATGCCTTCATCATCCTCATCTTCATCCTCATGAGCCGTGGGCAGCAGAGGAAAGGTGGCCATCCCAAGCAGCCATGTAAAGGCATTGTCTAAGCACTCCTAGAATGAGACAAACCAAAAAAATAAGTGTTATCATTTTTGTGCATCTCCCAGTCTGCTTAGATCATGAAAACAACAACAGAGCCCATGAGCTGACAGTCACTTACTTCGTCATCAGATGAAACCAGCAGAGCTCGCAAGCCATGCACAGCTGCTGACATCACAACCTCCACATTGTCATCCAATGAGAAACGCAGGAGAAAGAGCAGTCCAGCATCCAGTAAAGAGGACAAGATGCTGCCCTTGAGTATAGACCTGTACTCACCCGCACGAGCCTGATGGAGAACAACCCCGAACAGTCTTTATACAAAGCAAACCTACAGCTGGATAATGTCACATCTGAGAAATAATTAACCCCTCTCAAAACATAAAGGGGTTCATTAAAAATGTGGCACCTTTTAGCTTCTGTAAGCCATATCAAATGCAGCAAAATTAGCATCATCATAGAGATCAGCTTAGATTTTTATATAGTGCATGAATAGATATCATTTGTGTACATTTTCATCAGTTTTTATAAACTACGTATACCTAATAAGATAGCAATCCAATTCACAAAAACACATGAAGGGACCAAGTGTGAAAACAAAGTATAAGTATCCAGCATTCAAAACACTGTCCCAGCCAAAACAAGCTCCTTTTGGACATTTTAAAAGAAAATATAACAGCTTTTCAAATCAATTCAATGGACTTTTGTGTTTATTTTTTGTGCAATGTTTGTATACTTTGGTCAGGACGTTAGCAAGAGTGCTGACTGCCAAATTGCGCTGTTGGTTCAGCTGACTGCGAGAAAGAATGAAAAGCTCCTGCAGTGAGTAGCCAGCCAGCTGAAACAAGGAAAGAAAGAAAATTATAGTTAGTATTACACATATACAACCATTACACACATCTGCAATTTGACTAATGCAAATGCCCTTTAATCGTAGCACTGGCACCAGCTTTATTTTACTGCCAGTTCAGACTCTAAAGACAATTCAATAGCTGAACCACTAACCTCTGGCTCCTCTCCATGATGATGTAGGCCTAAATGGGTGGGCAAGTCTTTGGTGGGTGGGATGAGAGTACCAGCAAAGTCAAAACGGGCTTGCATGGCCTGAAAATTTAATAATTGAAACAATTATGCAATCACCCACAGCTTTATTTCCAATATATAGTGAGTTTCAATAAAGTTCACCCTGGGTGGTTACCAAGGTGTTGCTATGCAAACACTACGGTGTTCTGAGAGATTGCTAGGCAACTGATAGGTTGTTTAAGCATTGCTAGTCAGAGCCCTATGCTTTCGAAGCTCTGTCAGTATCCATACTAGATAATTTGCAGATGTGAGTGGTGACATGGTGCTGGGGTGTTCTTGATGGTGTTGCTATGCATGTGCTATGGTGTTCAAAGAGGTTGCTAGGGAGTTGATGGATAGATGCTAATGTGTTCTGGGTTGTTAGGACATCACTAGTCCCTAACAGTGATGCTTGTTCTTTCCAGGTTTCCTGGTTTGTACCTTCTTGGTGCTCTGCCTCTTGGGAGGAGGAAGGTCTCTTGTCCATTCTAATTTTTCAGGTTCCAACTTGTCCATGTGAAGCCACTCCTTCTGTGGCTTGACTGGCAGCTCATCCACTGTAAAAAAACAGTAACACTAACATTTTAAATCATAGCATAAATAACTGTTTCTGTTTTTACATTTTTGAAAAAAATTTAAGTGGTGCTTGACAGCAAAACAATTTCACAATGCTACAATGTCTTGGGTGGTTGACAGTGTGTTGTTATGTCACTGTTAAGGTGTTCTAAAGGTTTGTAGTACAATGTTATTGCAGTAGCAGCAAGCAGAGGTCTGGCTGGTTGTTTACTTTTTAGTCAAAAAAAGCAACCCCAAGTGTCAATGATATTCTTCACTCTAGACATAGCTTGAGTCCATATCATACGACAAATCATTAACAACACACCTCTCCTCAACAAGACGAACAATTTGATTTGTTCAAGTCAGTTCTTTTTGCTATTTAAATATAAGCCACAATAATAGTGTTGCTTGTTTTCATATTATATATCATAACATACAATAACAAAACAAGCAGCAAGTCAGTCGGAGTTTCAGTTAGTGAAACCATTTCTTCCATGTACATGCACATGTACACAAAAGACAACATGCTGACTGCAGTGCAACTGGAATAAGTGTTCTTTAAACAGTAACTTCAAGTCAACCTTGTCCATAAATGTCAATAAGCCCTACTTTTCTCTATTACCCTATAAATAACTGGTGCTTGCTCTAGCTAACTCTGCTCTGCTCTAATTGAAATTGATGCATCTGTCTTAGTGTGCTGGACATGCAGCTTAGCTGAGCAGATCTGTCAGGTGGACAGTCATGGATATGTGTGGCTAGCTCCAAGTGCAGGGTGAACTGGAAACTGTCCAGATGCACTTGAGCTGACAAGATTGTGAAGACCACGTCCAGTACATTAGCTTCACTTTCCAATGCTGTGTGCATGCAGATCAGTCCAAAAAACCCATTCAGCCTTTTTTAAGAGACTACTGTTGCTTCACTACAGCTATTTAGTATTATGCATTAAATCAAAATGTGTATGTCTTCTGTAAATACCGAAAGAAACATATTTGTTACAGAAGCAGAATGCCACAACTAACCATACAGAATTAGGAGTTCCAGAGAACTGCAATAATATTCAATCGGCTTCTGCTAAAATCTTTAAAGGACATCATCAATTATTCACCTGTAATTGAAGGTTGAACTTCAGGCAGGTTCTCATCCTCTTCCTGATCATCTTCCATAGTAACCCCTTGAAATTCCTGAGTTTGTGTAGGATAATCTATTTCTGAAGCAGTGCTATTAGGTGGAGGTTTAATTGGAGAGACCTCTCTTTGCCCAGGACCAGATGCTGACTCGGATGATGGGGTTATCTGTGTTTTCCGAGATCTGACAAAGTCCACTAATCTGGGGTCTGACAATACAAAAATGTGAGATCAAAGTTCATAAGTAAATAAGCAGTAAGTAAATGCGAAAAGTTACATTTTGGCAACCAACTACAACCAACTTGTGATTTAAGTAGTCATAGTTTAGCAGTTCACCCAAAAATGATGCTCAGAAACATCTCCTTTGGAGTTTTACAAAACAAAGAAAATAAAAGGTGTTGGAAAAACACAATGATGAAAACTTATAACTACATTTAAAACTTGGTTAAACTGTTCCTTTAAGTGGTTTCATTTTTGACACCAGAAACATCAGCATTAAGGATGGCGTCCAGCTCACCAAGTTGGGCCAGCAGCTTCCTCTGTTCTTCCAGTATCTCGCTCTGAGACATCTTCTGCAGCGTTGCTTGATTCTCTTGATGGATTCTCATTGTCTCCATGGTGCTGTTAGCAATACCAAGTCCTTGACCTGTCACTAGCACAGAGCCACCAACAGTACCTACAGCAGAAAAAAATTATGATCAAACCTTTGTTTAGCATTATATACCCTGCTTCAGTTAACTATGAGAAAGTTATTTGATGAACTGAGCAACAAGCACTGACTCACCCATAACATCTGATGAAGACGACTCAATCTCCATGTTCTCCAGTGGTAAGGAGGCAACATTTGTGGCTCCGCATGACTGATATATAGTCCCTGAACCATTTAAACTCTGTCCATCTTTCTTCTCAGCACGCTGTGCTGCAATTTGACGTGCAAAAATGCTTTTTCTGCCTCTAGGTCCTATTTCCTTCCCCTACGTGTACAGAGAAAACACTTAAGACATAACCAAACAACCAACATGTGGTTTGTCTTAACAAACAACCAATTTTGTGCTAGTATCATGTTCTAATCTTCTTCTTTGAGAATCTTACCTCATTCTCCATTACAGATCGATGCAGGACTTTAGGGAAAGCAGTGCCTGTGAAAGACGGTAGGGACACAGGTACCGCACTAGTGTCCCTCTCCTACATAAAGATACATATAGACATAAGCAACAAATAATGCATTATGTTGAAATGATTTAATTCAGCCATTGAGAAACAGTGTATAAGAGAACTCACAATGATCCTGGAGAGGACAGCACTGATGTGAGTATCATGCCTGTCCAATCTCTTCTCTGGATCCTCATCTTCAAAACGCACCCGATCCTGTTTAAAACGGGACTTTTTTGGAGGTGCAGGTGTCAGGGTGGGAATCTCATCAGGAAGGTCTGAATATACGTAGACATGCAGAATGAAAAACAATCAATCAGTTTACAATTCACACAGATCTTATTTACATATACAAAGCGAGGTGAAGACTATCATACTGTAGTTGTTATGAAGCCAAGAGATTCCAGATAAAGTGAGGTGCAATAATCCACGACCACAATGAAAATCTGGGATCCAAAATCTCATTTAAATTTAAAAATACATAAAGTACTTTTACTAAAAGACGTTTATGATTTTGCACTATTCCTGGGCCACTAAAAAAATGAGCAAAATTGACCATGCGAATTCCTTCCATCAGGTTCGGCATAATCTATGCCATAAGTGCATATTGCTAATAACATAATAAGTAACTCACCTTCTATAGTCACAACATCTCTCTTGTTGTGCTGCACATCATGTGCAGCGGCACCTGCGTCTCCTCTGCGTTTATCAGAGCGCTTCACTACAGCGACAGTAGACCGACCGCCCGCCGCCAGAAACTTCTGCTGCTGCTGGAGCAGATCCGCCTCACTGTCTGTGGGCTTGGGACGTCGCAACATCCCAGTATTTCACAATATCACAGGCTAATGTTTCAGAGGTGAACACGAAAAATAATAATAATTTAATATTTAGCCTTTCAACTGTCACAGCATCTTACATTAGCGCTTGAATAGCGCTAGTTTTCTGGTGGACTTGTAGCAAATAAATGGACCGGCACCAATTTAACACGTTAATTATTGTCAACAACGGTTAGTCGAGTCCAATTCTAATCCAGTTATAAATTAAAAACGTTTTTATAGCTCGTTTTGCTCGTTCTTTAATCGGTTGCAAAACACATGCAGTTTCCAGACATGATTCAACATCCGGGTCATTAGTAACCCATTACAAAATAAAAGGCTTTTTGGTTTAAAAGTTTAATTTTATTTTGAAAATTGATTGCTTATAAAAAGGCACATATGTTATATTTATTATTTATTAAAAATTATATTTATTATTATTTAAAACCAGGATACACGTTGTATATTTATTTTAGCAAATGCATTACACAAATACCTCATCATATAAAAATATTTATGCATTACAAATGTATACGTTTATAATATTTATTGTATATTAAAAAGTAATAATAACAATACTTTATAAAAATAATTCTAGTATTCAAAATAATAAATTACATACTTTCTTGCAGAGTGATGATTACGCAATATCTTAGGTAATCATTTAGGTAATATCTTATAGTACCTAAATACCTATAAATCCTAATAGAGGAGGTTTATAATAGCTTGAATTCCATCTCTGAGTGGTCTTGCCCTTCCACTGAATATTTTTGCAATAACAGAAACTTGGTGTTTGTACAGGTGCTGAGACGCTGTGTCTGGCACCTTCCCAAAATTCCCATCAGTCATGAAGAACAAAAACAAACCACAAGTGACACCAGCATGAGTTTGCATTGAAATATGAATGCATTTAAATATCAGTGAATGGACAGTAAACAAATAAGGCTGTTATTGTTTATTAATGTTATTGTTTATCTGTTAATTAGTTTAAAAAAAGTCTTATTGCTGAGTTGTTATTAAAGAGAGATTACTGACATTTCCAAGAAGTCATGTTTATGATAATCATAACAGTGATGATAAGGATGAATTTCATGGATGACGAACACTGTTTACATGTTTTGATTAAGATAACAACCCGATGTACCCGGTGCTGTCTTGTTCAGTTAAATGAGTTCAGTTTAGTTCACACTGAAAAAGGCATTGGTCTTCATGAGACTTCTGAGACCACTTCTCGGGTTTTTTCTGTCCTCCGCAGTCTCCCCGCGGTCTCCGCCCCCAGTCTGCCTGAATGGGAACACCCAGAGCGGGATCCCCAATTCTGGCATCCATCCCAAACACAGCAGAGCCGGTCAAAGCATGCAAGCAAGCGATTTTTTCATATTAGGAAAAGGTTAAAATATTTGAGTGCAATGTCATACCTGTCACAGAATGTTGTCTCTAAATCTGGAAACTGATACGACTGCGGAGGATACAGCGCCAAGCACCCCAGATAGTGATGCGGAGACACCGGCCAGTCTCGATGTGCTGGAAGAGGTATGTGATAAGAGCTATGTGATGGCATAGCCCTGGAGAAGAGCGCATTCCTACATTGTATTTCCCTGTAGGCTGCAAATTTCGTTTGTTAGCCTGTCCCAGTTATATTTTGGTCACTGTAAAGGTATGTTCGACATACAGAATAGTTTTCTTGTAAATTAAATTACATTTGTTGTTTAATATAAACTATTAGGCACTTTAAGAACCTCTCTGCTTTCAACTAATGCATTCAATTTATTATAAGTTATTGACAGTCATCTAATGACATTTGTTTTATCCATTGCAGTAACAGCAAGTAATACACAGTATTAAAGTTGATGTCAAACATACAATTCTTGTAATATGAATTGGACTACACGGTCCATTTAAGCAAAAGAATGTTTGAAACACCTGTGGCATTATTAAATGTCTTAGTTTATGTGTTTTGTACCTTGATCAGCATCTCTGTAATATAATGCTGTAATTATGTAACTGCCATTGAGAAAAGGATTATATATACCTGTCACAGAGACTGAGAGTGTTAGAGCAGTGCTTTCAACACATTTTACACCTTAGTCTCATTACATTATTTAAACCATTAGAGGTACAAATCCTTCTATTTTGCCTTGACTTACATTTTTGTGCAACCCTGTTTTTTCCCATTTCAAGAAATGTAACATTGCTTAAAATTGTAAATTTTAGAATTAATTTTCTTTATGAACAAAGGTTGGCTACGCATTATCTGTTATTTGAGTAAAGGATGATGGTTTTTAAATCTGGCTTCTCTTTTATTTCTTAAGGGTTACATGTTTTAAGGGATCACTCAAATGAGCAATTGCTTCAAATGATACTTCAGTTGTTTGGATGGTACCACATTTGTATATGGTATTCATTTATTAAGTCATTACCAGGTTTCAGCCGTAATCTGTTAAGTATCATAACCATATCATGTCAAGCGTTTCACTTATCCCAGAGCAGTGAGGATAAGCACAATATTCTTTTGAATTGCTGACTGTTATCCCTGTCTCTTTCATGTGGGATTTTCATTATTGATGTTACCTCTCATTCCACTCCCCCCACCTCCTTTAAAAGCCTTTCAACCCTTGTAAATATCAAAAGTGGTGATAAATGCCAGATACTCTGTCTTTTCAAATGAAAACATAAATCTGTTCTCAAATTTGTGTTAATCCGATTAAAATAATTCAAGTATAAGAGTGTTTAATATTGCATTTAAACACTACATACACATATTAAGTTGTTTTTTGAATTGCATTCAACAGCTCAGCTGCTGTGCTTTTGTTAAAACCTAATGGATAATGATAATAAGATTCTTGATAATTGGTAAATATTCTACTTTATAACAATTATAGCATATGTTGATATTGTTTTATTGTTTATTAAATCAGTGCTCAAACATCTCTTTCCAGAATGTTCAGTAACCAAAGGGTTTGTTAAACTGGTCCTGAACAATTGAACTTGGAGTGGAATTTCTTGGAAACGACGTCAACATATATCAAAACAGTTTTGTTTATTTACAGTGTGGTTAAAGTAACTTCAGACAAACCAAACTTTTGCAGTCTTTAGTATATGTTGATGTTGATTGTGAAAAAACAGGGTTAAACTACAAAATAATTACTTTTCAAGTAGTTATGTAGCCTACACAATAGCTATATGATTTTCATGTCAAGTTATTTATATTGTTTTGGTTTGTAACACGCTTTGTTGCCCAACATATAAGTCATTTATATGCAGCACTTAAGACAGGTGAGTGCATGCCTTTACAGTTCCAGAGACTTTGTGCCAGGGTGTAAACTGAGAGATGGGATTTCTACAAATCCTTAGTCCTGTCAGGCCTCATTTTTGCACATAGATCTATTTCCCTCCAGTCATGAGAAGGGTTTACTTTCATTGCGTCATCTGCACTTTATTTTAATTAGATTCAAATATAACCATGTCCAATGTGCACTTTATTCAGTAGATATGTACATTAGGAGGTTAAAGATATCATAGAATGTTTAAGAGGAGCATAATGCATACTAGACATGATGACATATGATCCTCCGACCAACAGAGAGTGTCTCATATCAGTGGCAAACAGATCGATAATTCTGTCATTGTTTCTTCATTCACTTTTACTTATTCTATTTCCCCTTTTGTTTTTAATATTTATAACATCAGGGTTACTATAGTTTTGAATTGAGTTCTAATTTCTATTTAAGTTTTAATTTGTCCTTTCAGTTTAGTGTCATGTTATGCCTACTTGTTGTGGTTTAATGATTTTTTTTCTGTTTTCTCTATTCAAGGTTTAGACTTGTACTACTTTTATTTTTTAACCTACTTTTTAGTATTTCAGGGCTTGCAACGTTAACAATATCATTACAGTTATTTCTTAATATTTTAATGTCATTGTTTAATGAAGGCAATTTTAAAGGTTTCAAAATGTATAATATACTGTGTGTTAAAAAACAAATAATTTACACCAATTTTTATTTTACTTACTTTGAAAGTACTGGAAATGTATTTAGTTCAATTTCTGGTTATTTTTTCCAATTATGTTACTTCTATTTTTATTTCAGTTAACACAAATATTTTTATTTCATTGTCATTTATGACAATAATACTGATCTTTGTACCTTACAATATGCTGATTATTATTTCTCCATCTCTTTCTCATTGTTCCATGTAGCAACATCCAAAAAAGCAGTCTTTAGCTGCATCTATGTGCCGTGAGACACACTGGCGTTGCCTCCTCCTATCCGTGCTCATGTACAGCTGCCTGGGTGCTGTGGCCTGGTGTCAGCTTACAGAAGTCACCAAGCTGAGCTTTGATTCCTCCAGTAGGTCCTATACTGCCTCAATTAACTCTCTTAGAGGTGGAGGAGGTCGTTCCATGATATACAACGCCAGCCCTTGCTCTGATGGCTATGTGTACATCCCTTTGGCTTTTCTACTCATGCTCTATGGTGTTTACCTCATAGAATGTTGGCATTGTCGTGCACGCAGTGAGCTCCAGTGCAAGGCCAACGTGGACAGCGTGTATGAAAAGGTTCAGCGCATGCGTCAAGCCCGACCGTGTGTCTGGTGGAAAGCCATCAGTTATCACTTTGTACGCAGGACTCGGCAAGTAACACGTTACAGGAATGGAGATGCCTACACCACCACACAAGTTTACCATGAGCGTGTTAACACCCATGTGGCAGAAGGAGAATTCGACTATAGCCACTGTGGCATGAAAGACGTCTCACGAAGCTTGTGTGGGCTGGAGGGTCATGCAGCGACACGGTTGCATTTTACCAAGTGTTTCAGTTTTGCAGGAGCAGGACCTGAGAATGCTTATCTCAACCAGAGGGCAAGATTCTTTTCGGAAATTGAGGGCCTGGATGACTACATGGAAGCCCGTGAAGGCATGCTTCTGAAAAACATTGACTTTAAAGAGCACCTCATAGCTTACGTAGATCCCAACCAACTGCCGTGGTATACCTCACGGGTCACGTTCTGGGTTGCCGCTCTCCTAATGCTCTCCTGGCCTCTTCGAGTGCTAATCGAGTATCGCACAGCTTTTGTGCACTACCAAGTTGAAAAACTCTTTGGGCTAGAGTATTGCAACAGCAGCCCATCTCCAGAGGCCGTAACATCTTTGAGGAATACCTGCTATGGTCTTCCAAGAGCAGAAACGATAGACAGCACAGAGTTAGAATGGCACATTCGCTCCAATCGTCAGCTCATACCGAGCTATTCAGAGGCCATGCTGATGAACCTGGGAGCCTCGGGGTCGAACCACAGGGACAGTACTTCCTCTAATCGTATCCTATTGGACAGCTACCAAGCACGGAGCTACGGAACTCTGGTGCGAAACTGTGAGCACTGTCGCCAATTCGAGAGCAGACAAAGGCAGCCCACAATAAGCTCCAGTTGTTCCTCCATCTTCTCTCGCCACACCTTTCACTCTCACCTGTCCCTGGACACCTCCCACTTGTCATTATGTCGCATGTACGGTTCCATACGCACCATGGGACTATGGAGGAGCCGCAGCAGCATGCTCACAGAGCGCTGCTGCCTTGACGAGCAGTGCTGCAGGTCTAACACCAGTCAGCTGGTTCTTAATGACAGCCCACCCAATTACCAAGATGCTCGGTTTTTCCCAGTGCTCATAGTCCATCAGCCTGAGGGTTGCAGGGACACCTCAGAGATGAGAAGATATTATGTCCGCAGAGGCTCCTGTTGTGTGGAGACTTCACTTTAATATGTTTTATACTGGTCCAGTTAACTTTCTAAAGAAATACTTGCACTACGCAGAAGGTGACTTTGGATTCAAGTCTACAGCTGATAAAGTGTTATTTTTAACATCATTGTCTTGCTGTAACTGCTAATAAATGCGAAAAGTAAAAATGTGTCTGATTCAGTGCACATTTTTTTAAATCAAAGGGCTAGATTCAAATGACCCATTTGAAGAACTGTCTATAGGCAAATATGTTGGCTTTTAACAAATACATTTTAAAAAATCTTACAGCAAACGTTACAATCAAAAACGTACACTGCTTGTAGAACACATTTGTGCAGTCAATGTCACTTAACCTAAGGCAGCAAGTAAAAGGTTTTGACTTCAGACTTCTTCAAAGGACACAGTTATTTCAGAGGAAATTATTCCTTTCTGCCATTTTGCTTTTGTAATTCAAATATAGGTAATACTTGGGCTAATTGTCATGTTTTTCTCCATTGAATATTTCTAAGGGTTGATTTATTTTGGAAAGTTCCTTTTTTGGGGTCTTTGAGACACACAAGTCTTTTCTACAAAAAAGTTATTTAAAATTGTAAATATATACATGTGTAGTTGACCCTCTGCCTTAATTTATGCTAGTGTAGTTTTATTGTTTTCAGTTGTTTACTCAACAGCTTTAGAAAAAGTATGATTATACTGGAATTTTAGCTTGGAGGATAGAACTCAGAAAAAGTTTTCTAATTCCCCATGTGATAGCTAGCCCTGGCTTTCACTCTATGAACCTCATAGGGTATATTTGGTATACTTTGCTATTTTGATTGTAAAAGCTTTTCTCGATTGTGTGATTGTTTCACCCTGATCAATGTATAATTTCTTATTTAGCAAAACTTGCAGAATTGCAGATAAAACTATTAAATATTTTCTTGTCCGATGAATGTAAGGGAAAAAATCCCTAATTCATTATTCAAATTGAGAGACTAATTTCAAAGGTATGCAATATTACAAATCTTTGAATTATATTTTTATTAATGCCAGTTTATTTAATTAATGCTATTACATCAAAGAATTGTCTGTGTTGACTGGTAATTCACTCATGCAGTTGTATGCAGCTTGTTTCTCTGAAGAGGGTCCCCGGAACAGAAATATGTTCATTTTCACCTTTATATATCATCCTTCAGAGTCTCTATACACATCCTTCAGTGTCTCTGTTAGTGATGTACTGTAGGTACGGATGTGAGAAAGTACAGACTACTGCAGGTGAGAAATGCAGTTAAAATAACAGTGACTGTTAAAAATAGTGCAGAATAAAATTGTGCTGATGCTAAAACATTAAAATGTCTCCTAAATGTTTTATTTGCCTGAATTGTTCATTATTTTCACATGTAGATATGCTTGTGATTGCTTTTATTTCCTATGTTGTGTAGTTAGCATCAGCTACTTAATCATTCAGTGCTAGACATAGATGCTATGACTAGCCTCACCAATGACAGCAAGCACAATTGTACTGTATATTTTGCTGTAAACAATGTTAAATTTACTGTTTCACATTTTACTTGTTTTTGTGAGTAAAAATACAAATGTAGGCTGCTTATTATTGTGAGCCATGCATTTGGAACAAATGTGCGCACGTTCTGATTGAATCTTACCACCTCTGCTCATTGGACAGCATATGTAATTAGCTAAGCGTCAGGACCCACAGTATGAGAGAGTGTACATAATTCTTATTTCTAATCAATAGAGGTTTTAGATCTATTTAGTATTGTTGATGTTTTGTTTGTAAATGGTTGGTGGCTGACGTCTATAACATTATAAAGACACAATGAAAGCAGAAATCAATCAAGAACAAAGAAGGAAAATATGCTTTATCCTTTATAAAACAAAACCACCCAAGAGGTTGGTAAGCTGTTAGTAAACTGTATTCTCTACTAGCAAATGCAAATATATTACAAAAAGCAGACTGTCATACAGTGGAAATGTTTATTGGCTGTTCCAAATTCTGGTTTTATCTTCCCATTCATATTTCATGCTTCAGCACAGTGATTTCCGACCAGGAGTTTATATCCCAAAACGTTTTTTGCAGGCCCTGAGGATACCTAAAATGATTTTAAATTGTTAAAACTAATAAAAATGGCTGTCACAATTTATCAATTGCTCATATGTGATATTTCATAAACGTTGAGCTTCAATAATAATTTTGCCACACAAAGACTGCAAATGACTCCAAATGTTCCATCTGAAATTGAAATGCAATTGTTGTTAGGTCTTTCTCTGGGAAAGTTTTTTTTCTGATTGCAGCCAGAACTGTTCGCAAAAGAGGAATTATGTCTCATTAAACAGAGAGCTGGAAATGTCTGTTTTTCAACCTTAAGTGAATCACTTTAATGACCATTTTAATCATATTAATGGAAATTCTATTCAGTTTAAGAGTTATTAGAGATACATTTCTGGTTGATGAAGGGTTCTACTAGTGTACTAGTGTGTACTAGTTTATTAAACACTGCTATTGAGAATATAGCTGTGAAGTTTTAATTGTTGAAGTCATTAATAACTAGTTAGCTTTAATTTTTAAATTAACATTTCTGCTATAAAGAACAGCAACAGAAAACATGACAACAAGTAACAGCTTACTGCACTGCATGCCATTATGGCCAGGGCAAATAAAACACAGCCACTCTGTCTTTGTTGCTATAACAACGTCTGGCACATGAGTGCTGCAGGAGGTGCAGCTGTGATTTTACCTTTGTGCAGGTTGTCAGCCAGCCGCTTTCCATTTTAAAATCAACTTTTATCCTTTCACCAGTCAAAACTTTGATATAAACTGCTATTGTAATACATGTGATAAACTAGTCAGCGTGTGCATTGATTCATATGTGGGAACAGGATTTGTGCAGCGTTGGTAGGTGACTTCATATTTCCCCTAAAGCAATTTTTACACATTTTTATTTATCATTATTATTATTATTTGTAAGGAACTTAAATCCTACCTGGACACTAACTCCAGAGCCCTCAAACTTTCAGTCAATTGTGCCTGACTTTGTAACTTGTAATTAAATCTACTTACAACTGGCATTTGTATGTTTATAGATTTATATGAGTGCCTTTCTTGTTCAGTCCAACATAGCTTTAGTTTCAAGGGTTCCTGTCTTGTGAGGTGATATAAAAAAGTGGTATCCAACTTTCTATTAATAGCTCATGCGGCTATTTTTGCAGTAGTGTTTTAAAGCCAGCATGCTTTAAATAATCTAATCTAATCTAATCTAATAAAACTCTAATTGACAGACATTCTGTCATTAACAGACAGTTTAAACAAACCAATTATATTAAAATAAATCCCATAGCTCCAAATTCATTCTTTTTACAGAATTTCAAGGTCTCATCATAACATCAGGAGCAGTTAATGGACCACAACAGGATCCTGACCCAGGCAGACAGGATAATCTATCAGCTATAAAGTCAGCCCCCATCAATGTATACAAACAATATAATATAATGTAAGTTTAGATGGCTGCTGGGTGTCAGCATGCCACGAGGACACCTGAACTGAATTAAAAGAATTTATTATTTAAAAATAAAATTATAGGATTAAATTATTAAAAAATAATTTTCAAGACCTGAAAATATCTAATATGCTAATTCAATTACAAATACTAATGGCACTAGTATGACAAGTAAATCAATCTTTCCCAAGCAGAACTTAAATTTTAGAACTTTAAATTACTACCATCTGTTGAGATGATAAGGTATTATGATATAAATCTTTAATTGATAGTTCATGTAAAAATGACCATTCTGTCATCATTTAATTATCCTCAGGTTAATCAAAAGCAGTATGACTTTCTTTGTTCTATGTATCACAAAAGGAGAAATTTATGTCCAGAATGTCCAAGCAGCTCTTTTCCACACAATGAAAAGAGGAAGGGAACCAGATAGCTGTGGTCACCCTTTACTTTCATTGTATAAAAAAATTAAAGGATACTGAAAAGATTCTACTAGATCATTTTTTTGTATTCCGTACATGAGAGAAAGTATATATCAGACATTCATGTATGTTTTTTCCTTAATATTATACTGTATGTAGCCCAGTACCTTACCTATGATAGGTTGAACATACTTATTACATATGCTTTTATGGAGGATCTTTGCAACAAACTGATTCACATAATGTCGAATGACTGGAGCTGTGATATTCATCAAGCAGTGGCTCAGGCTCTGAATAATCTGGATGTGGGCAGAGATCTGCCCAGTTAGCTGTGGTTTTGGACTCCATCCAACAGACCAGTCTGAGCTATAGGTAAAATACTGTACCCTCTGCCTTAAATCACATGGCTTTTGCATCTCTTCCATTTATTCTTAACACACAAACAATATCTCTGTAGGATGAAGCTTGGGGAGGGTCCAGCTGCTCAGTAGTTGGAAGCACCCATATTCATTGGTCAGCTTAATATAATGACACCCAAGCTACTGCCCACTTTCCTGCAGTGCTTTAATGATGACTTTGCGGCTGTGCTCAAATAAGCCTGATTGACTGCAAAACCTTTAATGACTGATGACCAGACAGTAAGGAATTTAAAGGAGATGTACATTGTGTAAAATACAAAAACATGCAAAGAAAAACTTGAAGTCCTGTATTTAAAATAGAGATCTGTGATATAATGCAAAGATTTTGCAAAAAAGAAATTGCATTCCCTAGGGTTCATTTGAGTGACCACATTCATTTAGTGGATAATAAAACATGTTCACAGGTTCTGGATCAGCAATTTACTTGATGCAGGATGAACCATTATGGGAAGTGAAAGTGGACAGATTAATGGTAAGTATAAAAAAAAGGCTTAACTATATTATTATATGAGAAAGGATAGTTCACCTAAAAATAAAAAAAAATACTTTTGTAATTTCCATAAGTCTTTCCTTTAATTTGTCTTAGAGAGTGAACTGTTTACAGAAACTCTTAAGACTTTAAGTATAACATTTTATTTTTTTTTAAATACACAAGGCAAACACAAAAATGTAATAACAAAAGTGTAATAAATTACACTGTATAGAACCCATAAATTAATCACATTTGTAGGATGTGACAGATTCTTATAAGTAACAAAAGGCAGCAATATAAGAAATGACATGAAACAGTTATCTTGACAAAAGAGATGCAATTATTTTACTCTATATTAAAGGTCACAGGTGTTAAAAGGCCACATATGTTTATTAGTAGGCTGAGCAAACTGTAGGTGCCATTAAATGTAATTCGACAAAAGGACTTATTTTAATACATTTTATCAAATAGACACATCTTTAATGTTGACCAGTGGCTGACCCCGTCTCCTAAGGACCTGCTTGTACAGATTCTCCACCTCAGTAACCTGAGCCAGCAGTTGAGTCATGGCATTTTTCTAATGATGAGGAGATTGTTAGATTGTTACCATGTACATTTGCAACATAATAAACATAAGAGGGGAGGAAAAAAGCAGTTCTCTGATGCATCAATTTTCTGAATCAACTCTTAAATTCAAATCATTTTGACTCTTCTGACTGACACTTTAGTTGACACTAACACTTTAGTCGTGTTCTCAAAATATTTAAACTTGCTGTGACAGTGTCTGCACACAGTATGGCTCTTATCAATGATGCCTTTCCCTTCTGCTTCACAAAATCCAAAACGTTGCCAGTCACTTTCAAATTTGATGGTGCAGGTGGTACTTTGTCTATCCTTGTCCAGAGAAAGTAAATTTGCTAGGATATGTGCATCTGTAAACATTTATTTTTCTGTCAAGTGTTCAGATGTGATTTGGTTTAAACGCAAAGACGATTCTGAATTTTTAAAAATCGATTTAAAATCGTTGGAGGAAAAAACACAATGCAACTAAGAATCTATTTTTTCCTCCCACATTGTAAAATATAACAAGAGTTCTACAGAAAGGGTAAAAACCTTGCTGGTGGGTCATTAGTGACTCAGCCATAGCTTTAATTTACATTGAACATGTAAACACCAAACACGTATAAAGCTGTGATACATTACTGACATTCATTCCCTTGCTGACATTCGGAACAACAGCAATGCTCATATGGCACTGCCTAAATATATACCAGTAATGCCCTTACCAAATTACTCAGAGAATCCTCTGTGCTTGGAATTGCTTTGACCATCTTAATTTTCACATCCAAGTTCTGAATGAACTCCACCACCATCCCCATGAGCTCTACCACGTATCTGTACACATTAAAAGAAATTAAATAAAAAAGGAGGAAAATCTAATGGCTGGAACACTGACTGCCAGAACACAATTTTAAACCCAGCATGGCATGTTAAATGATTCTGACCTGTGAAGATCAGACTGAACAGGCAGGTTCTGCTGACAAAGTGGTTTTGTAAGCCTCTCCCGCAGAACTGTCTGTTCTCGTAACACTTCCTGAAGGAGAGATGTGAACTGTTGCAAGGAGGCGAACCTTTGACCTCACAAAAAACATACTTATGAGTCACAATAAGAGTCTTCCTGTATATGCACATCTACAATAAAACATCATACAACACAACACTTACTGAGATAATGGCTATGAGTTACATCTGCTCCTTCTCTTTCCAATTTCAGCAACTCTAAATCCAAATTAGTCTTAAAGAAAATGGACAAAAAGAAAATCAAAAACCATGGCAGTGGTTAAAATCATAGTGTTGTAATTATGACACCTTCAGTTTGTTTTTAACCTGATTGAGATCATGTTTGATACTGTTCAGCTGCTCAGCTTCAAGTAAAGAAGAAGAAAAGACTTCAGATTCTTGTGGAACAGCATCAAGTTCCTCCTATAAAAAACGAAACACGGTAATCTTCACATTTATCATGGCAGCCATTGAAAATCAATGACTGTCAATAAAATCAAGGAGGTCATTTTAAGTTTTATTTACCTGTGTCATGATGCCTGAGGCTACACATCTGGCTAAAATCTTAGCAGCAGGTGTTACCGTGTAAATATTGGAGTCCCAGGGATTCATAACAGACGTGTTTTAAACCTGATGGCGATAAAACAAACAGCGAAGCATATAAAATAATGCTACAATACCATTAAAATGTGAGTTATATATTATATATATTATAACTCACATATAAATTATTGAGTGCATAAGTATGTGTATTTAACGTCCTTTGCAAACTGATGTCTGCGAATGACTAAAATAACTGTGAGCCATTGTTGATTAATATAACCATTATTGTTATCATTGTCAAACTAGCCTGTTGCTCTTAGCTGCAAATTCCTGCTATATATTAATATAAATTGTTACAGTGCTGCGCGATTTTCAGTTCGCACATAAATACCTACCGTTTCTTTATCCCACGTCTTGAGTCCGGATCTTGTTAACTCTATAAAGTTTTGTTGTGAGGTTTCAATCTATCCGCCTCTTTGAACATCCTCAGCAAACGGCCTACCGCGCAGATTGACTTTTTTCTTCTTTGCTCTTTATTGGCGGATGGCAAAGCACCTTATAGGTGCAATATCGCCACCGACTGGACTGGAGTCTGGATCAGGATTTGGTTATATATGAGAAGCAAAATGCGCAGATCTCGTAATCATATGGATAGTCTTAAACGCGAACCACAGAATAAGGCAACGTGCGCTATATTGTCTTTTTCGCAGATTACACCAACAAAAAGAATTGTCCTGCATTTACGAGCAGCACAGCCTGCATACATTTTATATATTTTTTTAGTCTGGTCTCTAATGGTCTTCTGCTTGTGGTTTTCAGGTTTTAGGTGTTGAATCATCACGCGTCATCACGCAGATAACTTGATCTACTATCTGCACGTCAGTAGCTTGTAAGTATCAGCGCGGTAATTCTATAGTTACACTTAGAGAAAACGTTCTGCAATCTTGTTAAGAGCTACTACACGGTTATATCTAAATAAGTAATGTTTGAAAGAATTTTAAATGAATCAATCGAAATAAAAGCCCAAATAATGTTCGCACGTTGTTTGATAAAACAGTAAAGAATTACGGTGCGTTTATATTTGACACGGTATGGTAAGATGCAGGTCACGCAATGACAACGCTCCTCTACACGATTTGTTTTGACAGTGATCAGTTCGTTTCAGTTCCGTCTTGTTTGGTGTTTTAACGTGCAATTTTTGACTACGGAGGGATTGAGAAGCAGAAATGTCAGCTGCAACGCGTATAGCAGGCCCAGCGACGCTCTCCCGCTTCCGCGGCGCTTTGGTCGGTGCGGTTTTGGGAGACTGTATAGGCGGTGAGTTTGAAGGTGCTGTGGACGTCCCTTTGGATCGAGTTCTTCAGCATCTCAGTGCATTGGAGGATGAAACACGGGGCGATGGTGAGCATTCACCTGTTAATTTACCTGTGAAACAAATGCAGTCCAGTTATTCAAATAAGACTTGATATTTAATCGCAGAGTGAGATTAAATATGGCAATTTAGGATAATAAGGCCATATCAGTTATACTTGAATTCAGGCAATTAATAGTCTTTGCATGCAAAAAAAACGACCAATTTGCATGTCTTAAAGTTTGCACGTCAGTGTTACTGTCAAAATTGTATATCTACTACAATATTTCCCCCCCAGGAATTCTTCAGTACAGTGATGACACAGCCATGATGCGATGTGTTGCAAATTCGCTTCTTACCAGAGCAGAGTTTGATGGACAAGACATGGCTCGAAGGTTAGTTACTATTGGATAATCATACGGGTTAAAGTGTAATTGTTGCATGTAAAAATGCGCTGTTACATCAAGTCTTTCTGGTGTTTACCTAAACTAAACTAATTTCAGATTCGCAAGGGAGTATAACCTTGCTCCAGGGCGAGGTTACGGCTCAGGTGTCGTGCAAGTGTTGCGGAAGCTTGCGTCGCCCCATCTGAGGGATGTCTTCCAGCCAGCGCGCGCTCAGTTTGGGGGTCGTGGTTCTTTCGGGAATGGAGGTGCAATGAGAGCTGCACCCTTCGCCCTGGCCTTCAAACATCCAGCTGATGTGCGAGAGGTAAGACAGTGTGCATAAAATAAGAGAAATTCTGAATCCACCTACAGAAATTTGTCAGACGTTAAACATTACATTTGATAGACTGATTGTGTGTAGCTTGTCTACCTTGGAAGATCCCAGGCTAACATTCTGTCCTTCAATTTGATTTTGCCAGTTTTCACGGCTAGGTGCAATGCTAACACACTCCTGCTCTTTGGGCTTCAATGGGGCAATCTTGCAGGCCCTTGCTGTCCATCTCTCCCTCCAGGGGACTTTGTCTCTGCCAAGTGATTTCATAGACAGATTGATCTCAGAAATGGAACAGGTGGAAAAGGAAGAGACAGCCCAGCTTGATGCTAAAGCGTAAGTGAACTAATCAAAAAGCAGAAAGTGGATTATGAGCAACGCATGTAGAATACACCAAGAGTCTGGGACACAGTAACTTTGATACTGATACACATTGTGTTGTTTTATTTCACAGATTAAATTTGTCGGAGTTACCGTATTGCACACGTTTGCAGAGAGTAAAAGAACTTATGGGGAGAAACAGTGTAAGCATTGAGGAGGTCATATCTGAATTGGGTTAGTATTGATGTTTGTATCTCTTCCATAATGGCTCTCTGCCACATTGAAGCAAAGGTCTGTATTTTAATTTGTTTTATTTACCTTTCTTCATTAGGGAATGGCATTGCTGCCCTACAGTCTGTGCCCACTGCTATCTTCTGTGTCCTGCATTGTTTGGAGCCAAGGGATGGTCTACCAGAGCGATTTGGAGGCCTGGAGAGAACAATAGCCTACAGCTTGGCTCTAGGTGGGGACACAGACACCATTGCTTGCATGGCAGGGGCAATTGCTGGGGCACATTATGGCATCGAGTCCATACCTCAGAGCTGGCAGAGAAGTTGTGAAGGGGTGGAGGAAGCTGATGATTTAGCGAAGCGGTTATACAATCTGTACACAGTTACACAGAATAATCAACCGCAAACACATGCCAGTGAACAGCACAATACAAAAATTGATTGAGCAGTCACACATTTGAGAAACTTTACCTGGTACATAGTGTCGTATACACTTGTTAACCCAACAACCTGATGCAACATGTTTATAATAATGTGAATGATCTAAATGTTTACAATAAAAAGATCAAAATCCTACCATATTTACTGGAAAATGATCTTGTGTTTTATTCATTCTTTCATACTTTAAATGGTTCTCAAAACCATAAATTTACAGTATAATTTGTGTATTGTAGAAGAATGTGACTAGTATGTTTTAGTACTAGTAGTCCTTATGTGGATGTTTTCCTATAAATTCTATAAGAGCTAAACCAAAATTTACATCTTAATGTAATTAAGATCACAGTGCTTGCATGCCTAACCATACCTTACTCCTCAAATGAAAGAATATATACGAAACCCATACCAAGGCCAACCATAATGTTAACCTGGAACCTAATATTCAAACCTGATTGGTTAATAGAATGTTGTTCCTAGGAACATGTCCTACATGGAAAATTATGGTGACCAATTAAGATTACAAAAGTGCTATTCTGTACATATTACAGCAGTTTTACAAAATTACATTATGTACATATTCACTGATATTACTCGGTGCAGCTCTTCGATATGGTCACCGTGCGGATTATCGCAACCATATCCATCTGCTGAGCCGCGGATACGTATCTTTTTCAGTAGGTGGCGCTAGAACGCTTTGCAATTACAATAGCACGACGATAGACGTAGAGCAAGTGGAACCAACATGCATTTTGTTTGGTGTTTTCGGATTGATATACATTAAAATTGGTTTGTTTTGTTAAAGTGATAACGTAGGTGACAGCCGTATAACTGGCGCAAAACATTTCAGCAGACCGATCATTTCCAAAGAAACATGTAAGTGTCAGTCGATATTAAGACAAAGACTAACTTTAAGACGAACAGCTTAATTTAGGTTAAGTCTGTGTTAGGTATGAGTTACAATGTCTGAGGCTACGACTCCAGGAAGAAAGGGCAATCTGACAGGTAGTGCCAGGAAGTTAAAGGACAACGCTGCGGACTGGCACAATCTCAGCCAGAAATGGGAGCGCCTGAACGACGAGGGTTCCACCATCGCAACTACAATAGTAAATTTAGGATTGAGCAAAAGGTAAGTTTAATGTTGGCGGAATTCTCTTTACTATGTATTCCCCAATGCATAAAGTTATTATGCAAATAATTAAAAAAGCGTGATCATCTCTCAGATCAGTTAGTGAGTCTAATATTGTGATGGAAGGAGACAGCTCGGTTGATGCCCGTTCCGAGAACAGTTTGAAAGAAACCAATAAAGAGCTGGAGGAAGAATGTGTCAAATTAAAGGATGTTGTGAATAAAATGGTAAGTTTTTGTATAAAACGTATTTACTATCCTATTGTATTGCTTTTCATATTTGTAATGCTTTTATCAAGCATTTGATTCATTACGTTGAATGTCAAAATTCTCTGTCTAAAGGAAAATATACTGTCAAAGATGGAGAAGATGGTCCATGTTGAACGTGGGATTTGTGAATTGGAAGCATTTCAGTATGGAGAGAAAGGGAGACCAACACCACTGTTCCACACTTGGCCCATACAACGGTTTGGTAAGAGAGAGAGATGATCACCGCTGTTTTATAGCAATAGTTCATGCAAAATAAAATTGCTATCATTTATTCACCCAGCCGTCAAATGCTATGAAATGTCCAAAGCTATGAAAACAGAACTGAAGCAATTAATCAGAATTTCATCTTTTTTGATCAAATACAGTCTTAGATGTCAGGAAATACATAAGGAGGATAAGTAAACGATGAGGGTTTTTTTGGGAGCATTGTTCCTTTAAGGATTAGATCTTATCTAAGATGTTATATACCAACATATTCAGTTGATCTAGTTTCAGTTTTGTAAATACGGTTTAGAAGTAAAATGAGCAATAAGTCATTGAGAAGTGATCGTCTGTGTGAAGTATTAATCTTGCAAATGTGTGACACCTTCAAAGTGGCAACACTCGAGAGGCTTAAGAAAAATAATTGAACTATAATTTCACTTCAGCTTTGCATGCAACAGATGTTGCATGTCTTGTTTGTGTTGTGAACTCTTCTGATTGAAATGCCCCTAAAAATGTCAATGTTGAACCTGGACCAAACATCCCCTAGAATTCAAAAGCTACTCTAAATTGTCAAGAGATTATAAAGTCTTTTGATAAGTTATATATCCTTTGTTATTTTGACTTGTTTTTTCTCCTTTCCTTGGCAGCTGAAGTATCTTCCAAGCTTTATGAATCATACAAGCAGGAGTTTGCCCTAAAGCAGACTATCCTACAGGAATTAGCTCACACTTCTAATGCTGATCTCTCCATGGTCTATCTGTCATCATGGCTATATCAACCCTACATTGACGACAGTGGAAAACTGCTACTAGAGAGTTTGCTGTTGGAAACTGGTCACAGACCTCTGTAATTCAGACTATGTAAACACAATAGAGCATGTGATGAGTTACTGTCAGCATTTCTATAATTTGTTACCCTTTAAATTTCTATTTACAAAATAAAAGCTATTTTGTCTGAGAAACATTGATCTTATATATTCTTTGTGATAGAAAGTCTTAAATCCAAAAGCTCACTCACAAAAATTTTAATGTCATATTTGAACATGTCCCTTTGTATTAAAAATGCTGAGATGTTTTCAAAAAACACAAGAGACCAGGTATTATATAAAAAAGTAATAAAATAGTGCAACAACTTCTCAAATGACTTGCACTAGACAAACTACTAAGTAACAAACAACAGAACATAGCTGAGGCTGCGGTCTAACATTAAGCACCTCAGGTCTTCTCCATTTGTTTTTCAAATCTAGAGCTATCTGTCACTGTTTGGAGTGGCATGTTATAAAAATGGCAACAATCTTATGTTACCCTATGATCTATAAAACATCTTAAAATACCTTCATTTGTGCCAGACCTCTAGGGAATTAGTCATTATTAGATTATCTTTATTACCAAATGTCCAAAAACCCAAGTGTTTGAATAAAGTATATAATGGGATATCAATTTAAACTGTATCATAACTACAGAATGAGTTTTAAATATAATGTCTGTTATTTACAAATTTCACTAAATTGCCAAATATGCAGGCATAGTATCACAAAATTTTATCACGGCTGTTTTCAGACACCTTTATGTTTTCATTACTGAATTTTGGCAGATGTTTTTTCCTCCCAAGCACCAATGTAGCATTTGTGCATGTGATTAATGAATAAACAGTTAAATAATACAGCTTTAACAAAAGACAACATCAGGAAACCCTCAGAAATTTAGTGTCACACGTAAGCATTTCTTACCATTTTCCGCTTAAAACATGTTACTGTTATGTAACAGCAAGCAACAGCTACATACATAAGGACTCCAAAAACAAATTATAGTTAAGATATGCCAACATAAGTGCATATCGTCTAAAAGTCAAAACAAACGTTGACATTTATGTACAAACAGAAAGACACATACGCAATACTGTTTGTTTGGGTTTTTTTTACAAATTTACAAAGAATGTAATAAAAAGTTCATTGAAAAACACCATTGCACAAAGAATGCATGTTCGATGTGAATAATGGACGAGAAGAGGAAATGATTGTGTGAATACATCAAGTTTTTCTTTCTGTTTCAATGCCGAGCAGAGCATGAACTGTCTCTAGAGGAACCCCTTCAGGTGCCTCAATGTGCATCATGGTACCATCCGGCCCGTTGACAATGACGATGCCTTTGGCTGCTAACTCTTCTGCACTCTGCATAACAAGCCCCTCTGCTGTCTGGAAAATAACAGGAGATTCTTGCTGAACTACAGGCTGGGCCTCTTGACTGGCTATGGGTTCTTCAAGACCATCGACCTGGACATCTTGAACCTCTTGCTCAGTGGTTTCTTGGGAATCCTTACATTCTGCATCTGTGTTTAAAGCTTGTTCCAGTTGCTTCATCTGATCTGCGATGTCGACAGCCACGCTGCTGTTGAGAACCCTGGAGATCTCAGAATCAGGATCTTCTACGGTTTTCGTAGTGTCAGAATCAGAAAGCATGACTTCAGTTTCCATTGGCTCTTCATCCATCCCCGGTGCAGCAGCGTTTTCAATGCTCTTAGTACCATCATTAGCAGTTAGATCTACAGAAGTCAAGTTCTCCAGTCTGGTCAACACCACTTGAGGCTTTCGGAGCACAGCAGACACATTAGCTGTCTCATCCTTCTGGATGCCATTCTGATTAACCTGACAGCCGTTTGTTTCCTCATTGCAGTTTTCTATTTTGAACCTTTTCGCCGGAGGCAACATTTTGGCATTCTGTGGGTTCCATTAGAACAGAAAACATGATTATTACACAGAAAATGATGTTTTGATAAACTCATTAAAATGCTAAAAAGAACAGGCAATTTTAAATTGTGCCAATGAATGTTTATTATGAAAACCTCCTCGAGAGTCCTTCACAACCCTCTACAGACACAACAAAGCTTGAGTCACCATTGGCTAGTAAATTTTTTTGTTTGTTTGTTTTTTTTGTGTTACTCGCCAGACTTTTTTTTACATGAATTTTTTACATTTTTAATTCAACTGAAAAAACTAAAGAAGAAAAAATATGAGAAACGAGTACTCAGGGACAAGGCATAAATATGGGTGGGGTATGGGGGCTCTCCTCATAACTGCTTTAAAACATGGGCTGCTTTTGAAGCAGTGTTCTCTCAGCATTCACCTCATCTTCTGTTTGCATTCAACATTCTTTGCATCTAACTCAATTACAGGCAAGTGAAATCAGACAATTTACTAGCCATTGGAGTGAAATCTAGCCTAGCGTGAAATTTTGGTCACATATGCAAATTATTTACTCACATTGTGGAGCGTTGCTTTACAGAAACAATTTTCACACAGAACTGTACATGGCATACCTCGATGCTGCGTAGGCTCTTGGTAGCCTGGTTTGCTTTGATCTCTGGCTGATTTGTCTTTTGACTCTGTTGTCCTTCAGAGGAATTCAGGAGTTTTAGCGCATTAGGATCTGTTACACCCAGAGATTGTAAAACCTGAAATGACAGGAAATTGGTATGGAACAGAGCTCTAATCACTTGATAACAGGGTCCTAACAAGGCTGTGATGGTTTAATTTCTTACCCCCATGTTATTGACCTCTATAGCTGGCCGGGTGGCTGGTGAAGTATGCAGATATTCCAAAGCCATCTTCTTCACCTGGCTGTGTAGTTGCTCAAATTCTCGATACACACTCGGGAACTGCTGCTTTGATGGATAGCCCTTTTCCACCTTTATTTAGGGGTAGAAACACTGTAAGCTTGCATCAGATATCCTCAAAATTGTTTTAGGTGAAGCTCTGACAGGTGAGAGATATATAATGACAATTAAACAATTGTATCTCAACAAAATACTGGATTTTAAAAGCAAAACTAGTTTATAAACCTCAAAATGTTACAGTAAAGGTTAAGGCTTTTCCATGCTCAGAATGTCCACAGCATACCTTCATTAGCACAAACTCCCATACAGTCATAACTCTGGCTAGACGTGGAAGAACAATCTCCATGAGATCTTCATCGTCATACTGTTTAATAAACTGGAGATAGAATGATATTCAGTTACTATTAATATAATTGATTCATCAGTTTGCACTTTAAAACTTTTATGATAAGATTTTCAAACTGCAGCCATAACAAAGATATGTAGCACAATCTGGATCTTACTTCTTTCAGACGATTTCTCTGTCTCTGTGCTTGCTGCTCCAAGCTCATTGCTCCGAGGTATTTGGGTGGCCGTCCTGGTCGTCCTCTTTTAGGTGGCCGTCCAGGCCTCCGAGGATGACATGGTCGCCCTGGTCCCCTGGGCCGCCCAGGTCTCCTGACCTCTACCCTTACAGTTTCTTGAACATGTGTGACAGCTGCGGGTGCCTGGTTAAAGTTTTATAAGATAAGCAAAATGATATAGTGTGACAGTAACATGGTATTTAGAAAATCACTGTGCTGAAAACTTACTTTTTGAATACTGGGTGCTTTTGTGTGACTAATATCAGAGATTTCAGTTCCTGAAGCTTGTTCCTCTCTAGTTTTAGAGTCATCTTCTGCTCGAGAGGAGGTTGGGTTCTTGTCATGTGTGGGATTTAACTTATAGTGTCTGCTCAAACCAGCAATGCCAATGTAGGCTTTCTCGCAAGTTTCACATTTAAAGGCTTTGTCACGGAGGTTAAGGGTCACATCTGAGGCCTTCTTCCTGCATTCTTCTCCATCCTCGTCCTCCACACTTATCTCAGAGTAATCATCTGAGTCTGACTGGTGGCTTTCTGCCAAGTCCTCATTCTTAATAAACTTGTAGTCCTTCACCTTGTGCTTAGGTGGTCTAGACACCCGACCAGAGCGGGTCTGTATTTTCTGAGGCTTCTTTTGTCGATTCTTACCTGCTGGTGTTCCCTTTTCACTGGCTGGAGTTGAAGTCTTTGTATCCACAGTTATGACTTTGGTAAGTGTTGTTATCTTGGCAGGAGGAGTTGAAACTTTTGGAGATGGAGCTAAGATCTTTTTGGGTGGAGCTGGAACAGTAGCAGGTTTGGCTGATAGGCTCTTTACCACAGCAGGTGAAGGAACCTGCACCTTTTGGGTAATGGGGACAGAAATGCTGCTAACCACAGGAGTAGCTGGTTTCTGAAGGAGAAGCTGAATAGGAGGATCACTTGGGTTTTGTAAGAAATATTGCTGCTGTCCAGGCACAGGGGTGATGTGGATGATCTGTGGGCTGCTCAATGTGCCTACGGTCGAAACTTTCACAAGTGGCTGACTGGCTGAGAGATTCTGTGGCTGTAAAATTGTTATTGGAGTAGTCTGCCGCTGCTTGTTGTCTTGCTTTGGTGGAACTTGCACTTGGATTTGGATCGGCTCAGCTGCCTAATGAATTCAAATGGTGAAGAACAAAATTAACTGTGGCAATAAACTGTTAAACTGTGGCTTAGTTTTAGTTCATGCACTACTTGCACTAGGTGGCGTTGACATAATAATAAACTAAATGCTATACAGCTATTTTGATGCTATTTTGAACACGAAAAATATAAAATTAAAAAAGAACATTTTGAAAGAATAAATGTAGGTAATGTACATAAATATGTAAGTTAATCAAGTTCCGATTCATCTTTTGTAAGCCACTCTCTTCATACCTTCTGGCTGCTAGTCTGCGCTTCGTTCTGCGACTGCTGCAGCGCGACCTGCTTGGCGACGCTCTGCAGCTGCTGCGACGCGTTCTGCACGATACTCACCGGCTGCGGCTGCACCGCCGCCGCCAACTGCAAATTACTCGCTTCCAATGTAATATATGTCGGCTGCGCCGTGACAGCTTTCTGCAGTATCTTCGGGGTCGTCGTATTAGCAACAGGGGGCTCGGCCTGAGCGATCACCTGCGCTTTAGTAACTATAACCTGCTGCACGTCCACGATAGGAGAGGTGGACACTTTCCCAGCTGTCTCACTCCCCGCCACCTGAACTAACTGTTGTTTCGTCAGTTGCTCTATCAACTGTTGCTGCTCCTCGGCCGTCAACCCCGAGCTCTCCACAAAGCTGCCGTCAGGCTGCACGTAAATGATAGTGGTCGTCGGTGCGAGAGCGTTTAAAACGTCACCGCTTACGGTGGCACATTCAGTCGTCACAGCAGCTTCTGCGGCGGTCTGAACATAAGACGCGATGATACTCGGATCGGTTATAACCTCACCGCTCACGATCTGCCCGATCACCTCTTGAGTACCGTCCACAACTTTGACGTCTATTCCCGACCCGCTGTGCATTAGCTCGACAAGGCCTTGATCAACGCCCTCTTCTGCAGTCGAGCTCACAGTGCATGTCTTGTTAGGCTGTGCTTCGTGATTATTATTATAATTTTCGCCTTCTGCTGCAGTCTGTGCAGTCAGGGATACGCTGGCGTTCAGATTTTGCATTTGAGATGCAGCAGGGGTAGACGCTGAATTATTCTCGTCTTCATTGTCCGCCATTTTGCTCGCAGAAGCAAAACTTGCTAGCTACAGGAGAATCCGAACAAGAAAACAAGGGAAAGCCGATTGTTTAAAGAAGATTAAAATTTGCGACGTGACTAATATGAGTGATATTCAACGTCCAGTCCAAAACATTTCAGATTTGAAGAAAGGTTATAGCCCAAGACGCTTGCGAAGGTAACGGTTGTCAGTCTATCGGTTTTTTTCTCTCCATCCATGCCACTGGTGACGACAGCACGGAGGATGGGTGACAACAAATGGCGTAATTTCCGCCTTAGAACATAAAATTGCCGCGCCAATATATATATATAAATAATTGTAGTATCATCATCAATTTAGAACATCATATATAATTTTATATCATATATATAATTTTAGAACATCATTTTAGTTGTCAGAGCTTCACCACACACACACACACACACACAAACATTGCTAAAACATTATTCTTTACTGTCAGGTAATGTAGTTCTTCAGAAAGAGCAACACACAGGCGCAGTAATACTGATGTAATGAGGTCACAGCAGGTTTATAGGGTGATGTACAACGATTTCAAAAGATCTGTACCTTTATCAAAAATAAAAGACACAAACCTATCTGATTTATTATACACACTAAACATCATTTTAGAACGTCAGAAAACCAGACACTAATGCGTTTGTGAAAGCGCGTTTATAAAACAAATACTTGTAAATATCTTTGTTGGTTTTAATGTTTGAATGACTTCACTACCTGTTTTACAGTACGCCCCCAGAAGGGGGTAGCATGGGACAGTTTTTACATTTCTCAATCCACATTTGGATCACCCTTTTTCTGTCAATAGAGGGTATTTAATGTGTCATAATACATTATTGCCTTTCTTGCAATGTGCAGTTACCAAAATTGACCAAGTCAAAGTGATATAACACAGAGTGGCACCTATTATCTAGTGTTTTACTGTCAGAGGCAATGGTTTCTGATGGTTATGTATACTGAAAAACAAACGACTTGATTGGCCTTCCAAATAAAATATTACATTCATTCATTATATGAATTGTGCAACAAGTCAAGAATGATCATTAGATCAGCCACCATGACATTTCTGCAGGCAATTAATTAATGCAAATACAAAAATTAATTAAAAATTCTAAACAATTTGATGTATTTTAAATAAATGCATTTCTTCTGTCCAGTCACTCTCCAAAAAAGTTCTTTCAGAGGTACTATTTTTTTAAATATTCTAATTAACTAGGTTACCTAATGATGCAGCAGTGTGATGTTTATCCCAGTCTTATTTTAAAAAAAATCAGTCAAAACAGCAGATTTTTCACTCTTTTGCAACTCTGATAATCTTCAGATCACAAACAAGTCTCATCTGTCCCTCAGTCATGCCTCTAATGGCCCCCATTAGTGACAGTGTGGGATTAGCCACACTGCCGCTTATTACTTTACAGTAATTCATGATTTCTCTTAGTGAGAGTGATGGAAGCCTGAGAAAACTATAAATTCAATATAAAGGAACTGAAAACTGCTGAAACAACAAAGTCTCTATATATTAAGGCATGTGTCTGAATAAATGTCACAACTGACATGATGTTTGGCTGAAAGAACAAAATAAAAAATATTACATATCTTTTAGGTTTGGATGGTATTTTCTAGATTCACACAACACTCAAAAACACATTATACAATGTCTCAAGGTCAAGATCACTGAGTGACAGAGATGTCAGAAAATCAGATTAGGATACAGTATATTTTGATAAGGCCACAAGCCTGGCCTTATCACCCCAGATGTCAACTAATTAATTAATTAGATACTAAGTAAATTAAATTAGGATGGAATTAACAGTGTGAATCAATAATCTGTTGACAGGCCTTAATAATAAGGGCATGGAAAGGATCAACAATCCAGATGAAAGAGAGAGTGTACAACATCCTTTTGGGATACATAAGATGATTCTCATCAGCTCATATCCTAATTGACCTCACAATTTATGAATTAGTACACAAAGGAGACCTATATTGTTTATTAATTAGGTTTAAACGTAATTTAAACAGTTGTGAGATAATTGCCACGCGCTTCTCTATCCTGCTATGTCAGTTTTTTTAGTTTTGTAAATCTGCTAATATGGGAAGAATAGTGACTGCAATCCTGTGCTGTATTAAAAATACAACAAACCTAAAATAAAAAATGATCTATACTTGCATGCTCGATAGATAGATAGATAGATAGATAGATAGATAGATAGATAGATAGATAGATAGATAGATCTATCTATAAATGAATACATGGAAGATAAATGGGTATTTATTCATTAGGATAAGATCCAGTGTAAACGAGAGATCTAGCCTCTAAAATTGAGTGATCTCACTGAGGACACCTTATCTAGGGCTGCTTTCATGCTCTCCCATATGTCTGTTATGCATTGGCCCTGCTGTTTAATCTGCCCAGATTGAGGCCTCTCAGCTGTGTCGGATTACACCCGCTGACACAGAACTGTTTAGGCTACATACAAAAGATTGTTATTCCAAATGCAACAAAGAGATTTTAGCACTCATGTCGAGTTTAAAGCACTCATTTCAATTTTTAAGCACCATTTAAAGCATTTTCTTATTGTAGCATCACATCTGTCACCATCTTACTTAATCAGTGAAATGAATGCTTGTCCCAAATTCATAAAAATCTCATGTTTCTGTACAAAATCTGAGGTTATGTTCTCTTCTTTATTCAGTTCAGGGACTTCTTGGGCATCCCTGCAATTATGATTTAAAATAAATGTGATGTAGATCGCTTTAGAATTTGCCATCCTTTTTTTAATAATTTGCATTGCATTTTACATATTACGAAAAAGCACATAATAAGACTACAGTACATTCATGTATAGTTCAAACAATACTGTAGCAAGCTATCTTAATTTACAATATATACAGCAAAACACTCTATTACAACTTGTAACCACTAAGTTTTAGGAGAGGGATACTGTACAAAATTAACAAATAAGGAACTGAATTCTGTTATTTCAAAACTCATTGTGAGTTCATGACCAATTATTCTCTGATAAAGCCTCAAAATATATACTGAAATGATATCAGTTATATTATATTAGGTATATCAGTATCAGTTTGAACATAAACACCCAACCATTTATGCTCTTATTCTGTTGAGCTATTCTGAGGCAAGTGCCCTAAACATTGCAATTCTTTGTCATGACAAAAGGCCACAAGCATGCTCCATCATTATTAAAGTATTCATTCAATGGTTGGAATGTTTTGTATATTATACATAAATATTAATTACTGGCATGATGGGGATTAATATTACTATCAATATCAAAATGGCATGTTTTAATGTTAAAGCAAAATATAGAGGACCTCTCAGAACAATAAGTAGTTTTGTCAGTTTTGACAGGGGAACAGTGCATAAGTATGAGAAAGAGAAAATAAAATATATTTATGCCAAGAATACATTTTATGGCATTACAGAGGTATGAATAAAGAATTACTGTGCATAATCTAAGAACTCTTTTTCTCTTCTTCCGCACCTAACTGTTCATTGGACTTCTCCTCTGTCATTGATATCTCCATTTTGTGCTCCAGTCTCTCAGAGGAAACCGTTCCCAGCACTTTGGCACTGTGCTCTTGTGCTTTTGCTCTAAGAACAGCAATGCTGTTCTCCCTCAGTTCCTCTTTGGACATAGGTGACTCTGTCCTCCCTTCTTCAGCCTCGCCCTCATCTGTCTTGGGATTGGTCGGTATCTGAGTGACATCTGTCTTCTCATTTGATTGGACTGCAGCAGTCTCCAAGGACTTCTTGTGCATCCCTGCAAAGAATGGTGGGTATTCGTGTTTAGAAAAGCAGCTGGTGGTAGGAACACCATCTTGAACTGGAAATAGCAAGAGACAGATTTTAGATTTAGTAACAGAATATGACTAACTCTAAACCATGAGAGTCATGGATGCCCAAAAAAGTAAATTATTATGCATTATTTAATTTATTATTGTCATTTAATAATTTAAGAAGTGGCACTTTACTAATTTAACAACAAACTTAACTATCTGATGATGAATTATCTGATCATGTTTCCTTAGATATCTGCTTGGATCATCAATATATGGAATTATATATTAACAAAATATTAAATGATTCAAACTTTAAAGTCTTTAAAACTTCAAAGTAAAAATGATAAAACTTTAAACTTTGCAAGCAGGGCTGCATTAAAAAACGTACTGATTATGAAGCTTTGCATCTTAGACAGATTATGTAGATCTGCTGTCAGTAATATAGGTTTTATTAGTATATAGTCCTATAGTGCTTGTGTATATAATAACTTGTTAGAATTCAGCAGTGCTGGGGTGACAAATGAAACATTATTAAGTGTTACTAGAGAGAAGTATACAATCTAGTGAACAGTCTACATAAAATGTCTTTATTAACTGAATTAATATAATTGTATTTGCATGCAATTAATCACTTTAATTATATAAATGTATTGTAATGGTTAATAAACCATAATCAAACGTCTTGATTCTCTGGTGTACCTAGAAGCCAGGGGGCACAGGAGTCCATGATGCCATCTTTAGCAGACTTCAGTATGGACTCAGGCAGAGGGATAGAATGACGCACCATTGCACCGTACAGCCCGTACTCAGCCATCACGCTGCTGCGACCCCAACACTTCTCCCGTTTCCTCCACTTGGCCCGCCGATTTTGGAACCAAACCTGTAAACAACCAAATATGAATTGCATAGTTTTTAAGGCATATTGCCAAAAAAATCCATAGTCTAGTGTTAAAATCAGATAATTAAACAAAGAGCTTACAGTTATTGTTAACACTTTACAATAAGGTTTCATTTGTTAACATTAGTAAACTACTTTAAAATTAACTAACAATTAACAATACTTAAACACGTTTTTATTAATCTTATCAGCATCAACCAATATACTTTAAAAATCAGTTGTACATTAACTAAGAATAAGTGCTGTAACAATATACTGTTTATTCTTTGTTTACGTTGGCTAATGCATTAACTAATGTTTGTAAAGTAACAAATGGAGCCATATTGCAAAATGTTACCCAATTATTTGTCTCGAAAATATGAAGCATGGAATTTGCAACAAGGTCTTTTTATACATTTAACTATTAGACACCTCACTACCTTTTGACAGTTGTTGCAATATATTGCAATATAATATATAATAGTATATATATATATATATATATATATATATATATATATATATATATATATATATATATATATATATTAGGCAGACACCATGGTATCTATATCAGATAAACGATACAATGCGGGCGGAGGTTCAGGGATGCGTTTCTCAAAACCATCGTAAGCCTATATAGTATAACCAGTTTCTACCAATGGTCTCTACGATCAGCTTAGGCTCACAATCCTTTTGAGAAATGCAGCCGGATTTTGTGAGCTCACACTGATCTCGGAGCAGTACACACACAACTAAAACACTGCTTAACCACCACTTGCCCTTCACTGATGGAAGAGAGTGACAAAGCTGGTGGAGGAGGGGCTCTCGGGTCTAGAGAAGCCAGACATTGGATAAGAAATTATCAAAACCATTTTCCAATCTTTTCTGGTAATGGCGATGATAGCCCTCATTTCATGCACTATACTTTCTGAGCGGAGAAATTGGTTATGTGGCGCTCAAAAGAAAGCGGGTGGAGACAGCGATGAGAGGCGACCCCAAGGGCAAGCAGGAGCTGATTGAAAAATAAGTTAATTTCGAGCCCAATCGATGGTGGACAGGCGGGCAAATATCACGGGAAATTAAACGAGCAGACCCAGGAGAGCATTGCCATTGACCCGTGCTAATAAATTCAATGTAGTTATTTCATTTCAACTCCCCGCATCTCTTCCCCAGGAACACGGCGAGCTTTTCTGATTTAACTAATTACACTCGATAAGAAAATTAGATGTTAATTATATTTTGGACTGAATTAGAATTATTTATTTCCTTATTATTTATTCACGGTGAGTCACCGTAATGAGAAGGAAATTAAAAGGCGTGCCAGTAGATGGATGGTTCAGGTCACACAGTAATCTCCTTCCTTCTTGATAGCTTGATTAGGTCATTAGCGCCTCTCTCTCTCTCTCTCTCTCTCTCTCTCTCTCTCTCTACACACACACTCTGAGAGCAAATTGTTTCACATCCAACTGAAGCTGATGAGATATTATCTGTCCGATCTAGATGCTGAACTCAGAGCGCCCTAGATAGCTCACAGCAAGCACACATTGCCTGTTGATCGATATGGTCTCACCTGCTGCAGCTGGCGTCAAGAAATAGTTAATTGCCAAGCCTTTGCTGTACAAACTTCTACAGGCCAAAGTCATGCTGCATCCGCGCAAAATACATAATGTAACAGATAAGATACAAATTACGCGAGATTACATATGATTTGTTTATGTCTTTCCACTCTTAGATTATTATCTTGCACAGATTATTTTTATATTGTCGCTTGTTTCTTGTGCTCTTTTCCCTTTTTGCATGCATAATGAGACAAATTTTTATAACATTAAAAATCATCTCAAACAGCAGCTGACAATGGGCTAGGAGTTAGTATTATTATAAGGCTCCATTAGTAATACTGGTGTGCTTTTAAGTAAAAATGGGAAATGCACTGCTAATATCGTCTATGATATGAAATAACACATTTTGTTGTCTCGTAACTGCAGATATTATGCCCACAACGCTTAATTAAATAAAAGACTAATGACCAAACAATATTATTGTGTTTAAGCACAGAATTGCCCAACTGACACATATATCAGTTAATAATAGCAGAACAAAGTTTACTGCATGAATACGGTTATAATATAAAAATGGATCATGTATTATATTTTCTATTTTCTCTTTTAATGCTGATACAGCAGTACTCGTAGCTTACCTGTATTCTGTCCTCGGGCAGCTCAGTTTTCATGGCTAGCATTTCTCTGGCGTATACATCAGGATAATGCGCCTCGTTAAAGGCTTTCTCGAGTTCCTCCAGTTGGTATGATGTAAATATTGTTCTGTAAAAGAACCAAAACTCTATAGTTAAATAACTTCTTCAAAAAAACTTTGCATACTTGTTTTTGCATAATTGTTTTTTGAATCCATCCACAGCTGCAAGGTATGTTATCAGTAGAGTACATTTTCCCCTATATTTTTTTTTATTATTCATCTTAGGTGCTGTGAAATTATCATATACATTATTGTATTAATTCCAAATTAATTCTTGGAGCAAAAATATTTAAAAATGTTAACAACGGCTTAACTACCGTTATTATTATTATTATTATTTTATTATTTTAAAAACAAAACAATCTCTTGGAGATCCACAGTTCGTCTTTTCTAAATAAAATGAAAATAAAAATACTTGTAAATGAAACTTAGACGTTTCCAGTTGATTACAAATTGCTGCCAAAACATTTTTTTGTAAACAAAGAATTTTACTACACATTCCTTGTTTAGAATACGCTATAAAGCTGAAGATTAGACTCAAGTTTACTGAGATATCATTTCAGCCTACCTGTGTCGTCTCTTTTTTCGCTTCTTGCTTTGGCTCAGAGAAGACTTTGAAATTTTCCTTTCACTTGAAGAGACGTCCTCCGAATCTGCAATATCGGGAACAATGTTTTTTTAAATGGTTGAGAAACATTATTATATAAAATATGTTAAATTATGTAATACTGTATAATGTAATATTGTAAATATATATAAATAAAATTAGCTCTTTACATTTATTAATCAAACATTTAGTAATTAGTAAAATGTTTAGTAAACATTTAGTAATCCTAATTACGTAGGATTTGCACCTAATTTTTGTTAAATAAATCAGATAACAGATTTTAAATGACAACATTTAATTTTCTTCTAATATTACTAAATTGTATCATTTCATAATTATAAGATCATATAAAATTCCTAACATTTTTTTACTGTTGTTATTTTTATCACTCATTGTAATGGCAGTTAACAAAATTATTTGCTGAATTACCCATTCTTCACTAAAACAAACAAGTAACTGTCCTCTTATTTCATAGGACAATCCTTAAGAGGGCCTTGAACATGAATTTTGTGGACCCACCTGAGCTGGCGGATTGGTTAGCTTCAATCTGACCCACTGTCCTGTTAAGCGGCTGAAGGTGGACGTTTTGCGCGTCTGACAGCACCTCCAGAAAAGCGGGCTGGCTGTAGAACGACTGAATACCTCCAGGACCAATTAATCCCATCCCGACCCCAACACCAGCTGGACCGAGCATCGACCTCGTAGCTAATAGGTGAGCCCCAGCAGGAAAAGAGTCCAGTGTGTTCCGTGGAGCCGAGGACGGCTCTTTATTTAGTCCCAGAATCTCCTGAATGCCGAAACCCGTGCATTTGGGTGTATGAGTGGTGCTGTTTTTTGATAGATGTTGAGTGTTAGCTCCCCTGTTCTCAGCAGAAGACACTGATTTTGATTTGTTCAAACTTTCCGACAACACAGCCCCATTCTTTCCTGTCATGGTGCCTTTGAGAGTGTTCCCTTCTTCGGATACAAGTCGGTCCCTTGTGCACAGGCATCCACGGCGCAATACGCAAGATCCCTCTAGAAATTCTCCTTTTATCCAACGGGTCCATCCCAACAAGGGTCAAAACTCATCAGCCAATCAGTTGCGAGTAAGCGATTTAGAAGTCCAGTGGATAAAGGATGCTGCTCCCCATTTATTATGCATCGGATATTTTAATTCAATGTTTGAAATTATTCCAAATATGTGTATATGTATATAATATATACACATATTATATAAGAATAATAATAGCGATAATGTTAGCAATAATAATAATAATAATAGAATAATAATAGCGATAATGTTCGCAATAATAATAATATTTATGTTTCTACGCTGAAAGACTAATGTCGTCAGTGATGACAGAATATATAGTGAACGGTGGTCCACTAAGGACGGATGGTCTTTAGAGGCATTACAATAAATATCTGAGGTAATAACGTCTGATATATCAAACTTATAAAATAGAAAACAACCTCACCCCCCAAAAAGACTGATTTGTGTGATGTCATTCAGACTGAGTTCACAAGGCTGTATATAGTTTTTGTAAACTATCATACGAATGCTTAATTATCATTGTAATTGTAATATATATATATATATATATATATATATATATATATATATATATATATATATATATATATAAATTATTAATTGAATTATAATTTAACTGAAGGCATGTGATTGAACGTTTCCAATAAAACAGATTGGTTAGCTTAGTTCAAAGCAATATTAAAGGATTCAACACTTCAGCTGCTACAAAGCGGCTTGTGGCTTATAATTAATGTACAAACTTTACAAAACTATTTTAGGCTTATAAAAATCGAGTAGTTTGATGAAATAATGAAGGATACACAGTTGTCACAGTTGTCATAATCACATGATATCAGTCGTAAACTTCTCGTGATAAACCCCTCTTCAGAGACAAACATTAGCTTAATATAATACAATACGACATGGTCGAATTAGAATTTTGAATTGATAGTAAATTAAGTTGATCAGTACTGAACATGTATGTTAAACCGGTGCTTAATGAATTGTTTATAATAACTAATGCTAAAGGTAGCTACAAAATGCTTTATATATGTTTGATTTTATATATGTTTTATATATGTTATGTATCCATTCTCATATCTGTCTTTAAGATAGCCCGCCCGTGTGCTCTCCACTGTATAACTTACCTTCAAAACAGCCTGATCCAACATTTTGAATAACAGAGACTTTGCATACATTGTTGCATATAAAACATAGCTGTGTATCTAAGTAGCGCATGTGCTACGCCTACAAACAGACTGCAAAATATAGCCTCCAGTTTTTTTTAATATAACGAGGTCTAATCAGCTATTACTAAATTACAGTGGGATTTGATTCGTTTGCAGATCATTTGTGGCACAATTTGGACATCTGGACAGATAATTACTGGGAGATAATTTATGGAAATGAGCAGCGAGCCGCTGATGGAGACAGAGATAACACCAATCTTATCAAAGTGCCATGTGCTGGTGCATAAATAAACGACACCAGCAGAACGTCAGACGCGTGGCTACGCCTGCGGGAGAGGGCGCACACAATCAGGCCAAACTGAAAGATCGTGACCGCTGGAGCTCCCACGGAAGATATAACTGATATGTTACTTTCAGGGTAATTAATGGTACCTGTAAAGACATCGAAAATTTGATAAAAACACCCTTGACTGGGAGCGCTGCACTACTGAAGTGGCCTTATAATAATAACAACCACGCTCAAATCCCTGAATTTGACTAATACAGGTGTGCTGTAATCCTCTTTGAAATGCGCGAGTTTATCAGCTTAAAAACACAGAAAAGCCATGTGATGTGTAGCCTTATGGGACATTATTCAATTACCACTCCATGATAATTCTTCATTGGCCTGGTTCCACAGCAATTACGTGAGATGATCATTATAACCAGCAGCTATACAAAGCTAAAGTTTAATCACAAATAGCAATATCACAAACACGTGATCTGTGAATTTAGGCGTTCTTTCAAAACAAGCGCAAGAATGTAAAACTTCACCCATGATGTTCCGTATAGTCACATATTGAATTAAACCCTGCAACACTGATTAAGAGGGACCACAATATTACAGCTGCAATTACATGGGCACCAGTTGAAACTAATTAGAAGCCATTAAGTGGAAATTCCATTAAGGGTAATGAAGAAATCAATGTTATCAAGATATGCAAATAACACATCACCCAGTCTAGATAAACCCATCTATTCACACTACGCTCCCTCTGTCAAAGCAGTCTGTCAATTACAAACTGCTTCCTGCCCTCTCTTTGCCACCACTCTGCTGTAATCTGTGCTGGGCTTTGTTGCTTATTGTGAGTGGGAAAAAAATCCACTCTCCCTCCTCGGCTTTAAGTAATCCATCTCCATATGAAAATGACTGCATCCTGATTTACATGCATAAGAGGACAAACTAATAAGGCTCTAGATTAAGGAAAGATTTAGTTCAGTCATACGTGTAGATTGGGGGTCCTATCAAAGACTGTAAGATCTGATGGCGGCAGATTAAAAGGCAAACAGCTGTTGCAAAAAATCTCTCTTTCTCATCTAGGCTAAAAAAGACTATATATATATATATACACATTTCTTGAAATCTGTGAAGTGAAATCTGCCATCTTCTATGTAAAACAAAAAAGGAAATGGTTGAGATACCAAAAAATAGTTTGATTAATCAAATAGATTGAGGGTAAATTACAAGGTTTCCTTGACCTCTACATGGAATATGGGGCACACCCCTGTATAGTTTTTTTAAATCTGCTTGAAATGAGAGTATGACCAAAGTTGCATCAAAGGATAATATGATGCACACAAATAAACGTGTCTCTATGGAAATGCCTTACAGCTATTTGTCTTTGCAAGCAGGTAAAGAACTTTCACTCTGGAAGGTCACTGCAAGGTAATGAGGTTTGGAAAGCAGCTGTATTATAAGGACACTGTATTGCATTAGCCCAGCCCCTGCACAGATTGCAGGTGCTTGATCTTCTCATGCCAGGTAATCTAAATGAAGAATCACTCGTGCTCTCTTGGTCATAATTCTGTATTTGCAATGTATTGGAAGTGATGAATTATTTTTAATGTCGCATTTTGTTTTTGCACACTTGAAGCATACACTGCACGTAGTACAGCAAAGCTTTAAGGAGATATTTTCTCCTAGTGCACTGCACTTTAAAACTAAAATGTATAATGTCTCCAATCACCAAATGGAACTGCAAAAATAAATGTTTAAATGTTTTCAAACTGGTTTTATGAAAACTCCCAACCACCACCCCTCCAGTCGCCTGCCCACAAACTTACTCAGAAGGTTGTTGTGTTGGGCTGGTCAAGATTCTGGTCAGTTCTGAAGACACTTATAGTTGTCTCATGTGCATTAAGCTAGTATAGGTAAAACACTGAAAAGTACCTTTGGCTTATGAATACTTAATTGAAATAAACTGAAATGCCTGTGAGGCAAGGTTCAAGTTCAGGCCACTGATAAACTCCTGTTTGCTGATTAATAAGTTCCTGGCTAATAAGGATTTTCAGATCAGATACAGAGAACATCAATCTGATACAGCAAACATCTCATGCAGAGTAAGTGGAAGAAAATTGAAACAGTAGAAAGTTCTTTCCCTTTGTGAAGTGCGTAAGGTACAATGACCCCGATGCAGAGTTTGCTACTTTCAGTTTTTTTTATAGAACTCCCACAAAAGCTTGTTTGGAAGCTGCCTGTCGGTATTGCTTAATTAGGCGAGGAGTTGATTAATTTGCACTAATTGACAGCTAATTAAAGGCCTGAGGGCACATCAGATTGACGTGTGTTAGGGCAGCAAGGGCCACCAAGGTCAGGGCAACGAGTTGTTTATGGCTGTGCTGGTGTTTCTTCTTTTCCCAAGCTTCTTCTGTGGAGATTGATCCTCATCTTAAAGAGGATGTCTGGACAGAACCTATTCGACAGGCAACAGTGGGTGTCATTATGTGACCTGCAACTTACTGTAATGTCAGTTTACTGACTGGTCTATTTATAACAATTGCAACATTGTTATAAAGGACACAACTGTACAGAACCTTGTAAAGTATACTAAAGACAGTACTAAATCAACTGAATTATGGCAAAGAAATATAGACAGATATATATACAACAATAGATAATTGTTGATAATAATAGATAATACAACAGTGAAAAATTTACCTACATTTAAAAATGCTCAAGTTAAAGCCAAGTGAGACTATTAGCCCATTAAGGGTTTGAAAAAAGTTTTTCATGTCTTTAAAACTACTTCAAGCTCTTTAAACATACTTTCCTTTAGGTTTTAACAGTTAGTTGAATATTTTACATATACATATACATTCATACATTATATAAATATATATATATACACGCCACCTCCTTGATCCATGCGAAAGACAATTAAGGGCTTATTAGGCACCAGGGGTAGATTCGTACCTCTAAGAATTGGTGGGAGCAAGAGTGAACTTTTGCTAACCACAGCCGAAGCCTCTACAAGATCTCCAGCCGAGAACAGTCCTGGCCACTGTCTCACCTAATTACATTTGCCAGAGCATTCTTTGTTTGCCATTCAACATGCCTGTCTGATTTCCTTTTCTCCCGGACTGTTCACGCCAATGTCCCTGGAAGTGTGCTAATTAGAGAAGAAATGGCCCTAGTAATTATGTCAACTCTTGTTAACAGGGATGACAATGAGCAATATTATTTTTACGCAATGTTTTGTGTTGGGGGCCTTCAAAACCTCCAATTCCCATTATATAAAAAATGGCTTTGCACTGGTGTGGAAGCACTCTCATGTCAAAGCCTCTTACATGTCCAGGCCAAAACGGGGATGCTATTGGGGCCAGTTGATGGAGTGGCACAGCACAGACATGAAGTTATTGCCCTAATTAAACATTTTAACGCTACTTTATAAACACCCTCATTGTATGCATTCTACTATAAGCCTCAGTGGATGGGCAGTGGGACCTGCAGCTTACTAGCTGGTGAGCCTTAAAGCCAAATGAGCTTAAGATAAATTAGCATTCTCTCATGGTTGTTTAAACAAAAACATCACAACCAATTGTACATCATGTAAACAACACAGAAACTTTATTAATCTTTTTTAACTGTATTAAACATGGCTGAGACAAATAAATACATTATGAACATTGATTGAAAA
Source organism: Chromobotia macracanthus (assembly GCA_036877525.1). Lineage (NCBI taxonomy): Eukaryota > Metazoa > Chordata > Actinopteri > Cypriniformes > Botiidae > Chromobotia > Chromobotia macracanthus. The sequence continues at coordinate 431,868 of JAZGTH010000060.1, read as the reverse complement.
GCACACCACTGGACTACCTAATAATTTCAACACAACATCTGTCATTTAAGAGAAAACAAGTTTTGCTAATTTATGCTGTTGTTGTTATGATGTTTCACCCAAAGTCAATCAAATCTCAATGACAGCATTTTAAAGCTAACACAGTCACACTACTGTTATCCAGCCTTACAAGATCACAGTCAGCTGTTACCCAACAGGTCAGCGGTCACTTTCTGAATCTTCATTTTTTAGGTCTCTCCAAGATGTTCAGGAATTTCCCTCTTGTCATTTCTCTAGCTGGAAAAGACATAAATCAATGGTCTACAGGTTGGTCTTTGTATTAGTTATTTATATGAGAGGTCTCATCTTCTCTGTGCATTAAATAATGCATGTGCATTATTTGTTTAATTTTAATACACACCTAAAGTTTTGGCACATCTGAATCAGGGAAAGCAAAACAGTTGTGATCCAGATGTATATTAAGTAGATTGTCATCAGATTATAATAATGTAAAACTATTAAGCTGTATCTACAAACTGCAGCCTCTTTATAATTAATGTAAAATAACTAAAGCACATTTTCCTAATCGTGTAGCAGGCATAATATTTGAAACTATTTGACTAACTCCACACAAAGATATAAACAGACCACTCATTTCTCACAATTGTCAAAACAATATCATAAAACACAATTATGACAAAACCTTGTAAATTGAATGCACATGGTCTGATGGACTGTTCACAAGTGTTCACCGTTTACCACATTCACACTCTTTTAATACACTTATGTACTAATGACTCAGCACTCTACCATACGTGAAACATTAGTAAATCATATCCAGTGGACAAGAGTTGAATAAGTCAAGTTTACCTTACTAAATAATGTAACAGACCTAGAGTTTATTACTTATACTGTACACCTTTGGGAAGTTGAAAAGTTACTAAATATTTCTCTCTTTGGAGTTCAGTGAAGTCAGTTCATCAAACAGCAGAAACATGACCATTTTGGTATTCCTATTAGATCTCTAGATTCCTATTACAAAAAACATTAACATTTTAAAAACTGATTTCAATATTATAAGCAAAAATGGTCAGTGATAGAATAAGTTTAATTAGCACTACAAAATATCAACCAATATTTATTACACTGCATTCTCACTGTAAGAGATTAGTGATTTAAGCACTTTTAAGTATTTGTGTGTCCTAATCCCAGGTTTAATGTCAATGATATGGCAGCAAATGGTTTGTTAAATGGGCCACTGGTTTCTGGATGGGTCCACAAACAGGGGAAAGAGCTTTGTCATAGTTGAACTAACAACCCCTCACTAACTCTTAGTACCCTCTTCCAATCTCCCTCACATTTTCTGTCCCAAACAATACATGAGTCTGTCTGGCTAAGCACCCTCCCATGAGACCCCTTCACCAGAGCGCACCCCTCTGATCCACTCATTAATTAGATTTCCATTTATCCCCAATTCCCGTCAGAGCAGAAGGGAAATGATTTGCACTGACTGAGTTAGATTAAAAAGGGGAGTGTAGAGGGTCCTGCCAGCTAGCCTTGCTCAACACACACACACACACACACACACACACACACACACACACACACACACACACACACAGGTGCTGTCACTGGACAGGGCAGATCAATACTGATTAGCAGGAGTTAGAAATTTGTTTAGTTGATTAGAAAGGTCAATTACTAATTCTGTATTAGTTAATCCGCAGCTTGTTGCGGTTGACATCCATACTAAATGGCATATTATGGATTCCGGAGACCATATTATCTTCTTGATGTTGCATGTACACTCATTAAAAACTGGACGTAGTGCTATAAATGTTATGATGATTAACTCATGATGAGTTAATAAGCATAATAAATAATTGCAGACATACTGTAATTGTGCCATTATATATGTATAATGAATGTGCTGTATATGTGCTATAATGAACAATTTATTTTAATGCTTCACTCTAAATATTGTTTCTTTTAAAAAAATATTGTGACATGTTCAAGCATTAAAAAACATTTTTTGTTTATCATGGGTGTAACTTTCACATGTTCCTGATATTGTCATATCATGATTTTAATCAGCTAAACGATTTATATTGTATAAAAGGTGATATGGAAATTTTGAAGAGATTGTTGGGTAAAGTTAACCTGAGAATTAATCTAGCAAACCAAGCAGGTACATATAACACATTTTTTGGAGGAGTGTTAGGTGTAAACTATGACTACAACCATTTAACATTTATGAATACCCTGTCAAATGGACAGATGTGAGAATCTATTAGAGGCCATTATCTGGGTCAATCTACAAAACAAGTGCCATTTGTGTCCCTTGTATATACTTGGTATACTGGTATGTGACTTAAACAATGAAAAGCTGATGCTAAGTTTTGCTATGTGCTAACATACACATTTTTCCTAACACATTACAAACTTTATCCCTTTATTTTTTTTTGCCTGTTCCCAGCCCTTTGTTTGCAATGTCTCCAAATTTGCTATTAAAAATACACACATTTGAAATGACAGCAAGCATTTTGTCTTCATTTTCTCTTGAGATGCAATTTATGAAAACTTAACACATTACAAATATGGTTTCTTTAAACCCAGAGAAAAATGAATCCCTGGACCAAGCTAAATCTTCTCCCAAACGCAACTGTCCCTATTTGCTTTCTTTAAAAGTCAAGCGTGTTAATCGTACCCCTGTTGCGAACCTGAAACTGCCACTTGGCTATTACGTGGCGTAATCTTTATTTAATAGATTTAACATCCGTTCTCGCTGCCTAAACCTCACGGGACTGGGGAGGACAGATATGCACCCACGCTTGAATCCGCCCCCCCCCGCATTGGAACACATACACCTGACGCTCATGTTTGTGTTCACAATTCAATTACCTACTTATTGATACCTCACTGAGATATTTAAGATGCAGACATAGCGAGTGATTTCCCAAGGGAGCCACTGCTTCCTCTTAATGTCCCAGCCGAGAGCTCTTCTCTCCTCACCCCTCCTTCCAACCACTTGACACTGGGAATCATTACAGACGCGTGCTCACATACGCGCACACCCCGCCGCCCCTGCCAGAGCCTATCCTGTTCAAGAGGTGTCCTTATTAATAGGCAATCAGTCAAAATTCATTCATTAAAAACCCTAAAAGGTTTCACACGGGCACTATGATTAGCTGGGAAAGAAAATCCAATGAATTCCTAATGTATTTATGGAAATAAGGTGTCGTTTCCGATCTGTTGACAGAGGTGGTGGTTAGGACAGAGGAGAAAGAGAGAGTCGGATAAATTTCATCCTCTTTTCCACTGTGCCGGTCTAAATACAACTCACACTTAAATTTGTAATAGTCTATAATAGCCAATTCTAAATGTATATGAATTAATCAAATGTCAATTTATTTTTCACTTGGAAAGAAACCTCCTCCCTGACTCACTTCAAAACATTTTTCAGTACATTCTTAACATCCTAGGTTTATCATTACATTTCAAATAATTAATTCCACTTTCTTCTGAACATAGTAGACTGCACATTGAGGTCCTTCTACAGTACCTGGAAATGTTTGCCTTTTAAACTCTCTTTAGCTCTCTTTTACTCACAACTTTTCATTTCACACATTCTTACATAACATTCACACAACAAAATCAAAAATCTTTTGCGATAACATTTATCATTATCCATCACCTAATTTTGTGTTTAAACCCCTCACCTTATGTATCTTTGACTGCACAGCTATACCAGAGATTTCCCCAACTTTGTTAAAAGAGAAAGCACAGATGTACCTGTGCAGTCAGAGACCCTTGTTTTGATTCCAAATGGAGAATGTACTCTAAGAATCTAAGACTGACAAAAAATAAGATAAGAGAGTCAAACACCCCTGCTATTCATGTGTGTAACTGGTAAACTGAGAAAAGAAATGCTAATCTACAGGTCATTTAAGTTGCAACACCGCAATCATTCCTTGCCATATACTGGTGCTATATGGGCCATATAGGGAAGCAAAATAGATATGAAGAGGAACTATGTGAGAGGTGGGTAAGATGAGGAGATGAAAGGACAGGAAGACAGAAGAGAGTAAGTAGAGGAGGGCTGCCCCCGCTCAGCATGTCATCCAGCAGCACTTCATAACTGCTTGCCCCTGCGGTCGGGTGTCTCTGACGGATTGATGGAAGAACATTACTACGGTAGGGTAGCATCACTGCAATCATATTCAGCGACACACTTCGCTTAATAGAGAAGAGATTGATCTAGGGGAGGAGGTAGTGCACATTGGAGCCATTAGTGCTGAATGAGTATGACCTTCATACTGGGTGCAAGAACAGAATAACTAGTAGATGATTCTTGAATGTTGTAAGCCTGAGTTTTGTTCCTAATTCTATACATATTTAACATATAGCATATGCATCCTCACCATTTTCCTCTATATACCTGCACTATATGTAATACATTCTGTATTAAACAGGGATCATGACATCTGTCCAGTTAAATTGATTTTCATACTTTTTGTATGAAAATCAATGTCATTCATGTTTGTCTGTGCAAATTATGCTGTCGTTATGCCGTTGTTAAAGCAATTGAATGTTTTTTAGAGCACTAGCATGCAATTGCAGAATGTTATGGGTGGTTACTAGAGAGTTGCTAGGTGATTGCTTACTTGCTGAAATAAAAAAGCACAATAGCAAGTCTCTATATTTTGGTCTCCAGATTTGTTAACTTTTTCAAAATAGGCCTTTAAGATTTATTTACTCTCACAACGAAAACTGTGAGTCCAATCCCTTAGAAAAATACTAGCACACCTTGTCCTCAACAAGACACAGGACTTCATTCATATATCAATCATGTCCCCTACAAAAAACAGTTACAAGGTTTACAAAACGTATTTTGCTTATTTTGATACTAAATCCACAAAAATACAGTTGTAATCTTATTAGGACTACATGATATTTCCAAATGATCAAAACATTTGACGTCTTAAAAAACACCCTCACAATTACTCAAGTAGAAACAAGTGTGTTACATCATTTGTAGAAGCAACCGTGGTGGAATCAGGGGTATCATCAGCATCGCCTGAGGCCTGGCTGTCCCAGAGGAGTGCTCTCTATTCAATTACCTTCAATAACAGCACTTATCAGTGTAGTGACTGGTCCTGTGGGAGCAGAAGGGCCTGATGACCGTGCTCAGCAGCCCCCGACAGCAGTATTCATCACAGCCCAGAGCAGATGGGTACTGGTGGTTGGAGCAGTAGGCACGCGTCAGGCCCTCCCATAATGACCCCGATCAGCGTCACTCAGCTAACAGAGGAGGAGTAAGTGTCCCCAAGGAGGCTGGTCACGCATACACCACAGTGCACAAATAAATACTCTTATACACACAGTCATATGCATATTCACACCCGATGAGCTTTATTGCTTGCTTAATGTTTCATGTACACCTTATGCACCAACTACAGATTTCACGAGATGAGAAAATAAAACGTTGACTGAAGATAAATAATTTCTTTAATATATGCTTATTTATACATTTTAAGCTTAATTTAAGCTCACGATTAATCAAAGCTTAATTTAGGCCGACATACATTAATACACCTAAATTTTCAGGCATCTACATGCCCTCAAACCACAGGAAATAAATAAATAAATAAAACTGTGGCTGATAACCTTGCCTTTGGGGTGAGTTTTCACTGCCTGATTGCATTATCCCCATTACCCAGATCAAGATTTTAATGGCCGCCGTGCCAAAGGTGCAGTAAATCTTGTGTCCTCACCCTCCCATCAGCCAACACTACCACTTGTCAGCGCGTTTAAAGAGAGAAAGAAGCATGATGAAAAAGTAGCACAGATTTACAAGGCTTCCCGTGACAGCTGGGAAAAGGAAGAAAATTAAACCAGCTCGCATTAAAGGATGCTGCATTAAATGCTGCTCTGAGCTGAATGATCATCGTAATTTCATAACTACAAAGCAATGCTTTCTCTCTTCCCTATTCATAAGGCATTACATACTAGCATTCTTGTTAAGATCTGATGGCCAGTAGATTGAACTGGTGCTGTGTTATCAACATATTTGACTTCAAGTACACATAGGTTAATGCTTTACAAACAACATTTAAAATTTAAATACAAAATGCTGTTGTCCAATTGTGCTGATTTAAATTTGCCACCAAGATAAGCTATTTAGCTAAAACAGTAATTTTGCTGTGTACATACATTTAAAGCTGCAATAGAGTTTAAATTTTAATATAAACTTTCAATGTTCAATCTGATAGCACACTCACTTCATCCCCCAAAATTCCAATTCTATATCATCACATGTATCAAATGTTTTATGTGGTCCATTACTCCAACACTTTGTAAGTGAATAATTTCTTAACATTTATTTCACCTGATAGCACAGAGCTGTAATAAATTATGTTTGGTAATAAATTATGTTTCAAACTCTGGTTGAATGAATCTACTTTAATCTCGCTCTCTTCATGGAATTTTACAAATCTGCACTGAACTCACATGGTGGCCTTCCTCATTCTGTCTATCATCACCTCCACAGTACAGCCCTGGTTTTACTAAACTAACTACAATGTAACTTCTGTACTTATAAATGTACCTCAGAAGAGTGAAATTACAGTTCTTACCATCACACTGTAACAGGAATATGCACAGGTCAATGTCAAATGGACAGAATATGTTTTCAGCATCAGATTCTGAATTTTCTAGGCACTAGTATCAATAATTGACTTTCTGATGGGGCACAATTTCATGGCCAAAGGATGAAATATCAGAAACAAACATAGTAATATACTAGAAAAACTAAGGAGATGCTCTGGAGTGTGTGGCAGTCCTCCACAACTGCTAGAACCCAACTGAGAGCCAAGTCACAAATCTTGACCGCTGACAGCCCAGCTTCCAGGTTTGGCCTTTATAACAATGTTTAACTAATTTTGTTTGTTTAGGTAACATTTGACCATTACACTTATTTCACCAGTTTGCACTAGCATGTATTCAGGTACGATAATAAAGCATATTTGGCATGCTATCTGGGGGTAGGGCTTTGAGCTTGGAATTTGGCCCGCTTCCAAAGTACTCCCCTATTCTTGACTTTGCTGTACCAGCAGAGGTGGTGGAGGGATTCTACAAATCTGTCATGGGACAGAGGAGAGGGATATATCTGCACTCCTGCATGATGACTGGTTGGGTTACTCTGTTAAATTAACGCCATTAATATATATTCCGTTGTAATGCAACATGCAAATACAAAGACATTATTTGATTTATCAGTAAGTAAAATGTGTGAAAATGTCTTTTCTATGTAATCTCTTTTCTATACCACAGAAAGTCTTATTACAAATAATGTTATATATTTGAAACAGGTGTTCATCAATGGTCGGCTATACTCACTCTTAAATTGAGCAAGATTTGGTGCCTCTTTTCATTAAAAACAGTTAACACTGTTCTGTGAAATTTGGAAAAGAAAAAAAAAAAAAAAAATTTTTTTTTTTTTTTAAAAAAAAAAAAAAAAAAAAAAAAAAAAAAAAAAAAAAAAAAAAAAAAATTTTTTTTTTTTTTTTTTTTTTTTTTTTTTTTTTTAAAAAAAAAAAAAAAAAAAAAAAAAAAAAAAAAAAAAAAAAAAAAAATTTTTTTTTTATTAAAAAATTATTTAAGAATTATTGTTTCTTTGGCGTAATATCGCCATCTTATGGAAAGATATGGGACTGGCGTAACAAAACTAACCACTCCAAAAATAAGACACTTGCGCAACACCAAATGTTAAAAGTTTCTAAGAAAATCTAAGGTTACTTACACTCCTCTAAGCCCAACTGATACGCCAGATTCTGCAGCCCCTTAACCTTCTCCATCAGATTCGCTGTGGTCAAACTTCCTAATTCTGAAAAAAAACCCCACAAGAATAATTTCATGCCAACAAATCACATTTAATCTGTGCTGATATATGCCAACACAAATACAACAACTTTTTTAAAATTCCTATGAAAATATATTTAACCATTAACCAACAATTAGGCTGCTTAAATTAGGTATCTGAAAATCTGAAACATCTCTTATATATAACTTGATCCATACAGACAAAACAATTAAATGCCACATTATGCATCAAGAGAATTAATATACATGAGTTTGACTTCATGAAAAAGGAGGCAGACCTTTTAACATCTCTATATCTTCTGTCTCCAGTTCAGCCATCCACTTGGGTGGAGAATTTGTAATAGGCTGAAAATCACATTTGGAATAGTAAATGGTCAATTTTATTTCAAAGTTTGTGACTTCATGCAAACTCTTAACGTAGCAGGTTACAACCTAAATCACAGTTGTGCAATACTTACATTTTTGAAAGATGCAGCAAATTCTGAGACACCTGGTACTGTTCAAACGTCAAAGGAGTTTGGTTTTAAAAGAACACTTTTATGAGACTTTATTAAAGAGATATTCAAACATACATGTGTAACATTATTTGATGAGTTAAATTAAGTATATTTCAGCCCATATACATTACAACATTAAATCATTTATGTATTTGTGAATGTGACATCATATAAAAAAATGTAGTCAAAATGAATAAAATCAACAAAAACTCACACTGCTCTGGCCACAGGTCAGGTGAAGCCCGGTCAAGCTTTTCAAAACTAAGCAGAGAGGATTCAAAGTCCTCACCTACAGAAAAGAAAAAATAACCTATTATAGCAGTGGCTATTAACAACATCTAACCAATTTAAAACCCTTTTTGGCTTGATTACCCAACAAAGATAATTACGTTCAAAAGCGAAACCTTCAAGGCGGGAAACAAAGCTTTCTCAAGTGTGGCAGGATATTATTTTAAAAACGAACGAAAGCGACACGATTTGTATTAAAGATTTACGGTGTATGTTTACTCAGCTGTGTACTGTTGTTGTGACCCAGCTAACTGTATACCACAGCTTATTAAAGATAAGCAAAAATTATATTTTAAAAGGCAAGTTATGATGCCAAATGTTAGCTTCGTCTGAATAACTGTCCTCATCGTTATGTATGTCGGCTTATTATTTATTGCAATAACTGACGTCGCTTTTCACGTAGCTTGCTAATGACTGCAAGTAATTTTAAAACGCAATTCCGAACATAAACCTTAATTTAAAGTTAAATACACCACATCGTTCAGAGGATATAATAAACCCAACAACGCTTCTTAATGTTTATTAGGCTACTGCTACAATAACAACTAATGTTACGAGGGGTAAGAGGAATTAAAATTTACCTCCATTCGGAGAAGCCATCTTGACAACAACACACGTGATTCGTGTCAGCCAATAACTGAAGGCCGTGGAAATACGTATCCCCGCCCCCTGTGGTGTGTCGCAGCCATTGACAGAAATTGGTAACAGTGAATAGCTTGCACTTTTAGTGAAGATTTTCAACTGAATGTAAAATGTACAACTTACAATAAAAGGTATTATAACAAATTATTTATTGTAAAGCAACACTGCAGTCAGTGTATTGATATACAGATGAGATGTTACGTTACAATCGCAAACCACCCGTGATATCTGCAAAAAGATATAGCAAATAATATAACATAATAATGCCGTAATAAGTTAGTAAAGGTGAACGAAAAGCTTCGAAAGGTCTTATTAGCACAGTAAAGACCATAGTAATACATTTTGGGGAAAAGCATGGATTAATCCATACTGTTTTTCCAATCAACCGTAGCAAATTGAAATTTTGTCAATTTTATAAAACTATTTTTTTAATATGTGTTGTATGTGCTCCTGAATAGAGAAACATGATGGTGAAATTTAAATATCTCAAAGAGAGTGAACACGTTTTAAGGCACTTTAAACAATACAGTAAAACATTCAAACAACATTCAGTCTTTAAAGCTGACACCTGGAAGTTACTTTTTTGCTTTTTTATTTTATTATAGACAATCTACAGTAGTTAAATACAAAATTCAACTTCATTGTAAAACACTGTTATAACTACTTGTTTTAATAATCAATTTTCCTCAGCAACATGAAAGTAAATACTATCATTTGACATTAAATTGATCAGCTGAGCATTCAAGTCATAACATTATGAAATAAGATTACTCACTCACTGTTTTAAAAACAAGGTCTATATAATGAACGTAACCCTTTGTGTAAGAAAAATATCTGTCTTCACATGTCAGTCAATTTTGTGTGGCAGCAGTCCACAGGTAAGAACTGAACTACTTGAAAGATTTTATCAAGCCGCAAGCACTTTGAAATGATCAAAACTCCCAGGATTCCATCCACCTGAGACCTGCCATGGAGGAGGCGGGGTCATGTGCCAACGGCCCCCTCATACCATAGGAGAGAGGGTGAAAGAGGTAGAAGCTGAAACAAGATTGTAATATATATCAAAAACGTAAAATACTTCGATGAAGAATTAGAGTTTTACATAAAAAATTAAAGAAAGCATAACAGTGCCTTACCTGTAGATAAACCCTAAAATGAGTAAAGATTGACCTCCTCTCAAAAGATAACGGCAAACAGATGGGCTAAAGATGATGTCTAAACTCTTTAGGAAAATGTCCACAGTAATACCTTATGGAAAAAGGTAAAGGCGGTAGTCGATTTTTTGTAATGCTGGTTAAAAGTCTGTTCACATCCTGACAGCAATCACTAAGTGGGCTAAATATATTTACATTAATATATCTTTTGTGAGAGGCGCAGGACCATTAAATGTTTTTTTCAATTATTCAATTTGGCTTTGGATCTTATACTGTTAAAGCTAGCTTGCTATTATTAACCTTTCCAAAACTTCAGGAAATTTTGATTATATGCTATTTGATTTTAATAGCATAATAATTTCTGTTTTATACTTTAAAGTTGCATGTCTGTACATAACAAATTAGGGTTGACATTAGGGTTGACTGCTTAAACACATCTAATATAGTTGACATATTAGTTTATATAATATTTGATACCTGTTAGCATACTGTTGAACAGCATAGCAGGAAAGTAATGATGGTAGTAGAGTATGCGACCCATGATGTAGAAGGGGAGGTAGTGTAACACCCAACCTAGAAACAGCATTCCTCCACCCTCCTTTAGAATGAGACAATGCACTGAAAAAACACAGCCATTTTAGAGATGATGTGCACACATCATTTATTACATTCTGATTGGCTTATCTCAACAGCAGCATAATCTGCTTACCTCTCCTCATTCCATACAGCTTCACTCCTCTTTGTACTGCCACTGAGGCCACGGTTACCATGACGACAAACAGACCCAGACTGAACAGGTTAAGCCACCAGATTATCTGAAGGACAAATACAACATTTGGCATTAATGGTACAGGTGATCGTAGGAAACAAAAAGCACGAAAAGACAGATACACTTACAGGGTTTCCCAGGAGGTAAACGCGGTACTCAGTCTCATTTACTCCTGAAAACCTCAAACCCTGAAAAGCAGAATAACCAGGGGTTTAAATGTACATTAATGCCAGTTTTCTCTTTTTTTATTTTGTGAACAGATTTAATACAACATACCTGGTAGTTAATGGGCCAGTGCCATGGCTTTGAATTTACCTCATTGTCTTTGGGTTTCAAACCACTGTTTCCCTATTCACAAAATACATGCGTGTATTCATTTTTCTTAAAAATGTTAAAGATTTTAAGCTTAGTATTAAAAATACCTTAAGCCATTTTTCTTTAATAATATTTATTTTTTTAAAAATCAGGAGCACAAAAAGGGGGCAAATCTTACCCTGATCATTACAATATGAGACTCCCAAAGAACCTCCAGGAAAGTGGGTTTAAGCACTGACAGACTGATGTTGGGCACTGCAGATAAACAAACACATCAGACTTTCAACACTTCAGCTGAAAAATGCTTCAGTGAAAAACAATCATTTTCAGAAATTCTAAATAACTGATATCACGTTTCTATAAATGTCATGTGGATGTACATTTATGGTTATAAATAGATGCACATTTAGGAGGTTGGATGTACATTTAGGGTTGATGTGATCCTCAATGTTCCACTGTGAGTTGGGGGTCTCTTTGGTATAAGGACTACAAGTGACCTCAACTTGCTCCCACCCCCTGTAAGAGTAAAATGTAGTTAAAAAGGGTATTATTATAACTCTCGTTTTTATTACAGTCAAACATTTAGACACACTTATTTTTTATCATTATAAAACTAATAACAGACATGTTTGGGAATTACATAGTGACCAATTGTGTTTATACTTACATAACACAGATCTCAGATCAGAGGTTTTTACTGAAAACAGGCTCTCACCACTTAGGAAGGGTCTTTCCAGAGGAGTAGAGCACGCATCCCGTGGAGCGATGGAAGAAGCGCACTTTACTCCTCAGTACCTTCACCAAATCTCCCTTCCTGCCTCCAGACACCTCCACCTGCCACAAGTCATTAAGATCTCCAGTCCCATTCTGAAAGAAAAAGGGCACAGAATTTGAAACACAGTGCAAATGCCATTAAACCTGAGACAATCCAGCTGTACTCACAATGCCGTAACCTGTGACCTGCAGGTGCTTTTTTGTCAGTGGAGCTTCGTGGTAATGACTGTGAAGGTTCCTGGTAGTTCTGATGAAGAAAATCAGGTGTGCACTGTTTGAAACTCACCAACCAAACTACACTTCTAGATTATCATTCTTACTTATCATTATTACTATTATTATTATTCTGAACTTAAAACAGACAAAACATGCAACTTACTCTTTGTGTTCCAGTCTAATGATGTCACCATGTCGAACGAGCTCCGGGGACCCTGTGTAATCTTAGAACAGAACAGAAACGATGGATATTTTGCTAATTATTCACATACTACACATATGTACAAAGAATGTATCTTACCATTAGAGCCGTCAGGCTTCTTAACTAACCACAGGTTGTTATAATCTTTGTGCAAATAGGCTGTAACCTAATAGGAGTTAACATACAAAACTGATTAAGATGGGAAAAATCATTTGAAAAAAAGAGGAAACACACTGATGACACACAGCTGAGAAGAAACCAAGGAAGATAAACCTGCTGCTGCTGAGCTCCAACACCCTCTGGGTAAAGATGCCAATGAGAATGAAGATAACCTCCTGCTATTCGCAAGTTCTTTATTGTTATGATAGAGCCATAGGCCAGATCTGTGTGCAGAGAGGGGTGACAATGATATTTATAGACAGATACAATTATAAAAGAAATATTCAAAATGCCTGTATGGCAGGACCCAAACAATAAAAATGGCAAAATATCAAGCTTAAACTGACACTTACGCTCTGGCATGGAGCCGTTGTGAAGATTGTTTCCAATTAAGCGTGACTGGAAGGCAGAGCTGAAGAAACCATCTCCAGGTCCACTGTGTGATGAGAAAAATAGCTTCAATATTATTTTCATTTCTCTGATTTATTGATCATAATAGAATATCACCATGGAGTCAAACATACCTTCGATTTAAGACAATAAAGTGGACAGCAAATACTGTGGTGTAGATGAATAATGGCAGCATTATCAACCCGAAAACACGAGCTAACAGGTGCTTCCCAAAATCCACCTGATGAAAGGCAAGATTGTTTGAATTCAAACCACAACAATAAATCCATCAGGGTTGCCAGTTCCCACAACCATAAAATTAAATTAATTTAAAAGTTTAAAAAGTTACTTTTTCATATTTCTATTTCCATATTTTCTAACTGATGGTAATCACTGAATAAGATTTTTTACAAATACATCTGGTTCAGACTAGAATAATGTATATTCATTATTAAGATTTTCTACAGAAATAAATTTTATACATTTCCTTAACTTGCAAGCCTGAAAATAATAAAAAAAAAATATCCTGATATTGCTATGGGACCTGACCTGGGAACCCTGATGTTTGAGATATTCAAACTTATCCCTCATTTATACCAGAGACAAACTGAGATCCCCTAGTAACCTCCAGAGATCCAAAGCAGTGTTGATTCCCACCAAAAGAATGACAAACAGACCCACAAACTTAACCCCCAGAGAGCCTGAAAGGCAGACTCCCGTCAGAAGCAGCCACAACCACCAGGAGAAGCTGAAAGGCCTAAAGACAAGAATGTTATAATGTCAATGTGCATTCCTGGTATATGATGTACACAAGCTCAAACATTAATGCACATACAGAGATGATTAAGGTCCTTTTACCTGAGACTCTGTGCGTTGAATCTGACCATGCTCAGAACAGAGGCCATGATGAAAAACATCAGAATGGGATCGAGAAGTATGTACTGGGATATGGTGATGCAACCAGTATCTGTTGAAAAACATACTAGGTGATCCAGATATTATTTTTGATTTATTATGTTTGAGATCATATTCTCAATCCCTCAATGTATGCATTATTTTTGTGCTGATGATCATTACCACACTTACCAAAGATAAGGAGACAGGCTGCAATGAGAGCAGCTGATGTTGAGTTTGACAGCTCCAGGACAACAAGGAAGGCAAAAGGAGGGAGACATGAACCAAGGGCTGCACAGAACTGAACATAAAAGAAGTAAATCAACAACTCACACCTAAGGAATGATAGATCTGCAAAGCAAATCAAACTACAGCAGTTTATTGGCAAGCAAAAAACACTGTTATTAAAATAAGTGGGATAAAAGTTTACCCCTCTCATTCCCCAGTAGTTGTGGTGCTCGTATTTGTCCCCTGGTTTAATGAAAGGAAAGGTGCCATCATAACCCGTCAGATATCCAGCGAGGCCAATCAGCATCTGTGGTAGTGACAAAGAAAAATGTATCATTAAACGTCAGACACAAAAGACATTAGCTTCACAAAGACTGATACAGCACTTCTGATTGTTGTGCAAACAACAGGGAGTCTAGATCCATATACCTTTCCAAGGGGTGGATGGACATCAAAGAAAAAGGTGCGATTGATGTAATAGCTTCCCATTTTCCCAAAATGAGTCTCATCCCAGCTGCAAATGGGCGATCATGTTCATTGATTTAGCATTGAAATCATCCCTAATAACCCACATTCTGAACTAGGCTTACGTTTGTACAGACATAATACTCACCATACATGTGCAGGCTCAGTGATCTTGTAAAAGCGTGTAAGAACAGAGAGCACAGCCACGACGAGAATGTAAACCTGCACATTGTCATTTCTGCCGGGAGATCTCGGATTGCCTTCTCGCCTGGAAAGCCTTTTATTTACGCCATTTAAAGTCAGTCTGCTGATGGGATCGTTTGTTGTGGGTTGATCGCACACTCCAGAGACGGGTTGCAGTTGTTTGGATTGGGGAAGCCGCTCACCCTCCTCATTTACCTTGCATGTTTTTCGATGTCTTACATTTGATGTGTCTTGTCGATGTATGTAGTGCTCCTTACGTCTGTCCTCCATCAGCAGTCTTCTTGATGAAAACAATGAGTCATTTAGCAAACCTCTATGGCAAATCCACTGCAAGCAACGATTTTGCTAGTAGATTTCCATGAATACAACACTCATCATTAAAGGGTTTAATATCTTAATATCTGACCAAATTTCTGGCTCATTGTTGCAAGGCGTATGCAGTATTTCTTTTCATGCATGGTATTCCAGAGCTAAGATCCACGAACTCATGTGTTGAAATGTTTGTTTGGGAAGTATTAGGAATGTTTGCACGTTACCGCCACCTACCGGACAGGAGAAGAATACCAATCAATGCAGCGCCATAAGGCAGATCTATCCATCCATCCTTCAACTCAAACTGAACTGTTAAAAATAACGAAAATGTAACTATTTAATACAATCTAGCATTATAATATATGCATGCTTTAAAGCATAATAAAACAAAAGATAACGCATGAAAATACACTTCCAGGCTTTTAAATATATTTTATTATGGAACTATAAACTATGTAGAACTATAAAAGTGCATTAAATGTTTTTCATTTCAGGTCCATTAGTCCATGCCCTTAGATCACACATAGAGCACCGATTGCTGCAAGGATGCAGATACTACAAAAAAGTAAACTTTATTATTAAAACTCCATTAGATGAGTATAAGGTCCATTTGTATCCAGCTTCAGGACTTGTCTGTTTCCATAAGTCCCATGTTTGACCTCTGCAACACTTTCACTTTTCTTGCAGGCAGAGAGCTCACTTTGACACTGAGAAGCAAAACTTTCATAGAGCCTCAGTCCTTCCTCTTTCCCAATATTACCATGGTACTGCATCCCCTTTCCCTTTGGTTTTCCACCAAGTGTGGCCTGGGGTACAATGAGAACACTGCCAGGTAATTCAAGGACTGATGTAAATTTTCCAGTGGCTGTTTCACAAAGCTTCATATTTAGTAATGTGGTCACTGCGAGGAAACAAACATGTTATAAAGCGAGATGTTGTCATACATTTGCATTACCAACACGCTGTATGTATGTCACGCAAGAGCATGGCGTACCCATTTTAGGGATCATGTCTTCAGTGGCCCCTTTGAAAAAGCAGATGTAAATCACCATTCCCCTGTTGATCTGAATTATCGAAAATACAGGTGCTGAGTGATTGTATACGCAAGGTATCACTGAATCATTTCTTTTTCGTTATTGTACCTCAACCCATTCAGCGTCGCTCTCGGCGTCTGGAGGTTTCACCTGCAGTCGTGCATGTAGGCACTGCTGTAGAATCACTCGTGCTTTAATACCGTTATCAGTTCTTTCGGCCATTGTCATGAAATAAAGGACAGTGCAAAATACTGACAACAATAACTATCACTAATTTAAACTTTGTAACAATCAAATTTGGTATGCTAGGAAACCTTTCCTCCTTTTGAACATGAATGAACGGTGGCACGGACCTTTCGTTTCCGCATGGTAATCCAAACATTATGTCATCAACCAGCGACGATAGGACGCACCCTGAATGTATAATACATGACAGCTTCGCCCTATAAAACTGCTGTTTCCCCTCTCATGTAATATTTTCGAGAAACAGTAATGCATTTACGCGAGTTACAAAACAGTTGTTTACAAATCAGTGTCACATGCAAACCACTCCGCTGTCTGTATTAGTTGCAGTGACCAATCTTTATTCAAAAAAAAAAAAATAATAATAATTCTTTATAAACTGGTCAAATTATACGTAAACTACAGAATATTTTCGCAAATATATAAGTTTGCCTCAGATAACATAGACACACTACGGTGGCCTGGTAGGCATCTTTTATCGTCACAAAATAAACATGAAATACGTTTTAAGGTACGTAAATACAAGAATAACTACTGGATGTCAGCAAATGTACAGATGTTTGTATTAGTGTGTCAATCTTGTATTACGAGACTAAAAGTATTTTAATAAGGGGTAAGGTTAGGTTAGAAATTGTACATAGATCTAACTGGCATTATAGATAGGTTTACAAGATTGATACATAATCTCCTTACCACTCTGACGATAACGTTATGTAAGTACACTTCACTTGTGGAGTTCCATAGTTTAATTGATTATTATTTTAATTCTGTTTAGACTTCAGGTGCTGGTGAGAGAACTTTGCACAAGAGATAAAAGCAGCACATGGCTCGAGGTTTGCCAAAACAGAAACCCACAGCTGGAGTCAAATTGTTATTGCATCAGGGAAAGGAGGGGTGGGAAAGTCCACCAAACAGCAGGTCTGTAGTCTTTCTGGTTCCTTTCACAATTCTTTAATGCCATAACCTCCAATGTGTTTGTTTTTATTCTGTTCAATTGCCAGTTTTTCTTTGGAATGCTAATTTACTTTAATGTCTTCACAGTGATCTTGCACTTAGACTTATGGCTAATGATCAGGTAACACAGACAACCATAAAACTAGTCAGATGTAACAAATCTAATTAGGTCTGTCTAATAGTCGAATCAGTAGAGCAAATCAGTGTTAGATGCTGATGTCTACAGTCCCTCAGTTCCAAAGCTAATGAACCTGAAAGGAAACCCTGAACAGACAGTGAGTGTTTGAGTGTTTTTAACATTTAACATGTTGTTTGATAAAAACACTTGTTTGTTATCCATGTATAATTGCTTTTCTTTCAGACAACTTAAGACCACTTGAAAATTTTGGAATTCCTTAGTAAGCACTGGCTGAGAAATAGTTGTACTGCAACAGTGTTTGCTTGACCTGTCCTCTACGGTATGTCTATGGGTTTTCTGGTTGAAGAGGCTGCACCTGTCATATGGAGGGGTCTCATGGTGATGTCAGCTATTGAGCTATTAAACTTCTTAGGCAGGTGTGTAATTTGGATTTAGAAAGTGTTAGGACTAATGGGATTCTGCCAAATATTATTTTTCTCCATTATCCTCATCTTACACAAATAGATGTAATTTCTTCAAGGGAGTTCATCATATTATTTTATACCATGTTTACATGCAGAATTGTTATTTTCTATATAATCTAAGAAATTGATCCAATTTACTGATAATTTTTTTCCATTGCATTACATTAAAGACTTTTTCCATGTAGGTAGATTGGGGGCATCTGGATTACCTTTTGATTGATATGCCACCAAGAACTGGAGATCTATTAGATCTATCTATTATATATATCTGTTGTTGATTTATGGTCTGTCAGCTGAAATTCAGTGGAAGGGCCTAAAGCAGTCTTTTGTAACAGTATGCATCTTACACTCAAGCCCAGAGACATACAACCAAATGTCATATAGCAGTGAATATTTTTCCTCACCTGAATCTCTCCTAACAGGACATCTGTTACGTTCTTTTACTCTCAAAGTTTTTTGAATATATCATATTTAAGGTCTAATTGTCATCTTCTGAATAATTTCTGAAGGTGGCAAGCAGTTAGGTCCAAGATGCCTGGCCAGAAAGAACTGGACCAAAGAGAAGCTTAACTGCTGGTAAAATCTGTCACCGATTTCACCTCAGTGTCATTCTATAGGCTTTTTTCTCAACATGCTTTACAAATTATGTTGTTGCAGGTTTTATCCACCTGGTGGCAGTGCAACATATACATATTCCAGTTTAGCTTGGCTTTATAGTTAAATAGGCAACATTAGGTCTGCCATTAAAACAGTGACCAGGCAATCTGATCATCTTGTGATGGTTAATATGATCAAACTTTTTGGGTAATTGACAATGTTTAATATGGTAAAATTGGTCCCAGTGCAAGAGGGCAGGATGTTTTTACAAGATACAAAAAATAGGGTCACTTCCTGCATATTTTCACAGCTCCCTTGACTTAGCTGAAACAGTCACATTCAGCACAGCCCCTTTGTTACACTGGCCAGACAGACCAGTCTGTGATTCATCACTGCAATGAATCTATTTTGCTTTCTTGCTTTCTTTGCTTTCGTCAATTGCTTAACTGTTCCCAGAAGACTGAACCCAGGGTTTCAGCTGTACAATGAACTCAGCTGAATTTGGATAGTTACACATTTGGTGTTATAGATTTTCTCTTTGTTTTTATGATAAAGAAGCGTTATCCTGATTACATATCCTCACCTGATGCAACTGAGGCCACTGGTGTTACTCACACTGGTGTCCTTTTGTTGTAAACAGCAAGCATGTTTCACTTTAAGATGTGGAATTCACCTTTATCAGATTCATCTTCATTTAGAAGGTGTGTTTGGCATTAACAAAACCTAGATTGACAGGACTGACAAGACACAATTACAGATTATTACAAAACACGGCAAGACATCTAAAGAAAAAATATGAAATCTCAAATATGATCTCAGCTGTTGTTACACATGGATACTTTCTGTAAGTCAATTACAATGTTTACATTTAGTTCAGTGACAAAATATCAACTGACATATCAAAACATGATGCAAGACCTTTTCTCAGATGTAAGAAGTTATGTATGAAGTCTGTCCTCTCTTAGGTTGACACAGGTGTGCTAGCAGAACCAGGTGTACGTTAACATAGACATGTTCTCACAACCAGAAAGTGCCCAAATACCTTTTGTCCTGTTTTGGAATGTGTGTTTGTACTATTTTGAAGAAAAAAACCATTTTCTTAGTATAGCTCAAATATCCAAGTACAATTTTGGGCCACTGTATTATATATATAAGAACTTGGCAATGAAGCTGATCTGAAGTAATTTCTGCTCATTATTTAGCAAATGTTTATCTTATGATGGCAAGTAAAACCATGTTTGTTTGAGGTAGACTTTAGGCTATAAGATGCCATATTCAGATAACTCAGAAGTGCATGATTGAACATGTTGCAGGTAATTCCTGGTTTGCAGACAAAGGATTTTTAAAACACATCCCTGTGTCTTGTAGTGTTATCAGTGGCATTATAAATGCAGACTTTGCCCCATGTGGTAAATAAGGCTTAGTGTCCTTATAGCTTCTACTTCCTGAGGCTATGGAAAAAAAATCAATAATTAAATGGGGTAGCAGTACAGCCCAAGAGGACAGAGGGCAGTCTTGTTTCTGTGTCATCTTTCATTCATGAGCAGAGACTGTTAATAAAATAAGCTGAAATGCAAACAAAAGTGATTTATAGCTAAACCAAATCATTTCTGCACCTTTTTCCTAAAACTGTCCTAAACTGAATACTGCTTAGGAGGATCAATCAGACCACACTTTTATATAACACAGACTGCTCCCTTGGGTTCCTTGTCTGGATTTATTTTTAATGTTTACATTATGTGGCGTAAAAATGAGAACATTTTTGGCTAGTCCTGAAAAATGAAATGACTATTCGATTATGTTCATTTCCAATGTCATAAACACAAATTTTCTATGATGATCTCTTTACTCTCTTATTTTACTATAAGTGGAGCATGTTATCAAATCTTCATGGCTTTAATGTATTTATTTACATTCCTCACATGCTATCATAGACCTAAGCTGTGTAATCCTTTTATTCTGTAAATCTGTGATCTGTACATGTATAATAAAAGACATACATGTATAATTGATTAAGATTATGTAAGGTACATGCCTTCAGGAGCCAAAGTTTTAACTATTAGCATGTATAATATATCTGTATTAATATACAGATATATTATACATATATAGATATAGAGAACTGACTCTGAGAGTGGCAATCAAGCCAGTTTATTTACATCACTCTCTTGTCTTTAGTGACCTGGAAACAAAACCCTTTTTATAATCATAAGCATGGATCCATACCATGGCACTGTAGCTCTGTTGCTGCTCAGGGTAAATAGCAGCAGCAGCTGTTTGCAATTGCACTGCAGCACAGGGGAATTAGGAGGTGGGGTGGGGGGATGTGTGCTCAAGGAGGTGGTTATTTGAAGGTGGTTTTAACTCCAACTCCAGCATTTACAATAAACTTTGAAAGCAGACCTCTGCTCTCTATTCGCTGTATCAAAAATGAACCAAAGCTGTGTTTCTGGCTGAACCAGTAGTTAACTCAACCAGTAGTTGAGCAGGTAATTATTAAAAATTTACTTAAGGAATACCCTTCCTGTGTTGAATATATATAGCTTACCTAAGTTTACCTCATTTAATGACAGTAAATCCACATGGCAATGACTAGCCTTATCTTGCACAATCAGACTCAGCAGAAAGGGTGTGGACGGCGGTAGTGCTCAGCGAGACTCTGAGCACAGCTGACAGTGAATCTGCAAATCTGAGGGGTGCTGGAAAGAGATTTGGGGGTGAGGGGAAGGTAAATAATTCATGATGTAAAACAGAGAGAGGGGAAGCAGAGAAAGATAGGCACATTAGTGAGGGTTGATATGAGGCCCAATACTGAGCTTTTGATGTTCACACATTTGCACAATGTTTTGTGAGCAGTAGCTTTCACTCTAATGCATTTTAATTAAGAACATTAATTACTGCTACTCTGCATGCAGCCTGTATTAAAAGGTGTGAGGGAAGCTGTCAACTATTACAGAAATGAATTCTGTTCTTTCTTTAGAATAGCGTGGCTGTTATGATAGCATATTGATAGCATAGCACCATTCAAAAACTATAGCAACAATAATTAAAATATAATAAAACATCCCAATTAGTTTTTGGGATCCAGTATCTGCTGGACTGATTTATGCATTCAGTAGTGCTTAACAAAGCATATGATAAGAAATTTGCAGATTTTTCAAATGTCTTGCTTGCACTCAATCTTTAAAAGTATGTCTAGCTGAGGAAGTGAAACATGATTGAAACATGGCTGATGATAGGAAATTTTCCACGGTCTCTTGAGAGCTAAGAATTAGCATTTGTCTTCAGGGCTATGATAAAGGATGCTGTTTGGGTAATTTCAAACTGCCTGATTATCATAAAGTAAGGACACACATAAAATAGCAGCAGAGATATGTGTTACATTCTTTTGTTGTTAGAACAGAGTTCCAGGGGAATCAGTACTTCGGCATTCAGACACTTCAGCACTCCCATAGTGAGTTATGGTCCACAGAGTTTGCAAGAAGATATGAATGGAAATGAATCTCCTTAGAGGAAGTGATGGGTATGCATGGCTGATGGAAGTAACATTTGAATGTCAAATACAGACACAATCAAGACACTGTTATGAAATTCACTCTGCAGGCCTTAAACCCTTTGTACAGTTAAACAAAGCAGCTCTGGATAATATATAACAAATACAAAACAAAGCCGTTTTAGATAACAAACTATATAACAAATACAAAACAAAGCAGCTCTGATAACAACTACAAAACAAAGCAGCTCTGAATAACAAACTATATACAAAGAAGCTCTGGAGTTCTTTTATTTCCTGTCTTGATCTATCTGCAAAAATGGTCACTGCAACAGAGTGACCATAAGCTGACTATGCTGGAGTTCATCAAAACAATGAGTTCATAACCCAAGCGGGTGTTTGTGTTTGATTGACTATTTGCATTTACAAAAGAAGAAACTTGACATTTGTACTGTGGTTCAGACCAGAGGAGGGGCTGGCCACTGACCACACATAGGCGCTGTCTTGGGAACAGATGCTCTACACAATAGGCTTGGTGAACAAGGCATTATTTTAGAAAACACAAAGAGTTAGAAATAAATGTCAGTTATACACATTTATTTCAAACACAAAAGGCAGCAGTATGGGCACACCTCAGTGTGGGCTGACTGTTTCCCACCCATGACTAGTCCTGCTAGTTAGCAGCAGGGGACCACTCTGCCAAGCACAATTTTAAAATCTTTCCCAATATATAAATATAATATTAAACTCTGAGGGAGTATTTGGTCATTATGCGTTTTCCTATTTTTAAACTGATTCACACACATATGTGGGTTTTAAAGTAAAATGGGACACAGCAGAATGTTATAGACTGCAAATCTATGTTAGCTAAATCCATTGGACAGAACAATTTTAGCAATTTTAAGTGAACCACCAAGATTATCACTAGTATGTTTTGTTAATGGAGTAAAGGCATAATGACCTAGATTGTGATAAAAGCATTGGGCTCAGAAAAAAGTTTTAAAACTTTATACTTTGTGCCAAATCTATCCATATTGATTCATAAAAATAGTGCAAACAGGCCAAGATCGGGCTCCCTAATCTGGTGTGTTTTCTATTTCATTGAAATGTTAAAAAACAGGCTACATTTAAACAGACAAGGACAACGGAGCTTTGACGCCCAGCTGTAAATTTAGAAACAATTGTTTTAAACATTAAAATATATACAAATAATAATTATTCAATTAATATAGCGCTTCAGCCTGCTTTATCTGTAAAAGGGAAACAAAAAAGACCTTAAATATACTAAATCATTAATGCATTATCAAAATAATAATAAAAATTAGTATAGGTAATAAATTAAATAATGTATAACTGTACCAGTAACCTGGGAGCAAAAGGTCAATGAATGAATGAATGAATGAATTAATGAATCAGTTTTAAACTTTATTTATTATTTTACATATTTAAAGACTTAACCTTTATCATAGGCTCTTGCATGGAAGAAAATATTATCAGGAAACGAAACCACTTCTTCATAACCCATATCTGTCACAGTGCACATACCTAGATAATTACAGTGTAAATACACAACAGTGCTTTTGTAATCGTTTACTCCTTGACTTGACTTACTTTTTGCACTAAAAGACAGATCGCATTAAGACATTACACAAATCCAGATAAGGTATTTAGCCTACATAATCTTTGGAGTCACTCGGCAGCGCGCATCGTGCCCCCGCGGTGAACGGAATGGAAAAGTTACTGGGGAGAGAGTGAGATAGAGCGAGCCGGATCTATCCGTCGCCATTACTGCCTGGAATGAAAGGGGAGGGCATGGCTCTCCGATTACACACATAACACTCATACTGCTGGAAAATACTGAAAACAATAACTTTAGAAAATATACCGATTATTCCAGCCACTCACGCGTGAAAAAGACAACTGGAATTTATTTTGGAACCGAATCGGTGAAATTTAAGGGAAATAGTTGGAATGCCACCTCCTGTCTGTGGTGTCGGGAGCTGGGAGCGACCATGTTAGGTAGGGGAATGCAACCCGAGTTTCTATCATGCTGTTTGTGGTTTACTTTACCGAAATCCCTCGGATCGTTTAAACGATATGAGCGGTAGTTATGTAGCTTTAGACAATTGCCGAGATTTGTCTTGTGCGCTTACGGCGCGTTGTATCTGTGTCACACTTAACTAGCGCTGGCTAACTGGGAAGCTAGCGAGCAAAGGAAGCGTCTAATGCCTTGTTATAGGGGCAAGGCCCGTATCGATGCACATCATTCAGCCCATCATATTAAAAAGAAACTAAACGTTTGTAAAATGGCGTTATTTTATAACACAAACAGGAATGTGTTGTTCATTTAATGCGATGAAACAATGTTGAATTTTAGAATCGCAGTGCGTCCTATTGGGTTATAGTGTTTCAAGTAAATGATACCCAAGTGTTTTCCAAATTCTTGCCAGTTTGAAAAAAAAAACCCACTGTAAACTCGTTGTCATGGCACATTTAGGTAGAAATCGACTCGACTAATCGAAACAAAGTCGACGTGAAGCAATCGCGAATCACCGTAACAATAGCGCTGCTCGCGTGTTCGGTGATGCGCTTCACCTTCAGCAGATGCTGCTGGCTGCTTTACATCCTCTCTATTTAAATGCACACTGGAGTAATGCAACATTTTGCCATTACTTGTTTACGTGCCTGACCCCGATTCAGTGATTTAACAATAGCGAGGTCAAGTCGATGATGTCCAATAAATGCGACTGTATTTTATGACATCGTCAACATCACTGGAGAGAGTAAATCTTTCATCAAGTATGCATCAAGTAATTCTGATTAATAGCGGACATACTTTCTTAAAAGCAGTTATAGTTAAGCTGTAGATGCCTAGATGATGTGATATGTTATTCATCTTAGCGACAATTTATTCGTTTGTTTTAACTAGCACTTACGCTCTTATTTTTTTATATTGACTGATAAAGTTACTTGTTTGTTCAAAGCTTTTTTCACTTGACAAGCCGAGCATGCGAAAGTTTTAATATGCAGTAAATGCATAGTACATTGAATGAGATTGTGCCACAGGGTCAGCCGTCTTAAATTGATCAGCCAATGCTTGAGATAGTTTACCATGGCTGTTATGAGGCTGAATAAATTAGAGATGTTGCACTTTTAATTTAATTACAAATCTTACATTTCCATTTAGATGGATCATAGTTTGGTACAATATGTAAGTGGTGAATGAAAAGCAGTTTTGCTATTGTTCACAGTTGTAAAGCTTAAAAACAGCTTCAAATGTAATATTTTGCAGTTCCAATGATATTAGAATGCTAAACATCTGCTGATTATTTTTTAATATAAAAGTGACATAAGAAAGTGAAAGTGACGTATTTGTCAGATATGGTAACCCATACCCGAAATGTGACCTCTGCATTTAACCCATCACTGGTGAGGAGTGAGCACACACACTAGGAGCAGTGGGCAGCACACTGCTGTGCCCGGGAAGCAATTGGGGGTTAGGTGCCTTGCTAAAGGGCACTTTAGTTGGTACCTGCCAGCGCTGGAATTAAACCAGCAACCTTCTAATTACAAGCCCGACTCACTTACCAGTAGGCCACAGCTGCCTACTGGTAAGTAACAATCAGTGTTATGTTGCATATTATTGCAGTAATCATACGTGATTTTTCTGAGTGTCAGTTGTTCACACAATAGTTTTTTCCTGGAATGTTAAATTTGTAATTATGTCTCTTGCTGTGGTATCATGTTTTAACCCAAAAATAAAAATTCTGTCACCATTTTAACACTGTCACACTGTAACAATTGTGTATGGGATCACACAATGTTCTGTTTCCATGCAGTTACAATTAATGAAAACTAACAATTTCAATCTTTTTTCAAAAAGAACAAAAAAGCACCATGAGTTAGTTGTCTATACAATAATATTCCTGGCCTTCAGAAGCCATCTTATGGCTTTGTGAAAGACCAAATAATGAGGTGGCATCTCTGGCTCTTCTTGCCATGTTTATGAGAGAAGTAGAGATGTCCGATTTGTCATGTCATTGACACAGATCAACTCACTAAAAGGAGAACTATCACTGAACAACAACATATATTTTGGTTTGTTTTTCAAAGCTGTCTTATTGTTCTGAAGCCTAAAAGCTTCAGTCCCCATTCATTGAAAATGTGTGGAAAAAAGCATGAACAACAGACAATATTTCCTCTTTTCAGTTCAGTAGAAGAAAATCATACGATTTTTGAAAGACATGGCTGTGTATAAATGATGACAGAATTGTCATATTTGGGTGCACTGTCCCTTTAAGCTTTATCTCGTTCAGTAATTGCATTTGTTGTATTGCAGGAAGGTGATAAGATCAGACTGAAAGATCAGTCGTCCAGGACAGATGATCCACATTAAAGATACATCAGCTTATTTACTGCAAGAGGTGGAAATGCACCTGCATTAGCAAATGGAAATACACTCCACTTTGCGTTACAAGCAATGAGAGGGGCAATATAATGGCCAAAAATAAGGAGCCCCGTCTGACGTATGCTGTCAGTGTCGTTGGGCTCTCAGGCACTGAGAAGGAAAAAGGTAATTGTGGTGTAGGTAAATCCTGCCTATGCAACAGATATGTGCGCCCCAGTGCGGACTGCTACTACTCAGAGCACACTTCTGTGTTGAGCACAATTGACTTTGGAGGACGTGTGGTAAATAACGATCACTTCTTGTATTGGGGTGAAGTGTTACATCGAGGGGATGACAGCCTGGAGTGTAAAATTCAGGTCATTGAGCAGACCGAGTTCATTGACGACCAGACCTTCCTGCCTCATCGGAGCACAAATTTGCAGCCATACACCAAACGGGCTGCGAATACAAAGCTTCAGTCTGCAGAGAAACTGATGTACATTTGCACAGACCAGCTAGGATTAGAACAGGATTTTGATCAGAAACAGATGCCCGATGGCAAGCTTAATATTGATGGCTTTGTACTGTGTATAGATGTTAGCAAAGGATGCAATAGGAAATTTGATGATCAGCTAAAATTTGTTCACAACCTCCACTCACAAATTTCCAAGGCAAAAAAACCCATTATTATTGCTGCCACAAAATGCGACGAGTGTATTGAGCAATACCTGAGGGAGGTCCAGACATTTGTTGCAGGTAAAAAGAACCTTGTGCTGGTTGAGACATCAGCTCGAGCATCTGTTAATGTTGACCTCTGTTTCAATGCTCTGATACAACAGATGGACAAAACTCGAGGAAAACCCAAAATCATCTCTTATTTGGAAGCTTACAAAGCCCAGAGACAATTAATAGCTGCGGTCACAGACAGGTTTGAAAAACTCATTTTTCAAACTGTGAGAGACTATCACACGAGCTGGAAAATTGTGAGCAATAAATTGAAAAGTCACCCAGACTATGAAGAGTACATCAATTTAGAAGGCACCAAAAAAGCTAGGAACACCTTTTCAAAGCACATAGAACAGCTAAGACAAGAGCATATCAGAAGGCGGAGGGAGGATTATCTTACCAGCCTGCCAAAAATTCTTAATAAGTTGCTTAACAACCTGGTGGAAATTGAGACCCTGAGCTGGACTGAGGCTCAGAACCTTATGAAGAGCAGGCCTGAGTTTCAGTACTATTTCATTGAGTTAGAACAAACACCATGGTATGAGACTGACCAACTTGATAAAACCGATGACAGAAGAGTGCCCTTTGATATCCTCAAAACCATGGAAGGAGAGAGGATTTATCAAAACCACGTCCAGCATTTGATATCTGAGAAGAGGCGGTTAGAGATGAAGGAGAAATTCAAAAAGACTCTGGAACGAGTGCATTTCATTAGCCCTGGCCAACCATGGGAAGAGGTCATGTGTTTTGTCATGGAGGATGAGGCATACAAATACATCACTGAATCAGATCGCCGAGATGTTTATAGTCGGCATCAGCAGGAAATTGTTGAAAGGGCCAAAGAGGAATTTCAGGAAATGCTTTTTGAGCATGCAGAGCTGTTCTATGACCTGGATTTGAATGCGACCCCAAGCTGTGACAAAATGAGTGAGATTCATGCTGTACTTAATGAGGAACCTAGATACAGAGCTCTCCAGAAACTTGCCACGGACAGAGAGTCACTTTTACTGAAACACATTGGGTTTGTCTATCACCCCACAAAAGAAACATGCCTCAGCGGCACGGCCTGCATTGATCTGAAAGTCGAGCAAGTTCTCACAAACAGGCTAGTTCAGCTGGATCACAGTCGCTCAAATATTTACTACAACGGTGCCAACATCGATAAAGTTAATCTTTGTCTCGTAGGCAGAGAAGGACTGGCACAGGAGCTTGCGAATGAAATCCGAGCTCAGTCTACTGATGATGAATATACCCTTGATGGGAAAATCTATGAATTGGAGCTTTTGCCTGTGGATGTCAGTTCTGGCATGCTTTTGAACCATTCCTGGATATCGACTTTCAAGCCCCATGGGTTCTTTTGTGTCTTCAGCTCTATAGAGTCACTTAATTATATCGGTGACCGTGTAAACCGGATCCGGGCTGAGATTGCCCAGAGCCGAAGGGACAGGTATACTCAGCCAGTGCCATTCATTCTTATTTTAGCAAATCAGAGGGACAGTGTTTGCAAAAACATGCCTATTTTGAGGCATCAAGGCCAACAGCTTGCAAATAAACTACAGTGTACATTTATAGATATACCTTCTGGCACATTTCTGAGAAAGTTTAATGAGTTCCAGATAAAACAGGCCCTCAGAGCAGTGTTAGAAGGATTGAAGCACAATTTTGACATGATGAGCCCAATGCCCTCCATTAAAGACTTGTCTGAGACAGATTTGCGGATAGTCATGTGTGCCATGTGTGGAGACCCGTTCAATGTGGATCTCATTCTGTCACCTTTTCTGGACTCGCACTGTTGCAGCGCCGGACAACCAGGCCAAAGCAACACTTTAATTCTTGACAAGATCATTGGCGACAGCCGTAGACGCATACAGGTCACTGTGCTCTCATACCACTCCTCCATTGGAATTAGAAAGGACGAATTAGTGCACGGATACATTCTTGTTTACTCAGCAAAACGAAAGTCTTCCATGGCTATGCTGAGGGCATTTTTGGCCGAGGTCCAGGATGTCATTCCAGTTCAACTAGTGGCTATTACGGACAGCCAGGCGGACTTTTTTGAGAATGAGGCGATAAAAGAGCTGATGACTGAAGGAGAGCACATCGCTACGGAAATTACAGCTAAATTTACTGCGCTTTACTCCCTGTCCCAGTATCATAGGCAGACAGAGGTTTTCACGCCATTCTTTAATGAGGTTCTTGAGAAGAAGAGCAACATTGAGAGCTCCTTCATGTTCGACAACAGCAGAGATGGAACAGGCACAGGTGAAGACGTCTTCCCACAGTCCCCTCATAGACATTCACCTGCCTACCAGTATTACCCTGACTCTGAGGATGATGGAGAGGGACCACCACCTTACAGCCCAATAGGGGATGATGTGCAGCTGCTGCCCAATCCCAGTGAGCGAAAATACAAAATTGACCTTGAGGGCAACGAGTACCTGGTTCACAGCACACCTGTTGGAGATCATGAACGTAACCACAAAGTGCCTCCCCCAGTAAAACCCAAGCCCAATGTGCTGCCCAAACCCAATGTTAAGAAGCTAGATCCTAACCTCCTGAGGACCATTGAGGCTGGAATGAGGAGCTCCAGGTGGACGCGTGGTCCCATGATGGTTCACGGCGACGACCTTGAAGCATCCGACAACTATGCAGAGCCTGTGGACACTCTCCTTAAATCAAAAGGCTTCGGTGATGACATATATGCCGTACCTGAAGATACACACAGCAGATCTGGTAAAATTCGTAACTCATTTGGTGGGCTTGCTCTGCATGGGGATGAGGAGAATGGCTTTGACTCCAAGTCTCAGGGTGGCAGAAGGCCTTCTAAGTACAAACATCGTTCCAAGATCCTTTTTAGCAAGACAAAAGCTTATCATAGACGAGTGCATTCGGATGTCAGTGATGATGAGGGTGGGGCTGCAACGCAGAAGAAGAAAAAAGGAAGGGGCAACCGAGGAAGTGAAGAGGACCCTCTTCTCTCACCAGTGGATCCCTGGAAAGGAGGGATAGACAATCCAGCAATCACATCAGACCCAGAGCAGGATGATAAAAAAATAAAGAAAAAGAAAACACCAAAGACCAAGGAACCCAAAAAGGTTAGTTACTTATTTTCACTTATTTACTCAATACGTTAGATGAATTTATTTACTACTTATTTACTCAATACATTAGAGAAAAATGCATATTCATTCTAAAATGCTTTTATATGGATTATAAAGAAGAACGTAGGTGACTACTTTTTACCACCTGTTTTGCCCTTTTTCAATCTTAATCTTTAATATTCTCCTGTATTCAACACGCTAATGGCAAGAACAAAGACTTGTGATTGCAGATATGTCTATATACATTGTGTGTGTTTATTCATGTGTGTCATCATTTGTGAAACAGACAAAATCCACAAAGACCACAAAGCCATTGTACCCACCAACTCGAAGAAATTGGGAGAGCAACTATTTTGGGGTGCCTCTTCAGAACTTGGTCACTCATGATAGACCCATTCCTTTGTTTATTGAGAAATGTGTTGAATACATTGAACGAACAGGTACGTTTTCTGGTTTCTAAAGCTGAATATCTCAATTCAAGATCAGATCAGGCTATTTAATATTTTCTGAGCTTGGTATGTGTTATCTGCAATATAACGCTGTTAAATTCACTGCAGGCATAATTTGACTGTGAATTTTAAGTTCTTGTTTAAATTTGTGAGCATATGCTGATTTGCGTACAGTAGCTTGTTTTTTTTAAACAAACTATTATAGTTTAATTAACTGAAACTTAACAGTTTTCCTTCCTGGATCTGATACTTGACTTTATAATTATGCATCAAATCTGTGCATTGATTTGTGCATCTCGTTGCATGCATTGAAAGGCTGATGCAGCCTATATTGAAAAGCACAGGTAATTTTGGGTGTAGTTGAAGTATCATTGATAAATGAATTAAATCCATTACTCTGAGGTAATAAATTCTGACACAAGAGGAAGTTGATGGCCAGGGGAGAAAGGGATCTCAGTCTGGTAAATGATTAAATGCTTTTATGGTTATGTATTATGATGATCTATTTTTTTCACAGCACTTTGTTCAGATTTTTTTTATGAAGTCTGTAGGTGACTTGTTTAGTTTTGAACACAATCTGTTTCATCTCCTTTACAGCAGTGATGGAGTCATTTTAACGGTAGCAGTTTGTTTGATTACAAAATGCCCTTTAGTAGCTCATTCGTAGCTTATTCAGTGTTCAGTGGAAACTCTGACTAACACAGCTGTCAATAAAGGCCAGCTGACCTGTTACATTAGATAGTAGGTGACACCCACATACCCCTCTTCAGGTTGGCAGTAGGTGTAGATCAGTAAAACTCATGCTGGGATGACATGCAGTGATGTGGTTTCTTAGGGAAAGATTAAGCTGCTGTTTGTGGTTTTCATGGCTGTGTACTGGAAATGGGCAAAGTGTCTGCGGTGAGAATAATGCTAGGCCAATTTTTGGTGGTTGACCTTGTTCTGCTTTGTGCAAGTGTGGCTGTGCATACATGAAGTCTGTGATATATGTTAATGAGAGATTCAACTTGCAATTTTGCTGATTTCACATAGTGCTTAGAGCGCAGTAAACATGCAGAGCAATTGATTGATTTTGTTGATTCTGGTGGTGACACCAGACTGTTTTTTAGATTGTAGAGTAGAATCATTCAGTAATTTAAAGATAGATTGATCTTTTACATTATTTCCTCGGGCCATCCATTCTCATTTACGTTATCTGTTGCAGTAAAATTTAATATTAAGTGTAACTTTGTGTCAATATACGTGCTGGGCCTGCTGTGCATTTACTAATATATAGTTCTGTGGAACACATTTGTGATTTGGATTTTGTTTACATGTGGTTACAATGTTGTTTATGATTGTGTGGTAAAACCTGAGCAGTTTTTGTGTGTGTAAGGCCTAATGTGACCTTTACTTCATCTCAGCCTTTGTTGTATTCTCCTTTGACTTCCTCTGGAATAGGAGGAGATGGCACAAATGCCCATGGCTGTTTCTGAGCATCAGAGGCTGTTTAAGGGCTTCTTGAATGCATTGTGCCTGAAAACAAGGTTCATCAAACCCAAAGCCAGCCCCTCACTTCTACCCATTTACCATGTTCTCCTGCACTGTGAGGAAATGATAGGCTTAACTGTATTTCTTTCTTTGATGAAACACAACTGGTCCAAAGAGCCACTCCTCCAAACACACTGTATGCTCTCAGATTCTTTATTTTCTGTTCTGAAAATCAAGAGCCCGTGGCATTAGAAACTGTACAGAAAAAATGGACTTCATGGATGTTTTCTAATTGACTTTCATGGCTCATTTAGACCTAGATGCTCCATTTCCCCAGCAGAAGAGGACCCCCATTGTCTTTTCCTCCTTGTGGTGCTTTGCCGTAATAATCTCTTCTGTGTGTATCCCTTATGAAATGTTATGGATATTTGGATATTTATATGAGACACTAACTATAAAATAAGGTCAGAAAACCATGAACTGCAACTCTGAAGATATACAAAAACCCAGCTGTGTCATTTCCAAGCATTATTTCAAAGGCT
Source organism: Chromobotia macracanthus (assembly GCA_036877525.1). Lineage (NCBI taxonomy): Eukaryota > Metazoa > Chordata > Actinopteri > Cypriniformes > Botiidae > Chromobotia > Chromobotia macracanthus. The sequence goes on along the minus strand of JAZGTH010000060.1, from coordinate 398,900 downwards.
TGAATGGGGTTGTCACGATTATTTCCTGTTTGTCTTAAATGATTATATGAGCTGACCGCAAGTGCTGTGATTGCTTATGTTGCACAATCCTTAGATTTTCACAATTATATGTTTCTATCCAAATAAAGGACTTCTGTGCAATTATTAGAAATGTAGCAACAAATAGAGCTTAAATTATATGCGTTTCTTTCTACTTGATGTGTTCCCTCTGGGTGCAGTGGTGCATTTAACAGCTCTGTGGGAAGGGATATAATTTACAGGCAGTCCCTTCTTGCTTTATTTCGATATGTTAAAAGCAGTTTCAAATCGTTTTCGAATTCAGTTGGACCACAAAGCTGTCTTGAATATTAACTAGTCTGATTATTTATTTGACAAAGCATTTCCTTTACTCTTATGGATTGTTTCTGTGTGTTTTTTTTGTAGATATGCGCTAGTTAAAATAATTCTGTGTGCAGCAACAAAATAGGTGAAACATGACAGCCCATATTTCAAGTTTAATTGGTGTTGCTTTGCCAGCATTATTTCATCAGCTGTCGTTGAAATCAGCGACATGGACTGAGGCCTAGTTGCAAAGCCAAACACAAAAGCTTCCCTGTGGGCTCATTTTGGTCTTAACTCAATTAGAAATAGAAAACCAAATAACTTGAATGAGCTGGCTATGGAGCAAAAAGGTGGCAGTTTATGTGTCATTAAACAGCAGCTGCGTCCCCTCAGCATCTGTTGTAGACCTTTTCACCCGGTTGTTTAAAATGAATGTGATATGAACGCTGCAAAAGCTTGGCAAACAATAGAAATTGTCAGTGAGAAAGCTCTGAAATTGTAATTCCAAACTATATAGCCAAATGGTTTCAGGTGTTTATGACCTCGATTGGGGCGTTTATTTTGAGATGTGTTTTTGCGTTCAAAATAGTTTGATGGAGCAGAATTCTGGAGTCTTTTTGTAATTTGAACTTACAAAAAGATGCTCAAAAATAGAGAGACATGACACAGTAGCCAAAGACATCTGTCTGTGTGTATGGCTTTAGTGGTGGTGTTTTATCTGGGATGAATTTAAAGATGCAGCTTATCTGTAGAGTTTTATCATGTCATTGGCCTAGTGACATTATACATTGCGTTTTCTGCATAATAATTATTTATATGTGAAAATGCAGATAAACTAGTCAGTCTCAAGTCAGTTATTGAGCTTTAAGTTGTCGACCAATTCGTCCGATCCCTACCTACTATACACGACTGATTAAGCTCATATGTTATCCAATTAGTGAGCTTAGCGCAGTACATTACCTCACCATCAAGTGTGAAATAAGATATGTACCAGAGAAGCACACAGCATAATACCTTCTGTATGTTTTAGCCCACTTGCTGTTAAATTAATAGCCAATACCCTGCATAAGTAAAGATCATTAATATTTCTGGCATTATGGCTGCAGTAGGTAAACTCAGCTGAACATGGCAGAACAAAATCATGTGTTTTTATTTGTGTAACAATAAATCGGCGACTGAAATTTCATGGCGACAGTTGCAGACTGAACAAGGTCAGAAGTTTGTTTAAAGACAATCTCTGAACTGTTATTCTGCTTCATTGGACTGTTTTCCAAGAAACTGTGATGAATTTTGACAGGAAAAGCTTGTTTATGTTTCCTGACTTAAAGTTTTTCTTTACACATTATGCTGCCATAACCGTGTTTGTGAATCCCTTACTCTGGTTTGAATTGCAGGCTAAAATGCTTTCACATGTGTATTAACTTATTTTTTAGAGTCAGAAATCAGATTGTCTGTATGTGTCTACACATTTCAAAGACTAGTGAGCAGCCTAGCTAAACAGCGTTTTTGACAGCATCATATATAGACAGCACGCATGCAGATTTGCAGGTTATGAGCCACAGCCTACATTTAAGACTTAAGCAGTTTTTGTATATCTCATGCCATTTCACTTTTTGAAGGCATTCACATTAGCCACTGGCACTGGGAAAAGCAAGACACAAAAGCAAGACACTGTGCTTTTCCAAGGATGTTGTTGCAATAATGCACTTTTTAAAGTGACTTTCTTGCACTGAGTCAGCCTTTTTACATCTCTTTAGCCTTTTAGCCCTGTTTTTCAATATGACAACTTCCTCTCAGCCACAGGGATTACCTAACTCAGTGGGGAATAATTGTCATGCCCCATTTCAGCTTGAGGCCTAGGGCTCCAAACCATCACAACTTAACATGTATTGTGCTTTAAATTAGAAAATAATAAATCTTAGTAGATAAGAGTCATGTATATAAATATTCTTGCAGTCTTTTGTATCCTTATAAACATTTACCTTGGTACTGTATTGCTTTTCCCTGTAAAATTATAAATAAATATTGTATTAACTGCGTAAAAAGCAATTTGGGTTCTGCAGTTTGGGTTCATTTCTTGTTTTGATGACAGTGGGGGCCAGTACCAGGTTACCACAGTTTGTGGCGTTTGATGTTCTGGTGGAAACTATGGTTACCATGGTGCCATGTTATAATAAGGGTATTAAAATAATAATACTTATGTCTGCTTAGACCTGCACTGACAATATTCTTAATTTCACAAAATCTGTACAGAGCAGTTGCAGGAAATGTTGTATTTTCAAGTCATTTGCAAATCATCCCATTTTAGAGAATCGTAGTGTAGATTACCTGATCCTGATGCCTGTGTTTAAGGTAATGTTGAACCTACAGACACAAATGTCAATGGAAGATTCGGCTTTGGTTTGTGCTGTGGGTGTGACCTGTATTGTAAAGTGCCCCGATTTATCATCTTGCTCTCCTTATGCTGAAAAGACTTGGGATTTGTCCAGTTATTAACCCTTAAAAGGGTAAGGAAATACCACGCTTAATTAAACAATTGCTGTTGTCATTTCCCCTGAGGTCAGTGGCCTTCTCCCAGCATGCTGCCATTTTACTTTAAGATAAAGATGGTGAGCTCATGGTAGTGTTTACATTAAGGCCCCAGACATGGTTATTTGCAAGACTCCCATTTAGACTCTGTAACTCACTATCTTTCCCCTCAGACTCAAGTGCCTCCCTGAATACAAAAACCACTGTAGGTATATATGTATTCAGTCTGTAAACCGTATCAGTGTAAATGCATAGGCTTTGAATGGAGCACCGCGCTATGTCACTTCTCCCACATTTGCTTTTACAATATGATTTACGAATGATCTACCAGGCTTCTCTGCCGTTTGATGACTGTTGCTCTGCCCACTCTAGACAAGCACCTTGCTGGAGGGTTGCAGATAGTTTTGATGACTATGGCTTTTTCCTTCTCTGACACATCAAGGTCTCTGGTGAATGCTTAGCAGTAAGTGTCCGACAATGCAGAGTCCTGTTATTCCCCTTGGTCTGCTACTGCTTGTCATGCTGGAGGAAAGGGGCTGTCAGAAGAGCTTGGCTTTGACAGGCTGTCGCCGCACATCAGGAGGTGCAGATAGACTCTGAATGTGGCTTAGAAAATGTAATGAAGGGAAGGGTGATAAAGCTGTAGGCTTTGTAAGTTAGTGTGTGAAGAAACTAAGAAAAGAGCTGATGTGCTTTAAGGATTTTAAAGTGCAACTTCACTAACTTTTGATGCTCCTAATGCTGCCTGATTGTGTCGGTTCAGGGCTAATGTGCTTTTTTATGTATGAGATTTGCAACATTTAAACTTATTAATTGCTATTTATTGGTTTGTTTCAAATAGTATGCTACCATGCTACTCCTACTATTTTTGCAGTAGCCTTTGCAGTATACTGTAAGTTTTCTGTTAAGGTTAGGGTTTCCTCATAAAATTCATGTAGTAACTGAAGTAAACATGCAATTTTTTAAAAAGGTCATGGGGCAACAATGTAGCACATTTTTGAAATGTTAATCTTTGCATACCACTTCACATACTATAGTGCATTCTGTGCAGTGTATTGCTTCTGTGAATACTCTGCAGTGTACTGGTTCTGGTTTTAGTGTCTATATTTTGTAAGTGGTTTGTAGCAGTAATGTATCAATCTGTGATTAAAGAACTTCTGTTTTTTGTAAGCTTACCTGCTTGGACGGACAGGCTGTCTACCACTGATTATGCAATTGGGGATTAAAAAAAACAAAGACTATTTTATGCCTATCCCATTTGTTGGTGATAAGTTAGAGATGAGCTGGAGCGAGTGATGCCGTCACTGTTCGCTGAAGGACAGATGTTCGGGGTATGCTGGTCAGTCCATGAACAAACTGAGCACAGCTCATATGACTAAAGCCAGACAATGCATTAATCATGCATCACTGCCTTAAGCACAGACCCTAAACCATGTCACTGCGGTAGCCTTGTGCTCAGTTTTCAATGATAATTGGTGCTAAATAATTGAACATGGTTTGTTGTTTGGTCTTTTTGTGTTTTTGTTTTGTCTGGCTTGTTTTAAAAACAGCTAGCTTATTTTTGTGATACCAGAATTTGTGCCTGTCAACCCGCCGTGCACCTGTGCTGTTTGTGTGTCCCTGCAAAGCAGATATTTTTTGTTAAATCAATGCTACGTAGCTCTCAGGGTCTTGCAAGGGGATGCCGTTTGGCTGCAGGCAGTAGATAAGGCTGCTCAGCTCTGCTAAATCCTCTCGACTGCCATGAATTTCTCATGGGGCTAAACACACGCAGACCCACCACTCTTTGATAACAACCAACTTGCTGTGCTCACAGCTTAGATTTGACTTGTTTTATTTTAACAACACTTACATCAGCCACACTGCTATCAGCTCAGCATTACTAAATGTCGGGGCTTAATTTTTAACTACATTTAGACATTCTCTTGCCTGTGGAATCTATGCATCTCAGTGTTTATGTAAAAAAAACATTGATGACACTTATTTAACTCATAGTATATAGCAGCGCTTACAGGGATTTGTTTCAGACAGAAGCATCCAACTGTGCTTCGCATTTCCTGCAGATTGCATCCGCAGTTACTGAAACAGGCATCGTTGATGTGTTTTTTCTTGCATGGATTTTATAATCAATAAAAGGAGAGCTTGTACGATTTGATATTCTTCTTCACATCTGCTGCTTTCATTTATAGACACAGAAAGCTGTGGGAAAGGGCAGTTATTATCACAGTAGTGTGTAAATTGATGACTCGACTCGGATTCTGCCCCCTTCTACATTCTGTGAGCACTTTCCGGAAAAGTTTTTGTTTGTTTAGAGAAATGGAGATGGAGTAACTTCTAGTGACACTAACGTTAGCCTTTGAAGATGCATGTCTGATGTTGCAGGATCAACCCTGACCTTACCTTATTTTCTAAACCTCATTAAGTTTATTGAATCCCTGTGAGGAATAAGGTTAATAAGGGTTGGTATCTTTTTAAAGCAATTTCCTGTAGAATGAGCATGTGAGTTGACACCTCCCCCTGCTGATTTATTAACGTGTGTTAGTGGAATGCTGAGGCAATAGCTTTGAGACTCGAGTTTGCCCCCTGCTAACACAATCATACTGTATCTCATGGAACGTTTCTTCACCATGTGTCTATGCTGACAAATGGGGGTTGCTATAGAAAAGCACTTTCTCTCCATCTCTATTTGCGGACCCTGATATTTGGTCTTGAACTCCGCTGTGGGGGTGGGCATTATGCGCAGAATAATTAAGCAGATGGTGTCAAGTGAATGTGTATAATGGTTCAGCATCAGCATCCGATGCACAAGATCTTCCGTAATATCCTTTGATTTGAGTATGGATGTACTGGAGAGAGGCTGTAAAATTAAAGTTTTTGAAGACCCAAGCTCTGTTCTAGCACCTAGTAAGCTGCCTTGCTGTGAGCTACCTATATAGACAGCTGCCTGACTGGAATTGGAACCCAGAGGCTCTTTTATTTGTAGGGCAGGACTGTAGCAAATAATATCTATGTTGCAGTGCATTGTGGGATTGCGACTCTTTGTGAATGATATGTTCAGTGGTGTCTTAGTTTCTTTTGGAACAGTCTTAGCTCATTGTGCTTTAAAATGCTGTCTATGTAAGCATCTCATTTGGCACAGAGTTTTTTTTAGCAGTTTTTCAGTATTTATTTTTTCATTCAAGCTGTTCAAGTTTATGCATTGTAAAACAGAGCAGGTGCCATCTGGGTACCTCGAAGGAAAAAACATGAAACATTCGCTTTTAAAGCAAATTGTTTCTTTCAAGATCCTCAAACATTTCAAAACCACAAAGTTGCAATTCCCAAGACAAGGTGTTGCATATGAAATGGATCAAAGTGCTGCACTGGGAATAGCACTCAGTGTTGGGTTGTTTATACAGGCCTCTGTGGAGGTATGAATCTTTTGATAGCAGCCCATCCCTGCTGCGTTCCTCTGCAGGCACACCCTTTTCAGAAAACATTTGATGACAGCATTATAAAGGAAGCTCAGTGAAAAGGTTACAGTCCTTGTGTGATGTTTGTCCAGGAGTAAAGCAGGAACATTGATTCCAGGCAGACATGTGCTGTAGCATTCACAGAAGCACTGACCCTCAACTATGACCTTTTGTATGTACGACCCCTTCCAGACATCATGGTTACATGGGAGTACAAAGCGTGACATTTGCCATTATATTCTAGATCTCAAACAGCCTTGCCTGAGGAGCCCGATTTGACATTGGACATCACATGCTGACCCTACATACCAGAATTATACCAGAATCTATTGTTGAAAAGTAAATAAATGTTTCTAAAATGAGACTGCATGAAAGCCCAACACTATGCAAAATTGTTTTTCTGTAGCTTAATGGGTAGAGCATTGCATTAGCAGTGTAAAGGTCATGGGTTTTATTCCCAGGGTGCTGACATACTGATAAAATGTGTGCCTCGATATGTCTCGGTTTGGCTTTGTTTTCATTTATGTTTTCAATAGCCAATAATTTGCCCCAGTAACACATTGTGTTTAGCACCATGTTTATCCTCTCTGTGTTTAATCTGCAAATAAGATATTGACGTTGCTGTCACATTGCCTGTTCATGTTGTCATCTGCTTATTTTGGCTAGATTCTACCGAGTTACAGACAAATTTGCAGCGAAATACTGAATTTGATTGGCCCTTAACACCGACAACAAAAATACTGGATGTTTTCTTTTTTCTGTTTAAAGCATATTTATTAATTACCATTCTAACTATATACAGTTTAATTGGTTAGTTGCATTTTATCAATTGAATTGTTTTCTCCCTGCAGACCAACCAGAGTCCAGTCATACACAACCTGACATTGATTTATTTGTTCCCATAAAGGAGCATCAGATAGACTGAGTCTGGGTGCAGTGCACCTTGTAATTGTCCACTGTCCTGCTGTACAAACAGTTTATCAACAGTTCTGTAGATAAACAGCAGCTCTCAGTGACAAAGGCTTCATTACCAAACCTTTGTGTTCCTTGTTTCAGTTAATTTCAAGCCAGGGTGGAAATGAAATAGCTCTATTGAAGAAGAAATACTAACGTCAGGCTGGTAAATGTAGCGTATATTTGGATTTCTGTGTTTTGATATGAGCGTCTGATTTGATTTATGGCTTGTTTTTGCAAATGTGGTCTAGTATGACATTTCCCGTGTCACAGTAATGTGTGTGATTTCCTGTATCGCGGTGACCTTTTGTTGCCTCTGAGGCCGTACATGATGGTAATCTGCTGATGAAGAGGTCCAGATAAAGTTGAGTGGTGGATGGGACAGGCTTTGGGGGGGACAATAAATGCGCATCCAAATTAAGATCGTTTCCCTTGGTGCTGCTTCCTGTTACTGTTTTCACAACACCTTTGACATTGACCTTCCTCGCGGCATTTGACTAAATAAGATCATCATGTCTGAAATTACTTTTACAAGATACGCCACACAGAATCTGTGTGCTGCAGTGTTGAAATAAGTATTTTATAAAATTTGTAAACATATCTGGGTTTGGTGTGTTATGTTTTGCATGTTATTGTCAACTAAAATGCTAATTTGGCATTTTGGGTAAAATTAACACTATTTCAGCCAGATTGAAATGGAATAAAATTAGTATATACAAAATATTGAAACTAGTAAACTAAAAAATAAACACACTGAACACTGAATACATAAATGAATACACATACTCTGAAAATGATAGTAGCCGGTACAGTGTTATGTATGTGTTGATTTTGGTACAACCGGATGATTATGTTTAGAGTGTGTCCGTTCTGGTTGAAGAATAGTTGCACTCTGTTTCTACCGTTCACTGCAAATAATTCTTAGAAAGTGGGTCACCCAATTGGCTACATTTCAAGGGAAGTAGGAATGTTTGTATTAAATGTTTGTTCCAGGCTTTATCGCAGAAATAGTAAATAAGCTGCAGCTGACATGTTCCTGAGCAGGTAGACAATTACGTATGTGTGAATTCCTTCTAGGCTTTGACTTTGATTTCATACAGTGCGGATAGTTTCACCGCGTTCCTGCACTTGCTAGTAAGCTCACACTGTTCACAGTAACAGGCTAAGCATAACACCACCAGGCCTGTGACAGACCTGACAAAAGGCTGGATCTAAACCCACGGCATTGCATGCTAACTGCACTAAACCATCACTTAATCTCTGTGAGTCATCTGTGGGCCTCCAGTAGCACACATGCCCACAGTTTTAGTTCAGTAACATCACACAACAACAAATCAACAAGCTTTCCCAAATTCAGATTTAGTTTCTCAGGAACAACTAGGGTAGGGTGATAGATTGACTAATAAAATTACATCCATTTTGAAAATGCGTCTTAAGTAGACTTTTACTGTATTTAGCTTTAAATACCTTGAAGTGGATTAAAAATATCATTTTTCAGGTATAATATTGCGTATTATAGAACTATCTTTGCCCAGCTATAAACTTCATTTAAAACGTCTAATAGCATTTTGAAACACTCATGTCCCAAAGGATCCTTCAAAAGCTCTGCACTGTTAACACCTCATAACCTGTTTGTGGGAACAGGTGATTCACACAGGCAGTGAACCAACCCACATTTGTCACTACACACCTGCTCTTAACGCCTGAACATGAGTTAAACAGGCCTTTTTGTAACCTCCCACTTCTCTGGAGGAGGAACAGGCTCTGACTTGCAGGAGCATCTAAAGAATGCACAGCGGTTTTGACTTGAAGCAGTTAGCAGCCCACAAGGCTTCAGCAGGGACTGTGGGGGCCCTGTGTTGCATGTCAGAGCTGCAGACAGGGTCATGGCTGAACAGAACTAACTTTAGCTTTATAAACAGGCTTTGTTAGATTAGACCAAATGGAAATGAGAGGTACAAATGGTGTTATCTGTCAAGGAACAAGGAACTTTGGGTTGAGTTCTGCTGTATTATCTGCATAACTGGCCTACTTTTTTGGTCCTGATATCAGCCACATGTCCACTCATCCATTTGGAGTGTCCCAGTTTACTGGGTTGAGTGCATGAGTTTAAATATTTGCGCAAAGGTTAAAGGAAAGGAACTGTTTTGTGACGTGGGGGCAGTATTGCTCTTAGCAGTATTTGGTCTGTGGCGAAAACGTTTTTGTATATGAGTATATATACAGAATCTTAAAGATGCAATCCATAACTTTTGCCTCTCTATCTCCATCTCAGTTTGAAAACAATTGCAAAGTTAATTGCAGTTATTTTCTTTATGTGGATGTGTTCAAATTCTAAGCAGCTGCTGTACAGGCTACAAATGTGCCACCATCCTTAGCACCCACATTCACAATACAGTAGCCAGATCTTCTTCTTTTTGTTTATGGATGAAACAGTCGAATGGACATTTTTGAACCTCAAAATTGAACCTCTCAGCTCAAATTATATATCATTATTATGAATTTACTAGGGGTGTAACAATATTCTGAACCAAATAGCAATGCACGACCAACAGTATGTATCGCTGTATGTCTTACCAAACGTCCCCACGCCTTGCTGCCCGAGCCAAACCCTGGTCCATTGTTGATGCTGACCTTACTTTACTTAGTAATTAGTACACTTTTAACAACTAATAAGAGCTATATTTTTTCTGAATATTTGTACTGTAGAAATCTATAGTGCTTTTTTTGTAAAACTGTTTAATAGGAAACATGAACAATATTGAAAACTATGCCTTTTTTCATATGGTTGCTTTTTTAGAACTCACCGCAACTATTTGCTTTGTTCCACTGAGGTTTTATACATAACCTTCTTGAGATGAATTGAATCAATTCTTCTTGAATTAATTGTCTGTCTTAATTTGCAGGTCTCACCACAGAGGGCCTTTATCGAGTGAGTGGAAACAAGACGGATCAAGACAACATTCAGAAACAATTCGACCAAGGTACATACTGATTTTAACTATGTGATAAATCAGCCTTCATTTGTGAGCGTTTTATATGTTTTTAGAACACATGTAGGAACAAATTTATATAAATTAGATAGAGGAGGCCCTAATACACTTCAGTTTGAATGGTTCATTTGTTTATTTGATTTTGTCGGCCCCACACAATGGTTGGGTGTATCGTCACCTTCTGGATTCATTTAATTTGTCCTGAGAAGGCCATCCTGAGAGATGCTGTTTGCACTATTGACAAGAAAATTGACTCAAGTTTCTTTGGTTTGCCAGTATATCATCATTTGTTTCAAATGTTTGTGTTGATAATTTATTTTAATAATTTATTCCTATAAATAATGTTGTTTGGCGGTTAGCTCAGCTGGTAAGGTTTGCGTTAGCAGCGTAAAGATTGTGGATTTGATTCCCAGGGAACACACATACTGATAAAATGCATAGATTGAGTGCACTGTAAGTTGCGAAAATAAAAGCGATAAAAGCGTCTGTCAAATGCATAAATGTAATGTACATCCGTGTGGATTTTGGACTAGTCAGATATGAATCTTGATGTGTACTTTAGTCACTAAACCACAAACCTGAGTCAAATATTAACTTGATCCCCTTTATAAATTTCTGACTTTTAGATTTATAGATTCCAAACTTAATTAAACAGTGGGTCCTCCATTCAACAGCATAAAAGACTTCAGCTGCCATATGAGAAAAAAGCTGAATTGATGATTATAATCTGTCACACTGCAAATGGACCATTTGTATGAAAACAAACTTGACATTTGTGGCTTTTAAAAGACGTGCTGCCGGCAGGCCTACATCAAGCTGTGATTGGCACTAGTTATTATGTTATGCAGTACATGTTTCACTTTACTTAAATCTCCTTGTGACACACTAATAAGGATCTCCTTGATCACCTTGAATATTCTCATTTCAAAGGTGAAAATTAAATTGGCACAGCGCTGTAAATATAGAGACAGTTACAGGCTGATGTAGTTATTTTTGCTGGAAATTCATCAAAAAGATACCATGTGGTACAGCCTGTATCAGTTAACTAAATCTGTGAATTTAATACTTTATATAAATGAAAAGTACTTGATGTAATTTAAGTATTTTGTGTATTTATTTGTAAAACACAAGAATATTCATAACAAATAACAAAAAGATAAATCTTGCATTAGAATTATGAAAACACATGAGTCTAAAGTAAAACAGTTTTAACCAAAGGTAAAAACATAACAGTAAAACTATAAGTGTAGATTGTCTTAACTACAATTAGATGAGCCGTTGTAAACGTAAGCTGATATTCACACACCTGTGAAGGCTAATCTGTTGAATTCTATATTATTGCGGCAAGTTACCTTGTTGCTTGGCAGCCAAAAGAAACTAAACTCATAAACTTCATGTTTTGCCTAACAACACTCCTTAGTAACAAGCTGTTCCACATTTTGACTTGTTTGCAGTACCCTTCATATTTTTACAGTACTCAATGTTTCTCCGTTGTTGATGTGTAAAGAACATAAACCCCAATGACAGCCCAGTGAAACCACTTCACATTTGTACAGCCATACAGTACATATACCATTGTACCGCTCGGCACTTACACAGGAAATAGATTTATGTGGCCAAATGAAAGACGCTGTGTTATCATACATCTTTTAGATCAAATACTGTCATCTCTGGCTGGTGAGCTGTGCAGCTGAGTGGGTGAAAATCTTCAGCTGAGTTACAAGATTATTCACTCAGTGAGCCATCGCACGCCCAAAGGGCCACTGTAGGCATCAGTATGCATGTTGACCTGCAGCCATTAGTGTCTCTCTCTCTCTCTCATCCCCACAAATCTGTGAATTAGCTGTTTTTTCCTTTTTCTTGTGTTCATTCAGTGCTTTTACAAAGATCTGTTCTGACAGCTGTCATTTCACCTAAAACCGACTCTCACTGCCTCTTCAATTTCCTCATTTTCAATCTTTTCCTTTTTTTTGTTCTCCATTATTCTGATCTCTGCTTCTGCTAAATTTAAAGGTATTTAAAGATATTTTATTGTCATTGCCAACCTGGACAAAAGCTGTTAAACACATAGGTGTTTCTGTCAACACAAAGGTCATAGGTTCAAATCCACGGGAGCACACATAGTGTTAAAATGTATAACAATGCATCAGTGTAAGTTGCTTTGGATAAAGGCATCTGCCATATGTATAAATGTACATGTACACAAGCTCACTGTATTTGTCTTCCTCTCTCAGACCATAGTGTAGATCTGATGGTGATGGATGTAGCTGTGAACGCAGTGGCCGGGGCTCTGAAAGCATTTTTTGCTGACCTTCCTGACCCCCTCATACCGTACTGTCTCCACCAAGAGCTAGTGGAAGCAGCCAGTAAGTATCAGCTGTTCCCTTGTGCTCCATCACTTCCTCTTGTGCAGGGTTTTGTGGCTGCTAATTACTTGAGAATTATCTAATTTTACTAGCTACAAACTGCTGAAGTCTTTCATTTAGTGGAGTAATAGTGGCTTGTCTCATCTGCCTGTAAGTTTGTTTTTCAGAGGTTTAAAGACATGTTTATAACTTTTAGATCTGATGTGTTTGATGATGGTTCTTAGTGTATACCAAATTGTATACACAGTGTATACAAAATTACCTGTATTTTTTTTGTAACAGATGTCATTTTGTGACAGAAGTTAAGATAAATGAATGAAACGTTGGGGATCCTCACACTTAATGTCATTGCATTAAATATCAGGATCAGGTCCCCTTAAGTTTACACAGGTGGACACGTTCCAAAATGTCTTAAATTTTCGATTTATCTCTGTTGCTTCATAATTCTAGAGAACTTCTTAGTTAGCTGAGTTAGTGACGCAGCATGTGTCAATTAAAACATGTCACGGCTACAAGAAATACAGGAAGTGTCTTCTGCATATATTTGTACAAGTAAAGACCTGCTTGTGTTACCTCAGCCTCTCAGCCTCAACTGCCTACAAGACTAGTTTTCCCTCGCGTACCTGTTGTCTTTTTCTACTGCTTTCAACTGCGTTCGATATTAATCACATCACATGTCTAATCCCAGTTCAAGGAAACCGCTAAAGTCATTTAAATGCATCTGCGTTTTCGTTTGATGCTTCCGTGTGCTGAATGAAATCCACGGTCCCCTGTGATGTATTCCTCATTATTTCTGATCCACTCTGCTGTAGATAAATGACTTTATATACTGGGTTGGTGTTCTCTGGGAACTTACAGATATTTAAGTTGTATTGTTTCTTACCTTCTCATTGTACCTCATTGGCCAGCAATGTCTGTTTACTGTGTTGAGCTCTAATAGTTTTGATGATTGCTTGGTATTTTATGATTGTTTCTACTGGAAAAGATAAAATGAGTTTATTATATGTTCAGTTCTTGTGGCCCATGAGTAGTTGTATTATCACATATTTCAAAATCTGATTATTTTCTCACTTCTAATGACTTGATGTTTAATGTGACTTTCTCCAGAAATCGTTGATCACTACGAGAGGTTGCAGGTGCTTAAGGAAATTGTGAGAAAATTTCCTCCTGTAAACTATGAAGTTTTTAAATACGTCATTACTCATCTCAACAGGTAAAGCGGTTTTCTGCTTGTTTTCCTTTGTTAAAGTTGACGCAAAATTTGCTTACTTGTTATACACCTCTTGTCTTACTTTCTTACCTGTCTGATTTGTCAGTCTACTTTACACCGAAGAAAATCTGTTTAGGCTTTGTTGTAGGCTACTGTTGAAGATAATGCAATCGTTCTAAAATGCCAATGGTTAAAATGATTTGGTGCTGTTGACATAATAAAGGTTACGACAGTAATAGCAAATAAGAACACATTTGAGCATTGGGATATGTCAAGATACCCTTAAGGGTAAACTTGACCTTCCACGGTCTTCGCGGCCAGGTCAAAAACCTTTTCAAAATTGAATGTTTGCAATGTCTCTTGAGGTTTTTCACAGTGGGAATTCACATTTATGTCTGTCTCTGTTCTGGTTTGGAACACCTACTTCTGATCCAAGCAATTCTGGGAAATAAAATCATGACTTACATTGGTTTCTTTCTATTCAGAAATATTTCACATTATGGATAAAAAATGGATTTCTAATTTCATTTCATGATGACTTGATAACAACAAACTCCTATTAATAAATTATTGAACCTACAACCTTTAATTTTATAGTGGATGTTTCAGTTTCATTTAGTCAATATTTTATGTTCAGTTATACATTTCAACTGCATATCGTCCTCCTTTTTCCACCAGGGTAAGTCAGCACAGCAAGACCACGCTAATGACTGCTGACAATCTCTCGATCTGTTTCTGGCCCACGCTCATGAGGCCTGACTTTGAGAACAAGGACACGCTCTCCACCACCAAACTCAACCAGTCTGTCATAGAGACCTTCATCCAGCAGTGCCAGTACTTCTTTTACGGTGGTGACATCACAGAGCCCTCCAGTGCTGAGGGGACCCCTCCTCCACACGGGCACGGCCTGGAGTCGCTGTTGGCCCTGCAGCTTCCTCCTCCCCTTCAACCACAGCAGATCCACCCACTGCCCCCTGAACCCCTCATATAGACCCCCACTCTTCACATTCATCTGACTGCAGCGTGTGTGGAAACCTCTTAAAAAGTAAATTAAAACCATTTTGTACAAAGAAAGATGTGACTTTCATAAAAGACATTGTTTTTCTGGTTTTTTCTTAATTTCCCCTTTTTTGTTCCCTGGCCAGACTGAATGAGTGACTGAATAAAAACATTAAAAATGTCAATGTAAAATTGACACAAAACATGCACATTGAATAGATTCAAACATCACTGACATAGGGATGATATATTTATAATAATAACAAACCTTTTTTGTTTGTTTGTTTCTAAAGACAGTGAAGTTGTCAATCACTCACTAAAATCAACACCACACACACAGCTTATGTTAATGGCACCTTGCCTTTCGTTTGCTTATTTTTCACCTCTTTTTGTTTGGGTGGACTAAAGATATATTTTTAGGATATTTTTATCTTACAGACAGCTGTAGCTATTGGGGTGGTGGTATCCCAAAGCATTGCTCCATTTCAAATGGGTTTATAAAATCAGGGGCACCTGCCTAGGATGCACTTTGCCCTGCAGACTTTGAACCTGGGGCCCCTCGTACTCTGGAAACCACAGAAGGGAAGAGGCCACTGCAACCATTTGGCACATCTCAGAGATCCAGGTGTTAGAAGATAGTCTGGTCATCTCCGCTTCGTTTTATGTTTGTTTGTTTGTTTTGTTTTGGTACTGCAGACCACCTTCAAAATTTCCATGGTTCTGTTTATGCATTTCCTGAACTGAATCTGCATGTCCTTCGCCACTTGTAATGAAAGATTAAAAGTGGAGGTAAAATGTTAAATGCTTAACTGTTTTTATGCCAGATGTTTTTTTTTTTTTTACTTCTTTGAGGGAACATTAAACTGGGGCAAAATTGTTTTATTTGTTTGTTTGTGTCACGCCATAGTTTGACTTTTAATATCATATTTTGGCATTATTTCCCTAAAACAGAAAAATATAAATATCTCTATATATACAATATATATATAAATGTCAGCCTTTTTGAGAGCTGAAAGATCACGGGGTACTGGAGCTCTGTTTAATCTTAAACCTATAATCAGATATCATTGTGGTATGATGTATTAAAATTTGGGGTTAGATTCATTGACTGTGTACTTAATTCCCTGTATGAATAAATACTTTATTTTAATTAGATGGTACTGAATTTTGTTCCACTGTAACAGATGCTGTGTAGAAAGCTTGCAGTCTTTGTTCGGAATACAGCACAACACAGATGTTTAGTTTTGTGCGAGTGATGCAGGAGTTTGTATGTGAACGGATGGAAATGGAACTGAAAAGATTTTCGCAAAAGCTTTGAAAGATGAGATTTATAATTGAATAACTAAAACTGAGGAAAGGGCTCAATTGGATGTGCGCCGCTGCTAGGATCCCAGTAGTGTAGTTTAAAAAAAAGAGCAACATTATGTTCATATGGCTGCCTCATATGATGTACAAACTAAATATTTTAACATCATCTGCTATGTATTATAGTAAATAAATGATTTTGACAAATTATGTTTGTCTGAGCTTTTTTTTATTTATGAGTGACCTGTTTATCATAACATCATTAAATAATCAGATAGGCTGAGTTTAAAATGTCTCCTGTGATGATGAGACATGGTTTCAGAGTAGCACTGCGGACCTGCTAATGTAGTGCGCCACCACCAGGTCGTGTTATGAACTACATAACCGAATGTAATACTTTATTTGCATATTTTTAATATTATTATTATGCACAATCCCTACAAGCTCATGTTTTGCAACCAAAATGCTAACATTCTTATAACTAGCCCCCAATGACAGTTGTGTAAATTAAATAAATATTCAATGATTTTGACAAAGGAAGTAATTGGGTTCTCTGCAGCCTTAAGAACAACTAAAATGTGAATTTGACCTTGGCACACAGTACAGGAGATTGTTTTTGCTTAAACTTCATACATTTGATCTCTCAGCTCACTCTGTTTGAAGAGTAACAAATCAGCGTTATTATTATTATTATTATTATTATTATTCTTGGCTGGAGGTGAAAGTCTTGTGAAATGTGAGGCCATCAGAAGCTCCATGTTAACATCTTCCCCTCTTGACCCGTGACAGCTAAGATCAATTAGAGACTGCAAGATATTATTTAAACAAATAAGGATCACATTGGGGAAACAAATGGCCCTTTTTACCAAATATTTTATTTCAAAGGTTTTTAAGCCTTTATGACACCAAAGGATGCTGAGGTTACAATCTGTTTGCTGAAACACAATAATGCTACTATCATTGGGATTTTGTTCTACAGCAGGGTCCAAATGTCTGGAACCAGTAATAAAAATGCTTCTTTTTTGTATTTTTTTCTAAAAAAAAAGTTACAAATAATTATTACCAGCAAAACAATCTGTGTAAATACTATTTAACAGAATTTAATAGTATTTAGTGTGTCCCCCTTTTGCTTAACTGACAGCTTGCAGCCCAGTTGGCATAAACTGCATAAATTTATGCAATAAATGCACAAATGATGCACATACGGAAGCCAGGAAATCCGACCTTCTATACAATGTCACTGATTTGCTTATATTTAATAAGCAACTTGAAATGGGGCACAATCAACAAAAGTTCAAAATCTTACAACAATGTATATTTTCAGGTTTCAATTTTGAATCTAAGATTTTGAATGTAGTCTCAGACTTTTGGACCCCACGGTACATTTGTAAACAAGGTGGGAACGGTTAATACCAGCAGGTGCTTGTTGCAGTAGCGCAACAGCTTGCCAATCACAGATTGCACTTGTAAAACGACATGCACTAAGAGACTTCACTCCAGTTCTGATGGGAACAATGTTAATCACTCACAGCTGCATGATTTTCAGGAAAACATTCATGTCTGACCTGTAGCTGATAAACTGACAGTCGCATAATTGTAACCTCACCAAAAGACTTAACATAATTTCACTGTTAAAATGGCATATTGCCACATTTAGATTTATTTAACATCAGATTAAAGGATCTATAAGGGAAGGTACAAGGCAAAATGTCAGCAGTCTCAACATTTGCTAATGAATTTGCAGGGTTGTTTCACCTGTAGCTTGTGGAGAAGAGGTTGCAAATTATGACAAGATTCTAATTGTCCATAAATAGTGTATTTTAGAAACAAAAGAAAGTGTTCATATATATAATTTTAAGTGGCATTACATCCAAAATTTAGATGAACCTAAGTGGTTTAGAACCTAAATGAATTTTTCAGGTAAGGAAAATGTTAGTAAGATAAAGTGGTATTTTTAAACCTCTGAGGAACTGTCAGCTATTCAAACAAAACTATTTAAAGTTTACATGTGGCATTTTTCCATGACAGTGTCACTGTAAAATGCTTTCAGAAAAACATTCAGATTTTTGTTGAAAAGAAAAGGTGGTGTTGGATTTTGGCCCTACACATGAAAACAAACAAGAGTCAAAATGCAAGCCTAAACCAGGACTAAACATTTAAAGAAGTCAATGCAACATGATAAAGCAGTCCGAAACATGTCACTAGACCCCTATTCAGGAAACTAACCTTTGTTATTATTGTACTTCCAAACTTGAGAAATAGAGTCTGATCCTGAGATAAGACATCAGAATTTAGGATTCTTTGGGAGAAAAGCTCAACAACTGATCAATCTGATTTAAGTTCCTTGCCTGAATCTCACAAAACTTGTCAAGATCTCACTCCTGTTTCGTCCCACAATCAAAAGACTAAGAGTTATCTATATATTTTTATAACTGCTTGAAAACTTTTTTTTGCAACAGTTTTCATGACAATAACCATATTTTCCCCAAATTCACATTACTATAAAACATAATCAAAATCTCATTACATTAATGTTAAAAATGTTTAAAGTATTATTACAGTTATGATAATGGAAATCCCCATTGGGAACATACAAAAGAAACAAATATATATTTGTTTATAAGTATTTAAGACAACAATTGTTGGGATAACAACAGTAATGAGAATATTGTCATGACAATAACATAAACAGTCCTAAAATAGGCCTGATTATCTTTACTGACATTTTTATTTTGGTGAAATATGACTCTGACATGTATTTGTGAGATTCATGCACATAAAACCTCACTTGGTGAAATCTGTGAGTAAAACATTCACCAATAGATGTGAACACAATGTACCTTTAAAGACCTGCTGCATATGAAATCTTTACTTCACATGATCATGGAGTGTTGAAGTAAGCCACTGAATCTCTGCAATTCTTTTCAACTAAGGACAAAATTAAGCATGAAAAGCAACAGTCCTGGAACTGTAAAAGAATCCTGAGGTTGATGACGTCATCATTTTTCTTTGCCTCTTCCGGTCTGAATCAGACCGAAATCTGATTGGCTCAGTCAGCATGACTCGTAAATAGCATTAAAGCTCAATGGTAAAGCTCATTTTTTGTACTTTAGGACAAAAATGTGGTTGTTTAAATCAAGCCAATGAAATTAGTGAAATCTAGTGATCTACATGTCATAAAAAACATTACAAGCACTTCTTATCAAAGTAACTTATATAATCATTGACCAAAATGATTATTTATATGTTGGTTTTCACAAACAGGCTGTTATATTACTCCACAGAAGATAACTGATAAAAACAAAATAAAATAACTTCTCTAAAACAAAAGCCGTTTTTTCAACAAAAACCATTGTTGTGTCAGAAAGGTGCAGTCTTAAGCACTTATCATAACTGTTAAATATTTTTCATTTTTTTGTCCGTCAGATTTGTGAAGCAAAAACGAACAACAGTCATGGACTAAAGCTCACGCAGACATGAGTTTGAAGGCCGCAAAATACACATCATTCTCTTTGCTTTTCTATTCAAATGCAGGTTAAAAGGCAAAACAGTGCAAGAGGTAAATGGTGTAAGAACTGAATGATCCAGTGGGTAGCAGATGCTGAGAGAGAATCGATAAGCAGGATGCACCTCTCCATTCAGCAAAAACCAGAGAGGAAAGCATGAAAACAGAAAACAGGGTCTGTCAGTCCACATGGCTGGGGATATTTTTCCATCAGCACTTTGGAATTCTGCATGGAGTCCATCGCAATCCCAATATGATGCCCTTACCTACACAGAGCTCATCAATTTGTCCTAGACGTGCAGAACAGGACAGTGTCATTATAACTTGTGACATCAAAAGGCAAGTGCTTCTTTGTTTTCTAAACAACACCCGATTTTCAACGCCCAGCTACCCTTTCCTTTTCTTCACAATTATAATCTTGTTCGTCTTTATCCCCATCCCCAAGCATTTGTTTAAGAACTATGAGCCCGGCGGGCTGTGGGCATCGCCGTCGGGCCACAGGGTAGCAGGTCGTCCCAACGTGACCGTATCTGTTAGAGACGGTGGCTGTAATTGCTCGCTAACTAAGTTCTCATACTCGCTACTGTCCTCATCATCGTCTTCATCCTCCTGGTCTTCCTGGCCGGTGGCCTGGCGGTTTAGAGAATCCGAGCTTGAGCCGTCTCCATTGCCCAGACCCAGACCAGGGGAAGGGTGTCCTGGTGAGCCTACGGCTTGGGGTCGAGGCAGCAGTATAGCGCTTGGTGAGTCTGGAGGCAGTGGAGTGCTGTAAATCGGTGGAGATGAGGAGTTTAAAGGTCTCTCTAAACTAGGCTCCACTGAGGGACCTGAGAGCACAACTCGCATCAGAGGAGAGTGTGGAGGTTCAGGCAGGGCCGAGTTATCAGGAAGTGTGACAGCTGTGTTGGTTGCCTCTTGGAGTCCTATGGAGGAAATGAAGAAGATATTAAAAGCTATAGTTTCCCTTTTTGTTAAAGGAGTAATGGTGAAAAAAGCAAAGTAAGCACATACTTCTCTCTTCTTCCGCGATGTTACGTTTCCTGAGAGCAATTTCCTCTTTGAGTTTGTTCACTTCCTCTTGGATTTTCTCTCTCACTCGTTCACTTTGATCAACTTCACAACAAACTGCCTGGAAGACAACAGAAAATTCAGAGCATATCATACATGTTGTCATATTGCTGTTTTTTTAATTAATTTGATTTATTGAAGTATAAAAGTAACCATCTTGACTAACTTCTGATGAAATGATCAAAGTTCAAAGGCAGAAACTCACCTGCACTCTATCTTGAAGAGCGCTGTACACCTGAAAAATGGCTCGAATATCTTTCATCACCCCATCCTTATCGAAGAACTCAGCCCTGTTCATTTAAAGTGCTTTTATTAGCAATCTGTTATTATTAACATATTCACTGCATTTAAATTTGGATTATTTTATGTTTGAGATTATACATGCTGTGCGATCTGCTTTAATTATAATCAGCTTGCGATGCAACTGTGTTCAAGTATTTCACAGAATACAAAAAACTTTGTAACAATTTTGTGAAAGTAGAGCTGAAGGTGTTTTTGACTCACCCATGGTCTTTAATGACACTAGCGTAGTTTTTGGAAGTGTTGGGGACAGAAGAGACCTTATATTCCTGTTGACTGGTGTTGCCCAGGTTTGGGATGCTTAGAGATATTCTCTGATTATACCTGCTAAGGTACAGAACCAAAAGAAACATCTTATCAAAAATGCTTAAACGTGCAATAAATTACAGCTACATAATATTAAATATAAATGATTTACTTGCTTAATAATGCGATATATGTGATAAAATGGTGCTTCAAATTTGTAATATAATTTTAAAATATATTTAAAATTAAAATTATATAACCAACAGAAATATTTCACATTCTTTCTGGGGAAAGAAACATCACTATAACTTCAGACTGCAGTCTCTCTGCTATTTGCATCAACCTAAAACTGACTATATATTGTCATATGTAAATTTGATATTTCAATATATTGTACAGCCCTATAATCAATGTAATTTACTACTGTCAACACAGCATCTACGTACTTTCTGCTGGGCCTGAAGAGCACATACTCCAGAGCATGTGTGGAACTATTGGCTGTGGAGATGAAGCTGAAGAGGAGGAAGACAAGATCTGGGATGCCAAGTATATGGGTCAGTTTCTTATGGATCACCTGCTCCCTAAATGACATCTGCTGTTGGGTGTTCCGCCGAAACCGGTACCAGCCAATGACATTCTGCACAGAAAGCAAACAAAAGCAGGTGGTGATATAGACTAATCATACTTTGCATAATACATCATAACAGAAGGTATGTTGTGATAAATAAAAAGTAAAAGAAAATATGGAGGTAATGATATTTAAATTACACAAAGAGTTATTTTACAATACAGCATACAGATCCACCATACAAATCCTGCATTAAATAACCAGGTTACAGACTGAAGTTCTTCTAAATTGTGTTACTTTCTCTCTCTTACTATTTATGCCTGATATTACATGGCTTTCTTGACACTGATCAGACAGAAAACAGTACTGCTTACTTTTCTTCTGTCCTGGAGGATTCTGTTGAGATTTTCTTCATTGACATTACCTGCATAGTCATAAAAGCTGAAACGAACCAAATCATCTTCATTCAAATACAGGTAAATGGAAATATGGTATTCAAAATGTATATAGACAGTACGTTTTATATTTAAAAATTTAAATGACTATATATTAAGAATGAATTTACAGAATCTAAAGTACCATACAGGAAGTTCTTACCTAAACAGTTGTGCACAAGGTTCATGATTATGGACCTCTGAAAGACAAGCAGAACATCTAATCATCCAATCAAATTCAATGCTTTTTAGTTTATTGGATAGCACACCAAAATGTTCAAAAGTAATGCATCTTTATTTAATAATCTGCCAAAAAACTCAAAATGGAAAAACAGACTTGAATCAGATTTTCTCTCCAAAATCAACTAATCATAGCGAACACAACCCACAGATCATGATAGCTGAGACTCTACATCACATGTAGAAGTTATCTAAAGGACAGTATAACTGGATAATGTGAAACAGATGTTGACACTGCTACATAGAATACTATCCTATCCACTATTCCACTTTTGGCCTTTCAAATCTTTTTTAATTGATCAGAGATAAAGGTGTCTGGCAAAGTCAGAAACATGATCTCGCAATACTCAAACATTTCTGTTTTTAAAAAATAGTCTACATTGTTGTATTAGGCTTTATCTTTTCTACTGATTAGAAACGTTACTAAGCAATTAAAAGCACAAGTAGAAAATATTGTAGTTGATTGCAATTAAAAGGTGATACATTCAAGCTTATTCTGGTGTGGACTAAATCATCACAGCTTAGCGATGAATGTCTTCTAACAGTTTGCCAGTCAAAATGCGGGTGTCTTATCAGTTTATTGACAACCAAACTGGTCATCAGGACTTTGGCTAGTTGACATTAAACAATCAGTTTGACCTCAAAATGACCAAACATTGATTTTTCAGTGATGTCATATGCTCTGTCTCATACTAGCCCTCGCTCGTACTATATCTTGTACTGATAAAGTCCCCTATGTTTTCAGCTACCTCACACAGCAAGGCCACTGCAATGGAAAGGTTACTTGCTTTAGCCAATACTACAAAACATGTCTCTGATATGAGCCTGATATCAGCTGAGGTGCACAATGGTTCCATTATGCATGATCAAAGTTTACAACATTTTGTTCACAGCTTTGACGCACTTTAAAATAAACAAAGATGGTTTTACCTATTACACTGAGGAATTCTGAGCTACCAATGTGGGAGTCGCTGATGCTTAAAGTCTCCTCCTGTCTAACTTCTCCCAACAGGAAGCCCTCCTAAAACAGTCAATACACAGACAATTTTTGGCTGTACTATTACAGTTGCATTTGATTAGCAAATAAAAGCTGGTCTTGAAGATAAATAAAGTCTGCATGCAATTTCACGTCCTGCTGTGTACTATTCTAGTTCAGTCTTGAAATTTAGTTTCAGTGCACTTTTAATATTGTTTGTTTCCTTTATGATAAATTGCTTGTTTTTACTCATTTGTAAGTCGCTTTTTGTAAGTTGCTGAACACATGTAAATGGAGCACACATTTCTTGCTAATTCTATAAGGTGCAAAATACCCATGGTTAAACATAAACTGGACTTTATGTTAAAAATATGTTTATGAAGGTGATCTAGTATCAAAAGCCCAAATGAATAAGTAATAGGCTTTGATTTTTAAACATACATGCTCAGACCAAAGATTACTGATGCTCAGATTATTTTTCAAGAAAAAGGTCTTGTCACAGTGTGACAGGTCTAAAACAGGTTAAGCAAAACAACCAGCGCTGAACAAGTCCGGAAAGTCTGCATGGACGACGACAGATCATGTGTTTCCACATGCCTGAAGTACTCATAGTGCAGTTACTACATTAAAGGGCGTGTTGCCAGGAATGAGCATTATCATATCAGTGCACTCATTAAACATGTAGTTCCTCACTACTCTGGTTAGCATTTGACAGTTGTTGCTGGCAAACAAGTTAGCCGGCCAGCTAATGTGACTATCTAAACGTCCTGATTCTTATAACACAACCGAGCCAAAATACAATTCACTGAACGCCACTCATTGCTATACATTCATAACAATGAACGATCAAGCAGAAAATAAAGACAAGCTACTTTCTGACAAGCTTGTAAATGTTGTCGGCTTGTCGGTTTGCTAGCTGTCACCCTGGTCGTGTCACTAAGCCTATGTGAGATGACTACCTAGACAGCATTTCTGGGCATCCCAGGCGCATTGCGAGACAGCTCGACTTGACTTCTTACAACAAAAAACGCTGCTGTTACCAAACATGTTATACCGTTACTAACGTTAACATTCTGATCGATCTAGCACGCCTGTGATGGTCTACAATGTTGTCTAGATAGACACGTACAAGGTATTGAGACACGGCCCCTATGTAGCCATACCAGGAAGATGACACCGGGAAATGATTTAATTTTAAATTGATAGAGCAAATGGCTCACTGTTCCTCTGTAGAGTCCTGCCCTTAAACATTTCTCGCAACGTCAGGTGGCAGAATACTTACATGGTCGGAATTGCTGTTGGCACTGTGATAACACACAGAACTAAAAGTATAACCCGAAATTGACGCCGCCATGATGGAAACATACGCGCCGCGACCCCACAATCCTTTGCGCACGCACTGTGCAATAAACAAACGCTGTGGAGTTAAGAGATGATCGTACTGACCCTACATTGATAATAAATAATAAAAAAATAATATAATTGAAAATGATTATTATAATAAGGAGAAATACATAGGCTATTTAATGAGTGTAGTATATTTCATTTGATTAATCTCGTTTTGCTTTAGGTTTTATACATACGTGTCAGTTTAATAAGGTGTGAAAATTAATAATATTTCAAATTGCTAACTCCCACCTGAAGCAAATTACATATTGTCACTTTATATTTTCTATTTTTTTCTATTTCTATTCTATTTTCATATTTTCTATTTATAAAATGTATACTACCCTGGATAGATGGCTAATTCATCGTCGTTTAACTTAACAAATATATTAACTTACACAATTTTAACATTTATTCCCCTTATAAATTCCTTTATTGTTACATTATAATCGATAAAGATATTCATTTAAATATCAACATATTGTATTACAATTTATTCAACAAATATATAACAAAGAAGAAAAGGGAAATAATACATAATATAAAAAAACTAAAATATCATCGCACAAACTTAAAACTTCACATAGAGATCTAGTGCGATTTTCTATTTTTTTCAAACTAAAATGTTCTACTTTTATTTTGAAGAGTGATAATGTCTAACGTCATTTATTCATTATACGTCACCGGATGTTGTCGAGATGAGTTGTTATGACGGATTCGCCAGTAAGCGCATATGGGGCTGAGAATTGCACGGTGCACTATACAGAATCAGAAGTTGACTTCGCTCCATCAAAACGATATTGCTTAATTAAAGTTAACCCTGTAGTCGCTTTTAAGGAGGAGGGAGAAATTTGTGTTTGCAGCTCTGATGCCACAGCATGTTTTATTTTCTGCCCAGTAAATGTTACTGTGCTATCCGTGGATGTTCAATTTAAAATGTAAATAATTGATCAATTTAAATGATTGCTTTGAATGTCATCTTCTCATCTGTTTGACTTGGAAGAAATTTAGTTTGTGACTTTGTTTAACTTTTCGACTACTTGGTCTATGTATTTTAAAAGTTACTGGTATGAATCACGAAAACATTTTTAATAATTATTAAATTATTAATTAAAATATTCGATGATCTCAAAACAAATTAACTTTTTATTCAATATTTGTTTTGCCTGAAGCTGGGATGATTCTTTTAAAAGGGAGTTGCAGACCTACAAGGATATTGGAGACGTGGGAAAAATACGGTAGAGTTCTTTTCTGTCTAAGACATTTTCAGTTTAAGATTTCTGTTTCTGTATGCCCTTCAATGTATTTTGTGCGTGAAAAAAGATTTCCCTAATTTAGCATGTTAGTCTTAAATCTATATTTTAGTGCATTATCAGTATTATCAGCATAGAATTGAAGAACTTAATGGACCGTATAAAGGCTATGTAATTGCTATTTCCTTTCTGACATCTGAAAATATATATTTTCTAATGACAAATGGCTTAATGAGCTGGCTAATTTAATATTGTACTATAGTACCATACCACACTGAAATAATTACTCTCTGAGCAGATAATTAGTTAATTTTTATGTCAGTCTTTAGGTTTGGTGAGGAAAGCGAGTAATCGGATGAAAACACAAAAAGTGCCTGAAAACACGTCTATACTTGACATGGGAACTGGAAATGGCATGTTCCTTGTGGAACTGGTAAGTCAAAATGAAACTTTAAAGTGTTGCTGTATTTAGAGATTTATATTTAATTAAATGTAATGATTCTTTTGCTTAATTTTAAATTAAAAAGCAATATAATAATATCATTGCTTGAATTATTTCATAAGGCCAAGAATGGTTTCTCAAACCTTACTGTGATTGACTATTCCAAGGCTGCTGTAGATCTTATCACAAATATTCTTGAAGAGGAAGTTTTAAAAATGTAAAAATTCAGGTAGGGAAAGCTGTATATTTAATATTAGCAATGTTTATTTATTATATATTTCATATACTTCATACATCACACACTATTAAAACAGTACACTGAAATTAATATTTTAGAGCATATTTTAGAGAAACTATGCCAGTGATGTACAGTATATAAGAACTGTTTTTAACAAGTAACCTTAAAATCACAAGCAGATTTGTTAAGAAAATAGCACACTATTAAGAGGGACTTTTATGAATCTATGTTTTAACCTCCATGTTGAAGATTTTCTGAACCCTAATGCAGAAATGAAGTTTTGATATATGTATAGATAAAGGTACATTTGATGCCATTAGTTTGAGCCTGGAGGACAGAGACGAAGCAAAGAAGCGTTATGTGGCGTCTTTAAGAACTGTTTTGCAGCCAGAGGGTTTCTTCATTATCACCTCCTGCAACTGGACCAAAGAGCAGCTGCTGCAGATCTTCAGAGCTGGTACAGAAGCTACATTTCTTTGATAATAATGTTTTATTGAATGATTGTAATTTAAGTGTTTGTCTTGCAGGCTTTGAGTTGGCACAAGAACTGCCCACGCCTCGTTTTCAGTTTGGTGGTGTGACTGGAAACAATGTGACAACTTTGATGTTTAAATGCACTTACTGTTCTTTAAATTCAAGGGGAAAAAAAATAAAAACCTGTTGTGATGCAGATGCAAAATATATTATTATATAATATGTATTTGTCTACTACCATCTTTTATTGTTTTGTTTTATAATATAAATTCTATAATTTTATAATGACTAGTTTTTGAAAATTTCTCATTGGCTAAATTAGTACATTTTGTAATAGGAAGCTAATATTCAACGAAATGTGATATTGTGTCATGTTGATTGTGCTAAGTAATAGTGGCAACCTAAATATTCGAGAGATTCGAAAATGTTTTGGTAATGTTAAGGCTGCAATTAGCATAGTAAACACATTTTATAAAGCATTTGTATCCTGTTGCTTTTTTTTACATGAAATGAGATGAAATCTTATTTTTTTAGTGATTTCTAGTTTTGTAGTCACTGCAATTATAACATACCCTAGTCATACTTTGTATGATTCCTAATGCATTTCCAGTGATATCTACTAATAGGTTGTTCCTGTTTAGCGTTAAATAATAATCAAAGTAATAATCATTTAGCATTACTTACTAATCTTTACTGAATGGGTTCTGAAATAGGGCAAAAAACACCAAACTTGTCATATACCACATAAATACAAGTTAGTTGCTGGAACTTGTAAAACACATCTAGTGGACATGTGAGTCAGCCACATGAGGGTAGTATTGAGTTAAATTTGGAGAATAAATTATTTTCAGACTAAAGCTCTTGTGAAGTGGACTATCTAATGGCTTAAAATAGTTATTAATTCCTATGTATGCTATTAGATAATACAAGTACATATACCAGCAGTCTTTGAATGTAAGAATATAAGCAGCTGAAATTCGTCAACATACAACAGGATAGACTGCAATAGAGATGAACTAATCAATTGTTTTTTTTACAAAGCAGAGAGATGAGGATTCTTGTGTCAAATGAAGCCCTGTCCATCTTTGTCAATCGTGTTCTTGGGCTGCCAAATTAGTTCACTGCAATCTGAAAAGGTCTGTCAAAACTGTCAATTTAGTCATTTACATACTTTTAAGAATATGTTTTCAAGAAATCGTCTCATTATGACTGTAACCTCTGTTCCCTGATGGAGGGAATGAGACATTGTCTCTCTCATGCTGCAACAGTGAACTGTCAGCTGCATGATCGGGATATACACTCGATGACTCAGCACAAACCTGAGTGAAAGGTGCATGCCATCTTTATACCTGTATGTAGAGAATGAGAATGCCTATAACAGAGATGATAGGCTCTCGACGAGCTCTAGTATCACGTCATCAACACAACACTGAGTAAATGACTGAAAGGGAACAGTAAGCCTGCAGTATATACATTTATAATAGTACACAGTAAATTACATTGCTGTGTAAATGACTGTTTTAATGTTTGAGAACATTAAATATATATTATTGGTTTTATGTTTATATGTAGGTGTATTTTTCCCTCATTCAGGGTGATTTGAAGCATTTATCAAATCAACAGTAATGCTATATTTTGAAGTAATGTTTGTTTGAAAAGAAACGTACCACCCTAATGAAATCAAAAATAACTTTGAATGCTTTGGGTACATGATGCTTTGACATTTTATTATTTTTGAAAACAGTACCAAAGCAATTTAAAAA
The DNA here is from genome assembly GCA_036877525.1 of Chromobotia macracanthus. Lineage (NCBI taxonomy): Eukaryota > Metazoa > Chordata > Actinopteri > Cypriniformes > Botiidae > Chromobotia > Chromobotia macracanthus. Next base: position 369,878 of record JAZGTH010000060.1, on the reverse strand, counting down.
GCTATAAACATTTATATCCAAGCACAGCATATTGAAGAAAATCTTCAATATGCTGTGCTTGGATAGCCTCTTTTTTTTAAATGTATTCAAACGATTGAGGCCATATAATGAAAATGAATTGAATGAAAATGCTAAATGCAAACAATTCAGCTGTCTGAACAACTTCTTACATTTAACTTTTCAGGCATCACTGTAAAAGATGATTTACACCAAATTAAACAATCAATTCAACCCAAGCACAATATCAGTGACAAATAGCTTTATCAGTTTTTTAAGCAGTAATATTTTACCCTAAAACGTTTGAGCATTTTTGAGTTTTTGTGCTAGAGTGAATGTTGTCTGTCTGTACTATAGGAAGTGGAGGGAACATTGAGAAATGCTCAGCATTTACAAATGTCTCAATGCTGGGTCAGAGTATTGACAATTCAAGAATAGCATCTCTACATTTCTTGTAACCTCTCTCTTACTTGGGGATATTTCTTTTCTCTGGGTCATTTTAAAGGAAAACTTTGACAGCTGTACTTGATAAGAAAATGATTGAGCATCCAGGACATGACTGCTACCACAGCAACAGTGAAAGAGCAATAAAAGACTGGCTTTGGGCCATGATGCTGTGGTACTTTTTAAATCCCCCACCCCTCTTTGGTTATTACCCTGTCCCCTGCTAGCTGGAGAATGAAATGAAAACAAAGACCAGAATTTGAATCTCTTTTGGCACCTACTAGATGAAAAAGAAGTTTACATAAAATAAAGAGACTAGGGTGTGAAAACTGCTTTTTCATGGCTAAGCATTTCTGTGTGGGTATAAATCTGAGCAGAGAGTTTGTACAGGCAGTTTACTGATATAGAGCGGCTGATGAGTGAATTACAGTGTGTGAGATCGATGGATATAGCCAGTGTACATACGTGTGGCAATTAGCAAATTCACAGCATTGAATCAACTATACCTTGAGCATGTAAATGCAGTGACCTTGAGGCTGGCTAATATTTGGTACACACAATAAAATATGAACATTAAAGGTTGCAAGAGAACATTCTGTTGGCAGGAAATCATTGTAATGTCACTGATTTCTGAAAGATTATTGTAATTATTTAAACATTGCATAACATTGCTGCTGGTCTTAGTTAGTGCCCCAGTCTGGGTAAGCTGGTATTCAGGTGGTTTAGCTGGTCAGCTCGCTGAGATCAGCAAACCACCAATACACAACCATGTTAACCAATGTTGTTCATTTTCCATTAATTCTAAATTACACCATGTGCAATGTAACTTTCAACTTATAGCTCCAGTAAGCTGTTTAACAGATTTCAATCTAACAACCTTCCAATCTAAATTATCTACGAAATCTATTGCTACTTGACTCCTGTAGCTCAGTTGGTAGTGCATTGTGTTAGCAAAAAAAGTTTGTTGGTTTGATTCCCAGGAAGCACATACTGAAAAAATTCATAACCTTAATGTATTGTAAATCGCTTTGGATAAAAGCGTCTTCCAAATGAATAATGTAAATGATAATCTCTGGTAGTAGCAAGCATGATGTGAATACAATATGGCTATGATAAAGCCCACTCAGTATTCTTCAATGTAAAACTCAGAACTGTTGACCTGTGTCTTCTATTTGAATTCTAGCTTCTAGTTTCATTTATCTCCTATTAATTTGTATAACTGGTTTGCTAAGCCCTTAATTCAACATCCAAGCATGGGTTGCTTTAATGAAGAATAAGGTATCCACTGTGTTTAATTGAATTAATTTACCACACAAGTCTGCACTCTCCCTATTGTGCTAAATGTGCAGGCTAGATGTATCTTATTAGGTGTCATACTTTTGTTAGTGGTCACGCTCACTCTGGCTTATGCAAGGATCTTTATCAGCCTTAAATGCTCATTGAAGTAAGGAAGCAGAACCTGGGCTGAAGGCTTTCTGTAACATCTTACACACAATCCTTCTCATCACACACAGGAATGCGGCCCCAGTGGGTCAGCACAGACTAATGGTTGGACTAAAATACACTACCTTTGTTCAGATGATGGGGTGTTAGAAGAAAGCGCGAGGCAGTGCATTCTCTGTCTTTCGGCAGTGATTGATAGGATCTTGGTAAATTGATAGCACTGTGATTAGGCCTGGTGTGGATGCAAATGGAGCTAGGTCATTTATACATATATATACACACACACACACACACACACATATATATATATATATATATATATATATATATATGTGTATAGAGAGAGAGAGAGAGAGAGAGAGAGAGAGAGAGTAAAGACTCTAAACTTGCAAACTATAAATTCTTAATATATACAAATATACAAATATCTTTTGTAGACTCAGTTTTTTCATCCATCAAAATACATTTGTGTTCAGCATGGGTCACAATCTGAATAAGTGAATTGTGGTTTGTTTTTAAACTAGAATGAAATCTTGACAGCTCTTATAGTGGCTACAAGGGTCATTCTCCCTTTAGTGGCTGAGAGCAGAACACTTTTGGCATGTAAATAAACACTTGCCCTGTACAATACAAATAACATTTGCTTTTATAACAAAAAAGTTATAACATAAAAATTTCTTTTTTTATGAATTTTATGAAATTTAAGACAAAAAAATAGCAGACAAAAGGTAAGATTATTCATAATATCAATGCAAAAACAGCTGTTTTGCATTTTATAACGCAAGTTAAAACAAAAGACTCAGTACATTATCATTTAATTGGATGAGTCACGTTTGAAGTAAAATAGCTGATATATGTGTATAAACAACTCAAATCTGTTGAATTCTATATTAATGTTCCAAGTGCTTAACAACTACAAACATCCCACAGTTACACCTGTGTCTACACGACTGGCAGAATACGATGAATCAAAACTAAATTGCACATACACTGGCTGATATATTTCTGCCATTGTGTGGCAGATACTAACATATTATGCCAGCCTTACTATGCATTAATGTAGTGTAATGTAATGTAATGTAATGTAATGTACATCTAACCCTAAACCTAAAAAAACCTCATGAAACTTGTATATGTGCAGCGTGTGGCCAGCGAGAACCTTTTGAAAGTGCTCATTTAAAAGACCTGATCTGTTAGCCACTTTGTGAGCTGAGATGTTTAAAGTTCATGGAACCAACTTTAAGGCATAAATAATGTGAGCTGGGTAAGATTTAATAGGCAGTCAGAAGTTGCACGTCTAACCCTCACAGTCCAAAGGAGATTTAAAAGCCCAACCAGTTATTCAAATCAAACAAATGGCATATTAACCTAATAACTGTATAGCAACCCACTGCCACAAAATCGATAATGTTGGAACAGAAAGCACTTGGCCAGTAACCTACTGAGAGTTTGAATTACTGTATACTGTTGGTTCTTGGCTGGATCACAAGTGTGAGTGATCTGAGATCATAGAACCAATTTCCATATGATAACTAGAGGCTAAAGGTCCATCTGCAGCTGTGATCTCCACCTGTGCAGATGGATGTGCCATTGCTGTTTTGGACAGAACAGATGTTTCAGATTTGGCATTAGGGTGACACCCTGCTAGTTGTCTACACTGGTTCACTTTTCTCACTCTTTGCCCTCTTGGCCGTGCCAAGGACTAAATACAACAAAAGGCATTCACATTTAATGAAGGGTTCCTGCTGATGCAACATCATAATGTGGTACAAATACCACAAAGTAAAGTAGTACAATATACTATTGCATACACCCCATATAGATGGAAATAGAGGAAAATAAATATAAAGCATATAAAGCATTTGAACACCTAAGTTACACACATACATACCATTGAATAAAACAATTGGCAGTTGTTTTAAAGAAATGTAGCATTCTTTAAAAAGCTTGCTATGTTTTCAATTCTAAAACAATAAATATGTTGTTCAAAATTAAGACTAAAAGTATTGGGATTCTTGTGGATTTCATATTATTTAAAAATGACATTGGAAGCAGATAGTTGAAAAGGTGGCCAGTGAACTTAGTTTTGAGAAAAGATCTAGCATCATTTGTTTGAAAATATCACTTTGATATTTTGTTGTATCTAATGCAATAAATTTCATACATTTTAAGTGTCCAAAAAGGTTTAAGAATATATACCACTATACCGCATACCAGTCAAAACTTTGCACATACGTGACTAAACTTATTTTTCTCATTACATTTGTGCATTAGGAAGATGCTTTTATCCAAAGCAACATCATGCATTCAAGCTAAACATACATTTTCTGATAATTGGGCCCATGATATGATATTTCAGTTGACCTACAGTAAACCTCATTTTCATTATCTTAAAAACTTTTGATAAAAGACTTAAATGAGTCTTGTATAAAATATGCATGTAAATTAATCCAGTATTGCATATCTTTATTATTAATAATTGCATTAATCATATTAATATTATGAATTGATGAATTGAATAGTGAAGAAAAGCAGCCACCTGTTACAGCATACAGGAACTCCATCAAAACTGCTTAAAAACATTTTAAATGGATACCTCAAGGATGTTTGGAGCTGGCTTAGAGTGTGCAGAGCTGAAATCTAGGTAAAGACTGGTTACTTTCTAAGTATCTATTTTTAGAAGGCTTTGTTTGCAGTTTTCAAAATTCTTGGTTTGACCTGTGTCTGCCAAGTTAAAGCTGCATTATAGTTCATCATTCTCTTCCTCTAGCACTGCTCTTCCCCTCCATCATTTGGCTTCCTGCTGATTTATTGCTTCGTATTAAATTCGGTGACACAGTTTTTGTCTCAGCTGAGCAATTGGCCGCTTAAGCAGCTCTGCTAATTGATCCTGTAAGACTTGTAAATCATGCCGTGTTCCTCCTTTTGGTCTCTCTCTGTCTGCGGATTAATCTCATTAAGAACAGCGTTACACTCGCCAAGGTGCATTACAATGCATTTTTGCAGCTTACTAGAGACTCTACCTGCAAGTAATAACTCAACAAACTTCTGCAGGGACCACTTAAAGACTATGTAAAATAATATTTTTAATTTTGCAGTGATCTCGAATTAAAACATGATCTGGCCCTTGTGGCTTTATTGCTTTGATTTCTAAATACACTTATAATTTTGCCAAATGCAGAAGAGATAACCATACAAAGAGAGTGAAAACGTATTGTTTGAAAAATTGCCTGTATTAACAGCTCTGGGTGGAGGATCAGATATTAACAGGCTTAAGAAGTCCAAATTCAATGACTCAGACAACAGTGTTTAAAGTCAGTTTTTAGTTATTTTTAGTCATTGTCATATTCATTTTTAATTAGTTTACATTATGTATATATATATATATATATATATATATATATTTATATATATATATATATATATATATATATATATATATATATATATATATACATAAAATCATCCTGATGTTTATAAGCATTGTTGAATAAAAGGAATGATAAAATACACTATAAGTTTGCTAAGTCAACATCCTTGCACAATAATTGTTACAAAGTGGTCCAGTACTTTTTACCCCAGCAATGGTAACTGGATAAATGTCTCCTAAGCCTCAGATTTATTGGATCTCTGTCTCTCTTGATGAAGTTAACTATCTATATGCCTCTTCTGAGCTAAAGAGAAATCCATCACAAACACCAAGTATAAGTTCTGTTGCACCTCCATCACAATATTCAACATATAGATCAGCCTGGTTTTATGTACTCTGTTTCATCAGCCTCATGAGTGAGTTTTGAAATACTCTCATTTTGACACATTTGTGAGCTCTTCAATACATTTTTTGGGACCATTGTGTCTTTAATGATGAAGTCAGTTTTATTAACAACTGTTTACAATTTTTTAAATAATTAAACCAGTTTATAGGAAAACTCCTGTATGAATATATTCTAATATATTTAGATGTCCTCTACTTCCGTGCACTTTATCGGTCTCAATAGTCTTAGTCCAGACTCATCAAGTAAGCTGGTTTACTCTAACTAACAGCATTAGGACAGATATCCAAAATCCTTTCCCTGCAATTCAAGACATGATGCTTTCCAACTGCAGGCAACCAGCAAATTGAATTCTCTAAACAACTAAAACAAGAGATCCTCAGAAAAATTGCTTGGTTAGTAAGGTGGTCATTTATTGCTATTTCCTTTATTTGCATGTTATTTTCTTGTTATAAGACTGTTGTTATAATACATTTAATAGACATAAAAAATAAATCACCTTTTTGTGAATGTTTGCTTTATAGTCACAAAGGCATATTTTGAAAATGTGTGATGTTTATTCAAGTATTAATCCATCTGAAGTTCTGTCATAGCTTGTTATAGTTTGTTTCAATCTCTGCTGGTTTGTCTAAATTCTGCTTTGATGTCTTTGCTGTTCAGTGCCTCTCAGTAGATCAATTTAGAGGGTCTTGACCCTTTCATGATCAAGCAAAATATGCTGGACACTCATCTGCATTTAGCCAACAGTATATAGCATGACTAGTTTAACACACAGTGCTATGCAGATTTGCATGGCATGCATGTTCTCTCTCACTCATTCTCTCTATCCTTTTTACCCATGCAAATGGATTTTTATGAACCTTGAGAGTATTTTGAAACATTGATTTATGAATTTATTATATACAAAGCTGTCAGTCATAGAGTGTGTTGAATATTATGTAATGTGAAATGTAATGTGAAAACTAGTGGTTATACAAAGCTTTACTGAGTGGGTGGCCATTTTTCATGCCATTTGAAAACATTGTTTTTTAAAAATGATTAAGATATTTGTTTGGAGAACTTGCAGGGTTTATTTCCCACTGTAAATACTTGTACTCAAATAGACAAACTGTAGTACAATGTAATAATTTTAAAACAACAACAATATGTAAAATGGGTTGTTGTATTCCTCAGTTTTATTAAATCAGATGATATTGTTGTAATGTCCTTACAGCTATAAAGTTCACAAATGTTTGTGTTGCAAATTGCTTTATAATATTATGCAATACAATATTTTCTTCCTTTCTTTTCTGTTGCACCTAAAATAAAAAAATATATAATGTAAATTAAACCAGTGACGATTCAGATACATGGGACAAATTTGTTAGTCAATAAAGGGTCATTCATTGATTCTCTACACAACAGTAAGATTTTAAAAAGATTTTGAACCAAAACTAAGGACATTTTTTAAAATTTCAGCTTTCACTTCAATGCAAAAGTTCACCTGGAGTTTATCTATTCTGGACTCAAAGCAACATGCAAATGCCTTAGTCCTGTCTCAGTCCTGTCTCAGTATCCTGAATATACAACACACAGACTTCATCCAATCAGAACAAAGACTCTGAGCAAAGAGTAAGAGTAACAGTGATATTAAAATAGAGATGATGGGGTCAAAACACAGCCTTTAAATATAATCACAGTTGTCGTGTTTCCTGCAAATCTCTCTCTGAAAATTATTTAGAGTAGGCTGAGAAAGACTGCAGAATTTTTATATGAATCCATCTCCAGCAACAAGAGTGACCTTATCAGGAGTGTGAAACTCTAGTGTTGCTGCACAGATACCATTTTTCAAATCAAATACTGCAGTCTGTATGAAAGAACAAACAGAATGTCTATGATCTTATTCCGCAACTATTGTTATATAAATTGATGTTTTTCTTTTTAATTTTGCGTTCACACTAAAAATATTCTCCCCATGTTTCTTTACATGAATGACTATGCAAAACCCCAATAATGCAATTAATTCTCAATTAGTTTTTCCTGATTGAAGCAGAATCTGTGCAGATGGTTTCAAATGACTAATTAAGTGCAGCTGCCTTGTAATGAACCAAATACATATTAATAGATTATTAGAAATGAGAAAGATTGCAACAGATAACAGATAACTAGTTTTTTACAAATGTTATCATATTATCAGAACTGTGACTGGCTATGAGCTAAAAACGGGTTCCTCCTAATTGCCTTAAAGCTATGGTTCTTTTGAAGCAGATTTGTAGCACACCAAATAAATCACAGATAGTTTAACCTGACAACTATTTTAAATGCATAAACCACCTTTGCACTATATTACCAGTAAACCTTGTGCATTTTTCTTAAGAAAAACTTAAGAATTGAACCTCAGTCTGTGTCTTCACATCTTTAACCTTGCAGAGCATGGACTAAACTAAAAAATGGCCTTTGTATAAACGATGTTATGCTATTCATTACAAATTTTTATACAATTTTGCAGTCATAAATCAAGTTGATCGCATCTGTGCTAGTCATTGCCCGTGCGGGGGTGGGAGAGTGCTCTCATCGCCATGGAGATAAGAGTGCTTCATTTTTTTGCGTGAGTGGTATGGCTTGTCAAGGTCGGAACCAGAGTATCCTGTGCTGTCTCACAGCCCACACAAGAGAGGGTGGAATGGGGTAGGGTGGTAATTGTTCACTAGGGAGGGACTTCCTCTGAAGATTTGACTGTAATGACAGGGCTGAACTGTAAATAGGGATGTTTTCTACTGGAATTCCTTCACTTCATGCTTTGATGTTGCAGTATCATTAAAGCTTTTAATTAGCTTAAACTATTGAATTGTTTGGGATAAAACTAAGGCTTTGTTCAAACAAGCACCAAAATCATATTTTTTTATTATATGGTTTAACATTTAACATTTATTTATGCCAGTGCGATTTTATTGTGTTTTCTTATTTAAAGCTGCAGTTCGTAACTTTTTTGGCTACAAATGAACAAAAACAGTTATTGAGGAAGTTCATAAAGCATCAACTGTCACCTTACCTTACACTGATTTGCAACAGTAGGTGTATAATCATGATTTATATTTTGAGCTGTCGGGTCCGATTTCATGGTAAATGTCAGTAGAGTAAATATTGGCAGGGTGTTTTGAGAGATAGCAACAAATCCATGATCTGAAGGGGCTGAATACTGACAACAGAGATCTTTTTCTGCTCAACAGGTAAGACATTTCAGTGGCTCAATGCTAACCATCAGATTCATCCGCAGAGAGGAGCAGTCATCTCTGCAAACAACAGAGATGGCAATAAAGGGTAAAAGGTTTGGATTGCAGATTTAACCAGGAGTTATTCATTATTCATTTAGATTGTAGAAAACACACACACACACACAGAGTAGCTGTTTCCATGTTTAACGGGGACATTCTGTAAATACAAGAAACTGTATATTCCATCCCCCAACACTAATCTCTACCCCTAAACCTAACCGCAGTTCTGCTACTTTATATTTTCAAAATATTTTCAAAATAGATCATTCTGTATGATTTATATGCTTGTTTCCTCATAGGGATGTAAAAAAAATGTCCCCACAAGTTCAAAATTTACTGGTATTACTATACTTGTGCGGACATTTCTCCATAATGCAGTGAATACCAGGGAACACACAAAAGTCAAATTTAAAAACAATATGTCTGACACAAACCACTGCTAGAGAAAACAAGCATTTGATTCAATACCTCACACTGTGAGGTATTGAATCATATATCCCTGGCAACATATAACCCTGGCAATTTCCCTGTGTGAAAAGTAGCCCCCCTCTTCCCATGTACATGTGTAGACAGTTTTCAGTCCAAACATTTACTTTCTTATTTAGGGGTATGTAATGAAGGTAGTTCAAGGTGTGATTTGGCTACAAAATAATGATTATTATTACAAACATGGGTTTTTTGTGTGTAGAGAGAAGCATATGTACCCCCAAACAGTGAGGGCCAGTGGAAGAGCAGCCACATCTATAATTAAATATGATTGTGTCTCATCGAGTGGGAGGAAAAGCTAGCTGTGATTATATAATTATTAATCAACCCTGTCCATAACCCTCTGCTAGCAGTCAGGTGGAGTGGAGGCCTTCATCTTCTCATTTTTTAAAAACTGAAAAGTAATTGGAGTCTTTAGCTGTCATAATCATATTTAAAACCAAGGCCATTCACAGTCACTGTATATACATTTATATAAAAATATGTTAAACAGGTCTTAGCATTCACTAATTCATTAATTTTTTTTTTCCAGAAGTTCACTTACCTGTAGTTTGGATGTCAGAAATGCAGATTAGTAAATAACAAAGCCTTGAAACAGCATACTTTCAAATGGTTTAAACTTGGTATTCTGCTTATGGATATCCACAGGGGTGTAGGGTTTTTGTATGACATCACAAAATTAAACTTAAATCTTACAAAGCATTATGCAGGCAGCTGTCTTTATGTGGGCGATGTACTTATGACCTACAGTCTCAGATAGGAGTCTTTGACAGCCATTATAAATATAATAATGAAACTCATTCCCTTCTAAACAACTGCCAACACCCTTTAAAGACTCACATTGACCTGATTTTATGGTTGCCCTGTGGCAGTGATAGTTAGAAACATCTGAAATAGCCTCTTTGAAAAGATTTTTAACCTGCAGGAGTTTACTTGGGCTGGTAACCCAAGCCTTGTATACATTACCCAGCCACCCTCAAGACGTTTGGTTTGTGTGTGCCTGTGCTGGGCACCCTGGCTATCAGCCTGAAAAGCTTCTGTGAGATCAATATGCTTCTTTCCCACTGCAAAGTGGAAACAGGTCCAGTTCAGGTCCTGATTAAGAGTCTCATTGGTCCACAAACACACGCATACGCACACACCCTGCTCTCTTGCCCCCTACTGTTTGAAGATAGACCTGAAACAGCTTCTCTGTTGACCTGCTATCAAGGTCTTCCAGAAGAAGAGGTGCCACCCATTTCTGCAGACGAGCCTCTAATTACAGAATCTGGGTGCCCAACTCATGGTGCTCAAGTGAATAATAGCCCCAATTTGTCTCAATAGATGCCCCCTGTAATCTGATGACGCTGTGTGGGATGGAAGAATAAGGAGATATGAAGTAATATTTAGCTCAGATTAAGGGATTGTGATTTTTCACTGTTATTTCATTTGGTGCAGATTAATCAAAGGACTGAAAAACATTATTATTAGACTCATGTCTCAGAGAAATATGTCTAATAATATAAACATGCTATAATTTACTATATTACATAATTTAATATGCATACTATAATAAAACAAATACTATAATTACTGAACTAGTTTAAAATATAATACGTTTCAGATCATAAAACTCCTTCAAGATGGAGAAAGATTTGGGAACAGATAGATATTTAAAGGTGTGAAAAATCTTACCATCTTAAATATTTACCATATTTCAGATTAATTTATCATTACATACATCAGTCAGTCAAGGAGGTCTGTGTAGCACGGGAAAAGCTTTCCATTATCATTCCTTTTCATCTAATGACAGTCATCTTTCTATATTGGTACTCTGGAACCAATATTGGAGGCTGTAAAACTATAATATATTGAAACACTTGGACATAAATGTTGAAATATTTCGGTTTACATATCATCAGTCTGAGGATCTGTTTGAAATGTGTTTGTTTTTATTTCAACATAAAACAGGCAATAGCAACATAAAGCAAAAAAGTTCCCCAGCATGCATCTGCCTCCTGTTGCACTTATGCATACAGACCTTAATGAGTCATGATATTAAAGTACACAAAGTGCAGGAATTTTTACCCACCTCTCGTGCTCTGCGGGAATGACTCGCTTTGTATCTGCCGCGGTGAAGGAGAACAAGATGAATAATAAGTGGCATCTCTTAATGAGGCCACTGATTACACACAAAGCTCATCATCAATCAACAGGAGCGTTTCTGCTTTAATAGAGCCTGACAAATTCAAAAGGGGTAAAATCAAGAGAGGCTCAACCAAAGACCCGCCCACCTTTTATTAGCCTCTCTGCAATGTTAATATGAGTTATTTGTGCCATTACACATCTCAGTACAGTCTCAGAACAAGGAAAGAATGTTGATTAGCATGTTTTTTAAATCATTGTTATCAAGTGAATCATCTAGGGTCATATTAAATATGCTAAACTGGTTTCTCAGGTAGAGACTAATCAATGAACTCAGCACTGACGAATAGTGTCATATATTTACAGTCATGATATAAAACAGTATGCAACTTTAATATAGTATAAAACATTATCACAGTGTTGTGCAGTTAATAATATGTTTTATTTGTATTTGATGCATGGTTTCAATAATATAAAATATAAAACAATTTCCAAAGTCATGCATTGTTATTACAAGACTTGTAATGCATGAAGAATAGGGCCTAATAAACAAACTATAACAAAACTAAAATAAAAAATAATTAGATTGCTTGTCCAACACAAAAGGAATATAGCAATGCGCTTGCTAAAACTCTTAAAAACTAGTTTTCTTAAAGGTAACACTTCTTTCTAAGCTTCTTAACTACAGCTATAGCTGGGATTTTAAAAGTAGTCGTGTTTTGGGTTAAGGAAAGTCTAACAGTTCATGTGGATAACAGCACATGCTGGTAATAAACAAGGATGAAAAAGAGATTTGGATAAGTCTCTAGGATTCTTTTTTATATGAGCCATTCGATTTCTAATCCTTCAGTACTATTATGGGATATCTTAAAGAGGTTGAAAACACTTCAGTATTGCTCTGGCAACGGTCTCCACGGAGAGCCTGGTCTTTAAGTAGCCATTCCTATTCAGTGGATTTGATTTCAATAAGACCTCCGAAAGAGTGTTCTGTGGGTTACATGTACAGCATGTCTTTAAAGATAACAGCTTTAATTAATATCCATTGTACCAAGGCCAATTCACAAAACTCAAGGTTTGTAGATTTTGAAGTTATATTTCTTTGCTTTTTGGGCTGATGTGTGAAGCATGTTAGATATGTTTCTTCATTCAAATATATAGAAAAGAAAATATTCACTTGAATCAAATCTGTCATGAAACTTATCAATTCTCAATTACATTAAATGGTACAGAAATGTATTTTCCTCAGGTTTAGAACATGTTTAGGAGTCTAAAGGTTGGTGGGCACAATTTTCATTGTTGAAGATCTCAATGTTGTTAACCAAAACATGTGCAAATGAAAGCTTATGTTCTTAGGTAAAAAGAGACATTTAGCACATTTAATGTCACAAACTATTTTCTAAATTTTGGTAATTAGTGACTAATATTATATTTACATTACATGTATGCATTTGGCAGATGCTTTAATCCAAAACAACTTAATGAATTAATGTTAAGTAATGTTCAGGTTTCCTGAAGCACCATTTGGGGCCCAACACTGGAAGAATATTTTGAAGAATATCTAACCTTGCATTTCTGTGGAAAGCTTCCTCACAATTCCAGCAAAAAACCATGAAGGCCATCAATGGAGGTGCCATTCTGAACAGGTGGATTTAGTAACAGAGTGACCTAAAGCAGGAAGCCAATTGCGAATCTGTGTGGCTTACTGCGTTGCACACACCCATAACAGTAAAATATAAACATTAAAAGCAGAGGTTCTCATTGATCACAAGTGGTCCGATTCCCAGAATTGAAGCCTCCCATAGGCTATACAACTTGACATAACTTAAGGTTGAGACAGACTGACAGAGCATCGATGGTAAGGTATGGGAAATGCTCCTGGCTACTCGTCAGTACATCACTGTATTGATCAGCTGGCTGTATGTAGGAATACAGCCAGCTGAAACCCAGGGAGAAGAAGCTTAGTCAGCCAGAACATACCAAAAAAAGCAAGGTGGAGACTTGGGATAAAATGGTGCTTTTAAATGCCTTTACTGCACTGTAGTTTTTAAAGTGTACATTACATTAGGGAGATAAAGAATTAACGTTCAAACTGAGAAAAACAGGTCATGGTTTGCATATATTTTTTCTGGGTAAATAAGAAGTAATAGGAAGTATAGTTGATATTTTGGACAATTGGCAATATTTTTTAGCGTTTTTAAATGCAGCAGTATATAGCAATGTATAAGACTAGCACCTCACCACTGAATACTTATGGATATTATGTTTATGTGTGCATGTGTGCATGTCAAAAGGACTGAGAAGAGAAATGTTGTGTCATGATTGTATATGTGTATATACTGTATCTTGAAGTTGAAATGATGTCAGGGGCCCAGAATACATATGGTACAATTGTACACAAAGTATTTGATAACAACTAATATCATCTTTAACAGTTTGATCAATAATTCATGCTACCCTGAGAAAACCTTTTTTATTTTGCTTAATTTCAGGAAGATTTATGATAATGTTTCTGAAAATGACCGTTCTGCTCTGCCTTCAATTCCATTGTAGAGCGTTGCATCTGTGTTGTCCTCACATTAAGCACACTGCACTTATAGTGAAGCAGTGACTGTTTTCATAATGTAGAAAATAGAGCTATTAAAAATGAATAGGAGTTCTTGGAGAGGATATTTACAAGCAATTGTCATTCCGCAGCCAAAAAACTTTGGACATCATATCCACTTAGAGGTTCACAAAAGCAGCTGCCACAAGCAGACTCTCTCTCTCTCTCCCTCTCTCTCTCTGTCTTCATCTATATTGAAGTTTCTCCAATTAAATCCAGTAATGCTTTCTCATACACTGTATGTGGATCTCAGGAATAAGTAAACTATTAAAAAAGTGATAATGACAACATCCTGGTAAATGGATTTTCTTGTTGAGCCATACTGTAGTTCAATGGATTGATACTTTAAAACAAATAAACTGCAGTGAAGCAGAGACCGCAATATCCCTCTTCATTTCCTCCTTATTTGCCTTTATTTATCAATGATGGCACAAGCTTATTCCTTAAGTAACATTACTATACTGCTGGATTGTAGCTGCAGCATGAAAACATGTAGCTCTGTTTATCTTAAAGAACCATTTCTCTTGTATTTCATATTTGCCTGACTGTCACTGCATGGTTAAACCAAGTCTCTTTTTTCTTCTGACAGGAAATGAAACTCAGAGAAGGTTGAACTTCACTTGACCTCCCCGTCTGTCTCCATGGTGATCAATTCGTACCCTTCCGAGGTAAGTTTCCTTGGAGTTTGGTAGTCTTGGGCTGATCCAGAACAAAGATTTACAATCCGGTATGTTTTACAGTTCAGTACCTCTGTCAGCTCACACCTGCTCCAGTTTCTCTTTATTCTTTGGTTTTCTGTTCTTGGTTCTTCTGTTAGAGATAAGAGTCAAACTCAAAGATGTCTAGAATACATGGGGAGGGCTGTCAGTTAGCATTCTTATTTATCAGCACACACACCGCATGGCTCACGACCCCATGGAAATATACAATTTGAGTTCTGCCATCTTTGCTCAGTTTCACATTGGTCAAAAAATTTTTTTGACCAATCATCAAAGCAGTTAATGCCATGTGACTAATCAGTCTGGAGTCACATTGTCTGATTAACTGATGGCTAAAACCCACAATTCCAATTTTGCTGAAAACCGGAAATATGATATTACTCAGGAAAATGTATATAGTTAATGATTAACATTAACGCTTAGGTGAATAAAATTATATGATAATAAAACCTAGCAAATATTTGCACAAATGCTAGCATTGCATAGCATTGTTTTTCCTCCACAATTTGGTTACTAGGAGAGTTATTTGTTGACAACCTGCCAAGGTAACTGTAATGTTGCCATGTTGTTTTAGTATGTGTCATTTTCCAAGTGTTGGGTATCAGAATGCCTTTGTGGTTGGAAGTCTGAGACTTTGAATAGAATGCAGTATAAGACAAGAGGGAGTGGGGAAGCCACCAAGAAAGATGACAGGTGGGTGAGAACATTGTGGGGCAGGACATGATTGTGTTAAGACCAGAGATGAAACTGAAGATTTGTGTGGGTGCCTGCCAAAAACAAAAACAACATCCCAGGAAACTTGTGCCCTTCACACACACACACAAACACACAATTTCACAGGACATTTATCAACAACAGCGCCACAAGATTCTAACTGGAGGTCAGAGAGACTGCGGTGATCAAAGAATCTTTTCAAAATTAGACATGTATGACAGCAGAATATTTAGACAAGACGAGTCACATTTAAGCACTCAGTAAGTGTGATTGCGATCCTGCTGAACTGAGAGCTGGAATGTCTTGTTAGATACAGTTGGCAAAAGCTTGCTGCTCTAACTCTTACATAGTTTGAACTAGCATTGTCTATACATATCTCAGTTGTGCTTCACGCGCCTGTCAATGTATAGAAAATCTCAATCAAAACTCTGGCTTACATATGTTTGCGCTATAAAATACTATTCTAAAACTAAACAGGCTATCTTACAAATTGGAACAGTGGGTCAAACATTCAGTATAAAAAATTTTATAGAGTTTACAAATGTAGTATAGTTTAAAATATATTCATAGTAATTTAGTAGTATAAGGAACTTTAAGGCAAAAAATATTAAAGACAATTAGAAAACTTCTCATAGACATTTCATGAGTTATGTAATTAGTTATGATAACAAATGTTAATTTGGCATGTCTGGGGGGTAGGGGGCTCTCTGAGAATTTGGCCCGAACCCAGAGAACTCTCCTCCATCCTTGACTGAGATAGATAGATATAGATAGATATATTTCTGTCACGGGACATATATACACGCACATCTGCGCAATGATTGGTGTCCTATCACCAGGACACCAATTACATGACCGTGCTCCTCCCAAACATTGTTAAATAAACTTTATTAAAATGAAAAAAAATGTAAAAGTCCTATTTTCTGTAACAATAAAAATGTTCATTATTAAAAATAACAACTGTTGGAGTTTAATCCAAGACTAAAGCTTAATCTAGGAGTCTGGTAAAGCAGCCCTAAGAATAATTTCAGAAGGTGAAATTCTAATTTCATGCTAGCGGTCACCAAAATGATGTAATAAGAGGATTGTGATAAACACTGAACTCAAGCTTATGGCAATGTTTTGCACACGTGTTATACATTTGAATGAATATTGTTCTCATTTTAGAAATGGCTGATATATATATAAGGTCAGCCTATAAGGCCTGATGTGATCTATATGGTGAGGAAAGCAATACACAAACAGGTGTCATCCGTAATAAAGTTTCAGGAACATGTCTGAAATGCTTTCTTTTTCATACAAGTGACTGTATAAAAAGAGAAGCTGATGTTTAATATTCCAGGACTGAATCTATAACTCCACACCTCTCCTTCCGCTCTACTGAGCGCCCATTTCTTATTATGCATATCATTTTGCATCTGAATCCACCGCCTTTATTAGTATCCTGGCGATAGGACACATGAATAACCCCCTCACACCCAACCTCAACAAACATTAGCTCAGAAATAGGACTCAGAACCCATCGGGGCAGTGATACCTACTGTAGCACCTGCCATGAATATTTCTATAACTAGGACTGCTAGTAATTTACACATTCTTGGAAACAGGAACTTAATGCAATCTGTTGGAAAAATGAGGCCTTGCTTTCATCTGTTAATTAAACTAATACCACAAGAAAATTATTGCTTTAATGGTCCTTTGAGGTATCCATCTCCCCTTAACACCAATGGGTCATGATGTTGCCACATAAGCTAACACAAGCTAAAGTTAATTATAATACACAATGAGACAATGTGCTTGGGCGAGTCAGATATTTTATTGATGAAAGTATAGGTTTTTTCTTCTGTTTTCTGTGAAGGGTTAAACCCCCTTACCAGCTGCTGCCATGACAAAGTAGTTGCAAAACATCAGATTTGGGCAGCTATGTAATCCATCTAGTTTTCTGGCACTCAGTGTGGACCCTGTAGCCAGTATAGCTGTTTATCTTTCCTTCTGCCACAGTATGCATGGTTCATTTACCACCAGTAACCGTTCTCACAGTCTCACCTTGCATGTGTTTAGTGAACTTTCCATAATTTCTAACATAGCTATGTAATCATATGATTACACGAGAGTGATTTATACTGAATAAATGTATTGAATCTCACTGTGAACATACTGCTTGTATATTCATTTTATTGTGTTTTGTGAGATAATTGGCCATTGACTGCATATACCCTCTGGAGAATACGCTGCAAAAACCAATGCCAAGATTAACCATCTGTAAACTCAAAGCGTACAAGTTTTGATGCATGTTTTTATCTCCCGTTTGTTTGACACAGTGTAACAGTTCTTTATTACACTATAAAAGAACAGTTCTTTTAACTAAACTAATTAACTAACTAACTAGATTAGGCTTTCTTGTAACTGATATACTGGCTAAAATTATGTATAATGTAGATAATTATTAGTGATGATGCTTGCTAAGGCATGAGAAAATATGATTAAAGAATATCATAAACATGGGGTGAGCTTTTTGACTTGAGCCAGTAGGAAACTAGCAACAACCCAGAACAATCTAGCAGCCACCTAGCAATGTGCTAGCAATTGTATTTCAATTTGATTAAAAAAACACTCCAAGTGCTTTAGTAGCCACATCGCAAGACCCTGGCAACTACTCACAATACCATGGTGGCAAAATTTGAACATGCTTGTAACATTTACTTCAAAGAATCTTCAATATTTTCAAACAAATGCCAATTCACAATTACTTCACTGATCCTGTAATCTTGTTCATGTAGACTATACATTGTCCTAATATATTAGCATGCAAAGATAGCTGAGAATGTTCATACAAGTCTCAGATTGCAAGGCTGTTTAGATACTGGGTCTCTGAAAACAAAGCTGCCCCTAATGAACCCTTAATAATTTTAGACACTCCACATAGCCAATTAGACATGCTAACTGCTTTAGTAAATCAGTTCCTTGGATTTTATTCCCTGGACTGTTTGCTGACACTCTGCACACTTCGTACATTATTAAATTGGATTTGAAACTTGCTTCTCTGTAATATCGACGACAACGTACCAAGTTACACAATAGGACTTTATTTCCTATGAAAATCAATCACAAACATAAATAACACCAACTTGAAATGGAAGTTTTCAAATCCAAAACACAATGATTTTGCTGAGTGTAGCAAATTCTATATAAAATTGATTTCCTGCTGACTGACGTTCAATCACAACAGTACAATATTCTTCAAATTCCTTTAAAAAGATGACTTCTAAGATACTAGATCAGTACTGTACAGGTCATTTATTTTTTCCTAGCTTAAAACAGGTACAGTTAAAATGATTTGGGATTGTCATTATATGTTTTACCCTGCCTTTACATCATCCTCCTCCCCAACATCCCTTCCCCCCTCCATCATGTTCCTTCACACTGTCTCTCATGAAACACATTTGCACACATCCTGCTCAGAGATTAATCAAACAGTGGTAATATTTTTGTTACAGCACATTTCTTTCATATACAGTCTATGTGTGCCTGATAAGAAGGATGGATGGCAGGTATCTACAGTATATCTTACAGAGAAAATGGCACGGGGTGTATAATAAGCCTGACTTTCAAAACAGCTTAGCAATACATACAAATATAAACCTAAGAAGAAAAACTATTGAATGTACAGGTTCGTCAATGAACAAAAGTATCATTTCATAATAACTTTCATTACAAACTCTTTAACATGTCATTAGCTAATGAAAATTCATATATAGTCAGAAATGTCATGAAACTGTGATTTATATATTCTCATATATATTCATATTTGAATATACATGAAGTCCTGAACTGTTAAGCATGTGTAAAGATGTTGCCACACTTTGTTATCATGAAAACCATTATTTCAAATGTCATTCTTGGTCACACAGCAGGATGCCTTAAAGAAATTACTTTTTAATCACTGTACATGTTTATGTAAGTTCTAGTTCTGTTAAACCCAGCGCGATTGAAACCAGCGACCATACTGGCATGGGAGTCTGGGGCACTAACAAGTTGACGAAAGGTCACAGTCTCTAGTCTCAGTCGGTAGTGTGCCTCCTGAGATCAGGGAGTGAGTACAGCTTGTATCTCCTGACATCCGTTACACTGGATCCATATCTAAAATATGTTAACCTTTGAATGCACAGCACAATTTTGCCAGAATGATCTTTAGACAAAAATGTTTTTTCTGAAGTGCCTCTTTCAGTACACAAAGCTGGAACTTCAATGGTTTCAGCGAAACACAAAAATTCTCATGTTTGAATGACATATTTTAGAGAAGTAGCTTCAAAATGTAATATGCTAATTTTTAAAAGGAAACTGTCAAATGTAATGTAAGCATTTAAACGTGGCATAATTACAGTGACAGTACATATGAAGAAAAATGTGTAAGCAGTGAAAAACAAGTCAGATGTGTTACCAACTTTAAAACAGTATGTTCCATATAGTACTGTATGTGTGGGAATATGTGAATACATTCTGCACATAGCTACTACATTTGCTATGTTTTTATTGTTTGATGTACTAACAACAACTGCAAACTAACTATAATTTACAAACAACAACCGCAAACATAATTTACTTGTGGCAGTGGTTAAACAAGTACAATTAAACCACAAGGAATACATTTCTTTGAACCTATATTGCTTACACTGTGCCACCCTTCTCGCAGTTTTCTGGTATTTGTATTAACTTTCTGAATTTGTCAGCTCCTCTGACCCTTTTGTCTCATAGAAGTGTCCATCTGACATATACTTCTCAGGAGGAACAGGTATTTCTCAAATACTATATTTTGCATACCAAGGTTTTGGGCATACAACTCATTTTGCATATTGATTTTTGCACATAGTCACCTGTTTCAGACAAAGGGTAAGTTATTGGTAGCCAAACATGCATCAACTGATGGTATTTAGTGTCGCTGAGGTAAAAACATGACAAAAGGTCTCAAGTTTTAATATGTTTAATAACTTTTAAGTCAGCATCAGCACAAATGGCTATAGTTGTGACAGAGGGTAATACTATCTCAGAACAACGACTTAAATTTCACTTTTTTTAACAAACAAAAATATTGAATAGATTTAGAACACTGTATGTAGCGCATTAACTCATTTGATCATTTAAAATTATAACGTGTCTGTAACATGTATGTGTTTCTTTGTTGTTAAAGACACTACTACATTTGTTTCTCACATGGAACTATTGTATGTGTTCAAAAGACTTGGAATACAGGCCAAAAGTCGTATGCATGTGTTTTAACATACTGTACATTTCTGATGCTTTTTGTGTGCTATCTAGAGGGTGCCAGTAAAAATCAGTGGCCACTTTCACTTCGCTTCATGATGGCGCTTGAGATCATGTTGCAAGTTTTTCTCAGTGTGTATACATGCGTTCAAGGGCACGCATGCACCTTTATGCCTTCGCAAACTAGTGGTGCTTTATGGTGAGAAAAGTTCAAGTGGATGAGTGCCAACTGTCAGTGAGGTTAATGTTGTATCTATCCTCCTCTGTGCTCAGTGTGACTGTGCTGATTGTAATTGCTAAGCACTAATAACAAGGAGGTGCGGCTGTGACTGTAGCACTAATTAACTTTGTTATGTAGATTACAGAGAGACAGATGCAAATAGTCTTTTTCTCTGCCCCATAAATTTCTAAAAATAATCAATAGTCAATATATAACAGAAGAATTGCATTAAATATATTTTTTCATGGCTGTCTGGAAAACTTGATTCTGATCGGTCAATCTGCATTTTGTCGACCATTTGTTGTATAATTACATTACACTGCATAACTGTTGATAGTGCTGTGATGGTCTCATAACTTTTGTATCAACATAAACATAAAACAGTTTCAACTGAAATTATTATTTCATGTCCATTTATTTATTTTTTTAGTAAGTAGCCTTGTAAGTGGAGTATTGTACAGTCAGCCATTATCGCAAAACAAACTCCTTAAGGGTGACACAAGACCTGTGCCAACTCAAACTTATTTGAATAATTTCTGTAATAATTACAGTAGAATGTAAACAAACATGGTATTACAGAATGACCCTATTACACTGAGACAATGTAATGATAATGAAGTGAGAATTACATTCTAATCTTCCCAATTCTGCTACCGACACAGCCATAATTACTCTTCATGATCTTAATGGCACATAAAATAATACTTTTAATGAAAATTTTATTATTAAAGCATTCTTGAGAAGTAAGGTCATTAAATGAATGCCGTGCTGCTGAATTGTCTTAGGCCTGTGGAAGAGACAGGCGGCCTCATCTGTTCCCATAAAATAATGAAGGTGTGATAACTTTTCCCTCAGCTCAGATCGCCTTTGCATGAATAAGGCAGGTGGGCTGTAGAGAAAGATTCCGTCACAATGCAAATGTTAGCTTTGTGTTCCACAGACAACAGATCAGCCATCAGTGAAAATTAATGTTTAAGAATGTGGCCTTAGTTGAAGCTCCCATTACATACTAGTGTGAAACCACAATTCTCACTCCTGATAGTAGCAGTGCTCATTAAAAAATCATGTGTGCTTCTTTAATTTGTAATCTAAAACTGAGAAAGGTTCCACAACACTGAGCCTTGTGACATTTATGTGAGTGTGCAGTGGGTGTTGTAGAAATCAAATTGTCCCTGGCGATGTCATTATGTGACAAGCTGAAGCTCTCAGTCCACAAGGGTCAGTTCTGCCTGTTGTCAGGGGAATACGCTCAATGAAGCTGTTCGTTGACTCGTTAAATCTAATTTAAGGACCCCTAATTACGTTCTAACAGACCAGGCAGAAGAATAACTCCACAAAATTACCTGAAATAAACTACATTTTTCCAAGACACATTTTTATCGGGCTAAACACAGGAAATGTGCGGAAGAGAATTTGTAGCATCCGCTCTGTTCAATCTACACTCCCATTTGGTCTCTAATGTAGTTTTGGCCAATATTGACAAAGATTCCTACTGGGCTGACATGTGTGTGTGTGGGTGTGCGACTATTCCTGTGTGTTTGGCTGTACTTTTTGAAAATACCCTGAAAATGTAAAAAGATGACATTTTGAGAATTCTCACTAGTTATGAAAATGTTCATAATCAGTCAATTCATGTTAAATCAGATTATTTAGGTTTGTGGTAGGGTATAGAAAAATCAGCATCAAAACTTTAAGAGAGGTCAGAACTCAATTCTGAGCCCCTCAATTGCCATGAAATGCAGAAATTTTATTTGTCAGAGAAAGAGCTTTTAAAATGGCTATTTTATGTGTAAATAAATCCAGATGAGACTGTTATAAAATAAAGCCATTTACAATTATTGCATGGATGAATTTAATTATCACCAAAGCTTAACAAGTCTAAATTGTGTAAGTGAAACACAGTCTCTGTTACAGTCTAACATTAATTGTGTGTCCCTCATTTATTGATTTGTGCGTGCTTGTTAGAAACAATATGTATGCACAATATTGTAGATGTTATAGATGCCATCAATATATTGATATTGTATGTAGCAGTGTCATTCAAAACATCTGAAAATGTGCTAGAACCACTCTTATCTACATACACAAATACCAATGAATAGTAAATGATATCAGGTTGCCCATGTGATCCACTGCTATTATATGTTCATTTAGCATTTTTAGCATTTAGGGCTTTACCTACAGTAATTGTGTGTTTTGTTATGCCATGATGAAAAAAACGTCCCCACTGTAAGTACCCAATGAATGCCTTGTAATGTTGCTTGATTTCATTTCTTTTAAAAATGTTAACCAGGATTTTGTTTGTGTCTCAGGCTGTGTTCTGTCTTGAAGAGGAAAGAAATATAAACCGTTCTCTCAACCAATTACTGTAAGAATTTAAGTGAAAAACTGTCATATATTAAATCCTAATTTACCTCAAATTATTTAATTTACCTGCATCAAAATAACTGCACTGGCACTACAAAAGCCTCTAAACAACCACTAGCTTAAATTGAGCTCTTACATCTTACCTCTGTTGTTACACCATATTGTGCACAGTCTGAGATCAGACACTCCAGTATCAGACTTGCTTTGGGTAGTGACAAAAGGGCCTTTGACAGCACTGAAACTCTCTTCTAGAGTCTTGTCTGTTTTGCAAAGACTTCTTATGTAGCAAGATCTGTTAGATGCTGTCATGTCCTGCCAACATGCCTCAGTGCTTTGTATCTGATTCAAGCCCAGAGGAACAACCCACAGAACAGGAAGTGCTATGTTCAACAGATGTATAGCTGAGACAATACATACTTTGGGTAGTGCTGTAGACACAGTCCCAGTTAAAGTTGCAGCTGTGCTAAGGATGTGGGAGGCACAAATGACTTTGAGACACATTAGAAGAGTGATGGGGTGGTTTAAGGATAATGGTAGTTACCAGAATGGAAATGTTAGTCAGTTGCTAAAAGATGTTTTTTTGATTTAGAGAAAGTGCAGAAGGGGTCAGAAATTAACCAGGGCTTTGGGGCAAAAATGACACTGAAATATCACAAACCAGTGCAGTCCACTGTAACCTGGTATTTTATTATATTTTATTGTTGGCTCCTCTGGTTGTGGGTTTAGTGTCTCTGTAGACACATTGACCTGTGGCTGTCAGATTAGTTTTGTATTCCCTGTCTCAGAGGTGACTGCTGGTGTATATGTAAGCCACGTGAAGTGGTTTTAAAAGGAAAGTCTAAAATCAGTTTGGAAACAAAGTAAAGAAAACAGTCCAGACAGTGGTGATTACATTATAATCGATTGATGGTAAACACTAAAGAGCTGTATAATCAAACAAAGGGGCTCCCAACCCTGTTCCTAGAGGATTCCCTAACACTGCACATTTCTTCTGACACACCCATAAAGCTCAGACAATAATTTATCTTGAATTGTAGCAGTGTGTTTATTGTGTATTATTTTTGCTATATTTAAAACTTCTTTTGTGTTTGATGTTGATGATTTTATAATTAGTTGATTAAACTAAAGTTAATGGACAACATGCTGCCCTCAAGTCAAAATACCCCTGGAAATCAAATCCTGAGTTCAAATGTTGCCTCTTAATAAAATAATTAGTTAGAACATCTAAGATCAATTTAATAGTAGCAGTTTAAAATTCTAATTCATTCTAACTCTAATTCATCAAGATGAAGTACAATTTTTGAAGTAAATTTTTTTAACTGAAAGCTGTTATGCCTTATTTTTTAAAGCAAAGAAAATATCAGCTGTTCTCTCCAAGGAAAATAGGACATTAATCATGATTATTTTGTTGGGCTGTGAGGCGTGGTGAACAAAAGCTTCTTCTAAATTAATAAAAATGATTGTAATGGCCTTTGATAGAGGAAGGTCAATTCCTGCTTTTTCAAATCATCTTCACAGTGTCAAAGTTAAATGTAATTGTCAGGGTCGCTTTATAAAAGATTGAGGTTTTGCTGTTTAATGACTTTCAGACTGGTAAAAGTCAGTCAGCTAAATCCAGAATTACCCTAATCATAGACTCAGTGCTGCAGACCCCACTTCTCTCAGCAGGTTTGGCAAGTAATGACTTAAATCCATTATTTGTCACTTCAGATAAGGCTCAGTGATTGACAGCTCAAGTTTCAAGAGGGATGGTTAGAGATTGGTGGTACAGTAAGGTCGTATGTTCAAAGCCCCACAAGAGTCAATTAATCACCATTACGTCTTAAAACAGGGCAATTATCTAAAAACTGTTCCAGAATAACTGTACCTGTTATAAATAAAATTGCTTTTACTTTAAGCAAAACTGTAGTTTTTACAGCCAGAAAGGTGATTCTGAGGTGAGAATGTAATGTGTGTGATATATTTTGTTTATTTTACTTTCAGCACTATAATTTTATTCAAATTGGTGCTTTTTATTTTAAATAATTAAACTTAAACTTACTAAAAGTAGCTCTGGAGCAAACTCGATGCATTCCAAAAACAATAATGCCATAAAACTCTTTTACAAAATCTAAGAGGGACGTTAAAACAACCTTCACTGAAGCCTGAAGGACTGCAGGTAGAATTTGTTGTGAAAGCCTGCATAATTATACCCTGGCATTTTGGGAAGATACAGTTTAACCCTGTGTTCGCTACAAGAGCAGCTATAAGGTTTAACCTGTTGAAAACATGTCATATGTTTTTTTTGCACATATGTTTTGCACATATGTTTATTGGATATAAATGATCTGTACCATAATTACCCTAATTGACAATTGTATTTATAATGAGCTAATGATAGGTTTCCATCAAATGTAGAGTAGCTGTCATGTATTAAAATTTAAGGGATCTACAGGGAAACTGCAGGAAAACAAAACAATTTTACAAACACCCCCTTCTCCCCTAAGTGTTGGCCATGGAAAGAAGTCTGTAAGAACTGTAAGAATCAAATAGTACATTATTAGCAAGAAAATGGAAACATACAGAACAACCGAAAGAGGCTTGCAATTATAGGGTGGATGCCAAAAAATGGAATTATCTCTGCAACCATTATTCTGCCAAATGACAGATCTGACTAGCACAACCTGTTTTGTTCCTCAGACATGTCCCTGTTAAAGTCTGCTTCGATTTTGACAAACAAAAGCAAAGATGCTGGTCAGTTGGTTACAGTGGATCATCCATCTATGGATTCTGATGTGTCTGAATCCGACATTTTGCTGATAACAAGGGTATAGGTTAACGATTAAAGTGTGGTCAATTGTGCAGTCGCCATCTGTGTCTAACCAGGCATGCAATCCCTGTTATCATTGTTAAAATCAGTGTGTGTTTAGATAGGTAAAATGAGATTACTGTAGGTAGGGGGCAGCAACGCTTCAGTAGATGTAAAAAGTCTAAATTTGAGCAAGACACCTGCTTTGTTTTACACGGTTGCAGACATGCACATGCTCCCAGGAGAGCTGTGCTGACATCATGAGCATTAGAAAAGGCTTAAAAAATCACCAGTGATGCTGTTAATCAGAGTCAATCTCCAGCGCATCACGCTCCACAAAGCCTGAAGAACATCCTATGTCCTCGGTCCCTCAGCACCTGTAAGATCTGCTTACAGCCCTCTGTAAAGCACTTATGAGCAGAACACGGCACATACTCTTTGCTGTGGTTTAAGCTCAGTCTTTGTCTTAGAAAATATGGAAACTATAGTCAAAATGTTAATTCTGTCTTAAAGTTTATTTGTTATTTATTTTATATATATATATTTATTTATTTTAGATATTTACCTTTACTTGGGTCTTGGAACATCTCCTCATCTTAAGATACGATCATTAGGTTTTGCACAAACCTGTAAAGTTTGTTTTTTGAGATTCAATATTTCTGTTGTGCTGATAATATATTTGCATATGAAAAATACATTTTCACCAGCAGTCTTAGACTTTTGGACCCCAACTTAGGTAATAAATAGAGGTAATAATGCTGGAAGTGATATTTATATAACATTAACATTTATATACCATTAACACTGATGCATTAACCAAAGGATAGTCAGAAAATACTTGGGGTATTTTATTATTATGAAAAGTCAGAATATTTATGCAGTAGGCACATTTAAGCCTTCAGGAAATATGAATGAGCATTATGAAATTAATGAGCAGAGGGTGATCTGCTTCTGTGACAATAAGAGGAAGCCCACAGGCCTTTAGTGAAAGCTGAGCCAATGGGGATCAAGCAGTCAAACTGACTCTTAGCTGCAGCAAGAGAAGAAAGCCAGAGAATGAGCTCACAGCCTCAAGCCAGGGAGCAGAGAGGATTTCCCTCTCTCCTGTTCACCCTGCTGATTAGCCCTGCTGAGTAACATAGCTCAGTGGTGCATCTTAGCAAACATCTTGCTGTTTTTCCCTCTTTCCTTTACTGGTACCCAGGATCTCGCCTAAGGGTCTGTTCTGAGAGGGAATTTCACTCTGAAAAAAATTCCTTATGTTCTTCTATTGCCTGTTTTTGAATTCTCTTGAAATCTTTTGTACATTTACATTAACCCCAATAGTGTGATTAGAAAACCAGCAAAGGGATCTCAAGTTTTCCTCCTAGACAGCACTGACAAGATGGAGAGGTATTTAAGATGTTTGCACATGTCTCCTGCTTCTTAGATATTTCTTCTAACAAGCAATCATTGTTTCATGTATTTCCAGTATAGCATTTTATAAGATATCTCAGTAGTGTCTTAAAATATGCCCAAACATCAAAGTCTACAATCAAATAAGATTCAATATGAATGTAAACATTTCTAATTAAACTGAGAACTCAGTAAAGTCTTCTGAGTTATGTAAGAGGCACAGTTGAGCAATATATAGATTTTCATCATGGCTGCAGTATGCTGATGTGTAAATCAATTGCAGCATGAATACATTTTATAGGTGAATGTTTTTCTATTTGTTGCTGGTTTATTTTTGTTTCCCTTTCTGTTTTGTTGTCACAAAATACTTGTTTTGTAATGCTTTTTTGTGTTGTTTTACAAACAGCAATTTGTTATGACAGAAAATGACCCAGTCAGCCTTGGGTTGAGAATAAAAATCTGAAAGAGTACATTATAGAGTAATAGAGAAATTACTAAATGTTTAAATTCTTGGTATTTTTTAACAGTGTGGAGTGATGAGATGGACTGAAGGTCTCCCTCCTTCAGACAAATTTTTTTGTGTCTTCAAACTTTAAGCTGTGCTTGCAGACAGAGAAACTCAATGGTCTATATATATTCCTGCTGAATTATGAAAATTACTCTTTTAGGCGAAGAGAACAGTTTAATTTTACTTTCTGGTTAATGACAGAAAATGGCCTGAGGAGCAAGGAGAAGAAGTTCCTTACCTTAAATACCTGAAGAGTCTAATGTTTTGTGGCTGAGAGAGAGACCAGGTATCAACTTCCTACATAACCTTTAATGAGAACAACCTTTTTTATGTTGCAATTACAAAACATGTATGAATTTGTTTTCTTTTTTCTGACATTTATGAATAGAACAGGAGCTCATTTATAGCAATACTTTTAGCTTTTACAACGTAAGCTGAATCTGTAAAGAAAGCATTTTTGGCAGAATAGAAAATCTGTGGAGGTTGTACAAAACTGAATGAACCATTGCAAATTAAATTCTAAATGATCTGGCAAGCGCTGCATGTAAAATAAACTACATGCACTTTCATTGACTGGAATAAAACAATGTAACTTTAATTCTGTGATGTTCTAAAAAAATAAAAGCCTATTGTCTATATGGATGTAATCTTAAGAACTTCCGAAATGATATAAGCCAGCTGGAAAACATGACAGTGAATTGCCACTTGTTGGTGTAGTGGTATCTTCAATCTTCTGAGGCATCTTTAACAGCATCAATAATGCAATACGAGTTTATAATCAGAATTAAGTCAGTTAAATATGGTCAAGACTGGCATTCATTTAGTTGTTCAAATGTAAAATGAGATGATAAAGATGTTTAATTTGAGCATTGTAAGGAGACAACGGTGTTCTGCCTCAGCAAAATTCAATTCGGTCATCAATTTGGTTACACTTTATCTTGATAGTCCACTTATAAGTAACTATAAGTAACTTTACAACTATCAACTGACCCTCATTAATTTGCAACTACATGTCAACTAACTCTCAGTAGACTATTAGTAGACTTTTAGGATAGGGTTAGTTTTAGGGTTAAGGTTAGTAGATTAAGTTGACATGTACTTGCTAAATTAAAGTTACAGACCATCAAATTAAAGTGTTAGCAGATATAAAACAGTCAGTGTACAAATACTCTACTAATACTCTAATTACTCTAATGACAAGCGGTTGTAAAGTTACATACAAAGTCTAAGCTGACTATTGAAATAAAGTATTACCATCAGTTTTCACACTTTCTCGGAAATTTGACCAATTCTGCATGAACTCCATTGCTCATACAAATACCCAGGATTGGGCTCTTGTTGAAATACTGACCATTAGGATTATAGTCCTAATATTAAAATCTCTAACTTGTAGTTCATGTATCTTACAGTGGCAAAATGCATGACTTAGACTAAGGGAATATTAATGCTGTTTAGATAATGTCAAAACGTGCTGGGTACTCCATAATGCAGTGTGCTACGGAGCATGCATGATGCCTGGGATAGTTGTGTGTGTGTGTGTGTGTGTGTGTGTGTGTTTTGAAGCAGCAACTAAAACAAGGTTGATTTAGCCCCAGAGGATTTCTGGTAATTACAAAACACAAAGTTGACTCACGTTAATTAAGAATCCAATTACTGTTCCTTACATTTTATTTTTCCTTCTCGGATTGTAATTGTGCAATCTCTCTATCTCTTTCTCATATAAATCATTGTCATCTTGTAACGAGGTATAATCAGTCTGATAATACGGAAACGTATTATTACATCTCATCTTCTGAAGTCCCTAACACACGCCCACCCCTTTGATTATATAACCTGCGTCTGTTCGTAAGCGCAGATAAGGGGTAAGAATGTCTTGGCTGCTGGTATGTGAGATGACTAGATAAACAACTTAACTAAAACACGACTTTCCTTTTCAGTCTAAATTTTCGCTTTCCTTGTACCTCGTTTGTTTTTTCCTCTTTCACAAACTCCTTCCCCCTCCCTTTCTCATTTATCACTCTCTTTTCTTATCACGCACACCATTGCAAACACACAGGGTCTGCAGCAACATCATTTGGGCGCTGGAGAGTGTGCGTGCCTGCGTGCCAACTGTCTGCGTGTCTGCGTGTGAGCCCGCACACACGTCTCTCTCAATGATGTGCAAAAATCAAGAGAGACACCCCGAACCTTACCGGCATCTGATCTCTTAAGCCTCCTTGTGGTGGATTTCAATCTGATGCACTAAACGCAGTGAATGTGCAACGCAGCGCACGGTTGCGCACTCGCATGCACTTCCCCGTCCGCTCCTGTGTGTGTGAGAGAGTGCGGGCGTGCGTGCGTGCGTGCGGGCGTGCGTGAGCCTTTCTGCTCGCTGCAGCTCCGGCGTCGGGCAAACCCTCACTGCTGCACTTCAGCCGATGTGGAGCAGCGCGTCTGGCAAAGCTGCTGCAGCCGACCGCCTCGCATGGCTCCCCTATGTGCGCTCCTCCTGAGTGCGCTGCTAAAGAAGCGGATATGTCCTATTGCCACGGGAGACTGACGGTCTTACTGCCTTCCTCTCCTCCGCTAATGGTCCTCTTAGGGTGAGTGTGCCCTCCATCCAGCCCTCTGTATATTTTCACATCAAATACTGGAAGGAAGGGTCTGTTTGTGCATCGCAATGTGCTTTAAAGACTGCAGCTGAAGGCTTAATTAAAACACGACCGGCTGATGGTTACTTACTGTACTTAGGCTGAGAGAGACGCTTTTGAATTACACTTCATCTGTATGTGCCTGGATTAAAAGATGATCATTCTTTCACTTTCATCGCCCTTGAGGTTTGAGATTTACATGGTTTGTTTAAAACTATTTCAGTCGGATTTTTTACGTTTCAAAAAGTAAATTGTTGGCTTTTTGTGAAGGGTTTGCCTGCATGAAAAAGAATTGTGCAATCATTTTGGTTATGACAGTTTTTTTTAAAGCCTGAGAGGATGTATGTAAAAGCTTCAAATGTCAGAACAGCTCTTGAAATCTGCAGTAGCAGTATTGTTAGGTGTACAGGCAATTTGATGTCTTTTGGTTTATTGGATGTCCTCCGTGGGTGAGAGCTTTCTCTCCCACACCTGAACAGGCACAGCAAAAATGTGTTTATGATTAGACGCTGTGACTTTATGCTGTATGTAGCCTATGGGGTGAATTTTAAGTGCTGTATTAAAGCAATGATGTTAACACATTTTATTAAAAACATACGTTATTGAATGTTTTGTGTTATTAAATGCTTTATTAAATGTTTAGAACATGTAAAAACTCTCCAAGTGAAAAGTCACTATTATCTGTAAAAAGAATTAGTAGATATATTGTAGACATATCATATAAAGCTATTATACACAGAAATTTTATGTAACAAACTTGTCAACACAACAGAGAATATGACTTGCATCCCTACTGGAAAATGTTGTCTTGTGTGTGTCTGAGAGAAAAAGAGATTTCCACCATGTCACATTCTGGGGTTCAACCATTGTTTTTTTTTGGTACACATGCCAGTTAAAAATAATTCTTTCTTGTCCATCTTACATCATTCTTTCATCACATTGCTCAGTGAGGAAAAATTTGATGTTCTCTTTCTATATACTCACCTGTTGAGATGGGCAGTGAGGTGCATTCCTCCCTGCATCCCATTTTATTTGCACTGTTTGTACCATTTCCCTCCAACATCTACTGCACCCCAAAACTGAAGTCACAGGCCTTTAACTGAACACAGAATGAATGCATTAACTCACACTTTATGGCACACTTTTTTACTCTGTCTCACTTTAGTTTCTCTACTGTTTTTGTTCACTTCTGTAAATCTTGATTGATAGCCAGCTGAATTCAGCTTTGTATTTAAACACTAGAAGTGTATAAACAAAAGAAAATGCAGAAAAAGATCGTTTAAATGACAAATTAGAGTATTTCCTTCGGGTTTGTTCATCATACTGAATCTCAGTTCCAATTTACATTTACATTTAGTCATTTAGCAGACGCTTTTATCCAAAGCGACTTACAAAGGACCAATTACCTCTGAAAATACATCATTTTGGGAAAAAATGTTTGAAATAATTATATTCTTGTTTTGAAGAAAACAAAAACATTAAGATTTTTTCTTTTGCATTTTAATAATTCATGCATCAAAGGGTTAAATTCCCCAATACACCCACTGCTCAAAGGGGTTTAATAACACCTCAGTCTACATAACAGATGCAAAGGGAATTCCTTTCTTTACAGTCTATTAAATACTGTAGCTTGTTATTGGGATTAGCGCCAACTTTCTTATTCACATCTTCTCATGCAAAGCTGTGGTAATAGTCGTTTGAGCTTGATGTACTTCTCCATACATGTCTTGCTGATAAGTCAGTCACAGTTATAAAATGTACCTTTTCTGTGTTAGCCAGCAGCCTGAGGCATCATGTTTAGCTGAGCCTGACCCAGCACAAATGTAGAGAGACAGTGAATGTTAAGAGTACAGACTGAGCTCCTCACACATTCAAACATAATGCACAGTATGCACGTTTTCAGGCTAAGACCCCTTGTTGGATAGAGATACAGACCAGTGATTCTCTGTTACATATTGTATAAAATTAAGTGTTGTGCTTTATTTTTAATGCTTACGTTGCAAAGCCATTAAAATATCATTATTGATGTGCTTGTACATTGCATTTTAATTTTACCTAATACATATTAATGTGGGAGGGACAATGAAACATTTATTATCTTAATTTCAGCTGTGCTTGAAGTTAAAGGGATAGTTCACCCCAAAATGAAATTCTTCCATCATTTTCTTACGCTCATATCATTCCAAACCTGTATGACATCTGAAAAACACAAAAGAAGTTATTTTGAAATATGATGGTAACCAAACAACATTGACACACATTGACTTTGTATAGACAGTTATGCTGTCTATGCTAGGAGTTCAGCTATGCAAACACACAGTAATGCGTTGTGTTGAGCACCAATAGGAGTGTACAGTGGGGGTCACTTGATCCTCCCTGTAATACAGTTGTATATTACAGTCGAATAGGAATGTCAGCATTACAGTGAACTGACAATCTCCAGCAATTTCATTTCATACTAATGGAAGCTTTATTTCTGCTTTGAGAAACTCACTTATTATAACATGGTTTGAAATAAACACATTTATAGATACTAGTTAACTGCAGCATCATCCAAATTTACAAGAAAAAGTAAAGACGTTTTAATGACTGAAACTATGTAGTGAGGGCTGGGTTTTTATAAATTATTATTAGCCAAACATTTAAGTGAAAAAGACATTAATTTCTGAATTTCTAAGTGTCTGTTGTGAACCACTTTTGCTATGATGACAACATGCACTGGAGTTGGCATGGACCCCACAAGTTTGTGCAAAACCTGAAGATCCATGTTATCCCAGCATGATTTAAAATGCTCCAAGGAGCAGCTGGTGTGCTTCAATAGAAGCAAGAAAATCTGACCTTTTGTACAAAGTTGTGAACATGGTCAATGTCACAAATTTGCTTATTTGAGAGGAGATCAACAGTGCTAATATCTGAAATATTTCCTATTAATTTTATTTTTCTTTGTTTAATATTTTTTCAGACTTGAACTTCCAGGTCTAAATTAAATTTAGAATCCCAGATTCTAACTCAGACTTTTAAACCATATCATACAGTATATTTACTCATTCTCTTAAAAACTGTGAACCTGAGACAGCAAAAAAATATTGTCTCAGCATTTGCATTTGTCTTTTCCCTTTAATAAGGCAAAACATATGCTAGACAGCATTCTGAGGACGTTTGGCCTCCCAGTGAGCAACCTTTCAGTGACTCATAACTTTTCACTGTAGCGCAACGTTAGTGCTTTTGGGTTTCAGACTGTGCAACCATGTGGTGACAGCATAAGGCTACGCTAGCTAAAGAAAATCATTAGATTGTTTTCCATGCTAAGGTTTGAACCTACAGCTGAGAGGACTCAAAGCTCTTTGCAAAATAAAACAGAGATTAAAGCTCTCCCAAAATTAATGACTTACACCACATGCAGTTCTGGATTATAATAAAGGAAGGAGAGAAAGGATAAACAACTGTTTTTAATTGTCATGAACCACGATTTCCTACTTGTCAGTTACAGGTTGTGAGAATACATTCTAGAGAGCATATGATTGGGTGAAAAATCAGTGTAGTGCATGATGAGTCATCAATTTTGCTGATTTGTTTTCGGTAGTAAATTTTAAATGCATATATCTGCTAGTAAATTTTAGTCAACATTTAGGTGGACGCTAGCATATAGATGGCATCAAACCCTGCATACAAGGGCTAATAAGTCACAAAGTTATTATTCATCACAAATGAAATGTTGAAATTAAGTTCAGATAACAGTGAACAGTGACAAACCAGCACAGAGACAGGTCAGCTTTTATTTCTATTGTGAACCCTAATGCTAATTAACAGTCATGTGTCCCAAAAAACACTTTGACGTCTGTGACATTTCAAACAATTTTGTATTACAAAGTGATCAAGCCTTCCTAGTGTGCTATCAAAAGACCAACAGACAGGGACGGCTCAGGACCTCAAGATTTAGCAGACAGGTGCTGTTTTGTCTACCACAGTATGTACCACAGTAGTTATTGCACATCCTTGGATTTTGTTGTATTTTTTTAGACTTTTTGCTGCATTGAAAGTTTGCAGCAAAAAATTAATTTCTTTATATATATATATATATATATATATATATATATATATATAAATATATTTATTTTTTTTATATATATATATATATAAAGAAATTAAAGGCTAGAGAGGGGCTATATTGATACAGTGTAGATACAGGGGGAATAGAAGTAGGTAGCCTTTAAGTACATATTTATTCAATCTCTACCTCAAAACCTAACCATGACAGGAAACTTTCTGCTATTTTATATTGTTTCCTCATGGTGACAGAAAAAATGTCACAGGGACATTTGGTTCCCATAATGTATTGACTACCAGGATTGCACACACACAGTTGTTTAAGAAAACAATTGATTGCCTTTGAGATACTCTGCATTTCCCCCTATGCGTGCCTAATAAAAACGATCATTGTAAAATATTATTGTTTATGTTGTATTGTAAGCCTGCAAACTCCACATCTAAGTCTTTATGAATTTTTAAAAGATATGATGCATTTTATGTTTTTTATAGGCAATCACTTAATGTTATTTCTAAACATTAGCATCATTACACTGCAAAACATTACTGTGTGACATTGACACATCATGCTTCATTAGCATTATAAAGCATGAATAATATTTCTAGGTTTTACACAACAGCTGAGCACAATATCATAAAATAAATCTCCCGACACACACACACACACACACACACACACACACACAGGAAAATAAAATCAGCCAGTGCAATTAAATCTCTGTAATGTATAAAGGATACTAATTAGATCACTTTGGTGTAAAAGTCCAATCAGCTCACAAATCCACAGGCAATCTTATTATCCTCCAAAATCACAAGATTAGGATAGATTTTTGATATAAAGTCACTGGTGTAACTGACCTCGTAACTGAGGGTCTTTTTCAATATCAATTTGTGCTCAGTTATGTTGATAGGATTTAGGCAAAAAC
This sequence comes from Chromobotia macracanthus, assembly GCA_036877525.1. NCBI lineage: Eukaryota > Metazoa > Chordata > Actinopteri > Cypriniformes > Botiidae > Chromobotia > Chromobotia macracanthus. The sequence goes on along the minus strand of JAZGTH010000060.1, from coordinate 334,179 downwards.
TAAGGATTGAAACAATGACACATGAGAATATAATTACAAACCAATATGCGATATTCTGTAGGAAGGCCCTTCTTGCCTGCAGAGCATTGAAATCTGTACGTTATGTGTAACTGCCTGAACTATCTATTTCAAGACACAGCGGAACAGTACTGTGCGTTAAATTATTAAATAAACACATTGGAAAAATCTCTAAAGAAAATGACACACATCCGTAGAGTCTAAAGCATTTTGTTTTCACCAGCCGTTTTCAATAGGACCAGTGGGCCTGTTTAAACCAGCATCCTACTAAAGTGCATGAGGAGAATTAAGAGGATTACTTTTGCAATTTTAGATTCAATGCATCACTCATAATCCTTAAGTTGACATGGCCAAATTGTCAGGGTCGAAGGGGGACCTCTGTGTGTGTGGCTATAGAGACAGAGAGAGAGAGAGAGACTATTTAAGAGTACTGTCTCTACTCCATCTGCACAATGTCAGTGTATTTTTGGTAAGTGCCCTATGGGAGAAAAAATATTCAATGCAAATTATTGATGATGACAGTAATGATGATAGCAACTGCTGTTCTCAAGAAACACTATTACAACTATTATTATGGCAATATTATAAGAGTCTATAATACTAATTAAATAATATCTAAGTCAGTTTCTCACAATGTCCACTGTTGCACTTTTAAAGAATTAGTTCACCCAAAACATAATTTTGTTACATAAATTCTGTTAATTTTTTCTGTGGAAAACAAAATGAGAGCTTGACTTCTCCCACAGCTATTTTTCAAACTTCATATAGGGACCATGTCTGTAAAGCTCCAAAAAGGCAAATTACTATAAAAGCATGAGAAATGTGTGATGTTTTCTTATTTGTTACTTTGAATAAAAGTGTCTGGTATAAATGTATAAATGAATAAATGTAAAAGTAGTCTTTATGACTCCTGCAAGTCTTCTGAAGAGAGCTACTTTAATGATGGAGCAGGCTGCAATGACTCAGTGTATTGACTCAAATTTCAGCCTCATCTTAAACAAAGCCATTGGATGGCTTCAGATGTCTTTGAGTATCGTGCACAAGTCATATGGACTACAATATTTTTTAATTACCACTTTTATGGTCGTTTAGAGCTTAGACAGACATGGTCACTGTAAAGTATCATTAAATGTAAAAAGCTGCTTCAAAATTCTGTTTTTCACAGAAAACAAAAATGAACAAAATACAGGTTTAGAACGACAAATGAATTTTTATTTTAAGTGGACTATACCTTTAAGCATTGTAATTGCCTCTGTGTGTATTTTGAAAACATTCCCAAGACATTTCAGAAACAATTCCCAGAACACCACAGTGCCTACTCATAAATGCCCAAAAGATTGTTTTTAATCCTAATCATAGCTGCAATCCAGTTGGCACTTACAAGACACGCAGGTGAGCCACTACCATGTGGATTTAATTAAATTACAGAATCAATGAATCAATCAGCAATTGCCATCTGTTTAAGGACAGATGGTGCTACAAATCAGAGATAGGAGAGAGCGTGGATGCTTAGGATTCTGAGATTTTTGGCATGTGCAGTACAATACAGTTTTGACACAGGCAGTTGTAGATGTATAACAAGCCTTTATCTGTAAATGCACAAAGTATAAGTGCAATGATAGTCTGTGTATAACCATCACACGGGCTTCAGAAATTGACAGCAGACTGGTTCATTATTTTAGATGCAAAAATGAGCTGATTGAATCGTTATAGGGCTAGTTCAATGACTCAAGCATGATGAGTCTTATCACTGTCGACACCGTCGGCCGCCGATAAGCTTGCAGAGTGAAAATCACACAGCAAAAGACACTGCGGCCGTCTGACGGATGACAAGGTGTCCACTGGTATTCTTTCCTGTTACCGTGTCTGCCAGAAACTCCAATGACTAATAATAAATGATGGACCAGAGCCGAGTGAAATTAATATGAGGCAAAATGAAAACTGTCCTAGAACTGTATTTATCTACACATCGAAACATTTAACATCGTAGGTTCAGCTACTGCTTGTTACAATGTGAACGTGGAATTTCTGCACTTATTAGTGCTGGATGATCCGAGATGAGTTATTTTAAACAGTTTTGGCATTGACCTGTATTTTAAATCATTATTAATGGGACTTGCTAAGACAAGCATCACTGTTACTATTGATCATACTTTTGGTTAAGGATTTAAACAAACTCATGCCACACTGTTGTGCTCTAGATATGAATGGTTGTGCGTCTCAAATTGTCTAGCTTTCTGAAGAACGGCATGCTGTAGGTTTTCTAAGCAATTTAAATAGCAATTTTTGCCTGGCAAAAAATTCCCTTAGACTTCTTTTAGAAAAGTTGGAGGAATCTGAGCTATATCTAGGGACCACATTTTAGCATACTGTATACAGTAGCAATTCCCTGGCAACCACCTTCAGCACCCAGAATTGTGCCAGTGGGTATTGCACAGGCTGGCAGGTCTCATATTTCCTTTAACAATGATAGAAAAAAACGTAGCTATTCATAATACAGTCACATATGCAAACCTCAGACAGAATTTAAAGACTTTATCAAATTATTTGTGGCACATCAAAGCACCATCTATTTTTCACACATACTAACCATTAAACACATCCATATGTACACCCATAACCAGCCAATTTAAAATTTACATCTTATTCTGGTCCAGTTGCTAAAATGACAACAGTGTCTTTTTTTGCAGACTGATTTTACACTAATGCAGTTGTTTTTGATATTTAGATATGTTTACTCCATTTTGTTCCTCTTAATTCCGGTCTCTTGTTTGCCGTCAAGCGTTGAATTCTTCTTCATACTGTATCTGTCAATTCAAAAGCCCCGTTCCAGTCTGTGCTTCAGCCTCCATCTCCCATGTACTGGCAGCCTCATTAGAGAAATGAAGCTTGGGTGTAATGGGAGAGCTTGAATGCAGGTCGTACTGTGTCAGCTGTGACTTCCACAGCTAAACAAAACACACACGCACACAAAAAACAAGCTTTGACTGCCAGGATGTTGTGCTCTGAGGAAAAGACAAAACTAGGCCATCTGTGTTTGAGCTGCAATCACTACCATTTTATTAAGTGTAAGCGCTTTCAATCTTTTTTCTTTTTCTCCTTCTCTCTCCATCTCTCTCTCTCTGTCTCTCTCCCACAGGAGTTATGGTCAGTAAGGAGGCAGGTCGGTGCACTCTGTCAAGCTCAGAGTCTGACTCAGAGTCTGGCGGTCCTTTGCTGGCTGGAGAGAGTGGGGGTCGCACGGACGTGGTACGCAAGCGGAACAAAGCCCTGCAGGTGCGCTTCAAAGACATCTGCGAGGCGCAGAATGATGCTGCCCACCGAGGTGCCCGGGATCGTTCGGTTTCCTGCAAGGTCATTCACAGACGGTACATGACCATGCCTGCGCGCAGGTCCATCCCCAACGTCACCAAAAGCACAGGTGTGCAAACGTCTCCTGACTTAAAGAAACGGTACCAGACTTTCCCATTTGAACGCAAGAAGGCAAACGTCATTAAACACACTGCCCTGGTGGAAAACTACCCGGATCAGAATAATGGGTTCCTGGGTAACGCAAAGGGTGGCGAGGAGCGGGCGAGGTGTGAAGGCAGGGTGCAGCAGACCCGAGTGCTGCTCCACACTACGCCGCAGTGCAGTACCACTACAGACTTATGTGCTGGGACAGACTGCTTGGATGGAAAGCTCTGCCCTGACCCACTGTGTCAGGGTGGAGATACTGACACAGCTTTGGATCAGTCGGACTCAAGGAGAGAGGGCAGCATACCAGGGAGTAGGTCCAAGCACAAAGGATTATCCAGTGAGAGTGATGTAGAGGCAGGCCAGCGGCCCAACTGTGCCAAGAGTGTCTCCTCTAGCACAGATCAATCTCTGCAGGTCAGAGGTGACTGCTCAAAGATTTCCGGCCCTATTGCTTGGACATCTTTGACACAAGTGGAATGCCTGGAGAGTCCCTCAGGAAGCTGTAAACGCAAAAAAGACGCTGTGCAGCTGAACGGCTTGCAAGCGCGCTCTCAGGCTTTGTCTCATTCAGCTAGCTGTGCTTCCCAGCCCCACACGCAGGCTCACTGTCATGGTGCTCAGAACTTGGGTACCGCTACTTCCCAGCAGGGATCAGGGGGGCAGCTGATTGCTCTCCCTGGGCCAGATGGGAATGTGAAAGCCAGGCTTCAGGCCATGGAAGCTCTGATCAGCTCCAGTCAAGAAACCATCAAAGTGCTGTTGGGGGTCATACAGGAGCTGGAAAGAGGAGAAGCACAGCGTGAGGGGTAAGGCATGGGCTAAATCGATCACATTTACTGTTCAGCTACTGTGTTTATACAGTTATTGTGTTTCAGACTTCAATCAAAGTCAATGAAGACAGTCAATGAAAAAGAAAGGCCATAACACGTTGTCCCACTCTATGGGGTAAGATGTCAAAGAGTCTGCCTTGTTTAGGCAAAATTTAAACAATAGAACAATTTTGAAACATGAAAAGCAGAAATGTAATGTGCAGTATCAAACAATAAAAAATTTAAACCATTGTTATGGCTAACAATTATAACGTGACAGAACGCAACAAAAATGTGACAACTTGCTCCAACCTTACCTTTATAAAAAATACTCTTGTCCTGTTGTGCTTTTATTTTGTTAATTTGTTTACATAAGAGCTGTAAGATCTGTAGGTTGACATTGAACTTTACTTTGGAGGACAACAATTAACTTGAGGGATTTGAACTAGATGTTTGAAACCAACATAAACAATTTTAAAGGTACAAATACATTTGTATCACCCACAGGGTCATAATAAATAAACTAGAATACTCCTTTGTTGGGTCTGGAGTGTGGTAAAATCATTTGTGTTGTGTTGTTGTCAGAGTGATTTACAATATTCATTGCTAGTCACTTCTGAAAGCTTTAAAAATACCGTTTGTAAGAAAACATGCTCGAGCTACTGAGTTCTGTTATATTACACTTCATTTACAAGACAAGGTCACGCATAAACAGCACAAACCATTTCTAAAATGATCCATCATTCCTGATTTATGTATAAAGGCAGGTGTGAAGTTCAGCAGCAATTCTATTCAATTTAACAGCTTGAATGTTTTAATTTCAATGCATTTACGGTGTCAGCACCACAGTGCTTTAAAACTGGCACATAAACACCCGTTTATAACAACCGTACCTATCGTGGTGTCAAAAATCAGTTTTATTGATTGTGGTGACTGTTAAAATTGGAAACTTGGAGGCAAATGAGGTGAAAAGATGTTTCAGAGCCTGTTGAAAGACACTTGCACACAGACACAGGGACACTTCAATGTCAGATGTCAGCCTGAATTCACAGTACCTGATTTCCACAGGCAGGGAGCCAACCTCTCTTTCCCTCTGACAGCTGGACCGATGAGGGGAAGAACTCGATACAATCAGTGCCCCTCATGTATGATAATGCCTCTCCATTAAGTGGACGTCTCTGATCGAGACGCTGGGAGGTTTAGAAGTGCCTGCCTCAGCTGTTGTCTGGACGTGACGTGACAGTTTATTTAGTAAAGGTCGATAAAACCAGGTCCTGGAGATATTAGCATTGACAAATTCTTGGTAGACACCCAAAAAGAACTGCTGGAAGTTTTATAATGTTTGCATCAATATTTCCAGAATTGTCTTATATTATGTAGGGTGGTATCTTAATAACAGAGCAAGGAAAAATTACAATTGTGTCACTTTTGCACACCGTATTTACACATAAAAACCTGTGTGTTATTTACAAACCACCTGCAATCCAGTTTAACCAGGTGTTAAAAAAGCTGAAATGGAGTATTAAAATGAACCAATTTGTATTCTTTTCATTGCAAACACACCTCCTTCCTATGTAAATTGGCCTTACTCTCAAAACTCAGCACTGTCTTCCTGGTGCAATTGCTGTCTGATTTTTAAACCCAGTTTTAGGACATGTTTGTGTATATTTTTTATTGATCATTGCAGCAGTAATACATCAAATGATAGGCTAGACTAGAACATTATAATCAAGCGTATATCCAGACATGCCGTTTTCAACAGCACACTTTCTGCATTTAAAGCAGACTTTTGTAGTGTTGGAATGATGCTGTACAGTCCCAGTAAAGTTTGGCAGATTACAGTAGTCTGCTGAATCCTCCACAACCCACCCAGCATTTAAACCGGCCTGCAAGATGGGAAACTGTAGCATGCAAAATGTGTATAACACATTGGGAGGTGTGGCCTATTGGAGCAATTAACTGATTTGCATAATTCCTTGCTAATCAATTTCTAAATCAGCAGAGACTGCAGTGAAAGAAGGCAAAATAGTGATTTTATGTTACAGGAATCCACTAAAGGAAAAGGATTTAACTCTTTTGATGGAGGATTATTCTGTAAATGTGAGTAAATGTTTAACTGACAGTACTATCACTTAGACATACAGGAGATTGTTACCATCTGTCTCCAAACTCATGTTTCCAAAGAGTTATTCTTCACATTTAAAACTGTTTAAAGAGCCAAAATTCAGGCTTCTGCTAAATTCAGTTCTCTTGCATTCAGATTGTACTTTGGATACTTTGTGATAGTGTCTCAGTCCAATTTGCATTCATACTGATTTGCTGGAACCCAGTCCTCTTGAATTTTGTTATTGATTGTATTTTTCCTAGGTCCAGTCTTGTAATCTGATTGGACAAGTGGCTTTCCAAGACTGCTGATGTTTAGTATCAAGCACTGAGGCATGTCACTGTTTGCTTTACTCAGTGTTGACAATATCGTTTTTATTACCGTGCTTCTCTTTTCCAATCTGTAGTACAGGACAGAACAGAATACTGCTCGCTCACTCTTTAGCATGCAGCACATGCTGACTATGTATTTATATAACACCCTTGAACAAATAGTGAAGTCAAGACACCTTTATTTATTTAGTGCCTTATTCAATGCAAATTGCTTTAAAGCAGCTTACAGTAGAGTCTCAGCAGTAGTCTGAGTTATATTTATATACATTAAAATGGTAAAAATCAATTTAAAAATTCTGTGAAATGTCTAATTGGTCACTCCAGTGCTGTGGGCCTCTTCTATAAACTCTCAGCACTTCCTGTCCTTCAGGCATTGCGCTGAGCAGATAATGGCCCTAAAGCCTAACCAGCAGTCTAAGGAGCGGCAGAGTTCTTTCTAATCCCGAGCCAACAGCGAGAAAAGCAGACCATATTTTCAGAACACAAAACCAGCCTCAATTAGCAGCGCCTCATCAGGCAGGCCTTTCATCTTCCAGAGGAGAAAGTGTGTCTGTTTTTTTGTGTATGAAGCTACCATCTTCCACAATGAGTATGTGGGCTATTATTAGAGGTAGGATGTCCGTGCAAGCGCCCCCACATGCTAGGTGTCATCAGAGCAGCAAAACTCAGATACGATGAGTGGCTCGGTGTGGGCACATGAAAGCTCAGCCGGTCTCCCTGGGTTAAACCAGCCAAGGCCAGGGGTTTGATGTTCCTCCCTGTCTGAGAGGAGAGCTTTTAATGCAAACAAAGCGTCTGCATGCTGCTGAGAGCCAGGGTGGGCAGAGCTTAAAGTGCCAAGCACTCAGGAGCCTGGCATGGATGCGTTTGATACACCAGAGGTAGAGACCTTTGGTGTTCAGCCAGCTTTTAGCTGATAAAGTTGTAATGTTCCCAGCAATTTAGTGAGGTAGATAGCTTGCAGGTAAACCACTACGGAATGCCATTTTCTGTGCATTTAGTAGACACTTTTATTCAAGGCAACTTACACTGCATTCAGGGTAAACATTTTTTCAGTTTGTGTTTTCTGGGAATAGAACCCATGACCTTGGCTTTGAAAGCACCATGCAGTACCAGATTATCTATAGGGATTCTTTATGAGTGTCGTCATGTGTGAGCTTTTGGACTGAGCCCATAAATTTAGCACCACACTCTACTTGGGCAACAGTGTTTAGGTTGTTTCTGTGTTTCTATGTTCTAAGTGTTTCCCAAATACATGTGGCGCAGTATATCTTCAAGACCCTTTGATTATACTAAACCAGTTCAATATGAATGTATGTTGTCTGGTGTGTTTGTTGTCTACATGTACTGTATTTCCTTCAGCATGTATTTTATGTTCACGCTGTACAAAAAGTTACAGTATTTACAACACCAAAATTTATACCAAAACCAGCAAAAACTAATAGTCTATTGAACAAACTCCTTTATTTAAATTGTTAAAAAAATAAATAAATAAAATTAAACTATGTAATTATAACATGTATGTTCTATCTTCTGTTTCATTGTTTTTAGTTCTGTCGTGTTTGACCCAAATTTCCTAGTGTGATTGTTGCATTTAGTCAGCTGTTAATTATCTCATTAGTTTTTTTTAGGCTTGTATATATTCTCCTTGTTCTGGAGTTCATTTGTCCTGTCTCATGTCAATGTTAAGGTGTGCGTTTCCCTGTTTTCCATGAGTTTTATGTATTAAAGACTATTTTTGTTAATTCCTTGTTTTTGTGAACTTTACATACACCACCCGTGACAGTAATATAGCCTTAAATTGATTTGTCAATGAGTAAATATGTTTTCAAGTAATTATTGACAGGTATAATGAAAAACAAAGAAAGCAATAAGTGCTTTCCCTTTTCTTGGAAATATTATTGTTTAAATCAGTTTTAGTAAGAGTTTGGCACTTCTTGATACAGTGTTTTTACATTTCTAAGGTGTGACTATAGAGGGTCATACATCTAAGAAACTATACAGTTTTACTAATGAGTTTCTTATTTTTAATGTATTCAATTGGAAGATGATTTTCTTTGAGGGATAAATAAAGATTTTGTGTTACTTCAGCTTTGTTGAACTCTCCAATTAGCAACAATACATCACTTTCTCCACAAGCGCTTTCACACATTCTGTTCCCCTCGCTGAGGCTCATCTCACCATTATAATAGATGATGGCAGGCTTTTCTTCATGCACTGCTTTCCAAGGACAGTTGGTGATGTATCCAAATGGAGATCCAACCACCTGAACTGCTTTATAATTATTAGCACGACTGACTCATTAGTGTGTCAATGACTTCCACAGCCTATCCAGACTGGCGACAGATTGCCAGTGTCTGGAAGACAATAGGATTTTGTGAGGCAAGCTTTGCTTTGGGCTATTTGAATTCCTAAACCCTTCTAGTGCATTTCCTGGCCTTGACAACACAATTAAGTAACAATCAATGAGGCTTATTAGTGATGCTTTCGAAGGATTTGAACAAACCCCTGGCTCTGTTTTAGGCTTTGTGTAGTGTAGTGCCCATAACACTAACATTATACTGCTGCATTTAGCATGGAGAAGCTTGTCTTAAATTTTAAGTAAATGTAAAAATGGATTCTGCTATATATAGTCTATCATCAATGGATAAATTATCAATAATCAATTTATTGCTTAGGAATGTGTATAGAAGTACCTTTGGCTTATTCTATCACCGCCACTGTTACAAACATTGTCACGTCTTCTTTTCATTAGTATGAGCAAACATGGGCATGTCCTAATGGCATACACTGAATTTCAATGACATGCTGAACCACTGTATTCACGCTATAAAGAAACATTAGCACATTATTACAGAGTGCGTAATGTGGGGCATGCTTCTGCTGTCAGTGTCAGTTTTTCACAGGTTATTCCAGGAACGTAGCAATGTGTCACCTGCATGCTCTCTAAGGGCACACCTCCAGTGAGAGGGAAGATTGTGTCTTTCAACAGAGCTGCTGTCTGCAATAACTGAGATCCAGCACCCAGGGACAAAACACAACACCCATGTGGGAATCAGTGATATATACACACAAACACACACATTTACATTACAAACACTACAGACAACTCACTGTTTATATACACCGTGTGTGTGTAGAAAGCGTTGTGTGACCCAACATTATTGTTGTAATTTACACAACATTGTTGTAAATCAATCATTTAAAGTCAGTCCTAATGATGTTGGAAAAACTGAAACTGTTTCCAAGCTACAAGTGTCTCATAACTTAAAGTAGTTGAATTACAGTCAGTCTACACATTTGAGAAAAGCAGTTAGCAACACAACAAGATCCTCAAAAAAGAACTACACTAAATTGTCACATTACTGTAAATATAGTAAGGTTGATAGTGTTAGTAGTGTACTATTAGTTTTTGCTCAAAACTGATTTCTAAGCACCAACACACATTCACATCTGACAGACTCCAGATCACATCACTTGGCTATTTGTGGGGGTAACCTTGACCCCTGGTAGTCCCCTGTTCTCCTGCTACACTTTAGTTGTGCTTGCCCTCCCTGACCTGTAGAATAATTGTTTTCTCTTGAGCTTCTACCATGATGAAGGGTTCGATCCCATGCATTTCACATTTATTTCAGATCACAGCGACCACATTGATTTATTTAAGTACCGATCTGACCCTAATTCTGAGCTGATGAGTTTAAAAAATATTATTTATTTACATCCATAAATGAAGAAAGTTAAAAGGGTATTACAGAAGATGTTCTCTTCTGCTGCATGGCTGCAGCAAAACGCTGCTTCTCTTGAAGTCCCTTTCATCTGCAGATATAGCATGTAGCTGCTGTCCCTGTAAACTCAGCAATGTCAGATCGAACTGAACGCAGAATATCAATGGTCATCCTGACACTTGAGAGCTCAGAGGGATAAAGTGATCCAATTAGGCCTTCATTAAGCTTTAATGAAAATGCAGAACTGCTTGGCTAGTGGGTACAGCCCTGGTATTGTCTTTGGAGAATTGCGAGGCATGTGTCACTATGTCACATCTGCATACAAATAATATATCAAAAGCACTTGAAGTGTGCTGGACATAGTGCATGATCCATCATTCCATTGTACATACATTAATGCCACTGCAGCCCAAGGGCTGCAATTGAACAGTGGATAGAAACAGAGAATTCAATGCTAAAGTCTTCCATCATGAAGTAATGCAATGAAATCTTGGGCAGAATAAAGCAATATTCTGCCAGAGGTTGTGCATTACAGTGACTTTAACATGGTTACGGGGTGATTTGAAACTAAATAGGAACAGAAATTTGATTAAAGATAATGAAGTTTATCAATAATAAGAATCACAATAAACAATTCTTCAACTAAGTAAAATAGTTTATCAGCCAAACTGTAGGATGTTTATGGTAACAAATTATTGTCCCTTAGGTAACTGGCATATTGATATAGAATTAAACTGATGTCACGTGTAATCACAGGTGTGTGTATATCAGATATTTTATGCCACCTTTGAATGCAGCTCATCCAGTCAGATTTTATGACCACAATTATCCATTTTATAATAGAAAGTTAGAGGTGGTGATTAAGTTGTTCAGATGACAAAGTAGAATGTATTTGCTTTTTTGGAAGCATCTGGAAATATAGATATACGATATGTGGTTATCTGATATTTTGTTCTGTTGTTTTTTGAACACTATTTATTTCACACTGTTTTTCCACAGGCTGTCATATCGAACTGGGCAAGATACAACCAACTGTGACACATGTCGTAACAGTGCCTGCATCATATACAGGTGAGTCCCTGTCTGGAACTGTATCTGAGTCTGTATCTCAGTCTGTGAGCTTGGCAAGAATTCACACACTTGTTGCAATGCTGTTTCTTGTACATTTTGACTTTTCACGCACAATGCACATACACACAAAAAATTGAATCCTTAATCCACTCTCTTTTTTAAGAGTCTTTGCGTACTGAAGCCCAGATGTCTCCAACAAACATTTCAACAAGTGCAGCTACAGCGTCCAATCATATTGTCAAATTTGTCTCTGTTGCAGTAAAGCTTTGAAGAGCCAAATCCATGCTGTTAGCTTAAACTCTTCTACCAATGTGAATTTTCAAGGGTAGAAATAGAAAATATTTTGACTGACTGAGTTTCTTTGATGCTTACAGACGCTTTTACCTGACCACATGAAAAATCCACATGGAGATGGCAAACTTGCATTCTATAAAATTTGTGCTTGTTTAATTGAAAGCTTGTATAGGAATTCAGGTTTTGTCAGGTAGGTAATGTAATGTATGACTCTCAAAAACAATCATTTCTGTGTCCAAATTAATGGTTTTACAGTTAATTATTTGGTTCTAAAAGCAACGATTTCTAAATGGGTTTGCTGTTAAAGAGCCTGTTGACTTTAAAAGCAGCACTTTGAAAGTATCTTAAGTGCTTTCATTTGATACAGTAATGGAGAGCCACAATGTTCACAGTGCTTCATTCCTCTCTCTCTCTCTCTCTCTCTCTCTCTCTCTCTCTGCTCTCTCACTCTCTCTCTCTCTCTCTCTCTCTCTCTCTCTCTCTTCTCTTTCTCTCTCATATACACACACACACATGCACATATGGACGGAGAAGTAATAGCGTATCTGAAAACGAGAAACCCAAAGTGCTGTTTAGAAATGTATTGTATTAAAATGTGTGTTAAATCTAGTTTGCGAGAAGACGTTGATTAGCTGGTTGTGACTTCATGACATGGTGATAGCTAAGTTCATTAATATTAATTAGGTGGGGCTGATGTTGCTAACAGTTTTAGAAAGTTTACTGCATATATTCTATAACCTATCAAAATCTTAACCTATACAGTTATGTTAAAACTATATAAAACTATTTGTATATTTTAAAATCAGCTGATTTCAGATGATCATCAATCCTTGATGATCCAGATGATTTATTTATTTATTTTACATTTTTAATGCAGATTAGAGAACATAAGTGGAACATAATTCTTTAGACTAAATGTAAAGATGGTACAATCTGTTGAAATGTGTGATTGGTGGTGGGATCTCCCGTTTTTTAGGGGGCCTTGGAATTGGAACACACACGTTCATTTTACTGTATTAGTGAGGTCATTGCATAGATTTCTATTGATTTTATATCAGGCTAATGATATTTTTATCCCCAACTCTCAACCTCATAAACCTAGTACTCACTGAAACGTGCATGACATTTGGTTCAAAGAAAAATTTGATTTGGCCGATTTATGAGACCAGTAAAATGTCCTTACAAGTTGGTTGTCGTTATATTTCACTTGTTGAGTGAGGACATTTGGCCCTCACAAATATAGCTAAACCTGTACTCACATAAACACATTTCTATGCTTTGTGGGGACTTTCCATAGACATGTCTTTTATACTGTACACATGGTATATTCCACTGTGTATTCTATTTCCTAACCTTTTTTGTAATTTTACATTTTCAAAAAATTATCACTTAGTATGTTTAATAATCAATTTTCAATGTATGGACTGGACATTTGGTCCCCACAATGGTGAAAACAAGAACACACACACACACACACACACAACTATATTCATTGTTTACTTTTCAGCAATACTCTTGCACACAGAAGCAAAACAGAAACATTTTGCCTCTGAAGCTTTTTTCCATTAATTTATGTACACACTAAAATCAAATGCAGTGACATGTACATACTGTGTATGCCATCTATCATCAGACAAATGCAGCACTTCAACGCATACCAGACAGCCATGGAATGCATTTATCTGCATCAGAAAAGATATCACAAATATGCTATTCAATTTATACAGTGAGGGAAGTCAAATGACACACACACAAACACACGTATCCAAACTGTATCAGTGTGTCAGCACTCTTTGAAAACCAACAGGAGTAAAGCTACTATAAAGACGCAAAACAGATTAACAATTTAAAATGTGTGCACACTCATGAACATGTAATAATAATAATAATAATAATTAATAATAATTGGTACACTAGGGGTGTAAATGGAGGATTAAAGGAATAGTTCACTAAAAAAGAACTCTGTCATCATTTATTTATGTTTATAAGTCAATTGAAATAAAAATGACTCTCTTTCTTTGGAACACAAAAGGTGGTGTTTGGCAGAATATGCTTCTCTTTTGTGCAGTATACACATTTGCTTATCTAAAAATACTTTGCCATTAAGGATGCCACAAGCTATTAGTTCTTGCATGATGTAACCAAATCATATGCATAAGTGCAAATTAGTTTATGTTGAGGTCACTTCAATTTTATTATTATTTAAAAATAATAATAACAAAGCTAACATATGCCTCAGACTACTTAGATTATAGTGTCCAAGGCTACCATACTAAGACAACTATACATTTTTATGGTGTTTGAAAGCCTTTGAAAGGTTTGAACGTTTGAAAGGAAAATGCAGTGTAAACATTCTGTTTAACTCTCTGTTCGACAGAAGAATAAACGCATGCAAATAGGTTTGGAAATACATGAAGCCATGTAAATAATGATGCCTTTCCGTTATTCATTTTTAGATGAACTGTTCCTTTAAGAAACTAAAAAGTACCAAAAAGTCAACATTTTGCATCAGTAAAATATCATTGAGTTATCAACATCAGTATTAGTGGATTGTTTGTTGAATTTTAGGTATGTTTATTTTTAATATCCATCTGTTCAGCTTAGGGGTGCTTTGGTTTTGTTAAGTAAACCATGAAACTAAAGAACCAGATTTGCAAAAGCTATAATCAGTTTAGGTTCTTCCACAGAAACCATTAACAGTGTAAAGACAGTGGGTCTGAATGAGCAACACAGTGTTAAATTGCAGTTCATTGCATTTCCTGAGACCCACTATCATCTATAACAACCACAATAAGATTCTTACACAATCAGAGGATGCGCTGTAGCCTCAGTATGAGAATACTGAGCAGGAACAGAGAGAGAGAGAGAGAGAGAGAGAGAGGTATTGGTGAGGATGATGCGGTTGCTATAGTTACCATAGTGATGATGTGAAGAGGTGCTTCGGCCGGGGGTTCATGAATCAAAGCAGTCTGTCTGTAAATGTGTGTGTGTACACGTGTATTTGCGGTAAGATATTGCAACTTTATTCTGTAGTCTTTAAATGTGGGATACGATAGCCTGCAAGGTCAAAGTTCAGTGCTCATTCAGTGCACTCTGTATGAACCCCATAGAACCTTATACAGAGTTTCAAATGGATCCCAGCAAGGGGTATGATAGCTCACACTGTTACTCCATCACTATTCTCTCAAAGGAAAAGAGAAGGCACAGTAACAGAGCTACATGCTCACAGCAAATAACAGTAGCTGCAGCACACTGTGCCACATTGTTCCTTTAAACAATGACACATCCTCCACTCAGCCCAAATAATTTAACACATATTTAGCTTTTATTTCATCCTAGGCTCCAAATGCCAGCATGAATAAAAAGCTGCAGTTATCAGTTGTCTCTGAGTACTAAATCCATTGGGACTTCACAAAACAACTGATGTCTGTAAAAACTCAACTGAACTTCAGTTAAAACAATGTTCTTTGGCTTGGTTTATTGACTTTTTTATTGATATTTATTGCATTATTTGATGAATTCACTTCTTATTGACTACATAACTGGCCTTAATCTTTGAAATTATACTGTTAAATATACTGTTACTTGAAAACAGCAATATACATTTTTATGAACAGTTAAGAATTTGTTTGGCTAATATGGTCTTATGATGGGCTCACTGTCATTAAGAAAATTAAGGATAAGGATTCACACAGAAGATTAAAAATGTATTCTAAAAATTAATTAAACACTATCAGCACATTGCCAACCGGCAGTGCTCGCATTTTTGTTTATCACAGAAATGGAGAAAAAGAGCCACTTAAACACAATGACCCTCATTTCTCGCTAAGAGTGTTTGGGTGTGTGTATAGTGAGTATGATAAGCAACGTGGGTATTTTAGAGGCAACTCAACCTTTGCTGAAGTCTTGATTATAATGAGCCAAGGTCCCATAATATTCCAAGATTGGATCAGCTCAGCTTTGCTAAAATTATTTGTGGTTTGCTTTGGCACACATTTCTCAGAAAACATGACCTTTCCGAAAACTAACCTCTAATCAATTGCCTTGTACACCAGACCATATGGCACAGGATTTACTGAATATTATTTTTAAAGCATATGGACTCATTGGTTAAACAATAAAAATTGTCTGAATGAGAACTGACAACTGAAAAGTTGCTTGTTTGATGCCAGGAAGAAACAAGTCATGGACTATCACAATTGTGCCCTAAGACACTTAACCCTCTCATGATAAAACCTGTTTAACAAACAAGTGTGTAAAATAGATAATCACCTGCAAAACAAATGCTAGTATTGCATAACATCATTTATCCTCTGCAATTTGGTTGCTAAGTGATTTATTTGTTGACAGTTTAACACCTGCAGAGTTAATGTAGTGTTGCTTTTATCTCTGTTTTGTGTCATAGTCTGACCAACGGGCAGAACATTTTTTTTCAAATAAATGTCCCCCTTGTTGCAACTGTGTACGCTGCAGCATACAGTACATGCACATCTGTATATTTTTAAATTCTCATGTCAGTAGTGAAGCCAGCATGGTGTGATTTGTCTTCGACACTTCTGTAGTTGGACACACACTGGGAAACAGATAGTGGCATAGCAGAGAGCCTGACCCGTGGCTGTCGTACCACAGTTTCTGTCCCCAGGTTGAGCTGATGGGAGACAGGCATGCCTTATTCATCACAACTAGAAGAAAATAACAATTAGAGTTTTTTACTGTGCAGCGTCCAATGTAACTCCCCATGGTATGAATTTAGTACCTTTTGCTTCCAACTTCATTTATTTACTGTCACGTCTCACAACAGCCCAGTTGGTATCCACAGATTTTTGGCAACATCATTCCTGTTAGAAGACTATTAAAAAGGTCCATTAATTGTGCCAAACACACTTCTGTGCTTCAATTTGGCTCTGTATGGGAGAACGAGGACCATTGTAACATTTGTTTCAATATCTTTAACTCAGAGTGCCTGAAACTTTGATTTAATATTCCCATGTTTATCTGCTACAAAGTACTGTTGAAACCTTTATTCTTGTGTAAATTAGTATCAAGTACGAAATGTGCTGTTGTTACATCCTACACTAGTACTGGGGTGGGTTGTAATGGACTGTGAGGTGGGTGGTAACACAAACATGGATATTTTAAATGTTGTGCCTGAATTTCTTATGGCAATCAAATATGTTTGTTTAAAGTAATCATTATACTATTCCCCTTTCATTTTAAACACTGACCAGTGCAAATGAATTTGAATACAAATATAAAACAAATGCATAAATTATAGTCTAACAGTTACAAAACCAACAGTGCATGTGTTTGTGGCCAAGAGACACTGTCTCATTATGTAGTCTTTGTGGATCTAGTAGAAAGTAGTGCTATAAAGTGTAGGTGTTACTGTTTGACCTTCCATATACAACCAGCCAAGACATGAAGGTGAAAAGCTTCTGTGGATGTTATAGCATATATCAAATTATACAAGAGAACCTGTGGATTCATATGATACCCGTTCTGTGATTCTCCTTCTATTAGCATGATTACAAATACAATTCCACAATCCAATTTTATCCCTCAAAAATTCTTCCCTCAATTCTTCCCTCAAAATAGTTGTTTTTTCTGTAAATCTTTTGTATTTTTTACCGAGACTTACAACCTCTTTTGTCACCTCAGGAGGAAGGTGATCATGTGCACTGGTGATTTCCTGTCTGTAGCTTATTTTTTAATTTATTAAACTGATGGTGTTACAACTCAACACTTTCCAGTCTCCCAACATGGTAACACGGTACATTCCTTTGCGTCTTTCCAAGCAGATTATTGTAAGTGTCCTTTGTGCATCAATTATTAAAATGTAGCGTAATGCAGATTTTCTCCTCTCACTTTCAAAGGCTGCAGTATTTCTCATTATAAGCAAAGAGTCAGTTTCCATTAAGTATTTATGGACCATATACTGGGTAAATCTTACGCTTTGTACGGGCTCCAGACAATTTCTAAAAGTGTAGGTCTCCCTCTCTCTCTCTCTCTCTCGCTCTCCTTGCAAAACGTCTCAGCCTAACACCCTCACCGCGCTGAGAAATGCAGCTAATCACAAAGAGGCAAAGAGGAGGCTAGAACTTTCCTAAACTGTGAAAAATCGCCTGTGTAAGAGAGAACATTTGGGCTTTATGGATGCCAGAGCTCACCTTGCTGAACACCCTGCTGCACTCAACGCTAATGAGCGGGCCAGTTCCTCACTACTAAACAGGGCAGAGGAAACAGAAGACAAGAGGAAGTCTGATTGTCTGATTGCCAGAAATCTCATTTCCTGCCCTGAGCTAGCTGGCAGAGTGGGCAGAGAGGAAGTGCTGATTGTAATGCTTGCTGGCGTAGTGTACTGGGTAAGTTCACTCTGCAGAAGCTCCCCTGGTGCATTTTTAAGGCTGAAAGTACAACTTTCCCATCAGTCATCTTACAGGGGCCCGTCCTTAAGTGCCTTCCACACCCAACCTGCCCACGTGGCACCACGTGAATCTCAACAAAAGAACACAAATGGGTCACACACCTGCAGTGGGGAAGGCAGAGCAGGTTGGTTTGAATGAAGGATGCCAGAGATAGCCAGCCATGCCCACAGTGGAGACAGACAGCTGTGCTGTGCAAACAAAAATTACAGGCAGAGCTTGGTAATAATCCACTTACTTTTGTAAATCCCTCAGAAATGATCTCTCACTCTGACCTTCACTCATGTAGTCTGTTGACGACCTGCAGGCCTTCCTCTGAAATCACTTGCCATCTTGACTCACAGTGGAACGTTATATTCAACAATGTTGTGCTCTGTCAAATAGCTTTGTATTACACACAAGAGGTGGAGCTTTTTTTATTAAGGAAGACTGGGGCTAATTTAAACACTAAACATTAAACAAAAGTCATGAAACAGCTAAACATGTAAAAGTTTATTTTGGCTCACAAATTCTACATAAAATTATTTATTTCTTTTAACCTAACATTCATAAATCCAAACATCCATGTCCTCAGAATACAGGTCAGCAGTATACAGGTCTGATTGTATGTTAATTGTGGCTTTATTGGGTTTACTTATTTACCCAACACCTATTGCAAAAACATGATACATGTATATATAAAAACATATATAGTCTGCTGTAACTTTGCTTCTACTCAAGGATTATATTAATGTGAGCTCGTAAAACCTTATATTAACTAACATATCACCCTTGCGACAAACTTTTTTGTGTGATGACTAGCCCCAATAACCACTCATTGCCTGAACCTAATGTAGTTTGTCCCTGTGGATAATGTTCAATGTTACTGTGATTAAATATTTACTACATATAGCCCCTGAGTTTGAGTGTATGTGTGTGTGTGTATGTTTCATGATTACAGAAAGGCAGTGAAGCAAGTAATTGAGCAAGTACCTTGGCTACTTATATTTGATGTTAACAACAGGGAGTTATTTTAACATTCACCTTACTCACAATGTTTTATTTAAATCAATTTCAAATTACATCCCTGAGAATTTACAGCTAGGAATAATTCACTCAGGAAAATTCTGTCATCACTTTCTCACCCTCAAGTCGCTCCGAATTACTTTCTTTCATGGAACACAAAAGGAGAAATAGAATGTCTTGGAAGAAGTGGAATGATACATTTCAAATAAGTAATGTTTATAGTTTAAAGTATGAATTGAATGCATCTGTTTACAATAATTAGCATTTGTTCTCACAAAACCCCAAACAAGACAACAGAAAATAAGAAATATTTCTTAGAACAGTCGATAACCTAAATACATCCTCACCATTCAGAGCCAGATTCCGCCTGTTCGATCGCAATTGTTTGCAGCCCATATGTTTCATAGCAGCCGATTGTAGTGTACACAAGGTAACTGTTCAGGTTTTCCCTGTGATTAATTACACAGTGGAGTTTAGCTCAACCTGGTGCGGGAACACGACTGTTTCATTCTCTCTCCCCCTCCAAGAGTCTGCAGAGAATCGCTGAGCTTTCACAAGTTCTGTAAATAGACAAAACAAACACTGCAGCTTCCAAATATACCATTCCAGAGAAGTTTTTTTCTGATCATTTGTGAAAATCCAGGACAGGCTTGAAAATGAGATGCAGATATCTTTGTCTCCGTGGGTTTTAGTCTGTTTTCAGTGCTCTGTTCTCACAGTAAGTATGTACTTGGGGAAGCATGCCATGAAAACTGCTGTGAAAGAGGACGCCAAAAGTCCTTGGCTTGGGGTTTCTACTTGTGGATTGGTGATTAAATGCTATCATACTTTCAAAGGCCTCAGAAGTCAATGAAGTCAAAAATGTATAATAAACCAAACAATCCATCTTTCATCATGGCAGCTTTTAATTAGAACAAATGGGGATGTTATCCCGTTAAGAACTTTAAATGAAAGCCAAAGGGCCCAATTGTCCTGGTATATGAAACATTCCCTTCCACAAACAAAACAAACTCCACTGTAAGAGCAGATAAACATAATTGACTCCCAAGCAATTTGGTTTTAGAGCACTTTATTTGCACAAATCTTCTATAAATGGATATAACTGATGAGCCGAACAGCATTGATTTCCAATGTGCTCATTTGAAGTGTAGGAAAGTGAAAAATGGGGCAGTTCAATGGGGCAGCATGACCTGTGGTGATTGGTCTGTGTGTTTTTTATGCTGTTGAGTTAGAGGGTGCGGTCCTGTTGCTTTGTGAATGATTTCATTAAAATCAGATTAAAGCTGCCTGTGACTGTTAATCTGGGAGTTTAGCCACTGCAGTCATCAGGAATCAGATGATGTCATGGGATTATGAGGAAAGACTAGGTCAGATGGCTGTGAGGACACAAACACACACACACACATACACACACATGTAAAAGCAGATTGTGCTGAGTACTTTAGTTATGACGTGAAGAATAGGGTGTGTTAAGCATATACATGTGTCAAAAATTAAATGGTCCAATTTGACTTGGTGCTGTCTAATCTGACCAGTGTTGATCTATGATCAGACACTTTTATGACTTTAATCTTGTTTGGATCTCAATATGTGAATTGTGCCTAAAATGCTGCTGTTATTCTCTTTTAGTGTGGAACTAGATTTCAAACTTCAAGAGGATAAACTCCAGCCCTTAATGAAGAGACTGTGTCCCATAGAAGAGCCGTCCTACCCCTCTCTGCCTTATACACAGGAGGTGTTCACCTCTACACCCAAACGCAAATCCAAGACTGAATCCAAGAAGCATGCTCGATGGAAACTCTGGTTCCTCTAACATACAGGCTGAATTTTGGAACCCTGGAATCAAACCACAATGGAATTCTAATGGAATTCTACTTTACTAAATGGATAAATATGGTGAAATATTCACTGCTGTCCACTATTTTGGAACATGCATCATGGGCTCCATTGAGCTTGGATTGGGCAACTGGATTTTAATAAGGAATAGCAACTGTTTTCTTGTCATGAAAAGCCCTGATTTTGGGAACTGCTGAATTTCCCGATCTCATGTTTTCCAAAGGAATTACACAATGCTCCTTAGGTTTAGTCGAGTTAGTAAGGTAAGAGTACAGGGATGCCGTATGTTTGTGGATGTTTTAGTTTCATAATAATGTGTTTAACTCAGAGATCTCTCTCCTCTCCTCTCTGCATTTATCTCTTTTTTACAGTGCAGATACGACATGAAACTTCAAAGCTAAATGCTTGTTTGCCACAAAGATACTTTGGAGACATTACATCAAAGGCATCTAATGAGCAAAGCACAAACTTTGGGAATTATAAAGTAGATTTCATACCTGAGATCCCCAATGCCTCAGTTCCAATCTTTTAATCTCTCAATCTCTTATTTTCCAATCTCATTTCTATCTTTCTTTTTTTTTCTCTGTCCATCTTTCTTTCTTTCTTTCCTTACCTTCATGTCTCCCTTACACACATTTTTCCAGTTTTAGAAAGAAAGGAGTTTAATGAAACTGTATTATTATTAGAATCAATGAAATAATACCTAGTGAGTGAATGCAGAATCAGTTGACTGCATGCACTAACAATCTGTGACTTTGTAGAAATCTTTTTCCTGGAAAATGTTGAGGATGCACAACTAGTTTTTCAGAAATGGTTAGGCTGTAAATGTATAAATGAGAATTGGTTTACCCAGTTGGTATTCCCAAAAAAGAAAAAATGAAAGGAAAAAGGAATACTTTTATTTATGAAAATAGTAACTGTGGTTGTCTTTCAATTATATAGATTTATGTATCAAATAACACTCCACAAACATTTTTCAATATTTTCTGGGACAACAGAAGTATTTACAGTACAATTTTCAACTCATGGTGAGAGTTCTAATGCAGAGCAATTCAACTCTGCAATGTTGTAAGGAATACAGCACTGAAGCGTGATATCAGGGTAAATTCCAGATCAATTTTTCATCACGTTTGTTGTTTGGAGAATATGACTTGTCTGTAGAATTGAACCAGACTGGTTAAACAGAATGTGTTTCATACTGCAGTGTTATGCGGAAGTGTTAATACATGGTGTGAGGACACAAACCAATACGTCTAGGCTATATCTTATAACACATACCACTCTGTTCAATTTTACTTGTCATTTATTCAATTAAATTTTCAATATGATGGCAGTCAATCACTGAAATCTTGTGCTTGTTTACTCACTTAAATCAAAGTAATTAAATGATCACAACAGTTTGGGAGTTTAATAATGCAGGTATATGGAGGGCTATGTGTATACAAATTGTGCTTAGCATTTACTTAGCTTTCAACAGTCTTTGTATTAGATATTCAAAAATCAACTTTCCTCAACACACTCACTTTTACTACAGTGCCAACGACTGTATTTCGCTAGTATTTCAAGAAACATAAAAAAACTGAAGAATATTTTGATAACTATATATTTAAAAGTAATAATAAAATGTTCAATATAAAAAACCTGGTCACCTCACAATATCTTATTTGCATTGGTTCTTATTCAAACATCCTGTTTAATTGGACCACACCTGAATTATTCTTGTAGCATAAACACAGATGCATCATTATATGCTGAGAAAGTGCAATTGATTTCTATTGTGCAATATTACATTTTATAACAGTTTCTACCCACAGTGCATTTACAATAAAGAAACAGATGCAAAATATTGTGACTCGGCTGTTCCAATGTAAATTCTTTACAGAGTGAAACCAGTGGGGCTTGTTTTGGGAAACACACAAAGTGGATTGCGTTGGTGATACTCAGTTCATGGACATGATTGAATAGTGCTTTGAACAGGCTGGATGATGAGATGCTTAGAAACTTCTCTCCAAAATTGATTGGCTTCAGCTTTGGCACACTACACAGAAATGCCCTGTGATTGGACGGCTTCCAGCAGACCACCTGCTGCCAAGATATTGTCTGTCACTTTGGATAAAAGATTTCTCTGAACTCTTCAAAACATAAATAATATAAACACTGCTAATGTAATGCCGCTGACCCAGCACAAATGTATGGCTTCAACAAAATATCTCCAGACTTTCCTTGTGGCTCTTTTAATCACACAGCCTTATTTCAACATTGATAACAGTGTCATTTTAGCTCATAAGCTCATCATTATGGCAGATATGACTCTGAAAAGTAATTGAGAGCTTCTTGCAATTTCAACTCTGCTTTCTAAATAGATTCACACAACTGAGAATGTTGATTACATAACAGAACACACAAAAATGCAGGGTAACAAAAAGGTTCCAATAAGCTGTCATGCCATTTTTTTACATAGAATTTAAAGGGTTAGTTCATCCACACATTAGGGTAGTCATGGCCTAAAGGTTAGAGTCTGACTTGTAAACCAAAGGTCACAGGTTCAAATGCCACAGCTGGCAGAAAATGACTGAAGTGCCCTTGAGCCGGGTGCTGCAATGATAGTTGCCCACTGCTCTGGGTTTGTGTGTTCACTACTTGCAGTGTGTGTGTTCACTACTGGGCTAAATGTTCAAGTTCAAGTATGGGTTACCATACATTGACAAATACCCTCATTCATATATGAACATTTTGTTTATTATTTACTTACCCTCATGTTGCTCTAAACCCGAGTTTCATTACTCTTACAAAATATATAGAAAAATATCACAGAAAACACTATTCTGTAACACAGAAGACAACAGATAAACATGTTATACTGATATACAGTTACGTGTATGGGAATGTGAAGAGGAGGATGTAAAATAAATAAATGATACGATACAAGTTAAAATGCATGAATTAACTACTAATTATTAAAAAAGCCATTTATTATTACTAAACTGTTTTCACAGTCTTAAAATGGATGCTAAATTTTGAAATTCATTTTGTGTTTACATTTTTAAATGTAAACACAAAATATTTTTCAAATATTTCAGAATGTTTTCATAAATATTGAGGTATATATATATATATATATATATATATATATATATATATATATATATATATATATATATATATATATATATATATATATACATAAATAATGTGTATATATATATATATATATATATATATATATATATATATACACACATTAATAACTTTCATTAAAATATTCTCATAACTCCTTGCCAAAACCAGAAAAGAAATATTTCACCAGTGAACAGATAACTAGGTCTTATTTCAAAGCTCAGGGTCTGTGTTGACTCTAAATCTTATATAGCATATGGAATGGCTATAATCTGCCTGGAAGCTGTTCATGCTTTGAGCGCCTCCTGTGTCCAACAAAATCCATATTTGCCAGTGGCAAAAAAAGTCTTTAGCTGTGAAAGATTGTCCAGCTTTCCTCTCATGACCTCAGAATAATAACTATAGACTATCGCCATAGAATACCAACTATCTTGGTATAGCAGCTATAACATTCTGCCTCCCCCAAACAAGAGTAAATATCAGAAGCAAAGGCTGCCTGCTGCACCTCAAGTATCGCTTTAACTTGAGATGCATCCGGGTTCACCCTAACAGTCATTTTGATAGCCAAAAAACTGCAGAATGTAAGACACAAATAAACTGCATGTGTAATGCAGTTGCACATAAAACAACACAGCTAAAACAAGACTGAGCATTTCATACCATGATAGGCTCAAACCCCCTTCAGAATGTTCACTTCATACCATGATAGGCTCAAACTGCCTTCCGTTAATAAATTACGCTTTTGCATTAGAAGTCATTATAATCACAAGAGAACAGTGCATAATAGTCAGCAAAATCCAGATGGGGCTGCAGACAACCAGTTTGGGCTAAATTTTAATCTCCAGCCTGCAATGCTTTAAAAAATGCAAGGCTTCCTAAGAGCTCATTAATAAATGATGGAGGACTTGAGCTTAGCAGGCTTTAAAAGTAAGCAGCCGGGGCCAGTGCCCTCAACCCTTCAAATGTTTATGAGGACACTCAAACTCAGCAGTGGACTTAACAAGGGCTGTAGAAGTTTTGTGACAACACAAGGTTGAAGAGCTTTAATGGAAATTATAGCCTGAGGTTAATGTGTGCAAGAACCAAAGCTGGTTGGGAACGCTTACTCTGCATTTGTCAACTGGCCCTGTCCAAATCACCATATGCACTATTACAAATGCTGATTTTTGCGATTGGTCTGATGGGCTTCAGACTGTGTTTTACAATACTAAGATCTGCCTCCACTAATGGTTTGGGGTAACTGGCTTAGCAAGTGTAGATCAAGAACAGTTTACTCAGGAAAGTGTGTTTTACTGCATGAACCTAATGTTTATTTTGCGTATGGATTGCTTGGCAATGTAATGGGTTTGGCAAAAGAGCTGGGTACCCATAGGAAAGAAGGAACACAAATGAAACCTCCTTAAATAGCTCAATTGTTTTTCCAAGACAGAAATAAGTTTAAATTGAGACTTTTACTTAACAGTAAATCAGATGTTACTCAGACTTGTCTCCTGAGAAAAATACCCTAGTCATTTTAAAATTGGTTCCTTTAGTTTCAAAACAAACCCCAATGTCTGAGATAGGCTAGGATACTAATGTTCATGATCAAAATGGTTCTGTCCCGTTTGACCTAGTTTTCTCTTGTTAGTCTCATTAAATTCACCTGTTGCTTATTAATTAACTCATTAGCTCCTCGTTTGGTCACATATGACTAAGTCAATGCTGAGGTGTGCGTTTCTCTTTCCTGTGAGATTTATGAATTAAAGGTTTTCTTGTTATTTCTTTGTGTTTATGAGCTTTATGCTACAACCACCTGTAACAACAGATGGGACTCCACAGTTTAATCTTTGTAGTGTATATTTTTTCTTTTTACTTCTTTTTGTTTTTATTCACGGACCTCCTCACAGTCTAGGTCCTCTGCCTGGAGTGGGGTGACCATCCACTGGAAGACCACACAAGTAAATTTTTAGACCTGGTGTGCCTAACTCACTATCCGGACCTTTCTCTCTGTTGGTGCCAGCCTTAGTGAATTGTCCAGGGCAAGCCTTCCAGTGGACAGTCCTAAGAAAGCGATTCCTGGAGTGGGTGGGACCAGGTGTGTGAGCCAACAGCACCGCTTGTGTAGGGAGTATTAAAGGAGTATGAGCAGATATAGGAAACCCCTGCCCTGTGATTTAAATTTCCAGTGGGCATGTCAAGGAATTGTTGGAGGTATTTGAGGTAAATTCCCTTTTCTCCTGCCCCCTTTCCATTTAAATTGCACACATCACTTACAATAGGGATGGTCGGTGATGTTCCAAAAATTAGACGTGTACAAAATTAGTTGTGAGTAATGCAAGTAAAAAGAGAATTGAGCATGAATTTAATACTCCTGAAATGCAAAGCAAACAAATGGGAAAAAAATCTTTTTAACAATCTAATACATGCCTCCCAACCTGAAGCAATAGATTGCAAGACACATTTGGCAGTTGAACACTGTACTAGTAAAAGTATAAATGCAGGAGAAATATAAAAACACACTAGTGGCTATTGACCTGGATTATTTGATGTTAAAAAAGGTATTTTCATATTTGAGATGTGGCCTGCTTTGTCAGAAAGAGAGTGTAATATGAAGACTGTATTGTGTGCCACAGGTTCAATTCATATAAGAAAATGAGAAATGTAACACTGATGTTTATACAGCCATTTGTTTTTTTCCCTTTGACCTTTACTGTATTTATTTACAGTAAGCCATCAACAGCTTGGTTCTTCCTTGCAGAGCCATAATGGCCTCTTAAAGTCTCTATAGACATTAAAGCATGTACACTTTCATGCCATGGTGCCCCACAAGCACTAGAAAGCAGAGGTCAGGAGATTTGAGTTTGATTTAGGGCTTTCGAATTGGTCTCACAAATATGACGAAGAAATGTGCTAAACTTTTCAGTTATAGTTCATACAGGGATCAGACCAGTCTAAAGGCCCAGGTCTAACTCCGGAAGATAAAGCATGAATAATGCATGCCAAGGGTTTGCAGGACAGCTCTTGTGGTATCTTTCACTCTCTGCTCAGCAGAGTGGAGGTTTCCTATCAGGCAGGTGTAAGACTCATCCGAAAAGATCCCCAGGCTGAATTTCAGGCTGGTTTGTGTTGGACTGATGCTGTCTAGCTGGTTAACCAACAAAGACATGCAAAAACTAGCTAGAAAAAGTGGTCTGTGTGCTGTTAAAATGTTTGTTCAGGTCATCTAACGTGCTTCAACACCCAAATTTACTGATTTTATTTAGCCTTATCATAAATATTAGAACTGAACTAAACCAAATACAGTAGGCTACATAAACATAAGGGATCAACTAGGTCTTAATGGTAGCACATTACCACAGTAGTGTGTTCACACGGTACTCCAACACAAGATTTTCAGGTCATTCCATAACCTGTATTACTTAACGAACATCCAGTTGGGTGAATTTTATACAACAGCAGTGCGTGAGGATTCTTACAAACAAGCACTTATGTGAATGAGAAACGTCCATGTGAATCTTGAAGAAACAGGTCCAGTTTTTCATGTTTATTCACTGGAGTGAGGGGGGTTGCAGCCACCTCATCTGGTTGATGAGTGAACATTAGGGGCCACATTTTATTAAATGAGAGATAGGCAATGAGGATCAATATGCTCTGGGTTGGAGCCATGGCAACACGAACAATAAGAAAGCCTGTTCCCATTAGACAAGAAAAATGTTAACACCTGTGTACCTATGGTCTAAAGACCTGTTGAATGTGGATTTTCTAAAGCTTAATCATAGTTCTTTATAAAGGCCATGGTGGTTAATTTCATTTATGCCTCTCTGTATCTCCCTATATCTCCCCTATATCTCCCCATAAATCAGCTAACTGCTAGAAAAAAAAAATCTCACTTCATTCATTACCATTTTACCAAGGACATCTTCAGGTCACAGTGTACATATTTTCCTCTGGTAAAAGAGTTTCCCTGTGTCAGTTATGTTGAGACGGAAAATGGGGCAGTTCACTAAGTATCGGTAGCTTCTCTCCATTTTTGCAGCTGTGTCCCTATAGATGGATTAGTCTCTGTAAACTTATTGTTTGACATGTCTTGCGGTGAGGATGCTGGAAGCTCTGTAGCATTAACTGGAGCTTAAGTCCCTAATGAAACATAGCTAGTCTCAGAACAGTCTATATTCTAACAACTACAATATAAAGCTATAAAGAAAAATCTAGTGAACAAATCGTTTAGCGAGCACTTTCTAATATGCTATACTGTACAATAGAACTGGCTGGATACAAATACAGTAGCAATATGCAGGCAGTGGAAGGTAGCACATGCCTTTGGAGCATTTAAATGTTAAAAGGTTTTGCAGATCCTTTGCCTGCATTAAGATGAATTAATTTAGAAAAAAAAATGCATATTGCTCATCTCTGTGGTTGTTCCTATTCATTTCTCAGTTGTCTTCTCCTATGTTGTTTCTGACATCACTGACCACAAATATCTGTTGCCATCTGCCATATTATGAGACAAGCTTTTGCTCTTTTCTGACAGAAGCCCTACGTGATTGGATAGTTTAAAACATAATCAAAAGTGTTCCTTGGAATTTTCAGTAGACATTTTTCTCACACTTTATACCTTCGCCAGCAAAAATTCCTAAATTCCAGGATACATAAAAAATCCTGGGATTTATTTAAGAACAGAGAACAAAGTAGGTGCTTGGATTTCTCGATGAATTTACAGCATACTATGCATGCGTTGAATGAAATGTGACATTTACGTACGTATTGGATTACAGAATAATCCTGCAAAAAAAGACAGATTCATGAGCTTTACAAGAACTTCAGACATATAATTTAAAATCATGAACACAGACATTGTACAATCCCAGCAGGAAGATCAAAGCATTTAAGCAACGGCCCAGCTCAGAAACAGAAAGACAGAGTTCTACCTGGAGACTGATCTGTATTTACTGGGCTTTTAGAGTACTGGTGACAACTGCATTATGTTGCCTGAGCTCTCCTTCAGTGTGGCTGTCTGCACAGCAGCTTTGGCCTGCGAGAGCTGAAGGCAGTAAAGTGGAACTATCAGAGCAGAGCAGCACTGACACTCATACACAAACACACTCTCATACAACACACATTTGTATAATATAGCACAGAAGTATTTATGTAATTCGTTTAATTAAATGACTTCATACAGTGGAGCTTTTTTCTAAAAAAAATAAAGGCAAATAAAATAGTTTATGTCTGTAATTAGTGACTGCCAGATGGACAGTATTTCTGCAGAATGTACAGTACAGACTGTGCATGCAGTGACTTTGTGCACCATAATCTCATTTGCCCAGTAAAATGGAGAAAGCTACTTTCATTCTCGGCTGAGGACAGACTCTACAGTGTGAGAGGATTACAAAGGCAGAGCTGCTTTTGATTCAAAGAAGTATAGGAAACTGGGGCTAGTTTTAAGTCAGTTTCTATACTGGCAGTTTCAAGTCTTGGTTACAGAAAAGCTGTTATTGAACATTTCCAGTGTTAAGTGTCCCTGGTCTCAGTAAATACTTTTGAATGGACTGAAAAATCATTAAAGAAATAATGTTTTTTTTTTTTTTTAAAAAGAAGGCAAATGGGATAGAAACTCTCTTGATCCCCAATGACTTCCAGTGTATGAAGAAAAGCTCAAAAATACTTCAAAATATCTTCAATTGTGTTCTGCAAAAAAAAACTGAGCGAGAGAGAGAACAGGAGACTGGTGGTAAGATGAGAAAGTATGAACCAAACAGGCCTGTAAACGCACTGTTTAACACAACCAGCCTACAGTCCCCAGAGAGAGGTCAAACATGAGGAACACATCATAGGCCTCTGTTCGCTCAATGAGGCTTTTTATGTTACCAAGCTGATATCATTTTTTCCTGGATGCTCAAAAGGAATGGATTGCTGTGGTGAAGGTGGATAGCTGTGTGTGAGATAAAGATGAAGATAGAGTGAATTCTCACTGTAAATGGAGCGAGTGGAGGGCAGAAAAAATGAAATCGTAAGAAAGCAATATAGATTGAGGAAAGAAGGTGCAGAAAACCCAATTTTGAAATAAAGAGATGGTTCTCCTGCTAATGCTCATAGTGTTTGCAATGAACTAAGAATTATGGTCCAACTTATCCAATCTCCTCTCCTCTATAGCTGTTCAAGAGGCTCATTTACTGATGTTGATGTGCTGCTGCTATGAGGAAACTCCTGACAGCCAGAGCTCAGCTCATACTAATACCCATTTGAGGTTTACTAAAAGCTACAAAAGGAGTAAAAATGATGTAAAATACATAGTGATGCATGCAGAGTGTGTTCAAGGTAAAGTGTGCAATTTTTGTTATTTTATATAATATATACTCTTATCCCAGCTCAGATAAGCAATTTCTTGCTTGATTCCCCTGGATTATCTAAACACTGTGGCACATTGCTTTGTTTGAGTATCCTGACCAGCATAGCAACACTGGCTCAACCAATGGTGTGAGTTTGGGGTGGGGCTGTTTTGTCCGGCCAATAACAGATAGGGGGATTGTCCATGAAATGTTTTGGGACATTCACAGATATACACAGCACCTCTTATATATAAGGTCGTCCGTTTAAAATTCTCTTTTTACTTTAATTTCCCTGCTATT
Source organism: Chromobotia macracanthus (assembly GCA_036877525.1). NCBI lineage: Eukaryota > Metazoa > Chordata > Actinopteri > Cypriniformes > Botiidae > Chromobotia > Chromobotia macracanthus. Next base: position 303,382 of record JAZGTH010000060.1, on the reverse strand, counting down.
AGATTTTTTTTCCTGTTTTTATTTTAAACTCGCACAACAGTAAGCACAAGTTGTGGTAACCCCATATGCCTAGTCGCGTGATTGAGTGAGTCATATAGGGGAAAGTAAATACAGTATGGGCTAGGTGTATCTACTCTAGGTCCACTGTGTCTGGCTTATTAAAGTGTGATCCAGCTGTTCTCCCTCAGTTCTGATGGAGCCAGAGTGCTCCGTACCTGGAGACACGCACATTCAGACACAGATGTGCAATCTGAATGCTTTCTTTGTGAAGACGCTCAGCCTAGCAAGATAAAGGTGTTGAGAAATCCCTTTCACATCAAATACCTCTTTACTCTTATTAGGAACCCTACCCAGAGGCACAGCTTACTTATAAACTGGAGGATTTCACTGTGGCTCTTAAGGGCTTGGCAGCAGGTTGCATTGATTTGATTTATGTTACGCAGTTTTTGCTCTAATAAATAAGACTAGCATCTGCAGAGCTTATTCTGGACTAGAATGAGAAAGAAACAACAGCCTATATTCTCCACACCCTATATTGTAGTTCATTCCAGCTGAGCCAGTTTTCACAGTTTTTTGAATGTACCATGAAACAGCAGTGAATCAAATTAATGCTTCATATAATTTAGGTGGAATTACCCAGCCCACATCACCATGACACGAATGCAATTTCAGAGAGGCTCGCAATAGCAACCTAGCTTTGAAAGCATAAGATCCTGCCCTCTGTGCCCTCTTCAAAGCCATGCCTTCTTCAAAATATGAACCATACGTAGGTTGACAGGCAAACAGGACATCGTATCATTGCATTTGGACCACATGCAAAAGAGGTGGGACTTGAGTGAGGAATTGAAGACTGAGAAGCATTGTGCTGATTTCACATATAGTGTTAAGTTGAATACACCATTTTGGTGTGAAGATAGCAAAGTACCAACTCTCGCTTGAGGGCTGATAAATTAGGGAGTGACAAGGTATGGTTGTCCTGTTAGCACAGTCGTGTTAGCATAGACTAGATGTATGAAGTAAGCACCTGTCTGAAGACCAGAGCAGACTAGGATTTACGCTAGAATCTGATATAGGTCTACTTCTCTGTTGAAGAAAGGTCCCACGAGGATGTTCTGCAGATGGAGTCTTGACAGCAGTCAAGACACGGCCATAAGAAATGACTGAATTACAGCTGTGACCTTGGTCACTATCTATCTGGAATGTGAATGGCAGGTCATTGTCCAGTGTGACATCAATGTTCTTGGCTTTCTCCATGGGTGAGATGATTGAGTTGTCTGCTGAAATGTCGCAATCTGGGGTAGGGCTCTTCACTGGGATGAATAGCAGCTCAGTCATCCAGCTCTGACTGTTCATGCAGGTGGAAATGGATGCCAGACTTACAGTAAGGTCATTTAAAAGGTTACTTGGGTGTCAGAGAGTGGAAAATAAGGAATTACTTTAGTATCATCATAGGAATGATACAAGAAAGTCATGAGAGCTGAAAACTTCAAATTACATTTACATTACATTCTTGCATTTGTAGACACTGTGATCCAAATCAACTCACAAAATGTTAAAGCGTTTCATTTGATCAGTACATTCATTTCCTTGATTAATTTCCATTATTTTATGCACTACCAGTTACAGAAAAGTTTTTTTTTCTACATACAGGAAAATGTATCACTACATTCAGAATGAAAAACTTCAGATGTACACTTGTATGGATGCCATTGGTAGACTCAAGTATTAACTCGCTTATCAACTTTTAATGCACTAGATGGCTGTGTAGTGCATTGAACTCTAGTTGTAGCCAGTTTCTTCAGATGTGCCCCTGGCAGCAGAAAATACAAGACCCTCCCTACCCATTAGGGGGCCACAGGAGGACCTAGGTCCGAAATGCCCTCTCGGTTGATCTGTACTCTTTTGGGATAGGGAGAGATACATCTTTGAAGTCTAGTCGCATAAAACAGCAGAATGTCTCAGTCAGGGTATTTTCTTCCTGGAAGCCCATTTAGCTTCAGCAAACTCTCCTGATTCCCAATTAAACTATGTAGATTATGTTAATGTCCATCTATCTTGCGAGAAACATGCTGAAGTTAATTTAGATGATAAGTAATAGTGTGAAGCAAAAATCAACCCTTGATTTTTGGTTGATCAACCAACATTTTCTCAAAACATTTTACAGGTTATAAAATTTTAAGGCACAGCAAGAGCTTTTAAACAACTGTGATTGGAAGTTTGTATACATTATCTTGCTCATCCTCATGGCTAAGTGGCCACAAGCAGTTTATTTGTGCTTTAAAGGTTTGTTGACTGGTGATAAGCAAGATGCTAATTAGTAGGTAATCTGTGCACATGTGGTGTAATAAATTTAACGGCACGGGTTTGAGGCACTGTCGTAGCAACCGACTGCTGTCTAAAAGAAGAACAATCCTCTTGGCTCTAATATGGTGCCAGGAAACTTCTGTGTGTTTGTGCATGTGTTTTGTGCATATCAACAGATGTTTCAACTGAGATGTTTCAGACTGCTTAAAAGATTTGAGGAAAATTAAGCACTATCCATTTCCAGTGCCCCTCAAGCAACTGAGCTCTCGGGGGTGGGCAGTACTCCCCTTTACCGTTCCCCAAGATCAATTTTTAATTTACTGACAGTTCAACTAATAACAAATCCAATTACACAGCAGCCGCCTCCAAATAGACTTATTGGAGCTTCTCACTGATTTTACCGTTTTTCTAAAGAGAAGACTCTAGCACAGTTAGAGAGAAGAGTGAAGTATTTTTTTCTCCTTGCGTGATAAAAGTGAACTGTTTACTTATCATTCAAAGAGGAAATTTGAGAAGGCGAGGATGGGAAGGTAGAGGAAGACAACTAAAAAGGTGCATATAGGATAAACCTAAAGGTCAGTTCCCTATCAATTGTCATAACAGTGTCAAATCATGGCTATTATGTTCATGAACAGAAATAAACTAAGCTGTCAAGCCTCCTCAAAAATATTTTTTCAGATATCAGAAATATTATTTACTCATGTACACAGGTAGCTTTCAGAAAAATCAATGCTCTAAAATATAGATGTTATATGAACAGGATACATTTGAAAAAAGGCACAAATCCAATGTTTGGTTTAGGAATGATTCAATATGTTGGATAAACTTTGATCTACCATAAAATTACTTGGGAAGTAATTTTCAGGTTGTCAAATGTTTGTCAAATGTCTGTGTCTGAAAAACAGAACGTTTCCTTGCACTAGCCATTTTTTGAGTTATTAAATTAATCAGTGTTGGGCACTTGTTTTTATCCTATTCATAGGTAGTGCCAGATATTTTGAAATCCAACACAGCTTGATGCAATAAACTGCAAACATCAATCATTATATCAAGCCATTCATTACAAGTAATAGTTTCAGTAATAAAGCAGGTAAAAATCCAAACAGTCCAGCAGTGGCAGAAGATCCTCTATCATCACCAGGAAACAACAAAACTATCCTCCTGCCAGTCAGCTGCTCACATCCACACATTACAGACCCATTATCTATTATGAATGCTCTTCAAAAGATTATTAATAGAGCACATGGTTCCTCCACCATTAATCACATCTGGTCTGTGGCCCCTAGCAGCTTAAATGTGGCTCCTTGAGTCATTTACATCCTTATCAAAATCAAATAGTTAAATAGCAGGAATACAAAGCACCCACTAATAAAAACCTGAACTTTCACCCCTTTGGAAATTACATGAAAGTGTCCAAATGTCTGACATGCAAGAATTGCTTTTAGTTAGCATGTGATCAAAATAGGATCTGGAATAAAAACGCAGACAAATACATAGAATATCTAGATCCAAAATATCTTGTTTCCTAATATTGTTTTCAGAAATAAAACTCGGTCTTTGAAAGCAGGCCAATGTCAGATTTGGTTACATGCACTATTTCCTCTAATTGCAGCCAGTAAGCCAGATCTGGTCTGTTCTGCAATCAGAAGATTCTTAAAAATAATCAGATGTGCAAATTCTTTCTTCTCTTTTTTTATGTCACAAATATCCAAATGAAGCTGATTATATCTGATCCTCAGACACATGCGCATGCAATCCCATAAAGCTCATTAATTTGTTGAGATATGTCCTGGGAGGTCTGGAGAATCACTTGGTTGCTAGGATACATGATTAGGTAAGGTGTACCCTAAGTGTCCCTACATTTGTGTGTCTAAGTACTCTTAGCACAAGCTAGTTTCAGTCTCTGACAACTGTCTCATGCCAGAAACACGCTTTTGATTTAGCACCATTCCAGTTAATGAATTTAATTAGTTCAAGTTATTCGCTTGTTTTGTGTTAAATTTTGATACAAACATAATTGAAAAGTGGTTTAAAAGCATGAACGATCAGTTATTAGACTTTAAGCTGTGGCGCTTTGCATCGACAATGAGACAAATACAAATTTTATTATAATACACGCTGATATCATGCTGAGAGCAATGAGCCATTCAACCCAGTAATAGAGTCAAGCAGCGTCCAGAAATTCCCTAAACTTTTCTCCTTTTTTAAAATGAGATGGAAACTGGGATGAGAGACGATCCATTGCACAGTCAAAGCTGATTTCCCAAAGGCTCTTGTGAGTGGCAAAGACTCTCAGTTGTGCTCAGTTGGAGACAGTGATACATGAAAATATGTCAGTTGACGATTTTTTCTGTGTCTCTATAGAATCACTACATAAGCGTGGTGCCTGCATAAATTACCACTTTCTCTTTAACTGGGTTACATAAAAGCTGGAGAATTGTGGGAGAAAATACCTCCACTGTGGATCGTGTTTTGAAAAAATGACCCATGGTGGCATGATAGTGTTTGTGTAAACATTAATTCCTGTGGTTTGTGCCTTGTGGCTTTTTGTACCATGAAAAGTTAATACGGCAGACAAAATCTTATTTTTAATCAATATAAAGAACCCCTAGCAAGCATTTCCTTCATGCTTTGATCACAAAAATATGGCCTCCTTTGTATCTTCTTTATCTATCAGCTTCACACTCTTCTGTGTTGTTCTGCTAAAGATCCTGCTCGCTTTTCTAACCCATATCTGTTATATTTTTCCAATATTTCATCTTGCAGTCTCATCCACCAGGGTGGAAATATGTGTCAATTTCAGGGAGCCATAACTTCACCATCATAAAGCTGTCAGATGCCATGCTTTGACCTGCTTAATACATGCTAAAGGTGTCTCTTCCAGACAAAACGCATGCGGAGTGTCAGGGTACTTAAGGGAAGTGACACAAACCTGATTTATATCTGACAGATATATATGATTAATGCTGTGAATAGCAGAATGCAGGAAATAAGGGTGTCAGCCCACTGTAGTCTTGAGAGAAACACTTAGAATTTCACTGGGACTGAATGCACTTTAACAAGCATCTCTATAACATCTTTTAAGCATCCAGGGAATTCAGAGATCTGAGCTAGAGGAGGTGTTAAATAGTGTTTAAAAAGTGTTTAACTTGTATCATACATAAAAATTGGATTTTCTATTCATTGTTTATTATAGTAAGTGAAATTACTTAATCTTGAGAGAGAACAGTAGTGAACACAGGGGAGGTTAATTAGTAATGATTTATGATATTTCACATGCACAAACAAAACAAATCTATTTGCAGTTAATTATGTGATAAGTTAAATTTTATTCTGGTCAAAGTCAACAGGAAATGGCATTTACAACCAATTTTATTTCTAGAAACTACATAATTCTGGAAAAAACAGGATAGTCCAAAAAAGGAAAAATGAATTTTACCCACTTGGAAGAGTGGCCATTCTGTATAAGAATGAACCACCACCGCTAGCTGGGCATGTCAACATGACAGATGGAATTGATTAAAATATTTTAAATAATTGAGATAATGTTTGGTGGAATTTGTATCAGGAAAAGTATCAGAGGCACCGCAGGTTATTACATTTATTTTTTTGGAATATTTCTGAGTGTTATTTTTAAAGCTGCACACAACAAGACCAGCAATGTGTGTTAGAAAAGTAAATATGGCTTTCAATTCAGATTCATGATGAATTTAACAAAAACTGTTAGCTGGACTTTTGAGATCCAAGTTTGACAGGTACAGGATTCTCTATACATTTAACAATTTCCCTGAGCTTGTGCAGAACAATGAGAATAAAAATTACATTTAAGTATAACTCTTCAATTACTTCCATCATGAACAATAAAGTGGATGTGACCCACGGTGGGGTAAACTGAAAGGGTGTGACGCATTTGGCTGGATGACCTATTTAAAGATGAAAGAAAGTGAAGATCGAAGTCTAGGGCTTTGGTAACAATCTTATTTCTCCATTTAGATGTGAATTACATTTTTAATGACTGCCTGTCTACGCACTACATGATGTCACAAGCTTTATTCTTCCTGTATCACGGCAACGGTTTAAGTGTAATTAAGTTGTTTTTCCTGCTATGTCATTGAACAAGCACATGTAAATGTTATACCGTCTTGTAATTGTGTCATTAAACCACAGCTCTCATAACGAATGGCAGGCTTGCGGCGATAAAGACTGTGAACCCTGCAGTGACATCACTTTCAGTGTTTATGGAGTGATGCTAAACGCTATTGGCTCCACACTGTTTTAAACCAATGACATTACTCCCAGCCGCCAGTCGTTTAGATGCGGAGAGATTGCACAGCAATACGCTACATCATTCTGATGACCTCAACAGCAAGGGAAGTTGAAATTGTGAAGCCTAAACAGATGCAATCTCAGTCTGGAATGCTTGAAGATGAAAAGGAATTGCATATAACCCAATTGAGAGGTTTACGTAATCCCTCTGAAGCACATGGAATGTGCGTGCAGGTACACAACCCTTATTAAAATGCTAAAGTAATCCAGGGAGTGTTTTACAGGACATGCTATACCAGACAGTAGGAAGCTAAGGAGAAGCTGAGATGAAGATGGAATTTAAAAGAAGATGGTGTAGATGTGCGCGCACACAAACAGTCATGCACACATATATACTTTTGGTGATATTGCCCCTTCCTGCACCTGCTCACCTTTGTTAGAGGTGTCAGTCATATAGCCTGTGCTATATTGCCCACAGATACAGTTCACTGATTTGCCCCTGAGAGATATAAAACACACACACACATAAGCACACACAGAGAAGACTCTTGATTTAAGCAATATCAAAAAGCAAGAGTGCTGTTGTACTAGATATCAGCATGGCTGTGGCTTTAAAAATAAGCTCCCTATGTTTAATATGAAATAACCTTTTTTATTACACAGAACCAACATAACAGCATGTGAGTGGAATGGAGTGAAATAAATATTTCAATAACCACTCAAAGCAATCTTCGATCACTCCATTCCAACTCCACTCCAGGTGATCCTGGACAGACAGATTACATAGATGCTTCCCGCTCCAGACAAACACTTTTCTCACAATACCTAGCCTGGAATGTCAATCAATACAAACAAGCAAAAAGATACAGGTGGAGAAATCTCCAGTACTGTTTAACGGTTAATTCTAATTGACTGACAGACTTTCAGTAAATTTAAAAAGTTTTGAATTATATTCCGATAATCTAAGACTATGAAGTAATTTCAGGTCTGGTGTTTATTCACTAAAGTTTCATATCACTTTGCCAAATTCAAATAGCGATAAGCCTGCTATAGAAAAACATGTTTTGATACTGAAAAGCTACGTCAAAATCTGCAGCGTTACCAACTGAGCAATGCTACTGCCCAACACTAATGAGAGCAGAGACAGATGCAGGTTCACACGCTTGCATTCCTTCTTGGTTTCTGTCCATCTGTGACGTGCAGGCATCTGTGTACTCCACTAAATGCACAAAAAGAGCCCAAGCCCTCATTACCAGTTCTAAAGTGATGCTATTGACTGGTGTCTGTTCCCAGTTCATAATAATGTCTTTGGCCTATGGAGGTGTCTGAGTCAGGAGTGGGCATACATCTCAATATCAGATCAAGCAGTTGAAATTTATGACCACAGGAGGCTATACAGTGCTCCACATGCATGACTTTAGATCCAGCTGAAAAAACGGGTCATAAATAATCATCTCGTTGGTAAAGGGCTAAATAATGTTACCTTACAGGCATATGTGCCCTGTTCCTGCACAGAGCTCTTCAGTATACATTTGATTTTCATGAGATGTTAAGTATATTTGTGCATGTCTGTGCGTTTGTATGCCGAGAGACTTGTTGTTGTTTTACACTGATCATTCTTTACTGCTGTGAAGAGACACCTTATGTAGCTGTACACCACTGTTTGAAAAAGGTCGTCTGTCAAATTGAACTCCTGTATGCAATTGTCTTCAACAAGACATCAGTCTTTTCAGAAACATAAAGAAACAAATACATGCATGATTTATAAGCTTGTTTATCCAGGGCTTTGTTAGGCATGCAGCACACACACACTTCCCTTATGTGACTGAAGTGTGTGTATATGGACGTATATAACAGATGTTGTTTACATGGGTGTAACGTCCATTAGACGTTAACATGTCAAAGTGTTTGAGGGGATTTCAAAATGTAAGTTTGGAAGAGGACATTATTTATGCATGCTGATAAAGCAAAAATTAATCTATATATTTTTCTTGTATTACTATTTTGTAATAACTTTCTTCCACGTAGCGGAGTCACACAAACAGCTAAACACTGCAGATGCATTCAAACGCATAATTTCGATACACGCAGGCTATGATTCTTAAAACTAACTGTAATTATTTAAAATGTCTTTTTTAAATGAATCCAAAACTGCACAATATAAAAGGCATATTCGCCCAGAGGTGGCCAGGATTATGTACTGCTTCAGATTGCTGTGGCAGTGGTGTTTCTGTAGTTCAGGCCATCCTGGAATCACAAGAGCTTCAGTACCTAGTGTTTCTGCGGAATCAAGAGCACCACCTGGTACATTACACCCTACTCACAGCCAGAAGGAAACAAAAGCAGCTCATCTTTTTCATTCATACACCATTTTAAAGTTGCCAGCTGCTCTCTTTTCAGTCTAGACTTGCTTTCAAAATTAGCAACAACAGGAGCACTCCCGGCATCAATGTTCTGCTTCCCTCAGCGAATCTGGCCACTGTTCAGCCAAACATCCTCTCTGGATGTCTTCTGTTGAAAGAAGGGAGTAGAAAGTGTAGCTTTGTTAGTCCAACTTATGACACATAGCCTAGATTTAACAAGCTATTAGCTTATCTAACTTTTTGAAGTTTTTCTCTAATTAAAAAACCTCATCACCATCAGCCAAAAGCCCCTCAAATGACACACTTATAGATGACAATACAACAAAAGAATAATGCCTGCAACATTCAATCTGGCCTATTTATTCTCCCATGTTAGTATGAATTAATGCATTAGCCCAATGAACTAACTTTTGGTGCAAAGCTTCTGCATGCACTATTCAGATTCAGTGTAATAAATTCCTTGCCACATGCAGTAGCACAGTACTTACAGAATAACAGAATTTATCTCCCAAAACCTATGGAGGGCACATGCACTGCGACAAGCCCAGTTAAAAAAAACTTTAAGATGGTGAATGAGATGTGAAACACAAATAAACATTAATACTACAAACATTAATAGAACATTACTACAAAGTTCTATTAAAAACAGTTTAGTGACATTAAAAATCAAACCCATAATCTAATAGTGTTATGTTTTAGCTCCAGGAAAGGTTTCATAATAAATACTACAATACGGTTGCTTAGTGGTGTATTACAAATGCTGGGACATGGGGCCAATTTGCATTTAAAATATTAACATACCGTTTACTATTAGCCACAGCTCTACTTAATTTATCCCTGGTATGAAATATTATGGTTCTTGGACTCATAATGACTTCTGAGGGTGTGTATCTCTGTGGCAGCAAACTTGATTTAATAACTGCTCTATAAAACACAAGTAGACAGACTTTATAAGCCTCCTCATGAAATATGGAGGGGTGAGGTATGATAATGTACCTGTCTGTAATGGATGGGAGGTCTGTTGGGATGATCCCGGGATAAATCAATCCTCATCAGTGTGTGGCATGGTGATTCCTCGTAGCATCACGCTAGCTTATTAGCACCTGACAAAGTAAATGAATATAAATGCTGTTAGTGGTGCTGGCTAACTTTGCTATATGCTTAGATATACTGCTAACATTGACCTTAGATATACCGCTAACATTGGCCGCTAACATCAACTCAGAACACAGAGACACAGGAAAAAATGAGCCTAAGTCAGCCTTTTAGATCAACAAGGTGTTATTTACATTTTGCTGGCGTTTTTATCCAAAGCATCTCACCGTGTGTTCAAAGCACATTTGACCAGTTTATGTTTCCTGCTGGGGATTGAACCCATGATCTGCATGATACAGCAGAGCACTAGCATAGCTAGTGCTATGCTGTAAAGCTACATATACCTGACAATTTTAGAGATTTTAAGATTTGATTACCATAACTGATATGAAAAAGATGTATTGGTATATGTTAGATAGAAAACCATTCATTATAAATGTCACTGGGTTATGGAAATACAAAAATCGACATTATTTTTTACAACAAACCGAGCATAAAGGGACAATTACTTTTGAATAGAAATTGTGATTTCCAGAAAACAGATAAACTAGGAGACAATTGCTACAGAGAGAGAGGCAACTGCCATATGGACTGGAATGGCCCTGGCCCTTTGGGAGAGAAAAAATTCTAAATTCCTTTTTTTTGTATGTCTTCTGTTATCCCAATGATTTATGATGGATCTCAAATGCACATGATTAACCACTTGGCAGCATGACTAACGACCTTAATAAAGTGTAAATAATGTAACTTTAATTAAAATCGCTAGAAAATAACAAAATTTCAATTGATTTTTATGTCTGATTAAACAATTTTCAATTTTAGAATATCAGTTAAAACGAAAAACTACCAGATGTGCTCTAACATTCTAATCTCCTCACAATAAAAATAAATGTAAAAAATATTGTCCACTTTTAACGTAAACACATTCATCATATGAAAAACATTCTTATCGTACTTGTCACTTTATCCCTGCCTTATTCTATTGTCCTTTGAGGAATCAGACTACCAATACAAAAGTATAACTGCAGATTTACTAAATAAAGCAACTATTTTTGGATTCAGGTCATGAGTCATACAGTAGATTCCTTCTGCTTGGAGCTCTTTGATTTATAAAGTCATGAGATAATTATGGCTGCTGTGTATACCGAGCGCCATGAGTAAATGCATAAGATTTGAATGGTGTCTGGTGAGGTAATTACCAATGTGCTTTTAATGAAGTCTCAGGGGAATCACCGACATCACCTCTAAACTGCAGCTAATCAGCTTTCAGAGTTTACTGCCCACTGCCCACTCGACTATAGGGTGGAGAAACCAAGCTCTCCTAATCGAATGTACAGAAGATAATATGCAAATGAAAGTATGTTTATGACATTGGATGATTGCATTATCAACTGTGGGCAGGTCAATGCAGCAGATTAACTTTTGGAGACACATATGTGGGCATGGGCTGAAAGTTATATAACTTGAGTAGACTACACACACACACAAGCAGTTTTCTGTGAGGTTAGACATTGTCGAAACCCTGTTACCAAAAATTGGGACATTATCCAGAGCATAAATGCCTGGTTTGTGTGTATTATAAAACTAAATAAATATGTAGAAATACTACATCAAAATGAGTAACAGGGTTATCCAAATATAGCCTAAATTAAATCACTAATTAGAGACTATAGTTTAAATTTAACTTTAATACATTTTGAATTGTTATGATTTTGATTGTTAGATACACTCGAAAAACTTGAAAAATTAGCAATGTTTCATGCTAGGCTAATTTTGTTACATTGTTTAACATACCAGATAGTTCTTACAACAAATACAGAATGTGTCTCTGTTGCTCTAATGCTTTAAACGTACTTTATTGTTATGCTGTATTGCCTGAACTATAAAAGTGAGACTAAGGTCAGTGAATAACATGTTTTATTCATCGGCTGAAGTGCACCGAAATTACAATGGTGCAATGTAGTCTGTACTGAGACGTAAAGTTCAAATCAGACTGTCACAAGCATTACAAATCAGTACACAGGAACAGAGGTAGTGGGTAATCTAGCTTGGCACAACCAATCAGACCACACACCTACCAATAACCACTATAAGTAAAGCAGACACAACATTAGAATTATCCCTCATCTAACAAAAAGATTGAAGCCTTTTTTCCACAGACTGAGCGAGGATAACATCGTAAGCTCTGCATTTGATTCCTGACAGTGTCACGCTGGTAGCAGTTACGCTGACAGGTGACAAGTCTGAATAGTTTTCTTTCTCATTGCTACACTTCAAGTATGTTTTGATGTCAAAATGTCTTCCAGAACCAGGCCTTCTAACTGGAACAAACACAGCCCAACTGGCGCCATATCTAAGGGATATACAGAGACGATATTGTTTCAGTACACTGTGTTTTCTGAAAAGATAAAGAAAAGGTTCTCCAGCTGGCTTGATGACACAACACAATTCTTTTAAACCCCATCTGTAATCTCTCAGCTGTTTAGTTGAATTTGAAATTGATCATTTTTACAAGGAAGACACACAAGTCATTCCTATAGCTGTGTGTGTGATCTTACAGCTCTTTGATGGGAAAACAGTGACTAATCCCTAAACAGTATTTTCTGTTGAAAAAATAACCAGAATACCAGACTCTTCTCTTATCTGCAAACAATACTGGAATAATATTTCCAATTTAACCTGAAAAGTTCCTCCATGAAATTACCCAGTTGTTCTGTCTGCATAATATAATACACAAATAACAAATGTTAAGTGCTCTGGGTCTGCACTGGACCTGGAAGAATTGGCAACATTTTTCCATGTTGATAAACCAAAGGCAAAGAGCCAATCTAATTAGTTAAATTCAGACAAGGCAAAAAGCCAGGAGAAGAAACTCGGCTGGCTAGTCTTCACCCAGGGCCTCCCATCCATGAGTTTTGAATGAAGGCAATAATTACATTTAAATGTTCTATTTGGAACCAATAATAGAGAGAAATAATGAGCAATTTAAAATGATTTATAATGTTCCAGCTCTGTGATATTATTATTTTATGTGGTTTACAAAGGGAATGTTGGGTTTATTTGGAAGAAATTTATCCACTTGAATACACCATTGTGAATTCATATACCAAGTTCCCACTCTGATAATGTGCTAGTTTAAATACCCTATCGAATTTTAGAACATCTTATGAATTGTATGAAGGCAGTTTAATTAGTGTTAAAATGTGTAAATATTCCTCCCACAATAAAGAAAAATTTACAGATAAGATATATGTAATATTGCAATTGCTTCTTCTAAATAGCAATGAGATGAAATAAAGTGCATATTAAGATTCTTGCCACATCTGTGGCAATATTCTAAAATTTGTCTCTTAAGAAAAAAGACATTAATCTCACATGTCTCCTCTTAAGCATCAAAACAGATTTTAACAATTGTCTCATTTGTTTCTATTGTTATTTATTCTATGAAATCAGGGAAAATTTAGAGGCATAGCTGATTAATGAAATGTACTGCAAAAACTCAATTTAGTCTTCTGAGCTATAAAAGAGCAACCTCTAGGCAACACCATTTTTCCTCTGGGATCTTTAGGGCAGTCTAAAAGTAAATTGTTGCCATATTTTTAGCAATATTTTGTATGGATAATACAGCCCCATTTTATAAATTATGCAAGCTGCATATGCAGCAATAGAAACAGCTGCAGCTTTAAATAGTTTTTTGAATTTGGCTCAATGGTCTATGATCACAGTCCCTCTGGGAGTTCTATAGACATCTCAAAATCAAAGACATAGAGACTATCATACACAGAACACAAACTTTTCTAACAGTTGGCCAAGGACTTACTAATTACACTCAAACAGCTTAAGGTAAATAAAGACTTACAGCAAAGGGTTGGTTTCAACAAGCCAGGTTTGAAATCAATATTGAACCGGAGGGTATGTTAGAACATGTGAAAACAAAGACTACCAGACCAATGCTCAATTAACATCTGCCACAGTCAGCACTCCATCTCACTGTGTCCGAGCTGGACATGGATCATTTTATAGCCAATTATTTAGCACTACACAAGGCCTGGGGATCAAGCCAGGTTATGACACTGTGTAATGCAGCTTCAACAGTTCAAAGCTAGTTAGGTTGCAGTGGATAAATGCTCTTTACAGAAATAAATATATACCCTGAAGGTTTTTTCTGTACCAAGATCAAGGATAGTACTGAGGCCACAAATTATGTTTTGCCTATTTGCATTATGTTGCTTTCACAATAGGCTCTGTCCTGGTACCATTTGCCATATCAAGGGAGCAGAAATAGGAACCAGGTGGCACTTTTAATGAACAGGGTAAAAAACAGTGCCTGGAACTCTTACAAATTAAATAAATAAAGGATTTTGTTTTCAACAAATACTCAGAGAAAAAAGGTGCATACACTTTAAACCTCAGGAGATCAAACAAAATATTGAGTATTTTCCATTCATTTTCTATAGGGTTTGAAATTTTTCCAACTCTGTCATATTTAAATGTGATAATTTCTTCCATAAATACAGACATTAGATGTGTTCAAAACTAGCTAGCTACTATTCATTCTGGGTTAATTTTATGTTAGACAATAGTTTATAAAACATATCTAATAGGTCTAACAACAAAAAGCATAGGATTTGTGCCTGTGCTGTGTAAAAAAAAATCATGTCATCAAAGTTTTCCCAGAAAGAAGGATAAATTATTTTTTCAGTTTTGACACTGCTTTGACATGCAGTAACAGAGATATTTCAGTCAGAGCTTTATAGAGACCTACTTTACATTTAGAAGACAACTTCTCAATACACTTTTAATATAACAAGAATATTACATAAAGCCAATTATTTATGTGACCTTTTGCTTCCCACTGCCTCACCCCAGGGTTAAAACAATGGGTGGAATTTATAGAATTACACAATTAGAACCTGCATCAATCAACCTGTCAATGTTTGGTGCTGTAATCTAGTGAACCCATCTGTTCCAGACCAGAGGTACAGAGACCAGCTTTACATTGAACCCTAGGGAATGAGTGAACAAGAAAATGAGAGAAAGAGAGAGAGAGAGAGAGAGAGAGAGAGAGAGAGAGAGAGAGAGAGAGAGAGAGAGAGAGGTATTTTAAGGTAAGAACCAAGCATTATTGTATAGCCCAACAGGACATCTGCAATACATTCCCTGACATACCAGGAAACAGAAAGTAGCAGGCACTTCTAATTTATTTCACCATGAGGTTTCACAGAACTGAAATGCTCACAGTCCATAGGCAGAGATAAGTTTAGAGCACAGAGTTTAGCTTTACAAAAACAGTATAAAGGAGAACAAAAGAATGAGATTTTTGGAGTGTTTGGAAAACTTCCCAGAGAGAGCCTGGCAGAAACAGATAGTCTGTGCCAAATATAAGGACAGAGGTTATTTTGGGCAGAAACACATAGGTGCTTGGTTTAGCAAAGAGAAGATGATCATAAAACACATGTTCATTCAATAACAATGTCCTTCCATCCAATTCCTAAGGGCTCTATAAAGCCCCTGCCACAATAACTGACAGACTATCTTCAATATCACATGGTTTTAGAACAAAATTGTTGGCTCAGGATGGAGGATCACAAGCTCATCCATCATGGCATGATAGCCTAGATCCAAGAAACATCTCAATGAACAAATCCAAACCCTTCACCAACAAGCGCACCGGTCACAACTGAATGGCTTCCTGAGAAGCCTAATAGATCAAAGGCAAGAATAAGGGATGCGACACAGTCAGAGATGAACCATCAGCTACGTTCATCCATTTAAGAACTACAAGATTTGAAGTTGTCACTGAATTCCTTCTTTATTAAGTGAATGAATGTTAGCTGCAGCAAAAATGATGAAACAGGTCATGATTCATCTTAATGGTTCACAAGCAGGATTTTTGTTTATTTGGTTGGTTATTGCTGGTCTGAACAGGTAGATTTTGATCACACAGTATTTAAAATGACAGCATAGAGATTGCATAGATCATCCACACTTGAATGCATTTTATGGCTATAAATAAGTGGACACTAGCAGGGGTTAGTGTAATATTTAAATAAAACATATTGCAGAGTTGGTCTTGTCATCAAGTTAATAGCTACACACTGACCTAACAGTCTTTGGATCATTATTCTTACAGACTGTGAGAATCCTTGAATCCAAGCACATTAAAATAGAGGTGAAAAAGACCATAATTCCTAATTTGGCAAAACCACCTAAAAGTTTTCAATCATACGATTACACAGTTATAATGATATATGAATTACAGTCATCTCCTGTTAGTGGAATTTGACTAAATGTAGTGTGCAAGTGTCTTTAAAATGTCCTTTTTTCAATGCATACAAAGTTTCATGAAGATTGGACTTCACTTTCAGAAGATGTAGGTCAATAGAGGCCATGCCTAAAAATTAACTGGATGCAGCATGGGCCAAATGATTTGACTTGACTCTAAATTCTTTGAATATTTTTTATACCGAATGAGTTTAGATGACACCCAGAAAATTTTGTGCAAACTATCAGAGGAAAGTAGCCAGATATAGAAAATCTAAATGCGGGGAAATTTAAACAAAATTGTAAGTATGCTTATAAAAAACCTAGTGTGTGTAGTGAGTGAGATCCTTCCACCAAATTTGGAGTCTATGACATGTTCTTAGACACTTTTGGGGAAGAGATAAACATTAACAAAGAAATCTGAACAAAAACAGATGGATTATCATTGTAATTTGGATCATAGTTACAATGGTGTCAAAAATATTTAGCCACACCATTTTTAAACAAATGAATAATGCACAACATGCAAAACAGAAAACAAAGGGAACTCTCTAATATTATGTTGTGCTATTTAGTGTATACACAAAGCAACCTGTGTCATTGTGAATGAATGATTATCCAGCCTGTATCCAACTTATTAAAGTATGTTTTAATGAAGACACTGCTTCTGCAGCAGAAAGGAATACAGGCAACACTGACATATTGCCTTAGGGAATTCTACACATGCTTAGCTTACTGTCTCCAATGACAATCTTCTATTTAGCATTCAAGTAACACAAGGGCTGCTAAATGACATCAAACTGCAAGTCTTTGGTTTAGATGTCTTTTCTCTTATCGCCACCTTTTGAACTTACTTCATTATCTTCTAAAGCAGTCCACTAAATTAAATAATAATTAGAAAAGCAATTTGCTTACAAGATGAGTCTGTATAAACACTGGATTTTATTGTAAAATGGGGCAAATATAAACAAGGAATTACCAGTTATTTGTTATTTATTTTTGCATATGGGCTCATACATGAAAACGCTCTATCAAGAAGAAATGAAGATATTAACAGAGTTTATTTACATCATTTGCCATCTAATGACCAGATGGAGGATCGTATATCTGGATCTCAGCACAACGAGAAATTTAGTGAACATCTGTCAACCTCTGGGTGGAAAAAAGATGGAAAAGAGCAAGAGAGAGAGGCAGAATGGAAACGTTCCCATTGTCATTGTCCTGTGCATCTGTCACGCATTAGATACAGAGAAGTATGTCATAAATGTGACAGCTGGATTGAACGTTAGACAAACGACAGAGAGGAAGAGACAGAGAGAAAGACAGATCTAATAACTGAGAAAAAGAGAAAGAAAAAAAATACCCTGGGAGACAATGTACAAGATGGCAAAGTCGCAAAACCAGAGTAGAACTCTTCTGAGGTATGATAAAAGTTTTTTGGAAGGATGGAACAATAATAAAGGTCATTCATGCACAGTCTGGATTCCCTAGAGCACTGCTGACTGCCAGATCCTCCCATAACAATCAGAGTGTAATAGAAAAATATAGATCATCAATCTACAGCACCAATATCAGCTAAACCTTTAAATGACAAGCGGTCAGTCTCATTACATCTTACTCACAGGTTCATATGTAGGATTTACTTAAGTCATGAAATGAGGTCATGTTAATATCAAATAGGTGTGGCTGTTGATTACTTCTTCACAGGGTAAAGGTCAAGACCAATAAGGTCAAAGGTGACCTAAATTAGACAAAGTCATTTGAGCCAGCTCAATATGCTGTCTTAAGATAAATGGCCTTTTATATATATTTATTTCTCAGATATACATATCAGATATACAGACAAGATTTTTGTTATAAATTACATCACAAGTAACACTATACATGAATTGAACAGTGTATTTTCATTTCTGTGATGTTGTTTGTTTCTACTGCATTTCTACTGCTACAACAATTATCCAGTCCATTATTGTTTAAGTATCACAGGGTAATAATATATATATATATATATATATATATATATATATATATATATATATATATATATATATATATATATATATATATATATATATATATATATATATATATAGAATATATACAGAAACAAACTTCTTAATTTTTAAAAAAAATTGTAATTTATAACAAAATTATAAAGGTTTTGTCTGAGAAAAATATATACAAATCTTTGATGGTATTTTAGAGGGATGTAAATAAGTTACACTGTACTCTAATTTAATTTTCCCTCAATAAAGTCCAACAGTTATATAAGTTAAATGAACATTAATACTATAGATCACATTCTCCTATGAGATTTCAGGAAATAGTTCTCCACTAGCCAATAAAACGCTGGACACCCATAATTGCTCAGTAAATCCATTTGTGCACTCACACCACCACACATACACTCACACACAGACAGACATAAAGCTTGTGGAAAAAGAACCAATTATTTCCTGCAAATTATTTAATTTACTGCATGGCTTCACTTTGATGTTTTTCTCCCACTTTTGGGCAAATTTTGGAAGGAGTGTGTTGACCCATTGGTGTCATGTATCTTAACAAAATGTGTTTTTGAACTTGAGTGAATTGTTTATTAATTCATTGGCCCACTGAATTGTGCATCCTTAAAGGTGTTTAAAGACCTTTTTCCAGAATGACACGCAAAAAATATCCCTGTTACCTTGGGATATCTCTGAAATAGCTGTCCAGGTGTATATCACACCTGTCTCTGTGACATCACCAGACTTTGCTAAAAAATAGCAAATAAATTTAAGATTTGTTTATCCAATCAGAATGCTTCGAAATATGGAGCCCCCAGAGCCGTTGAGAAAGAGAGTTGCAACATTCCCATAGACCTCCATTGCAAGAATGGAATTTTAAAGTAACTTGTGTCATGAAGCGACCAATAGTTCCAAACACTGAATAGTTCCAGCACTGAACCCCATTAATTTCAGTATTTCCCAAACACACTTACAGGTAAGTTTTTTTACACATTGTAACGCATTAGCTGACCTCTAATGAATCTAGTAAATAGCATTATTTTTGAAGGCAGCATTAGTTAATGTTTATCATTAGATAATATCTATCTACAGTTGCATATTCTAACTACAGTTAGTTGTTTATGCAGTATGTCTCAAGTAGGGTTTTCTTATTTATTTTATTTATTGAAACATGTAAATAATACAACATAACCACACACCCCTTTAAGATTAGTCTGTCATTATAAGGGTTTTGTGCTGTTTTTGAAAGATCAACTTCCCTTTCATAAATTATTTCTTTCTTAAACAAAAGTAGATTTGTATGTTTGTTTGTTTTCAACCGAATGGCTTATGAGTGCTATGATGACCAGATACAACTTGCTATTCAATGGATAAAGAAGCTGGCTGGTAGAGCTATTATAATATTGTTTTACTTCATTTGTCTGACAGTTTTAGTTATTTGAAAAGCCTGCTTTCTGCCATTTTTCTCTCCCTGTCGGAGGTCGAAGGAGTTTGTACTAGGTGTAACAATACATTGATAAAGATCGATATATCGATTAAATGTCTAACGATATGAAACATCGATGCCACACATAAAATAACAATACATACTTTTATTTTGACCCTCTTCACGTAAGGTGACGTCCACTACGCATTTAATTTCCTTACTATACTGTCTGCCTGTGCCTCCGATTGCGATGTAACAAATGACAGATACAGATTTTGTGTCTGCTGTTGAACAAAAATCGTGGGTATGGAAGTATTTCGTATTTAGGAAAATAGATGGGCAGACAAGAAAATGCATGTAATTTGTAAATGAAAGATTAAATGTGTAATGTTTTTTCCTACAACTAGAGTACCTCATTATTTGCACTATTGCACGTTTTGGCACAAAAGACTGGGTGACTTAATTTACTTTATTGTCATCATAAGCTTTATTGATTTCATGTTTGTATTATTAATTTGTCTTTATTAAAAAAAACCTAAAGTGTATTTTTTTGGTGTAAATGTCCTAATTGGAATACTGGATTATAATTGTCAAAGAGTTTAATTAAACATTGTTATATATTGTTATACAACCACCGGATGAATCAAATCGTAATCATATTGCTGAATTGTTTAGGTATCGACAAATATCGTATGCTGGATGAGAGAATCAATATCATATATATGGTGAGTAGATGTCTTATTTACACCCCCAGTTTATATGATGACTGCTCATTTAAAAAAACTGCTCAATAAACGAAATCTACCCTCTCACTGGATATATTTTATATTGAAATATTTTGATGACTGCAATTAGTTGCCTTGTTTATTAGCGGGAAATGCGCAAATAGTCGCTGTTGCTGGCAGTCCTATTGAAACCGGTTGACTGCTCGGATTTGTTTTAAGCTATTGAGAGCTACACGAACCAGGTGACATCAAAGTGTGTCTTCTCTCTCTTTTAAACGGTCCTGGGTGACCCTAAAATATAAAGAAATGCACGGGTTCAAGGCACGGTTTTGACGTAACTAAAAGAGACATGAAAAGGATAATACGTGGCTCCGTGGCTGAATGTTATCACACATTTTGTTTATTTTTCCAACAGCAGTAACATGCGAACCGTTTTCAGTATTACATGTAAACTTCGCTGCGCAAATCCACGCGCGAGGCTTCTCGCGAGAACACACGTTTCGCCATAGAAAACTATTTAGGTGAGAGCATGCAAAGTTTCTCGGGGAAACGCAGAAGCTGTATAAAATATTTTTCCTCTCATCCCATGTTTTTTCCACCACCATGTCTCTTTATGGGCTCTGTATTGAGGCGCTTGTTACCTGTCAATCAATTTGGGCGTTCACTGGGCAGCCCGTTCATGGGAAACGCGAAATCAGTACCGGCGACGCACGGATGCTGTTTTGTTAGCGTGGCACCAATACAAGCCCCATATAAAGCTGAGTTCACTGTTTGGGTGTATTATTTAATTTTTCTTACGTGTGACAGTAAGATGGCGCTCTGCTGTTGCCTTGCTTCAGCTCCGTCTCCGATTACAACCATACAGCAAAAAAATGGCATATTTGCATGCTATGTATGACGGGAAAATCAATATGCGAAATGAAGAGTATATCCGAAACCTCATTTCCTCAAGAGCCGGGCGGGCTCTTTTCAATTTAAAGTGATGGGTAAGTATCAAAAAATGTATTCCTCAGGCATTAAATTATACTTTAATAACACCGTCACCCGAGTAAATTATTTTATTTTAACGGTTGTTGTGAAAATCCAAACTTTTGTTACAAAACAAGTTTGTCTCATATGCAAACATTGTCCTTGAAAATTGTCTTTACTGAAAAATGTTAATGAACAATTTGGTATGCTGTAGTTTTTTTCAACTGTATGGTGGACTATACATGTGTGGAACATCAATCTGTATTGACCAAAGACACTGTAGAACAAACCTTCTGACTGGATACATGTCAAGATTTCCCTGTAGATAGGGAGTGAATAAATGAACAATTTAATTTATGCTTAGCTCTGTTGAGAGCAATGGAAACATACTGGAGCTGATTCTGCAGGTAATTTATAAGTTAACCTCTTTAAATTAAACGTTTAATTATTTAAAACACCATGGGCAAGCTGCCTTAAAGTTTTCTGAAATCTTCAGTATAGTTGTTATACTCAATCTTGATTAAAATAACCTCTGCCAAAGAAATGCAAAAATGGCCTAATATTCTTAAAGTAAACTTTGAGGATTTTAAATTAGCCAAAACCATTCTGTTGCATACAGTGCAATGTAGCAATAAACATTTTTGGACACTAATAACAGCATTTTACATTTTTGTTTTAATAATAGGAAGTTTGTTCTTTGTTATTTTAGTAATGTTTACAAAAATGTTATGCATTGGTACCTCAGCAGATTTAATGCATTTAGAAATGATGGAAGAGGGCATAGGAAATTACTGATGCAAGTTTGAACCAGACTGAGGTAGGTGAAACACAACGTTTCATAGGTTTTTTTATGCGTTATAGAACTGTGCTAGGTTTATATTTATAATACTAGTATGTTAATGGTTGGGGCTACACAAGTTTGTACATGATGTTTAATGGGGAAACATTTCATGTGCAATAAGTGAGCTGCTGTGCAAAATTGTGATTTACCTTGGTGTACAGGACCTAAATTTGCTTTTTGCTCTTATCAAAAATGCAAAGGTAAGCTTTTATGTTGAAACTCTGTGTGTTAACTAAATCATCTGACACTGTAAAACTGTCACTGTCTGTTACATAATAAAATACATCAGCAAATGAGAATGACGATAAAACATTTAGAATGTTCTAGACATCTCATGCAAATATGTATTTGTTTTGCTTCTGTATATTTTGCTGCCTGATTTGCACTCTTCTCATCTTTAATCTAAACCAGGTCGCTAAAATCCAAAGGCAAGTCAAATTTTGAAAGTCAGTAATTCTCGCTGTGCCAAAATGATACCCTAGCCTAATGAATAAGTTAAAGCTTTGTTGTGTAATGGAGGGGATGAAATTGGACACTTTCTATCTGATCCTGTGCTGGGGATCGAACCGTACCATGAAGCAGCAACAGACAGGGCGACACTGGCCTCACCATTAAGACTTGCAGGCAGAGAGCATCCAGAATGAAACCTCCTGGGATTCCCAAGTTCAACTACTTTGTAAGGATGGGAGAGGAAAGAAGCCTGTGAAGAACAGGACTTCCCAAGGGGGTTTACCTAATTTTCCATTTCAGAGTTTTCTTGCTGGAAAATATCCTTCATGTACAAACGAGATTGGACATAAACTGAATAGACCAAACGGTAAAAGCCCGATACTGCTCTACAGAGGGTCCATCAGCCCTAGTGAGAGTTACGGTCCTTTAACTGTGCCTCCTCTGATGAGCAGTGCTCTAGCACATCTTTAAGCAGTGAGGAAACATTTCAGGCTGGGCTGCAGGGAGTCAGTCAGCTCCTTTGGGATGTTGAGAATGGACTAAGAGGTGGTCACAAAAGCTCAAAGGAAAACTGGGAGACCTGCAGGCCAAACAGGAGCAAAGAAACAAGAAAGACCAAAAAGGAGCTGGTAGCACCTTCGTAAGTTGTACACCTAAGGCTCGGTATGAAATGGGTTGCCACTGAGAAAGATCTGTGCTTGCCCACAAATGAGGTGACAACACAGAATCAGGTATGACTCCAACCTAAACACACTTTAATATAAAATATAGATCCTTACAAAGCTAACATGAAAGAGTATAGCTATCTAAATAAGTAATATAATTGTAGCTTATAAAAGTAACTAATTGATGGTGCCAAAGTGATGTGTAAATAAAAAAAAAGTTTAAAACTCACCTGACTGAACATACAATATCTTCAAGACCTTTAGATCTAAATGTTTATGCTTATAGTTGTGCCCATGTATGCTTTTCAGTAACTAAAACTGTAAGTTTTTTTAATGAATTAGTTGGACCGGATGGAATATACATCCAGCAAGTCTCCAGCATACATAAGAAACTTCTTCAATAGAGCCTTCTTCAAGCCCAGGTGGAACCTCATGTTGTTTTAGAGAATGCCCAATGTGTGCAAAGCTGTTATCAAATCCAAAAGAGAAAAATGAGTTTTAGTTTTGTCCAAACTTTGGTGTAGTACTGTATCTATTAAATCGCCAATTTAGTATAATCAAAACAAAACATTTTCTTTCTATTTTAAAGCGCATTGTTGTTAGGAACAGTTATAGGTGAGAATTCAGCATTGCTTGAACTGACTTTACACATACATTTAGAGTGCCTATAAATCCATTATTCACAATTTCCCCAGAAGCGTTACATAAACATCACACACCCTCTTCTTTCATAGGAATTATGAGACTGTAGGGATGAAGTGTTTTTTTCCAGTTTGTAGTTCCCTGAATGTTACTGCCTCAGAGAAAATTCACCACATGACTATTACCTCACTGTATCAGTCTGCACAGATATGACATGTGGACCTTAGCCCTTGTAATTGTATTAATTACCCTAAACCTATCTATCTATATACACCTATTTTGTACTTCAGAATTACATACATCCAAACCATGTCAGCTCGTATAAAATCAATACAAAAAAACAAACACATGGATAAACTGGTCTAGTCATGAATAAAGATGGTTGATTTAAAAACGAACCCAAATGACAGATACAATAAGAATGCACTGAAAAGATGGAATGGAAGATAATTTGAGGATTAAACATTTACAAATCTCAATGAAGGAAAGATTTGCTTTGTATCGCAGTATTAAGCTCTTCGTTCTGCAGATGGTCATGTCTGCAAAGCATAAAAGTCCAGAAATATCTGGTGTGAGATGAAAGATCAGTAGAAATTTGTTTTGAGTCTCAGCATGTAAATGTGTTGATCTGCCCTTCCAGCAGATTAAATGATCAAGTGAATAAGCCTTAGACTTTAAAGTATTTGACTGCACTGTTCTGACTACTGAAGCTCATAGAACATCTGACAATATGTCTGGAAGACATCTTTACGCATTTCCAGCCTCAGCAGATTTCTAATGTGTTCTTTGGGCATGCCTACTTTTTATTATGACAGTTTTCCACATTTTAGTATAATAGTGTAGTCACTTAAACAACTGATACTAATTCTGATTGATTTATTCTGCTTTAAAGTAGCATCAAATAAGTTAACCATTGTTGGCCGATTTCTCTTTTTCCTGTTTAATCTAACTCGTCCATTTCAAAAAGCATTTTTAATTACAGAAATAGCTTTGTAAATAAATTCATATAGAGACACAAAATATATTTGTCTACAAAACAGATTTGTTACATATAGATCAAAAGTCTTTGAGAAACATCAATTTAGGCTAGCCTGTCCAAACTTTTAGGGTATTATATGATGCTATCCACAGTGAACTTGATGAAAAATGAAAGCATTTTACTTTAAATACTTGCGTACCTGCTGTTCCATTTAAGTACATTGCATAGTTTGAGATCACAAGACTGCCCCTCCATATTATAACAGGCATTAATCAAGTGGCTACATTATGATTGTAATCAAACAGCTATGAGTCAAAGCAGAGGTATGGTTTGACACAAACAGACAGCATAACAGGGAGTCTCTCTGCCAGAGTCCCCCCTTTGTACCTCCCCTGCTGTCATAGCTGGCTGGTGATGTATTTATTTGTGTGCGATGGTGCTTGGAGATGTTTTCCCACCCAGCTGCAATGCCCCTATGGCAC
The DNA here is from genome assembly GCA_036877525.1 of Chromobotia macracanthus. NCBI lineage: Eukaryota > Metazoa > Chordata > Actinopteri > Cypriniformes > Botiidae > Chromobotia > Chromobotia macracanthus. Next base: position 277,908 of record JAZGTH010000060.1, on the reverse strand, counting down.
CAGCCCATTCCCTGTGCATGTGAATCAGTGTATTTACCCATCACAATGAGCTGTGGAACAAACTCCACAGACCACATACTGTTCTCAACTGAACAGTATCTCATAGGGAATAGTCAGCCACATGAAACCACATTACCAGCACTATGTGTGGTATAGTTTGTGTGTTAATCCAACATAAAGCCAAAGCAGCATTCCTGGTCACAAATAATGTGGTTGATAGAGGAAAAATGACCCATAGGGAACAGAAATCACAAATGAGATCTCTTTAATATATTGGGTGCTATTCCTAGACAGCAATAAGAATTGTTTAGATCTTCCGCCTTTCTGATTTTTTTCCCAAAGAAAAGGCCCCATGTCACATGTTCTCTCAGAAGAGATCAAAACAACGTCTCACACTGTGCATAGATTTGCCAAGATACCAATGTCTGCACTTCAAAAAGATTTCAGCAATAACTTAAACATCTTTTAAAACTTAGCTGACCTATGCTATTCACATACATATTATGGCTCTCTATAGTCATACTGTGTCAACAGTTGTCTCATTTATTTTTCTTGTTTTCTGGGGGATCTACTGTAAATGCTGTAAATTTGAGTCAAGATTTTAAAGAATATATTGTTATATGTACATTGTGCATGTAAACTATATATTATGTAGTGTTCCTGTAGCTCAACTGGTAGAGCATTGTGTTAGCAACACAAAGATTGTGGGTTCGATTCATAGGGAATGTATTGAATGTATAGCTTAAAAGAGTGTTACTGTGGATAAAAGTGTCTGCCAAATGCATAATTGTAAATATTCTACATAACATTGGTTTAGATATGTTGAGTGTGTATAAATGCATAAAATGATCTAGATTATAGATGTTATAATATTTATAATAAATGTTATGTTGAATATAAAAAATGCTAAAATTACATGGAAAAATTCACCATTCAATGATCATTATACCAAATTCTAAAATCTCTATACTTCTACCCCAGAGCTATGAAAACAGTTATTAAGTTTTTAAATTTGTGACATAGCAACTCATCACAGATGGACAGAAATGACTTGGCAGACTCACATCACAACCAATTTTTCCCACAGATGCAACCTCTCGAGTCTTTCCCTATTTTCCATGTGAAACCACAGATCAGGCCAGAAGCTGCGACTGTTCGGCCCCCTCTGATGAAACCAATCAGTCAACATGTAGGAGCACATCCAATACTGCCCAGCTCTTCAGAGAAAGATCAGCTGTTAGTCCAATTCTCCTCTCTGGTTAAACACAGATAAAGCAGAACCAACAGAAAACAAAGGCAATGAATGCATAATTTTCTGTTTTAGAGAAAATATTTTACGGTTCCCTTCCTTTTCTCCCACAGGGTGTTTTGGTGGTAGAGCTACAGCACAATAGAATAAGATGAGTTTTGTTTCAGCAGCTGGGTGGGGAAATTAATGGAATATTCAGCATACGACGTGGTTTGCACAGGCCTTTATTTAAGGTTTATGACCCCAATGTTTGCTGTCATCATACAATTATCTGGCAAAGGATGGAGTCTTAGAAATTAATTTATAATTCGCAACAAATTATTATATTAGGAATAACTTTACTGTAGAAACTATAGATATAACAAATACACGTTGAAAGACATTTTAATGTCTGTTTTGTAACCAGTAATTGGTGGCAGATCTACAATAAGTGTAATCTGCTGTAGACTGTGAAAAAGAATGTCCACTGTTTTGCTATTGAATAATTAAAGAATGACAAGTGTTATGGCAACCGCAGTGTGAACATAAAAAGAAAAGCAGTTTTTTGTTAAGGCCTCTTAGAATTCAATTATTGTAATATAAGATATACCCATGAATATACGCTAATAGCAACAAGCTATGACAAAACTGGAGTAACAAGTTTAGGACACGTGAAACCTGGCTCACAGTGGCGTGGTCACAGGATAATAGTGTCCACTTATGAATAATTGAATTTATGGTAAGCAGCTGGAAGTTGGTCCTACTGAGAATGAAAAGTGTCTGTGTGTGACTGTCAGAGAGGTCATTTTTGTGTTTATCAAGATTTCCGCACTTCCATGTGGTACATGGGCACATCTCTCATGCAAACTTGTTTAGAGTACACATTTTAATAAGTGATAACTTGAATGATTAACCCCTTAGAAGTATTTGCTGTCCCCACACCTGGAAATGTAAGAGACATGCGTTCACACTTGCGGGTCAGAGGCTGGAGATGCCCTTATCAGTCATCACCCAATATTTATGAGGTAAGAACAACTTATACAATGATTGACATTTTTGAATATGTATTGTGTGTGTGTGTGTGTGTGTGTGTGTGTGTGTGTGTGTGTGTGTGTGTGTGTGTGTGTGTGTGTGTGTGTGTGTGTGTGTGTGTGTGTGTGTGTGTGTGTGTTATAACAGCGTTACTGTAAGTTTGATTTAATTTAGATGACCTCACTGTTTTTTGTTAACAACTTTATAATTGTTGCATAAGAGTACATTTAGTAAGCATACATTTTGGTTGTCATTATGTTAAATTGTTTATGAATTCAGTCTGAAGTTAAGAATACAGTAGCAACCCCTAATCAGCAATAAATTTAGTTTTGTGTCATGTGCTCATTTTCTGGTAGTTAAAATAAATGTGCAGGTTAGCTATTGTACATGAAACCAAAACGTAATGTTTGGCCTTTCCGCAAATTAGCAGCAATGCATTGGAAATGAAATTAAGATTCCAGCTGGGTAAATTAATAATAGTGTCCCAGACACATTTGTTTGTTCTCTTACTCAGGATTTCTGTTCTGAAGAGTTCTGCTTTTATCTAATGCAACAGAAGGATGTTTTTCCTTAACAGGTTGTTTTTTTACACTATTTTAAGGTGTTTGTCCGAGATTTGTGTGTGTGTGTGTGACAAAACATTTAGTCTCAGATTTATTTTATCTGTGATTTGCCAAAGTAAACATGCACAAAAAAAATATTTATCAGTTGATGTAAATAGGTAGATATTTATGCATAATTTCCTATTGCCCCTGCACTTTTTGCTGCCCTGTGACTTCATCATAAAGCGGGAATATCTGACCTGTTTTGTCTGTCTTTTGCCTTTGGGTGAAATTCATATTCATAAAGGGGTAATAAAAGACCACAAATATCTCTGATTTGTTAGAGCACCTTGAGAGCTGGTTTGTAGCCCCTAAGCTCTGTCGACAGGCATGATTTAGATCAGAAACAATATTTTCACTGTAAGGATAAGTTCAGTTTGTTTTTGACTATGGTGTAACAATATTTCCGATAGAAAGGAAAGTTGCTGATTTAGCTTAAATTGCACTTATTCCAGAATATTCCTTAAATATTTTTAGTGCAGATTTTGGTGAAAAGTTGCATTTGTTAAAGTTGAATTCTCTGGTCACTCATACCGCAAGTCTTTTTCATTTCACAGGCAGTGGATAATGAGTATTCCTGGTACCTTCAGCAAAATTCCATGACAACATGGAGGAGTCCAAGAACTGGGTGGGATGTCCCATCCAGAGAAAGGACATCTCCCTCTTCATCTTGTTTCACATTATACGATGAACCATGGAAATCAAGAGCTATCACACCTAGTCCTGGTTTATTTCTGAACCGGACACGGAGTGTCCCCGAAGCTCTCCATTGTTTAAACAGCTCCACATTACATTCTAGATTTTCTTCAATCACCATTTCCACCCGGAGTTTGTCTCCAAACAGGGACCATATAGTTTACTCAAGCTCTAGAATTAAACCTGTGAACCTGCCTAGCAAACCCCCCTCAGTCATGGCTTGCAATGAAAATAAAACCCCACAAGCCAAAAATGGTGGCACTCTGGTCCATCAAAGATGCAAAGCAATAGTGAAGACAGTGACTGAATGCACAGAACATCATTCCACTTGTGAGAACACTAGAACTTCCCAAGCTCCACCAGAAGGAAAGACAGTCAGTCAGACAGGGCAAACAAACTCTTTGTCAACCTCAAACACTCCTGCTAGACTCTTCCGCTCCTGTGCCCACTTGGAAGTTCTACCATCCCGGCTGTCCAGATCTACTGTCTGCTTGAACAAATCTCTCTCAGTCCATCTTGGACAGCCACAAAAAGTCACTGGGACTTTGTATAGATCTACTCTCTCCCTTTTCCTTGGAACAAGAAGCTCTTCCAATGAGACTGAAAAATCTGCAATAATAATTCAGCCTAAAAGGTCCTATAGTGACTGTAACATAGCAAGCGTTGACATTGATGGAAAAGAAAGGCTGTCCAAGCACCTGATGGATACTCCCACCTTCACCGGTAGTGCCTTCAGGAATAACACTAGCTCTGCCTCCAACATGCAGAATTCCACTTTAACATCATTGCCATTCAAAACAAGGTGCCACTCATCTTCTACTGCCTTCAGACTGAATGGAAAGGCTAATGATGTCTTAGGGCTTCCACAGAGCCATCTAAGAGCCAGACAGGCATTCAGCAAGCTTTCGGGTACCTATATCACCTGCCTACTCCTTAGTAGCCATGCAAATGTATCTATTCTGTCTCTCCCTCGTTTTTATTCTCTGTCCCTGTTTTACTGTCATTTATTCTATACCATTCCTGCAACATTACTTTGCCTATTCTGGACACACTGTGTGATTTTATAGGCAGTTTTTTTCAACATCTCCTACTCTGCACACCCTCTGATTGAAGACTCATGCATTGGTGATGAGATGGCCTCCATTCAAGCTCCTTTAAAAACTGGGAATGAACTGTCCAAAATACCCATAAAAAAGACTGTCAAAACCAGGCTTTTTGAAAGACCTTTCTAAGTTACCAGGGACATTCTACTTTTGTGGAGCATTGCATTGGTACGTCAGCTTAAGAGGGTCAATCAGATGTTGGCATAAAAAGACCCAATGACACAAAATGGCAGAGTAAGTTTAATCTGGCACAGTTGGTCTGATATACTGTGAGGGTCTGTGCATGTCTGGATATCTAGAAAGGAAAGGAAATCTGTTATTATGAAGTCAGCTGCAAGGCAGGATTTAGGATTTTAACAGTGAGAGTCTTGATCTTGGAATAATAAGATGCCTCTCAAGGAAAGCGGAATAGAGGATCATAGTGTTATAAGTGTTTGGTATGGAGATGGTAGCTGTATTTTTTTTAGTTTACGTTTCTGTGCACAGCCAAAGATAAATTATGCTGTAAGTCAATGGGGCCAGTGACCCGGGGCCTCCAACTGCCAGGGGCCTCAAGCTGAGAGGACCACAATGGCCTGACACTGAGAAACAAAACACTGCAAATGTGTTAACAGACAAGCAGTGCCTGAATGCATGTCACAACTGCATGCTGGCACAACGTTCTTTGTTAAATGAGAAATGTTATTTGTTCCAGGGCTCTTTTTGAATACATTATTGCAGCTTTGATGTTATTTTGAAATACATTGGCCCTAAAGGACATATGGACACTTTTGGGCAGCAATGCTAGAAATGTATGAATTTCATTGAATCCGTTCCCCTCACACAGATACCCTAAAAGAGTAACCACAGAAATCATAACTTGGACATGTTCCACTAACATTTGACAACTACAAAATTAAAAAACTGTATTTATTGACAGTTTTGTATTTTTCAAGTGTACCTATTTGAAACCTGTTTGAAATGGTCTTAATAGTGAAAAGGTTTGCTTAAAGTATGCTTGTGCTGTGTTTATTTTAAACAATGGACTCTTGGTCTTGATATTTTGTTAAATATTGCATAGACAGTCATGCTGTACTTGGCTGTACATTACAAAAAGCTATAGTTGTAATTATGTCAAGCATATTTATTCAGGCAAAGTCACAGTTATGAGAAATTAACTGCATTAACTACATTATGAGTGAATGTAACATCACATCTACAACATGCTATTAGTTTTTTTTTAACTTCTCTAATTGGTGAAAACAGTGTGTGGCATGGCCAGAGGGGCCCTCCCCAAAAAGGCTGGTGCCCCAGGGGCCTCGTAGGACCATAAGCCGTCCTTGTGCACACCACTCAAGATCAGAGTACTAAAAGAGCTGTATGTGCACAGTCAAACGGACAAAGATTTTTAAAAAGGGAGAGAAAGAGAGTGAGAGAAAGCTGTTGAAAAGAAAATAGGATGAGTTTCAATCTTCTTATATCTGAGATGATGCATCATTGACTCCACATTACCTGGCATCTAAAGTCTATCAGTTACCTGGTCCCCTATTCCGGCTTTCAGTGCACTTTCTACAGCTAAACAATTTCACCATGACGAGTCAGAGAATAACATCCTCTCTGCAGCACGCTCATCTGCATGTGTTCTGTGAGGCATGTGATGGCACAGCTGCATGACTGAGCGCTGGTGAACTAACACCAGGAACTACTGCAGTGAGGGCACAGAAGGGCACTTATGCACAACTCTTTGATTATTTATGTACCTATCTGTTTTTGTAACACCCTGTATTTATCTGTCCCTTCGCCTAATCTTCCTCTCTCTCGCTCACTGATTCTATTGTTTTAGTGAAGAGTATGTTTTCCTAAATAATAATTTCCTGTTCTGTTTTAGAGCCCATTTTAAGTAACATAGTGGACTCCCCCGCGTTATTTAAAACAATGTCATCTGCAGTCAGTGTGGAGCATCTTGGACACAGACCTACTGCTGCCGACCCTGAGGATCCAGAGGCAAACGCTTTAGGCAAACACTTTAGTAAGTATAATATAACACTGAATCAGTTCTGTTTATTTTCTTAATAAATGTCCCTGGTTTTATGGTGCATGATTCATCAATGCACCTCAGTGCCCTACTGCTGACAACTGGCCAACAAGATTTTTTGATATTCTGAAGAAAATGTTGCTTTTATATGTCATGTTGCAAGCATGTGTTGCTGTGCCATTGCTAAGGTGATATGAGCCGATATACGTTTTTTAGCATGCCTCTATATAGTTAATAGGATGTTTTGGATGGTTTCTAGGGTGTTTCTAGGTGGTTGCTAAGATGCTTTGGGTGGAAGCTTGCTGGCCCAAATCAAAACAGTTCACACTGAAGTGGTCTGACTGGGGTCACTCCTTCAATAGAATTTTAGGGGGTTTTTTTAGTATGTTTATTGTCTGAAAGGTGAAGTCTATTTTTAATTACTTCAAACAGTAAATATCCATTTTGCTTATGTCACTTTATAGAATGCATTTTTAAATGCATTTTTGATGTCATTTTATAATATATTTTATAATATAGAGTACCTTTTGTAGACTGTTCATCTACAGTTGGGGTCATATGTTTACAAACACCTTGCAGAGTCTGTAAGATTTTAATAATTAAAGAGGGACCATAAAAATTGTATAGTGTTTATTTATTTAGTACTGCCTTGAACAAGCCATTTCACATAGTAGATGTTTACATATAGTCCACAAGACACAATAATAACTGGATTTACAAATATTCAACTACATTATTTAAAGAACTTCTTTTTCATTTAGTGATGCCTATAGAAAGGTACATAGGATATTTACATGTTTTACAGTTTATTTTAAATTTAATATAAAATGTATCCATTTGCAAACTTTTGCACTGGGTTAATTTGGTGAATTCAGTTATTTTTGTGTATCAAAACATCAAAAATACACAAAAATTAATATTATTTTTGTGGGCAATATGTAAACATCTGTGAAGAGATAATAATAATAATAGATTATTCAGGGCAGTACTACATAAAAACAAAATGTGATTTTTTTTTTAAATTATTAACATTTTGCAGATTCCTTAAATGGTAAGTAAACATATAATCCCAACTGTATATGTTCTGTGCTGCTTAAAGGTAAAAGTGTGTAAGCTAGCATCATTATTTATCTGCACAGGAGTTCCTCAGGTGCATGTAAGGGCCCCTCACAAGGCCAGAGCAGTTTCCCACACTGCTGAGAAAGTCAGAAGAGTTACTGAGTGGTCAGTCTCTCCACATTTAATTAATTGCACCTGTGCGACCAGCCCTGACCAGCAGGATGCTAAACCCCAGTCTCTAAGCTTAAGGGTACGTTTTTATATTCTCAATAACCATATAGCCCATTAACAGCATGAATTACTGTAACATTAACCATCTCTTAGACCAGTGGTTTTCAACTGGTCGGTCACAACCTAAATATGGGTCTCAGGTTTATACTGATAGGGACAGCAGGGAATAAACAATGGTAAATGCATGATAATAAAATGCAACTAACCATATAATTGTGCAATTAGGATAGCAAAATAAATAGGCTAATCAGCTTTTAAAAAGAAGGAAACACTTTTTTTTGTTGCTGATGTTAAAGGCTAATTAAACTCTACTTTGTTTTAGTCCAATTTCATCAGTCACTTTACAGTAGACACCTGGCAAATTAGGCAGATGCGAGCATAGACACTTGAAATGCCTCATCCTCTATAACATGACCAAAACTTATGCAAGCTACAAATAAATTGTAAAGTCAGACTACATTACTACATTTAATAATGCAAAATCACCTCCAACTTAGATAAATGTTGTTTGTGTCAGTCACTGTTTGTTTTGTGCAGGGTTTACAGGCTGTTAAAATGAAACCAGTAGAATTTAAAACATTTATAAAAGAAAATTTTCAGTTATATCTTTTTTTTTCCACTTATTTTAATAATTGTGTATTTAGGGCCTGTACAGTTCTGGGCATTTTAGTAGATGTGTGTTAACTTTTGTATGATTAACAATTTTGATACTAATGTAAAATCTGGATCCTTTAACCAAAGCCAGTTGGGAACCACTGCCTTGAGGACCACTTACCAGTATTGTGCCAGTATTGTTGTTTAAAACTACAGTATCCTGCTGTGCCGCAAACCTTGTGTCAATATCTGAATGCATGTAGGAGGCTCTCGAGCTGTTTCGTCCAGACTTCATCTGCCGATCTCAGAATCGGGTGCGGCGATTGGAACAAAGGTCAAGGGAGAGGCGGAGCTTACAAACAACTGAATTTATCATGGGAGTGGAGATGGCTAATCCTAGGCGGAACTGCACCAAGCCACACCCACTTAGTGGTAAGGTACTTTATTTTCATTAAGAGACTGGGTGCATTTGATGGAGCTGTAGTGCAGATCTGGTTCTGCAGCAATGCAGTCACAGTATTGCAGCTATTCCAACTCAAACCAGGTATCCACAGTAACAATGAACAGTGGGTTGTTACCATTGTATCAGCGGGACAAATGGCTGCAAAATGTGTCAAAATTAGTTATAGGGTAATCGTTAGGATTGTTGTAGCAAGCACACAGTTTTAAGGCAAACACACTGCAGCAAGACACATTATCAATGCAGTCACAGAGAGATGTAGTGCCTAATACATACTTGAGTACTGCAGTGAAACATTTGGTGCATTAAAACTTCAGTAATATCTGAACAAGGTTTGAGGTGGGACAGACATATAGAAAGTTAATAGATACAATCATGATCTCTGCATATTTCATCACAGCCGTGTTGAGAATGAATGTTGCATCTTAAAAAGTAAATGAGCTATCGTGGTACCAGGACAGCTGACTAATGCCCCCTATTGGTCCTAATACAATTTAACAGTAGGATTGCAATTACAAAAATATCAAAATGTTCTTATTTAAAAGCTGTATGTAAGTTCATTAGTCCTTAAATACAATGCTTAAATACATTGGTTAGAAGTGTGTTTTAGGAATTAAGGGCCTGAAGCTAAGCAAGCAAGTCAATTAAACCTCAGATAATGTGATGATTTTTTTAAAATGGCAACCCAAGAAAAAAATTGATGAAATTAGATATTAAGCTTTGTAATGACCTTTTCATTTTCATTCTTTCTCTGCTGAATGTGTTTTGTAGATAACCTTTTCAAACCCAGAGACAGAGCCATCTCAGGCAAGGAGATGCAATGGAGATCCAGACGGTTGGTTTTCACATACAGGGAACACGCACACTTACAACATCACACATGCACATGATAAGACACCAATTCTTATCAGCACAGAAACACAATACGACCCCCTTCTGATAAGGACAATGTTTTATGGTACCTTTCTATTGGAATAAAAATCCACCCAATCAGATGAAATATGAAAGCTAAAAGGATTTATTCTGGTGTATGGTGGAGATTATGTTTCTGTGTGTGTCTGTGTTTGTGACAATCTTTACTGGTTTGATTTACACCATCATGTGTCCATCATACCCCATCTGTTCTTGCAGGATTTATAACAAACTCCCGGAAGTGACCAAGAAGAACGAGGATGAGAAGAAGAAACTGATGTCTAAAACCAACAGACTGAGGGCAGAGGTCTTCAAAAAGGTTGAGTTTAAATGATCACACAAATACTACTTTTTAGCTTATAGAGTTCTAACAACTTCCTACTGTTTATTGTAAAGAATTGTTTTTGTTCATTTGACACAATCTTAAAATATAGTAGGGGTGTCATGATGTACTGGTTTTGACAATAACCATGATATTGTTAATCATGATTATTAATAATGTGTTAACTGCACATATTGTAATATTGTGTTCAGCACCTGTATATGGCTTACACTCACACATAGTAGGAGGTGGTACTGCACCACCTATTATTGTCTTAAGAGCCACAATGATTACTACGTAAGTCTCTCTATGCTAATTTGACTGATAGCATTTTTAATATTTTTATTTTTAAAAATTTTAACAGATATATTGTGATAATATTGTTATTGTGAATTATTTTGGCCATGATAATCATGTTGTGAAAATCTGGTATTGTGACAGCCCTACAATCCAGTATACCTATTTATTCATAATTTGTTTATATGTTATATTAAAACATCTGTTTCATTTTACTAAAACATCCAGTACTCAGTATGCCCCATTTGAATTAGTCTTATTTTTATAAGAATTTTTTTTATAAGAATTTTTATAAGAATATTTTTATAAAAATATAAGAATTCTTATTTTTATAAGAATTTTTTCATGTGTAAAAAATTAGGCAATTTTTTACACATTATTCAACTTTTCTGTTTAATACAGTAAATCTGGATTAGCAGTGTCCTTGTGCATGCAGAAAAGGCAACAGGTTGCAGTATACCCACTATTGTGGTTTAATCAAACATTTTATAAGCCACAGTGTGTGATCCGCTGGTGATATTCTACTTGGCTTTGTATGAAGTAAAGAGACAGTTTGATCAAATCCAAATTTGGCCAGTTCTGCATTACAGGGCGCATAGGAGCAGAGGTTGCAGTTGTAAAGCCTTTTGTCCTGTAAGCTTGATTAAGCTCAGTAAAGGGCACAGCTGTTGATTGTACAATGATTGTGGAAGCCATTGAAAGTAAGGTTCTGAAATACTTGGGTGAACCTTGAAAAAACAGCTGGTGCAGAACAAATTGGAACTTTATAAAGACACACTTGGTTCTCCTCAGTTGACGTAGAGCAGAACAGTAAAAAATGATTGAGCCTTTTTTCAAGACCTGGATGTGTAGTTACCTTAGAAAAATTTAATTAAAATAAAAATACAATTAAAGCGAGCCTGGTATGATCACAGAAATTTGAATCTGAGTTTTAATTACAGTTTTGTCTCGTGCTGAAGTGTTTCTGTGGCAGTGTGAACTGTTAAATGGTTCTCAGCTGCTTCAGGAGCCAGATTTTCTTTAAACATCCACCAAATAACAAATTAAAAAATGTATTGTTATTAAGACCTACATACTTCAGTGTACCCCAACAAACCAATGTTTTGGTCACAACTCACCATTCGTCTTTATGGTGACCTCTAGGATGACCTTTATTGACCCCTGCAAGTACAAAAACACCTGATGCTTTTGTCTCATAATGCGTTCTGCCAGAACTGTCAAGCCAGATGTAACAGCGGAGAGGAAAGGCAGGCTGGTCTGTGAAAACTTTCCCCTCGGTCACAAACAGCAGGTGCTGTGTGGTGTCAGACTGCCTGATCTCACCTTGGTGAAATTTCTGCTTCCATGCTGAGATGTCAAGCGATATAGAGGCTCATCAGGCAGATTCATGCTGAGAGTCTGAAGACAACAGTTCTACACAGCAGTGTTAAAGTGATAATATATGACACAGCTATTACGTTTACAAGCATTATTCACCATTAGCAGTGCATGATGATGATGTAAGCAGAAGATATCTATCTATCTATCTATGTTCTTGTGTTCCAAAAGAAAAGGTATATTAGTTTTAATGAGGTGAACAAGTAGGTGGGTGGTGACAGAAAATTCAGTTTTTAACCCTCCAGGTGTCCCAAAAAAAACTACATTCACCTGTGACTGAATTTGACCCACATTAAAAACTATTAAATATTTATAAAATCTTAATTAGGGTACATCTAAAGACTTTCTTTTAGTCCCAAAATGTATTACGATAGAAAAAAATATTAAATATTAATGGACTAACACAATTTGCGTTGAAATGTTAACGAACTTTCGGACACAACTTCAACTGGTTAATTTAAATCGCTTTTAGCATTTCATAATGTTTTTTATGAAATTTTTTTACATTTTTTGTGACAGTATAGAAGTCAGAAACACTATTTACTCCAGTAAAATCCATTCTTCCTTATGTATGCAAAACATTTTGTTGAAGTACTTCAGGTGTTAACAAGGTTTGTAGTGCGAAAAAATTATATCTGAGGGGCCTTATACTCCAGAGAGACTTAAGCCCCTCATTATAGACAACGGAATGCAAAATATTTTTGGAATTAGATAGGTTAACAAAATAGACAACATTAACAAAACATTTCTACTTAATGCAAAATCATGTTGAAAGATCAAAGCTACAAGATTCATTTGGCTTAAAAGGGCATAACATTTCTAAATACAGTACATTTATCTTTTTCTTTCTGATAAGAGAACATTTGGCTGTACTTTCTTTGTCTTCCTGCAGAGGGCAGCACAATTCTTCAGATGAGTCCTGCTCATCATGCCACGTTTTGATTTCCAGATTAATTCCACTCAACACAGTGATTTATTCATGAATTCCTTTTGTTCTTCTCAGGAACAGACGTGGCTCTGATACTTACGGGACGCTTGTGGCACAGAGGAGTGTTGTGTCGACATTAATTTGCCTGTTTTGATGTTTAGAGAGTTGAATTCCAGAACAGGACAGCTTTCTTAGGTATTTCAGATGTCTTTACTGACAGGCTGTTCCCTGGTTGCCTAAAACAAGAGCTTTCGGGTCCTGGTGTAAAGGGGAGATCTGTTGTCTTAGGTCTGTTGTTTTAATGGGTGTCAGATCCTGTGAGGCTGATAGTTTGTTATGAAGTGTCTGGCTCACTGTCTCTCATGATGTCCCTCTGTTTGTCAGGCTTGCAGCTCTATGTAACAGTGATGAATGACTGATAAGCCAGGCCAAAGATATGGAGAGGCAGGTGAGGCTGGCAATATTGTCAGAGAGAGAGAGACCTGTTCACAATGTGAGAAATAAACAACAAAAGAATTTAATTCAATATTTTTATAGTTGCACAAGCAGCTGTACAGAAAACATTGTATTACAGAAAAATATATACACAAATTTTTATGCACAAATACTTTGAAAAAATATCACCCAGTGAACAAACATTTATTTCTTTTCCAATAGTTTTACTTTACCAGGAATAGCACTTGAAGTACTTTCTTAGTTTAGATATTTGATATAAAACAATGTATATGCAATCAGTCTTTATTATCTATTGTAAATAATCTTTTCAACCAGTATTAAGGATCTCGTAGTAAATTGCAAAAGTTTTGTTACAGGGTTTGTTTACCTCAGACAGAATGATGACACATTCTGTCATCATCTTCTCACCATAATGTCATTCCAAACCTGCAGAACTTTCTTCTGTGGAACACTAAACAAGACTTTAAGCTATATGTCTGGATGTGGATGAAGCCAATGTCTGCATTGGCTTCATTTACTTTCATTGTAAAGTGGTCACTTCTAATTTTATGTTCCACAGAAGGAGAACATACCACATGAGGGCGAGTAACATTTTCTTCAGCCTTTCCTAATGTAACAGTAACAAAACATTGCAATAAAACAACAATGTTGGTTATCTTTACCGATCAATGCAGCCCATTGAGTGCAGCATCAAAGCTATTGTAGTCAAGGACAGGGAACCATGCAGAAAAAACAACCTCTGAGGGGAAATAAACATGATGTGGTTTGAGAAAAGATAGCATATTATCATTACACCCAGGAGAGAGGGCCACCCAAGGGGATGGGCAAAGACTTCTGGGTAATCTGTAGACACACTTCCACTTAATTTTTTTTACCACTTGACCTCGGCAGACAGGTGCTCTGACAAGGAGTTTGTTTAGCTGGTTGTTCTTAGTTTGAAAGTTTCCTTTTCTTTCTTCTACAGAAACTTCTGGATCAGGTTCTTCAAAGACACAGTCACTGAGAGTTTGTTCACAAGATTCATATCCCCTGCTCTCTCCTTGCCTGAGGCAGAGAACTGAAGACAAGCTAGACCTTTTTGAGCTCCCTCCTGAGAACAGTGCAGGGTTTTGTGATGCGTTGTTCCAAATATAAAACACCATTTACCGGACCTGAGACGAATACAGCTGTATACATGCATTTTCGTGCCCTGTTGTGTCCATCAACTGAAATTGAAAAGATGCGTGCTGTGTAATTTTTCAGGGAAGATAAATTGATAGAAGGAAGACACCGGATGTATCTCATGACCCTATGATTGTCAGGTCAGAAATGCTTTTCTGTGTTTTCTCTTGAAAATTTGCTCTGTCCGATAAACACTGAATAGTGTGGAGATCTAATTAAAACCTAGTAAAATACATTTAACCATATTTTATCATGTTTTGTGGTCTAGATAATCTAGGCACAATGCTGCAGCACTATGAACATCTTAGACTATCAGCTGTCATTTGCTTAAATGGATTCCTTAAATAATGTTTCTTATGTATTTTTCAAGATCATCGTTCACACCTTATGCAAAAAACTTGGCCTTGGTCAGAATATTAGAGTCGATTGCTATCTATAGAGTGCCCTAGATTGAGTGCCTTTAATATATTTGCTCTCTAATGATTCAGTATTTTTTCTCCAGAGGAAATGGACTGACCTTATCAAAACTCCAATGTTTGTGTGCAGGTAATGTAAACTGTAATAAGAAATGTTTACCCAGTTTTAAGCAAAACTAAAGATATTACAAATATATTACATAGTATTGTGGTATGGTATCCTGGTCCTGCATGGGGACCCTCAGCACTGCATATTCTGTAAACCTGTACCGTATTAATCTTCCTTATTAACACACCTGCTTCAAATCATCAACTTGTTAGCAGAGCTGAATGCAGTGTGTCAGATAAGGGAGACATGCAAAATGTGCAGCGCAGTCAGTCCCCAGGACCAGGATTAATATACTGTAGGTTATCAACAACAGTCTCACATTCCTATGTATTATTTAACAAATTCAGTAAATGTTATCTCAGAAATGCACTGTTGCTGTCTTTGTACCTAGCTTATTCAGAGTGAGTATATGCAGTTTTAATCCATATTATAATTTGGACATTATCTAACTAATATGGTGTCAGATATATGACAGAAAGAGAGGGGAATATTTTCTGCTTTCTGACCCTACATTTGCCCTGGAAGTGTCAGGGTTTCTGGTGTGGAAAATGAAATTCGGGCTGATAGAATTCAGGAGAAAACATATTTAGATGACAATTTGGGTGACTTGATAATAAAGCAGAGACAAGTATTCATCAATTCTGTACTCGTCAATTTAAATTCACAGCAGGTTGACATTAAAAGTATTTTAAAGAAAGAGCAAGCAAATTTGATTTGAAAAATATGTGGGAATAAAAATGCAAAAAATGTTAGTAAATCCTTGGTTCTCTAAGGTCTTGCTACCTAGTGGAAACCTTGAGTGTTACTGTCTTGCATACCAAAAAAGAGGGACAATTTTCCTTGCAAACAAATCCTAATTATATTACAGTACAAGCAGGGCAAATTCAATGACATTCATGTATTTGACATTCAATGTCAAATACATTACTTGTCACCTTACCCACTTCAGTTTGGGTTTGTTTCTTTAAGATGAACAATGTGTAGACCTGATCTTCATATCTAAAATTGTCAAATATATTTGTATATTGCATTACACCTCTTTCTCCTCACCTATGCCAGATTATCTCATTCTTGTCAGAACATCAATGTATATTCATTACGATTTAAATGTGTAATTTGTTGATTAACTTACATACCTTTTATAATGGTCTCATGGCTCTAGGACCCTGCAGAGCTGCGCAAAAAAAAGACACGTGGAGATACGAGCAGCGCTCTTCCAAAGAACAACACTTTACTAAAACCACATCTGTTCATATGTGTCCGTGTGCACTTTGCTTTTGTTTGCTCTGTGCATGTGTGCACCGACTGTGCCAACACGGCAGCGCCCACGATTTCAGCGTCATTGCCTTTGGAAAGTTTTTGACAGCTCTGTCGCGGGTCTTTAGACCACCCTCCCCTTTCTCCCCTGTGGATTTAATCGTATTGCAGGAAGTCCCCTACATCCTCTTCTCTTGCGGCGTGTGTGTTTCTGTGTCGGTATATTATGAAGATCTCATCATAAGGAGCCGGGCATCATGAGCATATACCGGCGCTTGGAGAACTGGTACCTGATGAACGGACTGCGCGCTTTTGCGCTTCTTTTACTGGCACTGATAGCTGACAGCTCCGGTCATCACTCACCAGATGGTAAGAGTCGCACATTAAATTACAAAGTACTGAGAAAAACTAACGATCCGTGCTGATTATAGTTACTGTATTGTTTTATGAGCAATGGACACTTTATTAGTAATTTATTACAGTAACTGTGTAACATGGATGTGACGTTAGTGTTACCCAATTAAACACAAAATTATAATGCTATAATAATATAATAAACAAATGATTTCATTCATATTATTGCAACAGGGATTTTAAAATGTGCCAATGGAAACGTTCATTAATTTCAGGATTTCCAATGGACTGTTAAACGTTGGAGAGTTTCTGAGTGAAATAAAGTGGTGACAATAGCAGGAAAGAGAGATATAGATTCACACGGGTGGCTTTAAATGACATACTTCCCATTAAAGAATACTGGAGGTCTGGATACCTTGTTAGTGTCTGTGTGCATCTAAGTCGCCTAAAATTAAAAGCATTTACAAATGGTTGTTAGTAAACCAGCAGTAAGTCTAGTGTAGATGTACAAACTGATTAGCTGTTTAGTTTACTCAGATCTCCAGAACTAATACACTATACTGCACTATATTCAAAATGGTACATGATACTAAACCACTGGGTTGACAATTTCTGCATGCTTGAATCAGAGAAGTAGTAGTCCAAAAGGGAACAAGAAAAGCTACATAAAATAAACAAGTTATTTTGTCCTTTTAATGCCAATAGCACATTTAATTCCAAACGCATGTTTAAATATTAACAATTCTTCACTGGTCCAATAGCCTTATAGTTAAGTAAGGTGATAAACAGCTGTGCTTACTGTGGGCTTGATAAGTGGTTCATTTTGTGAATGTGCAGAAGAGCTTGTCAGTATTGCACAGGTTCTTTGGCAGTCGGTCAGTGGGATTGGGTGAGAAAAGCCTTTAATTTTGGCATGTTCACAGAAGCAAGTCGTGCATTGTGCCTGCGCATGATTTAGGTCAGTTAGGGTTAGGTGTTATATTTTTCCTTTTGCCTGTCAGTTTCATCATGTGAGATCATAATACTGTCTTACAAGATGTGTATTGCACACCTCTGTGGTTATCTTCTCATGCTAGACACACAGACACACACATACAGATTTTAAAGCTGGTTGATGCAAGCAGAGTTGGTGAGTGTTCAAAAAGATAGCAATTACAGCAAAGGCAGGATGATAATATATCTTTGAGCTTTGATTGTAGGGGACTTTTGAAACACAGCATGATCACAGCTAATGCAACAGAATGCAAAAATAACCCCTCCAAAATTCTCTGTCTGTGTCACTCTTGTGTACAACTGGGAATATGGCACATATGTGTTATTTTTTCTGACGTGTCTCTCTCTATGACCTGCAGTGACTTAATACACTTTGTCTCTTTTTGTCTGAGTCCTGTATATTGTACGCAAAAGCAGCAGACTCTCTTGCTTAGACACTGGAGGGCGCGTTTTTGAAACAGCGCTTTTGAGGGTAGTACACATGCTGCATGCCATGCACCTGTGTGTATTCGAACACATGTCTCATTATTATTTGTTAGCACCTCATTCCCAGCAGTGACAAGCTCCTGAAGTTAGCCTGGCTGACGTGGTTTCACTGTATCACACATGACAGAGGCAAGTACCAAGAGCCATTAAAATGCAATTTGAGAAAGACCATCCATCCATGTCTAATATGTTTCTTGTGCTGTGGGACTGTTTGTATATGCGTGTGTGTTTGTAATGTGTTCATCCACAGCTAAAACCTTATAATCTGGTGGAGTGGGTGGAATTGCTGATCCTGTGTTTCAAAAATCTAATCTTAATCCCAAATAATTGAATTCTGTATCCTTTTAGTGTGCTGGTTTGAATGGCTGATCCTCACTCAAAGTTCGTCTGCGTGGGTAAATTTGTAGGTGGAAATTGTCATTGAAACTACAGTTCCCTTCCTGCATACATATGTTTGTGCAGAGTGTTCCTGTAGCTCAGTTGGTAAAGCATTGTGTTGAGCATTGTGCAGTGTGAAAATTGTGGGTTTGATTCCCAGGGAACACAAGTACTGAAAAAGTGTATACCGTGAATTCACTGTAAGTCACTGTGAATAAGAATGTCTGCCAAATGCATACCTGTAAATGTTTGTCTGTCTTGTTAGAAAGTGATAGTGGAGTTTTGAGGATAATATCCTGTGTGGACTGGTGGGGTGGTGTGATCACAGAACTCGGACATTATTTTACCACACCCTTGTGAGCTGGACCGTGTGTGTTTGTATGTGTTTAACAGGTTCAAGGTCTGTTCCAGCAGTCATGTGGATTACCTCACTGCAGCTTTGGCTTCCATAACCAATCCTTTCTGAATAGGAGGGGTCTGGCTGCACCTCCTGGAGAGTGACATACTAAGACACACACACACACACACAGGCAGCCAATCATCCTCATTATGTGCAGTAAAACAGGGACTTTTAATATGCAATTATTATATGCCATCTTATAGATATTTGTGCTGATGTGAATGACTTGGCCATGATAAATGTTTATAAGAACTATAGCTACTCCTGGTAAATCACGGGATGGTATTCTGTTCTGTTCTATCCTGTATATTGGGAATTGTAACATACAGGCTGTAGAATCAATGCCAAGTTTATCAGTAGCTCAGTTTAACTTATTGTTTCTGAGTATAAGGAGCTGTACCATGACCAGATCCATGTTTGTGTGTCTGCAACAATTCTGACGTCCTGAATGGACCCCTGTTGATTTTTCCATTGATCCAGAGCTCAGCTCCTCCCCAAATACCCATGCACACACTCACACAAACACACACTCATTCACTTTACAGAAACGCTCAGTTATTGATTCCGACACTGACAACAGGGATCAGCTTGTGAAGGCAGGTGACATGTAAGCTCATTTCAGTCTTTAGCCATTGGTGTGTGAAGGTTTGGCTCTGCTAGTAAAGGCCATAGTTTTGAAAATGTCCTTACTAATATAGTAAAACTATATAGTCAAATAACAACATTTTAGGTGTTGTGTGAGGGTTCAGTTTAGCAAATAGAAAAGTTCATTAGCCTTGTAGCATTGTATGCATTGTCTAACATTTCTAAGAGACACTAAAATTGCTACACACAGAAGTAGGTTATTATCTGTTATGTTTTCTTGCTTCTGTTAGACTTTGTTCACACCGCACCCAAATCTGATTTGATTTTCAAATCTGATTTGTAAGACTGACTATTCACATCGTCATTTTTGCAAAGGATTATATTTTATCCATTTGTTAATATAAAGTGTATCTTCATTGGTTGCTATAGTGATAATGTGTCAACACGATGTCAAGAGACTTTCTGAGACAGTAGCTGTCAGTGTGGAAAGAGGAAAGTTTTGCCTCTGCTCATCATGGAATTTTGCAGCACTGCTGAACTCGCAAAGTGCATGAAGAAACATACAGTGAGTGACAGGCAGTTTAGGCATTCATGCATGTGTATCCAAAACTGCTGAGTTGTTCACTCATTCCCTATTAACTACATAGTCACTTATTACACAGCTCTGAGGGACATTTGATTCTGATTGGTCAATCACAGCATTCAGCAATCTAACACTATATTTCTGAATATTGACCTTTTTCTGGGGCAATAACTGATCATTCACCTACTGGATGTTTATTGCTGTTCCGACTACAAAATTGATCTTTTTTGAGTCAGGTGCCAAACAAAATCTGATTTTTACTGCCTTTCAAGCTTATTTGGCTTTTAAATCTTTCCACACACTCTAGTTCATGAAAACCATTTTCAGATTCATATATGTGTGCCCCAGCATACTTTTTTAAACACAGAGAGGTGCAAGAAATACAGTAGTAGATGTGGGAGTATTAACTGCAAGGCCAGTGTATTAACAAGCTAATATCATGTCACTCATAGTTCACCTCTGCCATAGAAAACTATTTAAGCTGTCTATCTTCCATAATAACTCTCACTCTCATTTCTGTCCCCCTGTCAAAGAGCCTCAAAATCACAATCTGTAGCTATACATCAATACCAATGAGCACAGAGAGAGAGAGGGAGAGATTATTACAGCAGGGTCATGATGTCTATAGATTTTCTCAGTCAGTAATCTCTCTTCATTCACCCCATCTCAACACCATCACACCCGCATTAGCCATCTACCAACACACACACACATCCTCCATCATGCTCGCATACTCTTAATCTCCTGTTCTCTCTACAGTTCTCTCCACTTTCCTCTTTCTATCTCTCTCACCCTCCTTTAAGTGCTGACATGGCTTTTCCAGCCTGTTAGGAGAGAACGAATGCATTCAACTCATCCACCTACAAAACCAATGGAAACACGAAACTTAATATTAATGTGTATATTATTAACTTGTATATGTAACACGTATCTGTCTGATGAAGGAAAAAACCTTCATTACTGGTTCTGAACTTCAGGTGTTTTGGAAGTGACTGGTGACAGGTGTGAACCTGCTAAAGTTGGAAAAACCAATACATCCCAAAATATGGTTGTGGAATCCAAGTTGTCTATAATTCCAAAGAAAAATTAAATAACTGCTTTGAGATGTTTGAGAAATTAATGCATGTCAATTACCAAGAACTTAATGAAAATTTCATGTAAAGCTGTCTTTAGATTTAACGACTACATGTCCCTCATATTGGACTTATTTACATAATAACAAACACACAATGTATTGCACATGTAGTTAAATTTCCCACATTTATTTCCTCTCTGGTCTCAGACTGATCCAACACAACAGTGATAAAACACTTCATTAAGATTGTGAAATTATTAATTGTCTAGTCTGCTGTTATCAGTTCTGTGTTTAGCTGGAAACTTTAATGGAATTTCATCATTTTCAATAAAACACACCCCAACACATGCATTCTCACACACACAGATTCTCTGGGGTTTATATGTTGACAGTAGGCTAATAAATCTGGTGAAGTCATCAGCCCTTGCTTCAAATAGCTTGTGACATGGGCATGCAGGATCTATACGGCCTCATTCTGAAGAAATGTTGAGACTTAAGAACTTTTGGTTATCCAGACAGCCAGTTTAAGGCAAGGCTAGATACTATTTTGATGTACAAAAAATGCTGTATTATGTTGGTGTATTGTATGTTACTAGGTTACATTATTAGTGTTAGCAGAGCTTTCTCAGTGATCTTTTCTAAGACAGCATTATATCACTGCCTGAGGCCCTGTTTTATATTATATGGACTGACTAATGTGTGAATGCTGGTGATAATGAAATGCCTTTGCATTATGACCTATTTGAGGAATGAATGTGTGGCATTATCTGAGAGATATTTAACTTCTACATGGAACTGTGTAGTTTTATTTTGTTATTGTTGAGACTAGTTATTGAAAGTTATTTATAAGAAAAGCTCCAGCATAATTTGTTTACATCTGCCACATTAATTAAAACAGTGTTTTATCTAAAACAATAAAGTTTATATATTTTTAAATGTGTGACTTAAGTGTCCAAATACTTTCAAGGCTTGCTTTACATCAAAAGTTATTTCACTGTGGTACTGCCATGGTACTTACTTTGCAGCGGTAATTTGTGGTGTAATTTCTGAACTGGACATTGTCTATGTGTGTATTTATGTATGTTTCACATAAACATTTTATATGATGTCTTTCAGTATACTGTAATTCTAGTAATCTTTTTCCCGATTACACAGAAATGGCAGCTTTATGCAAGTGTCCTTTCTTAAATTGAATCCTTCTTAGACAAAAAGAGCAGAAGAGAGGAAGGGTGGATGATAATGACAGACAGGAAATTAGGTTTGATGAAAGGAAGTGTGGGGGTGTGTGTATGTGTGTGCATTTGTGTGTGCATGTGTGTGCCTCTGTGCTATGAATTATATTCAAAATGACAGGATGTGCATGTAAACACTTATTGAAACAAGAAGGATAGTTTCCCAGTGGGGATAAAAGAGGTTTCCAGAATGCTATGCCACTTCCTGTCTACCTCAGAGTACAGAATTGTGGGAGATACTGTAAGGGTCTCCTTACAGTAACCAGCCTAAGATGGTTGGGAGTGGTGGGCCCAGAGAACCATAGAGAATGCACACAAGGAATCATGGTACACAAACCATAGTACACAAATATAATTATTCTGTTTCAACTTTCATTATTAGATATCCACACATTAGTGGAGTAGTATTTTTATCTTTTTAAATTCAGTACCCTATTTTAAAATGATCCACATACTGTACATAATGCTTAGTAAGGTATTTCTTTAAATATAAAATAATAATTGATTATGTACAGTCACCCAGTTATTATCATAACAGAAATAAGGTCTTATTTTTGTATAATGATAGGGGATAGTTCATAGTTCACATGGCTATATATTATCCTGCTTACTAATTCAGCAAAAATGTACATGAAATATTGATTATGAAACTAGCACAGCTGTGTAGGAAATCGGTTTCCTAGGACAATGCCCAATTACCAAAATGCAGTGATCAACCAGTCATAATCAACGATTACTGGGAGATGAGTTATAAATTAATATAAAAAAAAAGAAACATAGTTTTTGTACTAAAATGTTCTTCTAAAAACTGAGAGTGTGTATGTGTGTTTGTTTGTTTATTTGTATGTGTGTTAGTTAGAAAAAAGGCTTGTGGCCCTCAGAGAATTGGAAAAAAAAGCATGTTGTGCTGTCACTCCCCTGCTTTATAATGCTCTTAGGGCGACACTTCTCCACATTGCTGTTTTGTGTGCCTTTCTCTCTCTGTCTTACACCCCCTCCCCTCTGTGTCTGTCCCCCTCATTCATAATGGATGCTGTAGCGTAGAGGTTCAGCTGAGGATGGAACGCTTTGGCCCTGTGGGGGCACCAGGCTTTCGCTGAGGAAAGACAGAGAGAAGCCTTTTGATTTAGGTTGAAGTGATGACGCAACTACACTCACGACACACAGATACACGTCAAGTCAATTTTATCGTTCATCCCAATACAAGCCAATGTGAGAACAATCATGCAATATACAGAGTACAATTATGTAAATCCACATTTAAAATGTAGGGTTTTTTTATTTTAACTTTTAACATTTTGTTTAATAATTTACAATAGAGAAACACCATCTAAAATGAACAAGATATTTTAGGATTCTGTGGTAATGCTAGGTCACTTATTAAATGTAAGCAAATTTGTACAAAAGGTCAGATTTTCCTGCTGCAATTAAAGCACACACAATGCTATTTGCGACATTCTTTTTAATCATACTGGCATAACATGAATCATTAGGTTTTGTACAAACATGTCCATGCCAGCTCAAGGGCATACTGTTGTTTAGGCAAAAGGGAGAAACTGTAATATTTATATTCATTTTAAGTTGACATTTTCTAAAAAAATATAAGGTATACTAAATACGTATACTAAATACGTATACTAAATACGTATTCATCTATGCTGATAATATAATTTGTACTTTTTTTGTAAAATACTATTAGATATTAAATTAGAAAAATGCAGAATAGAAGAATTTTCACTAGTGGCCTCAGACCTTTGGACCCCACTTTTGTTACTTTAAAAGCATGCTACGTTCAGTTCATACACACTGTATTCTGACATAAAATGATGACATTCTTTCAAAATATGCATCAACACAGTCCAGTTTATCTTTATTTTAAAATGTTTAAAGCTAGGTTTTATTTTATGAAGGTAATTGTCCTTATCTGAATATTATGCTGGTCTTTTCTTTTACTGTTCTCTTTAGTATAGTCCACTTTTAACATTTGCTAGTTTGAACTTTTAGCCCTAAGATCTTTTAACCAAGATCTTTCTTTTCAAAGATTAATTGTTATTTGTGTCTCTTATCACAGGGAGGCAACTGAAAAGCATGCTCAACAAACTGGAACATTACCACACCACGGTACCATTACTGCTGGTAGGAACAGAGCAGCGACCAATCAGCTGGCTCCGCTCCAGAGTAAGAAAGAGCACAACATGTATATATTGTAGTTCCCATTTCAATTAATAATATATTGAGTAAAGATGAGAGCGATTACTACATACAGACTTAAGAAACAGATTATCCTTACTATCTTTTAAATCATTATTAAAAATGTAAAGACTAATTTTGACACCATTTGAGGTGAAGGTTTTTGTAGCAAGGAAATATCCAGTCATGTTTACCTTTGGGCTCCTTCAATCTTTTGGTAACCTCTAATTTGCTCAGAGTTCTGTTGTGGCAAGACTATTCATAGAGATCGGCTGAAAGGCTGTGAATAGGAATGTGTGAATAGGAAGCTATT
This sequence comes from Chromobotia macracanthus, assembly GCA_036877525.1. Lineage (NCBI taxonomy): Eukaryota > Metazoa > Chordata > Actinopteri > Cypriniformes > Botiidae > Chromobotia > Chromobotia macracanthus. The sequence goes on along the minus strand of JAZGTH010000060.1, from coordinate 253,065 downwards.
TGAATATATATTTGATGCAATAAGTGCCCTTCAGTTTTAAATCGTCAAATCCACCAGTCAAAAAAGCTGGATAAATGTGGTGTTTGTATCATTTAGGAGGCCAAAGTTAATTTAATATTCTGTCATGAATATAGGTACATTTCTGTTCATGTGTAGAAAGTAAGCTAGTCATCTGTTGGGTTGGATGGATAAGTAATTAAACTAGTAGAATCATCTGCAGCCCATAGTTAACACTATAGCAGTAACAAATATTGTATGCTTTGGTTCTGGTTTTGTATATAAATGAGTTCTGGGAGACAATGTCATCAGAACCCACTAGAAAATAAAGCCAGTGTCCCAGTACTGATGAAAGGTTAGAAATGCAGAGCAAATTAGTTCACGATGTATGACTCATAGTCCATAATTTCTAAGCTGCTGACTTTCAGCTCTTAAAGGGTAATTTATGAAAATGAGTGAAGGGCCTGGCTGCCAAATGACACCAGAGGCACAACGACTGACTGATGGGGTGATGAAACTCAAAAACTATTGTGTGGAGTACATTAGCTTAGATTAACTGCCTGAAGCTGTAGCGACATTGTCGCAAAAAAGTCACAAGGACTTTGTCATTAAGGCTTAATTGATTTCAGTCTTTGCACTGAGTAACTTAAGCTTTAATGAATATTACAGTCAAGTTTCTGTTGTAACTTTGTAACTTACCACATGGCACAAGATCTTTTGCCCTTTTGTTTGATGCATTGATGTCACGTGGTTGTGCATGCTTTGGTATCAGAAAGGAAATTATCAGGGTTTTTCCAGTGCTGTCTTTGGAAGACTGTAATTTTGTGAATCTCTTTTTAAAGTGATAAAGAAAGCTTTATAACATTTTGGAAGTCTTGAAATTCAGTATTGTTGAATGGTTGGCATATGGTAACGGCTAGCTGTGCTTCTACTGTGATTGTGATTAAACATTTGCAGGTGGAGAAGGGCATTGTAGGGAAGGGAGTGCATTTCAGACAGGAAATATTCTGAAAGTAAATGAATTGTCAGTCTGTACCACAAGTTTGTTGGCTGATGAGCCAAAGCCATTCTACTCAATCAGGAATAATAGAGAAGAATATGCTCTCTCTAGTTTCTACTGCATACAAATATGTGGCCATATTATTATTATTATTATAAAGGGAAGGTTAAAAAGTAACCAAATATATTTATGTATGTGAGTTCAGTATGTGTGGATCTGTTTTGTTCAGTATATGCTCACTTCAGATCAGTAACAGATTAAAACAAAGAGAAATATATCCTTACAACTCTTACAAAAAAGAACTATAGTACAATGATGATATCAGATGGTCCTGAGTGACTAAAAATGTTCAATATTATCAATAAATTATATTTGTGGGTCTGCAAATGTGTTTGTGCCATCTTAAATCATATATCTTATATTTATGAATGTGAATATAGATATATAGTAGTATAGTGCAGTATATAGACACATTAGTCTTGGCCCTGTGCTGAGTTCTTGGTGTATTGTTAAGTGCAAAATGACATTTGGAAGGCTTCCTCTCCATTTTGGTTTTGCACGCTGTGCTGGATCAAACTCTGACTTGTACAGAGGTGTGAAGACAGTGTGTTTGCTGAGTTTATTTTAAATTGGCTGAAACGGGTAAACAGGACATGTGGTGATTGTTTCTGTTGTGTTTTGTTTTCACTTATTTAGATTCCTCCTGCTTCACTGCGCATCCTGATCCAAACAAAAGGACAGTAGCTGATTTTGTCTGTGGAGAAGAACCAGTAAGTTTCCCTCACAAAGTATACAATGACATTTACTGAGAGTCTCCAGACATATTCTGTTCCAAAATGTAGCATGCTACCTATGTAGGTATGACAAGCACGTTCCTTAAGTGAAGGTGTTCCATAAGAAAGCCATTTAATTGTATCTAATCTTGGTCAAATTCTAAAGCAGATTGCATGTATCCTTATAATGCATTATTTAAAAGCGTTTCACTCAACACTGAAAAGTAGTATTTAAAAATGTATCATTTTAACCAATATTATTGTGTACTATGTATTTGTATGCTTATTATTTGGTAAAGCTTTCCAGAAGGTGAGGTTTTATTGGTATCAGGATGCTGCCTATGTAGGCAATAGCAAGGTAGCTCACAAGATTTCTGAACAGAATTTTGGAGCAGTCACCATGCATAGTGAAACTGTTTTTACGAAACTAATGCTCATTTCCAGCAGGTTCACATAATGTTCCAAATTCTGATTCCAGCTGAGGGAGAAATACATTATCATTCTGTGTCATTGTGGATTTCTCTCAGACACACAAGCAGTGTTAGGACAACGCTTCTGTGACATACAGTATGTGGTGTCCCTGACTGTCATTCTGTCTGTGTGTGTTTGAATTGAGACTGAAGTTATCACTAGACAACTACATCACAAGTTAACTTCCATAAGCTATGCTTTTGCTGTTTATGTTGGTGTAATAGAAGTTGATGCAAAAACAAGGTGTTTAAAAATAATGTTTTCTTTTCTTTTTTTAATGTGTGAATATGGGTTTGGGTTTTGTCCTATTAAAAGGACCAGCATTGCTGGTCACTAAAAGATGTTTTGTTTTGCATTCTGTGTTAGAGAAAAAGGAATTGTGTGACAGACAGAAATAACCATTGAGTCATCACAGAAACTCCAGGGATTGGTGTCCAGGGACGTCTGATATGGACTGTCTTTATCTGTACATTAAGCTGAGTTCAAATGTTTCCCACAGCAGAAAGACTCAACAAACATCATCACTCATACATACATAAAAACACAACCCAGGACAGACAATAATTTCTCTGGAAGACCATAAAAGTTTGTCAGTGGTTCAGCACAGTAATCATAACTGTAAAGAGGCTACAATTTCTTTATAGTCTTTTGAAATCCAATGCCCTTCCAGACTGTTTTTCATGGACCTGTTTTGAAAAGTCAGCTTTTGAAAGCTCACAAGCCCGCAGGTGATTCTTCACAGACAAATGACCTTTATACTTATACAATACAATAAATGGCAACACCTCAAACAAATTTACCTTTTTCAGATGAAAAAAAAATGGATTATCTACTTATTCATTCTAGCTGTTTTTAAAATCCATTTGATAAAATGCTTTGATAGCTCCTAGCTCTCTGTCTGTGACACAGACATTTGTCTGGCCTCGTCTTGAACTGATTTGTCCAATGAAATCTTTTGATATTCATTGTTCTTCACCTCATGGATTTCTCATCCCTGTTTTCTCTCAGCACACACCAGAGAATACAACACAGACCACACAGTTCCTTTTAACTCCCTTCAACTTGCAATGAACAGGAAAACTGACTGTACATTCAAAGGATTTCCAAACGAAATGCCTCTGGACCGTGTGTGGCAGTGATTGAGGCTTCATAGCTGACTGTGAGGGAGTCAAAGATTTGAGGAGAGCGCTGTAACTTTGACAGCTTCTAATCAGCAGCCACCCAGTGAAGTAGCAGCTTTGCTGTGCTTAATTTGCTTAGTTCTCTTGAGGCACATGTTTCTCGCAAGGCAACTGTTAAAGTGAAGCCTGTAGCACACATAGTCACATAAGTTAAGCTACAGTCTAGCTACACTTTTGAAAACTTGCAAAATGTAAAGAAAAGTAATTCTGCACATAGAAGCTATGTAAGGGTCATACTGCATGTAATAAATTATAATAACCAGAGAAGTATTGATCTGTTCGTTTATTATTTGGTGCACATATTCTGACAGGTTGCATGCTGAGTCTGGCATGTAACACTTCCCAATCACATTACAGCTCTTTTTCTCTTCCCTAACTTAATCTTTATACAGAAACAATATATGCTGCACAATGCTGCAGAGACTGGGGAAAACTATTGAGTGATGACTCATAAAAGAATTAATAAATTGGTTTTTGAGCAAACTAATTTTCTAAAATCAATTGAACCTCCATGTACTACTTGAGAGAGACTTTTTTATTGTCTTTGATTATCGCCTCAGCTCAGCTCGGTTTTAATGCTGCATGTGTAATACAATGTAGCATAAAAAACAACAATGTAGCACTGTGCCACTTGTGATAAAGCTTGTAATTAGAAAACAGCACTAACAATGTTAGCTAGCTGGAGAAATAGTATTATTTTGACGAGTTTCTGTCATGCTACTGGAAAACTGCTTAGTCCTCTTACCGCATCAGGTCAAATGCTTGGCTTACCACGAGCAATAAGACTGATCAACAGTCATTTAAAGCTCATTTTCCTCCATTTCAAGCGTGTGTGTTGAACATGATACTGAAATGCTTATTCTACAGCGCTGTCCAGCACAGCAAACCCACCCTGTGATGTCGCAGGCTGTAAAACTGCAAAATTGGGGCACTATTGCTATAAAAGCTATAAAAACATTATTTTCTTTTAAAAGGTTACATTTATTGTGTTTGTTATAAAATGTGTGTGGGAATGTATTTACTATATCATGTAAACCTAACTAAATGCTTCACTTCCACTTTAAAATGGCTGGGGATTCCTGCTCTGACATTGTTTTATATTTGAGTATTCTCAAAGTCTTCAGCAGTTTTTGGACTATAAATCTTGATGACATTAGAGGCCACATTCTGGGCATCAAATCGGTCAAAGTCCAGTGATGTAGGAAGATTTATCGAGTGGCTTATTCTGGTCAACACAAACAGCTGTTACAGAGGAAGAGACAGAGCGTGTGCCATTCAAAAGCTTCCTTTTATTCAGCCAAACAGGAAGGAGCTTAGCCAAGACTCACAAAACATGTCATTCCTGTGACAGCTACAAAGATTGCTATAGAAACTTGGACTCAGTGTCCGTGAATGGATGAGGGAGGAAGTTTGTTTCTGTGTGACAAAAGGCATCATTGACTCTCTGCTCAGATTCCAGACTGTACCACATCTAATGACCCACTATTACCAAAGGGCCATTAGGGGTCACCTGTGATTCTGTTGTTAAAGGCAAGAATAATGACGAGAGAGTTTTCAGCAACACACACAGTCACAAACTTTAGGGGTTAGCAGCTTTTGTCTAAATGTTAAATGTTCTACATACATTTTCATTTGTGTAGACAACTACGGTTGTTATTTAACATTCCAATCAATAAAGATTGTTGTGGTGGAAGGATATCTTTGACCTTCATTTGTTTGTTACTCTATAGAACGCATGATTAACAGAAAAGGATAGACTGAGATCCAGCAAACAATGAAAAAGAGAAACTAAGTGTGCAGTGTATAGTGTGCAGACTTTCAATTATGGACTCACCTGTGGACCCGCCTATGAACTTTCCATCTGTTAGAAATTACTCCTCTCAGAGGCTTCAATTATTTCTTCTGTCTTCAAGCTAAAATTAATAACATGGTGTGTCGTATATAATCAGGGGTTGTAGAGAGCACAAATGTGGGAGAGAGAAAGCAAAAGAAAATAATAATAGCAATAAGCAGAAGATACTTCTGGTTTTAAAGACATATAAAGGCTATAACAGGATCACACACAATTATTGTAAAATAAATAAAAAATGTTAAAACATGAAATCTTAAAGTTTAAGGTGTAAAGTTGCAGCCGTACTGGACATTAAGTATTAGACATTTTTACCCCAGTTATCTATTGGTCACATGACTTCGCATCCTTGACAGTGTAAAAACTTTTTTCACTTTTCAAACAAATTTTCATGCCTTTCAACATTATCATGCTTTTCAAGATATTCAGGTAAATCTCTTTTACTCTTATCTTCAGAATATATTTTGCATCTTTGCAGAAGTCAAGAGTTATTTTTAGTGCCAGTTACATCTTGCCTCTAGCAGTATTCCCCTCCTCACCTTGCATATGAATGCTTAATATGTAATTAACCTGAGTGTTAGAAAAGAACGACCTGATATACAATAATTTGCTTTGACCTCTGAAATGAGGCTGTCAGGTGTGCAAAATCACAATTGCTGTGTTTACACTGGCACAAAAAATCAGATTTTTTACTTACATCTGACACAGATCAGAATTTGTGTAAACACACAAGATCTGATGTTTTCATATCAGATCTGGGCCACTTTCAAATGTGGATTTAAATCGGATACATATTCAATATCCAGACATCTGACTTGTGTCTAAACACACATATCTGATTTACTTTGGCTGTAACGTCACTTCCACAACAGATTGCATTGAACGTCATCATTTCGCACATGTACCAAACCTGGCTGCAATGCCAGCGCAAAACAAAGAGCATTAAAGCCAAATATAAGGAGGCTATAAGGATATATGGAGTTGTCGTGTCACAGATGTGGAAAGCATTAAAGCTGTCATTATGCAAAAAAGTTCGGCAGCATGCAAAAAAGTTCGCTTTTTTGTCTAATTATTTGTTGGGTGTACGTTCACTGACTTTTAAACAGATGAATTAGCAAGAATCTATCCACAATTCGAGGGTCAATCATGGCGCACATATTAGTGACTAGCTGGAATATTTTTGGCAGGGAGATTAATGTAAACATGTGAATCGGATACGAGGCGTAAGTGTAAACAGCCATGACAAATAATCGGAAATGGACTTAAGATCGGATCTGAGCTTTAAGACTTGCAATGTGCACACAGCCAATGAGTAATGAGAAGAATCTTACATCAGGGCTTTATGTTTAGTTTATTTGTGTATCTGAGTGTGTGTAAGGGTGTGTGTGTGTGTGTTAGCACATTATCACATGCATAAAAAGGACAGATAAAGAGGAAGAGTTAAGTTAATGCAACTTGTTTCTCATTGTCCCTCAATGAAGGCTGTATTGCTAGTTTGAGATATTATATGGATTGGGTTGTTGTCAGCAGGCTGCTGAGGTGACAAAGAATAGAAGCATAAGGGTGAAACAGCGCAGGCAAATTTATGAAAAATTATGCTAGTCTGCTTTATTTTTCTCATATGGCCTTTATGAAGTGTAATGTTCAGAGGACTCCTTGGCTTGATTTATCTAAGTCAGCCTGTTCACAGAAGTCATTTAAACTTTGGAAAGTGAGGAAATGCAGGTTTGCAAGATTTTCCCATCAGATATGTTTTTAATAGCCATGTGGCAATATACTTTATGTGAGCATTTATTCTTTAACTCATGAACCATTTCCTCAGTGTATCCTGACTCACGGTTTGTGTGCGTCTGCAGTATCGTGTGGGTTATATATTATTGTTTCATTTCTATTTCTAAAATATGCAGACATTTTCAATCTCCAAAATATTTTGTCCATTATCTAAACCACCCTATAAGAATGTAATCATTTTCTATAGCCGTATATTCTAGTTTTCTTAAACTTGAATACTTAGGAGTAAAATGTGTCAATTCTTATGTAAAATAGTTGTCTTCCAGAGAAAAAACACTGTAATGCTGTAAATACTGTGGCTGTAAGGGTCTCAAAAATATTTTATGATATAGGGCTTGGTTCTGTTCTTAGAGATTATGCAGACTTGGACAGTGGGTGGAGAGGTTGTTATATCACCTAAGTGGAGAACTAATAGATGCTGTTCTGTTGGGACTGTAGGTTTGATTTGTTATGTATAAATTGAACCAGCATTCCATTTTTTGTGTGTAACCTGCTGCCTGTGTGACCGTTTATCACAGTGAGATATAATAAAGGAGGTTAAATGTTCACAGTTTGGAATGTTGACTTCACACAATTTGTATACTGCTTGTTGCTTATAACATGTTTCTCAGTGCTATCAGTCCTGTTTTAAAGCAACCAGTTGGGTTTATTGAAGTTTAAACAAAAATAAGTCTGTACATATGAGATTTATGGTCTTTTGCAGTTGTTGCTTGTCAGACTGTATGATATAATTCCAGTAAGATTCATTGCAAAGGCAGTTAATCAGCAGTTAGTGAACTTACTTATTACCCTTAAATTACAACAGTTTTTTGCTGACTGTCAGTCGCTGGTACTTTAAAGGTCAGCTGTACAGTCTTCATTTTCCCAGGAGTCTTTACCAGCTGACCTTTTCATGATCTCATCACTGAAGGTCAACAGCCAAACCAGGAAGTGACCCGGGAACAGCAAAAAATAAAGGAAACACATCAGTGAAAAACAAGGGAATTTTCAGAAGAGAGAGAGACCACAAGAGAGCTGACAAACAATGATGTGAGCATTGTATCCAAAGGGAAGTTTCTCACAGGAAGCTGATGAGAGCTGCTGGGTAAAGTTTGAACGATGTTTGCTACTGCATTGAGAACCTGTTCCTCAAACATAGTGGGAAACATCTCTGATCTATCTCTGGTCTTTGGAATTTTGAAATAGATCTCTAGAGCTAATTCTTTTGCTTTTCCTGTTTCTTTGGCTCTGTTTACACCTGGTAATAACATCCGCTTTGGGTAATCCAATCACAAGTGGGCAGCTAAAACACATCACTGTTTACACCTGTTTTTTTACATGCATCTTAAATATACTGCAATGTGTGTTTTAGAGCAATGGTTAATTGACAAGTAAGCAGGAAGTCCCCCGCCATTTGCAAAGACTTCTTGGAGCTTACTCTACAAATGCGGTTTAAGTGATTACAAAACCATTGGAAATCTATTTGCACCTGTATTCAGTTCTGTCCACTTTTAATATTTGTCTGAAATTAATGTTAATCCCAGGTATGAACAGAATAATTTCTTAGCTTGTTTTATTTATATTTCTCTCCTGCATCCATCTTTGCTACTTTTTGCTCCTGAAACGAATGTTAATACCAGGTTTTCTTTGCTTTTTCATTTCATATTTCTCTTCCTCTCTCTCATATGTCTGTTACTTTTTGCTCTGTGCTAGCAGCAGAACAGCAAGCTGGCCAAACAAAAGCTTTGCTAGCTGTTTTTCTTGCTAGACATCTGGATAACCTAATGAAGAATGCTTTCCAATAGAGAGGCACTTCTGCTGCATTACTCACAGATGTTTAAAGCTGCGTGATCATTGCACACAGTGCTCGTAGGCTTACTGCTAATGAAGAACTTGATTCTTTTACTCTCTGACAAAAAAACGCAATTGCCTCCAGTCCCCTGACCGCCGGAGCACTCTCTCAGTCTGACTAATCACACGCAGATCAGAGGTACAGTCATAAATAAGGCAGAAGAGGTTGATCAGACCTGTTTAATGAGCTGAGAAGGAGACTATTGAACTAGTTCTAAGCCATCAGTGTGTCCATAGAAAGACAGAGGGTGAGAAAGAATAGATGGCAGTTAATGGAGTGGAAACGGACACAGAGAAATAGCACATATTTACAAATAGCTGAGAGCTGGAATTCAGTTCAGGTTTTATTAAAGTGTGAATGCTCTTTTTCCCCAACTAGTGAAGTAGATGATCTGCAGTTCGAAAAGGTTCTTAATGATCATATATGCTGAAGTTCTGTCCTCCCTGCTGAGAACAAAGTCGCTGGGCTGTCATTTGTGATTTTTATCACGTCTGGTGAGTCACAAGTTTCCTCTCTAAGTATCACTCAACATCACAGTTCAATGATCTGGTTGGATTTGCTCTACAGCAATAACACAGCACAGAACATTAACATAAACTTCACAGCTTCAGTGTTGTGTCTGTAATGGATGGGTAGTCTGCCAGACACGCTTGGTGTTATGGGACCTCAGGCCCCTGAGCTCAGATTAGACTCGGACCACAAGGAGAGGCAGGGGAGCAAGGTTTGTAACGAAATAATGAAACAAGCAATAAGTATAAGGAAACAGAAATAAAAGTGAGGTGGAAAAAATATCGGGAAATGGATAACCCACTTAAAGAATTACATTATTGTTGGGTTATATGAAATGAAATGTTTTTTATTGGTTTAATATGTACTGCGTTGTACCATTTAGGGTTATAGTGAAGCAATCCATTATAAATCCTGTTTATGAAATTGAAATTTCTTTGTAAAAAAAGTACTGTGGAAGTGTCATAATGCAATGATGGTATACAGTGGTATATAGTCTACAGTGACTAAAGTTTAAATTACATTTTCACTGTTGTTATGCGTATAGTTATAATAAAACAAATCTGTATTAAAGCAAAACGTATTAAATTAGAAAAATGCAGAGACCACTTTTTCCTATGTGGTCTATGACTTTGTGTGTATCATGGTACTAAATGATTTCCATAATTATATGCAATATTTAAATATGTCCATAAACCTGGTTTTACAATGGCACTTTTGGTAATTGGTTTTAGAGTTGACATCGTGTGCGGTTCGTGTGAGTCAACGTATGGAATAGCACACTCACGTTATTAGACAAACATTCAAGCAACCAATTTTCAATATGTTTAATAAAGTGCCTCATACACAGCAGAGGTCTGAAGGCAGAGATATATGGATGAAGCGGCGGTGAGCTGCTCAATAGGGACATCAGCACAATGTTACTTTGTCCTTGAATTAATTCTCAGAGGACGCACACACAAACTAACACAAAGGCTGATACAGTATGTACTCCCATGCTGAAACACCGTAGAGTTTGAAGACAGACCAAAGCAATTGGGCTTCCCTGAATTCTTTCCACATGCAGAGACCAAGTCACACTGATGGCAGAGGCCACAAAGAGAAGTTTAATCACACAGGAGGGAGTGAGTGAGACGAGATGTTCTACACAAAGAGAAGATAGGGAGAAAAGAGTAAAACTGGATGTTCTTTTTGCAGTTAAAACTACTGTATATGCAACAAATAATTGAATCATTTAATAACAAATTTATTTAATAATAAAATTAAGGCATACTGCTATTACACTGTATGCATTTTGTATATCAAATGTATTTTTTTTAAACCCATTCATTGTAGTTTACTGAGATTAATCAAATCATGGACCGTTGTGGGATGTTACACACAAAAATCTGCTAAGTGAGCAAATTTGTTGTGGCTCTTGAATGTCACAATACTTTTTATTTTTACAGTTAATTTTAATTGTATTTATCAAAAATTGTATTTGATTTAGTGTGTCTCTTTCACTTTATTTACTCTGTACTTTTATAGTAATTCTTGTTATTTTAATGTTTTATTTTTCTTATTTTTATACAATGGTGTGCCCTCCTATTGCATCTTTGTATAGTTGTGTTTGATATAAGCTGGCGTTTATAGACACAGTGCTTTAACTAGAGAAACCTCTGAGCAAATCTCCCTCACAGATATTTCTTACTTTGCACCCAGACAGTGAGAGAAAGCGAGAGTATTTCTTTAGCTTTGAGGATTTCATGTTTTGCTTCATCCTCAACCATCCCCCACCTCATCCTGTTATGTGAATCCTGTGTAGTGTATTTTAGTGTGGAAAGCTAAATCAATTGGAGGCACAGAAGCGTGTGGAAATAGAATTAGGCCTTCAGACCAGCTATGTTCTTTGCAGTTGTATTTGTGAAAGACAGGGAAAGAAAGCGTGAGTGAGAGAGACAGAGAGAGTGGTTCATTTGTTTTAGTTATGGCGTCTGCTTTGGTAACGCTTCAACCCAGAGAACTGAAACTCAATAAAATAAACAAGATTACCTCATCCAAAGCTGAGTGAGGTGTTAACAAAAGAGAGGACAGTATGAAAGAGAGAGAAAAGATACATTCAGTGTGGTGTTTCTGAGAGATATTGTATTATACAATGCTGGCAGATGTGCTTACAAGCAAACGTTCATGAAAACTTTATTTCAATTACACATGACTCATAGCTACAGAAACGTTTTATTTTAAAAATCTAAAGCTTGTTAAAACAATAATCGTTTACCACGTAACATACAGTATTGACAGTACTTGAGTTTGTGCTGCAGTTTTCACTTAGGTGTCCATTTTTGTGCCTGTTAGAGTCGGTAAAGGCTTAATGGGAACTTTTAATTTCCATACTGCAGGCAGTGCAATGAACTGTCTAATTAAAGAGTCCAAATAGTGTTCAAGACCTCCTGTACTTTCTCACTCATCACACTATCTCAAACATTTCACAGCTGATTTTCCCCCCGACTGTTAAAACTATATTAGTCTGATATTGAGTCCATTAACAGCCCAGTAAGATAACTGAAGAAAGCAGGAAATTATAAAGTCTGAGGTTCACTAAGAAGAAATAAGAAAATCAGTATAGTATCACCACAATGGATGTGGTACCATTGAATTTCTACATTCATGGACCTTGGAGTAATCTGTAAATAACATGGTACAGTATATGGACACGACTGTTACTATCACAGTACCATAGTACCAGCACAGTACACTTTTGAAAGAGTTAGTAAACCTAGAAAAGGCCCACTGACTATACCAGTGTGTATTGGCTATACATCAAAAACAAAGTATTTGATCTCTGTGTAAATAAAATTGCAGATTAATCCTTAATGAACAACCGTATTCATCATTATTAACCTATACATCTACAAACAACCCCTAATTAGATTTTTATCTACATATAATGGATAGAATAGTTGGTAGGATGTGAAATTTAAGGGATCAATGAATATTGATTTCTGTCATAACAGCAGCTTGACTGTTGAGAGTATGTGTACATACAGAGTAATTGCATATTTATATAACAGATTCTGTAATTTACTTGCCTCAGAATTAAATTGCTCTTAAAATGATGTGACCGCAGGTGATCTTTTAATGAGCATTCAGTATACCTAAATAAACATGCTGCATTTGCAAAAGCCGCTCAATACTAATTAAATGCATAACAGCTATGTGGCTGAGTGTGCTGGATTTTTTACATTTGTAAATGGTTCTCAAGCGGCACACTAGCGACTGGCACTACAGTGGCTTTTAGCCTGCTTGTTAGCATGCCTGACTTCGTTCCGGCTTGGTTGATCCCACATGGATCAGGTGGTGCCGTGATCCGGATGGGAGTGGAGTTCAGGGGTGTAAGTTTAACATATGCCTAGGAGCTATGAAGTGTGGAAACTCACTGATCTCAAGAGGCGCATTAGAGGCTGTGGCCTTTAGCATCCATAATAGCAAGTCTAACTCCCATTCCAGCTTGTTCGCTTGTTTGAACTCGGCTCAGAGCAGGTCAAGCAGAACTGGTTACAACAGCACTGATACAAGTGTATTGTGTCCTCAGTAATTCTTTGAGTGGAGCAAACAAGTTTGTTCCTGACATTGTATTGGTTGTTCTGAGCATGTTTCAGCTGTCCACACGTGCTCTGTGTTCTGGGAGAGGATTTCAAGGAGATTGAGTTGAGAATTAGAAAAGCTCAGTGTCTTGTATCTGAAGACACAAGGTCAGGACCTGCTAAAGAAACAGAGTCAGTACGTACGTGCACACATAGCACTGCCAGCCTTATGAGATTGTTTACAAGTTCTGCTTCTCTGCAGGCTTTATTAGATGATGGCACTATATGAAATGCTTACACTGCCATCTGTGTGATAAAATGATACACTTAAATAATCCATTATGAACACTACATGAGAACTGGTTTTGACACAAGGTGTCAGAACAGGCATTATTTATTCCACCTTTTATGTGGCATTGCATCTTTACATAGAATTTTGAGCAGGCACAGAGCAGCATTAACTTTTGTTAAGATGCCCTGACACTGCCTGTCAATGGCAGCTTTGACTTTTTGAGGGTCATGTGTCTGTGCTTACTAGGAAAACTGTGTTGTCAGGGTTGCTCTGGGATGTCAGCTGTATTTACCAACAGGCAGTCCCTACTTTGAGAAGTCACGATGGTTCACAACATCAAATGTTGTAGCATACCACACCTCAAGACTCATTCATGACAGGTACATCTTCAGGCAGAATGGATGCCTTTAGCAGTAGAGTGGTATATGTAGTTTGTGTATGTAGTGGTGTATCTACTTTGCAGCAGCTTCTTAAAGTAGTTTTAGTAAGTTAAACTACAGTTAAGCTACTCATTAAGTAGTTAGCTATACAATAAGCTACTAACAAAAAATATGTAACTACAGTAAAGCTATTCAACTACAGTATATAAATATCTACTATTTACATTTATTTTTAATATTAAAGCATAACATTAAAACATTTAACATGTATAGAATATAGAATAGATAGAACTTTTTAATACCAAAAAATAACAATTGCTTTATCTGAGATTATTGCTCAGGAATTTGTTGGATCATTTAATTAACTGGTAAATTTACTTGACTGACTAAATAAACCTACTGACTAAAATGAGTCAGACTTTATGATGTTTTCTCTTGTTACATTGCTATTAGTTGAGTAAAGCTGCTGCTGCTGATCTAATGTAATTATTATCATGGCTACATTTGGTTAGTTATTCTCCTGCTGGTTGTGATATGGATCTTCAAGTGGAGTGATCTGAATGAAATAAGTCTCATGTCCATTAAAACGATCCCAGTGGGCCATTACCAGGCTTCCCAACACGGTGTAGACCCTTCCCACTCAGAGCCCTCGAGGCCTATTCCATACTCAAACCCTTAGCAGCAGAGTTTTACTTTTGTAATATTACTCCCTAATTGGAATATTACACCACGGATACCGTTCCTTGATGATTCACACTTCCCTGTGGATGAACTCCCACATTCCCTCGCTCATCACTCCGTGGTGCTAAGGGAGTCATGCCGCATTTGGGATCCTGATTCGGGTGCCTGTCACGGCGGTTCATCCCGGAGAACATCAAAGCCTTTTAACCGAAGTCTTTGAAGTTCATTCCAAAACAACAAACTGCTCCTTCACTGGCGTGCGGATCAAATCGAGAAGAATGGGAATTGGACTAGAGTGCTATCATTACTGAAGGATGGTCTAATGAAATTAGACCAAAAATGGCTTTTCTCACAACGACCATGGAGGCAACAGCCCACGTACCTGAGGGAGCCAAGCTGGTGTGTTTTACTAATACGTTAGCCCAAGGTCTAAACCAAGCAGGTTCATGATGTGAATGCAAAATGAAATTTTGCCTGAAGAATACAAACGTGGTCTCTGTTTCATATGGTGTTGTTCATTTGATGAATGCGTACTGTATGTATACAAGAGGATAATTACAGCGTATACAGGCCCAGAGGAGAAATCTGAGTGTTGGGGAGTGTGTTTAATTCATAAGCCTCTGTAAGTAACAAAGTAGTTCTCCAGAACTAGAAACAGTAATTTTCTAGAAATTTTCTTGAAAATAATAACCCAATTTTTTTTACTAATCTAAATTGTTATTGACGAAATATTAATGCACAAATCTTAAACTATTGTTTTGAATTAAAATATGTCTTAAGGAAAGATTAAGAGTCCACTGCTTATGTCATGGTGCGGTGATTACATTTGGATTTCATCATGTACCATGTCACATTCCATCAGAGTTGTCTGAGCAGAGACTGACCTGTAAAAAACCCTACTGTACTAACACACACACACAGTGCTTGCAGGCACAACTCATAAATATTTTTGTCAAACCTGCCTTGTGTTCCCTTGAGCTGCTTTGTTCCTATATGCACATACTCAACCAGGACAGTATTGTAGCTGAGACAGCATTTGTAATGTTTGTATGGTGTCCAAAATTCTGAAACTATGCTTAAAATTCAGAACCTATTTTAAACCTGGAAGTAAACAGTATGTTTTCAGATTTTAATGTGAAATAGAAAGGTTTTCAAAGTAATTAAATATATTGTAACACTTTACTTTACAGTGTCTTTGTTACATGTTGCCTGTACTTATCATAGTTATAACAGTTAATTATGCATAATTACATGCAACTAACCCTAAACCAAACCCTAATCCAAATACTAACCCTTTAGTAAGTGCATGTTGTTAATTAATATTACTCAGTAATATTATGTATAATGTATAATTACACTGTAACAAGGACACCTTAAAATAAAGTGTAACTGATATATTTAAAATTATGCTTTATTTTTAGGTCACTAAAATCAAATAAGATAACTTGTGACATTGCTCATGTTATGTCCTTTATATAAGAAGTCAGATTTTCTTGCCTCAATTGAAGCACACCAGATGCTCTTTGGGACATTTTCAAATCATGCTGGGATCAAACGTGGATCATTAGGGTTTTACACAAACTTGTGGAGTGCCACCTCACTTGCCATGCCATGTTCTCATTAGGTCAAATACTAACAAATTCTGAAATTCCTACTTGAACACATTTTCTACTAGTAGTCTTTGAGTTTTGGATCCCACTTTAGTTATGGGTGTATGTTTAGTTGGGTAAGTCAAGAGTTCTGTGATCCCGACACATACGGTGCCCCACTTATCCTGTTTATGTGCTTCTCCAAACTGCAAGTTTACTTTCAATTTACTGTGTGACACACTTCTATAATCTGCTCAGCAAATATGGGCCAGTGAAAATGTAATACTGTTGCGAGAGAGTTTGAAACTCTTTTTTGTATAATGTATTTGATATATTAAATGACAGATATGCATGTTTGCTTGTGTGTACTTTATGTGCACTTGCATAAAATATTCTCCTTAACGTTTTTGGAGGAGAGACTGATCTGATGTTTGTGTATGTCTGACGCAATGCTAAAAAGTTTGTGTGTGTTTGTGTTCTGTTTCAGTGGCCTGTTTGCAAGTCATTACACTGAAACTCACTACAGAGTGGATGGACAAACTGTTACAACCACTCACAACTCTACGGTATGTTTGAGCTTTAACTCTTTCTCAAGCAACACATTTTTTTTTGTTTATACAAACACAGGAATTGGATTGGCTATTTCTCGTGGGCCTTTTTAAAATACTATTGGAGATATTTATTTATTCAAATACTTAGGATTAGCTTATTTTAGGTTTGCCAAAAAGTAATGCTCCAGAGAATTTCATAACCCAGGGTTAAAAGTGATTCAAGCCCTATTGTAAAAGTAGGCTACAAGTGTGAACAGGTGCTTTTCCAAGGTTCAAAAGTGGGGTTTACAAAGAACATAAACAAAGAGTTGCCCTACAGCGGTACTTTAAATTAGGGAGGTGGGGCACCCTCGTCATTGCTGTGATTGGTGTGTTACGTGACTGATGGGGCGTTATTTATGCTTGCAGGACTGCTCAAGCCTGGGGCAATTCCCCATAGTGAGATACCGAACAAATGTTAGAAAAAGAACCCAGGGTTAGATACAGTGTCAAAAGCTCTACATTGTTGTCGTTTTTAGCTTAAAATTCTTTGTTTGTTAAACTGCTCTGGCTAGTGCACTAGTGTGTTCTGACTGGCTGTCTTCCCAGAAAACTGATTAATCATGCCAAGATATGATGTTGACACCAGGACAACGTGTTGACATCATTGTCAAGCTTAATTTGAACTGTCTGCTGTGTCTTATCTAGTTTATAATTAGACTAGTGCAAAAAAACATAGCTGCCAGCTTTGACAACATGTTGTCAACCCCATTCTCCCAATCAAACGTGTAGACTTGGCTATATTATTTCTGCTGGGTATATTTAGCCCTGACTTATAAGCCTGTCCTAATAAGTGTGAACAGTCTTTTGCTTACAAAGCTGAGAAGATTAAAAAATTTAGCTAAAATGAGTTCAAAATTAGTTCATCAAAAACAGGTAAGAACAGCTTGACAAGACTTTAGCGCGAGTGACAAGAAAATGGTTACTTGACTGACAATCTTATTTTTACAAAGCAGAAAGAACATACTTCAATTTGTGAAGATCATAGGCAAATAAGGGGCACAGACAAGGATAATGGGAAATTTGAAGGACAGGTGCATATTGATTTTTATAGTCAGAATCAATCATTTAGCGCAAAAGTTTAAAATCAGGATACCAAATCTTAGCTTAGCTTAACTTTGTAGAAACACTTATTCAAATCAAATGTTACTGAAAATTGACATTTTGACATTGTATCCATTTAAGTAGAAACACATTTGACTATGTGTTTCTACTTAAATATTTAAAAAGTTCATTTTTCACAAGGCCTGTTTTACTTTTAAATTCATGTCATGAAAGAAAGCTCTCTTGTTCTGGTAACCTCTAAAATCAGGACAATTTGAAAGAAAAATGGCTTGTTTTACTAATATAATGCTCAGACGTCACTTTGCTGGGTTAGTGTATTATTTAATGGGCCCATTAGCTAGTGAGTCATAATTCTTTAGCACTGACTGTTTAGATACCTTCCATCTATGGCTGCTTCTGGTACATTCTTTAATATTCTTGGTCTGTTAGAGCTTAAAGATGAGGAAACGGTAGCCACAAGAATTCCCTCCGATAGCAAAGTTCTGATGTCAAGGATTTTTGCTGTTAAGCGTTGATTGCTTTTGACAGAGTGGCATATTTTTGTCTGTCTGCTTGAGTGTGTGTGAAAATTTATGTGTGGGATGGCAGTTAGCCTGTCCGGCCTGTGTCGACCAATTGGTATTTCCACATAAAAGGGCCTTTGGGGGCTAGTGCCAGCCATAACAGAACAGAACGGTTTTCCCTGTAAAACAGACCAGCAGAGACTTATTGCCAGACCGTTTGTGGTTTTCATAGGCAGACAGCTGCTTTAGTTTGACTATTGCTACGTGGCGCAGTGCTATGTGATCCCATCAGACCATTAATAATTGGACCAACATTTTCTGACATTATCTTGCACCTGGAGAGGGTCTCTGTTCCAGTTACCCAATCATCTAATTTTACAGCTAATTGATATTAAGGAAAAAAACAGAATTTGACATTTTTGGCTTACATGTTTTGTTCTTTGCTTGACCTTGGCTGTGGTTTTGCAGATGAATTGCTATTACCACGGTGAGGTCCAAGGGCACACGTCTTCTGAAGTGAGTCTCAGCACATGCGCTGGGATTAGGTAAGCACAGGATTTCTGCCAGAATGTTCCTGTATTCTATAATGAACTATTCACAGTAATTGTCAACCATATTGAGTTCTAATTTTCAAAGTCGTTAAAACTTCTTAAATAAGTAAATTGTGCTTTAGTGTGGAAAGCTATTACGGATCCTAAGTCAAACATTTATTGCCTCTGATATTGTTTTTAGTGAACTTTGCAACTCTTTCTGTGAAGGTGCATTTAGAAACTATAAAACCGTGAGATTAAACATCAATAACAGCTTTAGTGTCATCCCATGCTTCATTGTCCTGAAGATACTATACACTTAGCATAGTATCTAATGGAAAGCATTTAATATGTCATGAAAAACTTTAGTGATGCTGTAAAATGTAATTAAAAGGAACATTTGGCCACAGTAAATTTGCTGTAAAAGGACAACTTTTGAAAGCAGAGCATGTAAACGTGAACTCTTCTGTCTACAAGTATACCCAAGGACTCTTGCTAATAATACAAAACTTTTACTGAGCTAACTGTACAATACCATATTCATTTTTGAAAGTCTTGAAGACCTTCAGGTAGGCAAAAAAAAAAATTGTCATCATTTACTCACACTCATGTTATTCCAAACCTGTATATTATTCCTTTGGTCATACACAACATGAGACGCAAAATGTTGGTGTTGCACTTTTTCTATGCAATGAAAGTTAATGGTGACCAAGGGCTACTAGCCTTCAAAAATGAAGCAACAAATTGTAGTCTATACAAGCCCTAGCCAAGTCTTCTGAAGCCAAACAATAACATACCGATAGAAAGAAAAAAATATGGGTTCACCCTATGGGCTGACATGTTTGTGAGAAATTAAATCAGGTTTCATTCAAGGGTAGGACCACATCTGACACACAGTGTGTTTCAAGGCTAATGCAAATGTGACTGTGGCATGTTATGTCTCCTGAGTGTGGGGGTGTGAGATGTAAGTTTTACTTTTGAGTAAAATGTTGAAATGTGCAATACTGTATATCACATTTCTGTACTGTTAAAATGTCTCTGCTCAGTACTTTTAGATTTCATATTTGCAGCTAAAAAATCTGTTATAAATTGCAGGAAAGGTATCATCAGATATAATTTAAGTTGTCATTCCTTTCCAAGCACTGTTTTCAATTATGAGTATGGCTCAATATTTTTTATCTATCGTATCTTATTATTACAGTATATTGCAAAGTGCAAACTCTCTCTAAATACTATGACCTAGTTCTGCAAAACTCTGGCTTTTTCTGCCTACTCCCTGCATATGCCACTATGTTTCCATGATATTTTAAAAGATTTTAAAAGATCTTCAGTCTCTTTACCCATGGGCATAATATTATGGTTATCAGTTTCTGTCACAAATGTAAAGTCAGACATTTCACAAATCTACAAGCGCAGACATTTACTATCTGGTGAGTAATGAGGTGGAGAAATTAAATTTTATACAACCCACTGTCATTCTGAAAGAAAAATCTATATCCACCCATCTCTCTGTGCTATAAAGACAAACAACTGGATTTATTAAAATGGAGATTTATTTGACAATAGAGTTTAACAAATGGTGGAGGGTCATCTGCTTCTAATTTTCAAATTATATTGCACTGATAAAAATATAATTACATTAGATTATCTGAAATCATTCAAGAGTGCAGAGTCTAAATTGACCTCAAAGTTATTCTCATTTCTCCAATTTAGTGCACACTGTCTTCTTTTCACTTGATACTAAATGCTTATAAAACATAAATGTCATGTACCACAAGGCACTTATCTGACAGTTTTACTTTACACCTTACTGAAGACAGGAAATTGCGCTTGTCTTCCGCTAGGTAAAATAATAAAGCTTGTCTTCAGTGAGATAAATTGGATTTTCTGAAAAAAAGCGACATGCTTGTCCCTTTAAAACATATAAATCCTGATGCTAGTGTGTTTTTCAGTTTTGCTAGGGAATGTATGCTGTGCTTCTACACAAGAAAACATTTTCTATTTTTTATTAACACTTTAATATTGTTTAAATCCTCAGAGGGTTCATCTTACTTGAAAATACAATACTGATGGTGGAACCAGCTTTTGAGCCAGTAAATGACACGCATGTGATCTATGAAGGTCAGCATCTACTTATGCCTTCTGGAACCTGTGGGCATGGACACAACATATCTTCTGTCAGCCACACCAGTGTCGGTGGACTGCCACAGTCATTACACACAAGGGTATGAATGCGTTCTGTCAACAGCTGTCAATGTGCCCACTATTATGACGATCTCTTGTTCGGAGAGTGTCATTTTTTTGTCTTGAGTATGAATTAGCATGCAGCATGATTCAGCATGATGTCTTTGTTAATGGAGATTAGTGGATTGTAGTTGCTCAAACTTCTCATGCATGCTAAAACAAGATTAGAGGGCTGAACAAAACATCAAAGGTTAAAGGACGATCCCACTGTAACAGTCTTGACTTTGACGATAGTCTTGTCACAACAGAGCTGTCTAAATAGAATGTTCAAACTCTGTTGTATTGATTCTGAAAGACAGTAGTCATGATAGCGTACTGGTAATATCTACATAAAATGTACAAAATATTTGCATTGGGCTCTGTATCAGTGTTCACAGTGATTTGCAAGCAAGAATGTAAAATCTTTCATTGAATCTTTTATTTGATAAGGACGAATAAGATGAAAAATGTTGATATCGTTGCCATGGTGACAACTGAACTGCTAATCAATGTTCTAAATGCCTTATGTTGTTACATTGAAGATACAGAGACATTTCAGAATGAAACTTTAAGTGTCATTTTACACATACACACATATATACACTATAGGTTCATGATTTAATTAATTCACAGCATCTGTACAGATGTACACATTAGAAAACCTTTGGCTGGCACACCATTGCACATTCAATCAACCTTGTTTTCTATGTAAAAACATATGTTCCTGGAAATTTAGTATATGTTTATGCACAAATGTTTATGCTCATAAACTGCAGTTATTCAATAGCCCTTCAATGTGCAAATATTTAGCTCTCTATTAAAATTTTATGGCAACATTCTCCAACATTTTGTGTTCACATAACTGTTTTGCAGATGCTTGGATAAAAGTGTCTTAGAGTATATTCAGAGTTCATTTTATCAGTTAGTATGTTTCCAAGAATTTAAACCAATGACCTTGGCATTGATAAAACTATGCCCTACTAATTAAGCTACGGGAATGTGCAGGGCAGGTTGCTTCAACAATGATTAAACTAATCAGAACTAATTATTTACAGCTAATCTAGGTTTGGTTGATCTTTTTTATTTAAATTCGAGTTGTGTTGCACTGCTTCCGAAACCTTCACCTGTGATTTTTTTTTTCACAATGATGGATTGAGCATCTGTGTATTCAGACAGCAATAACATTACTGTACTTATACTTTTTTGAGTGACAACCATAAATATCCATAAATAGCTCATGAAATAAATAAAATGTGCGAATGTGCTATCATAAATCGCTCCTCAGATACATAATCACCTGCCCTGCAGCTCGGACCCAATAGTATCCTGCTAGTCAGTTTTTGTTGGTAATAAGTGTAAGGATGGTTGCTCACATAATCTTCTTTCTCGTTTTGCAGCGCAAGAGGGATGTTCAGAAAACCACTAAATATGTGGAACTCATTATTGTAGCTGACAACAGAGAGGTAGGACATATTCTGTTTTTACATTTATGGCATCATTACATACAGACCTGTCCCCACTGGTCACCTAAGCGGAAACAAAACAACAGGTTTTACATAGACCTCATTGCAAGTTAAGTGTAAATTGTGTGTAGTGGCACACTATAATGATCAGGGGTAGATGTATATAGCATACAGGAAATAACCAATGACATGGCCTCATACTCTTATACACCTAACCTATTTTGCACAGTCTGTGCTATGTGCTTTAGTATCAGACCGAGTGAGACTGAAAAATCAAGGGAAATGTGCTGTCATATTCTTTAAACAATCAAACAATTGTATGTAGTTAAGTACTATACAGTAATTGGATTATGGTGCAGTTGTGGCTCTTTGTTTCACCTTGGGAAGCCAAATCAAAAGCAGGTCATATAGGGTAGACTCTGACAGGAAGTAGGGCATTTCTCCCAGATGCTCAGGCAGGAAACAGGAAGTGTTTTGAACATTGTGAAGTGAACATTGGATGTTGGAAAAGGAAACGTTGGGCAACAAGGAAGCTAGCTATCAACACAGCTGTCTGCATATTAAAATGAGTGTGTGTTTGCATGAAAGAGAGAGACATGGAACTAGTTAAACAGAACTAAAAATGCATTTTGCATTTACTTTGCCAATCAGCTTAATTAAATTCTCATGCAAAATGTGTTTGAAAGAAAAAAATATTCATTTTGTTTTGCTTTTGGCTTTGCTGGTTACACATTTCCACACTCACATAAACATGCATTCAGATAGAGGCAGCAATTATGAACCAACAGAGTCTGGCTCTTATATTCAGACTGCACAAGTTTTTTTTTTTAATCTTTGATTGTTTAGTGTTATGTGCCTGCTGTTAGACACTTCTGATTGGAATGTCTCTTTGAATGGGAGTCAAAGATGTTGCCATTCAACATCTACATTGTTAAAAATCTGTCTAGCCTGCAGTTTTATACTTGTTGCAGTCTAAGTCTCTGTCTCTCACCTTTGTCTTTGTCTTCTTATTCTCCAGTTTCAGAAGCAGGGAAAAGATGTGGAGAAGGTCAAGCAGAGGCTGGCTGAGATCGCCAATTACGTAGATAAGGTACAAAGTGGTCTAAAGGTATAAAATAGTCTTTCCCTAAATGAATGAGAAGGTCTTTTTGGAACTCCAAAATAGAGCCCTGACTGATAGAGATTAATTTGAGGCTTCTGAGGTAAAGGACGAGCTTTTAAATGAGACCCCTTGAAAGATTCAGTCTGAGTATTTTTAGATTATGAATTGACTGATGCTAGACAGGAATATGGATGGATGTGCTGTTTTCTCAGTGGATGGATGTGGCCAGGTTCATTAGAGAATAAAGGAGTTTGATATTGCGTATGTGTGTGTTCTTTCAGTTTTACAGGGTGCTTAATATACGTGTAGCTCTGGTGGGATTGGAAGTATGGAGTGATGCTGATAAATGTGCAGTCACCCAAGACCCCTTCACCACCCTGCATGAGTTTTTGGACTGGAGAAAACTTAGACTTCTGCCACAGCAGCCACATGATAATGCTCAGCTTATTAGGTACATGTACACATACATAGATCTATGAGTGCTCTTAGACTTTAAATTAGGCTTGGTCTTAGGTTTAGGCTTAAACTATGTTCACAATGGAATACTATCATACTGTATGCATGCCACTAATAAAGATTTAAAACAGTAGTATGCTACGCTGTTGTCACATTAACTTTAACATGTTGCATGTTTAATTAAGTAGCTTCCATTTATCATTTGGAATACAAAACTGTTACTAATATTCTGTAAAATCAGTTTTTGACATCCAATCAATAGTTATATGGTAATGGAAAGTCGAGTCAATCGCATTGTATTGTGGGATACATGTTCATGTAGTGTGCTCCATTGTATAGAACACAATTTGGCAAATATTATGGATTACCCATACCATAGCCTATGTGTTAGTGTTGTTATTTTTGCTCTGTGCCATAAAATGTATAACTAACCCCATTTTTCCTCTGTTATGGCAGTGGGGTGTACTTCCAGGGCACCACAATAGGAATGGCTCCCATCATGAGCATGTGCACAGCAGAGCAGTCAGGAGGCATCGTCATGGTAAGACACCAGACTTAACACCTTCAGTATATAATAATCACCTTTAAACTGAGCCACAAAAACAGCTAGCTTGTGTAACACACAGCACAGATTTATTAAATCTGCTGTTGTTTGTTTTTAATTTCAGAATTTTTCAACCAATCGATATACGCAGCCTCTCTCGTGACTCAGTTGTTTGCCATTTGCACACCAGTCACCAATAAAACTCTCAGCAGACTGTCTAAAAGATAGAGGAGTTAGCAGTACACTGAATCCAAGAAAATCTACTAAATCCCACGAGCTGCTTTTATTATGTATTTCTTGCTTTATTCATGACTTCCTGGAAAGACTCTGCAGTCTTTTACCATGTTGTTCTTGTTTAGGTGTGAGTTTTCTCTTTAAGGATGTTTCATTTTTTACCATTGATATGCTGGACACATAATCTCAACAGATAACGTTTGCTGTAGTATTTTGGTACTTTCAAAACAACACATTTAATGAGGCCCCATATTTGAGAGAACATAAAAAACCTAGGTTCAAAATCTAATTTAAAACTGAAAATAAACAGAACATTTCAGGATTTTGAGAAATGTAAACAAAGAAAACATTTTTATGTAAAATAAATTTGAAATATTCAACAATATATTTACTTTATTCTTTATAGGCCAGTAATCATGCGTAATATGTAAGTTTGTGATACTAAGCATGTTAACTTTGTACAGAAGGTCAGATTTCATTCTCCAAACTTATAGACCATGCCAGCCAACATAAAGTACATATGCATATACATATACAAAATACACTTTCACTAGCGGTCTCTACTAATTTCAGACCCCGTTGTAATGCAGTTGTGTAGAGGTTGTTTGTGGTTTTGTAGCACACAGTACTTGTGAAAATGTGAAAATGAATCTAATTAATGCTCATGCAGAGGCATATCTGCAAGGTCATGCACAAATTCCCTTTTCCTCTAACCACCAAGATGTTACCTGTCAATCACAGCAATTTCCCATTGCCAATTTATATTCATCACTGTTTTATTTTATGACTAAATAACACACATTTACATTTATATTAGTCAAGATCTATCATCCATGCCACTGTAACAAACCTCCTGTCTTAAAGAGGCTCACACAGAGATGAAGTCATTAGCCATAATAACTCTGAATTAGGGAACTATAGTGGCGCTGTATGATAAATGATGTCTATTAAATGCCTAAGTTACTTCTTACTATCAGTAGATCTGCTGTGACCTGTAAAGGAAGGGTGAGAGAGAGAAAATAGAGCAGAGAGAGATAGTGTAAGGTTGAGATATAGAAAGTGAAAAGAGAGTGACTTGAATTTTATGCTGTGGTTTTGGAGTCTTATTTCCAGATGTGTGTTTCTTCTCCATGGACTTGCATGTGGCAAACAGAAAAGAAGGTTCTGGCTTAGAATTAAACAGTCTTATATCATGTTATAAAGATGATCACTTCTAAAAGCCTTTACAATCCTGTGTGTTGACTGACCCACAAATAGTCTAAGCAGATTTAAATCTAAGGCCTGAATCACACACTAAACCAATCACACACGCACACTAAAGGATCACACACACACACTAAAGCAATGTAATAGCAACAAATATTGTGTTTATAAGGGCCTGTTTTGTTGCTTATTAACAGGTTGCGGCCTTCGCATCGGTTGATCTAGTTTTGGTACATATAGCACACTGATCTCAGCAAAAGAGAAGTTGAAAATGTCAGAATGTCCAGGTCCCAATGTCCTGGACAATGTCCTAAACACATTATATAAATATATTGTGTGTAGTGTGTAGGACTACAACCATTACAGTACATAAGAAATGCAGAAATGCACTTAGTCTGAAAATGCACCGCAAACCTACTGTTACTGCCTCACTTATGCACCACTTGCATGTGTGGTCTGCAGCAACCTGAAGTAAATTTCAAATAATAATAATTTGAAAATATCACAAACTAATCTGGACAAAATATAAGGAATATATAGGATATATAGCAAATATAGGAATCCCAAAGCTGGAACGTTTTTGATAGACTGACTTGAGAGAAACCCATGAGCACTCAAATAACTGTTACCACTATAAAGGCACAATTTTTCAATATGGCAGCTTGGCAGTGGTTTTGTAGAACGGTTCAGTCTGGATTTCCCAGGGCGGTAACCACTGTATCAGTCTGCAATTACACCCAGAGAGGGGCAAGTCAGTCATACTCAAGATATACGGTCAACATCGGCACACTATGGTTCTTGTTATTAGTGAAATGAGGCAGAGAAAGATCTCCTTGTTGCTTTTGAAAGCTAATATAAGTCAGTCATTTTCTTCTCCCAGTAATCAGGGCAGGAAATGGCATTTTGATGTAAAGTGCAAAGGAAAAAGATGGTGTGTGTTAGAAATGTTAGAAGAACTGGTATTTTGTATCAAGCCGATGGAAGAAAAGATGGAATGACAGCCGTTCTTCTACAGTGTTGCTAGAACAGAATGCAGATAATTGTGTCAAAATATTAGGCCTATGGACGTTCGTGGACCATAAAAACCACTCACTGCTCTTAATTTTCTTATACTATTTTGAGTTTAAATTTTGACTAAAGCAATGTTTACTTAATTTAAAGAAAGTATTAGCATTGTTTTTATTAAGGAAGTGTGTTTTTAGTTTCTGCTGTGGTATTGAGTACTGATTTTTGGTATTTGTACAAAAATGTGTGTAGCAGCTATATTCAGAAAGAAGTGTAGGTTTGAAGAGGAAATAAAGCACTGATATGCAGCTCACGTTTAGATGCTTAGATGCTCTTGACACAGCAGGGACATTATTTACCTTAGCTGAAATGGATACTGTTGAAGCTCTGTGCTGTCTGATGTCGGAGAGTCCAGAGCATGATGAAGGGAACAGAGGACAAAAGGAAGGAAAATAAGAGAGAGGTGGTGCTGTATGTGTGTTTTAATGCAAGGTTGAAAGAGATTTTAAAGTAGTGAGAGGAAGATGGAGAGGAATGTGTCTGTTTGAAAGAGAGAACCGATCTATGGTACTCCAGAAAATATATAACATCATCCATCATCTGTTGGTGTGTAACTGTCATGAAATATTAATCAACAAAGTATGAGGGAGAAAGCTCAAAATAATGAATAACTTTAAATGTATTATGAGGTAAGACCAGACACAGTGGGGTCATAGGTCATGTGCTTTAATTTTAAATAAAAATAAATAAAACTAGAATTTTACATTTTCATAAGGAAATATCCTGGAAATACTCATGCTTGCCCATGCCAAATTTTCTAATGCACTGCTACGGTGTTACAAACGGTTGTAAGGGTGTTATGTTGTTGTTAAAGTACGTTGAGTGTCTTTTAACTGTTACTACATGGTTACCAGTATGTTCTGTCTGGGGATGCTCACTGGTCCACGTCAAAATAGCAGTTCCTCAGGTCTCGAATATATTCACCAATTTTATAATTATCCAAAACTCATAGGTCTGGTCACGTACAAAGAAAATCATACCACACACAAGTATCTTTCATGTCTGTAGCAAAAATAGTGTGGTGAGACGTTTTCGATTTTGATTGGCTTGTTTACTGAATTTCACACAATGAAAAACAGAGCATAACTTTAGGTGTGACATCTTGTGGTTTCTAGGATCACTCTGATAATCCTTTGGGAGCTGCTGTGACTTTGGCCCATGAGTTGGGCCACAACTTCGGAATGAACCATGACACTCCAGAGCGGGGGTGTGGCTGTAGAATGACTGTCGATCGTGGAGGCTGCATTATGACCCCATCTACAGGGTGAGTATCTTGTTGTTGCTGTGTGTAATATCTTCTGTCAGGCAATAACAATTTTTTACAGTGCTTTACAATAGATTAAGATCTAACTAGTTTTCTATAACTTCCTTTTTGTCCTTAAATACAGCACAATGCAGAGTGTAGCACCCTGACTGGATTTGATGTGTAAATGCTGATACATCACTCCACAGCTCAATTAGTCTCCAATGAGCCCCATTATCTGGAGAATGGTTAAATCAAGCACTCATCATTCATGTACACAAGAGAACAATCAGCCGGTTACCTGAATCTTATTGACCTGGGGTTAATTAGTCATCTCTCAGTAATGAATTAAAACCACACACCCATACGTCACCACTGACGTGAGGCTGGTCTCGGATTGAAATTGTTCAATTTAACAAACTTGTAGATAGGAGGAAGGCTTGCTCTATCATCTCTAAAAATTTTGATTTTAACTGTTGGCTGGTCTTCTTGTGATAACATGATTGTCTGTAACGGGTTTCAGTGTGTGACTGTGTCAGGTTGATAAGGTAAGGTGGGCTCATGATAGGAGATTTCGCTCATTGCACTTCTACAAGTTTGCTTTGTCATTTGATGAACAAGCATGAATTGTTTGTGCAGTTTTGTCTGCTTTGACCTCAAAAAGGCTTGTAATCAATGGATTTTTTGAACAAGGAGGATCATGTATATGTTGATGTTATACATTTGTAATTCAAACCTGTATGACTTTTTCTTGTGGAATAAACACTTTAGAAGATGTGACTGACTGAGTCATATGAGTTTAAAAAGACCTTAAATTGAAATCAATGAATTCCTTCAGGTTCCAAACCCTGATCACAGCATCTCATTTTACAGAATGTAGCTCTGCATTTCTTTTTATTTGATTGTAGAAGTGAAAAAAGGCTTGTATTTGGAAACAAATTAGTGTCATGGCCAGTCTGCCATTAGAGCCCAACTGTGCGAAATGCATTATATTCTCCTGCTGTGATGTATCAGAATCAGACCTGTGGCCCTGAAAACAAACAAAGCTTAAGCATCTCTTAAGGAGTCAGTATTTGATGTGGAATAAGACTGCGACTTCTACTGATTCGTACAGCTTTGGATATAATGCACAAGTCAGTCACTAGTAATCACCCACCTGCTCTCGGCTGTGACTGGTTTGCAATCTCTCTGCTGTGGCTTATCTAAGAATGGGGATGTTTTTGTTAGACCAATGCTTGTCTCTGGACCGCGGCCATAGCAAACAGTGGAACTCTTTTCTCCTATTATGTGTGTCCGGGCTTTTTAAAGCTACCCTGAAAAAAAATTAAGGGGAGATGTTTTGTCATCTCATTTGCCTCAGGTACAGAGGGGGTTGACATCATTTTTGTTTACCTCTTTAATGATTTATAGCACTAAATTCTGCATCATCGCAACTGAGGAATACTTGAAAATGGACTTTCAAAAAGTAAGAGTGCCAAAGCATGTCCCTGTTTTTCAAAATACAACCCCATGTGCTGCTCAGCATAGCCTTATTTTTTGAGGTTTGAGCAAAAGCTAAAGTTAGTTTGGTGTTAACGTTGAGATACGTTGTGAATGCATTTGTTATGGAGTGTATTAGAAGGTAATGCACATAAGGCTGTAGAATATGTTTGTTGTTAGAGAAGCAGTGTACCATTGCAGATTAAGGAAAACGCTGGCCTATTTTTCACTTCCCATGGGAGAAACACAGACTTCCTTAGTTTATTCAAGCCTAAAGGCCGAAACTCTCGGACACACAGAGTCTTAAAGACACTAACACAAATCTGCTGAAGTACAGGCAAACATACTGTACACACTCACATTGTCTTTAAAGAAATGGTTTTGTACCCAAAGATGAAAATTCTTATTTTTGTTTGCAGTACATTTTCAATGACTCACTCTCATGTTGTTCCAGACCCATATGCTGTTGTTTTTCTTTGTAACAGAAGAAGTTATGGATAGATGCAACATAGTAGCCACAGGCTGCCAAGTAATAGAAAAGTTCTTAAAGTAAATTAAAACACCAACATAAAAGTTGTTCTTTTAAAAGTTGTTTATTCTTGTTCACTCTATACAATTATTCTGAAGCTCTGTGTTTAATGTACTGTAAAACAACAACAAAAACAGCATACGGTTTTTAATATGACATGAGAATGAATAAACAATGACAGAATTTTCATTCTTGGGTGAACAAACAAATATTACACATGCCAAATATATTATTTTTAATATTTCAATATTTTTTATTGTTTCAAATCTTTTTATCCTTTTTCTCCATGTTGTTTTCACTAGCTAAATAAACCTCCTGTAACTTGGCTCTAACAAAGCACACAATCTGGCTCTGATTTATTTAGTTCCTCAAAACCCTATTCCCGCTGTTGCAGGATGTGTTGTGCTGTTCTTACTCTGCAAGGTTCTATTTTAAAGTTCAAACATGAGAAATTCATGATTTCGTACACCGCATTACTTCTGTCTTTGACAGCCGCTGTGAGTTCTCAGCCCCTGCGTCCTATCCCCAACACCTGATAAACAACAACATACAAGATGAGATATTCAGGGCCAGGATCTCAGTAGAGAGTCGAGCTCAGGTCGAAATGATTAGACAAAGAGACAGAACGAGATTGAGAGAAAGACAGAGCAATGGAAAGCAAGATAAAAGAAAGACATGGAGATTCAGAAATAGAGATAAATATGGTGAGCTAAAAAACTAGGTAATTCTTTAAAATTTTTACAGTAAACACAGTAAGCCTCTTTCTATTTTAGGCGTGCCTGAAGCGTAAACAGGAAGTCATTGTCGGTTGCTTAGTGCTTTTCAGCCACATACAATAGCCAACATATGCACTAACAGACCGTAGAAGAAAGAAACAGGTCACTCATTGAGATATGAATGGGGGAAATCACATCGCTCAATATAGCAGCTGTAGGAAAGGAAGTCCCACCTTTCAATTAAAGTGCTAAATCGTCTTATTGGCAAAGGCATTTGGTATTATTATTATTATTTGGTATATTATTGGCTTTTTGCTTGCACAAATTAAAAAATATGTTCCAGAAGGTTCCGTAGATATGTTCCAGAAAGCAAAAGTCATACTCCTATGCAATACAATTTGTATACTGTGTAAAGTATGCACGTTTTCTGTATGTGTATATTAACCAGAACAACAACTACACAACAGTGCTTCCTGTATAGAATACTGTGTAGAATCCCATAATGCAATATACATCTTTAATTTCCAGTGTAATGGATGAACCTGCAAGCAAACTCATCCATGATTTTTAACAGCTATTTCTTGGATTCAAAAATAACCTTTTTTCTTTCTAATATGAATGTGCAGCATGATTGAGGTCATGTGACAGTGGTAATGAGGTCAAGTGACAACAGTGTACATTGAATATACATGTAGAAATAATGCCTATATGCTATTTTTTAAAGAACAGTTGGTGGTTTACAAGTTGTTCAGTAAGCAGTAGGCTAGTACTCCTTTCTGAACACAGCACTTACCCTGTTTATAAACAGCAGTTTTACTTGCTAGACAGGAAGTAGCTGCCAGAGGACATTACCAAGATGGCTGCCAGATGAACTTACTTCCTTAAAGACTATTGCCACCAGTCAACAGACTTGCATTTACCTAACCTGGATTTATAAGAACTACCAGCAGCACCTTAAACACTGTGATTTGACTTCTTAAGACAGCGCTTACCTCACCCAATGTCTGCCTGTATCTTCACTACAGAGCGCACGAGGGGAGAACATTTGCCTGTAATATCAAGCATGTCAGTTGGCCTTTTGAAAAGAGCACATCAGATGCTATCACTTAATGGGTATCGCTTTCGCCTTTTATTGAGGCGGCCGCGTGCCAAATCGCAAACGACCGAGTTATCTTCTAAACGACAGGCGGCACAATAGACCCTGACTTCAAATCAGCTGGAGTCGCCGGAGGACACTGATTAAACAGACATTAATTTCCTCATTTCGCACCTATCGCTGATAGCATAACTCTAATAGGTCAAGCTCAGAACGGAGGTTTGAAAAGGTCCTGATGCAAATCACTTTGAATTGCTGTCTTTTTTCTCAAAGCTGGGCAACTGCCCGGCAGGTTAATGATAATGATTACTGTGTGTGTGTGCGTGCGTATGTATGTATGTGTGTGTGTGTGTGCATGCAAAGACACATAAATACACATTTAATGTGTTTAAATGTGTGTTTAATTTAAAAATCGATTTCATCATGTTTTTATAACCATGTTGCTGCGCAAGGGTGTGTATTATGATATTAGTTGTTGTCATGATTTGACCATGAACTAGGTTGTCCCGATATCTCCCAATGTGTTTTTGATTAATATATTTGGAATGTTGAGATATACTGTAGAGGGGTTTAAGCTAACGTTTTAGGGAATGCATAGTCTGTTCCAGGAATACTTGGGCAAGATCATCTGTAACAATACTGGGTGTGTATCTGTGTGTTTACACCCTCTATGGTTTTAAAATGATTAAATAAGCCAAAGTGGCTATGGTGCCTAAAAGGTAAGATAAGGCCATAAGGCGACTCAAAGTTTTGTCCAATCCTTGCTTTTAATTTTTTTGCCTTATTCTTTGATAACCTGCAATTTTTTGATTAACTTGTTTGCTCTGTGTTGTAGCCAGTTTGAGTTTGGTCCCATTTCATTGTTGACCAGACTACATATACAAGTGCCGGAGATTCGTTTTCTGCAAGCACTCAACATTGCACTTGTTTCATAAATATATTAAAATGAATAAGCACATGCATTTTTGAGAGGACAGCAGGCGTGTAATCTCAGAATAATTTACACCGTAATCAGCATCTGTGTTTATTGTCTTGCTGAACAGTCTTGGAGATGACAGTTTTGTCTTGGTGAATGTTTAGAGAGAATTATGACGCAGATGCTAAATGATAGCAGTTAAAGTTTCTGATGTGTGCGGTTATATGAGTTATGATATGATGATATGAGTTTACTGCTCACAGCTTTGACAGGGTAGAATTCAGTAGAATTCAAGAGGGTTTTTTGCATTTGGGGCAGTGATTAACTGAGATATGCAGAATGTATAATTTAAGGGGGAAGGATTTTTAGGGGAATGGATTTGTTGTTTACTTAGATTTAAAGACCTCATGGTCCCTATTCTTAAAACTAGTTTCTAAAGTAGTCCCAGTTGTAGAAAGCATTTTATAGGACTAAAACATGCCACAGACATATGGAAACATATGGCTATGGGTCATGACAATTTTGAATACAATTTGCTCAAACAATTTACTCCTAGTTCAAAATTTTAAATGCATATATTCCACTACCATTTTTTGGAGTTCATTGTTCATTTTTAGGAGTACACTAGAATAGAAATGACATCACAGCCAACAGCCAAAAACCACAAAATGATAGTATAGCAGACGTGTGTGTATTTTCATGCTTGGCTGTATTTGTAGCCTCTCTTATCTCAAAAGCTCCTGCAGCACTGTTTGTAAGTGGACTGGCACTATACACTTCACATGTGCCTCAGACCATCCCAGTCCAAATACTGGCTTTGACTAGCTCCATTCTGCACTGTGCCAAGCCCTCTTAACCCACTTGACCAGATGCCAACCTTTGCCAGCTTCCCATTCCAAGATCTCCACCCCTTTGAAACCCCCCCAAATCTGCTGAGCTCCAAAGCCAATCCGTCTTTAAACCAAAGCCCTCTCTCTTTGTCACTATTACTATCCCAACCATCACTGCTGAGAATGTCTCATTGAACAAACTACACCATTGAAATGTCTTTTCTGGATCATTAGTTTTATCTTAGGGTGTTTAAGATACAGTATGTGTCGCTTCCATTTGCAAATGTCATGACTTTTACTTCCAGACTCCCCTACTGATTGCTCTCTTTCAGCTGTAATCCCTTTAAAGGTGGCATTAAAACTCGCACACAGCCTCATTGTGCCCCAGCTTGCTGCCACACTGTTACTGCTGGCATCTGTGATATTTGCTGAAGGCCAATAGCTCATTGCAAATCAGTGTTTTTGGGATAAAGGACTTGTTTCTGGTTTATTGTCAAGCATTGATTTGCACCACCAAGCTGATGTGAAGTGCCAGTAATCTGTGGCAGAAATATGAAGGTGTGTGTGGTCCTATAGGAGAGAAATCATATAGGAAACAATTATTTTGCTGTGTTGACATAATTCCTTTACCCTTTAACAACCAATAGTCTTTAAACAACTCAATTGGTGGGGGGAGGGGCATTCTCATTCTAGAGAGCATTTGATTGAACAAAAATATGAGTGGCGCAAGATGAGTCTATATTTAAGTCTGTATATAGTCTGTATATTTAAATGTATATGCAGTACATTCAGAAAGTATACAGACCCCCTTTACATTTTATGTTGCAGCCTGATACTGCAATCATTTAAATTAATTTTCTTCTCTGCACTCAGTACCCCATGTAGATATATGCATTTAAACCTCAAATTATGATTTCATGATGTTTTAAAAAATCATTTAAAAAAACTAGCAATGAGATTAAGTGGTTAATGGAGACTTTTGATCAAGCCACTTGCTTTTAAGTCTTCTCTAGAGTTTTAAAAGAGATCTGAACAGTGTCTCAGACTGTGGCCAGATATGTCTGGATAC
The DNA here is from genome assembly GCA_036877525.1 of Chromobotia macracanthus. Lineage (NCBI taxonomy): Eukaryota > Metazoa > Chordata > Actinopteri > Cypriniformes > Botiidae > Chromobotia > Chromobotia macracanthus. The sequence continues at coordinate 218,304 of JAZGTH010000060.1, read as the reverse complement.
CAGATTTTGCCATTAAAAGTAAGACATTTTAGTAAGAGCTCAAACATTGTTATCAACTACTTCAAAGACCAAAATACCTAGGCTGTAGCATCTACATTAATTTTACAACACTATACTTTTTATGATAGTTTTTTAGTTTAGTATTTATAAGGATAATTAAATTAAACATAGCTGATGACTTTATTAAGTCTCCAGAGCTATAAAAGAACAACCTTTGAGCAATAGTGCTTCTATCAGGAGTGTTATAGGGCAGGGTGCAGTGGGGACACAGAGTGAAGCCTGAGGACATACCCAGAACCCACAGAACCCTGCAAGAGTCAGAGCAGACGCCCCCTCCCCTGCTTATCTTCATGTGCTTGGCTTTCACCACAAACCCCATACAAGCGAACACTTACCCCCAGGGAACGCAGATGTTCCTGGCAAACAGTTTCTCCTCCCCGCACCTCCCTCCATCCTTCCCTCACGTTTTCCTCTCTTTCATCCGCAGACAGTATATTTGGCTTTACTGGCAATGACAGAATCATTTTGTGTCTGAGTCATGAGTGCTCGATTCAGGCCAGTGTTGCTATGAAGGGTAAGGTTGTCTTTGATGAGCAGGGGTGGTGAGGAAGCGATCAGTCCCGGTGGACTAAGGGTGGGTGGAACCGAGGTGTTAAAAGCATTAGAGTTCATCAGCAAACTCTTCAAAGACTTTCGGTCAAAGGTGGATGAAAGTAAGATTGATGTGATATGCGTGTGGCCAGTCGTTTCTGCAGCAGTCATCTCTCTGTTTGAGTCTCATTGTTTGTTTGCAATTTTTTATTGGGGTTGAAAATGAACAAAAAGCATTTACTTTTTGTAGTATTACGTTGATTTTTTTATATAATGCCTACAGTTACTCATCTTGGCATGAACTCCACTAGTTGATCCATGGTGATCCACCTGGTGATCCATGTTCTCCGAGCATGAAAATTGTTCAAAAGATTTTTGTTAGCATTGATTAGTGTCCTGGAAAAGGGTACTTCTTTTTGATTTTACATCATGATATCAGTGAATATACATACTGTATTTGTACATGTGTAAGGCAGTTTTACTTTACCCATTTAAATTGTTTTGAATCCCAATACATTGTTTATTTCCAGGTTTAAATGAAAATTCCCAGATTTTAAATGTGGAATTTTGGAACCCTACTGTAGCTGGTCACAGCAATGTCATACTGTAATTTGAAGGATGTAACTGGCAAGTGTAATTACTAAAAGTAACCACGTACTGTAATTGTGCAGCGAGCAAGCTCCTTATGATTATTAATATTTTAATCCCCTCTTCATATGCATGTTCACTCTTTCTCAAAAAACACAAACTCAAGGACATCCATTTATTCAGACGTTTCGCATATTTATGAGTGCATAGCAAATACACACTTTGTTGTTCTGCTTGTTTTTTTGGGGTGAGTCAGTGAACTGAAGATACCGGCAACAGACCATGAAGAATCTTCCATAGTATCCTCCAGTGAGCAGAGCACAGACCTAAATGAGTTTCATTAGCTCTCATCTCTGATCTCCAATCGTCTCACTCCATGCCTGAGGCGGCGCCCTAGACTGAGGCTGTCATGCTTGAATATGATTGGCCGGTGCTTTGCTTCATTTAAAATAACTCAGACTCTGTTACAGTGTCTGCGGTCAGACGGAGGTCGTGCCCAGCACTTGTTTTGTTTGATAAATGAACATGAAATGTATCTGCTGTGAGCTGTCACCATATGGGATTATGCTCAGACGGCTTAGTGTTCCATCACACAGAGGGGTCGGACATGAATGCCACATCTGAAGGTTATATGCTTTTGTTTTGTTGTCCTCTTTGTTTTGTGGAAGTAATGGCATTGTTGCCTTTGGGAAGTTAAATTCTTATGACTGTGTATGCCTGGCAGGGTCAGCGGGGTCATGCCATTGTACTCTGTGCTAGTTTATTTGGTTATAATCTCTCTAGCACTTTAACTTGCTAGGTAAGTTGGTTCCGAACTATGATTTGAGCATATAAATTGGTTTGGCAGGAGTGATATTCACTTAGAAAGTCAGTTAATGGCTAAAATGTATGCTGAAAAGCCAGCTACATCAGCATAAAGTTCAATTCTGGTCTAGACTGGTTTATGCTAGTCCAAGAGGTGGACCAGTATAGCCATGCTGTCCATCAACAAAAGTTAGCTGATGAAGCTGATTGAACTGCATGATGTTTCTGATAACAGTAGTTAATACAGGAAATCTTTCTTGGAAAAGAAGCCATATTAAGACACCAGCATACCAACATCCAAAACATAGTATATGCTGGTGAGTAGCGATGCTGATCTTCCCAGCAGGATTATTTAATATGTTCCAGTAGACAGTTGGGCTGTTGAAGATGCACATGCCAAGATGTTCAGTTAATTTTGATTAATTTCCCTCTGTTGTTATAAACAGGTACCCATTCCCCACAGTTTTCAGTACCTGTAGTAAGAAGGATCTGGTGGCAAGTCTGGAGAAGGGGGTGGGCATGTGTTTGTATAATATGCCTGAAGTCAAAATGCTCTACGGGGGACAGAAATGTGGAAATGGATACATAGAGGAAGGAGAGGAGTGTGACTGCGGAGAGCCGGAGGTATGAAAGACCCACACACATCAAAGACCTCTGCACACCACAACAAAGCAGACCGCTGCTTGCTTTTAGCTGTCAGGTTTAATCTGAATAAGGTCTGAATCTAGTTTCACATTTCAACTTTGGTATTGGATTGTTCCAAATGCAATTTTATTTAGCTGGTTTAATCTTCATAGGTCAAAGGCTTGACCTTTAACCTGACTTTGTCCTGGAAACACGTTCTTGAACTGCCAGATATTCAGAAACAACACATGTAAGAAGTTCTGTCGAGGTATCGCCAAAAACCTGATCAAAGACGTTCTAAAGTGTGACAAATCTCAAACAGCCCAGACAGTACACAGAAGTACAGTGATTGGCATGCCTCCAATCGCATTACATATACTGTGTCCAGTGTGGAAAGCATTTACCTTCAGACCATTAGCTGTGCTTGCAGCCCCAAAATGTTCGCCATTTCTCATGAAGGGATAATACATTTTTGACCTGAATTTAGAATTTTGACCTGATCACAAATTGCTGTTTCAATTGTATGTTGTCTGTGGTGCAGTGGAGATGGAGATCCAGGTTCAAATCCGGTGCCCTTACATCAATATTATTCCATAAATACAGTGAAGGCTGAGGTAACAATGTTAAACTTGAACAGATTCTGGAATCTAAAACTGGTAAACTATACTATACTAGTACTTGATAAAGCTAAAATGCTCTAAATGAATCAGTGAGTCATGGTACTGATTTGTTGAGAACCATCTGGATCTATTCACTATATTTCCCAAAACTGCCTATTAGAGAGAAATTATTCTAGGAAGGCTTATTCACTGTAGTTGCAATTTACTGTAGCTGTGTTAGTATTGTTAGTTAGTAGTTGTGTAGCTACATTAAATTAGTTACTCCCCAGGATTGGTAATGGGGTGACAGTATAGATCTGAGGTAAATCTAAAGTCTATAATGGGGGAAATGTTTGTGTTTTGAAGAGGCACCCTGGTTGTGATTTCAAGTAATCTCACAAGGGGGAGACAGAGAGGAAGTGGGCAAAGAGGGAGGAAACTAAACAGCAGGAATTGATTGTTGGGTAGAAGGATAAAAGAAACCCCTCCCACCACCATCTCACAACTGGCTGAGGCTTAGTTTGGAGAAACAAGCAGGTCTGTAAAGAGATTTCTCTGACTCTAAGGAGAAGTTACAGCCAGTGGACTGACCAATCCCAACTCAATCCTACAGCACCTCTCCCAGTACATACCAGGACCTTGTTAAAGAAGGAATGGAGAAGAGAGAGAAGTCCCAAAAGATATGATTTTGTGGCATATGAAATAAAATTTTAGTGCTTGAAGTCCTAATGAGCATATTTCCACCTTTATAGATGAACAAAGTTCTTCTACTTTACTGCCAATTATTTTTAGACTTTGAGTATTCTTTCCCTCTCTCTCTCTCTCTCTCTCTCTCTCTCTCTCTCTCTCTCTCTCTCTCTCTCTCTCTCTTGTCTTTCTTGTCTGAGATAAATGTCTTCTTTCCTTCAATTGTGTTAGGACTCTGACGCCCTGTCATTTCCACTTAGGGTCATTGATGATGTCACTGCCTTACACGTACAAATATGTGCACGGTTCACTGATGTCATGAGTTCAGAGTCTGTGAAAGTAGCACATTTTTTAAAAAATTAGAACAATGCGTGGACCACTAATTTAAACCAGACATGTCAACACACACAAACCTACAGCAACATTTCCAAACATATTTTTGTTACCATGGATGCAAAGAACTGGTTGACAGAAGGGAATTTCCTAAAATAATAATACTAACCCCACACCTGGAACTAATATCTAACATATTTTTTTTGTTGCTTTAGATTGTTTTTCTGTTACCCTAGCTGTCTAATTTTAAATTATAGCAGTCATATACTGTGCTATTGTAGCATTTTATTTTTTTCCCTTGAAGTCTAATTATTAGTCAAGGTTTTCTTACCTGTATATCAAAACAAATGTTATTCAAGGTTTATTGCACCAAAACAACAATTTTTTAACGACTAATTTTTACCTCATTTTCTGGACTCAAAACAGCCTCTTTACTGCTGTACCTTTAAGGCTTAATTATGTAAACAACCTTGGTAATGATGGACTAATCTTTTCACATGGTAAAATGACAACTGGGTTTGAAGCATTGTGTTGTGAAACTTAGAATAATCTATTTGTTAACTATATGTCCCAGGGATCATACATATTGTTACAGTTTGTACCTTGAACATACTGTAGGTCACTTTGGATTAAAGCATCTGCAAAAAGGCACAAATGTAAAAGAGGTCAATTGTCACTGCTGTAAATCTCATTTTAGACTTGAAGATTTCTGATACGATCCCTTTTGAACCCATTGTCATCTATATGTTCCTCAGGAGTGCATGAACCCCTGCTGTAATGCTACAACCTGCACTCTCAAAGGAGATGCTGTGTGTGCTCATGGACAGTGCTGTGAAGACTGCCAGGTACTTTTCCAACTCTCTCCTGTCCCTCTTTTTCTACATGTGTAAAAGAAAGGCATGGAAATCACATTTTCTTTGCCCCATTAGTAAGTGCAACATGAACCTCTGTTTGCACTCCAAACACAGACACTCACTTTCCTCTCGAGCCTCCAGACACATAAATCAGAGCACTCAGCTGACTTACTGACTGAGGACAGAAGCCAGACTGGAGCCCTGAGCTCTGCTGTGGGCCCCCCAAGGATAGACCCAGAACAGGGCTACGTGTAAAACAATGCTCTTCATGTCAAGAGGGCGTACAGGGTCATGCAGATACAGTAATACAATAAACATAACAGATAAACAATGAGATTCATCTTTTCATCTAGTAAAAAAAATTCTGGCTTTTATTGGACAGTACTTGCAGTTTTTTGTCCTTTATAGAGCTTGACAGTCATAATAACTATAAACGTGTCACTATATTGAAGAAATTTCTTTTGTGTTCCATTTTAAAGAAAAAAAACTTTTCTTTTATGTTTTTTAAACTTGGCAAAAAATAGAAGTACCCCACAGATCTATTTTGTTTTGCCCAAAAGTCTTTTTAATTGATTGAAAGCTTGTCTCTGTAGCTTTGGGTGTATTTTATAGTGCTCTGCATTGCAGTTTAGGATATCTTTTCACTTTGCCTTATGTGGACTGAAATCACCCCTAGGTGATGCTTTGAACTTTGGGTTCACGCTTTCTTTGTTGTCTAAGACCTTATTGTTCCTGTTTGTGTGTGTGCAGTTAAAACCAGCAGGGACTCCCTGTAGAGAGGCCAGTAACTCCTGCGACTTACCTGAGTTCTGCACGGGTACCAACCCCCACTGCCCCGCTAACGTGTACCTACATGATGGGCATGCATGCCACAATGTGGATGGTTACTGCTACAATGGCATCTGTCAGACTCATGAGCAACAATGCATCACTCTCTGGGGACCAGGTTGTTACCACAATAGGCTGAACAGCAATGAAAATTTAACATATCTATTTGTTTTACACATTGTATTATATTGTGACAATGTGACAAGTGAAATGCTTTATTGAGGGAAAACATGAGGACGGTCTTTATTCTATCTTTTGGGATTTGGTTCAACTGGACATTGCATACCAGAATGAAGACTAAATTAACTATTCTATATACTGGCCACTGGATGAAACTTTAGCAGGTACATCATGCAAAGAGTAAAGTCGTTTAGGAGGTGGAGCAAGTTATCACTGATGAATCATACAAGAATATTGATAGATTGTAAGGTTATGTGCTTCATTAATCATGTGTTTTTGACACTGTAATACCATCTGTAACAACTGCCAGTTAGAACTTCCTGTTCAAGTCTACATACATTCATACAGTGAGTTTAAGTGGTACTGTGAACTCTCGCTGATTGCAGTTATATATTCCATATGTCTGATCATTTCCACATCCAGAAAGACTTAGGCCACAGCCTGACATATGTTACCCCCTTCCATCTGTTTTCACTTTCTAGACAAAATCAAACAAGATGGAAATATTGTAACAGTGTCATATTTCCATCTCTGACTGCAGGGATGTGGTGTCCCTGTTCTTATTTTCATTCTGTCTCTTTGCAGGAGCGAAACCTGCCCCAGGGATCTGTTTTGAAAGGGTAAACTCGGCAGGTGATCCCTATGGGAATTGTGGAAAAGACTCCAAAGGCTCCTTTGCTAAATGTGAAGTGAGGTACTGTCAGGTCATGTTAGTACATATCAACTGTGGTACTCTTACCTTTCAGATAAAGTACAGGTCAAAGATAACAGTTAAACTGAGCACAATTATATTCTTAAAATGGCTGATTGTAATTGATTTTTACTCTGCACCTTTTGGGTTTGTTTGGTCTGGTTTTATTTTCTTGATTAATGCTGGTTGTTTACTCTTTCTGATTAATGTGATTTTACTTATTTTTCAGTACGCATGTAATATATAACAATAGTATGTCAATAAAAGAAACTAAATTGAAATTAAGAATAAGTGATGGATGCCAAAATGGCAGAAATATACAGTTTTTGCATAGCAAACCTTCTTGAAACAAAACAACTGTTAATATAAAGAAAGGGTGAAATTAAGAATATTATTTGTTAAGCTTGTCTAGATTAATTCACGTCACTCGCTGTCTAATTATTATGGGATGCCTCATCAAACATCTTGTAATGAATGTAATTTTATTAATTTCAGTGGGGCCCCGTGACATTATCATTCAGTGACAGAGGCAGCCCTGTGGTTTTGCCTGTAATCTTCTGTCACAATTAATTACATTCCACGCTCTTCACATGAGTGAGAGGTTGTGAAAGGCGACAAGACCTCAAGACAACAAGATCTCCTTTCCTGACAAAAGACTAAGCTTCAGTCATTGTTATCACATTGTTCAGTGTGAAAAAATTTAGCACCTGTTCCTGCTGCTCGCTCATTGTTTTGTGTAATTGGAACAGGGATGCTAGGTGTGGGAAAATTCAGTGCCAAGGAGGTGCCAACAGGCCAGTGATTGGGACCAATGCTGTTTCCATAGAGACAAACATTCCTCTGCAGGAGGGTGGGAGAATTCTGTGCCGTGGAACACATGTGTACTTGGGTGACGATATGCCTGATCCAGGACTGGTATTGGCAGGCACTAAGTGTGCTGAGGGCATGGTATGACAATAAAACACTAGGCAATGTATCTGTCATGAAGATTGTTTGACCATGAAATTACAATAATAAATGTTTTTTTTGCAATATATATTTACTAAAAGTTTTTCATTTTAATCATTTTAATGGGTCTTTCAAACTGCTGTTCTCTTTGTTTCTCTCTCCTATCATCGAAGATCTGTTTGAACAGACAGTGTCAGAATGTCAGTGTGTTTGGAGTGCACAAATGCTCGGGGAAGTGTAATGGAAGAGGGGTAAGATCTCTTCCACTGTGTCAGTTCATATTTCTGTTTTACTGCATATCCAGGGCATTTTTATAAAACAGATAGTTCTGGTTCTAAATTCAGACTGAATGGGCATGCGTTGCATGTAAGGAGCAATTGCAGATGAACCGATTTATCAAAATTAATGCACATCCCAAGGTGGTTATGCTGTCGACTTGTTACAGTGATTTTACTGTGGGTTAGGGTATTAAAAGAGCAGTTAAGACTTTTTGATTTATCTGTCCAATTTCTTAGACATCAAGTTCAACATCAGACATTAGGCTGAAATTGCAGTCAGCACAAATAATTGTCCTTTACTAATAAGACCTACCCACTTAACCGTTAACCCACTATCCATTTAATTATTATGTAGCTGCATGTACAACACTTACAGTAGCTAGATCTAGAGCTAGATTACTAGCTTGGAGGAGCAAAGCATTCTGTACTAAATAAGATTTCAGTATAACCTTTTGTGATGACTTTTCATAGAAGCTTGATGTAAAATATGCATACTTAATCAAACCCCACTATTCACCTCAGCCAACACACTCCCGCATGCTGCTGTACTATCAATCCTTGTCGTCCCCATTAAACCAGTCATATTTAATTTATCTGTGTTCTGTTCAAAGTTTCATTCATCATTTTTTGGCGCAAATGCACACGTTTTTGTCAGTGAAGCACCAAAATGCGGAATGCATTTGTTTGCACCTTCTGTCAGCCCCGCAGGGCACGTGCGGGAGTACGGAATCTTTTATTTCTTTCCTTTTGTAACGCTTCCTAAATTGGGAATTGTGTCAGCTAAAGCATTGGTGATAAATGCATTCTTATAAATTCTTTGTTTTTGTCTGTAGGCCGTGCAATTACACAATTTCAAAGCTACAGAGAATTCATTGTTGTGGCCAAGGCTTATTTCCTTATCAGGATTGCACTGCAAGACAAATTGACGATTGTTAATTACGATCTAAAGTACCTGTGTGCTTTGAGATTGCAAGTGTGTCTGTTGTTGATGGTTTGATGGTCTCTCTTGAGCGTGATGAAACCATCAGACCTTCAAAACTTCAACATTTCACTGCATTCAAGAATGCTGCAGAATTTAAATGACTGAAAACCTCAGTCGTATTTTATGGTGGGAAAGAAATATATGGTGAATGTATTTCTTGTATAGGATGACAGATAGCTAATATTCAGACTGATTTAAACATTGAGTGACATAAATCAGCTTATGCAATGACCCCTGACATATGCCTTAATGGAAAAATGTAACTGTGCTTGACTGAAAGATTAGAAATGAAAAACTGCTGCAAAAATAAATACAACATACATACATGTATACCCAAATACGTGAGTCTGTATGAAGGAATTTCACACCTATATTCCTCAGAACTTAAGCATCAAACAGCAGGATGTTGTGTTGATAATGTCCACCAGTGACAGAAATTGCTTCATGTTTACAGGAATGCAACAACAAGAAGAATTGCCATTGTGAACCACACTGGGCGCCTCCATTCTGTGATAGTGTGGGATTTGGCGGCAGCGTGGACAGTGGACCAATGAGATTAGCCGGTACAGTGATTGACTGTGCTTTTGCCTTACTCGCTTGAGTGGTTTTCACAATACTAACACTGGCATGATATAATTCACATTTTTATTCTGCAGTACTTACACACTCTATTTTCTATAATGCACATAGATTTTTCTTATAAACTGCATCAGCAAATGAACTAGAATATAACCACTTTCATCCCCTCTGTGACAACTGCACTGCAGGTAGAACAGTGCGACCTGAAAGTACAATGTACTTACAAAACCCATTAAATGATTTTTCTGTAGAAAAGCAAAAAGGCACTGACAGAACAGAACATTGATTTTATTGTTGGAAGTGTGAGGAGCTATGTTCAGTTGTCATTCAGTAGGCACTCAAGAATTTTGAAAAAAAGCTTGTAAAAATGTCTTCACCCCACCTGCAATGCAGCTGGAGACACGGAGGGATGAAGATCAATGCTTTCTTGGGCTTTTCTTGCTAACCTAACTTCCTGTGTTTCCTCTCTCTGTGCTGTTCCGTGATGGACAACAGATGTGCGAGTGTGTGTTTTAATGTGCGTGCTGTCCTATGTGACAACAGCTGAGAGCAGCGCCGTGGTCGTGGGCGTGCTGGTAACCCTCGTTTGCTTGCTGTCCACTGGGCTGATCGTGTGCCTGAAGAGGAAGGCGCTGGTTCAGATGTTTTGTATTAATAAAAAGAGTGCCATTCAAAAGCTCAGGTACTCTCACTGCAGTTTTCCCCACAAAGTTTTTTTGTAATTCAGGATTAACAAGTATTCACTTTTCATCCAACAACATCCAAGACTGTTAATCATAATTTTTAAAATGAGATCTTCAAGCTTTGTACCTAAAACTAGTGTAACAGGTACAGCAGACACTTGCAGGTGCATGGATTTGACTGTTGTACATAAAATTTTATAAACAGCCCAAAATCTCTTTATAAAGAGATTCACCCAAAAATTAACTCTTCTGTAGATACAGAAGAAGCTCTTCTGTAAATTTACACAGGAAAGGCCTGACCCCATGTACTTCCTTTGTAAATGTTACTGTAATCACAGTTACTGTAAGTAAATATAAGTTCTGACTAAAGAAACATTTTTTTGTGGCAGTTAACAGATGCAGTTTATAAAGCTTGTATTGCACTTGTATTGAAGATAAAACATCTCTTAAAAAGTAAACATCTCATCAGTTTCAGTAACATCTGCTTTAATGAAGCTCCACCCAAATACTACAATATTAATGTTCATTTGAATTTTGTTACAGATCAGTTGGGCGGAAGCAAACCCCCAAACCCCCACAAACTCAGTCAGTCTTCAAGGTCTCACCTCAGCACAAGCCCCTCTCATTACCTCTACACTCTAGGAGTGATCATGTAAGTTTGTTTCCTCCACTGGCATCATTACACACATTTACACATTCTCTTACCAAAAGGGGGTTGGGAGGGTGGATGGTGGTTGGCGTAAAATTAACCTCAGTGTCAAAATGCATTGATCTGTCAATGAAAATTCAGTGCATCAGTCACAGAATCATAATCATTCTTATCCAAAATGCAATTATAATTAATTGTATCAAACTGAATTTTGTCAAAGCTTAAAATTTAAAGTGGTATTGCATAATTTAGTGAATGTCAAAGTGTTATCAGAATACATATTTACAGCCCCATTAACAATAAATAAGTTTTTTATTAGATCTCGGGTTCCATAAATCACTGTTCAAATGTTGCGTTCACCAGAGACAACCAGATAAAATGAGTTGACACACAAAATTACTATGCCTGTCCAAGCTAATTCATCCTCTTCTTTCTGCTTGGACAGAATGACACTAAGTTTCATAATTGAATTATAGTCCTGCATTGTCCCTTAAAGAATACTAATGATACTCCATAAAGCCATCTAAAAACTCAGACATGAATTTAGAAGCGTTTTTGTTTTAATTCAGTGCAATGCATAGAGTGGACAAAACAATAGAGCCATTGAAATTGTTCTGTTGGAAAGGGAAGCTTCTGTATGCCTGGAGAGGAGATTAGACCACTCTGTGATTGGACAGTCACCTTTGAGGTGGGTTCAAATGGGAAAGCATTGATGGATTGCTTGATATGACCATTTGTTCCAGCAGCACACAGCTTCTTGTAAGGTGAACATGTTTGAGTGTGTCTTCATTTGTGAGGATGCCACACCAGACAGCTGTAATGTATGAATGCTTTTTGTGAAACAGGAATCTGGATCAGTATTGAATTGTATGCGGCAGGAGGCAAAAATTGATTCCTCAAAAGGTGCTAAAGATCAGAAGTTTGATAGCTCCTGCTTTGTAGAAATTCTGCTTTGTAGAAACACAGAATAGAAACTTATCAGTACTGCCAACCATAGTCCAACAAGTTAGTAGGTCCTTTCAATCACAGCAGAGGCAGCAGTACAAAGAGGGAGAGAGAGGCTGTGCTTTAACATTTATCTTTAGTGTTTGAAACAGCTTTTCTTTAGTAGATTACGATTAGATTAATTTATGATATAAAAGAAGCAGTTTAGATGAATTAGGTAATATAAGTAAGGGATGTTGTACAGTCAAAACCCTGATGGGATGATCTTGTATCACTTTGATGGAGTTCACTGTGCAAATATTACCAGTTGATTGTATATTGTTCTGCTTAATACACGCCTACTTGGGAAATAAATAAATAGACTGTTTTAAATAGACATTATGTTTATTATATGAGACCACATAATGATACGAGAGATATAAAACTATATATCTGTATAATTGCGCAAAGAATGCTGGGTTTAACCAATCAAAATCAAGTATTTCAGAGGAGTAATAAGGGGTTTAAGGACATCTTAACAAGTTAAGAAACGTAGCTCATGTTGAAGCTCATGTTGAATTGTTTTGTCTTCTCTTCTTCTTTTTTGTTGTATGTTTGAACAGATCTGTCTCTCTCCACAGTCATCTCACCCCAGTTCAGAACCTCTCCTCCCGCCAGCCAACTTCCACAGTTTGCGTCGGCTACATGAATACCCCACCCAGTGCCAACCGGTCCATATCAGCCATCCCATGCCCATCACACTGGGCGTTGGCATGGCGACGGGCCTGGAGTCTCTGCCTGCTGTCCCACATCATAGGACTCTACTCACACATTCCCCGGACAGAGCAGCAGGTTTCCACACACTCCCACGCCAGCTGGCCTACACAAACCACCAGGTACGTGTCATCAGTCTCAGATCATCCACCTTTTACCGGTGATTCATAGCAGAATGAACAATTGTTTTGGGCCAGTAAGATTTCACTGTGGCGGGACTTCCCAGTGAATACAAAAACTCAGAGTTTAAATGGAGAAGATTTACTGCTTATTGACTCTATTTAAATGGAGATTTATTGCTTATTGCTTTATTGTGTTGTGTTTAAACATGTTGTAAGAAACCAAAAATTTGTTAACTCAGTATTATCAGTCTGTAAGACCAGAAAGGATTTGGGAAAAGGGTCACGGAGGTTTTAGCATAAAACCGCTGATACGAGTGCCAGGTTACACACGATCCCTTTCATGGTTCTCAAATCCAACAGCAGATGCAGAAACCCAAAGGAGCAAGATAAGAAGACAATAGCTAGCACATTACACTTTCCACTGCCGTATAAATCACATGAATTTTCCATATGAAGTCAGAACCAGTTAGAGATAAATGAAGACAAAGGAAGGAAAATATTATGTGGGTAGAAAAAGTGGGTGGGTGAGTGAAAGTGATATGGAGAGAAAGAGATTGGATTGGAGGGGTGCGTGAGAGATGTCCTATGAGATGTATGTGTGAAGGTATGCACTTTAGACGATAAGTGCCGCTTGGGGATGTTGGGGGATACGCTATCAGACAGCATAAAGAAGCACATCTGTTGCTCTGAAACTCAGCATAGCTTCAAAGCACCAAACTAACTGTAGATCCAGTGCATGATGAGCATCTCAGTGCTAGGACAAGACAACAAAGACATTTATATTGCACAATATGCATACTGTAATGATAAAATATTGTACTTTGACATAACAAACAAAAGTTAATGTTAATCTATGGGATGGTTAGACTGGCTCATCTGATAAAAGACCTGGTGGGCTTTTGTACTTGCTGAGCTGCTTAGTCATGCTGTCTCATACTAGTTCTCTAAGGAACGTTTTCTGAATGTTCAAAATAACATTTATACATTTTTGTTACTTAATGAGAATGTTATGGGAACATATGCAACCTAAAATTGTTAGCTGGATATTACCTAAAATTGTTACAGACTTTTTATCTTGCAGACTTTTTAATCTTGAAAAATTTGAGCACTGTGTGAGATGTTGAAACCACTTTAGAAACTTGTGAGACATGTGAGATTTAAGTCTCTAAGAAGTCTCTTAGAGGCTTCAGCAAACACCTCCATGTGTTCTCCATTTAACAATATCTAAGAGAAACAATGGAGATACTAAAGAGATCTCTTTTGTTACGTTTCTTTCAGGAACAGCCTGAGCTTCTGCCTAAAATGTTACGAACAAGGTGCTGCATGGTTTTTGATTAACTGAAAGTTGGGTGGGGCAGAAATCAGTGTGGGACTGTGGAAAGTAAACAGCAGAACACTCACAATCCAGTTCTTATTAAGCAATATTGGAACCTTTTGAGCTTTGAAATAAGTATATTAGAAAAAATGTCTTCATGCTTAATTTATGTAAAAGATTTATTGAAATCCACTGGAATTGTGTTGATAAAATATAACCAGAACATTTACATAAAACATTAGTCCCACCATTAAAGAAAGAAAGAAAGATGTACAGCTATTTTTAAGAATTTTACATTCAAAGTACTTTCACATTCTTTTTTTAAACCCTCCATAATGCATTGCTCCAAAGACCTCCATAATAAGAACATTACTGAAAACAGTTTTTGTTTTAATATTTTTAGTGGTAATCAACATTATGCCAGTTGCTGTCGCTTAAGTTTAATTGCATTACACCCATAACATTTTATGAATTACACAAAATCATTTTAAACAGCCTAAATATATATTTCATAATGTCCACAAACAATGGCATTTCATTAAGTGCACCTTTCCATTCAGAGCTCACATTGCTGTGCCACACAATACAAATGATGACCTCATTAAAGCTTTCTTTGTATGTTGACCTCATTGAAAGCATTCACATTAAACCCTTTTACATAAGAAATCAGCCTGGTGTGTTTAGTGCGCCCGAGTGTCCTTTTCTACTCCACTGAGTTCACATCCACTCTTGAAAGCCCCGAAACATTTTCACCTTTTAGGTGTTCTCACAAATTGGCCTCACATCTCGACACACTGCTGTGCACTCATGATTAAAAGGTCTTGTACTGCCATAATGACATTGCTTTCTCCAGAGCGATGCTTTATACTGGTGGCTTAGGAACAAATCGCTTCAATATAATGTTCAGAACTGAAAAAGGTGTAAAGAAAAGAGGGTGAAAGGTTTAGAGGATGAAACAAAAATCAAATATAGCGCAGAAATGCAAATATTTCTGAAAGCCTCAAAATAAATATATAAATAACAATCTGGGCCAGAAATGGATGGCATTACTCATGCAAGAAAAGTATAGTGCTTGTGTCAGTATTTTGGATTTGTCAAGATTTTGTTCATTTTCTACAAATCAAGTCTTAAAAGCTGTGAAAAACGGTATGTCATGACCTAATTCTGTAAGTAAATGGGTAACATCTGATGATTTACTCAGAACATATATGATCAATTGTGTGTTGGTGATGGTGGTAATTGTAGAGCATCTGCGTTGTTGGTAACCTGGTTTGTCAGGTGTGGATACAGCGCCATCTAGCGGCCATGGGATATTATCACTTTTTGAACACTCATTGGGTGCACCTCATTAAAAAAAGTTTTACACATATAGTGAATACGTCAGGACGTTAAAAGGTGTGTATAAAACTTATAATATATATATATATTGTGTGTTGTTTTGCACAGGACTGTGATAAGCCCAATCCCCCACAAAAGCCACTTCCTGCAGACCCCTTGGTCAGAAGCCATGGTGTGAGTCGAAGCACATCCAGAGTTGGAATTCAGATACCAGGGCCTAGACCTCTACCTATCCCAATTCCAACAGTACCAAGGCCACCCCCGCCCATACCACTGCCAAACAGGTCAGTCTTACTTCTGGTAAAGGCAAACATTTGTAAGGCAATATATTGAATTGAAATCAGAACTAATTGTTTCTTTTTTGGATCCACTGTAGACCTCTTCCAAGATTACCACAGCCCTTTTATAATCACTGAAATATTGATGCCCGCAACACTGAGGGTGAATTTCACCAGCATCTAAACACACTTGTTTGCACTATGAAAACTATTGGACCAAGTGACCATCCCTGCAGAACTCCATGGAGTCTCAGAGAAGAGGGCTGACTCAACACCTTGGTGCTCTTTTAAAAAGGTGTTCATTTGTCCTCAGGTACAGCAGAACTATTTAAGATGTATATTTATTGTGAAGAAAAAACAATGTACTGTTCTTGACACTTTTTTACTGTATGATTATTTAGGTTTTTTATTACAATTTTTGATTGTTTTTCAAAGTGAAAATAAAATTTTCAGTCATGTTTTCATTTATTTCAATTTCATTTTATTTGCTTTTTGCTAAGTTTGTTTGTGGTAAGAATGATGCTGGTGTTTAAAGATTAAAACAGGACCTCTCAAATTGGCAAGACCTTTAAACTGACACAGCCTGCCTGCGATATGAAGTATGAGCAACATACAATCTAAATGATGAAACTACCCCAGAGCCCTCTAATATAATCAGCAGCAAAGTGCAAAAAATGTTTACACAATTACTTGAATGAGACATGTCATGAAGATGAAGTGACGAGAGCCATTATTGTTCAGTCACAGTTCAGTCAGCTTTGATGTTGTACTCTAATGCTTCTGGGCATCCACAAACCATCTTTTCATGAGTTACATTACCTTGAAATGGATGTACATTTCATGTGTATTTGACGATTGCTTCTCAAGAGTTTATCGTGGTGAAGCTTGATAGAGCCACGTCTCCCTTGGTGGATGAATAAATGGGAGGAAAGACTTCAGTTCTTTTAATCTGGGCCTGCAAGAAACTGCTCAGAACACCCTAGCAACCACCTAGCAACATCCATGTGACAACCACCCACAACCCTCTAAAGAGTTTTGTAAAGGCAACACCACTCACATTTGTTCAACAAATGTTGTCAATATGTACAGTCCACACTTGAAGTTACAACACAGTGGTTTTCCTTCTTCCAACACATGCTTTGAAACGTGAAAAGACACACAAGTGACACAGTCCTCACAGCATCCAGTATTCTTCCCAAATCCATAAGACCCAACAACTGTAACACCCATGTTATTATGGCCTTGATGTGCTGTATACACTTTAGAGAAGAAACATTCTGTGAAATTTCAGCTAGTATTTGAGGTAATACTTGTTGAGTATTCTGTACTGTAGTTCTTGTATAATTTCTCACATTTTCAAGTCAAAGTAGACTTTAGCCATATATAGCTAAACCTTTGTATGTCATATCACTTGATGAAAATGTTTTGCAATGAAAACAGCTGATTTAAAGTACAGAAGCTGTAGTAAATAACATTGCTGGTGTGTGTCGTCACAGCTACAGCATTTTTACGCACAAAGATGTTCTCCCTTGCCCATAACACTGTGTGCACAGCAGGACAGTTATTCATAAAGTTGTGGACTGTTTGTTCTAAAGTTTGTTCTTTACCCACTAAAATTACACCACCAAAATATCACCCCAGTTTTTCTACGTAAGGTTAGGCTTACCTTAGTGTAACTCACCCAGCTGTCACACAGTATATCATTCAAGCAATGCCTGTGTATGTGTTTGTTAATGTTTACCTATTCACAAGCATTTATTTAAATTTCACGTTTTTATACGCACTCAAGACAATGTATTGAATGCTCAAAACAGACAATTTGTCAATCTGTCTTTGCTCAGTTCATGCACTGGGTTGATTCCATTGTCTACCTGTTTTATATACTACAAAATCAATTCATATTTCTGTTCATTTGGATGTGACAAGGGAAATGTAAATGTTTTCCTGGAAATTGAATGGTCCCTTCAGAACTGGATACTTCTGATAATGCAAAGACTTGAATAAGACTGTGGGAAAAAAACAATAAACAAGGATATTGCTAATTGAATTTCATTTTATTTTACACCACTAAAACACAAACGTCGATAAGAATCTTAATGGCTTATTTTATCCAACAAGTTTATTATGTTCTGAAACAGAAAAAAGCTTTTTGTTTCAAGCTCCAAAAAATATGTATTCATTTATTTATGTATAAATGATCACGTTACCTGTCTTCCAAATGCTTTAGCCGTATCAACTGTAACTACTCCATGCTACATTGGGATGTCAATATAAATTAATGCCATGTTAACAGGTTTACTGAGGCAGAATGTTTGTGTGTTTGTGTGTTTCACTTGTTTAATGACTGGGAACAATATTATAGTGATCAAATATTTTCCTTTACCTCATTTTTCATATGGTGTTCTGTCCCGCTGTTAAGCATTGTCCAACTCTGCATTTGAAGTTCTGACAGAGATTCTGCCTGAAATGGGGCTCTCGTTGTTGCTGTTCTACCACAGACAAATTGACTGAAGAAATATGTAAACTTATGACCTATGGCTTGAGTTGTCCTAGTAAGTCCTACTGTTGCTTTAATAACCTAGTTTATACAAACCTTATGATCTATGTGTGAGAACATTCCAAATAGCCTCAGTGGAATTCTGGAAATCTTTCTACTTCGCTTTATGTTATAAAGATTATCTGTTTTATTTGTTACACAGTGTAAAAACTTTGTGTTTATATCAAGGTAACTTAAATTAGATTTTGTATCATGTTAGATGTTTAATCCTGTATCCCAGGGGTTGCTAATTAATTTATACTTGGATTAAATCCACATTGGGTGAACAGTTGCCCCCTGACCTCACAACCATCCTGAATCATGTTTGTAATGATAGGCAGGTGTCCCCCATCTACAGCACAGTGAAGGGCCTACAGCCATTCATGTCTCTGGAATGTGGATTCGCCCTTATGCAGATATGTTACTATATCAAGGTGACCAGCAAAGCAGGCCAGCAAACTGAAAACAACCTTTCTGGGCAACTACCATCACAGGGGTAAATCCCATTTCATCATAAACATTCACATCCACGGTGCCATAGACAATTTACATGAAAGAAATTATGAATCAGTGTGACACTATCAAAATTAGCTTATATTAATAGCACAGATAATATTTAATATTTATGCAAAATAATGTGTGGAACCATCATTAAATTAGTATTCTGTTATCACACAGAATATTTTTTTGTTTTACGGATAGACATTAGGTCTCACCCAGACCTGTACCGGACCATGTAGATTTATCAGTAGCTTGTACTGTAAGTCTGTTAGTCTGATAACCATGTATGTGTCTAAATACATTCTTGAGAATATTTAAACAGTTAACTTATATTAAATATATTAAAACCAAATTAATATATTTTTGATAAATATTTTATTTAAAAGTGTGCTATACTGTTTGACCCCGTAGCATAATCCAAAAATAAAGAAAAGCCTCGGTTTTAGAATTTGGGCTAATTAACTTTTTAATAAATTAATTTCGCCTTTAATTCATCAAATTCTTTATTCTGTAAATGTCTTTGTTTAAGATACTGGTAATCATTGGTATTTAAATCATTTGTACAAATATAAATAGTCTACCATCGCTGGTTCATCGCTGTCTCCGCCGATGTTTCCATGTGCTGATTATGATTGTATGTAAATGGGAGTCGCTGCAGTCTCTCTTACATCCATATGACGCAACATACTCTGCGTTGCTATGGTAACAACATTGATACAGCAGTGCATTTTGCCCACATTGGCTTGACATCTTTAGGTCAGATCTTAAGTACAATTGATTTTTATGGAAGAAATATTCTATATAAAATGTGCCATGCGCTATAGGAAGGACATTATTCTGAGTTATTTGCAGTTTGCTTGGCATGTTTGGTATGTCAAACTGTCTTGGATGGGTTTAGAGTTTTACAAACATTTAAAATTGTAAAAATTATTATAAAATGTATCACTTTAATATTTCTCATATTTTCTCTTGTTTCTCTTGAGTCTTGTTTTATGAAAAACATATTTTCTGAGCTTTACTCTATTACCGTGATATCATAAAGTCCCATTGTTTAATTGTTTTATATATCTAATTAGTATATAACTTTTATTATTTAAGCATTGTGTGCAGTATATTTGTTTATGTACATTTAAGTTGGTTTAGTGTCAAAACAGTATATTCACAGTGTTGAATGAAACCAAATCTGCCATTGTTAATCTCGTTTAGATTTACCCTTACTTTCATCAGATGAGGCTCTGTTGTGATGGGATTAATGAGCACATGACCGCTGCAAATCTTTACCGCCGCGCGTCTCAGCGCTTTCAGTGCGCGAGCGGGACGTCCCATGACACAAAGGGTCTCTGAGCGCGGATTCCTAAAAACTGATCTGAAGTTAACTTATTTAAGTTCATAGTATAAAACTGACTGTATGTCGATTTATTAATACAGTCTCGTAATTTATGCAGTCGGTTTATTGCTTTTGATTTATTTTTGGAGCTGAAACAGAGGAACGTGAGGAATCCATCAATGGAGCTTTCAACAGATGTGGAGAAGCTATTCGACTTTAACGAAACTCCGGATGTTGATTCGGAGGACCTGCTTGAGCTGAATCGGTTCGACGGCCTCCCTTTCTCCTCAAGATATTACAAACTGTTGAGGGAAAGAAAACGTCTGCCAGTGTGGGGAGCGAAAAGCGAGTTTATGGACAGTCTGATCAACAATCAGATTGTGATAGTTACTGGCACAGCCAAAACCGGACAAAGCACACAGGTCAGTTTGTGGATTATTTTGTTGTTCATAAAATTAGGACAAAATGTGTGTAGAATTAATGACATTTTCAGCATTATTTTATATTACAAAAATATTGGCTGGAAAAAAGATTTATTTGTATTTTTTAAGATTGCATTATATTATTTATCTTATCTCCCTATGGGTTCACTTTGAACTGAATTGAAGTGATAGTTTTGTTATTCTGTTTTTGTGAATATACTTGTAGCATCTGGTCATCTGTCTTAATCTCCATGTAGATCCCTCAGTGGTGTGCAGAGTTCTGCTTATCTGCGCAGTATCAGAATGGAATGGTAGTGTGCACTCAGATTCACCAGCAGAGCACAGTGGAACTGGCCCTTTGTGTAGCTGATGAGATGGACGTTAACATTGGTCATGAGGTTGGGTATAGCATCCCATTTCAGACCTGCAGCTCCGCTGACACTGTACTGAGGTATGTATATGATCCTTCAATAATACAGAGTTGCACAACATTATTTGGTCATCTGCGCTGCACAAATACACTGTTTTTCCACAACCTACACCTCCCCCAGTCATTACCTCCACACGTGCAGCTCCTTTTCATGGGCGCCTGTCCTTCTAAACAATATAAAAGCCAACAAAAGGCTGAGGGGGCTCTGTCTGAGGGTCGGCACGGCAGCTGCTATGGTCCCTAGCTGTCCATATGTTTACAAAGCATCACAGCTTTAGAGTAGCCATAAGTCAGCCTGGCAAACAAAGACCCAGAACAGTGATTAAAAACAGCTGAGAGGGTCTGACCTAATGAAAATGCTGACAGTTAATTATCATTCAATTACTTCTGCTTGTCTTCACTTTGCTTTGTATTTTTTTAGGTGCAAAGCAATTTCACTGTATGCTTCTTTAAATCAGTTTGTGCATTACACACATGCAGATTTTCATATATAAAAGAACTTCAGAATTTAATTGAATTGGGTTGTTCCTATGCAGATACTACACAGATGATGTCTTGCTCCATGAAATGATGTCGGATCCTTTATTGGAGCGGTTTGGCGTAGTGG
The DNA here is from genome assembly GCA_036877525.1 of Chromobotia macracanthus. Classification (NCBI taxonomy): domain Eukaryota; kingdom Metazoa; phylum Chordata; class Actinopteri; order Cypriniformes; family Botiidae; genus Chromobotia; species Chromobotia macracanthus. The sequence continues at coordinate 196,832 of JAZGTH010000060.1, read as the reverse complement.
TCATTGATCATGCCCAGGAGCGCACTGTCAACACAGACCTGCTCCTCGGACTACTCAAAGATGTGCTCCTTACACGGCCAGAGCTCCGACTGGTCATCCTCACCACTCCTTACTCCACAGAGAAACTGTTTCAACACTGTGGAAGCATTCCTCAGATCCATCTGGAGAGGCCTCGGCTGTCTGAGGTGGTGTATGGTAGTGGAAGAGGAGGTGTGAAGGATTATCTCTGCTCTGCTCTTAGACTTGCTCTGGAGATCCATCAGAATCAAGACGATGGAGACATTGTGACATTTTTAGCAACTGAGCAAGTATGAGATGTTTACATTTTAAAGGCTAGTTCACACACATAACAAACACTAGAAAACATCCATTTGTGTAAAGGACATATTAATGTTCCCTAACATTTTAAATACGGCAGCCAGCTGTATAACGTTTGAAATGTTGACATATATTTGCATTTGTTTGAACAGTGTGAACCAGCCTTAATATATGAGATAGTGCTGAACATTTATAATTTATATTTTATATATATTTTATATATTTATAATATATATTTTTTATATATAAGTTTAAATTATATATATATATATATATATATGATTAAAAAAAGTATTCTAAACTTTTATAGTTATTTGTTGGCCAAAAAATTGATGTAATTGGTTTATGTGGCTTTATACTAAAGGGTAATCAATATAGCACCTATATGCATGCTGCACAGTACAGGGTTTGAAATCATTGCTATAGTTTAATGTTTTTATTGGGCAATTTTATTTCATACCTCTCAGGCAACAATCAGAACATTATTTTAATGGATGTCACACAAATGTCATCACTCTGCCTTGCTTGAGGGAATCTTACAAAGAATTGAGAAAGGTCCTATTTCCATGGTAATCGAAACTTTTCTTTCTCTTTTCATTTTCCAAGGAGATTGAATGTGCCCATGCCATTTTGCGGAGAGAGGGTGCGAACCTTGCACTCTCTCATGGTGAGATGGTGCCTGTAGCTCTCTGTCCTGATCGAGGTGACTGTTTCCTAGGGCTTTCTGATGAGACAAAGAGTAGGAAAGTCTTCCTCACCTGCACCCCCAATGCAGACTGGTTCTGGTCCGTTCAGAACATTCGCTTTGTGATTGATGCTGGAGTGCAAAAAAGATATGTATGTAGAGATTATATATTACATATATTATATATATTATATTATATAGCTTCCTTAAGATCTGTGAACTCTATTATCCTGTGTGTGATGCAAAGAGGTTTCATTACAGGTGTATAACCCTAGAATCAGAGCCAACTCTATTGTCATTCGACCAATCAGCAAAAGCCAAGCTGAGAGCCGCAGACAACTTGCTGGTCCAAAAGGTGAGCAAGACGGCTGAATATTGTTTTATAACAAGAGGTGAGAATTCACACAAATAATTCAGTAAAAAAATAAAGTATTAAAGTATTTGTATTTGTACAGTATGTGTCCTATAAGGAGAAAACCCATTCAATTTTTGAACAATTCACAAAAAATGCTGTGCTGACCTAAAACTGTTTAAATATTTGTACACACTTCTTTGTTAATTAAAATAAGGGTGCATGTTAAAGTTTTATTGATGATTTTGTCCTAAAGCATTTGGTTCTGTTACCTGCCCTTTCTACAGGCAAGTGTTTCTGTTTATATCAAGAGGACGCATCACTTCCTGCTGAGAGTGTCCCTCACATTCTTGAGTCTGACATCACTTCTGCTGTGCTCTTCCTAAAGCGCATGGAAATCGCTGGTCTGAGCCACTGTGACTTCATTGACAGACCAGGTGAGACGCTTCCTACATAATCAATGCTCTCTGCGTGTGTTACATGTGTAATAGAAATACACAAGTAGATTTTTACCTTTACAGAAAATGTGAGCGGTGCTTGCCTGTGCAAAGCAAATGGACAGATGCGAAAACATTGGATCTGGTGTGTTTTTGTATTTACACATGTGCAGCAATATCCTGTTTGTGTCAGATGTTGGGAAAAAAAAAAAGATTTTTTGTGGCAGTGTAAACACAGCCTTTGAGTCCCAGAAAAAATACTGGTAAGATGCATAGTGTAAATGTACTGTAAGTTGCTTTGGATAAATGCATCTGCCAATTGCATAAATGAGTTCTGGGTGGTTCTTGCCTACTTGCTCAAGTCTCTATGATATTTTGGCCATTTGGTCTTTCCATCAGAGTAAATCTAAGGAACCTTACCATACCCTGTAATCCATGTAGCTCACTAATTTTAAACAGTAAATGTGGGCATGTTTGCCATGTTATTCAAGGCAATCATTCATTCTTGTTTTGAATAATTTTGTTCACTACCCAACTGTTTACAGCAGCATTACCAGGATCAGCCAGGTTCACTTGGCTCACAGAAAGTGTGCAGATGGGCCTGCCCTCCTCACTGCTGGTATTAAGGGGTGGTGAGCCGTGCTTTAGCTGAGCTGACAACACTCTGACTGGGCTCTTTGTTCCAGAGATAACCTGCTTCCATAACACTCACCAATCTGGAGAGAAAGCACATCATTAGCAGGGCTTTTATAAGAGTATTTCTGTACAAGAGCAACATGGTGTGATAAATTAGATAAACATCTGATGATGTACTAGAGAAAACATGTGAGTCACTTCTGTGCCTCAGTTAAGACAACAAATTAATGAGAGATTATTGTTTGTTTACTGTTGACATTGTACTGTTTGTACTGCCATAGGAATCGATTAAAAAGCATTTTTGAAGGTCCTAAAACAGGCATAGGATGAATACAGGCTGTATTCATCCTATGCATTAATAATTTTGTGTATTGCTTGGCCTATGTAGTTGCACTTTATGGTTAAATGTTTGGTCCTAAATGTTTAAGGACAATTAGATGTATTAAATTTATAATATTAATTATTAACATAATATTATGTATTAAAATATAATAACTGTTTCAAATATTGTTGGTTAACACATTGTTTGCACAAGCCAAAACCTGCTGTGGCATTTCAGTTTCCTGAGTACAGTGAATTTTTAAAAAAATATCTATTACATTTCTAATTTACTCCCCACAGATCCAGAAGGCCTGATGCAAGCTTTAGAGGAGCTCGACTACCTCGCCGCTTTGGATGACGATGGAAATCTGTCAGAGATCGGAATCATAATGTCAGAGTTTCCTCTTGAGCCACAGATGGCCAAGACTTTGCTTGCATCCTGTGAGTTTGACTGTGTTAGTGAAGTGTTGACCATTGCTGCCATGCTAACAGGTAATTGATGTCTTAGTGCATTGATCTTTACAAGTTAACTGTTCACTCTGGTTACATTCATCCAGTCCAACATTCAATCAAGTCATTCACAAGCACTAACAAAATTATACATATACCTTTGATGTAAAGATTTAAACAGTTTTTAAGTCAAGCTCATATTACTGGCATATTTAACCCTTAATGTCATTCTAATCCTAAATGACTTTTTCTTCTGTGAAACACAAAAGAAGATATTTTGAAAAATGACTAAGTGGTTTTGTGTCCATATAATGGAAGTCAGTGGGTGCCACTGTTGTTTGGTTACCATCAAAACCATACACAACCTTTTTCTTCCTTCTCTGTGTTTCTCATTCAGCTCCAAGTAGTTTCCTTACACCTCCAGTGGAGCTGAGACAAAAAGCCTTAATGTGCCATCAGAGGTTCCAGCATTCAGAGGGAGACCACTTCACCCTTATAAACATCTATAATTCCTACAGATATGCCAAGGAAAGCCAATGTAAGTGTCATTTTTATAACTAACATCTATGGACTATACAGAACTATAATATAGGATACAGGACAATACATAGGATGTAATATTACTAAAAAATAGACTGGAAAATAAGGACAAAAGGGTCCATTTGCACCACCAGACCACCACAGCCTTCATGCACTGCACTTAACAATATTCACTTAAACTTTTTGCATCAGTCCCAGTGAGTTCATTTTTAAGGTTCACATGAACAACAAAACCTTCTCTAACGCAGACATATGTTCCGTCTTTAGTCTGTAATGTGGAACGCTGGTGTGAAGAACATTTCCTGAGCCTGGACGCTCTTCAGACTGTGGACGCGATACGCTCTGAGCTGACAGAAATTCTGAAGCGAATAGAGCTGCCGGTGTCCTTACCAGCTTTTGGCTCCAAAAGCAACAGTGTAAACATCAAACGTGCCCTGCTGGCTGGATTTTTCATGCAGGTATGCATGCAGAAATAACAATATAATATTACAACAATGTAAACTTTTGAAGCACATTCTGACTAAAATAATGATATATTGTTTGGTAGAATAACTCCCTAATTATAAAATTCCAGATTATTTAAAATTAAAAGTAAATGAGAAACTCAAGACACATTAAACAGCCAAATATCTTTCTCAAATTCATTGAAATGAGACTGTGTTAATGCAAGCCAGTGAAAAATAGTACACTCATTTTCCCAAATTACCACATTGGGATGATAAAGTCTGTGATCAAGCCGGATTAGTAAATGGCATAGTGCACTTTACATTTCTAAGTGTGTTTAGTGCTCCAGATTCACTGCAGCAAAATACTGCCCGAGTGTTTAATGCATTTCCCGTTTTTCATCTCTGTGTGGGAAATTCCAGGTGGCCAGGGACATTGATGGCTCAGGGAATTACTTCATGCTTACCCATAAGCATGTGGCTCAGATCCACCCCCTGTCTGGCTATGGAGCTGAAATGTACAAGAAGGATCTTCCAGAATGGGTTCTGTACCATGAGCATACACTGTCAGAAAACAACTGTATTACAACTGTCTCGCAAATATCACCACATGAGTAAGTTTAATCTTTGTATTACATTACATAATGCTTTTTGTGTTTACAGAAGATATAACTGAATTATGGTCAATGTTTGCAATGAATGCCCAGCTGTATCTGTGTCCCAGAAATGACTATACAGCTTTATTGTGGAATGCTGTGCAATTGCTGTTAGTGTACTGTAGCTTAATGTGTGACAACTGTGAAAGAGGCTTAACCAGAAGGTCGTTGCCCTGCTTACACAGAGACTGATCCTGAAGTACACTGCTTGAAAGAGAAAAACACATTCAACACCAGATTTATAGTCTGAAAGTGCCTCTGCCTCATTTATTAATACTGACATTACTGTGTTTTTGATGTTTTGAATAAAGTCTGCTAACCTTACACATTAAAATATAAATTTATGTGTAAATTAATATTTTTAATATTTAAAAATATTAAAAATGGGGGTTAATGTTTGGATGAGATAGTCCTTTAATAAAGGCTAAGAAATAATTCCTAATTAATTGTGAAAATGTTCTTGAATACATTCTTATTTTCACTGTACTGAATCTTGCTTGTGACAGGTTCATTCAGATCGCTCCGCAGTACTTCTTCTACAACCTGCCACCTAGTGAGAGTAAAGACCTACTGCAACACATTATAGATCATGGTTCTGCTGCCCCAACTAAAGGCAAAAGAAAATCCCAGACCTCCAGCAGCCCTGCCAATGAGGAGCCACCCCACGAGCGTTGTACCATACAATGACTGTTGACATAGTATGGCTTGACAACAAAAGGATGTTTACATTGCTGACCAGGGAATTTATGAGGCAGAACGAGGACTCTCAATAAGACTGACTAATTTAGTTTGCTTGATTAATCATTAATAATGGAAAGAAAGGGTAATGGTTTTGAATACAGAGTTTTATGTTTAAATTCACAGAGTGAGGGACAAAATTAATGAGGTGGTTCCTCCATTGGGGCTAACAGTGGCCCCTTTATTGCAGGGCCAGGGACAGTGTTTCTGGTTTGCCCCCCTCAGTAATAGCAGTTCCTACAATTGTATTTTATTTATGGACCAAGACTAGATCTTTGTATGATCTCTGCTGAATAAACAACAATTAAAATAACCTACTGCTGTGCAGTAGTTTATAAAAAGGATATCATTGACTTTATGGTGTATAAAATGTCCTTGATCAACTGTAGCTACTAGCTGGCCTTTTTGTATATAATATACAAATAATTGCATGTGGTTTAGCCATGCACATCAGTAACAATAAACATTTAGCTTTGTGAATTGATTGTGTTTGCCCTTTCCTATATTTAGTGCAGCAGAGCTGTAATTTAATACAACTGGTAATTTAAAATAAAAAATATAGGAATAGTTTTGAGTTTTTTAAGCATTGTATATGTATTTATTTGTAAGGTATTTGTTCAGCAAATATAACTTTTTTGATATCAACTCCACCATGTTAAAATGTTAAATAATAGTGTTTACCTGGTTTTTGAAGTGTTTCTCAATATGTGTAAATAAATGTGCTTTTGCTGTTCCCACAAAGGATTTTATGCTTTTATGCTACATTTACCACCCGGGGTATCATTTAAAAAATAGAGAGGAAATCATTTACAAATGTTTTAATGCTTTGTTCTAAAATGTTCATGTAAATTTACATTGTGATTTAATAAAAAGTGATATTCTTGATAATAATAGGCCAATGCAAAATACAAATGCAAATACAATGCAAAAATTTTAGTTACTTTACAAACTTTATCTAGCCTTCATCATTGGAAACAGAAAGAGCAGAATGTTGTGAGAAATAGTTATTGTTTCTTTGCACAGCTGTTCCCACTACAGGCCCAGATTGCTCAATGAACGCGACGCTTGGATTGTAGACTTCTAATTCGTGATTGGTCGAACGTGTGGCGACGCCAGCATTCTGTCAACAAACCTGAAAGACGCGTCACGTACTTACAAGTTTGGCTTAACTGTGAGAGCGTCTGCGTTTATTAAGGAGGTATCTGATGTTGCATATTTCCTGTTTCTGCGCCTAATTTTAAATGTCATTTGGATTTTTTTTATCTTAGCTTACCATATTTGACAGTACCAGTATTAAAAATAAATCAAAATAAGTCAATTTGCGCGTGTGGTATGGGCTAAAGCTGGGTATTTCAAAATGATCTTTCAAAACTGTAATGCCTTTAACTGTGCCATGGAAAAAGAGAACCTGAAAAAAGCAGAATAAAAAAGTTGGCCCTGTGTCGGTGAAAAAGCCAAAACGTTTGTAGTAGCGGAGGTGACAGGCAGGGTCAACATTTCGGTCCCTCACACAAAACAAGTGTGCTGATCAGAAAGAGAAAGAGAAAGAGATGGACAGAGACCTCGTGGACTGTGAAAATACTGAACAACAAGACTCATGATGCCAATGTTAGGATTGAAGTCACCTGGGATGTGCCATGCCAAACGACATGCCAGCGACGAAATGTACAGTGGCAAATATCCTGAAGAATTTTGAAGATAAAGTTCCAACCTCAAACATTCAGGAAAAGGTAAGAGGGTGTTCATTTTTAAATCTGAACTTTGTAAAACAGATAAGCTGTTGTTTTAAGAAGGTATCAACTAGAATCAACTATAAATTATGAAAAGTAGTTATTACATTTTGTAAACAAAGGATTGTTCTTATTTTTTAAAAGATTAGTCCTCCAACAGAACCTGTTGTGTATAGCACCAACATAGAGAGCACATCAACAGCTCATCCGTAAGTAGTGTATTTTGTAATTTGATACATTTTTATCATTTAATGGCTTTAGTTAGCTGGCTATTGAAAATGAAAAACCCTTGTTTTAACAATGAAATCTTCTTTTGTAGGAGTTAATAAAAAATGGAAAAGTTCCAAAGTGGCGTTCCTTCTTTGGCCTTGCCTATCATGTATGAAGCTTCAGAAGAGGATCTTGCACACAAAATCGAGAGAGAATTTGGTTAAATGTCACCATGGTCTTCTGATTTGCTGAGATGAGAAATTAGCCCTCAATAAACAGTTTGAGAGGAATTATTGATAAATCACTACAAATGCAGAATTTCCATAACAATCAATGATTTATTGGAATGACACTCCATTTTAGACAAATTAGATTCAGATTACATCTGGGTCTGTGCACTGAGGAAGGCTGTTTTAGTAGCCTATGCATTATTTAAATATATATAAATGTTTGAGGGTCATGTTTATGGTTTTAAACTTTTCTAAATTCAAAACTATCCAGGATGGATTAAACTATATAGAATCATTACTATTACTATAGTAAATAAACGAATGTAACGTGTATGGTTTTGTACTAACTTTATTTCATTATTTTGTGTAAAGCTGCTTGCCTGAGAGAAAAAAAATGTATGCCTGGAATATATATTTCAGTTCCATTTCGTGACCACATTTCCTCCATCCTTCTGAGAAAGGAATGTACATCAGTGGTATGGTTTAGTGGTTCAATGGAGGCTTTATACGTTGGTGTGAGCCAGACTAAATGGTCCATAGTATCTTACTAAACATGGTTTCGTTTGAGACATAAATGAACGGTGCATGGTTGTTCTGCACATAAAATATTCATGCTTTATTGGATCACCCCATACAAGCACCACAGCAGACAACATGAAACAGACCCTGCATATTCTATATTATTTTATTTTAGTCAATATGAATAGTCAACAATGAATAGTCAACATTTTGTGTTACTAGCACCACTGGAACAGAAGGCTTTTTGCCACACGTCGTCGCTGTTGCAGCACTATTGGTCGACTGACGGCTTCTTCATCGTGTGAGAAGTCGGTCAGTGTGGCAAGGAGGCGGGGCAGCATTTACAATCTGATTGGTCGCGCCTCCCAGGAATCTAGTCAGTCTTATATTGTGATTGGTCCTAATTTGAGCGGCATAGTAAAGTGTTTAGCGACATTGCATATTTTCCATTATATACCTGTGGCATTAATCTGAGTAATAACCCAGTCTGGCTCTCATTGGGAATATTAGTATTACTGGAAAACACATGGTTTATTCCTTGGATATGGTAGGCAATAATAAACGAAAAAAACAATTTGTTTTGGTCATTACACAATGTCTTTTTTCCAAACCCACAACTGAGGCTTTTCCACATCTGAACTGCGCTTGGTAAAAAAATGTGTTGGTAAGAAAACTGTTATGATGTGAGCTTTTGTCTCTATTAGTTCCCCTTTATGAACTTACACATTAAAAACATAAACCTCAAATCAGACAAAACTGTTCCTATACTAACTTCTCAGAGATGGAATTATTAATAGGAATGATTGGCCTCCCATGCTTTGGGAATTAAAATAAAATGAATCATGAAATATCAAAACATGTTAGCTGAAAGACTATACAGGTGCTGACCAGCCATTCAGAAATAAAATAAATGAGCTGTTCATAGTTCCTTATTTTTTGTTTAAAAAGAAAATTGACCGTTGAAGTTTAGAACTACTGTTTCTAAATGAAATGCCTTGTGTAAACTTGCTGCTTAGATATAGATTAATACTGATGCATGTGACAAAAGATTTCGTGTAACCTCACAAAACAGACAGGAAGTTGACGCATCATGGGTGTGTCAGCATGGAGGGCCTGGCGTTAGTAGCTGCCAAGAGCAGTGGGAGGCAGAACTGAACCTTTGGTGCTGCTACAACAAAATACTCCATCCTAAAACCACAGTAGAAATGACTATTGTGGATTCTAATAGGACTGTGGCATTTCCTTATCTGAGTTCTTTGATGCGTAATGAAACCACAAAACACAAATATTCTTCATTGTTTAATAAAAAAGGAGTATTAAATAAAGAGTATTATATGATAATCACAGTGTATATATTTATCCACATAAACATTTTTACATATTAATTTTCCTTTATAATTATATGTAGTTTAGCATATCCATTAGGTATGTACATATATACGTATACAAAAACAAAAAAAGGATGCTTTTTTTAAGACAAATATAGTACAAAGACTTTGGCAAAAGAGTGCATCAGCCTTTAACACAATAGTAAACAAAACGTTCCATTGCAGAGTGCGAAATATAAGCAGCGAAGTAAAGAGTCCAGTGCATAATCATGTTTTTGCCCATAAGAGAATCAGCAGGCATGCCCTCATATCATATGTCCCTGCATAGTGTCAGTAACAGGTCAGACCAAGTCCAGTTTAGTTTGAGGCTGGAAGCAACATGCTGACTGGTAGTGCTGTGCCATGGGGCAAGGCCTTAGCTGTGGTGATCTTGTTAATATTTCGCATTTCTGTTTGCCAGGAAGGGATCTTCTTGGTAGTCATGTGCCGGCGTGCATGCTTGGTGAGGTGATCACTGCGCATGAACCGCCGGTCGCACACCGGGCAGACAAACTTCTTTTCCCCCGTGTGTGTGCGCCGGTGCCGGGAAAGCTCATCAGAGCGAGCAAATTTCTTATCACAGCCTTCCCAGTTACAGCTGAAAGGTTTCTCCCCTGGAAGACAAAAGTTATTGTTATTATTATCAATATTGTATTATTTCTTGAAAATTGTAGGATTTGATTAGCATTGAAATTAAACTCTGCAGTGGCCTTCCGGGACCAGAGCTAAGTAGCCCTGATGTAGCCTTATTATCATGATAAAAGTAACATCTGTTTATAACATCGATGCAATGTACTGATTACATTTTTTACCTGTGTGAGTTCTCAAATGCGCCTTTAGGTGAGAGCTCTTGAAATAGGTTTTCCGACAGCCTGGAAAATTGCAGACATAGTTGCGTCGGCGGGAAAAGTCAACCTGCACAGAGTTACTCTGCCCTGAGGGCACATAAACAGGTGCTGGAGCCAAAGGCAGTAGCTTGGTATTGCCCAGGGTCATAACAGTCTGCGGGCACTGTGGAACAGAAGACACTGGCGATTGGGGCATCACAAACATCACTGTCCCCTGAGGCACTGGAGAACCCATCAAAAAAGGCTGTGGTAAGATAGACTTTAACCCAGTGGTGGGCTTCTGAGCCGGGCCCTGAATAAACGTGGCTGAGATGACTCCTGGTTGTGCCACTGGGAACATCTGGCATATGACTGGTGGACTAGGTGTAGGGGGTGGTGACTGAGGAGATAATGTAGCAGGAAGCTTATCATCTTTAGAGGGGGGTGTGGTGGTGTTACAACATGTGGTTGTTGTTTTGTTGTCCGTTTGAGTTTGGCGGGGTAATGTGGTTGCTGAAGGAACCTTGGGCAGCTGTTTCTCAGTCTTTAGTGGGTATACAGCTTGTGGAATGTTTTGATACAAAGAGCTGTCAGCCGTGTGGCGTATTACACTGGTTGCCATTGCTCTGCAGTGTGGAGGTGTGGTGTTCTTTGTGGGTTGTCCAGAAGAGGCGATCTGAGTGATGGAAGCCATGGTAGGACATGCAGATCTGGGGAGGCTGAGACACAGTTGGGCCAATGGGGAGGGAGAACCTGGCACCGCTGTAGTGTTGGAAGTCTCAATAAAACTGGGGCTGTGAGGTGGTGTCATGCACTGCAAAAAAGTACACAATCAGATTTTAGTAAACTACATCTATTATTACATCTGTTTATCTCCCATCATTACAGCACAGATGAGCCCTGTAATCACAATGAAGAAGCCTGTGCTGAAGTTCAGTTTGCAGATGTAGCTTATCTCAAGACTACCACCTGTCCACTGAGTCATAAAACCCTCCCCAAGTTTTCAGCAAACAAATCAGCTTCTGATAAGAGCCTTGTAGTGCAACATGTGGCGCCAGGAAACCATGAACTTCTCCCAGTGTGAATGTTGACATATTAAACAGTGCTTAAAGTGTACATATTTTACTTTCTAGCAGTTCCTTCCAAAAAATAAAAACACGCTTACCAGTGATGAGAGTGAGACAAAGTCCTTTGGGGTCTCTGGTGGTTCAGGTTGCAAGACAGAATCGCAGGAGTCTGATGCTGGGGTGAGAGGGCGAGGTTTGAAGATGCTGGGTTTCGGAGACATCTGACTCCAGAAGCTCATGCAGACCAAAGCTTCAGCGGCCTCTAAATCATTATATTCTGGCTCAGTGTATAAAGATTGCTCGCTGCTATGCCTTTTCCCATCCAAGACTCCCTTGCAGACCTCCATCCGAGCTCCCTGAGAACCACAAGGAAACGATTAAGCTAATGTAATACAACATAAAAGGGCTAAAGAAAGTACTCTGGTCGATTCCAAACACAGCCCAGCTGCTTGTAGGTCTGTCTGAATAAGTCTTTCTCTTTGTCCTTGTCTATTCATGGATACAGGAGCAGTATGACGGTTTAAACAGAGGAGCCCTTTTTAATGCACCCCGTCTGGAGGGACCCTCTAGCATCAGACTGTCACCTCCCATTGCCAAATAAAGCCAAAACAATGACGTGCTCTCAAGCTGACCACGCGAAACAGCAATGAGCAAACCTGGAACCGCTGATAACTACTGTGATAAATAAGCAGAAAACTATGATTTGAGACAAGCCCCTCCCATCCAAAAAGTTTCCGAAAAATTACACTGAGCAGCTTGCTGCTGTACACCTGATTATCTTTGGTAGGCTGCAGTCTGCATGCAGTCCATTTCTACTGCAAGTGCTTTACACATGCAATGTAACAGTTATCAATATATGATTGGTTTAACTCCACACGTTTGCGCAAAACCTGATGATCCACGTTATGATTCTTCAGTGAAAGCAAAGTAATCTGACCATTTGGAGCTGAAAGAGCCAATGTCACTCATTTTTACATCTGATTAGTGACCTAACCTTAACTCTGTTAATTTTTTCGTTTTAAATGGGCAAAAACACAAGACTTTCTGACCCCACCATTATCAAAACTATATTTTAAGATCAATGAATTTCAAGACTATTTTAATTCAACCCGACAATTTAAGGGTTAAATCAAATTACGAGAAGTAACAGTGTCCGCTCCTAAACGTCCTTATTGTTTACCATCATAGAGAAAGGCATCTGTAAGCGTGACGTAATAAGCCTCCCTTTCTTTAGTTAAACACAATCAACAACAAACTGGTCAGTGTCAATAAAATTACAAGCAAGTTATGTTTAGTAAGTAAACAAGTACTCCGATCTTACCCCACACAATTCTTCCATATCAGCGTACTGACGTATTGACATCTGATCAAAATGTATAAAACAATATTGATGAAATCAAAAGCAGACAAAGAAACGGAGCCGCTCCGCCTGTTCAGTGACGACTGACGCCGGAATTCAGCTCAGCCTTTACCAGCGGCGGAGTAAAACAAGTGCGAGAAAAAAACAAAACTCACAGCAGTCTGGCGGGTGGCAACCCGCCACCAATGAGAAACAAATGTGTGTGAGACCTTGACCAATTGTGTGAAGGGCGACGCGTGATCAGTGCATGATAAGTGAGCGATTGGAGGAAACGGGGTGCGTGGCTGCCGGTGGGCGTGAGGAGGGAGTCATCAGTGTCGCTATAAACCCGCTGAACTGAGAGTCGCGGAACTGGGCGAAAGGTCGCAGCCTTTAACAGCGTACAATAGCGAAACGTGTTTGTGTGTCTGCTCAGCATAAACATGTCATAACTGTTCACACACTGTTCACACAACGATTAAATAAAGCTGTCTTCTGCAACAACAATCAGAAAAGGAAAGGCTGTCTTGGGGAGTCCTGATATAGCGTCAGGGTTCCACACCAGTTTGATTACTGTACATGTTAACATTTCTGTATGACAACATAAATGGTGTCTCTGCATGTTTATAACAGATAAAATACCTAAGCTTAAAATACCACCTTAAGCTGGAAAATGTTCAATTCGCTATAGAAATTTCCCGATGACTTTTTTAAATATTGTAATTTCTGTGCCTTTCTATGCCAATCACAAAATGTAGGCCCAGAATAGTTCTCAATACAGTTTATATTATTTGCTAATTAGTATGCCGTGAATCTCAAACATGAACAAACAACTGTTTTGCAGTGGCAGTACAAATAAAACCGCCTTACCTTAACCTACGGCCTCATTTGAACCCATTTAATGAAGCCCTGTAAAAATAAATCGTAAGAGTTCTTGAGTTATGAGGTGGATGTAATCATCTCTGTTTATAGTAATGTGTCAAAAATTCCCTTGTTTTGCCTGAATTCAGTATCAAGTGTCTTAGTCACACCCTCTCTGAGAAGATGGGTGTCAGTAACTCATTCGTCTGCCTTTAGAGGCAGTGGTATGGTTTTAAGCGAGCAGATGTTAAAGAAAGTCAACCTAGCACATGTCATGGTGGTCTGCTCTCACACTCTGCAGGTGATAGATGATTTCTGTTCAAAGTTTGTGTGTTTGTAGAAGGCAAACACACATGGGAAATTCAAGGGAAATCTTTGAAGTCACTTGTACAAATACATACTGATACTCACTGCCAGTGTTGTTATCGTAATCTTAATTATTTTATCAGTCACTCTTATGAAAAAGGCCTTATAATTCCCTGGCAATTAATTTGAGTAGTGCGACACTATAATTGGGTCACATAAATAAAAAAAACAAATAAAATTCTAACAAATAAACTACAAATAATCTGTCTGAATTGTTTTAGCAGAGTGTTCAGAACATCTGAACCTGTGTGTTATAATTAAATCAGTGCACTTTGACTCACATATATTATGTAATCTTTAACATGTTTGAAATTACAGCATGGTAATGAACTTGGTCTGAACTGAATCTGGTCTGAATCTGCTGAACCTGTAACATAAAATACATAAATGCTCTAAACAATCACATGAATATCTCTATAAATGGGATGGTAATACAAGTAAGTATGCTTCTTATAGGGAAGCAAGGGCTGATGTCAGATTGCCTGCTGAGACCAGCAGTACTTCCAGGTCTCGGCATGGATCACAAAAGCTCTGGCGATCTGTGCTGTACTGACCAGTTGTGCAAGGCAGAGCTGAATCGCAGAGACAGCAGCAGTACTGCTAACAGTGTGTGGGACGTGTAGAAGTTATTATCAAAGTGAGATATGTTTGTGATATAAGTGGAGCAGACTAGGGAAAGGAAACTGGAGGAAAGGTCATTGTGCTATTCATGTCACCCATCCAACAGCTCCCAGCACCCAGACTATGGTTCTCACATAGCTAAAGGGCTTCTGCCCAGCTGAAGTCCAAAGAAGTGCCAGTGGAGAGGGGTGGGTCAGTTATCCCCAGAGGTGTTAAATGTACTACTGTGCTTGTAAGGTTTTTTACCCTGGTTATGGTGCTGTTGTATTATGTATGTCATCTGGACGCGTATGTTTAGGTAACTGACAGTGCATTTACTATGTATATTTTAGACATACAAAGTGAAGTTTATTCAAGCATGCTATTAGTATACTTCTTTGAAACTAAAAATAATTACACTTTCAGTCAACATTTTATGTACTTTTCAGAAAAATACTTTATGTACTTCTCAGAAAACTGTGGTTGTAAACTGGATGTGTACTCAAAGCTCAAAGTTTACTACTGTTACACAAAGTATACTTACAAAAATACAAAGTGGGGCAATTTAGTCCCAAGTATTGAAATAGTACACTTACAAGTATACTAGTACTGAAGTATACCTAAAAATATACTTAAACTTTGTTTAAGTATACTTAATAAAATGAACCTGAAGTGTATGTTTTTGTAAGAGACTGTTTTTATGTGTGTACTTCCTACTAAAATCTTTTAAGATATGAATGAGAATGGGTGTTACACAGAATGTAAATTACACTGTAATCACTGCAAATCCTACAGGCATCTTAAAGCAGCCACCCATTACCTCTGTCTCAGATCTTAACAATGTAATAGCAATACAGTTATTATAATTGTTAGAGGTAACTGTCTTAGTTAGAATCAGATCAAAGCTGAGGTGGTTTATAATGTGCTCATTAAAATATGTCAAATGAATATGTTGGTAAGTTATATGTTTTGGCAGTGCTGCTCATAGGCAAATTAGATGCACATAGAACTTCCAATGACAGAGTGATCAACGGATACTCCCCACTTGCTTTACGTAAGTGGGTGTGTATTTGGGTGAAAGGGCAATGCTGGAGAGTGAACGTCAGTTTTGTTTTAAAACAGGTTTCGATGTCTGTATGTTAGTTGCTAAGTGTCTCATCTTCCATGTGGCGTATGTGTGACCTATAGATGGTTACAAGGACAAAACAATGTATTCAAGTTCAAAATCATAGTTAACTAGTACAAATTATTGAGGGACATATGATAGCATGTATTTGGTAACATTTGAAATCAAAATACAAATGGCCTAGAATATACATTGTTTCAGTTTTGTGCAAAGTGGCAGACTAATGTGAAATACCCATGAGCATCTAAATAAATAGTTATTTACATTCTGTTGACAGTTTAGCCTAGCTTGCTGCTGCACTCAGGGGCCTCATCTGACATCAGAAGACACTAATTAAAACATATCAAGACAATCAGGTGATTTTCATGTGTTTTCAGGGGGGCAGTGATGAAAGAAACAGCTGGTCCATGAGTTTGATGCCTGAGGTCCTGATCCAGATAAAACTGCCAGTGGCTTATGTAAGTCTGAATCACAGCCAAACATGTGTTTTGTCATTGAAGTTTCCCTGTTGGTTTAATTGGTTGCCACTCAATTAAATGTTGATGGGATGTTTTTGGATTAAACACTATTTTGAATACATTCACTATATAATAAGTTTATGATTTGCTTTGTGAGATCCAGTGTTGATAAACGGTGCTATTATTGTGCAGTGAAGTTCTACGAATTTTTTACTCTTTATATTGTCATAAAAAGCCTGAGACAAATGCATATGTTCAAACACAAAGCAAATGAAGCACTGGAATATTAAAACATTTTTATGAGAACGTGATAAAAGCATTCACCTGTCATTTGTAGGTCCATTTAAGTGCTAGACGTCAAGTGTCTGGTTCTGGGCCATATATAGTCAGAATGGGATTCCCGTGAATGTAGAGCAGGCCAGTGGCCAAATGGGCCCAGGGAAGCAGCGAGGCTTTTGTATGTGACAAATATATCCCAGCCTTCATAGTAAGCTATAAATATCCTTACATTTAAGGGCTTTCCTGTGAGTTATCAAGAATGTAGGTCAAGAGTAGGAATGGCACCTTCACTCCAGTGTATGTTTACACGTAATCTAGATATAGTTTAAAAAAGAGTTCTTGTAAACACAATGGGATTTGTTTAGTCAGACTGGTCTAGAGCAACAGAGCTGTTGCCCTGCCAATCAGTGAAAGCAAGGGGCCACAGTGAAAGCAAGGGGGCAAGAGATGGGTGTGTCTGAGCTGTGTGTAAAAGTATTTCCAGCAACATTTTGCTGATTCACCATGGTGAACACGTTGCTTGGCACAATTCATGAGGCCAAAATACTCACTGCTTCACAAGGGAAGTATGGATTTATTGTGTTTCTCCTAATGTTTTTATTTTGAGTGACCATTAGCTTTTTCCCCAGATAATTGTTTTGTTTAGACCCCAAAATGTCTGGTTTCCTTTTTTCAAGAAAGAAAAAATAACTTACAGGAAAGAGCTGTGGGATGACAAAACCCAGTCATTAGAAAAAGAAAAGAACATCTCTAGTGATCTAGTGTCACCACAGGGATTTTTGTTACAGTTCTTGGAGCATTTTATCCGCTTGAGTACAAACATGTCCTCAGAGTGGGAATGGATTAGCACAGGAATGTTAGCAAACAACATAATGGGGGTTTTTGTGTACTTGCAGACATACACAGGAAGTGTTGGCTACTTAATACCCGTGTTGACCTACATTTTAACAATAACGTGTTTACCTTATTACAGGTAGAAAACAAAGTCATTACAATGTCTCATAAAGCTGCAGTTTACCACACAATACCAACCATTTCAACAACAATAGACTGTCTTGGATTTTATCAGCTCTAAAGAGCACTTTCCCTAAATTACATAGGGTGTATTAAAGAATACTGAGAAATTATGTAGCCTTCTAAGAATTCCTCAACTAGAACATCAAATTATATCAATTATATCATTATAATGACATATATCATTAACAATTTTTATAATGACATATATCATTAACAATTATTATAATGACATATATCATTAACAAAATGTTAATAATCATTAACAATCATTATAAGGTTGCAGATCTGAATCATGGAAAAAAAAGTGAAAAGTGAAAGAGAAAACAGAAAGCATATGATTGATTGCAGTGTGATGCTCAGCTTGGCTGCCTGTTTAAAGTCTAACCTGATCTGTAGTAGCCTGTTGTGAAGCCCACTTATAAAGAGGCCCATGGTGATGAACACATCAATGCATTCTGTAGTAATAATCATTTCTCACACCTACAGCTCAGAGACCAAATCATCCACAGAAACAGTTCAGTTACATGCATGTTGTGGGGCACAGTAGTGATAAAACATGTATGAGGATTACTTGTACGTGTTGGTACTGAAGACATTAAAATAACCCTGTAAGTTTATCAATGTTTCTTTATGTACACTGTATATTCAGTTTTGAGTTGTTTTTCAGATACATGCATACACATACACAGAGGGAAACTAAGGCTATGGGGGTATTTGAGGACATTTTAAACTCACTGATTTTAGACTCTCTCTGTTTAGACGCCCACTTCCTGTCCACCAGACAGATGGGCTTTTGGAGCACAGCCTATTTCCATGACAACTGCCATGGCTTCAGCTAGCTGAAAACCGCAAGACACATGGCCACATACAAATACACAAAGTGGCTTTTATTGGAGCTTACAGAAGTGTATCTGGTACAAAAGAAATATGTTATATTACCTATATCAGTTAAGGTAAATAATATATCTGCACATCATAACGCTTTGTATGTACTTGAAAAACACATCAGACATTAACAAAAACTAGAAAGATTCCCTTTGCATAAATAGATCATTTAGAATGATTTCATTTGAAAACTTATGATACATCACGCTTTAGAAAATTGTCTTTTTTCTCTAAGTATAAAAAGTCCCACCCTAGTATGGCAATAAATATATACACAAGTGGTTTGGTACAAAAGAAGTAAATCATTTCCATTTAGAAAAGTCGAACAGAATCAAAAGCTGTACATTTCATCATCAACAATAACAGGAAAAGAAATATGAATTAATGTTGATTACTGGGTAAAGATTAAATCAAATATTATTACTATTGATATTATTACTATACTATTGATTTTAGGGCCACTTTCAAAGATACTTGCCAGCACTGTCTAAATCATTTGATCAAAACACCTTCATTTTGGTAAATACAATGATAAAAAGGTGATTTTATTAGATATTGGAAGATTGGTAATCATGAATTATACTTAAAATTCCTGTGTTGAATATTTAGGAGTCAGTTTTGGCATTTTTATAGAGCATCACAGTTATTTTATACAAAAATACAAAACAATAGGGTCATATGATTATTATTAGCCATTTAAAACAAGCCACCTGGTTTGCTTAATTATGAAAACTGTTTCAATATAGATTGATGTGCACACACACTAATACATACTGTACACACAAACACAGTGCTTGTCTCGATGCACCATGAGAAGTTGCTAAGCAAGGAATATACTGTACTCACTAAATACTGCTCAGGGTATGAATACAGTGAACCAATAAAAAGTCCCCAAACCAATGTTACTACAGCAGAAATGGCTGGATAATTGGAGTGCCCAATTGTCCCTTTTAAGTGGTTAAGATCTCCAGTGCTTTAAAGAGAAAAACAATAACTATAGTAAACTATAGTCAACTGTTGTTGTGACTACTTTCAGAGTCACACATCCACTGCCAACTACTTAATTAGTAGAACAATTAGAAAAACTGGCTCAAACTTTTAATGGTAGAAATGGTTTCTCTCTCAATTCACAAAGTAGGCTCATATTCTGGGTTACCCAAAGAAAGGTTCATTAGACTATACCAAAAGATGACAGCACGATGCTTGGGCAGAAGAAATCTATAGTGTCCTAACAGAGTAGGAGGAAAGACCTCTGGATTTGTGTAAAATAGTCTGTGGGATGAACTTTCAAATCTCCGTCAGCGTCAGCTTAACCATTCCTCCCATTTCCTCAATCTGGATCTGGAAGGTGTCCTCATTGGAGTAGTGCTTAATGATGTTGTCATCCATGTTTACCAAAATCCTAAGAAGAACCACAGATGGTGGGACACCAAAGTTTAGTTTTACACATGATTGACTTTGATTTGTCTGATTTATCTGATTGACTCAAATGACTTATGAGATGTGTTTAAATTAATCTGTAAGTCTTACCCTTTTTTGCATTTCTTGTAGATCTTTCCTATCTTTTCAAGGGGAACTTCATATTTCTCAGCGATCTACCACACATCAAATGATTTTGATTATACATTTCTATAACAATTAGAACAACATTATGTAGTGCTGTTTGTGTAACTTGTTTTTAGTAAATCAACTCAAGAGTTGTGATGATGACTTTTATTTTGAAATATAGTCATGCACCCTTGCTTTTCCTGTCTTGTTCTCTGCTTATTTCTGGTTGATCCCAGGTGTTCATTAATTTGCTTCGTAACCTCATTTAGTCTTGTTTATATGTAGCCCCTTATATTTGTTCTTTTGTTTGTGTTAGATCTTGTCTACAGGTGGTTGCAATGTGAGCAAGTGTCACTTGAGTTATGTCACAAGTTCAGGGATTACTTGTGCTTTTCCAATTTGTTTTGCTAATAGAATCTGTGGTTAGATTCTCCACTACTGCTCTCCAAGATCCTTACCAGACAGTATGTAATTACCTAAAGTACACTTATAATTATACTGTTCCATGAGTTTGATCGTACCAGAACAGACTGGCCAAAAAACACAGTGTTACTCAATGCAAACGGGTCACAATACAACGCAAAATAAATCAATCTTGCAGAACTCTCATTGGTCCTCTCCTCAGAGTAGTATTCCAGAACATTTGGATGAGTCATGTAACCCTACGTACTGATGGAACGGAACGTTTGTAGACCTAAGTAGATTTTCAGGCCAACTAGTATCAAAGTTCGTCTTATTTCGGGATACGCGAGGTTCAGCTTAATGTGTTCAGAACCCCCTGATGCTATCCAAACATTCTCTCTTCTCATCCTCATAGCTACCTGAAGTGTTGCAATACTAGTGTAGCATTCATTTACACATGCTGCATCAAAACACACAAACTTTCCCAAATATGCAGCTAGATCCCGTAGAGCCCCAGCCAGCTTCTGTCATTTTAAGTTTGATCTGTTTTTAAGTTTAAGGGAAGAGCTCATTTGGCCAACGTGACTTGTGGTTTTAACCTCCTGCTTTGTTTTGATTCAGGCGGGCTGTTGACAGTTAAACCCACCATATTCATACCATCTGAATGTTACTATTAAATCACTGTCCCTACTAAATCCCTCTGCCTTAGGTTGAAATTGCAGGGACTTTTCTGTATTGACCACGTTAGTACTCTTTTTTTATTGTCTGTTTTTTCTTTACTGGTTTTCACTTGGGAGGTGCTCTGTTGCATTAGGATCTGAGCTGTTGGTTTGGATGGGATGTATAATTTTTGGGTGGGAGCTCTCATGGAAAAAGCGAGAATTTTTGTATATTATTGTCTGTATGTGTGTGGCACAAAGGATGCTTTATAAAATGTAATGATACTGTTACTTTCTGTGTGTGTGACCTTAAACTACAGGGCCACTAGATTTTTACATTTTCTAAAGAAAATGAAAATGGTCAGATACACTATAGCATAGATATGGCAGTCATATATACATCAATATATGTGAAATCATAATGCTAAATATGACGACTGTAGTCTCGCCTTACAGTTAATCAATTTTGATAGCCCAATCAACTTTGATAGCGACATTTCAATGCTCAGTATGGCGGCTGATGTGCATTAGCATGTGCATTAGCAGGCCCATTTTGACCATTTTGTTTTTGTTCCTGATTTGATATATATTACTGCAATGCAATCTTGACCAACAGGTTTGGATATTTAGTCTTTTCTCATTAAATTATTGTAATGAGGTATTACTAATATAAACAGACCTGCTTTAAAAACACTCTGGAGTGGTGCTTGACTGTGCAAGCCCCATTGTGGGGGTGATTCCAGGGTGTTTCTAAGGTGTGGCTAATCGGTTTCTAGGGTGTTCTGTATGGATGCTATAGGTGGTTGCTTAGTGGCCCTGGTTAAAAGAGCCCACCCTCAAGTTACTCAGTTTATTGGTCTCTAGAAAACTAACCCTTTCCCCAACAAGCTGCAGGTCTTGAGGTGTAAGTTATATCTGAAGCACTTAACTGTTTGGGGTAAGTTATATACTGAAGTTTAATACACAGTGTTAGGGATTTGTGTATTTGTTTTGTCTTTGCAATAACTACTATCAATGTTTAAAGTGTAGATTTTGTGTTTTTGTGACATGGGAAAAGTTGAACTTACCGCCTCTATCAGGCCTTTGACAGTAGGAGTCTTTAACATGAGGGCATCAAACACTTCTTCTGTCTCCTTACGGACATACAGCAAAACTAAAAAAAAAGAGAAATGTGGTCAGCTGTAATCACTCAAGCACAATCTGCACCCCCAATTTTCTCGAAAACCTAGGTCAGGTCTGCAGACCAAATTACAACATTTACCAGAATGTGAAGTCAAACTACTCTTCTTACTGCCAACGCTTTGGTGTGGTGGACATGTATTTGATCAGCTTTGTAATGCATGCTTTTAATGACCTTGTTCCTCACATGATGTTCCTTCCAGTTGGGTTTGCAGCCCACGTCTATAAACACCAGTGCTGCCCCCCTTAATCCCCTTTCACCCAAAAACCTCTGGAGGACTGGGCAGCATCCCAATCCATTACTGGGAACGCTGCGCTTGTAGCACAGAGGAAGAGAGGTTCACCGATGTGGACAGTCCGAAGTACACAGACTACACACATCACATTCTATTCCAAATCTGATGTGTTGCCTTTGGCAGAAGATTTGGCTTAATACATATAAACATCAACACACCCACTCATGTGAGGCTGTAAAACATCACGTTGGGAGGGCTGAAAGATTTAAATGACCTGCAGTTGGACATTCTGTATTTACTCTATCATACCAATGTTTGGTTCTACATCCTTTGTAAAAAGGATCTGAGGGCCCATGCTCACCCCAGTGGCCCCCACACCATAGTGACAACAGTGATTTAAAAAGAAGAATAATTAGTAAACATATATTTTTGTACACTAACATTAGATTAATACTAGCCATTTAAGCATGTTTTCTTATTGGTGCTTTAAATGTATTTTATTTTGTAAAATTTGTAAGATTTGTGAATGCCTGGTGGCCTTTACTGGTGAGGTAGCAATTTACTTTAAAAGTTCAGGTTCCCTTCACGTCAGCTTGTAAATTATCAAAAAATTCTGTTCAGTAAGACAACTTGCACACAAATAGTTAATGACCGATTTACACAGAAATTTGTTCTGCTTGTTTACTATTATTAAGACGCAATGTGTTTTGAATTTTTGTGTGTGGTTATTCAAAACCAACCAAGTGGCATTACACCATGACCACACTGATGCCCTGTTGCCAACAAAAGTGAAATAAACAGACACACACCTACACATGCTAGAATTGTGGCTCATGCAGGACAGGGACAAATGATAAACAACCCAGTTCCAGTTAAAACACACCTTTTTTTGGCTCATCCGTTCTTGCCATCTTACTGGGAGGTGATCCAAACTCTTCCTCAGTATAAGGTAATCTTTTCATCCCTGATCTGAGGAACATGAAGGAAAAGAGAGTGATAGCAGGATAGAAAGATTTAACAGATGAGTAAAATTCTAAGCAAACCACTGTCCCTATAGCAAATTATGACATTAACCAGTACATCGTTACCCAGAACACATAGCACCTGCATACTTCCTGGAAACATTTTACAGGGAGCAGAGCTCCAGGGCACAGCTAAAGGCTGTTTTGCTCTAATAATGTGCATGCTATGCCTTGCTAACATAAATGAGATCAGACTGGGGAAAAGACAGAAATGTATTCTCACCCCTCCTCAGAGTCTTCGGGAGAGAAAGGCTGTAATGAGAAGAAAAAACAAAATATTACCAAATATTCTAGTGACATTTTAACAATTGTCTAGCGTTAATTAACATATGAATTTGAATTACACAACTAATTGTTAAGTGGAACTCAGTGCTTCTCAAAATCACACTTATTCTGCTCACAACACTTCTGTTTCACATTACCTCCAATACATATCCTGCATGTGCCCTGTACTGTAAAACTTTGATTGAATTAGATTGTTTTATATTCATGTTGTGCTTATGGTATTACTCATAAATTCAGACAAGCCTTTTTTGTCTTGGTCCCTTCATACTTAAATGTACACTAAGTACAAACAACCTTCAAAACCAAAAATAGCATCAAATGTGATTCAGAATGGGTGCATCGCATGAACAGATTGATGCACCACACTAAAAACATAAAAACATTGGCAAGGCACTGAACTAGTTTGATGAGACTGGATCAATGTGTCAAAGTTCACCTTTTGTGTTCTTTTTTGTGATTTGGGTGTGAGTAAATAACCAGGTGGTTTATTTTTGGGACTAGATACACTTTGGGTTTCTATGCCTCACAGGTAATGATGACCAAAGGTCTTGTTTAAACACAGTGTCCATCATCTGCTCACCTGCAGAATGGAGTCATGTGATTTCAGCCACAAGGGTGACCAGGTTTGTGAATCAAAGGTGCAGGGTAAAGTTAAAGGAAGGGTTCTACCTAGAAATTGAACTCATTTGAAAGAACTCCAAGATCTTGGAACCTTACAGTTAAAAAACATGTGACTCAGTGACAGGTGGCATTTCTGCAGCCCAACTGTTAGCATAACTAAGGTTTTGATTCATAGAGGCTCCATGAGTGGGCCTTTAATGTGTCAACTTGCCCAGAATCCTCTGCGAATTATCTGATAACAGCCAATCCCATGCCATAAATGCCAGATTTCTTAACAGTAAGAAATCACTTTATTCGTTCCAACTGGCAAACCATTCTGGTCACCTTGACCCAACAACAATCTGCTGGTTCTGTGAAATGTTTCACTAGTCAGGCTCACACATGCGATAAAGAGCACTAAAATTACTTTGTCAATATACTGTTGTGCCAAGCACGTATATGCCGATAGTGTAGCAATAGAGGATTCTATTGAAATGCTTCTTCATTGTGCTATTAACAAAAAGCTGGTAAATGTCTTAGGTTTATGCATTTGATGCACACTTTTATCTAAAGTGAATTAAATTGCATTCAAGATATACATTTTATTTCCTGGGAATCAAACCCGTGATATTCATGTTGCTAGCTCTACTGTTTGAGTTACAGGAAATTCTTATTTTATACCAGAGCTTGGTTGCTTCCTAGATTTCTGATTGATTGATGAATTGATTCATTGATTTGTCTTTCAATTATTAAATTCTGCAGTATTTCTATTAAGTCTAGATTAAGTCTGAAAATCACAGTGTCATAAATTCCTTTAATCTATATATAATCATATGCCAGTTCTGATAAGATTCCAACTAACAGGTTCAAGAAGTTCTGAACTGAACATAACTGATAAGATTGTGGGCTGCTAATGCAAAGATTGGCAGTTTATTCCCGGGCAGGAGTAATTCAGGAGCTATAAGGTTACTGAGGTCACAAGCTTCATTATCATCATCATGGCAAAGCACATTTTGGGGATTTTTCTTTTGGAAGAGATGTCCATGCAAATAACTGTACAATGAGATGCATTGCATTAATGTCAGGTTTGATAGTTGATTGGACATATATTGTTTGATTGTGATCTTAACCAGTGATTTTAGAGATATCTGGTTTCCCCATTCAAGCAGATAGGACTTGGTCTTATATGACTAAAATAGCTGCCTGGAGGCATTGCAAAGATGGCTGCCGAGTGCGGAGACTTTCTTAATGGGACTTTGACTTTACACAGCTTATACCCGTATAATTTGCATTGTTTTATACATTGCCAATTTAACCACATGTATTATACATATTTATTTTTTTTATTAAATTGTATTAAATATAAACTAAATATTACTAATGATTATCACTTTTACATGTATAACTGTCATAGGCAGCTGTATGACAGACGCTTTCTAAAACCTTTAAGACTATGTAAAATAAACATTTTACAAAGTTAAACCTGTTTAGGAGGGGCCAAACATCTTACCCCACTCTCCTCACATTAGACTTTGTTTTCTTTTTTTTGGTCCAGCTGTGACCACCATTTTTTTCAAAGCATCTATCTGAAAGGTTATAACTGCTGTGCTGTTTACTGTACATTTGCTATGTTAAATGTCAAAGCTGCTACTCACATGACGTTGGAAGGTGGAGAAATGGATGTCAGGAATGAAAAGGACAGGCTGTGTCTCAAAGTCAGTCATTGTTTTAAAGATGGTGATGTCACTGCGCTTGTGCATAAGCGGCACCTTCACATCTGCTCCAACTGTAGAGAAACGTACAATAACAAGGTATGAAAATCGGTTTCTACCAGGAAGCCCCATAGAATCAGTTATTATCTAAAGCAGTGCTTACAGTTTCCTAGGGTTGGAGGGTTGATGTCTGGACACTTGCCCTTCCTGCGGGACTGTTTCCTCTCCTCATCACGGATCTTGCGTTCAGCACCCTTGTCGCAGAAGACCTTGATCTGGCAGTATGCACGATGGATGGGTTTATTACTGCGGTTGTTGTAGCTGTAGGTGTCAATCTGGAGGTTGAGTGGCAGGCCCTTTACTCCTTTCTGAGAGGAGAAGTCTGTGCTCAAGCAGTTCACCGAGATGAAGATCTGGAGGGACGTGAAGTAATGTCAGACAGGCGTCACTTCGGTCTGTTAATATTGGTTACATTCATTCTGGGATAACATGTGTGGAAATACAGAAGATGAAGTAAGTACTGTGAGAGATGAAATGAGACGATTAGACTGTGATGATATTATGAACTGCTGTATGTCGCCCCCTTTTGTACGTGCAATAGAATCATAGGCACAAGGACTTGAATGGTGCACAACCCTGTTATATTGTAGTTATAATTTGATAATTCTGAATCTAAAAGCAAACACATTTGTGTTTGGCATGTAACGTAATATGTTTTATTTTACTTTTGTCAAAATAAAATTGACATAACATTTTCAGTTCAAATTCAGTTACTTAACTAATAATGACCATACAGCATCTTACAATATATTAAATTAATAACAAAGTGTCTAAGACAAAATGTGAATAGGAATTACAAACAAATGTGCTTCCTTAAATATTTGCACAGTATATGCTCAATGCCTGTAATTTCTTAAACCTTCCAATAGGGGGCGCAACGAGCTTGACAATCATTTCCAGCTTACTCTTCCAAACATGCAAGGGTCTTGCCCTTTCTCTTGTCTGTAATCCACTCACTCTGTCTCTCTCTTGCATGCACAAATATTCGTAACCACACCTATGCACCTTCACACTGCAAACAGACAGCACACAGCACACTGTGCACACGGATAAGGCTATCTTATGATCTGCATCCTGGTTTTAGAACAACACTGCTCACTGCAAAAATACCCCCAAATTTTGGATTGTTTACTTTTAATGGAACTAACAGAAGAATTGTAATCAGGGTCATTACAGCACCTTAGTTGGGACAGTTGTTAGACTTGACAGATTTTGAAGAGTTTAGAATCATCCTTACTTTATATTTATTAATAACTGTGATGGAAAAGAAGCTCATGAAATGAACTAATTTATTCACCAGAGGCCTTTAAATTACATATTTTGACATTGATAATTAGGAAATACTACTTAAATAACAATATTGACTTAAAAAACACCAGAAAATACAAACTTAGTCAAAGATTTTCTCCAAAATCTGTTTATCTGTCATTGATGGGCTTAACCTGAACGATCTCAACACACTCGTCAAACAAGATTCCAACATGTGTCAGAGCTCACTGCTCCCCAACAGTTTCCTCATTCTTACCACCAGTGCTGGGCGCGTCTTCTGAACATCACCCCATAAATGCCTCGATTTAGCACACAATAGGTCCGACAAGCCCTAATGATCTGAGAACAAATCCTCAGTACTACATTTACACGTAAACATCAAAGTTTTTGTCACCAGTCCAACGTCTTCAACAACTGCTCAGAACTAAAAGTTGCCCATTGATCAATGTTGGAAAACACCAATGGCTTGGAAAATAATCTTGTAAACACCCTTCTGTAGACTTCCTTAGAATTTTTAAAAACACCTTATATTCCTAGAGGATTGTGTTGCGTAAAAAATATTGTTTGTGTAATCAAAGTGTTTAGTTGTGGGTCTATTTTGAGTGTAAATCTCTACTTTAATCATACTAGGTCATGTCTATTTTAGGAAAAAGAGACCTTTTATTAGCATTTACATCTTTTGCTATAATCCTCTAGCTTTTCAACAGAAAATCCACTTTTGCTCAAACCCATATTAAGTTTTATAACGGGATGTTTAGAGGCCAGTGCAATATGTGCAGTAATGATGTTCAAAATTACCTTGGCTTCCTCGCTGATGTCCCATGTGAATGAAATGGCATTATATGAAATTTCTTCAATATTACTGATGGTGTTGAAACTTTCTTTGTAGTCCGCTGTGGGAGACAGAAGAGGATGATGCTGTGTTAATTTTGTAAGAGGAGAGGTGAATGGATTAAGGAATATTGTCTTCGGCTGTATCATAAAATAATGTCTTTGGTTCGGACATCAGACAGGTGAACTGACTGTCTGAAAAAGCATGAAAGCTATTTTTTACAAAGACATTTTGATTTAAAGTATTATGCTTATCTGCTTGACATTAGTATTATAGAAAAAAATTGTTATTATTATTATTGATGATGAATTGGATCAGATTAAGTCAACATGTGGTCAGGAATAAGTAAATACATTTCATAGCAAATACATTTCAAGAATCTTTCCCCTCTTAGGTCAACTTTCATTGAAGGTAGGATAATGCTGCAGACCCTTTCAAGCTTTACAACACTCGTCATTCATTTGTTGTGTTGATTGTGGATGTCACAATTGACATTTGGCTCTCTCATCTTTCAATTAATGTGATCTATTGCCCTGTCCCCACCTGCATACCCTCAATGTCCAGTTCACATGCCTTTATATGTGTCTGCTATCTGTACTCAAACTACCTGTACCTGAACTGCACTGGACCCAGAACAGCAAAGACAAATGACATTGTGACGGTGGTCAAAGCCAAGAAGACTGAGGAGGCTCAGAGTTCCTCACCGATATCAATGCATCTCTGCTTGGCTGTGTGTTGTCTCGAGTGCCAGTATTTCCAGTGCTTGAGTTGGTCATCTCTGCTCTTCTCCTCTCCAAACACTACCATCACTACACTCTGAAAAAAACAACATTAATACACTTTCACACAAGTACTCATTTATAAAGTTTCTCCAAAACATATTTGGACACCTACAGCCAGACCTGAAAATATGTGAATTTTTTCAATTATAGTAAATACTAAACTAAGTGGCATCTGCAAACAAATGATTCTACCAACTAATATCATCTTAGTTATTTTGCAAATAATTTTAATCAGCTGGTCCCAATGTCCTTTTTGCCAAGTCTAACTGAACCCTTGAGTTCACACAGATGTCCTACCAGGGGTGGCTCATCACATGAACTATGTTCTACTAGGTCTGACAACCAGAAAGTACTTTCTGTCTCCATCTGTAAAAATATGTCTATTGTTTTATCATTTAAAACCTAACAAATGTCTTTTTGTAAAATGTCTTAAATAATGAGTGTGCTTGTGCAACTTTAAAATAATTGCTAAATAAACTCATCTTACCCTGACTTTACAGATTGGGCCGTGCAGCAGTTTTCCATTGTCAGTTTCCCTGAGGGTGATGGGATAGAACTGGCCCTTGTTGAGGTATGTCATTGTGCCATCGCCAGACTTTTGTCTGAGGGACTTGGAGGCCTCTAATGTGTACTCAAAATTGTTTCTGTTGGCCAGACAAAAATACATATATTTTTTACCATCTGTGTTAAAAAGCAAATACACTTACATTACCATTTCCTGTTTGCAGTTACAAGGAAGTGGCAACTTGTTGAATTTGTTGTAGGTTGACTTTCATTTACCCAAAGGCCACATGCACCTGTTATATTGCTCTAGAGACCATATTTAGGCTGTTTGTATAACCTCAGCCCATGTAATTTGCAAACATCCAGCAGATCCCTCAAGGGAATTGCCTTTTTCTCTAGAGTTTTTAGGAGTCTTACCCTGACACTGTGTCAAAAGCTCCATAGTCCTCCTGCGTGATGGAAGACATGCGTAACTGGAGATCTCCTGGGAACGAGAACACCTGTAGAGGACAAAAGAGGGGCAAGAGGGCCTGGTTTTAGCGCAAACAACCACCATGCTGCCACGCTTTCAGTCCGCAAGAGAAAGCTGATTGCTAAGCCAAAGAAACAAACAAATGGCTCTCCCTATTCCCTGTGTGTGCAAGGTTTTGTGGAGCCATAATTTCTAAGGAAATCCTCCCTCCAGGGTTAAATAAAAGAGAGAAGTTAGAGAGCGAGGGAATGAGAGCAAGAGAGAGAGAAAAAGCCCTGGCTATTGTGTGAGAGGAAAATACAGCACTTTATTGTGTAAGAGAGACAATGGTATAATGACATGCTAGCTGCTATTTTGGCATGTTCAAATAAAAATAGGGAGGGGGCTTGAATACAACCATGGCTTTAGAGTAGCACATAAATGCAGTATTATCTGAGGGTGGGAGACAGAAGAGATGGAGAACGTGAGAACATTTGGAGTAGGTGGATGAATGAGCTTTATAACTCACCTCTGAGGTTCCATCTTTGAAGGTTTCTGGGAAGGTAGAGTCTGGGGTGCGGGGCTGTGTGTTAGGGCTGAACTGGTTGTGGGTGAGCTGCCGGTCGAAGACCACTGCATGGCTATCCGGTTCTGAGCAGTGAGGGTTGGGGACTGTGACAGAGAACCCGTGCGATGGAGTCTCAGTCTTCACCGGGTAGTTGGGCACAGTCGCGATGGACACTGTCACAGTAGTGTCAGGTGTGGGGAAAAGGGCTCTCTTGTCTTGGGGTAGCTGGTTCCCTGGAAGTACAATGTTTAGGGGAACTCCTTTCAAAACCTGGATTCTGTTCTCGGATGCCATTGACATTTCTTGGAGAGGAGCCATCAGGTTCCTGTTGTAAAGACAGACAACAGTATGATAATATAACAAAAGACGCAATTATAATGACATGACCTTTATTGTGGATACGTTTCCCATGACCTACACTTAATCTGTATATATATATAATAACATGGCAAACTAGGGTCTCATCATCCCAGTATGGGAAAAATGGCTTTCAATACAGCATCTTTGATGAGAGCTTCACCTTTTGTTGGGATCCACATCAGAGCCCAGGACGTCAGTCTTTTGCTGGGACATTGTTCTCTTATCCCGTGGCACCTGGGGAAAGTAAACAAACCCTGTGTTGGTCTGACCACATCCAATCGCATCAGCTTTACCTCTAATGACCCATTATATCTGTCTGTGAACATATGTGTCATACTAGGAGGCATTTTGTTGATAGTGTGCAAGTCAGCAATGTGCGAAGTGAAAGCAGGTCAGATATCAAATTCATTCTTAAAAAGTTACATAGGACTTATATACTCCAGGACTTATATCACCATACTTTGTAAGTCTACGTTGAGGTCACTTTATCAAGTGGATTGCTGCAACTTTGTTTTTTTCTTGCTAATTTAATATGCAAGTTGAAGGGCAACAAAGAGCACAATAAAAAAGACAAACTTCTCAAAAACAACTGCATTGTCTAACAAATGTAAAAACAAATAAATGTGTTGTTTTGTTGTTATTGTTGATGTAATTGGGGTGTTTTTATGTTGTTGACTTTGTACAGCATCATCACCATCATTGTTATGATTATTATTATTGTTTTTGTTATTCTTATTATTATTAACAATAAATTAATGTAACCATAGTGTGCTGTCCATTACCCATAAATTGATATATAACAATTGGTACCCACCCCCTAAAGCCTCCTGTTAAATAAGATCCATTCTAAACTTTACCAACAGCTGACCCCCACATTTTCCTGACAAAAAATAATTGATTGGACATGTAGATCTGTAGAGTTGGTCATTTTTAAACAACAACCTTCCTTAAATATAAAAGCTTATGTTCTAGTATATTTTCATTAATTGGCATATCTAGGATTCATACCTTATAGTAGTCATACAGCAAACCCAATGCTGCAGCACTGTCTTCATCTCCATTGATGCTCATCATGGCCTTGGTGGCAGCTGTAAGTGGGTTCTCTAGAAATGACTTCCAGGCCTCATCTTCACTGGTAAAAGGCCTCCGCTGGTTGTAAGCCGGATCATTCTGTAGCACGAGCACTGCCCGCTTACTGTGAGGGACATTGTAAAAAGAGCCATCAGTATCAGAACAATGGCTAAATAAATCTGGAAACTACGGTGGATAAACAGGGTGAGTTGTAAAATGGAGCAGAATTATGGATATTGAGCATCAATGATCTACTGATGTATTGGCGTTATCTGTTGTGTCAGAGTTAATAGAGGAGCAGACTATTGTGAAAGGCTTTTTTTGTCAGTCAGATCTATGACACAACCAGCTCAAGCAACAAATCTCTGCAAAGACCGTAGCTTCCTGTCTGACAACGTGTTTCACTGGATCTTCCAGTAAGACGACCAGTAAAGCGTCTCTGTCAGCAATCTTGACGGAGAGCTCTTTTCTCAATTCTGGGACAAAGTTCATTAAGAAAACATCTATTGTTTAGACGAAGCTGGTTCACAGAGGCTGAAAAAACTGCTTGATATAGTGTCTTTAATATTATTTATTTCATTTTTATTTGTATGATAGGATAATTGACAGCAAAAAAAAGGACAATATAAGTCTTTATATCCTCTAATTGAGAGGTGGAGGGGGGGATAGTGAAGTCAAGTGGGCTAATGTGTCTGCTTAAAAATTTATCAAGACATTTTGTCTCCAAAATTGGACTGGTGGAGGATTCAACTTTCACTTTTTAGTAAATAAAGAGAACGGTGTCTATTAAATCTGATATATATGATAAATATATGATAACTGAATAATCTGATCAAGTTCACTGTAAAAGCCTTACTGTAAATTTATTGTAAGTAAGTTTACTGTTACACTACAGGCTACACTGTGATTATGACTTGTCTTTTTTCTCGTTTACTGCCACACAACATTGTCATAGTCTTTAATCATGTAATGAATGTATATAGAGTTGCTATGACAAAACGTTGCCTCCATCTCGTTTATCGAAAACGGATTATGAGTAATCTGATAACGAATTGTACCATTCTTTAGCTTTCTCCCCGTTTGATTTTAGCATTGCAACCTGATAGATCCGTTATCCAGGGACAATCAGACCTGACGGACACGCAATCCCGCATCTAAAACAAGAGAAGCGCTCAAGCGCATAATTCCTAATGATGCGTTTGTGACCACATCAGCCAAACTCCAAACACTTACTAAGCAGACTTTTATTTTCCTCTCTAAGAAACACAGACACAGTGTCTCACGTTGCTTGAACTATGGAGACAATCGTCAACACAGTTATGTTTGGATGTTTTTGGAGAAACTGGTGACATGCGAATACCAGCAGTCGGATATTTTGGGTACATACTTTGGTGCATAACGTTGGAATCGACAGAGGTTAATCGACGAGCACACAAATACAAATTCATAAATAAAGTAATTAATAAATAATAACTTGTAAACACGTTTGGTTAGATTTGCAAGCTAAACAATGTTGAAAAAGTTTAAACGCTGTTTAAGAGAGGGCATTGACAACGCCTAAAGAGGTGTACCGTTTCAAACATCTCTCTTCTTCTCACAAAACATGTCATGTTTTGGTCATAAAACAAACCTTATCCTTCGCAGTAAAAATATTATTTAATTAATTGTACACTTAATGTAATTACGGTACGCTGTACTATCTAAAACAATGACTGATTTCAGACAGTATGTGTCGTCAAATATTACCTGTTAAAAAACAAAGATGTTGTTTCCAGCTGTACAAATGCACCTTCATAAACATTTTTTTTTTTTTTTTTGCGGAAACGGTGTTTATAAATGTTTCACAAAATGTTTCAAACAAAGGTATTACGCTTTTCGTTTCTCACTTAGACCCAATCACACGTCACTGTTATTCTGCTCCGAATCAAGGAAAAGCGAAATAAATTCAGCTCAAACGCAGGCGTGACTTGAGCCCGGCGCGCTTCACTCGTGCAGCAGGTGCAGCTACACCTGTGCCCGGAGCAGGTCTCAACATGACAGCTCGAGTGAGGATCCGTGTAGCGGAATCGGCTCTAGTCTGTCTGTCAGATATTTCCCAGAGTTTCTCAGACAAGCATGCAAATCGTATCAGTCAGTTCCAACGAATAAACCAATGTAAGCCAGTCATTTGTGCAATATATTTTAATCACGGAATCCTTTTCGGTGATGGTTACAGAGCTGATCGTCTCACAGTACTAGAGCTACAGTGGTGAACTTACTTGTCATGCTCCTGTGACATCTCGTATGGTCGAACTGGACTTTCTAGTTGGTACTGTAAATCCGATCCTTCTTCTTCTATGGAGGAACGTTTTCAGGATAGGATGAGGGCTGCGTTAGAATTGCCTGTACGAGAACGGGTTTTGTTGGCTTTTCTCGCTTTTTTGGATCTGCTGAGAAATTGGGGCCGGTTTTACCTGTGACAGGCCATTGGATTGGATTACACCTGAGAGGAGGAGCTTATTATGCAACGACACCTGTTGCATATACATCCATGTTTAACCTTTAAAGTTTACAGAAAATCTTATAGAATTAACGGTGCAGTATATTACAGTTAGGGCTATTACTGCTGCATAAACAAACAAATACGTCAAATATAACATTTCTTTCTTGAACAGCACACTTTGCTTAATAAATCATTAGACAGTATGTGACAATTTATTAATATTTTTTCTTAAATAACTGCGATGCTGTTTTATTTAACCATATATGATCTGTCAATGTCTGGACCGCATATAGTGTAATGACGGTGGTATTAATCTTTTGCAGTCGAGTGAATTTCTTTCCAGAAGATGCAAATCTGTCTGTTGCCCATACGCTAAACATCATTATGTAGCTACCCTGTGTTCATTTAGTACATAGGATAGGCCCAATTCAAACACATGCATTCCAAGCCAAAACCAAGACCTTTCATACTGGAAAGGAGTTAAACGTTATCTTTAAACCTATTGTCTGATAAAAAATACATTCTGCCTATTCTTCCTATTTATTTGCTAAACACTGATTTGTGATTGATATCCCCAGTGGTTTATTTGCCTATATGACTTACTGATACAGACCTTAAATAATTTTATTTGAAAATTATAGGCACATACCTTAAAGGCTTGGTTAAAGAGTACATTTAACATTTGCACCTTTTTCTCAAGGGAAAAAAGCTGTTAATTTAACACATAACCTGTTGTGACAACATACACCAATAGCAGGGTGTTGTCACATGACATTGGGTATGTCGTCACAATGGTACCTGCCATTAAACAGCACATTACAGTCTTTCAGCATGTAATAAAAATAATTTAACATATCAAACTATCAAACAATTGGGCAACAAAAATCTTAATAATAAACTAAAATTGCAAACCAATTATTAATAAACTAAATTATCCTAAGAGTTTTGAACTGGTATTCGAAAGCAGCATATTACTTTGGTCAAAAACCTTTTGAAATGTAGCCTGTGTAACAGTAATAGGGGCAACTAGCCCCATTCTTCCTTAAATCTTGCTTTAATTACCATAGTCCAAGATATTTATTTACTATTGTATGTAAATAATCAGACAAAGCTAGTATCCAAACAGCAATGTTCAGTAAACCTATACAGTAAAACAGTAAATTGGAGATAATGCCTAAAAGATACAGGTTTGAGAAAACAAACATTGCCTTTTCTCAGTGAGAGAAGGCTTTAAAGATACTATCACAGGTTTTCAGTTTATACTTGTACACAGGGGATAATCACCCCCTTCCCCCAACACTCACCCACCCACTCAACACACTTTCAATGTTTATTTACCCTAATGCAGATACTCCTGGTTGGGCAGGCAGACTGTTTATATTTGCACTCGTTACCTCAAATGTGTGCTGACTGCAGAAACTCATAAGAGACACTGAAACATCTAATATACATGCATGTGGAATGGCTATTGTTCATTTTTTGAAATAGTCATTGGAAATGATTGCAGCCTAATTGAATTATTGCTACTTGGTTATTTTGGTAGTTTTAATTTATTTTATGTAGTATGCAGTTGGGTTTTTAACATGCATTGATATAACAAGAATTATTAATTCATTTATATGAAAGCTGATATAAGGTGTATCCTCTCAGCATTTGTGTAAAATCTTAGAAGAAATTAAAATTTGCTGAATCCATGACTCAGGTTGTCAGCTCATTCATTTAGAGAAAATTCTAGTCTCCTGAAATCTTGTTTAAACCTAAACATTATACATATTGCATGCATAAATCTAATTTATAAGGGTTTATTCTGTTGCTCATAGCAGCACAATTGAACCAACACCCAATAAATAACACCCTAGAAAACTATGCATGCATAGGAAATTCTTACAAAAGCCTGAAGCAAAATAATAATCAACCAGATAAAATACAACATTTAAAATTTAAAAATTTTTTACCAACCTTTTAATGAGTTAAATAAAATACATGAACAATGTCAAAGTGTATAGTATTTATTTATCAGTGTAGTAGTGCACAGTTAATGTTTATATACTGCTTTTCTACACATGTATGTAACATGTAACTGTATGGAAAACCTGTACAAGGAAGTAACAGAAGCTTGAATAGTCTTGTAATCACCAAATTAAAACTGAATTACCACCTGCGTGTTAATGTAGACAAAGAAAGTGTAATTTACATGTATGACAAACAGATGAAGTCACGTGTGCTTATGCATCCCTTCAGTCACAGGTGGACTTGGGGCCAGAACAGCTCAGGTAGAATGTATATAACATATATATGTATATACACTGTATATTACTGTATATAGAAGGGAGAGAGAGAAAAGGAGTCTACAATTTCCCCAGGATGTAATGTGTGATTCTATCTATTTACATTATCTCTCTCTTTCTCGCTTTCCTTGTCTTGGGTCTTGCCAGTTAGCCTACTTTCCAGCTCCACTTATAAGTCTCAACACAAGTCACCAGGATGTCAGGTAAACAAGATGCAAATACAGATCACCTCTACAGCTTGCCAGGACTTATCCTCACACTTATCTTATCCTGCTAAATGTATCTTACAGATGTGTTTCTTAGCATTTAGCCAGGTACCAACAAAGTTGTGCAGATATTCATTACATCCAAGCCACATCCTATTTGCTTACAGTAACGACTGCTCACAGCCTGATTGCCCAGTTACTGCCTCCAGACAAAAGCAGAATGTTAAGTAAATACAGAAATACTGATGGATCTCTGTGATGCTCTGAAATGACATGCTCAAATGACTAACAGCTTTGTGCATGTTCCCAACAAACAGACCAGTAGGAAAGGTTGTTGGGATAAGCACCGGTGTTTTGGAGAAACTATTAGGAAGATGTTATCTTCCGCCTTGTTTGCTTACAGTGCAAACACAGAAAACACAGTGAGGGTACAGAGAGCCCGTATATGCTCAACCCACCTCTGTCCTTCTCCTTTTGATGTCTAGTATTCTTTGAGATCAGCATGAAAGGATGGGCATTATGGGACAACAGTGGATTGGCTGCTTGATTGTTGTGGATTCTGAAATGGCTGGAAAGGATTAGGCAAAATAATATACTGCTGACCTCACTTCAATTCAGTGTTGATATAAACGTAATTTTGATTAGGTGGAAAAACAGATGCCAGGGGTTGGAACTGAGTTTTCTGCCTGTTCACAGTTCAGAACTTAACTTGAAATTCAAAAAAAAAAAATTCAGTAAAATGTTTGGAAATCCAAATAGTCATCAACACATTTTCCATAGGCTGTTTCATGTCCAACAGGCTATATCCTTCTAGGTTTGAAGGATACCAGTGGAGTGGTTAACCCAGTGGGTCAACCACTCCATAATAGTTGGTATGATGTAAAGCTTTAAAGATGTTGCAAGATGTCTGACTGGCTACAGCTCACAACTGTCAGGAATAAAAGTGACCCTTTCCCACAACAGTTTGACTCACTTATTTCCTTTCCTTTGGCTTAGATTCCTGGTATTTTTGCTAGCTGAAACGCACAGGTTGAAACGTGCTTGAACCGCAGAGCAATGCTTCAGCATGCCTTGAAACAAAATTATGACATCAGGTTTATTTGATAAGTAGATATTTACAACCTTACAAAATATTTCTTGTAGGGTTGATACTGTCCTCAGAAAAAATAATTACAAGGTTTGGTCAAGAGCAGATCCTTCTTTCTTACCCAGGTGATTACTGTGTGACAAGGCTAATTATCAAAGCAAACATGCAGTCAGATGTTCTAAAACTTTGTTTTATGTGTACATATATTTTGCATATTACATATTAGCCCTAGCTTCAGATCGAGATCTGGGAGAGACTAAGACTGGGAGAGGCATTCGTTAAGAATAGCGTACAGAACGCCACATGCTGCCCTGACCTAGCCCTGGCCAGTTGTTGAAGTTGTGACATAAGGTCACTTTACCTTCTTCCTTATGTTTAACACCTAATAAGATCTGTATTTCATAAACCAGGGCCTGAAATTTGATTGCGTATATTGTGCGTGTTTTTTCCTTTCCCACAAGTTTCGCACTAATAAACCAAGACATTCCCAAGAAATGTTTATGAACTTGTGAATTCAATCACACAGATCAACAAATCAAATAAATACTTTTCCTTTCGGTCTGTAATTTCATAATAAGATCTCTCTCTCTGTGTGTGTGCAGGGATCTGTGTGTAAAAAAGTTTTTTTCTGAACTAATATTGCTACATAAAGCTGCTGATAGTTTTTAAAGTTTTCTGTACTTTAAGGGAGCTGAGACAAAATGATTAGTCGCGTTTAAACTCATTAAAGCATGCGGCGCTGGAGCAATGACACTTTTCATAACAAATACTTCGATCAGACTCTATAATCACCACCTTATAGCGTATTTGTCACATTTATGCATATTGTATGTCTTTAATATACTTTATATATGATGTACCTGTATATATGATGGACGGAGGAATTCTCCCATACACTAAAGTTACTGTCTTTAAGTATTATTATAATGAAGTTAAAAGTGAATCTAGTGTTCTTTAGCATTGCTGGTGCCATCCATGAACCCTGCCCCCACAGCAAACAGAACCGAACCGTGGCATTGGTATATCATTACACCCATAGTGAATGGTCTCCATCTTAAGGTTTTCAATAGCATTACGGGATAATGTTGTAAAGTATATTGGATCTTGCCATTACATTTATCATTTTTTGGGGGTTTCAGTTTAACAGGATATATTCTGTTTGATCTGTCAGATTGCTGGGGTCTTTCTCTTGAGAGATTCCATTCACTCTCCATTTAATGTATTTGCTTTCGAGAAGAACCAACTGAGCAATTAAAGAGATTTGTGAAGAAAGATTTATTTAACTGAAAACTAACACTATTCTCTTACATTATTGTCTTCCATTGGGGAATTCGTAATGTGTATTCCCCAATTCTATCTATTGAAAGCATAATGATAACTAGGTGTGTCAATAAAGAATAATGATCAACCCAGTGGCATGACATCCGATTTAAAAATCAGTTTTGTTGGTTTCTAAAAACAGTTTTGGTAAACAACACATTTTAATAAGACAGCATTCAAAGGAATGAAGACAGATATATGTAACATGTTGCAGCTGGAGGCCCTGCCACTGCTGTGACTGATTTGAATAATCGGTAGATTTGTTGGGACATACTCATATGTTTACAGGTGGATGCTGCAACACAAGATCTGTACTGGAATGCTGATAAACTAAACTTTCTGCATTCCATTTAGTTCAAGAACTCAATATAAACCTCCAAGGAAAAATCCCTTTATGATTTTAAACAGAATCTAGTCTTTTTGATTATTGGTTATTGATGGAGACATTACTGGCATTTACAGTGCCTAGGATAACTTTTATGTCTTGTTAGTTTAATTGAATTGATATTATTTTCATTTAGATCTGAAACTATGTTGTCATGTTATCAGTGTTATCAGAGAACCCTGCCAGCCACTTTACAAATAGCAAAATATAAGGTTCCTGTAGCTCCATAGGTAGAGTGTGACACTAAGTTTACTGGAGCTTGATCTCCAGTGAACACAGAAAATACTGAATGCACTGTAACTTGCTTTGCATAAAACATTTGCCAAATGCATCAATCTAAATATAAGGGGGACACACACATGCAGACAAATGTTTTAAATATCATTATTCACCCACAGTATATGATCAGGGTTTGCTTTGCATTTTAAAGGGTGGTCTTAAATATAAAATTTTATTTTATTATTATTTATCGAAGTTTTTTTAACTAATTTGAATAAAAATGCTATGGTGACTTTCACTCCAGAATTGTGATGGAAACAGTCGCAGTTCCACAGAATGCATGGAAGATTAAGCACTTCTTACCATTGTTTTCATGTCATGAGACAGACAGGCGTGGTATTGTGAGGACACACACACACCCTCATGCTTATTCACAACACGCATGCGCACACCACTGCATTTGGTCTATGGCGAAACGTTCAAGCAATGACATGAATCCAAAATAAGAAGAGCATATTTCATGAGCCATGCTCTAAAACAATCTCTGAGCATGCCATGAGGTCAGTCTTTCTTTAGAAGACACTTTATGCTCAAAGATCGAAA
Source organism: Chromobotia macracanthus (assembly GCA_036877525.1). Lineage (NCBI taxonomy): Eukaryota > Metazoa > Chordata > Actinopteri > Cypriniformes > Botiidae > Chromobotia > Chromobotia macracanthus. The sequence continues at coordinate 156,245 of JAZGTH010000060.1, read as the reverse complement.
GACATGCACTATGCGATATAAGAACCATAAACAAGCAAGTTGACACATGTCACACCCTGTGCTTTTCTCCTGAGACAACAGCATTTCAACCTTCTTAGGTGTGAAGTACTTTTGAATATGGCTGTTGTAAAGGGCGGTTTACACTGTGAGGAACTGAGATTATGACCTGTAGAACAACTTCAATCTATCAAAGTTAAACATGCTTCTCAGATATACCTGGTTAAGCTTCTTTAACAGTCAAGTTTTCAACTACACAGATTTCAGATTCAGGCACATAAAGTATGGCAGCCATCTGCACCATAAGAGAGTCGAGTAGGTTATGTAGGATAAGTTTAGGTCTTTAAAATGCAATGCAACCAATAATCCCTTACACCCAGCGAAATTAAAACCTGATTATCCCATAGTACTGTGGGTGAGAGTGAGAAAGGGGAATATATAGACAGTTAGACATGGAGAAAGTCAAACAAACAGTAAGGCAAAATTGTCAGTTTGGTGCTGAGATACAGAGATGGAAAAACAAGCAGAAAGACAAGAGTGTTATCAGTGTCATGGAACTAATATTCAGTCTCTGCTTCTGTCAACCGGGGCAGGTAGGAACAGGTAGGTTTCACTTGATTCCAAGCCAAAGCCATTATTCTGAACTGATTACAGTCACCTCAGTGTGGGATGCAAACCACAAACAACCCTGCACACACATCTGTCTCTCGTTACTGTCTTTGCCGCCCATATTAGTATGACAGTGTGAAGAGCTGTCAAAGATCAGAAAGAAAACATTTTCTTATACAAAAGTCTTTTAGCGAGCTGCTAAACACTCATTTATCATAATGATGATGGGGGCAAACAGTGGCCATTTAAAGTAATTTATAGAACATTCGCTGAACTTTTACTCTAAAGCTAAACATGATAAAACAGTGATTTCAAAAATGTATTGTGCAAATGATGACTGTTTGCACCACACACTTAAATTGATTTGGATGCATCTCAGCCAACATATAGAGAATACACAGAAGCAATATTGTTTTCTTACAGAATTGTTCTAACTCATTTATAAAATATTTGGGATTCAGGGCAGGACTTTAACTAGATCATCTTCCTGTCCTTCAGCATCTGTAAGGTTGAGTTAAGTTAAGTTAAGTTACGTTTTTAGGCCTTTGTCATCTTTTTACATGAAGCTTTTAGTTCAACTTCCTGTTGAAAAGAAGACTGGTTTTAACTATTAAATGCCTCTTCTATCTTGGTAAAATGTCACATTTCCTAATCAATGTTTAATTTTGGTGTCATCTGAGCACAGCCACTTCCACATGATTTAAAGAATATTTATTACACTTGTTTTTATTTTTCATAAACCTATTTTAAAGAGGTCAAATTTGTGATACTGTTGTAACATGCAAACAATTACTAGTTCTTGTTCATAGCTTCTTTGAGATTGCCATGGGCTTTTTGGTTGACTCCTTGTTTAGTGATTCAGTTTAGAAACACAGGTGATTTAGGTTGGTCTGGGTGGTGCCATACAGCCTGTTAAAGACTCTTAACTACGCTCCATTGAATTCTGATGCTTCTGAAATAATTTGTAAGATATCAGATTGTAAATGCAGTTTTATGGGAAGGGGTCACTTACTTAAAGGCATAACTTTTAAAAGTAACTCAATCCCAAAACTGTTTAAGGATTTGTCAGAGAAAAATTCAATACTTTGGGGGAAAATGACTGAATGTGTTTTCCTGTAACTAAAACCATTTCACCAAGCACCTCTCAGACAGATGAAGCCACTTAGATTTATGCTTCAACACAGACAACACATTCAGTTGATCAGATGACTCTACCAGAACATACCACTTACTTAAAGCTCCACAATTCTCCTGTGCTCCCATTTCTACAGTGATATGGGGTTGCAATGGTAGCTAAGAAAAACAGCCTTCTGGAGAATCATTTGACAAAATTCATAATTCCACAACCTAATGTACCTTTTCTGTAATTCACTGATAATTGTCTGAGAAATATTGTGTGACTTACAGGTGATTCAGTTTAAAATCATAAGCCAAAAATGATCTCTTCACAACATTTTGCCTTCCTGTCTTATAAAAATGGCACACTTTCAGTAATTATCCAGGGTATGGTTTGGCACATCTGCTAAGCCTTGCAAGTGTGTCATTAATCAAAACATGACAATCTCTGAGTCAAACTTACTGGCAATCCTAGCTGAATAATGGATTTAAGTATTTTTATTAGTTCTCACAGATAATGAACTCAAAACATTTGGCCGAACAGAAGACCAGTGGGCATTTAAACTTTTAAGCCACTAACTGATGTCCAGTGAGTAAAGTCTTAAATTATGGTGTGTATTCAAATCTGACAATGATTTACAGACAAATTCGGGGTGACTCCCAGTGAAAACATGAGTTTCAGTTGAACCTGGGCCAGATCTTTAAACAAAGGGGAAAAGACAGCATTTAGGGTTTAACTAGAAAGGTTTAAATTTATCCAGAGTGATCCAATGATCACAACACAAAGATCATTGAAAGCACAGAGCTGCTGATCCACGCTGATTTAAAAATAAAAATAAAACAAATATATCATTTATTTTTTATATTTCAAATATATCATCAGATTCAGTTATTTTCTAATGTACATTTTATGCATTTAGGAATGAAATACAGTTAATTTTATTAGCTCTCAGATATCTAAATAAGATAGAATAATTTTAACTTAACTATACTAGTATACATTTGCATTGACAATGTTTCACTCTGTGAGTATTTATTTGGTAATTAATTTTTACAAACCAAACTATATTTTTTTCTGACTGTTGGCAACATAAGAGACAACTTACATATTACCCAACTTAATATGATTTTCATATTTATAACTGTCAAGACATGTTTTGAATACATTTTTTAATTTAAATTTAAAATTTACCATTTTATGAAAAGTTGCTAGGAAAACGTTGAGTATATGCTAATTCAAATCCTTTAACCTGCAGCAAACCATAGTCTTGTTGTGCATGGGCTACAGTCTTTATGGTGCTGATACAAACCATCTGTCTGTATTCCTTTAACTTAAGATGTTTTTAGCTTAATCATATATTTTTTCTTTTTTGTGAAGTGTGAACAGAGCATTTAAATTTGAATCATAATTATGAATATTAATGCATTCACTTGCTTACACCACAGCTATAGCAACAAAGTGATATGTGAATTTTAGTTTGGAGAATAATAAACCTAATAAACTATATACCATAATAAACTATATATCCCCAGAAAGTCAGGGAATAGGCCTACTTACAGAGACACCAGCAGTAGGTTGTAATTACTGGTGTAATCTCAGCACCTCAGTGGAGGTGAATATACTGTTGCTTAATGAAAACCAGTCTGACCTGTCATGTCTTAACCTCTAACTAGTCTTACTGCCCATCCCATTCTCCTTAAGATCTAAATCAATGCACTTCAAAACTAAACTGATTGTTTCTTCAACCGTCAAATTTCTGCAACAACCACGTGGCAATTCAGGTTATGAAACAGATTTTTCTGGTTTAAACGGCAGGAGGCATCACCACAGCTTCACCTCACCAGAGGCATCACCTCACCAAGTCCAGCTTGTAAGATTTACAATAAGACACAGTATGGCTACTTATTGACAGTCTGAATTGAATGATATAGTTTTTCCTGCTCGCCATAAACCCAAATGGCAAACAGCAAACTATGTGGATGGACATGGAAGTTAAAGTTTGTACTGATAGTGTTATTGGTAAATAGATTTCCAGGAAAACTGTAAACAGGTGAGACGAATTGCTTTCAAAACATTGCTCTGTTTGACCTGTAATCACCAAAACTGGGTTACTATGCAGATGATATGGCCAGAAGTTTATCAAGTTATGGCCATATGTGTTTTTACAGTAGGAAGCAATTTTAACAAACAGACTAAAGTGATCTCATGTATTTAACATGTCATCGCTAAACTGTGATTGGTTCCCTGTGTGTAAAACTAAAATTTATTTTATTATTTTAATAGTTTACTTGAATTTGATGCATTTGATCAAAATGACAGATCCTTGCATTGTTGCTCATAGATAAAAGGTTTACAACTGTAAATGGCCAGGTACAAAATATGATTGACCACAAGGGGGCAGAAATGGTCTTTCTGTAATTTCACACTGTATTCCAGCTTTGGCTAAAATAACTACACTTATTTAATTCAAAGGTTTAAATTTAATTGCTTAATATAGATTACATAATATGTTACAAATTTCAAGTCATCCTCATATTCAGTCTGTGGTTTGAGGGTGAATTTTAAATTCAGAAAATGGTTATAACCAAAACAGGTGGTTATGACCAACAACACAGTTTTGACATTTTACACTAAAAGTCATCATGTTGAAACAACACCCTGTCGGTCTCATATAATGACAGTTGTTGCTCTTTTCCCACCACTTCGTTTTATTCAAATGATCCCCTCATACAGTGTTTATGGAAATCACTAACTGCTGATGCTAAAGATAAAAAAGGTTGATAAACTCTAACAACCTATATATAGAATCTCACCTTTATATAGAAAGATTTTTCATCTTTTTAAGGGCACAAGACAGTTGTTCATGGTGTAAGTCTTAAAAACAGCCTTGCTGTATAGATAGCCAATATGTTATGTTACTTTGAATATGTTATGTTAATAAGCCACTAATTTAGTCTCTGCTGCTCTCTGTAGGTGTGTTCTCTGTGTGGCCTTTAATCTTTTATATGAAAGCTTATCTGTGTGTGTGTGTGTGTGTGTGTGTGTGTTTGTCATCATGAAAGCAACCTACAGTTCTTCTCTCAAGGAACAGATATTGTATTATATATGTACATGTATTGTAAAGTAGGCTATAATTTATGTGTGGCCAATTGTTCAGAATTTCATCAAAGAACATAGCAAGTAATATGTACAACTTATATTTGTGCCCCCACAGGAGAGAAAATTGCATGTTAGATCTCTTTAACATCTCTATTTCTTTTAGCTGTTAGATTATATGTAGAGCAAATTACTTTTGCATAGGTCTCTTGCCTCTCAGAAATGCTTCCTCTAGAGTTTAAGATCTCAACAGTGTCTCAAACAGTGCTCAGACTTAAAAAGCCAGAGATTTCAATATGAGCACAAACATCATTTTTCACATCATTTTCCTTCTAGGTCAAATTATCTGAGCTGTGCCATCCATATTCATTTATAGCTCTATACTTTTACTCTATGTCATCAATAATCTCATTTAATTTAATTTTACCTTTACCCTTACAATTTTAGGAGGAACATCTGAGACCTAAGTTATACCTAATTGAAACATAACTGGGGACTCGTTTAAGACTCCCAGTCAACCTCTGGCTAATAAACTGTTCTTGTGTGTGGGTGTGCATATGTGCTGAGGTCTCAGTGTCAAGGTAAATACAGTTACAGTCAAATCGTATTGTGGGCGTAACACATGTAAATGTTGTGTCAGAGACAATCAGATATCAGTTGTTTTGAATATGCAAATGCAGTCATATTTTCTAAAGGTACCATTTGTTACGTTACCTACATCTGTTCCATTAACCTTGCACATTCAAAACACCCAAACACACATATACACTACAAACACAGAAACAATTTTCTGATTTTTGCTCAGGGATGTTCTCTGTGGACTTGTCATTTGTTTCGGCCAACATTCGGTCCTAGCATATCAGTAACCATGGAGACAAAAGAATAGTGTTAATTACACAGAATGTTCTGTATTGATTCATATGCTGTGTGGTCTTAATTACACTGGGTATAATGTCACAATTAAACCTGCCACAGATAATTAAATAATAAAATGTCTTTGAAATTAAATCTAAAATACACAAACCATTTTTGCAACGGATCATCAGAGTCTTACATTTTTCTCTCAGTGGCTGCCCTACAAATAGGCATAGAAAAAAATCTGTCCATTCAGCATTTTAAATATTGCCTGAATATTATTTTATTTGTATTTCTAAAAGACTTACTATAACCTCTTCCATCAAAGAGAGGTGTGGTCTTCAAATGATCCACTCACCAACCCTGTGTGTGTGTGTGTGTGTGTGTGTGTGTGTGTGTGTGTGTGTGTGTGTGTGTGTGTGTGTGTGTGTGTGTGTGGAACAAGTGAACTCAACAGTGAATCACAGTGGAACGACATAAGTAATGTCTTCTTAAACCTTGCTGTTTATTAAACCACATCTCCATGACAACAGCAACATCCAAATGAGACCTTTATAAAAGAGCTTTATACCAATGAGCATCCAGGGAGCATGAATATGCAAATGTACTGCTGGATATCTTCTTTGCGGGCCTTCTCACACCTCATCTGCTGTAACAGTTCTGATAAGGGCAAATATTTGTCCCCTTACAGAAATCTACTGCATTCATTAATTTAGGTTTAGCCGACTGAAACCTCTCCTGAGACCAAATTCAACCACAAAAACTCTTTCTAGAAGGTTGCAGATGTGCAAATGCTTAAATTGCATTCTGCTGAGCACTGCTGAGCAGTGTTTACTCTCCGTTATCCTTGTTTAAATCCATAACAAGAAACAAGGCAATAAACAGAAATGGTCCTGTTGGTTTTGTTGTGTGCATTAAATCTCTGAATGTCATAACAAAAGGAAGTGTAGGTTGTCCTGGAGGATTGCTATAGTAACCAGTGAGGGTGGTGTTTTGCACATAACAAGAAGCGGTTGAGGGCGAGAATTTAACACACTGGCCCTTCAGCAAAAGAAGTCGGTGTGAACATATGGAGAAACGTTCTAGGTTCTTCTCTCATGCATATTTTAAAACATGACCATGTCACACACTCAGCTATGGCTAAATGCATTCAGTATGCTCCATTAAAGAAAAATGAACGAAAGTGATGAATACATAAAAAGGCAATATCATTACAGAAATGATTCAATGTGCTGTGTACTGTGTGTGAGATGGAGGGGGCAGGGGCTATAAACACTCTCACAGTTGTTTAGGCCAGATGGCTATAAGGAGTGATCAGCCTGATTAAGCCTGACAGTTTTATTTGTATGTATGTGCACAAGAAAACGTGCACAGAAATCTAGAAAGACACATACTAAATTGTCAATTTAAGTAATGTACACATGGTTTGTACATTAACTGAAAATGTGCTTTATGTGGTCATATATATTGTTTAATATGAATTAACCAACCTGGCTTCATTAGGTTACAGTATCAAAAGTCATTTTAAGGTTTAAATCAGGTAGAAAATGCTTATAGCAACAACTGCATATTTTGTTTTCTTAACAGTGTGGAATGTGGTTTGCAAGACATAAGTTATCAAAAATGAAGTGTACAATCTCTTTGTTTTTACAGTGAACACTAACCTTAACCATGACATTTACAAAAACAACATCAACAATGACTCGCTCTTTCAGAAACTGAACTTAAAAACAGGTTTTTAAAAAGTTAACTGATTGATAGCAACAGAGAAATAAAGGGCATATTATATGAATTGGACATCTGAGACAGTGCTTTGTCGAAGAAAGAAAGAAATACTTCTTTTATAAAGAATTTTGTTAAGACTAATCTACCATATCCTGAATAATACTGCAAAATTTCTTGTGTGACCTCTGTGATCTTTCTGATACTCATCTGGGGGCAAAACAAAGTGACTCAGCAGAACTACAGTTACATTTCAGAGAGAGAGAGAGAGAGAGAGAGAGAGAGAGAAAGAGAGAGAGAGAGAGGAGGGAGGAAGGCAGAGCACCACTCTAGGCATGACATCAGTTATTGGATGAAAATCCAACTATCGTCAATGCAATTAAATGCAAATCAGGGATTTCAGAAGCTGTGAGTGGAGATTTACATAAGGTGTGGTAGAAGCATTTAGCTGATCAATTGTTGTGACCTGTGTAGTTTTTGTTGTTTCACATCCTGCAAGTTTTAAAACCCAAATCAGAGCTGGCTCCTTATGGCTGCAGAAATGGTCTCTCAAGGTAAAGGTTGTGGATGGGTTAAAATGTTTATTGCCATGGAGATCAAATTTAATATTATTAATGTCATTTAGGATTGTAAATACAGTTTAAAAGAAAGGCTGAGGAAGTGGTTTACAGACATCACAGACCTCTGAGAAGGAGGTCATGAGGGGGTGAATATAAACCATAATGGAGTGGAAAGTTTCCAGGGCCTTGCAGCCACACCTGTTGGTTTTTTTGCTGTTCAACTTCATGGAATCAACATTTCACTTGCAATGATTAAATTCTTCGAATGTGAATTTAATCGACGGGTGTGCCTTTTCTGGTGCTTAGAGCTCTCCTGAGTCAATGACACCTCAGTCTGTGGCTTCCTGCCATAAGACACACCCTAAATGTGCCACTCCTCCACAACAGCGTCTATTCTGTCATATGAAGTAGGTCACCTAAAGCTGTGAAGCATTGTTATTCAGTAATTATTTTAACATATTGCTGAAGTTTATAGGCTTTAAGATTATTTTACACATGACATCACTTAGCTTGCCCAAAACCGAAACAGCTAAAAATGGTGTTATTCACTATACTTTTGGAGGTTTGCAGTTAGTCACGGTAGGGTTTACCACACAGTGCTTAACCCTGGATTGCTGCCTTTTATTTAATGTCAGCATAAGCCAGTTTTAACCCAGAGTTACAAAACATTCCTGAATCAAGGAAACAGGATATCATATCAAATTGACTCTGGCCAGTAAACAACCACCCAAACACCCTAGCAACCATATAGAAACACATCAGATCACCTTGACAATTACATCCTAACACCCTAGCAACCGCCCACAAGGTGTTGTGGAGCTGAGTTTTTCACAGGAAAGCATCACTCACGTTTTCTGTGAAAATTTACTTTACTGTATGTTTATTCCTTGTTTTTGGGCTTTACAGTTAGTTTCTTTATGCAGTAATCAATGTTTGTAAAAATGTATAAAAGAGAAGGTGGAAGGCTAAGGAGGAGGAGAGAAAGAAAGCAAAAGAGTAAAAAGACAAAAAGCGCTTCGTCCCACACAGCAGAGTGGTGCAGTTAAATCTACAGCAGCTAGTAGGAAGACACCCCCACTTCTTACATAACAGCTCTCCACCTCCACACTGTACAGAGACTAGAGATTATTGCCTTGCACACAAGTTATCTATACAGTATGTATTCCTAACTGCTCTGTGTGCAGCCCTGAAACTGATATCTGTGCGCTTACAATGTTGGCACGGCCATTCTGCTAATTGAATTGATGAGAGAGATTTGTGGAGCTGGATGTTCTTAATTTGTCTGGCATGTCCGGATATTGTCTTCATGACACAGGCTAATTTAATCTGTGTCTGCTTTCGGTCTGTCTGACAGAATGAGTCACAGTGGGAAACTAACTTTTGTGCACCCCACAGACAGGTGTAAGCCTGAATATGATTGCTGAGATTGGTCAATCTGACTGAAAACAGCAGTGATATTGTGCACTTATAATATACAAATAGATTCTTCTTTTGCTTTGTTCTGCTTCGTTTTTGCTTATGTTTCTTTTCATATCTCTATCATTACTTCATGTCCAAGACATGGAAAACAGTGCAAAAATACATACACGGTAACTAAGAGACTATTGCAGTATGCAGGAAGCAGATGAGAGGCAGGTTGGAACAAAGCAACAGAATACCACAGAATATCAGACCATAAATGTTCACTAACACCTTGTCTGAAGACGAGAAACAGGTTTGCTAATAATTGAAGGTAAATATAAATATGAAGCATATGATGAAGAATTCCAGGACCAGAGGAGACAGGACCAGATGACTTCACTGGCTGACAAAACATGAAGGAACCATTAAGACGGTGCTTAAGATAGCCCACGCAAACACACAGATACACAAAGGCATGCATATACACATCTGGTTGTGTGGCAAGGTCCTCTGAGCATTCTGCACTTAGTGGGTTCATTATTTATAGAGCAGGCTCATATATTTAGAAAAACAAGCATTGTGTGCCATTTCCACAGCTACACACACAACCCTTAAATCTAATCAGAAGTGAACACTGCATTATAGGTATGTTACATAGATATACTTAAACAACCACATGCAAGTACATGTCAAATCAACTTATTTAGCATAAGTAAGTGGAAGGATGTTGGATTTCAGAGGAATTATGTATTAATAAGGTGTATTTTAATAAATGTGCCCAGCAATGACTGTTGTAAAATTGTTAAACACTATTCAGGACCCATTTTACTCCCATAGTGTAAAGAAAGTACATTAAAAAATGTAGGGCGGGGCTTGTTTGTCTATCAAGAATTGATTGGTTGGTCATGAAAAGTGTGCTAAAATTAAGCTAGGTGGTGTTGAAAAACTGTGATGAATTGTAAGAACTGATTTGTGATGTCAAACAAAAACTAAATTCACTTCAGCATACCGAATAAGACCATAAAAGTAAACAGGGTCGATTTTGATTCCATGTTGACTTGAACGTCGAACACATGACGCAAGAAGAGGAAAAGAAAGGGATACGTTTTTTTTATCTCTCTGTTACCTTGTTAAGGCTGCAGAGTAGTGCGCAAGGATCCAGCACAACTTTCTCACCCACAATGATGGCAATAGTGAAAAGACAGAAAATTTGAGTACCAAGGGCCAATTACACCCCCTGACTCCTACACGCTCACACAAAGCCATGCAGAGTACAAAAAACAACCTCGTCTCATTCAATCAGATTGCCTACACTATCTCCCTGAGCCCACCCACCTACAAATCTGCTATATTCCCCCAGTCCCCTTACTTTCAGAAGAAAAGAAATAGGATAATGAGTTCAGTAGATGCAAGCACTTTCAGCAGGAGCTTTTATGTATCCACTGAGACACTGTATTGTGTATTTCATATGGTTATTTTAACAGAATCTAATATAAGTAAAGATGGATAGACATGTTAAACTTCCCTTTTCGCATGTAGTTAAACTGTTCATGATAATACTGTAGAGTCATGTGACACTAAATAGAAATGTTTTTGTTAAATCCTTTTTAAAAAGATCAGCATTGCTGGTCACCAACATATGTTGTGTTTTGGATGTTGATCACTAGCATTGGATGCTAGTATGCTAGTGTCCCTACCAGGCTTCTTTATTAGTTACATCAGCAAGCTTTCATTGAACAACCAGCTTCATCAGCAAGCCCATGCTGTTTGACCATCATTTGCAGCTGGTAAACAACATGGTAATGCTAGTCCACCAACTAGACCCGCACAAATCCAGCACTAACCGGCATAAACCAGCTTTAACGAAGTTGATCTTTTCATGAGGAATAACTCTTAAAAACTATATTGGTCATAAAAGAGGACATCAAGAAGTGCAACACTGACCATGTGTCAGCTTTGCTATCTAGAAGAGCTTGGTGTTGTTGTTTATGGGTGAGTGGTTTGTTCACTTTGCATGAAAACAGCTTGTTTAACACCTCTGTGGACATGCTACATAGTGCTGATGCTAAGGTCACAGACTACCCTGAAAAACAGTCCAGAATTAAAGCTGAAATTTGTAGCTTTTGCCTATGGCTGTTTGAAACATAAAACTGCAGATTACTTTACGCACTTTTATTCACATGCTCAAATTGTAAATCATTACTGTAAACTCTTGGTATGAATAAGGTAAAAAGAAAAACCACAGTAATGTAAAAAGACAGTTTTGAACACTGACCTGTTATGTGCTTGCTCAGTTTAACATTTTTGGTTTACCCAAAAATTAAATTTCTGCCATGATTTACTCTTCCACTTGTCAATTCAAACTTGTGCAACTTTATTTCTTCTCTAGCACACAAGCATAGCTTTTAAAAAGTATCCTGGCCACAGTTTTCCATATAATGAAAGTAAATAAGAACTGGGGCTGTCAGTCAACAATATGAGGGTCAGGAAATCAGTTTAATTTTTCGGTGAACTATCCCTTTAAATCAACAGACCTTCCAATAAAGGCTCAGAGAGCACTGTCATCATCTGCCATATGCTGGTGTGGTTGAGGATACTCGGCACAGACAGAATATGCTGCTGTCTGCGCTGTCTTCATTGGCGTTCTGTTCCTGTATACTGCAAGAAGAGATAACCACAACCCCAACATACTCAAAAATAGACAGCCACTTTCAGGACTTTCAGGACCGTTATATGTTGGCAATTGTTTTTGTTCCTCTCTGTCAGAACACTGACAACACATATTGATTCCCCTCAGGCGGTATGACAGTGGAGCTCGACCTGTGAGCAACAGTGTCAACACCATAACTAACAGTGGCTTGATTCACTAACAGCATTTAGAATTGAAACCACTTAAATAGTTCAGTTTGCTGGAAATAGAATGCAAAGAATAGATCATCTTTAATTTTCTAAAAGGAATATTACAAATAAATAATTAAATATAATAAATAAATAAATAAATAAATAAACAGTAAAATGATTGCTTGATGAACCACAGCAATTTACCATTTGATCTAACTGGGCTGTCATGTCCAAAGACATGACATAACCTGCATGAGTTAACACATAGCCTTTTAAGGGGGATTAAATAAGCTTTTTCATCATTGAGCTGAGCTGGTCTTTGTTCATGCAGGCAGTGAAAAGATTAAAACTCTTTTTAGGATAGATGAGCTATTTTTTTTTATCTAAGTACATGTAAGTTGTCTAAGTAAAGCTAAAACTCAAACTATTTTGTTTCAAATTGTTCAAAACTATTTTTAGGAATCCGACATATTAACTGCTTTATTGCCCGGTTGATCTTGAACTTTGAATTGACTGTTCTACATAAACCTTTCATTTTTTTTTCCAAAAGAAAAATATAACTACATTCCGTTGTAATGGGTTACTGCCTATACTCACCTGTGAGTGTGCTGAATTTGATGAGTACTTTTACCTGTTCAGACAAAGCTGGGATGTCAAGATTTATCATACATCCTGCCCCACCCCATTACACTCACTATAGTTTAGTTACTATCACATTCAGAAGCTTAGATAATGCTTTATGTAAAAATGCGTATTTTGGAAAACTCATTTGATGATCGTATGAATCATATGGTGGTTAATATATGGGTTAAGGCAGGGTCAATAAAGAATTCCCTGTCACTATTCCATCCTGAATCATTTCTTAATTATCTCCTTTTTATATCTTTGATATAAAATATTATTGAGAATCTGTTTCTACAATGTTTAAGTGCCAATCACATATAGTCAGTTAGTATTGTGTTCAGAACATCTACATTTGTCTTAGACACTGTCAATTTTTGCAAACCTTTCTCGCTTATAAATTCAACTAGCCATTAGAACAACTAAACCAATTATCTCTCAAATATGATTAATTAGAGACATGGTATTTGGGTCTCAGTAGGTAGGCTAGAGCTGCTGTTGCTGCATTCAGCTTCCAGTCATGATGCTGATGGTGATGCTGGGGATAAGTAGGAGGAGGGGATCACCATAGCAATAGTGACGTCATCCCCCTTGCTGTAATTGGAGGAAACCCCGTGGCTACAAGTCAGAGTTAACAGGGCAACCGAACTTATTCCCATCATCCCGCCCCATTCCCCGCGCTAAACAACTATTGGACAATATGGTACCGAACAACGAGTGACGAGCGAAAACCGCAGGATTTCATTGGTTAACGGGCGCGGTTAGCCACGTCCTACACTAACACTTTCGATTGTCTGTCACTACTACATTTTTCCTAACCATCCAAGCTCAAAGGCTATCAATCCGGTGGAGTCAACCATTGATCTAGAGGTGAGGCATTTTAGTTTTGAGGATTTGTTTGTTATTAAAACGAGTTTATATCGTAAACATATTTTGTATTATTGCAATGGACTGAATAATCGAGTTAAACGCACTAGTCGTTGGAGACACAAGAGGGGGGCTGCCCAAAATGCAAATCGAGCAGGACGAGGCTGATTTGCGTAAAACGATATAGAAAACTTATATAAATCCTTTATAGGGAAAATTGTTATATCAAACGCATATTTGTTGTAAAACGTAGTGCACAAGAACCATGACTGTGATGTTAAGGCGGGTCATCATCAAAGCTGTTTTGTGAGATTGCAATTTGCCATCGGCTATTACAGTAATGTATAACTTAATACGTATTGATACGTTATTAGCATTATTATTAATACGTTCTTATGCTTGACATGGTTAAATAACGCCTTAGAGGGAGCCAGTAGCCTTATTGCTACGGAAATCAGGCTCGGTTTTATGGAGTCACCTGCTAAACTGTGCCCTATTTTAAATGTTTAATAGGTAGGTAAAGCTAACAGTGCGTTTAAAAAAAAGATTTGTGCATTTTACTGAAAGTGGCAGGGCTGAACCGATGGCACTGAGACAGTTGTGTTAACGCACACACCCTAGTTATGCCTCCAAACCTTATGAGCTGCCTACCTAGCCACCATTTATGGCCATCGAAACGCCCCTATGATGCCCCCAAACGTCGTGTAAGTAGGCTCCTTCGCAGGTTTTTAGACAACCACACATGCGGCAGATCGCCTTGTTTAAGATAATGAGCATGTAACATCAACAAAAGAGGCTCTCTATCTTACTGTCATGTTTTTTTCTTCTCAGCATCTCCAAGGATTAACCCGCGGTTTGTTTCCCTCCTTTGATCAGTCGAGTGTCCCATAGACCTAGAAACACTCAAAGACTTGGAGAACAGCGGCAGGATGGACAGAACAGAGCTTATTCAGAAGGCGAAGCTGGCTGAGCAGGCCGAGCGCTATGATGATATGGCGACCTGTATGAAGTCGGTGACTGAAGCCGGTTCCGAGCTGTCTAATGAGGAGAGGAACCTGTTGTCCGTCGCTTACAAGAACGTGGTGGGCGCCCGACGATCCGCCTGGAGGGTCATCTCCAGCATCGAGCAAAAGACCGAAGGAAACGACAAGAAACTGCAGATGGTGAAGGAATACCGGGAGAAAGTGGAGTCTGAGCTGCGGGATATCTGCAACGATGTGTTGGTGAGTGTGCTGTTACGATAGGCGTATTCCTACAATGCAAAAGAATAGTGTTCATTTTCGGTAAGATAATTGTCAGGCTATAGTAAAATAGGGAAGTTATATACAAAGTGGTAGTGATTGATCCAGAAGGAGAGAGATTGGTAATCATTTCCTTTATTTGTGGATAACTGGTAAGTAAGAACAGACCAATCAAAATTTAGAATAAAAATGCAACAAACCACTCGCAATTCATTGTGCAAAAATCACAATGACGTCATCGTAGTTACCTTTTGAATGGGAACGTTTTAACAATGTAAATTGTCATTTTAAAATGTTATTCTTACAATAGTGTAAGTTTCCAAAATTTACTTTATCATATAAAGTATATGCAAAATATATATGCTATAAAATAGCATATCAAATCTTACTTTGTAGGAGTAATTACAAAATAATTTTGGATTCTGTACATGGGGATTTTGGTGAAATTAATTGCATAAAACAAGGAATTTTAATTCAACAGTGCCACCTAGAAAGAAATGTAATGTGTGCATCTAAATATTTGTGGTCCCTCCATAGACCACATGTGCATTACAGAGACCATGTCCTCTTTTCTAGTGGAACAGCAGCCCAGTTTTGGCTCTCACTGGAGACAAGAATATCTATATTAAGGGGAGCATGCACAGTCTTGCACAAGGACAACTGTGAAGTCATTACTTTTATATCTAGTATATGTAGTGGTGAGGATCAGTTAACAGTGCAGATCTTATTTATACCATTTACTTTTGGCCTCAGTGCAATGAAGCAAACCTCAGCCTTGATATAATTATAATTGCTGTGACATCATACAGAAGTGTTTCCTATTAGACTCCACAAAATGAAATATTTATGTAATCAAATCATGTGCCTAGCTGTGTTTTTACCTCGGCAAGAGAGAGCTGAGATGATCAAAGTTCAGAACTAGGTGTGCTCAGGTGGACTTTAGTAATGTTGGATGCTGGGCTGAGCAGTTCTCTCATTCTTGAGGCTTTTGGTACTGGTGGAAAAATTAAACCTCAGTCACTGAGAAACTTGTTTCTTTAAATATAATGTTAAATGTTGCCTGAAGGAGGTTTGTTCCAAAAATGGAAGCTGTGGTTTATTTTCTCATAAACTAGGCTGGAATGGTAGCATGAGGCTCTAGATTAATCCTGTGAATCAGAAATGTACACTCAGTTCTGCAGAAACCTACTTTTTAAAATATTCATGATTGTGTGTTATACACAATTGATAATGTTGTAGGAGTCATTGAGGTCTCTAGTATTGGTTAACCAATGTCAGTAACCCAAATGAAATGTAGATAAAATTGTTAAAATATTGGCAAATTATTTTGCCCAAATAATACATATATCTGTCATCAGTATTATGCATGTTGCCTGAGTATTTTTTTTCATGAGACTTCCTAAACTGTCTTCAATGTACTGTGAAACACTGAAAATCATGATTTGCATATTAATTGATTTGCTTTGTGCAAATGCATCCAACCCAGTCTACAAAAACAAAACTTTGCTAATAATGCTTCAAAAAATCTAGAAAAAGTATTCACAGTCACTCTGGACTAGGTTTCCTCCTTGTAAGTCAGTGAAACTGTTATCAGTTATTGTATTGTCCAGTCTAGATCCAGTTGAAAGCAAACTGTGTTTGTGCAGTGAGTCATTGCCAGTTTCTGCATGGCTTTAGCTAGAACTCCAACCTCATTTCCCAGCTTGTCTGTGAGGACTGAGGGTGTGTCTGTGACTCATCACACTGCTGAATCTACTCTGGGATCAAGGTTGGTCCACACCTCCACCTGACAGCCTGCCATATGCTGCCAACTCTTATACTCTTCTTTCCTGCAGCTTCACTTGTAGGGCATGGTGCTAGCAACACTAAAATCATAGGTCTGATTCCCAGGGAACGCATGTTGTGATAAAATGTAAACCTCAGATGCACACTTACTTGGAATAAAAGTATCTGCCAGTAAATGTACTCTCAATAGGGCTGAATATGCTCAGTGAATTAATATCTTGTCAATATCTGTGTGTTCTGTTCAAATAATCTCTGGCATTTATCATTGATTTGTATTAGTTGAACATCAGGCAAACTTGCAAAAATGTCTTGGCTTGTATACAAAGACCAACAATTAAAGGTGAAGTGTTTAGTTTTGTCTTTTACAATACTTTGTTGTATCCTCCTTGCTTAATGTGTGCAGTAAACTCTGTAGCACTATCAAAGCATCTGTTTGTTTGAGCATCCCCACACTGCAACATTTGTTGAACCAATGGTTTGAGTTGGGGTTGGATTATTTATTTGGCTGATTAATGGCAGTGGGGGAAAGGTTTAAAAAAACTGGTTTAAAACCTATTGAAACAGGTGTCTCTGTAATTTAAATGTTCATTCATTTCACAATATTTGGAGCCAGATAGTAATTACTAATAATTTTTTTGTTATTCCTTTGTGTGTGTGTTGGTGAAAACATTTGAACTCAGTTCATTCAGATTAAAAGGGAAGAGTTTTGAAACAACTAAATAAGGGGTTTAGCATGCTGATTAGCATTCTATACTAGAATAGACTCTCCCTAGTGCATATAAACGTATGCCCAGACCTACCTTTGTAGAGTGTAAAAATTTTTTTATATTGATTCAGACTGAACCATTCAATTGAAACACGCAGGTTCATGCAACTTGCGGGGTTGTATGATCAGCTTTGCTCTAGTATAGATCTCCTTTTAATAATCTTAGAAACACAATTCTAGTTTAGAAGCAGCATGCTGGGATAGCATTGACCTTGTTTTCCTGGATTGGTCATTAATGACTGGCAGCTCTGTGATGAGAATCCCTGACAAGTGTGAAGAATGGAAAAAAAATGTTCTGGCAGGCCTCATGGACCTCTCTGCTCAGTCAGACAAGAAGAAACAGGCCTGTTTCTTACACTTGGCTTTGTCTGTCTCCTTGGACAGTATAGGGTACAGTTTGTATGCTTCAGTTCAAAACATTTACAGGCCTTTAATCAGAGACTGAAATCTGAAGCCAAAATTTGATAATGTTTTCTGCATTTCTGTCTAACAGTATGTGTAATGCATACTTCACAGGCATGTTGTGAAGTGTAGGAGAATAGAGGGAAATATCACGATTTTAAATTGTAAATTCCCTGAGCTGATCTTTGCCACAGCAGGGTAAAGGAGTGTTTTGTTGGCATTGTCTGGCCTTTCCATGGTAATCTGTCCCATCCTGGCTGTGTTGGTTAATCTAGTATTTAGCTGTGTCTTAATGCTGCTGCTTTCACTGACAAAGATTACTGGTAAAGCAGACTTAGGCTGGTAGATGCAGTTTCAGCACTAAAGACTAGTCTCTTAGACAAAGATTAAGTTTAATCCTGGACTAAGAAATTGTTTGGAGGTAAATCCCTTAAAACTGTGTTTAAGACATCAGAGTAGATCACTCACCTTGTGCGTTAGTGCTTTGCATATTGAGACATAACAAAGAACATGAAAGTGTATCCAACTATGGGAGCTAGTTTGTGCTTTTAAACTGTTCTCTGACATTTTATGTGCAGTATTGTGGCCTGACATGAGTTATTTTCTTCCTACAGGAGCTGCTGAACAAATATTTAATTGAGAATTCCACAAACCCTGAGAGCAAAGTCTTCTACCTGAAGATGAAGGGCGATTATTACAGATATCTTGCTGAGGTTGCCTCAGGAGATGACAAGAAATGTAAGAATGCATAGATGTCAGTTTTGTGGATTTATGTAAACTTTTTTTTTCCTGAGGATGAAGTAACAACTTGATCATACACTGATCATAATCTGCAGCAAACTTTGTTTTTGTCTCTTAATGATAACATTGGACTTGAGAACTGGGCTGTCTGTTTAGTATTTTTCTTAAGTTTAAAGGAGTGGCTTTTGTTAAGTATGTTGTTAAGTATTTTATTATTCCTAATATGCATTGCATGTCTAAACAAGATATTTTTTTTCTACAGCGACCATAGAAAACTCTCAGGATGCTTACCAGAAAGCATTCGATATAAGCAAGACAGAGATGCAACCCACACATCCCATACGTCTGGGTCTGGCCCTTAATTTCTCTGTTTTCTTTTACGAGATCCTTAACTCTCCAGAAAAGGCCTGTTCCCTCGCTAAACAGGTATGTTTGAAACAACCATTATGGACAGACATCTGTTATGGGAATTTGAAGATTTCTTTGTTTAAAAACAATCTGTTTTTGTACAAATTCAGGCTTTTGATGAGGCCATAGCAGAGCTTGATACGCTGAACGAAGAGTCTTACAAAGACAGCACTCTTATCATGCAGCTACTGAGAGACAACCTCACAGTAAGTAACACAAAAAACATTTTAATTTGTACATGGGTGCTTTATTGGTAGATGCCATACCGAAAATGCGCAAATGCTTTCAAATAGTTCTTTAAAGGAATGCAAGATCATTTGTTATTCGAAATGGTGCTGTATTTTACTTTGAAAGTGTAAAGTTTTGTGGCTCAGGAAACAATGGCTCTGTATTGACATTTTATTTCTTCTTCCAGTTATGGACATCTGACAACGCAGATGAGGGAGAAGGCGGTGAGGGAGGAGAGAATTAGAACACACACTCCAACAAAGAAAATAACCTTTTTACACATTTACGTTCCTAATCACTCCATGTCAGAATTTGTCCAGTAAAGAACAAACCCATAATTAACGAAGAGCTGTTTATAAAAAAAGTCATTTTAGTCTTTTCACAGTGCAGCTGTTGGGGGGAACCCTGTTCCTTAGTTTGTTTTGGCCTTCCATAATGTGCAGTTTCTGCTGTAGGAAAGTATGACTAGTGTTATTTTATACAAACATGATCTTCAAATATAGTAAATGGAAGTTAATAACTTAAAAATAAGGACATGCATTTCATCACAAATAAGTCTGAAAATAAGACTGAAAAGTAATTGCAGGGATATTAAAAGCATTTAGGTACCTGTTGTCTTATATGCCTACTGTATCTCATATTTTAACACTTTTTGTCACCTCAGCACTACCCAGGGTTGTGCGTTTCTGCTGAAATCAGTGGACAATCACACTTTAGATCAATATTGAAATTTAAAAAATCTGAATTGTTGAAATGTTTCAAATTGCATCGTAGATTTGTCTTTGAAGCAGTGGTATGTAGTATCTGGGCAATTTGTAAACGGTTAGATATATTTTTCTTTTTAATGCAGTTGATTTTGGCCTGTTTAGTGTTTTCTTTGCTTTATTTTTATGGAAATGAAAATCATCCATAGAAATTAAAACCAGTTTTAAGAAGACTTGGGGCGTATTGTTTTTTTTGTTTTAGTAATGCCATGTTTCAAGTAAAAACATACCCCACTAGCATGCAGACCAATGCTAACACAATCTGTGGCACAGTTTGGTAGTATGGTTTTGATTTTGTTGGGTTCACATAAATGATCCACTCTGGAAATTGCTGCACATGAAGCATGTTATGAATAATAGATTCAGGCTCTCAGTGCTCTTGGTTAATATTGGTGTTGGTGGCAAATAATGTTGCCTGTGCATGTCTTTGTTTGTACAGAACACTGGAATGGAAATCAATACCATATTGCCAATATTAAAGTTAGTACTTTCTCAATGCAATGTGCACAGGTTGTTTGTCCCGTAAGTGTCATTATACATTGGACAACTTTTTTGTGTTTTTGTTTCTCCTTTTCGTTCTTTTTTCTGTCTGTGAGTTTTTTTTTCTTCCCATAGATTTAAGTCTCACAAAAGCTTTGTGAAAATGTTTTATGCCCTATGTATGTTATGTAACATGCTTAAAAATGACATTTTATAAACCAGATTGCTGTTGTGGTTATCTTATTTAAACATTTTTTTAATTAGTGAAAAGTTTAATTTTCTAAGAAATTTATATTCATTTGGTAATACAGAAGTTGTCTGGTTGGATACACTGGAGATAATTTACTCCAACACTACAAAACGATGTTGCATTACCTTTTATTATGAAATATTTTAGCATCTTTACCAAACATTGCTAATAACTATATATAAAACCCATAATATTTTTTGTTGTTTGTGTCAATTTTTAATATTCCATTCTTAGAGTTCTTCCAAAAACATGGTATGAAAACTAATTTGTCCATCATAGTAGGAATTTCTATAACAACTAAGAATAATAGATACAATTATATACATGATTTATTGTTCTAAGGCTTTCCAAAAGGTTATAATAATCATTTCAATGGATTATAAACGTTTGAAAACATGTTGACTGGACACATTTAGCACTAATCGTTGTAGCAGGATGACAGGCCTGATCGTGCACAATAGTAGTGCACAGCATAGTAAAATTTAACTGGGTAAATTTGTGTCACGTGACCATATGTTTAGAAAGGGCGATGTGCGTGACAAAACGGATGTAAATATTTACGTTAAAAGCAAAACTGCAAATGTGTAAAACCATGAAATAATTTTACCCAGACATGGTAGCGGCTATGGTATATAAAGATTAAACTTCCTGGCTACTTGCGAATAATGTTAAGCAAAATAAGGTTTTAGAATAAGATTGGTGCATTATTAGGTCGCTCATTTACGTTCATGTTGTTATTGTAAAGGTATATATTTCATGTATTGCCAATTAGTAGGTATTATTACTTGATAATTACTCGTCAACTTAAGTGGCACTTTACGGTCCTGTCGCGCTTTTGGGAATCGTGGTCGGGACTTTTATTTTGAATACTTCCACGACCAGGAAGTACTAATACGTCATCATAAAACGCTTTACGTTTGGGTTGGATTGGCATTAGAATGTTCAATAAAAAAACGCGCAGAAATTTCAGGCAGAGAAAAAATGAATCGAGTGAAGAAGACGAGAATGAAAAGGTCACCACTGGTGAAGGTGGAAACGAAACGGAGAAAACGTCCGAGTCTTCAAAAGTGGATTCACCGCGAAGAGGGATTTCAAAGGCACGTAATTCTGACTCGAGTGATGGGGACGACCCGACTGACACTGTCACTGCACTTCAATCTAAAGACATAAAACAGCCATCAAAGAGCAATACACTCAGCTTCCTTGATGACAAGGACTGTGAGTATCGTAGTATAACATCTCGTACG
The DNA here is from genome assembly GCA_036877525.1 of Chromobotia macracanthus. Taxonomy (NCBI): domain Eukaryota; kingdom Metazoa; phylum Chordata; class Actinopteri; order Cypriniformes; family Botiidae; genus Chromobotia; species Chromobotia macracanthus. The sequence continues at coordinate 134,247 of JAZGTH010000060.1, read as the reverse complement.
CATTTACATGTTAAATACATTTGTTTTAACGAAGGCACTTTAACTTTTGCAGCTACTGAAGCGTGTGCTTTTAAAGTGAAACGATCAGTCAACAAAGAAGTTCTTTTCCAAGCACGTAAAAAGGAGGATTCACCTGTAACACTGCCAGGCTCTCAAGGTGAGTCTTATACTGAATGTCTTCAATGAGTAGATGCGTGTTGTTCATCAGTCGCTGACTCTTATGGCCCCAACACAACACATATTTTGTTTTTAAGTTAAGAAGAATGTGGATGTTGATGTGCAGTCTGACAGTGATGGCTCTGCTGAAGATATGCCCCCTGACAGTGATAATCAAAGCTCTACTTCCATGTCAAGTTCATCTGGTTCTTCAAAACCACAGACAGGTACTGAGTGGAAGTCTAACATTTTTCTCTCTGTAGTGTTTACTTTACATTAACTGATTTGTGTAACAATGAGCAACATTTTTAAAAGCACACAAAACGTATATCATGAACAACAAAACAGAGCTAGTTTCTACTTCACTAGCAGACCCATACAAAACTGCAGTTTGTTTATGAGCAAGGTTCAACAAGTGGTGTGAGCATTATTTTTGTAATGTCAAATGTGCTCATTTCAAACACTGAAATGTTTCAGAGATCCAAAGCTGGTGGTTTTTAGTTAGTAATACTTAAACATGTAATTAATTGGTACATAAAACAGTATTTGTTGTATGCTGCAGCAAAGTCCCTTTAAGGAAGTTTCTACTCTCGCAGCTAATTCAGTCATATAAGTTCAAGTCCTACTTACTTGGGGGAAGACAGGTATCTCTAAAATCGCTGGCTGAGATCACAATAAAATGTTTAATAGTTGGTGACATATATATCCTGACATTAAATGTTCCATAAATTCTGTTTCTGAAGATCAAATTGCACTATAAAAGCAGTTTTTCCAGGTCACTTCAGTTGCTGTGCGTGCCCAAAGTCTGTCAAGTACCACAAACCACTCTGTACAGAGCTCCTCTACCAAAAAAATCGTCAGTGTTTATTGATTGATGATTGGCTAATTCTACTACAAGGCGGGACTTTATTTGCTAGAGCACACATTCTCCCATTCATATTAATAGAACTGCAGCATCTTGTTAATTCTATAATCTTTGGCTGCAGTCACCATTCCAGATGCTAGAAAGATTCGTGCTGCCAAAGAGCAGAGAAGACAAGCCCGAGCCCAGCGAGATTACATCCCGCTAGATTCACCCAGCACTCCTGGTAGCCTAAAGGAAGAAGATCGAAGTGATGCTGAGCAAAACAGCGACAATGAGCCAGATGATCATGAACGTAGAATCGAGTTTGCACCCAAACCCAAGACCCTAAGAGAGCGTATGGCTGAGAAGATGGGTGAGGAACGTTTAATACATCAGAACTGTCAATTTCTAAATTTTACAGCATCCTTTAATAGTAGTACAGTAGTACTTTAATTTAGAAGTCTTGTTTTTGTAGGGAGTGGTAGTGAGGAAAGTTTCTCTGATAGTCAAGAGGAGGAGGACCAGCAGATCTGGGAAGAACAACAGATTGGAAAAGGAGTCCGACGACACCAGGTAAGACCCTTCAATGTCACAAAAATCTGTTCCAGAAGTTGGTGAACTGTCAACATAGGCAACTACCTTTTAAGGTAGTGTCTTACCATGATGAAACATCATATTGAACTGATTTGGAAGGCTATAAATAGGCAGTATTAGTGTTCTGCATGGGAGACTCACAATTACTTAATATTCATTTTAATAGGTTTGGGTTGGATGTTAACAGACTGCTAAGCTAATGACTCTAGTAAGTTTAAAATTAGCCAACACACACAAAAAGGGGTAAAATATAGTATTTATAATTACACTTAACATTAAACTTGTTATACTTTTATGAATACTTCTCTGTTTTACTGTGATATTTAAATACCACAAATATCTCACAAGGCAATTACGCTGTACATTTTTGCTAACAGACTTTGCACCAGTGGCATGCCTGTGGTGCCTGCAAAATGCTCCCTCCTTAGGCAGTTTACTAGGTTTTAGAACAGAACAAAAGTCTGAGTTGTTCCTTGAACCATTGAAAATAATACTATGACCTTAAAACATTATTCATATTATTCAGCAGTACCTTAAAGTTGAAATCAATCCTTGCACTATCTTTCCTTGTTTACTTAGAAGCAATATCAGGCTCCTGTCAGACCAAGCAGGCAAAAGAAACTGGACATCCCTGAAACACTACCAGCCGTCAGCATTGATGTCATAAAAAAGAGAATCATTGGAAAGTAAGCACTGGAAATGCCTCACCGTACATTTCCACTGGAGAGTGGGTTTCTTCACTATGGCCTGTGAACATTTTTATTACACAGTAAATTAATGTGCACAATTATGATTTTAAAAACTCAAAATTACAAAGTACATTGGTTGTATATTGGTCAAGTGAATACACTTTATGTTAAAGAGACTACCACAATGAAAGCATACAATCTGCATTTGTAATCGGTATTAAATATAGTAATATGTAACAAAGTGATCTTTTTAGGTTGCTAAAGCTATTTTAAGGTTAATAAATAAAATACAAATAAATAAAATAACTCCTAAAAGTTGGCAAAATTAGCATGAAATTTTTTTTAATCTCTCTAGATTAGATTCACTGAGGGAGGTGCACAGAGCGCGGGAGGCGGAGCTAAGGAGGATGCAGCTGGACATGGAAATGGCCAAGAACTCCTTAGAAAGCTTGGAAAATCACCCTGCAGATGAGCAGCTCCGGTTCTTCCGCTCCATGAATGTCTTCTCACGGAACCTTCTGGAATGCCTGTCTGAGAAGGTGGGTGGTGGTTAGTCCTTCCCAGGTCAGGGGTGCACTTTATTAAATATGATTATATACAATATAAATGATCCATCCAAAAGAGTATAAAGTACACTGCATGCATAATTTTTCAGATGGCTTTAATAAACTCAGTTGAGCTGGACATGCACAGTCTCTACATTGACCAGGCTGAGGCGCTGTTGAGTCAGAGAAGAGAAGCAGTGCAAGAGGAGTCCTCACAAATTCAAAAGTTAACCTGTAAGACCAGATACAAATACTGCCTAACTGCCCACTTTGAGTGTTGTAGAAGAGCATCACATCCTATAATAAAATGGATATAAATGGTCAGTATTGTCAATAATTTTCTTAGAGCAGAGTGAAAGAATATTTCCCAGAATGCCAGGATTTCCCAGAATGTCTTGAATTTTAATTCAGTAAAATCCATTTCATGCCATTGCAGCCTAAATTTCATTTCCACTTCTTATGGGGTGTGGCCATTTTAAATTTACACTCATGAAATAAAACAGACCAATTCCTAAATTCTACATTTTACACAACACTGCCAGTCATTTTAACACAACTCCCTAGTCATTATTAATGGAATTAAACTTTTTCTTATGAGTTCTTTTCTTTCTGTAGGCTGTTAACTGTGTTCTGTCTGCTCTTGTCCATATAAAAATATGTATTGTGGATCTGTCATAGATAATATTGATTCACAAAGCAATGGTGGAGCAACTGGAGGTTCCAGCCCAGCTCTGCAGGGGTATGACACTTTAACAACTACTGAATGTTATTTCTGTGAGAACTGGATTCACTTAGCCTAACATTATAGAAACTCAATGGATTGCAGCCTTTGGAAGCTTTCTGACATGCTTATAATCCGTAAATTACAGTTGTCATGGTTATTTATTGTAAGTTCTTCAAATCGTCATGTGTTTTCATGTCTTAGCTTGTTCGACTATTCTGAGGACGAGTGCTTACCTTCTGATTGGGTGCCAACAGCTGTGCAGGAGGCAGAGCTACAAAGTAAAAGAGGTAGGATGTGCTTTATGGAGGTGCACATAAAATCATTTTGGAATCAGATCCAGGGAAATACAAAATATTTTGGCAATATGAGAACTGCATCCTATTGCTATATACATAATTGCATCTAAAACACTGAAACATTAAATTCATTTTACAGCTGACCTGCTGAAAAGGGCACAGGAAATATTTATGGATGTTCAGACAGACTTTTGGGATGTGAAGAAAATCCTCTTCAGATTTGATGAGTGGCGAGTCTCGTTTCCAGAATCCTACAATAATGCCTACATTGCACTGTGCCTTCCAAAACTTCTGGCACCACTGATCCGACAGCAGCTTATTGGCTGGAATCCTCTCAAGGTGTTCTGTTGCATAATGACTACAGTTATAAATTGAATCACAGTTAAGTGCAGGGCAATCTGGGAATTTAACTGTTATATCAGCTGTTTTAAGTTTTATTAGAAAACATTTCAAAATGATTTGCAGTCAACGATAACATTTTCCCTTAAAGTAACATTGTTTTCTAAAATACAATTCTGATTAGAGATACTATGTGTCCTTTAGGCCGAGGGTGACGACTTTGAGGCGTTTCCGTGGTATTCTGCTGTTGAGAAGTTCTGTCATGGTCAGGGTTATGAGGAATCGGAGAACATGGATAAGAAGACACTGCCCACCATAATCGAGAAGACGATCCTATCAAAAGTTCAAGGTGACTCATTTGCAAATATTTTAACTAATAGGTCTATAATGGCCTGTAAATACCTGTATTATATATCTGGAGTTTGGAAACAGAACATTTCATGTCTTATGTCCTGAACTAATTATCTTATTAAAATGTAGCTTGATGTTTTGGGCAGGTTTTGTGGAGCTGGTGTGGGACCCTCTTTTGACACAGCAGTCTAATGCCCTTACTACACTGTGCAGCAGGATACAAGAGGATTATTATGTATTTGATGGTGAACAAAGCAAGCCTGTCAAGGTATTGTTGTACTGCACAACATCCCAGTTTGAAAAATGTTTACAGCATAATAAATTGAAACAACCTCTGATTTTGTCCCTTAGGCCTTCGTAGAAGCAGTTATTCAGAGACTGAGGAGTGCAGTAGACAATGATGTCTTCGTCCCACTGTATCCCAAAAAGTAAATTTTTTACTTGTTTGTTGATTTGGAAAGTCATGATTTGGCAAACTTTTAAAGCTGTGCATTTTGTAAGATAACTCTCAATGCAGTCAGATGTTAGTTTGTGTAAAGCATTTGTTGTGAAACAAGTTGCCATGATGATTTAACCAGAAACCATTGCATTTGCTGTGTTTATAAGGTTTTTAGATGATAGGACATCGCCACAGTTTCTGTTCCAGAACAAACAGTTTTACTCTGCTGTGAAGGTAAGACGTAACCGTAACCAGTCACATTGCCTTTCAGCTCATTTATACAGAAATAACTTTTTTTTTAGTTATTGCTTACCAATATACAGGCTATTTTTGACATGCTGTTTGTTTTTCAGTTGCTTGGTAATATGGCCTTATGGAATGGTTTAATTCCTGAGCATATTCTCAAAGAACTGATGTTGGAGAAACTTCTGGGGCGTTATTTGATGATAACTGTTCTTAATGAACCCAGTCCAAAACACACTATTCAGAAGTGCAAAAAGGTGCATATGTGGATGAGTTCAATCTGATCTCATAATCAAAATGTGAATTATTAAAACAGATAATTGTTAAACTAACTTTTATTTTTGTAAAAGATTGCAGATTGTTTTCCAAACTCATGGTTTGTGGAGGTGAGCACTGGATCTTCACTAGTTCAGCTACAGAACTTCAGCAAACATCTTCTACAGGTTGCTCATGTGATATGGAAAGACAGCAGTGACCCCAGCAGCACTCGGTAATGAACAACATGGTTGTTATCTAACTAATGTGTAATCGTCACTTATTTAGTATGTCTGGTATTGATTAAAAATGTAATAAACAGTAAAACTGGACTACGTTTAAAATGCAATTTAAATTGAATGTCCCTAATACTGTTTTATTATTTGTTTTTAACTTGCAGGGCACTTTTATCTGAAGTTTTGTGTATACTCCAGAACATTAAGGCACATGACAGTATTAAGACTATAACAAACAAATATCATTGTGAAGATCTGTTAAAAGCGCAGTAGAATCTTTTGTTGGAACATGTTTTTATATGTTGTAAAATCACTTTTATATGTGCATGTATAGTGAATAAAAGTTTTGTCCATATGGCTTTGTTTTGCCTTTACTTTGGGTGGTTGGAACTATTATTTCTTTCTAGCCAAGACATACAATATATAAGATTCCAGCACATTTAGTCATTTTCATGACATGATACATGCTGCTCACTGTGCCTGTTCATGCATGCCACATAGGTTAGTGTCTCATATATAATAGGATTTATATCCCTGAGGGCCTGTTCCCTGGACTCAGAGAAAGCAATGTATTGGATCAAGCGTTTGTGGCTTCTCTCAGAACATTGTAGAACAACACCATAGCATTGTTAGGGTAAGTATTTCTTTTCACATTTCCCTCAGAATCTGTTTATTTCCCTTTAGAGAGTGAAGTTCAGTAAATAGGCGTGTTTAATTTATTGATTTAGTTTGTGTAGTACTTTTCCCCTGCCCATGGTTCCTGATTATGAGGATGACTAATGACATCATGACCTAGACCAAACTCTGGCATTATTGAATTGATCCTCTGAGACTACTTGCATATGTAGGATGCCTTTCTGTTAGATGATTCCAACTAGAAGTTCACAAACATAGTATTTGTTAAATGTGGCAATGTAGGGTTCCTGAGCATCTACCATATAACTTGCATATAAATACATACAAAACATTCAGCCTTCATGGAAAATTAGTGTGAATGTTAGTAGGGTTCCTGTAGCTCAGTTGGTAGAGCATTGTGCTAGCAACACAAAGGTTGTGGGTTCAATTCCCAGGAGGCACATGCACTGACAAAATGTATAATTTGAATGAACTGTAAGTTGCTTTGGGTAAAAGTGTCTGCCAAATGTGTGAATGTAAATTGTTTTGTAGACGTCACACTACAAGGTTGTCTAACACAAGACCAGTGGAGATTGTCACACAGTAGTACAGTCAAATGTTTCGACAGTGAAGGTGGAAGATATCACACCTCTTGACTACTGTCACACGTCTGTGAGATTTATTTTACAGAAGAGATTTCACTTTTATTCTATTCTGGTAATTCCATGTGAACCAGTAACCTCTTGGGGATTCTCCCCAATTTGTTTTCCACTGTAGATGTAGCGTTTTTACAACTATAGTGGAAAATTCTCCACTCTAAGAATAATCTCCATTTACCTTCGTGTCCCTTGACCCCTGAAGTGCAGCTTTGTAAATTTAATAAGGGGATTAAAAAACTATGTAGCTGCACAAAAGTGTAATAATAAGGGGCTTAATAATAAGTGTGTTAATAAGGGCCTTTATTCAGTCTCTGATAAAGGTGTTGTACCAGTCCTGAGATATGGCAGATCTTCATTTTCAGGTGTTTTCCAGATCAAAATCTGGAACATTGTCCATTTTTTTTGTCAGTTTTGGATAAATGGCCTTAGATGGACAAAACACATGGACAAAAAGCCTTGAAACTGTCATAATTTCAAGGTGTCTTTAACATTTCTGAATAATGGGCTTATTTATAAAAAGGCTTGTATTTTAACTTCCACTACCTCAATGTCTCTTATGCAGGGGCAAAGTTTAGGTTCAAAAGCAGAATTTCCAGTGGCATGAATGTTATTTGCCAACTTTAGATGGTAAATGTACACTTGGCAATCAAATCTAAAAACCTAAAAAAAAAGACTAGACTAGGATTTGACATGCATTCCTTTATAAAAATTCCTATTTTAAAATCCAGGTACTTCTGCTAGATGTGGGACTCAGAAAGCTACAATATACTGTTGCTTTTGTCCTACCCCCAGGCAAAGGCATTTAATATTAACCTAGTTGTGCCTCACTTAATTCATGTTTCTTTGTTTTGTTACACAAAATACCTACAGAGGTTTTCCCAAAGGTAGAATCTTATGGGGATTCAAATTTTCCTGTCATGGTCAAGAGGGGGTGGTAATGACTTAAACAGACCCAGAGTTCAACTTTTGTGAAAAGCATTTTAATGTGAATAGCTGAATACAGTTCTTCATTGTCTTGAAGTTCTTTTGCTTTGCTATCAGCTTTCTCCATTTGATGAGTCACATAGTCAAATTACAACATCAGCCTTATTTCTGCTGCTTCTCACACAATAAAAACTGTTTGCATCAGTTTTAAAGGTTATTTAGAAAGAATCAGATGTGTTTGTCATAGCGAACAGGACAAATCCAGTCTAAATGAATCTCTAGCTTTATTAAATGGAGTACCATGAACATTTTCATGAACACAGAGGTGATATTTGAATGAATTTAATGGAGTTCGTGTTTTGAAGCTGTTGAACATGAGAGCGTTATGGCCACTGAGGGCTAATGCACTCTGACTGTACTGTCAGATCTACACTAATACACACTGTCTGGAGGCAAGCACAGCAGCCCACCAAATGTCAAGCACTGTTAAAATAACTCTAGACATAATCATGGCTAGTGGACATGGTGCAGCCATGTTCTGAATGTTAATGTGTTTGTTCCGTTTGTTTTGAATTTACATATCCTGCTTTTGGGTATAAGTTGTAAGCTGTATTTAAATGCTATTATGATGGTATATATGAATAGATACTAATAAAATGTATACCTTAACTGTTATATGCTTTGAATAAAATGCATACATGTAATGTCAGTAACAATATTTCTATGTATTTTTCTGTACTTTCTGATACCTAGAGAGAGAATTTCAGGTGTTCGGTTAATGTCAATAAGAAAAAAAATCAAGACATTTCATGTAAGAGCAGACGTAGCCTTCAGGAAAAGTAGGAATTAGGGCATATAAATGCTTGGGTGGGCATTGTTCAGACAGCATGTCATGAGACCAGAATAGCATCCATCTCCAAGTATTCAGCTGGCAGTATTTGTGGTGGAATAGTTTTTTTTTACTTTTGATTCTTGTGTGTATACATACACAGAGGTCTATATGATACGTACATTAAATGTTTTATAAGCTGCCACATTCCAGCATTTTATGTCTCCATGAAGAGGTTCAAGTACAATAAAAACAATTGTGGAGACTTGCATATTAACATATAGCTGGAAATAGGTATTCTCCACATCCTAATAAATCTTGCTATAGTAAATAGTCTTTTGTGTAAACAGCATACTTAAGGTAAACATCAAATGCTTCATCTGCATCTAGTTGCATCTGCAGCTTGAAATGGGAGAGCACTACATAACACCAATTCATCAGATATCATACTCTCAATCCAACAAGTTTATTAGGGTTAAGAGAAATATATCTGTAATTTTTATAATAAAAATAAACTTCACATTAAATAATGTTATGCATCATAAAGAGGAAATCTTTATTAGAATGAACAATAATCTTTGTTTCCCTGAAGTTACGTAGAATGACACAATAAATATTGACGAATGTCTTTTACCCCTGGCACTTTCATACCAATGATCATTTACAAGACAGAATTATTGGGAAATGCCTGAAATGTCAAGTTAGGGCTAGTCAGTGTCTGTAATATAGTCATTTTTCCAGCGCTGACCCATCAGGGGCTGTGAATCAAATGCAGGCACATCCTATCACTGGCTTGTTGACTCTGGGCAGCTGGGCTGTAAAGTCCAGCACACGGAGACTGGACACACAGCTGAATTGTTAATGCTGAATTGTGCTGTTTCAGCAGCCCCTTATGCCAGTTGTTTCAGCAAGACCAGGATGAGGGGGGTGGGGTGTCATTAAAGATGTGGTGTATGCAACATTATGGAAAGTTCTGGATGCAGATGACCAAAATTGGATATAAGTAACATTTTAAAGCTGGTAAGTCTTAATGTCGGATTATTACGACTGTTTTTCTTTCACCCACATTTGTTGTTTTACTGGTTTAGACCCTGAAGGCATTTCAGCATGATTTTTGATTGAATTTGAGAGATTATGAAAGTTGTATAAATTGTCACTTTGTGCTTATTTTTAACATTGGGCATGAGTGCACAAGATGTCATCTTTGGCCGGGGGAGGAAGTTTTATTTTTCCTAAGATGTTCTTCAGTTACATAAAGCTTTTGCAAAATCATGCTAATCAAATCATCTCCATGAGTGAGTTTGGACCTCAGAAGCTCTTCAATCTGCTACACAACATGGCCTCAGAATCTCCTCCAGTCTGTGCTTCTCATCTGCTGCTTTCCCGTTCTGCTTTTAGTCACTCCTGTGTTCATGTACTGTTGGTGAGCTATTAACATGCTCATTAAATGCTTAATTACCTTCCCAATCATGACAGCCCCATTAATTTTAACTTGTTAGTGCGGCTGTGTTTTTTGAATCTGTGTAAAACATTAGGAGATGAGCAGGACAGCAGTGAACGGAGCTCAGAGATGTGATGTCAGCGATGTGTATGACACCATTGTTTGTTTGTAGCCAGCTGTCTCCAGTCTAACAGCTTTATTACTTTAGCCAGGTATCTAGTCAGTGGATGTTTCACATACATACATACATACTGGTAGCTCTTTGTGTAATATAGAAAAGGACTTTGTTATCAGCACTTTGTTGGTTGTGTGTAGAGTATAAAATGTCCCAAATCTCATATATTTTTTTCTCCGTCTGCCATTATAACATTAATCACTGATCTGATTTCAGCCATTGTTCTGTACTGGATGAAAAGTTCTATCTTGATTTCAGTTATAAAGATGTTTGTGTTCCTGCATTAACCGTTTTCACCTTCCCTGCTAACTCAGGGCTCCAAATTGGCATTTGAATTGTTGTCTTGCATTAGTGACTCATTTTGATCATTTCGTGGATGGTGGAGCTGATAGAAGATCAGGCTGAGAGATCAAAAGCTCAGGTCCTATCACAGACAGCTATAGTGGTGCCATGCGCAATATCCTGGCTGACTGTCTTCCTATCAGATTAGAAGCAGAGTATTGCATTCAGAGATAGGTCAATCACTATCTAAGGCTTTTATGGTCTATAAAAGCAACAGATACAGAAACTGTGCACAGTGAGTGTGCACAAAGATCATGATAATGCCCACTGTTTACATGACCTTCAGGTTTAATAGCATTATAACCTGCTTCATTTTTGGAAAGGTTAATTTTTGAAAAAATACAAAATGAATATCTTTCATTGCATTAGACTAGAAAATATCAACACTTTTTTCAGAACTAACATTTGGGACCATTACAATTCTTAGAAGAAAAACAGTGTGATTAGCTGCTTATCACTCCTGTTCACAAGCTCACACACACACACACGAGTGCACAAAAATACAATATTTTATAGAGCCTCGGGGCAGAATTCCCAGCAAAAGTTAACAGGCAAATTCCAAGTCCAGGCTGAATGAAATTCCCATGTCATGTCGTGTTCTCTACCAGTCAGCCAACCATCCCCCTCCTTTTTTTTCTCCCCAACTCTCTCTCTCTCACTAGACCACCCTCTTTCTTTCTTTCATACTCACTGCTCTCCAGAGTTCTATTCTGACTCGACTGTGTCTGTCAGAACGCAGTGAACACTTCTGTCTCCTGCCTTCTCTGTGTCACATTCCAGCTCCCAGGGCACAGCGTCCTCCTGACATGGGTTATAAAGAAAAGCTCAGCTCCAGTACGCGTGTGCACACAGTGTTATGATTACCTTTTACCTCAAGCAACTTTTTTTGACTACCTACTGACTAAATCTTGAGGAGAACAGCTACCTTTCCATTTTTCTGTCTTTTGAGTTCCGGACCTCTGTGAGATCAGAAAGCTCACTTATACAGAGAGGAATACTCCAGTGAGACTTTTCTTTTACCTTTTCAACCCTGATGACCATGAGAAAGAATAGAAAACATTTGGTGAGTTTCCTGACACCAAAGTTGTGGGGATGGTGATGTTATCTTTGTGGGTCTGGCTTAAGTCATACACTTTTAGAAAACATACCAATTTTACTCATAAATGTTGAATGATATGTGTTGAAATCCATGTGATTGTATTTGAATCCGTATGAATTATGAATAACATTATCCAATATGTGAATATCAGTTATGAGCTTCTACTTACAGTGTAAGCTGCTTTACTACTTGATGTTCACATTCACAATGTTCATGTTATTTAAAAGCAAACACTAAGATGTCAAATGTTTTCATCATGCATAGATTATACACAAATTGGTGAGATATATATTTGATGCATTTGCCTCCTAATTTATCTGACCACCTTTCCCCATCTGTGATCATCTGCACAAAATTCAGTTTATTGGTCGTTTGATCTATTAATATAGTCTGCTAAAGCTATGAATGTCTGTAGATTGTCTGTAGAAGACTGGTTGAGCAATCATCTGTGATTTAGAGTTTGTTTTAGCATAACCATTTAGCATCACAGCAGATGTTGGAAAATTGAGCCCTATGGTAACATAGCAATTTATATTAACTGTATTGTAGTATATACATTTTTAATTGCTAATTTAATTGTTATTTCTGCAGTTGAGAAACATTCTAACTAAGCGAATTGTTCTAGAATGTTTGACTTTGCGGTAGTTCCATTGCTGGTCTGGAACCAGTTCATCTTATCAATACCACATATACAAAGATATATATTAGTCTAGTCTAAATTAGCCCTAAAAGTCTCTTCATCACAGGTTGAAGGCATCATTGTAGTTGAAAGGGAACACCTTTGCTCTCTGTATTAAATAAAAGCTGTTGAATGTGTCTCAGGGGTGCTGAGCTCTGTTTGAACATCAGTATGTTAGCAGGATTTCCTTTAACACTTCAGATTAGATTGATGTGTTTCTCTGCTCGGGAGGGGCGGCCAGGGTCAACATCATCCCTCAAGCATAACCAGACACCCATTGAACACTGCATCAAAACCTCACTGCTGATTACAGTTATTTGTTGACACTTTAGAATTTAAAGCAAGTTGTTAAATAATACCCCAAAAAATAAAATTCTGACATCTTTTATCAGCCTCATGGCATTTGAAACATTTTTCATATAGAAAAATATCCTATACTATATATAGTATAATATATATATAATAAATAATCAACTTCACAAATACACAAAAATCTCAACGTCTAGGCTGTCACTGAACCTACTGAGCTTCCTAGACAATGGTTAAAATGGAGTCCTTATAGTCACTGACCTCATGACTAGAAACACTACTTTCTCTTTTCTCTGTCCTGCTGTCGCCTGCTTTGGTTCTCGAGGGTCTCTAATAGAAGGACCAGATGTTGGCATAACTTCCTGCCATTCTGGTGCTTTTAGACAGCTGCTTTGTGTCAGCTCCTAGCCTGGTTCCTGCTCCTAGAAAGTCAGTAATGGTGGGCCCAGTGGCCCTGAACACACACTGAGGAGCATTGTTCACTTAGACAAGCCGCCTCAGGACTTGCAGGGGACACACAAGAGTCACTCAGGTCTAAATAAATTGACCAAGTACATTTGGTGGCGTTCTACTGTGCAGTTCGTACTAAATGACCATTTGAAAGAACGACACTGTGGGTCTGATTAATGAGTCAATAGCTTGCCAAAAAATGACTATTCCATAATTATTGACTCCTAACCTGCATAAATATTTCTGTGAAACACAAAAGATGTTTATCAAAATATTTACATTTTGATAAATATCTTTATTGAATGAAAATCTTGTCATTGCACCCAAATCGCATTCACATTTGCACTCATTCAGACTTGCAAGTAAATACACTTTCTTGTGCAACTGTGCCACATTTTTAAACAATGATGTCCATTGAAGCTTATATGTCTCATAATCAATTGTGACACAATGTAAGGATATGCAGAAACCCGAATGAGTTTGAAAAGTCATACTCGTCCAAAAAAAGTCAAACCCAAACTAATGAAAGTCATACAAATTTGGAATCAAGGGTGAGTAAATGATGACAGAGTTCCTCTAGTCTATAATTTGGTGAGGTTCTTTGTGGTCTTGTCTACATAACTGATTGGTTTGCCCCCTTATACTTGTAAAGCAATTGGTTCACAATCAATAATATAGAATGTCTAGCATATCTATTAAAATATTACTTAGATCTATGGTTGTTTATTATGCTCAGTTTTATGTTTCTTCTATTTCAGTTCACCAACTCCGTTTCATCTTTTCCTGTTGGCTTGACAGGCTGAAGTCACTAAGCAACTCTATAATGCAACCTTATAATGTAACCTTACCACAAAGTGGAAAAAGTCCTCAGTCAGTATGAATTAACATCAGAAATGTTTAGGACCCTGGCAGGAGGCATGTGGTATTTTATGAACCCCTTTTCCCTTACATATTAAACTCTATTTGCCCTAAAAGCCAAGGATTTGCTTATGTATACTGTATGGGATGTGTTTTGAGCAGCACTACAGCCAGCCTGACAAGCTTTAATGGTTTGGCATATGCCAGTGCTGCCAAGAGGCTTCAGCTAAGCAATTAAAAATAAGAGAACAAGTGGCTATGGTTAAAAACCAAACTGCAACATAACAAACTCAAACAATGGCCCGTTGTGCTCTCTGTTTTAGGGGTTTACGTCATTTTAAAAGATCCTGCTACTTTTTAAGTTTAGATGCTTATCCTATTAAAGTAATTGTATAAATATGTTACTCTTTTGAGACATTTACATTTGCTTGTATTTTCAAATCAGTAAATTTATTTTTCATTGGGTTCCATGGGCACAATACTTCAGCAAAATAGGAGCCAAAATATTTTGGCAGTTCTGTATCAGCCACAAAATAGGATTGGCGTTATATGTTTACATTACCAGAACAATTTGGTATAAATTTATGATTGTCATTTAGTTTACAATTTAATGTTTGTTTAAGATTATGCATGCATAGATATGGCAACACTGCTGGTTACAAGCAGTTTCTTTTAGCTTGAAGTAAGTAAATAACAGGTTAGTTTTTAAGCTAGACAGGTGTATGTAGTTACAGGCAACAGGTCAGCTGTTATCCATTTATTCACTTCAACTGGACAATGGCTTCCTTTTCTTTCTATTGGTGAGTCATGTATTTTCCTACTGTTTCACACATACCACAAAGCCGTTGCTAGAATTTATGAGGCAAAATTAAAACTGTGGTCCTTGGCAGGGCCCTGTGATGAGAGGGGCCCACCAAACGAGTCTTCACACTACTGCATGTATGGGGATGAGGCCCACCCTTACAATTGTTTTCCAAGCCCCCACAATGTCTAGCATCAGCTCCCATACACCCAGGAGTGTAAATACACATTCATTGAGTTCCCCTTGTCACATGGTCGTGAATAATGTTCCTGGTTGACGCTCCTGCCTCCAAGTGGCTTTGTCCAAATGTTTTGATTGGTATGATGCTGTTAAAGGTTTATCAGTATTTCCTTTGCATTATCAATTTAAAGGAAACCAACAGGGCCCAAAAATTATTTACGGACATTCAACACTGACAAGAAGAGGATAATGTATAAAATGTGTGCCACAACAGCAAGATGCCTGGCTGAATGTTTACTTGTTTATCCTGTGGGTGTGCATGTGCATCAATGTGTATTTGTGTGATCTGTCAGTAAGGGCATATTCTGACCCCTGGCTTGCTTACATGGTGATGCTAGTCTGTGTTCCCAGAAACAGAACTATTGTGAAGGACAGTAGAATCATATGGACCTCACAGGGTGTCTATTAACACTATAATGTGAGTATATAGAATTTTGTAAAGCAAGCAATTACTATTGGTAATACTTTGAGGGATTTGAACAATAAAGTCCTAGTCCTAAGTATTACACTTCGGCGCATAACTCATCCACCCAGCAACACCATAATAACCACATAGCAACACCTTGGCAACCACCCACAACACACTACCATTGTAGTGGCAGCTTTTAAATGGAAATTTAAGTTGTGATGTTAAAATGGAGATCTATGTCTGCCTCAATAAGCCATAGTTATAGGTTTCTGCTTGAGCTATTTTATGTATGGAGGTGGTGCATTCCATGAAAAATTACCCACAACCCCAAATTTAGAGAAATGCTGACAGGAGAATGAGATTTTAGTGGGAACTCTGTGCCCGTCTATTGCAGCCAAGGTACACAGACCCATGCAAACATAGAAGACACACATTCACATCCCATTGAGCAGATTTGCTGGGCATACATTAAATATAGCCCTTAAAGTGAACATAGTTAACTTAAAGTGCACATAAAACCTTACTCTTCTAAAAATCCTCTTTAACTCAAAGGTTCTATGAAGCCATCCCTAAATGAGCACATCATGTTTTTCTTGCTTTTCACCAAAAACCAGCACCATATTAAACATGGTTGTCATAAGCATCCGAGCTTTGTTCCTTCCTCTCATGGCGGTTAGGGGTTTGAATCGGGTCAGAGAAACCAGTGCTAAATCAGTATAAAATAGCAACATCCTTCAACATCCCTCTGTTTTTTATAAATATACATCTCTCATCATGACAATAAATGGTAAATTGTGCCATTACGGTTCTAAAAAGAACAAGTCGGTAGTGACGTTTAATAATAGTAACATTCTGTTCGCCTCTCTTCTTGTCAAGGCAGCTGAGATACAGAAATGTTTTAGCTTACCATCTGCGTAGGGTTACGCAGATGTACTGAAGTACTTTAAGATCATCCAGTTCTCCACTGTTCTGCTCCACTGAGCTAACTGAGGCTGAGCTGGAGAGAGCCGAGGCCTGGCCCTGCATTCTGAAACCTAATATCAGAGGAGAAAAAAAGGGAAAAAGAAAAAGGGGGAAAACAGGCAGAGAGGAAGTGTAGCATTAAGGTTGGCAAACGAATCTGCCCAAAGTCATGTTTTGTGATTATAATGAAGGAAAGGCAGTGTGGCACAGGCCAATAAGAGTCAAATAAATCATGACCATATTTAGGATCTGAGGCCCTAATAAAAAATGCTTTATGATATGGATTTAATTCTGATTTGGGTTCTAGATTTTTTTAGTTCTGTTTTATGAGGCAGGTTAGCATGCTTTAAAGACTCTGTGAAATCTCAGCTGTAAACCTTTAGGAGTCCAGCTAGCATATAGACTCAAATGTACTTTTTGTCTCATGGGAAAATGGAACAAAAGTTCTGCTTCAGCTTTCTTTAATGATAGTGTTTCGGAAATGACAGTCTGTTAAGTGTATAAATAATGCAGAGCATTAAGTAAAATAAAATGTATGTAGGATTATGTTATCAGACATCTTGAGCAGTCTCATGTGCTGTCTCTCCTAATTTTTCTTGATGAGGTGTGAGAGAATTGCGTGGTTATGTGGTTAAAACCAATCCTGGATGAGACAAAAATTGTATAAAACTAAAAACAGTCATTAGTGGTTGGAATTCAGTTTGCTTCTTGTCTATTTAAATGATCAGTCACTCAATTTGCTCTCTTTATATGTTGGGGGCTTGATGATATAGCAAAGAAACAGTGTTTAATATATTAATTCTGTGTTCTGTTTTTGACATTTATGATATACTATTAGCCTATTTTCTATTGAAATTTAAAAATTTAAAAGCTAGTACCTTTTTAAGCAGCAAACAGGCTGTAGTAACATCACAGCCATGAAACATGATTTACTATTTTCTAGTTGGTTGCAGGTGATATTGGGGGAAGGACATTACCACTCTAGAGAACAATTGATTGGACACAAATCACATAGTGCAAGATGACTAAATATTTTGATCTGTTTTCCAAGAAGATAAAGCTGTAAATTGTAAATATAAATTTTCTAAAATCTTACCATTCTGTCAACATTAAGCATTACACTAGCATAAAGATTTAGCATAAAGATTTCTTCAAAGTATAGTTCAAAGTATAGTATATATGTTCAAAGCAAAACATACTAAATGCCACAGAACTATTTTAATAGGGTGTTTAACGACAAACTGACCAATTGTGCAAACGACGTTTACATTTATGTATTTGGTAGATGCTTTTATCTATAGCAACTTACAGTAAGTATTTTTGTATACATCAAAGCATACATCAAACCACTACCTTTGTACTGCTAACGCAATGTCCTACCAACTGAGCTACAGAAACACTCACTGAACTACAGGAATGATTGAATTTTCTGCACCCTTTCTTGTTATATCTCTTTATCTTTACTTCCCTGAATATCTTTAACTAAAGCTTTATTTTGCCATTCCTTCTGATCAAAAACAGCCGTTGGAAAACTGTGTGTAGTCCTCTATTTTTAATCATTCTTCTAAAAATAGACATTTGAAACTCTCAGATGAAACCTCTTTACAGAGACTTCTAATCTCTTTTTACAAAAACAATGATGAAGACTGAGTAAACCCTGCTGTGCTTTCATTCCTCAGCTGGATCCTCTGAGTTCACAGTAAACAGAGATGCTTGTGAGAGGACATATTTTTATAAGGCAACCTCATAAGGCAAGAACAGTATGAAGCTTCCTCTGATATTTAGGGATTTAAATGATCTTGTGCTTGTACTTAGTTTAGGCTCCAATACTTTGACAAAATGAGTCAAGTAATGTTTTTCCAAAATATGTAATGTTTTTCCACGTGATGGGCACATTTATAATTTTTAAATGGTCTGTTTTTGTTTATTATAATAATAGGAAGAAATGTTTGTAGACAACAAAACTCTGCTATGCAGTTAATTTCTTTTACCAGTTTAGATACATAAGCACGCAGATGAACGCTCTTATAGTAAACTTAATCTGTCTTTTTATGCACGTTTTAACATGCACGTTTGCATGTTTTTCACATCTCAAGCTCTTAACTCTTTAAAAGCACTTGAAAATGCACCTGTTTACCCATCCGCCTGTCTGTTTGTTCTTGAGAAACTGATGTCCATGGAAAAGGAAAATGCCTGCCCAGCTAAAAGTGACCTGCTTGGTCAACAATGCATTGCTGATGTTGGCTTCTTGGCTTGTGTGTGGGAGGTCCTGTTGACATTGACTGATTTTAACCCTGGCTGTGAATACTACTTACAACAGTTGTCCACCCATTATTGTCTTAGCTTAAGTATCATGTTATAGTTGAAATAGAAACAGGTGCTCAAATTCCTGGTATAATTATTATAGCTTACAATTTTCTTAAACAAATCTAATATTAGTTTTTGCTTTCTGGCCCTGTGCAATAGAAAATTGGGCGGGTTATGATCTTGCTTAACTTATCCAAACAAGAAAAGAAATAATTTCAGACTTACATGTTTGCTCAACTTCTATTTATGAAATTAAATGAAAGAGTATCGGTTTATGCCAGCTTTGAAGCTCAGATTGGCTT
This sequence comes from Chromobotia macracanthus, assembly GCA_036877525.1. Classification (NCBI taxonomy): domain Eukaryota; kingdom Metazoa; phylum Chordata; class Actinopteri; order Cypriniformes; family Botiidae; genus Chromobotia; species Chromobotia macracanthus. The sequence goes on along the minus strand of JAZGTH010000060.1, from coordinate 115,133 downwards.
AGTTTGGCTTGATGTCTGATTAAAACCAGGCTCCGTTGGTCAGATCCCTGAAATACTACAGGCTGCTGGCTTCAATAAAGCCCTGCCAAAATGGACTGCTGCTTTCCTGTCTTGATTGTGGTACAGAATTGTGCTGTTTGGAGTGCAGAACTGTTAAGCTGAAAACTTTTTTGTAATGGATGAAGGTCAAGAGATGAATGTGCTTTGATAATGACTAGTTCTTTAAAATTTGAAGTATGGAAACATAAGTGTAAATCACAACAGTATTTACTGTATAATTTACCAGTTAGACCTCTAGCCTCACAGTTTGTGTTAAACACATTGTTTCATAATCTTGTTTGTAGTCAGTTCAAATATGTGACTGGTGGAAGAATGTGATGGGCCCTAACAATAGATAACAAGGTGGCCTGGATTTGCATTGCTTTATAATTTTTATCTTATCTTAAGTATAATCTCATTGCTTTGTAAGGTGTTGTTAAGTGAAGTTAAAAACCTTTGATGGTGAACTGTAAATTTGATTAATTAACCTTGATTAAAGTTGATTGATGTAATCGTCTATTTCAGGTTTTAAGAATAAATTGTAAGCCCCTCTTAATCTTGATATCAAAAGAGGTTAAAAATAGTTTAGATCCATTTAGATTTTTGTGTGAAAGGAGGGTTTAACTTGGGAAAAGCCAGTGTAGTTTCACAAACAAGATAAAACCTTAAACCACAACAAAACATCAATTTAGTCATACATTGTTTCAAACCATAAAAATAGCCTAAAGTCTTGTAAATCTGGGTTGGTTCTTGTAAAATAAAGGTTGTAAATCTGAAACTTTTTAGAAGCTTTATTCAGTCATATGGTTTTAAGTAATTGGTCTGTCCCAAGCATCTAACTGGTTTCAACACACATTATTGCTTTTGGTTCTGACGTCTAGTTAGGGAGGTTTTGTTCTTGACTAATCACTGTGGTTGGATGGAGGAGTGGGTCTACCGGAAAAGGACTCATAGTGATACTGTGTGATGTATAATCTCTGACACACACAAGCACATGAGTACAATTGGGGAAAGGATATTTTTCCACTGATGGTCTTATCATAGCAATGAGGGGGCAGCTCTGTTTAATGCATCATTGTGACTCATACAGTAGCCCTGCATGTTTTCCTAGGAAGATTGCAATTTATTTTTCTTATTTTTTCTTCCCTTCTTTTGTTCTCCTTTTTCCTTTTTCTCAAGATCTGCAGCATGACTTCAGCGTTGTTTTAGATAGACCACTATGGGTACAGAACTCAGGTAAGAATTCAGAAACTAAACTTGTCACTTAGAACAGTGCTTTCCTGTGTTTTATAGAACAAATGAACCACAGCCATGAATCTGCAAAACTACAATGTCCTAATATTATTATGAAGTTGTGTTTGGTTACCAACATATGATATAATTTTTGTCAGACTCACGTGCCAGAGTATTCATTCATAGTAATTCATGGTGCTATCACTTCTTGTTAAGGAGTCATACCATTTTATAGATTGTTATACATTGTAAAGATTACAAGACTGCTTTGGATTCAGGCTACTATTTACCTGAATATACGGTTTAAATTATGGCTCAGAGCCCAGGGGAGATTCATAATTAAAAGGTAGTTATGAAGCTGAATGAAAAGCTTCATCAGATTCACAAAAGGATTTGACAGATTCGACAGCTGAATGAGCTCAGGAGTGCTGGGTAACAGTATTTCAGGTTAGTTCATTTACACTCAAAGAGTAGCCTGTCTTCGGTCCTGAGACAGAAACAGAGACTCTGCATTCCATTACACCCACGTGAACGGCTGGATTTGTATGCTGTTTCTACCTTCAGCCCAAACTACTGCTGACAATAAACTGTAACCCATACTTTAAACTATGTGTTGAGACACTTTTAAAATTGTTAATTTTTAATTTCCCTTTTTTCGGATGACACAAACACAAGTCAATTTATCCTGGCAATCTGGCAGCAGATTTATGGGTAAGACTCCCCTCATTTTCTCATTTATGAGAGAAAGATTGTGTGGGGCAGGGTGGTAACCTTTAAATAATTCTATATGAAGGGTTATAATTTTCGTTGCTTGTCACAAGACCTCTGTCATCAGTCTTGTCAGTGAATAATAATAATGTATATAGTGGCGCAGAATTTCAGTTTTGTCTGATCTTGTGTGACAGCTTAATGAGGAGAAATTAAATTTCAGATTGTTACAACGTCTGTGGTTGTAAGTAAAGTAGCATTATTCTCCTGTTTGGAAATTTCCAGCCTGTTTGAGTGTGTCTGTAAAACTACTTTTCTCTGCACTGCTGATATTACATATGCGGTTGTAGTACAACCTAAATATAGGGAGAAATCCCAATATAATTACACTTTCAAACAACATCATTATAAGCTATGGTTCAGAGCTTCCCTTTATAGTGATTTTAAAAATGAAGGTGGGTTTAAACTGGTTTAACTTGTTACAACTTTCTTTCTCTTTCACTTTTTTTAGTACTACACAGTAAGTGATCTATAGAGCATCCATGGATGAAATGGTTACACCTTTCCTTGAAAGGCAAGCCACTACTGAGGAGATGGCTTTTGTGAGCAATGCACTGGCTGCTTACTCCTTCATAGCAGGTAAAAACAAGTTTAGTATAACACTTCTTCTACCATGCTTCCAAACTACAACACAAATACTCTTCTAATACCCTACGACTAGCTTGCTACCCTTCTACAGTTGTACTATCCAAATACTCTTCCATTACCCCAACACCCCCTCTACTATCCTTACTTTATCACTCTATTACAACCATAGTACCATCATACTACCTGTCTACTACCCAACTGCCTGCCACCCCTCTACTACCATACTAAAATTTGACTACCTTGATAGCCTCCTACCACACTACCCAATTCCTAATTATTTTACCTTTTAGCGAATTGGTGCTAAAATTCAAACAAAATCGCCACCTTGTAAAATAGTTGCAGTCTCCGGTGAGAGTAGCTAAGAAAACTTTTTTGTTTTTGTGCAGATCACCCGGAACGGGCGGCACTGTATTTTTTGTGTGGGGTGTGTTTGGGACTGGTTCTTACTCTCATCGCGTTAGTGGTGCAGATTTCCTGCAGAACCGACTGCAAAACACAACGAGTGCCCAAACGATCGGGAAAACCTGCGGAGAGCACCAGCGATACCAGCGACAGCGACTCGGACTGGGACAACACGTCCGATCTGTCGGCACGACGACAGCGGCGTTTTGAACGGACGCTTGGTAATGTGTTTACGTCAGCAGAAGAGCTGGAGCGAGCGCAGCGATTGGAGGAACGGGAGCGAATCATACGTGAGATCTGGATGAACGGACAACCGGACATGCCTGGCACGCGCAGCTTGAACCGCTACTATTGAACTCGCTGAAGGATTGTGGAAATACTCTTATGTATTGTATTAATTGTTTGGGTTATTGAAAGGGACCCCGAAACGACAGACATCTAGGAACATTGGTTCTTCATTTAGTCTGTTCTTCTGGTGTTCCAGTATTGTTGTTTTAACTTGAGAAACTGGTTTGATGAATTCATCTTTAAACATAATGAAAGGGCAGACATATAGCTTGTGATTGAGCTTTGAGCATTTATGCTTGACCTGAAATGCTGTTGTTTTAATTGGAATAAATTTTGTCTGAAATAATTCACATAGACAATTAATAGTAGTGCATTTGACAATTCAGATACCTATTTTTAAGGTCCTATCCTTTAGTATTATCTTATTGTTATTTAAGCAAATATTTTTCTGTTACAAACACTTTCATTATACAAAAGACTGCAGCACTCAGGGTTTTTATTTACCGTTCATTTTCTATCCCTTTCTGAAGGATTTTCCTAAACTGTCAGATACTTTGTAAAGTAACCAAACAAAATCATGGTATGTGCCTTTATTTTAAGAATAATTCTTCAAATGAGCATTAGTTGAAAATGCAAGACAATCACCTCTGTTTATACTATATTTTCACAGCTAATATAATGTTGTATGGTGCTAATATCCTGCAGGTATAATTCATCCATGCATGAGCAAAGCTAGGCAAGCAAAGGCCATCCGTGGTCAAGGAAAGGCAGTAAAATCCAAATACTGTTAATTAGTCATTCTGTCCCATATCCTTATTGTACCCATCTGCATTCAATAGCCTGCATGGTACTTTTCAATTATGTAACTGAGAATCTCAGTACCGTCCACCCCCTAATTCCACACTGATTCAATGCTTTCAGAAATTTGTACTTGGTTATAAATGCACAAATTTTAACAGAAATTTCTCAAAAGCTTGTATCTTGTTGTTGTTTTAACATTCAATTGAATGTTTTTGTATGAGTATTTTTGACAAAAGCTTGTCCGTGGGTCCAGTCACTACATCTTTTGATGAAAAAAAACTGAAGCTTCCAAAACCTTTTGATTTCTAACTATATTTCTGTAACCACATTTTCAATATCTCTGTTGAATGGCATCAAAATAGTATAAAAATTATTACAAGCCCAAAATATGGATATGAGCCAAATATACAACTTTACAAAAATACAAGTTAATTTACGTTTACAAAAAAAATAATTTCACAGATGCAAATCTACAAATTTATTGTGGGGTCTGCATGTGCAAATTGTCACACGTGTAAAACCACATATAAGTAAAAGGACACAAAAAGATACCTGTTATCTGAAGTCTGAATTAAATGTTCATGTTATGTTTATTTTAAGCTGAAGGAGGAGAAAGTTTCTAAACTGTTGCTTTACCCCTCTGTTTTCTGTTCCATTCAGGTGACAGTGAAGTTGCTTCTTTAGCAGCTTGTGAAACTGAAAACAGTATGCCAACTAAATAGCACAAGTATCTAGAGCAGTGTTTCCCAGCCACCGGGCCAGCAGTTGGGCATTTTTTTATATAAAAATACAAATGAATATTGTACATATTTGGCTGTTTGGCTAATATGGCATTCTATGGATTAGGCACTTTAACCCACCACACTTTTCAAAAGGTTAACATTAAGGACAATTACAATACATGTAAAGCATTAACGTTATATATCATAAACAAGAGATCATGTACTACTTTGTTTCAGTATAACGATGTTTATGTATATGATGAAATATAGTAATACTACACTGCCATCCAGTGTTTGAATTTATTGTCAACATTTTTCTTCATCGTTAAATTATATATTATAGTTTTGCGTTTCAGTGTAAAGGATGTAATTACTTACCATTAAAATATAATAAAACTATAACAGTGCAAATAATTTTAATGGTACTTTATGGAAATAAGATTTTTAAAAACGCAATATTTTTATTTTAGTAGCACTGGGTGCAAGGGCATTTCATTGTGTTTATGTTTGTCTGTAACAGGTTTATATTGAAACTTTTTCAAATATTTTATCAAACCAGCACTATCAGTACTCTTCTGTTTTTAAAAACTTTTATAAATCCTAATTTGTGGTATAGATTATTTCTTAGCATATTACTAAAATTAGAACAAATTTATAATTTGTTCTACATAATATGCCTTTGTTTCACTGGTTCAGTTGTACCAGAGCAGAAACAGTCTTAATTTCAATTTTTAAAGTAGCATTTGATATAAATGTATTACATTTCTGTTTATTGTATTTGCAGCAAAACAGGAAAGAAATGAAATGTACAGAAAGAAGTCAGCATTTAGCAGACACTTATCCAAAGTGACTTACAAATGAGAGCATTGAACATTTTAACAAAAACAATTTATGAATAGTATACAAAGCAACGTTTACAAGTAAGAATAGTGTTGAAGACACTGTTCATTTCTTCTAGGAAAGAAATTAACAGCATAGAAGAGATTTTTAATGTTATCAACGTTAAACAAAGTTAAACAATAGAAAGCTGAATGCAACAAAGGCCACAGAGATGCCTGATTCTAGCCATCATATTACGTTTAGTCTGCTGGAGGAACCACAGATGTCTGTGGAGCTCCCTGCTGGAGCATCCAAAAGACATAAAGAAATAATTGATATCGGTATAAATGACTGTGCGCTGTATTTCTGATCAATTTCATTGAAAATTTAATTTTTAATGGAAAAATGTTTTTTTCCAAAAAACAAAGAAATTTCTGTAAGTGACCCAAAACTTTTGAACAGCAGTGTACTATGGTACTAATGCTAGCAAAAACCAACATTTAAACTTTAATTCCCATTTTGGAACTGACAACATTACAGAGACATAATATAATTAACATAAAAAAATACAAACTACAAAACTAAACATTTGAATATTTGTAGAAAAAGTTTTTAAACTTTTGACAATAATGACTAAACAATAGGCTAACCATAAATATAAGAGTTGTTAAAAAATATATGGTGTTCCTTTTAAATATATACTTTGTATTACATGAAACATATAAAAAGGACATATACAAATACACGAAACATACAAAATACATTCAACCACAGAAATGCAAACAAATGCTATTTGTTAAGCTTATAACTAGTCATACCAATGAGTGAAGATACTACTGGAACTATTTCCACACGTCTTACAATCTAATATTAAAAATGGACCTGTCTCCTTGCTCCACCTAATCGAGGGCTTATATTATGCATTGTTTTGAGATCTGGTATTGGAGTTGAGGTATAACATGGGTTCCTGTTTAAGAAGTCTTTGGCAGGCAAGTGCAGTCCAGTTTCATTGATGTTAGGACTGATTATGGCCATGTTCTCTTTGTCTAAAGTACCATTGCCAAGACTATAAGATGAGTGGGGTTCTGCACTAAAGTAAACAGTGCTACTGCCATCTACAGGACAGGTGGTGTACACCGCATCCTTCAACATCTTAGATTCACCCTCTGGACCCTGTCTGAGCTCGTGACCAGACAGTCTCTCAACACATTCAGTATCTTCTCTGTTTTCAACTGCATGGTCAGGTAAACTCTCAAAATTTTCATTAACATTCACTGACGGCAAGTTACATTTCAGTGCGGCGTGTGCATAGGGTACATTATCATTCACTGGTAAGTCAGAAAGACCTTCATAGAGGCAACTGATCTTGCTTTGGTTACTAGTCTTGAGAGCAAGACAAAGTAACATATGATGATGGTGCCAGCAGCCCTCCAGAGGCTGAACAGAACAGGCTCCTGCATGTTTCTCAGAAGCGAAACCAGTAATTGAGAATGTGCCGTGTCTCTGGGTGCAGGATTCAAGTGTTGTCTCCTTGCAGTGATCAGAGGCTGTTCTGTCAATAGCTGTCAGGCTCAACTGGAGTCTCATACTCTGGAGGATCTCAGTAGATTTTGGATGAAGAAATTGGTAGTGAAGCACCACAAAAATGACACCTAGATAAACAAAGAAAAATAAAAAATAAATATAGCACATTTAACTGCATTATATCAGCCTATTAGAATCTCTTTAAATTAAGTTATAGTTACCAATGCAGAAACTGCACAGGATGGCTACAGGAATGCTCATACTATTCCACGATGGCTCACTGAGTGAGTCTGAGGCCAGAAGAAGAATGAAAGTGTTCTCCAATAACATTAACTACAATTGAGGATACAGACCAGTGATCAGTGAAATGAAGATCATAAAGTCACCCATATCCTTTGGACAATATTACAATATTCTGTAGATATACCTGAAAAACTGATTTCAATTTTAAACTAAAACACATTTGATTTTCAAACTGAAACGGAATGCGAAACCTACCAAATAAAATCCAACCATGCGATACCGTGAGGGGCTGTCTTTAACATTGAGGAACAGGAAAATGTGTATAGCCCCTAAGATTAAGTTGAAGAGACGCCAGGAACTACGATAAACACAGATTTCTGTCTGCTGAGAGACCAGCCAGAATGTCATAATGAGCCAATGGAAACCTGAGCAGAGATTTCAAGAGACAATCACAATGCAAGCATTTATTACCAAATCATCACTTTCCAGGTAAGAGTTGGCCAAGGGTGCTCAAAGAAATCACGCAAACTAACTGTGAAAGGCTATAACAAGATAAATATTTGTCTACACAGAACTTGACTCTGGAGTGTAATGATTTGAAAACTGTCCTCACCCATGACTCCACAGGCCCACCAGTGAAACACACTACAGAAAAACATAAGACTGGCCACCCTGGCACCCAGCATGCCACCTCTCCATATTAGTTGGCACAGAATAGCAGCAGGAGTCATGTGCAGGTGACCAGGACGGAGCAACAAGCATGACCGGCTGTACAGGACCAGAAACCAGGACACATTCAACATGCTCAGCCCAACACATAAGGCCACTGTTAAAAGAAAAACACATTAACTCTACACAATTAGAATTGGTATTAACAATCATTTTCAGATAAGAGAAAGTTTCCTGTAAATATTAAACACAGTAAGAATGATTATCTGCAATTACATAGCATCACAAACGCACTGTGTTACCATATCAATGCAGTTTTACAGTTGCATAGGTAGTATTTAATACGCTTTTTTATTACTTTTTTATTACATTAGTCATTTAATCACTGCCTCATTATTTTATTATTTCCACAGAAAAATGTGTATATGCCATATACCTGGTGTCAGAAGGCTGTTCCTGGTGTAAAGGGTAAATAAACTGTAGGTTTGCAGTAGACACTGAGGCAAGCTGAGTGACAGGGCTTCAATCAAACATAGTGCAGACACATCAGCCTGCTGCATCAGCAATGCCCCAGACTTAACCTGCCCTCCCCCAGACTTCATGCACTTCCATAACCTGCAAACATGATATCACACAACACTAGTAGCATGACTTGATGGACAGCATGATTAAGGGAATCTCATAAACCTGATATATGTCTAACATGTTAATACATGTCTGGGTGACATTTTACCCCCAAATTAAAAGAACTGAACATAAAATATATATTGCTTAAAGAAAATAACATGTATTGTAATACCATTTTTTTGCATTATTTTCATGTCAATACAGTATTCATACCGTAGTAGTGCTGCACTACTATGTTTGTTGCACCGTCTTTATCAATGCTGATCTAAATGGAATAATGCATTTCTGTATATTTATTATACTACATTGCAGTAACAAGAATCTACATTGAGAGGAATTACATAATCAAACATAATATGTATTATGTTTCTGACCTGTGGTAGATGCCCAGATGCAGACAGTGCACAAAGATGAGTGATGCCTTGTTTTTTTCTGTGTCAGTGATGTACCACTTCAAACTGAGCAGCTGGACAGCGCTGGCAGGCAAACACAGACCCAGAGTCAACCAGGCCAGTAGCTCCTTTTCCACCCAGAGGTATTGCATAAAGCATAAGACCACTGATGAGACAAGTGACAAATAAATTAAAAACAGCATATTCTGATTGTAATTTGAGAGATGTTGCAAAGGAGGAACTTTGGACTGAAGAAAAAATTTTATTATGATAGCACATCAATGCAATTACATAAATGCATTTACATTTGAATGTTTTTAAGGTTCCAATGAGGTTTTTGTAACAATTCCCTTTTACGAATAGCTAGTAAACCTTTTAAGTAACACATTTATAATAACTAGTCAATAATAAACATTTTATAATGTTTAACAAATTTATTAAAGTTTTATGTCCTAATGATCTGTTAATAAATCTTGTTTGTTAAAGTTAATTACAAAAGCTATTATTCTCCCTGTTTCCCAACTCGTGTGTCTCTAATGTGAAGCAGCTGTCACAGAGCGTAAACACGCCCCCTCCATTCATAAAAAAGGCGCTCAAATACAGTGAAACCATAGCAACAATAATGTACAAGAAACACTAAAACGTTATCTCCTGATACAACAAGTCCATGTAGACAAAAACCACATTCACAACACAACAGTTGCAAAATGCAGTTACCAAATATGCTTTGCTACAGAAAGCGGTTTGCAAAGGAATTATTCAACAGAAAATACTTCCCATAGAAAATAACTTACGTGCTACTTTCTCCAATAATATAACGACTGCTGAAAAAGAGTACAGACTGACGTGATTCCATATGATGACTCGTTTCTTTTCATTTTGCATGGTTGCAGGACAGCTTCCTCTTTCGATGTGTGTGGTTTATTCTGGTTTTGAAGGACCAGAGAGAGTCGGCGCTTTGTCTCACACTGTTCAGTTTTCAGAGACTGCCGCTCGTGTGACGTCATTGATCGACTAACCAAAGACAGCCTTTTGATGAGCTTGAAACTATAAACATGTTGTTAGGTCTATATGCTTTGTGTTTAACTAAGAAATAATACACTGTTTTCAGATAATCTCGTTCTTAAAAAATCATTTCAAGTTGTCCTTCTAAAAATGTTTTTCTCTGTGTTTATATGCACTACACTATAGTTTGAATATTGTTGCGGCTTTAAAAATGTTTCTACCTTTACTTTTTTAATAAAGTAGTTGTTACAGGGTTTTCCTATGAAATATGTTTTACTTTATTGATGAAAGTAAAGCATAAAACATATTGTAGTTACAATCTATCTAAATAAAAACACCGATAACAATAGAATGTTTCATTTCGTTTCCAGTACGTGGAAACGAAACACATATTATGATAATAATGCAATTGACCACGATAAGCATTCAGAAAAACAAAGGCTAGGATTAATTTCTATGAAAGGGGATTCATTTCTATGTTTTGTCTCTTGTCACTTGCAAACATATACTCTTGTTGCATAGTCCTGAGGGACAAATAAAGTAGCTACTCAAAGGCCAAAGAGCGTTAATCACGTTTGTATATCAAACAAAATAACAGTACTGTGATTAGTGAGGTAATCACGTGAGGGTCATCAGATCCCTACGCACATGACTTATCACGTGATCTCTCGTTTCCTTATAAACGCCATCAACGTGCTTTCTGCTTGGGCTTGCATTTGTTTCTGCCAAGTGTAAGTTATAGGGAGTGAGACAGTTCAACGCGCATAAGGAACAAGGTCGACAGAAAACAAAGACGGGTAGGAATGTAATGTTCCGCATACGATATTTTCATATAGAGCATTTTCATGTGGCTCCGTTTTACCAGTTACTCAAAAGAGCTGATTTGATGATTTGTTAATGTCACGCTGTATAACCAATGGGTCCTTTTTTGCGGGATGAGACATTTATCAGGCACAAACATTTAGATTTATTAAATTTCAGGTAAACCTTCCCTAGTCTGTCTGTTATAATCTTGCGGTCTTGTTGCTGGTAATGATTTAGGGAAGCGTTTTCTCGCTATGTAAACAAGGCCTATTATTAAAAACGAAAGTATGTTATCTTGAAACCAGAGCTCGTTTGGAGTTCTTGTGAATGTTTTACTGGTGTTAGAGGACAGCTAGTTTCTTTATTTATACGCGATTAGGTTTCAATGTTACGGCGTTTCAGAAAGTCCACACTGTGTACGTTACACTGAAAGCGGCAGCCTTAAAATTGGTAATAATCTCTGTTAGTTAAGCGTTAAGAGACCACGACTTTCTAAACGTTATCGCTCAATGTTAGTGTTTCTTGGAAGAGTGCTTTCATGCCCTGTTAATACACAAGTGTAGATAACAGTGGTATTTTGGGCTGGGTAACCTGCCTTTGACCGTAAATCCGCAGGTTACGGCAAATTCCGCTGACTCATGCACACTAATATCAAAGCACATGATGGATGATGTCAATAGGCAGAAAGTGTTTTGAGGAAGTATAGCACAATTTATACAAGGATGGCAACGATAAATTGTTTCTCTTCCTTGTTCTCGTTACCGTTTCCGTTTCTTTTGTATTGTAATCTAGTAGTTTTGATCTGAGCTTCAAGCATAAATATTTTGCATTGCGTAAAATGAGAGACCCTTCTAAAACATCTTGCCTAAAAAAGACAAGCACTGGTCATGACCAAAAAGCTGGTCCAGACTAGTTTTTGTGGCCTTTGGGTAACCGTTAAGAAGTTTACGTTATCTTTGTCTGGATGTCTTTCATTGCTGCATGACTGGTGTCTAAAGTGGACACTGCAGTAGGCAGTCAGTAGCCTGTTTTTAAGTGTCATTGAAGTGCCTTTTAACCTTTTGAGTCAAGCTGATCCAAGGGGAATGTGATTTGATTTATTTTTCCCCCAGAATGTGGCGACTGGCTTTCCTGTGTGTGATCTCAGCCCTATCAGTTAGCTGGGCACGACCACGCCTCGCTCCTCTCTCCCATGAGATGGTCAATTTCATCAATAAAGCCAACACAACGTGGACGGTAAGATTGACTGGGTTGATCAATGTGTGTTCTAGCAAGGAGAACTAGAGAAATCTATCCTGTTTGTCTAAGGCATTGTCATTAGCTTTTGTGCTGTTCCAATTTTAATTTTTTTTTTTTTAATTGAAGGCTGGACATAACTTCCATAATATGGACTTCAGCTATGTAAAGAGGTTGTGTGGGACTTTTCTGAAAGGACCCAAACTCCCTGTCATGTGAGTTGTGGGCTGATGTTTCTCAGTGAAAGTGCAATGTGCTAATTTTAGAGCACCATGAGAATTTGGACCATGTATACTTCCACCTTGCTGCTTTCAGTTTTGCCTTCTGATTCTTAAGTAACCTGTTGTGCTTTGTCTCTATCTACAGGGTGCAGTATGCTGATGACATAAAACTTCCCACTAGCTTTGATCCAAGAGAACAGTGGCCCAACTGCCCCACTCTTAAAGAAATCAGAGACCAGGGCTCTTGTGGTTCATGCTGGGTGAGAACTTTTGTGGTGGACTCACAATGTAATCATATATTGCAAAAGTGCATGATTTGGTTTCATGTGTACAGCAATTTGAACCGTTTGTCTGTCTTCTGTAGGCGTTTGGGGCTGCTGAAGCAATCTCTGACAGAGTGTGTATCCACAGCAATGCCAAAGTGAGTGTGGAAATCTCCTCGCAGGATCTGCTTACCTGCTGTGACAGCTGTGGCATGGGGTAAATGCGATTTACAAATGGCACTGCAATTACAGCCTTTGAACTGGGGGCAAGTCCTTGATTTCTCTTTTTAATCTTCTCAGATGTAATGGTGGATACCCATCTGCTGCTTGGGATTTCTGGAGCAAAGAGGGCTTGGTGACTGGTGGACTCTATAACTCCCATATTGGTTTGTGTGTTCCACTATTGGTTGAAGTTCAGGATTTCCACATTGCTCAACTGTATATTGACAACTGTATATTTTAAGGTTGCCGGCCATACACCATCGAACCTTGCGAGCATCATGTAAATGGAAGTCGGCCTCCCTGTAGTGGAGAAGGTGGAGACACTCCTAACTGTGAAAGGTCCTGTGAGCCTGGCTACAGCCCGTCTTACAAGCAAGACAAACACTTTGGTAAGGACACTTTGGCAAACCAGCTAGTTTGTTTCAAGTTGCTTTTTTTTTTTTTTTTGCTTTTAGTTTATGGCATCAGTTCAGATGCAATAAGAACGTTCAAGAAATCTTGTTTGCTGCTGAGCTTTTACAAAATTTACAAAGTCCCTGGACTGAACTTCTGTTTGATCTGTCATTTGCAGGAAAGACTTCCTATACAGTCCCTAGTGATGAAAAGGAGATTATGAAGGAGCTGTACAAGAATGGCCCAGTAGAGGGAGCGTTCACTGTATATGAAGACTTCTTGCTGTATAAGAGTGGTGGGTTTGTCTATCTGTATTAAGTGGCTAGAGTAGTACATAGCATGGACATGTTGGTGATTTTTAATTTGTTCTGACCATTATTCCTCTAGGTGTCTATCAGCATGTGAGTGGATCTCCAGTGGGTGGCCATGCTATTAAGATTCTGGGTTGGGGTGAGGAGAATGGTGTCCCTTATTGGCTTGCTGCTAATTCCTGGAACACCGACTGGGGTGATAATGGTGAGACTCTTTGAGGACAGATCTTAAATTGTCAAGGAACAAAATGTGCACCCTTTTGGATTAAATGTGTCCCATCTGCATATTTTCATATTCTGATGTTGTGGCATTATCGGCATTTTATCATTTTTTTTACCTCGTAGGTTATTTCAAGATGCTCAGAGGCCAGGACCACTGTGGCATTGAATCAGAAATTGTGGCTGGAATCCCAATGTAACTTCAGAAAAGGGGATGAGAGATAAAATGAGCGCTCCGTTCAAGAGACATTTCAATGTCTCCAATTTCAACTTCAGCTGACTGCCATAATGTATGGCTTGGCAAACCACTGAGTTTTATAAGTGAAAATAACTTTTTAAGATTGGGGGTGGGGGGGGAGGTCCTCCATGATCAGGTCCTCTTTTAAGTAGTGTTTGAATTGAGTACTTCATGCCCTGAACCTGTAACTTGTCTAGTGCGACTCCCAACTGCACCAACACTAGTCTAGCATATACAAACTTTCATTCAGCGCAACAATGCTCTCTTTAAACCATTTGTGCTTTGATGCATTTTAGATTTGCTTAGTTGGGTTAAATGGGTTTTTACTTAAGTTGTCATGTCATTTTAATGCCTTTTGTCTATATGTAATAAATATAAAACACCATTAAACCTTGTCTGGTTGGCTGCTTTTATTGGTTGACATTTGGTGCAAAAGGTCAGCAAGTTAACCTTCAAGTACCTAAGGTTTCCGCACATAGAACAAGGTAGACCAAAGACATTGTTTGACAACTGCAATCTGCAGTTGCATGTCTTAATGTATAGAATCATCCATACCCCATATATGCTCAAAGCAGAAGGGCATCAGGACTTTAAAGTAGCAGTGATTGAGCTTAAAAAATACACTCCATCTGTAACTGGGTGTTAATTTTAAGGGGGTTTTAATCCAAAAAAAAAGCATAACACTTAAAATAAAATTGGGTACAAAACCCTAATAATGGTAATTGTCTCTTGTCATTGACTAGCTTTACAATCTGGTTTTGCATAGTTTGAAGAAAAATAATTTGGTGTTTGGAATTCCACAGACCACTTTTGTGAACCCTTTAGAACCTATTATGTGTGTTCTGTACAGTGAACTGACTGTACCAGACTCCAACGTGTGGATATTAACATGCTTTTGAAAACTTGTATCAAGATATAAATTATGCTTCAATCATACAGTATATGTAACAAACATTGTGGTTTCTAATGAACAGCTGTAAATCTGAGCAAGGTGAGTTTGGCATTAAATCGCTGGATGCCCTTGATGAACTGGCATGTTCTATTCTTGATATTCATCTTGTAACTTCTCTTCTGTTGGTTGTATTCCATTCTGTTGTTCTTGAAATGTTTCTGGTATCTGGTTCAGATCTGTAGGCTCCTCAGCCTGTTTGAGTTCCTGAGCTGGTTCTTGTGTCACATTCTCAGGTTCTGCCAGTTGTTCCTGTTTCTGTTCAGTCTCTTTAATGTCTTGGACATCTGCCTCTTGCTGGTGAGTTTCAGAATCTCCACCCTCTGTTTTTGTTTCTGTCTGCTCTGTGTCTGTTGTTTTCAATGGCTCAGCTTGGGCATCAGGAGTTACAATGTTGTTTTCCTGATGATGCTCAAGTGTGGATGATGACAACAGCTCAGAGGGAGCCAGTAATCCATCCTGGTTTAGATCCTGAGTCTGCAGCAGAAAATCCACCATAGACACTACCTAAAATTGAAAGAGTTGTGAAAGAATTAAAAGTGTTCATGCTGTGATAAACTGTTCCAAACGAAATGGTACTTACATAGTCTGTTGACTTAGGCATTATTGCATGATAAGACAGGAAATCTGTCAGAAGCTGCATTAGCTCAAGGCCATCTATCTGCCCACTTCTATCATAGTCATACAGGGAGAACAGGAAAAACACCTCTGTAACAAAGAAAAACATTCGCATTTTACAGAATTTGCCTCAAGAAAAAGCAAGAGACTCTTGTCTGTTTAGTAACCATGTTAAGCCAGGAATTCATTCAAATTAAAAGACTTGGGATTGTTGATGCTCTTTTCTACACAATAAAGGACTGAGTATGAAACAAAGGGGAGTAAATGATGACAGACATTTATTTCTGTAAACAAGTTATTGTAACTAAAAAAAACTATTGTAACTAAATTATACATTTTAATGTACATATATTTTTATATGATATTTGTTTATTTTTTTTAAAGGAAAAGTATATAGAGATAGTAACCTGAAATTGTTATTAGAAAAAAATATGTTAGACAATGTTAAAAACAATTAACCTTGCTCTCTTGTGATAAGCTCTGGACTAGTCTGGCCCTCCTTTAGGTTGTTCTTGATGTAGCTTTGCAGGAGCCTAGCATACAGAATTGATGGTCAATAAACAATGGCTACTTTAATTGCAGTTATATATGATTACAGTCCATGTACAGGTACTCATTTAAATGAATGAAAACACTGGCTCAAGTTTTGCTTGCTAGGCTTAAGCATGTCACTTTGTGTCAGCTGTAAATTTCTCAGCGCAATCTCGGACGTTCCAAAGGACTTTGAACCGTGGTGCAACTATATTATCCTACTTGACAAATTGCATTTAAAGACAGTAAGGCAAGACTCAGGAAGTACTACAGATGTGCTCTTTAGCTTTAGTCAAAACTGATACCTGCGATTGTTTTCAGCCGACCCAAAAGGATTAGCAAGTTCTGGTGCCAGGGTGCCATCACTA
Source organism: Chromobotia macracanthus (assembly GCA_036877525.1). Lineage (NCBI taxonomy): Eukaryota > Metazoa > Chordata > Actinopteri > Cypriniformes > Botiidae > Chromobotia > Chromobotia macracanthus. The sequence goes on along the minus strand of JAZGTH010000060.1, from coordinate 98,640 downwards.
ATAAAAATAAAATAATCAGAAGACAAATTGGCAAGGTTTATTTTACATGTTTACAAAAAAAATGTCACGATCAAATGTACCATATCATCAAGATTCCTTCTTTATTTTACTGTTGGACAGCTATTCCCTCTAATCACAATTCACAGCCACTATGTACATTCATCCATTTATATTCATTACAATACAGCTTGGAATGCAGTCAGACAATACATATATGCCCATGTTATCAGCTATTAGCAAGAGAATACAATCCAATTTACATGCTTATTGACGCATGTTTACATAGTTTCACGTCAGATTATTATCTACACCTTATGGAACCTGTTCAATTCTGTATAGCATATTATAGTCTAGCATAGAAGACAATTGTAGTAAACAGTAGTTATACAGCAGTATACAGCGGTATTGTATAGTAATGTTAACGCGGCCTACCTGGAGGTTATTTGGATTTGTGGAGCTTGAGGAGCACACATACTCAGTGAAGGGAGGATGAGAAGAAACAGAAGCCTTGCTGTGATCATGTTAACTGATCCATTGGGTCGTTTTGGCACACCTGTCACAGTCACGACGATCGGTCAAATATGCATTGAATAATTATAGATGAATCGACGATCTGTAGTATTGGATGACTCAAAAATAAATGCAGTGCTTGAATTAAATGAAAAGATAAGTCTGACAGCTGAGCCAGCATTCTACACTGCGACAATTTAGCCTGTTTTCTCTTCTAGGTTTACACAACCGCATGCTAGTATAACAAACCGTTTAACAAATGGATATCATGACTGATATTCTACATTTCTGCATGATCAAATACATTTAGGATTAATCGAATAATCGTCGAATGTAAAATGCACATATACCTCGCCCGGTAGCTGTTGGTCTCTGCATGAAGGAACTGTGATCGGTAAAACCCACCCCGGCTGATGTGAGCATCATAACCCCGTGTGTTTTCATCTGTAACAGGGTACACGTGTATTCCGTGGTCGTGTCTCGTCTTGAATAAACGCTTGCTCCTCCTTAAACGCTCCACATTTGGCCTTCCATCAGCTATCATCATCATCATAGCCACGTAGATGCGCTGACTCTGCATTTCCAGCATGCGATTCCTGCGCACGGACCGCCTCCTGCTTTATTTTAACCTTTACTGGGAAATCCTAATGTATGCAAATGCTAACGTTTGGTATATAGAGAACCCAAACAATAACCATTAGCCACAATTGAGTGACATTTATCACTTTTGAAGGAAAGCGCGTTTCAAACAACCCCTACATACTTATCCCCTCCATATTTGGCTTCTAGAATAATGTTATAGATCTTATTCAGTATGTGGCAACTGCTTATAATGTACAAGCTCCTGCGGTCAAGAAGCCAAGAAGTATATGCTGTATATGAAGTATGAATTTTGCACAATTTAACCACTAGGTGGCACACATCGATTTGTTATTGTGCATGGCGATCTGTCGCCTCAATGAAATTTGAGATTAAACAACAACAACACAATAATAATGTAAACTTATTTCGAGGATACGGACAATCATGGTTTACTGTACAGTAGGCCTGTTTTACACAATAGGCCACAAGGGGCAGCACGGATTAATGTGACTGAACTGTTTTAGGGTTGTAGAGTTACAGGATGCAGTTTTGGGAGAAGATGAACAAGAGGAACTTGTGGAGCCGGTTACATGAGAAGGCACAAGAACTTAAGTAATGTGCATTGGTTACATTAAGGTGCAGAATCATGGAAGCGTCTTGTAGCTTGTTGTGGCATCATGCAAAATATATCTATGAGGCCAACATAAATATTGGATTGCATTATTTACTATTGTGATTATTGTATTTACAATCGTGCATGAATTGGCATTTGGTTGTAAATATGGTCTCAATTTCCAATGTAAAGTCAGATTTAATATTATTTTATATTTATTTTTAATTTATGGTTGTTATAAAAGGAAATGCTCAACACTAAAGTCACTGAGAGTTGGCGATGCATTAATTCAGTTGCTGGTCAACTTGGGAAGCACAAATCTTGAGTCTATGGTGGAAAATCAATACCTGACCTCCCCACACTTATCCATACTGTAATGAAACCAATACAATGCACAAGGTAAATCTAATGTTGATTGAATATGTCTTCTGCTATTGGTGTTCAGTTCATCATTGATCTGTTTAGATGACAGAGATCACTGGGATCACTGGGAAGCACATCATCAGACTACATGACTGATGCATCTTAATGATTGCAAGAATTTCAAATCACTAAGAATAACAGTAAGAAAACTTCTAATCCACACACCTAAATCTAATACCTAGGAAAATAGAGGTATATGTTCATTGGCAGCTCCATCTTTCTACAATGGCAAAGCTCATCATTTAACGGGCACTTTTAGCCAAAACAACTTGCAAAAGTGCATTCAAGATATACATTTAATCAGTATGTACATTCTCTAGGATTGAACCAACAACCTCAGCATCACTACTGCCATGTTCTACCTGTTGAGCTGCAGAACTACTAAAACATGTAACTTGTCTCATAATCAACTGATCAGCTTTTCTTTTTATTTTAGCATTTCAGAAGTGTGTGTTAGTGAGGGTATTAAGCGTGTAGAGATGTGAAGAGGAGTGTATTTGATTTCTTAACAGCTTTGTTTGTTTCATGCAGTTCTGTAACATCTGTTCTTTCTCACTACCAATTAGAGAGTTCAGACGTGTTTTCATGAACGTGATATGAAAAATATTAAGTATTGACACATCTGTGTTACTGTAAATGTAAAACCGTGCTCAGTAGTTGCTTTATAGTGAATATAATTGACTAGAAGTTAGTTCACCTGCAGGGGGCAGAACAGGTCAGGTTTCCTGGAAAGACTCCATTTATTCATTGCATGTACGTCAAATATTTAAACGCTTTGGGCAAATCAATTAAAACATAATAATAATAAGTAATAAATCGGTGAATTAAAGCGGCGATGCGGAATTTTTGCCTCTATACTGCCATCTCTGTTTCTAACATAAAAATGCAAGTTACTTGCACTTGCAATTTTCTTAACGTGAATAACAATTTTAAATTCTAAGCAACTGTTGTAGGAACAAGCTACAAATGCTCTTTCGTCCCCAGCACCCACACACGCCATATATCTGCACAGCAAAATCAGAAAGCAACAAATGAAGTTATGTTTAAGCCATAAAAGAACACTGTTTAAAGTATTTACATGACCCTACAGAGTTTCAGGTTAAAAATAATTGTGTAAGGTCATGCATGTATATATCCTTTGTATGCATATATACTGGATCAGGCTATACAGACAAAATCTAAAAGCCCAATTTAGCAACAGCATAATAATGCAACATCATAATGCAATAATAATCAGCAACATAATAATAATGTAGATGAGCACGACATGATAGGCATTTTTATAAGGCTATTCAGAGAACAGAATAATACATTTGTGTCTCTGTCAGCCAAAATGAAATTTTTGCTAATGATAAGTAGAGCATGATAAAGATGATGTGTTTGGCCAAACCATCTTCTCACAGTAATGGCTGGAGCTCACAGCCCTTCTGCACTCTATGCATGAGCTGTTCTTTTCTTTCTCAGATCCTGCTGTCTGAGCAGCACATCAAAACAGAATCCGTTCAGAAAGTGCTGCTGGACCAGGCACAGGCATTGTTTTGTGTTCCACAGTTACATCACAGGGTTATTTGAGGTCAGTTGGGTTTTGGGTCAGGATTGTTTTAAACTACCTTTACACATTTGATGGATGTATTTGTCCAAAGAAACTTTGGACAGTGCATTAAATGTTCATTTTCTGTGTGCTTGCGTGTTCTCTGGAACTTAAACCCCTGATCTTTGTGTTGCTAACACGCTCTACCGGTAGAGCTACAGAACAATTAATAAATAAGCATAAAGCTGAAACAAGTTTAAAGAAATACAGAACTGCTGGTAAAGTAAATCAAACTAATTAAAAAGAAACAAATATGATTCCCAAGAATCAAGATTAAATAGAAAATGCATGTTTATAAATTAGTGGAAAGTAGGTCTGTCTTTTGTCACAGTGGCTTCCCTCTTTGTGCACATGAAGCTGTGCGAATGTTTTGCTTTCTCACCAGACATCACCTTTGGGAAAGTAAACTGTGTTTGAAGCAATGTGCCTGCTTGGCTGTCACTCAGACTGTGGATTAGTTAACTGACAACTGAGAGCTGCAGAATCATGGGAAATTACTGTACAGGCTGTCTGCCCCAATGGGCCGCTGTCCTCCCTTGAGAACATACTTTTTAATGGACAGTGTAGCTCATATACAGTATTGCTGAGGTCAGAGAATAAAGGCACATGATGTTGAATTAGTTGTAAACCTCTGTGATTTTGGCTCTGGGTAACAAACACTCTCCTTTTATTAAGCATAAACGTAATGCATATAGGATATAAATAATGATTTAGAAAAAGCCCGTTAAAGCTTTTAGTTGGTAACTCTATGTTCTGACAGTCAATATTGTATTTTTCTGGACACATGTTTTTGCTCTGTAGAACTGCCCTTTTTAAAAGTGGTTTTAATTGATTTTTTATCCATCAAAATGTATCATATTAGTGAGTAAACAGTTATGAGTAATGGCTTTTATATGGTTGCAGAGGCAATATTGTATGACAGTGGAATGGAAATAGATGTAGCCCCTGTAGTTCTTTTTTTTCTGGGTAATTATTTAGGTTTTTATATATTATTTATTATATATTATTAAGGTATCTGTCCTTCTAATATTCATTGTAATTAAGTAAAACATTAAGCTAAGAGCAAGTTCTATTAGATGATGCCATGTAGCAGTTATTGTAGCATAATAAAACCTTGGTGTTGCTAGCACCATGTTCTACCAATTGAATTCTGTTAAAAGAATTCAGGAAATCTGTTAAAAGCAGCCAAGTTTAGGTGTAGTCTGAGAAGAAGAAATATAACTGCACTCAATTGCCACACTGGCTGTTGTGCTAAAACATCAAAGACCTGGAGACCAGAGAACCCCTCAGATGCATCCCACCACTGGTCCATGGAAATGTCCACACTTCAAACTCAAAAGGCTATTTGTCATGCACAGAGTACAGAATTATGGCCAGTGAAATCAATATTTCAACAGATTTATTATTCTTTTTGTAAAACGTTTCATTCAGTCTTAAGTGTTGAACAATTGTTCATCTCATTTCTATGACGCTCCCTACAGTTTAGTCGAGAGGTTTTCTAAATACAAATGAAAAGTCTTCCAATCATCTCTTAAATGTGACCTACAGCTGTTAATTTGTTAGCAAGTGGGTCATCAAAAAACAACTGTTTAATAGAAACTCCAGTTAGCAGCTCTGTTGAAGGTAGAAATTAAAAACACTAAAATCCAGAAGTTTATCCTTACCATTCAGCTTGCTATTATCCAAGTCTTTTTCTTTTCAGAAAAGAAAAAGAACCAAAAAGAAATGTAAAACACATTTAACATAGACAAAATTAAATATAGCCAAATTCAAATATAGAGATAGATTTTGTTTTCTAGAGCACCTCTAGAGCTCAAGTTATTGTAGCTGTTTTTAATTAATATTGATCAGTTACTGTAAAATGCAGTATTAATATACCTCAGATTAAATTAATCACATTTTTACAACATTTTTGATGCTATGAACAGAACGTATTTTTTTCCTATTCATGTCTTCAAAAATTTACATTTAAAAGCATTAGAGATTGAATGTCATGAGTTTTGCACAATCTATGGTGTCACACAAGTTCTGTTTACAGATAGAAAGTCTGGTGTTGTTTTAGTTCTGCTGGTAATGTCCTCTACCAGTGGACCCTAATGAGACTAGTGACATAGCGAGAGGATTTATTGAGTGGGAATGTTCTTTCACGCTGGTGCCCTTGTTTTCTTTAGACATTCAGATATGCTTACATAACATCTGCTCATGCTTGAAGTACATAGTCCTGATTGGCTCACGATGATGGCAAGATTTACTATCAGCTTCCGACTGTATTGGGCTGCAGTGGAACAGGGTTATGGGAGTCGTCTGACAGTGGGTTCTGTGTGTGTGTGCTTGTGGTATGGCATTTAGGATGGCATTGCTGTTTCCCACAAGCGCTCAATCTTACATTCTTCAGCAATCTCAAAAGTTGAACAACTGAATAATAGAATTGTCATGAATGCTTGTCAGTATTTTCAAGACAAAAAATCTCAATCTGCTATCAAATGTGACATTGATTTGTGTTTATTCTGCTTATTTAAATGCAAAGCACCAATATGTAAAACTGTAGAAACATCTCAAATAATGTGGTAAAAAAGGAATCGCACATACAAATGCCGTGGAAAAAATACAAAGGTAGCATAACAAAAATTAAACCAGCTTAATAACCAAACATTTTAGTTTAAAGAAGTGGATTAAAGAACCAGAGTAAGTGGTAAAGACAAGGTGAGCTAGATATGTTTCTGTACAGTTAGTATGGCACTGCTCTTCTGAGATCACTTGATCTCTTTACTTACTATCTGCAATATAAAGCTGTGTGGAAATATTCCTAATTATTTAGTTTCACAGGAATAATAACCCAGGCAAGTTTATCTTTGCACTTAAATGTATACATCCTGTTTGACTACAGTGAGGATTGTCCCTAATTGAATGTGTAATTAAATGTGTAGCATATTTTCTCAATGAATCTATACTTACTAACTGTTGCTACATTTTAATGATTTACTACTATTAAAAGTTCAAAATGAGATGCTATAAGACATTTGTGTTTCATGTTTAATTCCAATGTCAAAAATAAAACTTTTACAAAAAAATCTGTTCTCATGCACCAGCTGTGTCTGTGTCTTTTGCATGTCTGAATTCTATTCAGATAATTATTCATTCTGCATTGACACAATGCCTACACAAATTATACAGAACATTCATAGTCTTTCCTCCATGCAGTTCCATAAATGACTTCATTATACCATTATACCATTATTACAATTACATGAAAAAATTGTTGCTTATGATAGAATTGTAACTGAACAGTCCAAAAGCCATAGCTTCTATCTACAGCAGAGATGAAACATTCTCTTTGGCCATTTCCTTCTGTATCTGTTTCCACAGTAAATCAAGTTACATTTGGCTTTAATTATGTTACATTGACTTTAAATCATATGCAGGCTAAAGGCAAATAGAGGTGAGACACTATATAATTACAATGTATTATGCATTATATTTTAGCCAGCAGTAGGCTACTATAAATATATTCACACTTTCATCTTTCTAAATACAGCAGTAACAAAACACAATACTGTCTCACAATCTTTCATGCCCTATTGTCAACATTTAACTAATAATTTGTGATAAATATTTCAGAAATTAAGAGGCGTAAAATATTTAGAACTAGCAGCAAACATGTGATTTGCTTGCAGAATTGTACTGTTGTATTTTTACAATAAAACTACAGTATGTTATATACTTAGAGTCACCTAATTTTCATGTGTATTCAGAACTGCCCTTACATAGAACGTGGATGTAGATTTTAAAAAATGTTCTAATGTAGGAAATAAACTGGGCTGGTGAGTCATAAGAGAACAGCTGTGTACATATCATAAACAGTCACCCATTCTAGCCTGATACTCTGTAAGAGTTGATGAACAGACGCTCAGACATAATGTGTCCGGGATACACATCCAAAAACCAATTAAGTTACTTGGTGTTTGAACATGGTAATGTAAGAACTGGGGATGTGGTCCATTTTGTACCAAAAAAACAATAATAAACAAACCTCAATTTCATTTCTCTGTATCGTTCAACATGTAGCAGCATTCTGGTAAGACCATTCCTTGTGATATTTAAGGCACAAATATGTTTCACTGTGTGTTAAAAGTTTCTGGCCTGTTTTGCTTAAGAATACAGACTTTATCAAACATTATCTTAATCCCTACAAAATACTGACAGATTAATTTTACTGGTACAAGGCATAAAATTACCCTTTCAATGATTACATTGATAAAGGTGACAGCACATCCATATACATCCAGGAAAAGATAAGTTTAGATATGAATGCTTTTGATATAACTTTGTAATCAAACAGATATGTAGACTCAGATTTACATATTCCACTTGTACATACGCATTTTTAGTGTAATCAGAGGTTAGAGTCTTATTTGAGATGTTCAATAATGGAAATCTCTCCGCAGTCAGGGAAGTCCGGGGTAAGACCATTTAAATAGAGGCTGCCATTTTTGGTCAGGGTGGGCAGGTCTTTCTCTAGTTCATCTGTGAAGTTAACAGACAAGGTTCTCTTGCATGACATCAAGTCCTGTCCAGGATTTTGTCCAAGTTCTGAGGACAGCTTGCGCTTGATATATGCTGCCCGCTGAAACTTGTCATAAATTTCCACGCTTAGACGCCGCCGCGTTTCTTTGAATTCTGCTGACACATTAGCTGTCCATTCTGCAGCATGTGCACGAAACTCTCCAACCTGAGAAAAATGCAATATTCAGTGGGGCAATGATAACAAATCAAGAGTAAAATACTTTTAGAAATTTGTAACATGGTGTAAATCAGTATTTAACAACACCATTTGTCAAACTACTTATGAAGTGTTCAAAATCAAACACAAAGCACCTTATAGATCCAAAAATCCATTTTCTGGTAAAATACTTTGTCTTCAGTAAAACCTAATATGTTACACAGCAATGATCACAAAACTCTGATATTCCCTCAGCCTTGTGTTTGACTTCATACACTGTTAACAGGATGCCCCCTAACATGGATTTGTCCAGGCTGCCAGTCTATTTTATTCAGGAAAAGTGTAGTTCATTATGAGAAATGTTGTCAGGACAACTTGCAAGGGTGGAATGTGAAAATAGTACTTCTTATACTATGACAAAAACCTTAAAAAACAACTAACCAAATGTTACATAAAAAGTAAATAAGTGATATTTGCTTTTCTCTCTAACAAAGTTAGTAGTTAGCTGGTGACTTTTACAAAACAAAATTCTAAAGAGAAAGATGAGAGTGTTCCACATAGTGCCATGGCAACATTTACAAAATCCTGAAAAGAGATATATTGCAGATGAGAATTAGGTTGAAATGGGACATTGGTTGAACTGGTTTCTCTAAACCTGTACCTTTTCACCTATTTCCAGTTTTCTCCTCTATAATACAGTCAATTCATTGAGCTGAATACTGCTGTAGGTCTACAGACTCCACATTTCCCTTTTTGTGAAAGACCTACATGTTCTCATAAGGGACAAATCACAACTCCTAAATTTAGTGTAATGTCAGAAAATTGATCACTTTTACTATCTCACAAGACATGCACAATAGGTTGAGAGAAAATGCCTCATTATGTTCTTCAAACAAAGCAGACCATCTGTTCGAGCTAATTCAAGCACATAATACTCCAATGTGATACCAATTCATACACTGTAGAGCAAATGAAAGCCAGATACAGGGCTGATCAGTCACTGGCTCTCGTCACATTGGAACTTTTGAATGACATAGCAAACAATGCAACAGTAACTTATTATGATACCACCCACATGACCTGGAAAATTGAATGCAGGGAGCTTCATAAGCCAAATACCATGGTGCTGCTACAATTTTTTTAAACAAATACAGAGCTTTTATGTATACTTGAGAACTATAGCTCAGTATACACCACATTAAATGAAGGGGATTGAATTTTGTGAGGCACACCTGTGATAGGAAATATTTGTGTTGCGAATTCTTATTGCCGATATTATTCAGAACAGAACAAGGTTGTGCGACGTGCAATGGCTTGAGGACCCCATAACATACCTCTTCTTTGGTCTTCTTGGATATGACCTGAAGCCAGTCTCCAATCATACTAAGAACTGCGGCAAAGTAGGCTAGACCCACCAGGATCCAGAACCACACGATAGGCTTATAATAGTCCAGATACTCAATCTCGGACCCTCCTGGATTCAGAAGAGAAGCAGCGATAAAGTTTTAAACATCAATCAATCCTCATAAGTTTACATAAAATATTAAAAGCATTTGAAGAGCAGTGGTTGTACAGATGGTTTAGGCCAGTAAACAGATGTTTTTCTTCTGGCTGCCATCAGTACATATGTCTAAATTCTGTCTATGAAGTTTCTATGATGAATTCAAGCTGCTTATCTTGAGGCGTGACACTATGCACCAGTATCAGATGTTGTTTAAAGCTGCAATCCGAACCTTTTTTTGTTAAAACAATAAACTATAATCAGTTATTGAGCAAGTACAGCTCAAGGTTCAAAATGGTCTCCTTACCCTGATTTGCAATGGTAAATTTATAATAATGATTTATAACTTGGAATAACTTGGAGCTGGAATTTGAAGGTATGTGTTTGACTTCATTAGACATGTAAAGAAAAACACAAAGAAACCTGAAATTCTATGTAAAAAATGGTGAAAGAGAGGCAAAAGTTACGGATTGCAGCTTAATGGTGGATTAAGAAAGGCCACAAAGCAGAAACTACCTGCCACAAAGTCCCCAAATCCAATAGTGGTTAATGTGATGACAACAAAGTAGATGGCTTCCAGAGCACTCCAGCCCTCAATGTGCTGGAAGATAACCGCGGGAATGGCCACAAACAGCAGGCATCCAAACAGGATGAACAGGACTGTGGATGTCACACGGATTTTGGTTTGGCTCACGTTCCATTTCTGAGAGAAAAAAACAGACGAACGGGATTGAGGTGAGAATGGATGTGATTAATCACATTATAATCACTGCAGAGAGATCGCAGTTACACAATGCCCACAGGACACAAACTGAAAGCATTTGCTTTCATGTAGCAGCTGCCCTGCGTCAGACTACCACAAAGAAACGAGTAAATCCAAACTTAATTAAATCAAAATTAATGAACTTTCCCATTACATTTCACACCCTGTCAACTGACCCTGGACTTCCCTGATCACGGAGGCATTTCCATTATTGAACATCTCAAAGACTTCAGGCTCTCATTATGCTCAGACACTAATAATGTAGAAGAGGAAGGAGGCCATGGCTGTTCGATTGCTAAGTAAAAGCAAAACCTTTCTACCATACAGGTACCAGCACCATCCATATGTGCTTAGGGAAAGTCCTTTAAATCAGATGCATCTGTTCTCAGAACAGCCATGCTGGAATTGTTTTTGTTATGAGAACAGCATCTTTGTTTCATGCATCAACTTACCTTACAGAAAAGCAAAAAAAAACAAATTATTCTTTTATCTAGAAATTAGGGCGGTACATGTATAACAATTAATGTTTTTTCAATATTGCTAAAATTAAATGAATAAATAACAACCATATATTTTAAAATACAAAATGTGTATTTCAATGACCTTCAATAATCAGCCAGGTAGTCATATAACTATTGTCAGCCTATCACATTTTTAAGCAATACTCAAAAAACTTTAGTTGAAAAGGTCAATATGTACAAATTATTTCTTTTGAGCTTTAAAAATTGTTTCCTTTGGCTGCAAAATAGAATAATGCACCAGCAATGAATAATTCAGTATGCTGCATTGACTCCTGACAATGAAATATTGTATAGCGTTTTTCATAGGAAACATTGAAGTTGTTGCTGCTTTAAAACAACACGACGCAGCATAAAATCAAAACGTGTGTATGTGCAGAGAGTATAAACAAGATGACCAGAGGCACCTAAGTGATTACATTGAATCATCAAAACTGACCGAGTGTTCTGCAGCACAGAATCAGCTAGTAATGAGTAACAGTCAGCGTGTGTTTTTACAAAACTATTTTAGAGACATAGGGGGTTATGGAGTAAAGAAAATACACTTCAGATTAAAGGCTGTTTGTGATACATGGTCTGTTTTTAAACAAATAGTAGAATTTTCTAGATACCAGGTTCTTTTGTTAAGTTTACATTTGCATTGGTCTAATCTGTTGTTTTTGTTTCATTTATTTTTTATTTTCACTTTTCTATCAACAAGTAAAATGACTTACAATGTTTTCATCTGTTTGTCATCTGAAAAAACTGCACAAATAAATAGATTCGGTTAGGGTTAACCAGTAAGACTGAGTACTAATGTTTGTAAGGATTGTTCTTAGTAATCACTCACCACAAACATCTTTTCCACTTTTGCAATTCCTTTGCCAAATATGGTACCCAGCTGATCACCCACTCCAGCCAGGAGAAAGCCAAAGAGTGGAATCCCCAGCAGGGCATAGACAATGCAGAAGATTCTGCCTCCCTCTGTATGTGGAGAGATGTTTCCAAAACCTGCAGAAACAGAAGAAATTCTGTCAGACAGAGCTGAATACTAACGATACCACATATAATGTGCATGTACTACAGCATGTGGTGAGATCTGGCAAAAGGGAAGATAATAACTCACACATATTTAAAGCTGAGTTCCCTAAAAAAATAATCATTATTTTATTGCATCCAAAGCTTACAAGATGTTGTTGGCCATCCAATTATTTCGGCAAGTTCTGTGTCAAATACCAAAATGTTTAAAGTCATGCCCCTCTTAGGCTAGTGTATTCACAGGGCTAATAAGGAAGTGCGTAATTTGGTTCAGTATGCCGACAGTTCTATGAAAATTCAGGCTGGGGTGTCATATTTATCTGGCAGAGAACATTAGGGCTATATTATACGGGTCACATGAAACATCACTTTGAATTCAGAGAAAGTAGTTTTGGTCTCTACATTTAGCTATAGAAAAAGTTTTTTTTTTTTTAGTAAAGCAGGTCATACACATTTACATGCTAATTGGATGAATTTCAGGTGTACGAAATTAATGCAGGATTAAAATATGAAAAAATGAAAAATAAGTGCAAATGCGCATTACCCAGAGAGGATCGCAGTCAGGTGAGATGAATTATACATGACATCAGATTTAGCCAAGGGACCATTTCCAAAGAACTTTTTTTAGGTGTCTCAATTTAAATTCAAGAATCAATCTCAAGAAGTCTAATTTTAATAATCAGTTTAAAGCCAAGGATTCAAACTTAAAATGTTTAGCCTAAAATGCTTATTTGCTGCATTATGTTTGCATGTTGTGTTATTAAGGTGTGACCGCACAAACTGCTGTTGCTGAGAATTTTTGCTGATCGGTTATAGTCAATGACTCATAATAAGTTGTACTCATAAAAATGCCTTTATCATAAGAAAGCTAGAGAGTGTGACAGACAGAGAATACCAATAGTTATAATGGGAGAGACAAACATACCACAAATTTGAGCTTTTGCTAGAGCATAAAGCTACAGCATGCAACCGGTCGGGCCCACCAGTGCAGTGGAACAGTGGGGGGGGGCATTTCCACAAAAGCCTCCATCCAATTATGTCACAACTCCTCGAGGCTCATTAAAAAGGGTCAATCACTTGTTATGCAACCTGTCTTTGAAGTGTAATTAAATCAAAAACCATAAAATGATAAAAAGATTGGTTTCCTTAATTGCACATAGTTTAACGGAGACAAGTATCAGTTATGTCTTTACACAGGGTCTTGTACTTGGAAAAGTAATGCACATCTGTTCACGGTCAAACAGGCACATCACACTTATTCCGGTAGATTAACTATAATGAGATAAGGCATTTTAGTTCTTAAGCAGTGAAAATTTATAACATGTTTTAATGGCTCAACATTTCCATTTTCTCTTGGTTCAAACACATCCATAAACATAATTTTTTTTGCTCAGATAAATTCTTTTATCTGAACAACCCTCATTAGTGAAACAGCTACTTTCAGAGTGACTGACGCAAACCTCATGTAACAACACTGTCTGATTGAGTTTAATGAGCACACAAGTGTTTCTTCTGAAAGCTCCAGTGATGGCAGATATTCTTGCTCTGCTGATTTCTGTGTATTAGTGAATACGATGCCCTCACAAACAGATGGCCACATAAGGACTCTCCAGAGTGTCTTGTGTGTTTTTTTGGTGGTGGGGGGTGACAGGAGGTGTTGATAGGTTAATTTTTTATGACAGTAAATGGCAGTGTTTTGTGATAACTAGGTGGTCCCCATATTGACAAACAAATTAACAGTTTGAGCTTTAAAGGCCAAGCCTGTGAATGACTTTCCTGGATGACACAAATAAGCAAGTATTAATTAATGGAGTCATGTAAATTAATGATGTCAAACTTCAGTAGCACAATTGCAACAATTGTTAAAAGCAATTAAACAATGGCTTTTTTTTTCTTAATATGGATTAAAGCTATTATAGCAACACGTTTGACAGGAAAATACTTGATCATTTGAATCTCCCAGCATGTCAAAGTCTACAATGTCACTGTTTCCTGACACCATTTCTGACTGTTTGGGATTTTATGTAAAGTATTTGACTTATAATTTTTTGCCTGACATCTTTGTTTACATTAAAATGGCAAAATTCTGAAAAAAATATAAACTTATGCAAATACAACCTTTCTTCAGAAATAGTCTAATTTTTACTAAGTGTAATATTATAAATGTACACAACAGAGCCTATTTATTAATTAATAAATAATCTTATCCTAATTATATTTTGAGACGGATTTTTCTCAAGAAAGTCAATATTAATATTTCTCCAAATATGTTCCCCAACCTGTATTTCGTATCTTGTAAAACCAACTTTTTGTTTGTTTCGTCTAAAAATTCTAACAAATTAACAAATTTCTAAAAACAAGTGGAAAAATTTAGATTTTATCATTATCAATACTTGAGTTAATATTATTACATATTAAAATAGTACAACAGTGGTAACATAATAAATCAAAACAACCTGTTTGAAAGAACACTGTGAGGTGTCTGCTATCTAAATCTATAAACATTCATTTGTCATTAGGATTAGATTCCTTTTCAAATGTTTATGTTAATAAGATGTTACTTAGACGCTATAAGATTTAATAGCATCTTTATGGTATATGCAACATCCAGGACCTGGTGAAGTTAAAGTCATGACATTGTTTTAAAACCATAACCAAACCATGATATTTGATATCACACTGTTATAAAAACCATCATATAAAACCTGGAGAACTGATGAAGTGATGGGAAACAATCCCAGACCTTGGCCTCTTTCATCTCTGAATTAAAGGTCAAGCTATCAGACATGCTCGGTTCATTAGTTAAATTTTACACTTCACATCCTAGTAAGGACACGGGGAGTGAGGGGGGTTGGACTCTTTAATACACTCCTTGGCTCTGCTCCAGCAAGTTACAAAGGTGTTGCACGTATTCAAGAACGGTCAAAGCTGCTGACAGGATTAGTTCATTAATTAAGCTTATTAATTATTATTAATTAAGTATTGTTAACAAAATTTACTACACATCCTTGATGATTAATTCAAAATCAAAATATGCAGTTGCGGATTATTTGCTAAGAAATGCATCCATGTTGAATATGCAGAGTGCAGACCCTTAGCAAACTTGTGGTCACAGCATGGGTTGTGAAATTTACATGTGACCTAAGACTTAAGACAGTAGAATCTACAATCTAAAGCTGTTACCTATCGTGGTGATGACAGTCCCTGCAAAGAAGAAGGAGCTACTGAGGTCCCACATGCTGGTGTCATTGGAGGGGTGACCTGAAGGATTGACCCCGGCACGGATAGCAGACACTACTTGCTGTGGATGACAGAACACATCTCAGGATTAATGTCAGAAAACTAACTTCCACAAGCTTAAAACTACAACACACGGAATTACATTGGACAAACACAATGTCATTTTGACCCCATGTTACTCTCTTCGTGAAACAAAAAAGCTTGCCAGATTTGCTTTTTTCTATTGGACAAAATTGGATAGTAATTTATTCCACAAAATAATTGTTTACATAAGTATAAAGTATGAAGAAATGATATAAGATCAAACATGAGTTATGTAATTTATTTTGTTCATTCAGAAGATAGGAGCCATATTTCCTACTTCCCTGACTGAATTAAATTCATCATGGTATTGCTATTACTGTATTGCAATTAAACCTCAGTTTCTATTATGTGGATTACCAAAACACATTTGAATTAGAAGCAGACAGCATGTCTCTGAATGAGGAGGATGACTGGCTCCAGTTGCATTCTATTGCTGAAAATGAAGGCATGGATCTGTTCTTTATCAGTGTTCCGCAGCATCTCTGGATTCTACATAACACATTACCGTGTCGGCTGGGAGTTGAGACAGAGGTTGATTAGTAATTTCATTCACTGCCAAATCCCTTATAGTAAATGGCTGCCTTATCAAATGTCTGTGCCTGTGTTTGTGTCTGTGCGCTCAGTAGGAATAATGTTATAGTTCTTGTACTATTTTTCAGACTGCCTCTTCTTCTAAAGAATTTATTCCAACTTCTCTGATCAGTGTGTTTCCTAATAGGCTGAAACTCTTCCGAATCTTTGTTTAACTATGACTGCTTTACTATATCCACTGTACAGTAGCTTCCTGGTCTTACCATGAATTATTTATTGAAGCAGATTATTCCAGAAAAACTCAAACTGAACAACTTGCTCTTCATCTAACAAATTTCCTTATCTGCTGATGTCACTAAGGCCTTACTGGCTATTGGTTAATTTTAACCACTGTTAATCAATCACATAGTTCCGCCCTACATTTCCCTCCTTGAATATCCTGTATAACTCAGAAATAGTTCACAATATATATGCAAAATGGGTTTAAAATAGTTTAAATTTAACACTCAATTGAGTAAGACAATGTTTCTGAATGCAGTGGAAGGTAACAGCTTTACTGGAAAGCAGGGCTAAATCTGTATTAGCTATTTAGTTATCATAGTATACCAAAATATGCCGTCTATGGCTTACATATTTAAGAAACTTAACTAAGCAAAGGGTGAGCCTTGGAGCTGTCCAAGGTCCTTAACTCATAACAAACTCTCTGATTACACATGACTGTGGTTCTTCCAGTCACACACAGATCAGGAGGTTCCCCCCAGTCACCAGCAAGATACACCAAGCCTTTTAAAGGTGGGCTCTAATTCCATATAACACATTTATGCTACCTAAGCAGACAGCATCAATGTGCTTTAAACAAGTAAACATCTGCACATGAGCATGCAGGTCCTCCTGACCTACATACGACAGCAATGTTGGAAAAGCCTGCAGCGCATCGCAGCTGCTCCCCCAATGCCTGCTGCTCCCAGCTGGCCACAGGGCAGCCCAGCCAAAGGAGAGAGGTAAAGAGAGGGCAATATTTCCATTAAGTTTCTTTAGAGTCAACACTTTTCAGTGAACACTTACTGTACTAAGTTCTGCTACAATTACTATGAGAAACACCATAATTATAGAGATTGGAAGAAGGTGAAGGCAGTGTGTTAGTTGTAATATATTGTAAATGGCTGAAGGACGGGTATGATTCATCTCCTAGGGTTCAAATTATAGGCTACCATAATATTTATAGATGGCATGTTGTTTTAATGCATCACACTGCTTTAAAATTAAATGCAACATACTATGTGCATTTCTTCAAATGTAACATAACGATAACACAAGCAAGTACCAGTATGTTTTGCTACTGGAATAACTTGGTACATTTGTCAGATTCTGCACTGAAAAGCTTATACTGTCAATTTATATTCAATCTGCTTATAAAACAAAAGTTAATTCAACAGGCTTCAGCAGGCAGAGTCAATTAGTGATGTAATATCATAAGCATATTCAATTACCCCACAGTAAAATTGTTTTCAATGAAATCACTATTGCTAAATTAAAAGGAAAATCTAATTGGCAGCAGCCCTCCTTTGGGAGAGCACATAAATGTAAATTATAATATGGCATTTAATTATTACACAGACACCATTAGTGTGAGTATATTGCTCTGAAATTTATATAGTTATGATATACATGATATTAGTATGATACAGTGAATCTTTTCCATCCCTCTACGTCTAAGAAAATCACACAGTGCATCACACTTAACCAATGTAAGTCCAATAGGCTTTGGATTACCAATTAGTGTTTTAAGGCTGTTTCTGTTGCATTTTTGTAATACGGCCTACAAAATAATCAGATCACAGACTGTTTCTGCCAACTTTAGAGTCGCCTATTGATTTTGGCAAAGATTAGTCGATCTACTCAATGTCCCACCTACAAAATCAGCTTATGCTTTGAATCAATATCCATAAGGGCAAGTGTACCAATGCAAAAATATTTTTCATTGTAATATCCAGATTGCACACAGATTAAAGATTAGAATACCTTCACCAGATCCTCCAGCTCAGAGGTGTTGACACAAGCGTGCTGGGAGAGGAAGTCAATTTTCTCCTTCACGATCAGGTACTTCTGCGAGCTCTCCTGGGGCTGTTCCAGGGCTTTGAACACTGTGGCTCCAATGATCAGGTACAAAACTACCAGCAGGAAGATCGCCAACACTGTTTTCCACTTCATTACGGTGGTTAGGGTGTCACAGTCATCGCCGGAGTTAAAGACAATGGGCTTGGAGGAGAAGGACAGCCGTGGTTTGGTGTTGTGTGTGACTGATTTTGGGTCTAAAAGATCAGGTGCAGCCACTGGGGAGAACAAAGGGAGAGAGAGGAAAGAGAGGGGGAGAGTGAGGGCAGAGTGATGAGTTTAAAAGCAAGCAATTTTAAAGAAGCTACAGTACTGCTGAGGTGATATTCAACCTAAAGGTTGTTTCATTTCCATTTAAATATTCTCTTATATTAAAGACATTTAGAATATGTTTGTTTTTATATTTGGCTTTGTATTTAAAGAAGCACATTCATGTTTTTCCATAGATCCATTAATAAATAATAGCTGCTATGAAAAGCACAGACAGCTGCAGTGTTTTGTTTACTTTTATAGACACCATTTTGCTTTAAAACACATCTTGTTATTAATGTGAATCGGCATCTTTATCCATCACTTGAAAAGAAATGTGTTTGCCTGGTGATGATTTACAATTAACTTTAGGTTATCAGGGAGGAATAACATTATAGCAGATTCTGGAATCTGCCAGGATATTCATTTTGTTCTTTCTCACCATCATACCTGACTCCTGCAGTGTCCCAGCCAAGTGTGGAAACCCTCCCTAGCAAACCAGTGACAAAAGTGGACGTAATTTTCTCACCAGTATCCAGTATGCAGAGCGTGGAGCTGTGATCTTGCGCAAGGTAACAAGTTTGAACACAAACGCAGAGCTGCAGATTTTGTTTTTGCACACAGATCAGACCGCAAAGTCTGTATATCTATTATTTACTGAAGACACGAACGTTTCCAGCCACGTTTCCATCGCTTTTTCCAACGCAAAGAATATTGTGAACTTTTACCCAGATTGCCAAACGCTGTATGCAGAACAATACAGTGATGAAGATCGCGTACTTACTGCTTTGTCAAATGCTTTCTTCTGGCTGCCTCTCATCAGCTGTCTTCAGTATTGGTCCCCCCGGGTTGTTGTCTTGCCTTTTCTCAGAAACACGTGAGCGTAATCGGGCTGTTAATCGTGACACTAAACGCATTCGCATCTCTCCGTCGCCTCTTCTGGGCAATCATGGCTCGGTCCAGTTTTAAATCTCCACTCGAGCAGTATCTTGGATTTGGGCGCTGGATTTCTCGCTTGAGTAAACGCTGAAGTGAGAAGGGAGTGTCCAAAGGGGACACACGGATAATTGGACGGGCTGTTCTCATGCGCGCTCACGGGCAGTCTTTCAGGATCTAATGCGCGTCAGTCAATTGTATGTCAATAAATAAAAAAGTCTTTTTGGGGAGAGATGCACGGTGTACGGTACATTAAAAAACAATAAATGCATTATTGAATTTTAGAAGTTGGCGGCAGTAGCAGCCATATTTCTGTTTTTAATGCTGCCATTTGTACCGAACATCATCTGACAGCACAAACAGCTGGGAAGTTCTCAGAGCACAGCACGTGTCCGATGTTTCCGGTTCGAGGTTTGTTTGGGGGTCCTTTTGAAATCTTTATACAGCTTAAACTGACTGAAACATATTTTCTTGAACATTTTGTATGTGTCATTCTAGTTCAAACCATCAATCCAAACGACATGTCCATAATAGCCTGTTGTTGGTGGGCTTTTCCAGCTGTGAATGTAATAAAGTCACACATTCCTAATATTTATGAAATGAAATTGAAAAGCAATACGGTGCCTCGTATATAACACTGACAGTTAGAAAGTCATTAATAGCAAATGACGTTAACTGCATACACAGGGTTTGCCAGTTATGTGCATGGCATTATAATGTAGAAATGTGAAGTATTAGGGAGTTTCAGAGCATTTATTTTATTTTGCACAGCTGCCCAGGAAAACTCCAGAAATGTTGTGCTAACTAGAGATGATACAAATGTATTGTTTGGGAAAAAAGACACCAGATTTTATTTCCTAACCACACTATCTTCTGTTTCCTTTTTCCCTTTACCATTGTCTTTTCACCTTGGCAGTCACACTGTCTCTCAGAGAAGTGACTAAAATTGTGGGTCCTTTGGGCAATGACAGAGCGGCATCAAAGGAACATGTGCACTCCAAACACTTACTGTTCCATATCCACAGGGTTCACACACTTCCTCCAACACACACCGTAATTCTCTGACTATCTAATTGTGAACTCATCATACCAAATCTATCCATAATGCTGGAATGGAGATTATGTCAAACTGTCAGATAAATGTCACGGGCAACTGAGTTTTGTGAGCAACTGAGTCTTTTATAGCTCAGTTACAGTTTTCACAGCTAATTTTTAATTATAAGTTAGGCAAGATTTTTGAGATACGGAACAAAACATGTCCCACAGTTTTATCACTATTTGTCACTATTAGGTTATAAAATAGGAATATGTTCACTTTGAACATGAAAAACATTACTCAATAGGCTTGTATCTCATTTAATATGTATTAATCATGAATGTTTTTTAATGCAAGCTACAAAACATTTCTTGATGCTGTCATCTAATGGCTGCTGTAGGTTTGCAAACCACTATGAAGTTTTGCTTGATTCAAGATGCAACTTTTGAGGGATAAGCCAATAGATTTTCAACTTAAAGATAATTTAATATCACCGGAAATCTGTCTAACTATATGTACTTGAACAAATTTGATGGCCTCATTGACTCAAAAGCTATTAAGGATTATGATTAACATTTATACCAGGCCAATACTGTAGTCTCCAGTGCACACCATCTTTAAGAACCAATAATGCAGTAATTTTGTGCAGGAAGTATAAACTGTGACCTTTGACTCCAGTCAATTTAGTTTAATGACCAGCACATACAAAAACTCTCATTAAACAAAAGCAATGCCCTCATCCCGCAGAGAAACGTTTACACTGTCCTGGCTCCTAATTTGAAACAATCTTTTGACAAATAGTTGGACCTAAAATCTTGCACCACATCAATCCAAATTCAGTGACCGGAAAAATACCATTAACTATGTGATTCTATTCAGCAGAACAATGAGGTTGTTGGCCCACCACAAAGCAGCAATTAGCAACGACCACATTCTAATCAATGGTCTTCTGCAACCACTAATGTGTACTGTGAATATCTGTGGCTTTTCAAACAATAAGACCAACTGTACAGTCAAAACACAGTATTAATACAGATATTCAGTACCATAGCACACCATGCACATTATGAAAGACAACAGAGACTGCTCTTGTGGTGAAACTGTTTAAAAAACATAACATGAAGTGAGCTGTGCTTATATCTAGAACATTAACATTCACAGCGAGCTATGTTTTAGGTCAAAGAGCACAGGAACTCAGGGACATACTTTTTATTTATAGCACACATCCTTCCCCTCAATGTTCTGAGAATGAAATTCCTTCAAAACTTTACTGTTATAACACATTACCTATAGACATGAAAGAACTTCCATAAGAGAAGCTTGTTTGTTTATATACTATATATACAACTAGGGAATTTTTTCCACCTACAGCTGCCAGTTCTTACTGTCAATTTAATTGGATTTTTATAGTGTTTCACCCTCAGAATTGAATAAAAGTTTAACAGCACATTTTAGTCTCATAACTAATGACTATCTGTTTTCACAATTCACTCAAATATCTGAAAAACATGGGTTAAAATGTCAAACTGCAGACTTAGCATCTCTGTGACTGACAGACAGAACATCCACCAGCCTTTGAAAATCAAACAGCACTGATTCTTTTTTGGGAGTCACAGTATATAAATAGAGGACAGTTTTCTGATCTTAGCTAGATAACGTTGTTCTAATCCATGTTACATAACTTTTCGTGCAGCAGCCCTTTGACCCAGTGTGAAAATGTTTTGTGCTCGCCATGCACGTGAATAAGCTTATGCTATGCCAAAGAAAAACACTGAAAGGGTGACCATACAGTTTGGTTAATGTGAAAATTCTCACGAGCAAACGTTGACTTGAACCATTATGTCAGTGCGACAATGTCAAAACACATTACATTGAAACAGCACTGGTGACAGATTTGGAATATTTATAGGTTTACACAGTAGAGTTTTCTGATAACTTTTTCATTTATTTACTAAATGAAGAGAACATGAATATAAATAAATACAGAATAAATTATTTTCTGTTGTGCCACTAGATAAAATGTCATAACTTTAAGGTCTCTGTCAGATCTTATATTATGTTTTTCAGTTTCCTTTAGAACTAGTTTTAGAACTGGTGATCTTCCATCAACGGCTAACTACAGCTACTAACCTCCCATATCGAAAATGCTTTCAATAGATTTACACATACTAAACAATGTGTACAAAACACAAATATCACTTTTGCCTTAAAAGAAGATCATGCTTGTGTTTTGGTGGTTAAACAAAATGTTTTCATTAGATGTTACAATAACCTTGCGTTTTAAAACAAAGGGTGTAAGAAATTAAACCAAACCAAGAGGTTTTGAATAAATGACCAGCTGTAAATGTGATCACTGGTAAAGGTAGAACAAAGCTTTTACAAATAAAAAAACAAAGCGATTTAAAAACTCGATTTTCCATCTGTTTTATCAAAAGCTCCTGATGTACAGGACTTTATGTAGAGCACAGATCGTTGAGCAGATGGAGTGCAATTATCAGCAGACAAACTGTTTTCTTCTCAAAAACAGTCTCTAATGGTTGCATCCTTTGACAGACAATAAGACAACACCAAAAAGAAACTTTTTGATGGCAAATATAATGGCCATCATAGTCTCATCAATTGCCCTTGTAGCACTTGAGCAAAGCAAAAAGTGGACTTACACGACGTACCATTTAGAAGTTTTATAGAAGCTACTGCTAAAGTATTACTTTGCCATACAGTTTGAAAAAGCTTTGAACAAACAATACTTCCCTCTAGGAAAAACAGGCCTGCAGACCAATACAACCTCTTACAAAAGTACATTGATAGCCTTCAATTTAAAATATAAAAATACAGTTACAAAAACTGTTTGTGTGTTTGGTGGCAGGGAACAGACAGATTTGGGAGGAAATGTTGTCATTCAGAAACATGTAGATTTGTCACCTCTGCTTATTTCTGTCTGATCTTTAGAATATGATACTTATCAGGAACTGGAACAGTTACTGTCACTCTCTGCTTATCTACAGCTACATGGGGAAATTCTGAAGTATGAAATATGGACTAGGATGGAGATTTGCTGTCACCTCTGGTATTGGAAGGGATAAGGAATTGGCGCATGCTGATTGACTGTACGTGCCAACTACAGTCAAGGATAATCCCATGATAGTATGAATCAGTGAGACAGATCGACTGCTACATTATTAACTATCAGAGACGTCACATAAGAAAGAAAAAGAACTAATGAGGTCTCTTTAATGTCTCACATTTTTTCTAGGCAGCAGCAGTAAGGTTCAAAGGCAGTAATTGAACATTTTTGTTGGAATTATACTGACCTCACATCATCTCAACAATGTCTCACGCTGAGATTTACATTTATGCATTTGGCAGACATTTTCATCCAAAGCAACTTTCAGTGCATTCAATATACACATTTTTATTTATCAGTATATTTTTCCTGGGATTCAAAGCCATAACCTTTGCACCGCTAACACAATGTTCCACCAACTGAGTTACAAGAAAACTATGCTCTACAAGACAATTCTATACTTTTAAGGCATGTCACCCATTGTCATTTCTGCCTTTTTTTATTTCCCCTAAGGATTATAAAGATAAACCTCTGAAAAAGGTTGTTGCATAAATGAGACAATAATTACTGAGTCTCCTGTGCAATAAAACAGCAACCTTTGTGCAATAAAACATTCCACATTTCACATATGGCTGACTACTTGTACTTTAGTTTCTCAAAGTTCTCTCTGAAATTCACACAATTTTTTATGCATTTATTTATTTGTTTATTCCTGTACATCACTTCTATTTTAGGCACGCAGTTGGCAGTAATCCCAGGCAGAAGTTGCAAGTGTTTAAATGAATTGAACATTTCACTGACCCATTACTAGGTGAGCTTTCTATTTATAGCACAGATGGATGTGTTGGCTCAGCATCAACTGGTTTTCTCTCAAGACTTTGCTGACTGAGGGGAGGTATGGGGAACATTTTAATAAGAGGCAGGGATAAAATTTCAATGAGAAACAGAGGCCGCAGCAGGAATAAGGGGAGTATATTCCATCTCTCTTTCTGTGAATTGAATGTAAATAAATACAGACTGCTGCAGACTTTAACCCTGAGCCTTTGAGACTGTGTGTCTGTTATTTTTAACATCAATATTCAATTAACAAAAACCAGGTAGGACAGATGAGCAAACACCAAAAATACAAACCCGCACACTATTGATACTTGCAAATGTATAAAAAATATCACAGCCTCTTGGTTCAAAGACCTACCTATGTTAAATGCAGCGTTTTGGTCTTATGATCTTCACCTTCATCATACCTACTGTATTTGCCTGATGAAGGTTATAGGACTTAAACTTTGTGAATACAGATATTTTTAATACATTTTTTAGTATCAATAGTGTGCAGGATTTTATTTTTTAAACATCAATGTTAAAAAGAAACTTTACAGTGTTAAAAATGTAAAAAAAAGTCCTTTAACATTTTATTTTGTAGGATTATGTTTGATATTTTGAAGATGTTATTTTTTTACAAAGCGATGTCAAGATATAACCATCACATAAGTCTGTGCTTAGTCATCAGAATGAAGAGTATTGATTTTTCACCCAGCCAATTTATATATTGGCAACTACTAGAGAGCAGAGAACAAACTCAGCAGTGATCTGATCAGGAACTTTGGACAGCCAAGTGCCAGTTTGAGGATCTTATTGGCATAAAAGCACAGGCTATTAACTGTCCAGACATCTCAGCCTGCATAATTTTCTTCTCACAGTGGACGCCGCATGTAAAATCACTAGATTGTAAGCAATGATACATTCTACAGGTGATCCTCTGAATCCTTGACCTTAATCAAAAATCATTCCCAGCACAATCAGTAATGGAATGGAAACATCTCCAGTGGTAGAGTATTGCGTTAGCAGTGCAAAAGGTTGTTGGTTCAAATCCCAAGAATACATACTGATTAAATGTATACCCTGAATGCAGTGTAAGTCGCTTTGGATAAAGATGTACGTCTAATGCATAAATGTAATCTTAGGACCTCAACAGAGTGCTTTTGATGGGCACTTTTGAACTGTTATAATTAATTTGGAAATACAGTGGAATCTTATGAGTTTTAGCATGCAAAATTTTAGCTCAGTATCAGTAGTAATACATCAAAGTCAGTTACTAAAGAACAGTGCTTGCTAGACAATGCCCCATAAAAGGAGCTGAGGTAAGTTAATCATATGCCTTTTTGCTAAAAATGTATAGACTCTAAGCAAGGCTTGAATGCGCAGGGATAAATCTGATATAATCACAATCAACTGTAAAAATACAGTACAGTACTGTTAATTGCTTACTGTATTGTACACCTATGACCAGACACAATTGCGACATTGCGCCTCTTTGTATCTGTCTAGCCTGTTTGATGAAAACAAATAAGTGTTATTTATACAACCGATTTTCAGTTATGATTAAGCACATTATTGCACATGTGCACGAAATGTAACATTTCACTTGTATTTGCCTCTTTAAACATTCTCTAATCAGGGGGAACCTGAGTGAGTTTAACAGCAAATGTATTGATTTAGAAAGAAGAACTGTGCTGAGCTGAAACCTGAACAGAATGAGAATTACATGCTGAACTCTTATGTGTTCATTTACAAAACATATCTGTATTTAAAAAGTGTAAATTTACTATTTTTATATCTATAGACATATATAGACATATACATCTGTGTATATATACAGTCTATATATACAGATATACAAATTCAAAACTGTATTATATCATTATGACCAATAAAGGCTGTTATGGAGAAAACTGTCAAAGTTCCACTTTTAGAGAACACAAGTACACATACACACACATTTGTAAGGTAGGGTGAACTTTAGTACAGCAGTCAGAGAAAGCCATGTCAAACTGTAAACATGGATTATGTTTTATATTAAACAAAGGTGAAAAGAAACCAGGTCAATATAATACAAAAGACAAAACAGTGATGTGTTAAAAACAACACCTCAGTTGTTTTGTGTGTTTAAAATAGTAAAGAATAAAAAAAACATCAGATTGAAGAAAATGAAAAATATGAGAGAAAATTATCGACATAAAACAGCTGCCCTTATATATTATTTACAAAGCTAAGAAGCCAGTGCATGAACTGAATATCAAAAACATTCTGCAGATTATAGTATCAGAACTTTTAAAAGTGACAACATCACGGTAAATCACTGAACTTGGCAGTTGTCGTTTTGTTGCACAGAGACGTTGACGGGTTCCTGTCTCTCAGGGGTTTTCCTGGTGCTGCGAGAATGTCTGCTTGTCTTCTTCTCTGCACCAGTCACAGGACTTCCACAGATCTTGTTTTGAGGACTGTTGGAGAGTGAAGTCAATACTGCCTCAGACACCTGGTTCTGAAAGAACATGATGTTAGCAGAATGTAACACTGGCCTGTCAGGAATGACCAGCAGCAGTATCAACTGTTCAAATCAACTCATACCATACATATCTGCAGAGGAGAAGTGCAAAGCAGTGGCCCACTACATTTATAAATAAATGCAAGAAGCTTGCAATCAAGCGATCTCCTGGCTGGATGATATATAGTATAACAGCGTGTTTTAAAGAGTCCTAAAGACCACATCAATACACTAGTTCTGTTTTAAAGAAATTTAAAATCTCTTTTAAAAGTGTTAAAAGATCCTATATCGAACATTTTTGTTTCAGGATAATAATTAAAAATTGGCTTTGCTGCTAGCTGACTAATGTCTTAAACCCTCCTGCACCTTGCCAATGGCTTGCATCTGTTCCAATAAAAGTTTAATTCAATTTTACATGCAAGGCAGGAATGCTCTTTTAACTTTTGTCCTTAATAAAATTGTAAATAATAAAAAAATTAATAAAAAAAAAAAATATATATTTTATGTTATCAGGTGTTAGGCACCGTCCCTGTAAAGGGTCTGTGGGACATGAGAATTACTAAAGGGTTTGTGGGACATGAGAGTTACATGTGGGCTTTGCCTCCCTTTGAATTCTTAAAGGATAAATGGGCAGTCAGGAGTCTGTGGCGCCCTCCTGTGGTAAATAGTTGAATGTTCTCAACCATTTCATAACACAATGGAAGTTTTCATTGCACAAACTTAATCTTTTCATGTTTAATATTTTGTCATATTAAAAACCTAAAATCTAATTTTGCTACAATATGACTTAAAACTAATTAATATTTGTTTTAAAATAAATAGACAGAAATTAGATCTCTCACATAAATGCAAGAAACATTTTAGTTATTACCATAAATGGATGCATTTGCAGGATGGAAGATTGTCATTGTAGGATTAACATTTTGCTCACAGTTTTGAATTAATGTGATGACGATTGGGTTTATAAACAATGATTTAATTGAGTTCTTTTCTGTTCCGATTTTAAATATGATTCTTGCTGCCTGTCACAGAGACTGAGGAAGTTATACTCACTGTGTTGGATGTGCTGCTCTCTGTTGTTCGTTTGAGGATCTGCACCGGAGGTTCTTTTAAAACGGAGCTCTGCTGAGCTGCAACTGTTCGAGCAGCCAGACGAGGGCTGCAGCGCTGCACTGTGGTTCTCCTCATGATGAATGGGCTCATCTCTCCAACCGGAATGTCTGCAAAACCTGAGCGGAAAGAAAACATTTCAGTTTTGTACAGGTGTGAATAATTAGCAATCAATGATTGCTAGCAACCCACTCACTAGTTAAGTTTGAAAACATGCAGTTTTTGCACATCACTACAATGTCCCCTTGAAAAATGTAACTACTGATAGATCTGTAATAATACTCCTCACCTTTTTGCACAAGTTCAGGCAAACCCTCCGGTTTGAAATCCTCATCATCTTGGGTGGTATTTGGTGTAGCTGCTGCAGCCTTGAGTCTCTTGGCGATGTTGTGTAGAGCTTCATGTGCTTTGTTAGGGGTTTCATCTGCTGCTCTCTGCCTCTTCCCTGTGATTTCAACTGGCTTACTGTTCTCCAGGTCACTCTTCTCGGACCTGAGGGACCTCCTGCCCCTGGAGGCCCTTGCCTGGGTGGTCAGTTGCTTAACCTGGTTCTCGAGGCTTTCACTGTTCTCTTCTAGCTTGTGAACTTTGACCATGAGGCTGCAGTATCTGTCCATGCTTTCATCAGCCTCGCGGCTCTTCTCTTCCAGAGCTTCTCTCAGTTCCTGCAGCTCCTCTTGCAGAGCATCATTGCTGCTGCCATCATCTGGAAATAAGACAGATGCTGTAAAATCCAATGCTATGAAAGAAAACATTTCTATATATAGGCTCCAAATAATTTCAATATATTTGAAGTGTTTGAAGTGCATTTTGTCTGTAATAATAATGAAAATCAAGTAAGGTAAATAACTACAGCTTTAGACCAACAAACATCACCTGCTAAGTGCTTAAGAGTGGTAGAATGTTCTTCTCATACCTTGTTTCTGTGGAGGCTGAAGTGCTGCTATGTTCTCAAGCTCTTCCTGGAGTGCCTGTTTCTCAATCTCCAGCTGCTTGCATGACTTCATCCACAAATTGATCTTACTCATAGTGCTGTCCTTCTCTTTGGATACGCGCAAAACCTTTGAGTCCAACTCTGCCTACAGGGACCAAGAAAACATAACGGCTAATTATACCATTAAACATGAACACAGAATGATGACTGGCAGTATTCTGTGGCTGGATTTTAAATGTTCCCAAGCTTTTGTACCGACACATCCCAAACAATACATGCTACAACCATGCAATAAGAGAGAACAAACAAATAAGCAATAAGAAAAACAAACAATACCTTGTCTTTTTCACAGTTTTCCAATTTGGTTTGTAACTCCTGTAAGACAGATGCCATGTCTGCATTCTGAGCCCTGCAGCTGTTTAGATCTGACAGACACTGTGCAGACATTTCTTCTGCTGCTGCCAGCTTTTCCTTCAGTGCATTGAAATCCATCTCATGCTGCAGAACATATGGAATGGCTTTGTTTTCAGAATTGCCAAGATTTGTGTACTAGTTATTTAGGTATATGTGTGTAGTTATTTACAAAGCAAAAAGCAAAGATGAAATGGTCTCCAAACACTTCAGTAAACCATAAAAACCAAGCAATAACAATACAATTGCTACGTTTCAAAACATCATATTGTAACCATAAACATGTTAACAGTACTACCACCTGCTGCTGTACCTGTTTGAAGTTCTCCTCATCTCTCCTGTTATTCCTCTGCGCTTCAGTATTATGACTTTCTTGGATCTCAAATAATTGTTTCTCCAGGCCATGTTTCTTCTAATGTCAATGCTTCCAAGCTAAGCTGGAAATTGCCATAAGTATTGTGCAATGTAAGCAGAGATTGAACGATCATGAATTCCCTGCCAGTTGTGAAAATGGTAAATTATGAAAGCATATTTTTTACCTTGTATGCTTCAGCTTGTTGTTGAGACTCCTGCAGCTGAGAAGTCAGCAGATTTTGATGACTCTCCAAAGCGTTCTGCTTTTTATTTGCCTCGGAAAGTTCTTGCTGATGTTGCACCTGAAGTTGCAAACTGCTTTCATTCAGTGCATTTAGCTGAAAAAACAATCATGAATACATATGCAAAATATTACCACCTGTTTATAAACAATCAAACAAACAATAAAAATAAAAGAAAGTCTAATTTGGTTTTGTCTGGTTGTAGTTGTTCTGGTTTGCTAGTTGTAGTGTGATTTTGCATACTTGGTATTTGGACAGACTGTGAAACCAGCTGAACAACCAGCTAAAACATGCAAACACCAGCTTGGCTAGGGTGGGGGACAACCTAGGACCAGAACATCAGATCAAGCTTGTTTAGGCTAATTTTTACGTATGGCATTAACAGGCAACACTACCTTTTCTGTCAGTTCTGTGTTCAAGAACTTCATAGCACTAAGTTGGTTCTCCAGCTGTTGGATATTATTCTCCAAAGATGCTGAATTTGTCTGCATGACCTCAATCTTAGTAGACTGCATCTGTGTTTTCTCCTCCAACTGTGCAATGGTAGACTGCAAGTCAACCTTCTCATTTTTCAGTTGGTCTCTTTCATCCTGAACTGAAGATATCGCCTGCAGTTCAGCAACTTGAGACTGAAGTTGTGTCTTTTCTTTGTTAAACTCCTGCTGCCTGTTTTCTAAGTCCTTCAGGAGTAACTGGTTGGATGAATGGAGCTCTGTCTGACATCTTTTATATTCAAGGACTCTCTGCGCAAACTGGCTGTTTACAGATTGCAAAGACATTAACTGCAAGGAAAGATCCTGAGCTTTTAGCTCACTGGATTCTTGCTCATTTCTACAAAGTTGAAGTTCACCTTCCATGGCAACAACTTTTGACTGGAAATCCTTTATCACTTGTTGTTGATTCTCTGTAGCCTCCTCCATTGCCTTTTCAACAGATTTAAGCTTCTCAGAGGTTTCTTGATTGGACAACTTCAATTCTTCAATCAGGCTGTTCTTTCGTTGAAGTTCCTGCTCAAGTTTATATTTCTCCTCCTTGAGATTCCTCAGTTCAGTAGTCATCTCTTCAATTTTCTTTGTAAGCTCTTGTTTTTCTGCCTGTGTTTCCTCAAGCTCAGCTTTGGCAGTCTCTGCTTGAAGAACTGCATCTTCTAGAGTCTGTTCAGAAAGTTCTTTTTCTCTTTCAAGCTTTTCAATATTGTCCTGAAGGACATCTGCCTTCCTCTGTGCAGCTTTGAACAGCTGACTCATGTGATTCTTTTTCCTCTCATCAGAATCAATTCGTACCTTTAATTTCTCAATGCCCTGTCTCATCTGAGCTACCTCATCCTGAGTAGAGATCAATCTAGAAGCGATCTCACCCTTCTCCAAGAGGGAGGATTCCAGGGACTGGGATAACCTGACATTCTCATTCTGAAGGGAGTGGATTTTTGAAGACATATTTTCAGACTCTCTTGAGGCACAGTTCTCACTGTTCTTAAAATTGTTCAAATTGCTTAACATATTTTGATTGTCTTCTTTCAAGAGAGCCAGTGCATTCTCAAGGTTTTCCAACTGTTGCATGAGCTGCTCTTTTTCTTTAAGCAGAATGTTAACTTGGTTAGCCAATGCTTCATTTTGTCTCCTTCCAGACCTGATGTCATCTTCTAGCACTTTTATTAGTTCTCGTGCATCAGCGTCTCTTTTCTCTAGAAGTTCAGCCTTGTCTTTCCACTTCATTAAGGAGTGAACTTCACTCTCCCTCTCTTCGGCACACAGGATGAGCTCTTCTTTAAGCTGCCCACCCTCTGCCATAGTGACATTTAGTTGTTGTTCAAGGCTGCAATTTGTCCTCCTAACTGCTTCAAGCTCTGCTGCTATTTTCTGTTTTTGGTCTTGCATCTCCTCTATGTCAGCCTCCATGGACAGGATGTGCTTCTCCAGATTGGCTTTCTCCGACCTCACCCTTTTGAGTTCGGTCTCAGTCTGGAAGAACTTCTCATTCCACTCACCTTTTGCTACCTGTAAGCTTTCCATCATCTCCATAACATCTGACAACTGGCATTTGGAGGTCTGCAGTTGTAAGGTCAATGAATCGATCTCTTCTGTCAAATCTCCAATGTGATTGTTCAGTCTTTCATTTTCCTGAGTGATGAATGTAGACTTATCGGTGCAGTTTGCAATTTCTACATTCATTTCATAAACTTTGCCCTCCAGCTCAGAACACAAATCTTTTCTGATAGTCATTTCAGATGCCAGAACTTCAAACTGAGAGTGCAAATGTAAAAGTTCCTCTTCTCGCTTCCTTAGAGTTTCCTTTATTGTTGCAAGTTCCAAGTTCTCTATGTTCTCTGTTGTTTGTTCTCTGTGTGCTTCAGATTTAATTGTTTCCACTCCCTAATAAAAAAAATATAATAATACAATGAATGACATAATACATGAAATCTAAATTAAAAACATTGTGACATAGTGACATTCATGTTACCTGTGAAGTTTCAGGTGCCAGCAAGGAGGATGAGGCAAGGTCTAATTCCTGCAGTTGTTGCATTGTCGCCTCCAGTTGTGAGGACAAGATCTCTGTGTTCTGTTTTTCATCTCTAAGCTCATTTTTGATGAGAAGCATTTGCTCCTCCATGTCCCGGAGCTCTTTAACATGCTGTAATTTGAGTTGCTCTATTTTAACTTCCATTTGCTCCTCCATGGTTCTGACAGTCTCCTTAAGAACATAAGATACCTCCTCAAGCTCAATGGATTTATTTAGCATTTGCTGTTCTGGTGGTAAATGCTGGCCGTTCTCATCTGTTAACAGTTCTTTGGCTTCTTTTTGTGAATCTTGTTGTTCATTTACAGCAATACCCATGAGACTAGTGTCTTCCTCAAAAGGCAAAATGGAGGTGTTCGCAAATGGCATTTCACAAATATCTTGAGACACAACTGGGTCATTCTTACATACAGTGTGCTCTATTTGCAGTGTGTCTGGGGCAGAATTTAGCGTAAGATTCCGTTCAGACTGAAGCTGTTCTATGTGAGATTGAAGTTCTGCAATCTGATATACTAGACAATCATCTCTCTGCTTTAATTTATTCATTTGCTCTTGAGTATTCACAGCATCTGCTTTTAATTCCTCGAAAGCTATTTCCATTTTAAGATTTTGCTCCATCAGATTATTATACATTTCTTCAAGGTTTGCCTGCTTACAATTTTCTTGCTCTAGGGAAACTTTCAGTTTTTCATGGATTACCCGGAGAGACTCTAACTCAGCGACTAATGCACAAGTAGATTGTTGTTCTTTCTGCGTTTTCCCTAAACATGCAGACAGCTGTGACACTTCAAGGGTGCTCTTTGTATAGTCGTCTTTGACTGACATAAGTTCTCCCTGTAAGGTAGATCTTTGTGCTTCACTTTCACCTAACTTTGCTTCAAGAACGCTGATGTTGCCACGTAGCTCCTCCACTTGAGCATCAAATGTATTAATGCATGTTTCATTGTCCTCAAGGTCCATCTGCAACATTTCAAGCTGCACCTCAATTTTGCTCATCTTTATGTTTTTTTCTTTCAATGCCTCTACAGCTTTGGCTTGCTCAGATTGAGCCTCTTGAAGTTTTTCTTTCAATGTTTTAATTTCACAAGATTTTGTTTCCTCTTGGCTTTTCAAGACCATCAAAGCAGCTCTGAGATTTTCTGTCTTCTGCATGTGTGGCAAAGCATTTAGTTGTAAATTTTCCAGTTCCTTTGAAACTTTCTGATAGGATTCGGTTATCTCTTTGAATTGACCCTTAGATAAATCAAGATCTTGCTTAAGCTTGGACTTTTCAAGAGCAGCCTCTTCCAGTTTTTCTGAAGCATTTTTGACCTCCAGACGTTTACTCTCTAATTCTGTCCCAAGAAAATTGATGTGCTCTTCTAAATCTTTTTGTTTCTTCAGATGAACTTCCATTTTAGAGACATAAACTTCAGATTCCTTGTTATGTCTTTCAATGAGCTCTTTGACATGTGTCTCTAATAAAGACTTTTCCTCAGATTGGTGTTGTAAGGTTTTTTCCAGACTTACATTCAGCTCAGTTGAAGAGTTGTATAGTTTCTGAAGACTCTCTAGGGAATTCTGAAGAGTGACACACAACTGATTTGAGGTCTCAAGATCAGTTTGTATTACTGCATATTTCTCTGCCATGGAATCTTTTTCAGCAAGCGCTTCCGACAACATGGATACCTGATCCAGGTGGTTTACCTTCTCTTGGCAAACAACACTGTGGAGTTTTTGGAGGCCTTCATACTTCTCAGACAAATCCTTTACTTCATTTTCAAACTCCTGCAGCTTCACTTTAAGTTGTGTATTATCCTGCTCTAAGGTTAAGGCCTTTCTTCTTTCTTCCTCTATATTATTTGTAAGATTTTCTGCTATTGTTTTCTGACTGTCCAACTCGGAGGCAGTCTGAACTTGTAGCTCTTTTAGTTGTTTGAGAGAATTTCTAGTTTCCTCTTCCTTAGCAGCAAGACAATTAAACTGCTCTTCCAGTATACAAAAGGACTTGCACTTTTGTAGCAGAGATTCCACTTCATTAACAAGCTCTTTTTCCCTCTTTTCTGCCAAAACCATTCTCTCCTCTTGATCCTCTTTTATTTTACAAAGTTCATCATATTTTCCTTGGATATCTGTATTTGAACGTTTTTGGGTTGCCAGGTCTGTTTCCAGAGATACAGTCTTATCCAGCACTTCCTGTTGCCATATTTCCAAGTTTAATTTTGCCTCCTCCAAATTTTTGTTTTGGGCAAGACTATCTTCATATTCTTTTGCCAACATACATTTCTCTTCTTTAAATTTCTCAATCTCCCTGTCTCGCAATAAAAGAGATTCCTGAAGGTGTGCAATGTCGTTTCTGTTCATCTCAATAATGGAGTCCTTTGACTTAGCCAAATCATAGGCACTTTCATACTCTGCAAGAAGCTGACCATGGGCCGGCTCCATTGCCTCCACCTTACTTTTCTCTTGATGAAGTTTAGTTTCAAGCTCGCTCACTTGTTTATGCATTAAAGAGATCTGTTGTTTTGAATTGTCTATCTCCTTATTATGTTTTTGATAAGCCTCACTGAACTGTTGTTGAAGCTCCTCATACGCTCTACCCTTTCCCTCCAACTCGACACATTTGTTTAGCAATTCTCCTTTAAGTGAATCAATCTGTCCTGAAAGGCAGAGCTTCTCATTTTCTGAATCTTGCAGCTTCTTGTTGAGACTCTCATGAGCACTATTCATTGTGGCCAAATCCTTCTCCAGACCTGCTATTTTATTCAGCATTTCCTCACGGTTTGATTCAGCGTTTTTAATCAGATGTTCTTTTTCAGTTTTCCACTGCAGAAGATCCTCATACTCTTTCTTCATCTCAGCAACTTCTCTCTGACAGGAGTTAGTGATCATTTTGAGCTCTTCGTTTTCTTTTTCCACAGCACATATCTTATTAGCTTTGAGTTCAAGTTCATTAACTAATTTTTGCAACTCTGTCTGCGTTTTCAAATTTTTCTCTTCAATTTCGGACAAATTTTTCCTGGTATATTCCAGTTCCTGAGCAGATGATGCACTCTGATGGTCCATCTTTTTGCGAATTTCAGTCAGTTCTTCACTCTGAGTTTGTGTCTTAACTGAAAATCATGAAAAATTATCAATTTAGAAATAATAGAATCTAAGGAAATATTTTGTTTATTTACTCAATTTAATACAACATTTTCAACATTGTGATGCATAAAAACAATTCATCAGGAATTATAATTTTGCGGAGAAACTAAAATATATACATTGAAATATACCTTTTAAATCATCCACCATTGTACGATTTTTGGCAAGGTTTTGCTCAATATTTTGTTTTTCCTCTTCAAGTTGTTTGACCCTCTTCATTCCTTGATCTAACTGACAACTAAGAGTGTTCTTTTCTCTCTGCATCTCCTGTGAGAAGACAACACTTTCATACTACATGCTAAAAGCTTTGGTCTTCCATATTCCAAGTAAAATATATTATTAAATAGAACTGGAAATGGGATTAGCACAAACAGTAACTTGTTTGCGCTAACCGGATGATAACACTCAACACTTTTCAGACATTTATATAGATTCTACACAAGATACTTACATCAAATTTCTTCTTTAACTCAGCCTCTTTACCCTGACTGGCCTGAAGAGCCTGCTCAGACCTGAGATGTTTCTGTTTCAGCTCCTCCAGATATTTCTCCAGTTGATTCTTTAGAGTGGTTACCTTTGAAACAAATGACAGTTTTGATTATTATTTACATTAAGTAAAGCAAATGAAAACAATCAACAGATTAAAAATAAACATTAATGTTCACAAAAGTAATTCACAATATTAATTAGGGGTGTAACAATATACCAATGCCATGGTTCAGTTCATATCATGGTTATGGAGCTACGGCTCAGTTCTTTTTGCTGTGGAGGGAGTGTTCATGGCATGCCACAAGCAATGCTAAAGAACACTAGATTTATACACTTTTAACTTCATAGTAATACTTGAAGACAATAACTTTAGCTCTGGGGGATTGATGAATTTTGGGGTGGGGTGGGGTGGCTTACAGAAGTCACTATAGAAATACATTAAAAACACCCCCTGCATTTTTAGGAGGAGCTACTTCACTTAATTCTGTTGTTGTATAGTGTTTTTCGCAGTATGCATTATTTAACAAAGGACAGTGCTCTACAAATCCTCCAGTAAACCAGCCATAAGCCTATGTAATACTATATATTATAGTACATTATACTATACACACTTGTTTCCTAGCACAATCTGCAATCATGTGTTTATATTTAAATCCATTCTATTGTTGTTTTTGAAATATAAATTGTTTTTATAAGTTGTTTTTGGAATATAAATGTAGAAATATGCCATTCATTCCGCAGTATGTATCATGATGTATTGCCATTTAGTTTTGAATATCCTTACACCTCTAGTATTAATGAAACATAACTGTTTTTTTTTACATTACCTTATCCATTTCTGATTGCAAAATGTTGTAGTCTTTTTTGGCTTGCTGTATCTCCATACTCATTTTATTTTTGATCTGGTTAAACTGCTGATCAATAGCTTGATGTGAGCTTTGAAGTTGTGAGAGCTCCTAAAATAAGTGAGAGGACAAACAAATTTGTTTGTTTGAGCCCATCCAATATTGTAAATATAAAACAATGTGTTAATGATTTATATTTGACTTAATAAGCAAAACAGTAATAATACCTTCTGACTCTCTCTCTCCTGGTCCTTGATCTTCTGCTCCAGAGATCGATGCATTATTTCTGCATTGTGTCTCTGACAGTTCATCTCCTCTGTTACCTGCTTCAGCTTCTGCTCAACTGACGAACACTAAAGAACCAAAGCAACATAAGGTTCTATACTCATAAGACAATATTCCTTAAATCAACCAAATTGCTGAAAACCAACATGCAAAATGACACAATCATTATTAAACCATGTTCAAACCATATAATATTGCATATATATACATTTAGGATGGGCAAACCTATATATTTTCAAGATGACCATGCTGCCTGATAAAAAATAAATGTACATAATACGATATCTGCCTTCTAACCTCCAGGACAACACACGCAACACCCTCAAGTCCCTGGCTGTCTGAGACCCTCCGCAGCCACCGGATCATGCTCAGAGCCATGGAGAGAAAATGGCGGATCTCAAAAGACCCTGCGGATCTCAACAAGTATCAATCCCTCCTCTCTTCCTTTTCCAAAAGCGTATCCACTGCCAAAGCTGCCTACTTTCAAAATAGGATCAGCAACACATCTAACAGCCGTCAACTATTCTCAACCTTCTCATCTCTCCTTAATCCCCCCCCACCTCCCCCCACTACATCTCTGACTGTCAATGACTTTGCCAATTTTTTCACAGACAAAGTAGCTACCATCAATTCTCTGCCCTCCTGTCGGTGGTTGAAGGCCTACGGCAGGCTACAGCCAACTCCATGTTGTCTGTCCTCATTCTTCTCAACCTTTCTGCTGCCTTCGACACGGTGAACCACCAGATTCTATTATCCGCACTCTCCAACCTGGGCATCTCTGGATCTGCACTTAACTGGTTCAGCTCATACCTCACCGATAGATCTTTTAAGGTTTCATGGAGAGGCGGGGAGTCAATATGACATCAGCTAACCACTGGGGTCCCACAGGGATCAGTTCTTGTTCCTCTTCTCTTCTCAATATACACAGCCTCTCTAGGTACAGTTATTAAATCACATGGTTTCTCATACCACTGCTATGCTGATGATACACAGCTCTATTATTCATTTCAGCCCGACGACCCCACCATTGCTGCCCGGATCTCCGCCTGCCTTCTAGACATCTCAGCCTGGATGAAAAAATGGCACCTCCAGCTCAACCTCAGCAAGACAGATCTTCTGATAATACCGGCCAACCCATCATTAGAACACAACTTCACAGTTGAACTTGGATCATCCACTCTCACACCCACTCAGTCCGTTAGAAACCTTGGGGTGATGTTTGATGACCAGCTGAAATTCACTTCACATGTTGCAACAATCTCTCTGTCATGCAGGTATGTGCTTTACAACATCAGGAAAATCAGACCCTTCCTGTCCGAGCACGCAATGCAGCTCCTAGTCCAAGCACTCGTAATATCAAGGCTGGACTACTGCAATGCCCTTCTGGCTGGCCTTTCAGCCAATGCAACCAAACCCCTGCAAATGATCCAGAATGCTGCAGCACATCTGGTCTTCAATCAACCAAAAACAACCCATGTCACACCCCTCCTGACCTCACTCCACTGGCTACCTGTAACCGCCCACATCAAATTTAAATCTCTTACGCTTGCCTTTAGGACAATAACCGGAACCTCTCCCTCCTACCTCAACTCACTCCTCCAGACATATGTCCCCTCCCGCCAGCTACGGTCAGCTAACGAGCGACGGCTGACCGTTCCCCCACAACGAGGCATCAGATCAATCTGTAAAACTTTCACCTATTCTGTTCCTTTGTGGTGGAATGAACTGTCAGCCTCTACCCGATCTGCTGAGACCATCACAACCTTCAGAAAACAACTCAAAACACACCTGTTTTGCAGACACCTGTCTGAACCCTAATGCTCTTCTATCCTATCCCTCTATCCTATCCTTCTATCCTTACAAAAAAAATCCCTGTCGCTAGTCCATCTTTCTCTCTAGTAACAGAATACAATGTCCGCTTGGAAATGTAGCTTTGTAGACTTGGCTCGTT
Source organism: Chromobotia macracanthus (assembly GCA_036877525.1). Classification (NCBI taxonomy): domain Eukaryota; kingdom Metazoa; phylum Chordata; class Actinopteri; order Cypriniformes; family Botiidae; genus Chromobotia; species Chromobotia macracanthus. The sequence goes on along the minus strand of JAZGTH010000060.1, from coordinate 59,561 downwards.
GGCGTACAAGACAAAATGTTCAATGCTCTCGTCCTTTGTAAGTCGCTTTGGATAAAAGCGTCTGCTAAATGACTAAATGTAAATGTAATACATGTTAGGATGGCCTACATTACCTTAGAAACTGACTGCTCATACTGGCCTGTTGCCTTTGTGAGTTCATCTCTGGATTTGCTCAGGAGTTTGTCTTTCTCTGCCAGATCTTTTCTGGCCATCTCAAGTTGACTTTGAATTTCACTGAATTTATTGATATGATTCTTCATGTCTTTCTTCTGAGCCTGAAGACAGAGCTCTAACTCGGAAACCTTTGACCTAAGATCTAAGCAGCACAAGAAAAAAAGAGCAAAATATGGTCTTAAATTAAGATTATTACTGTAGTGCACATTATCGTTTACATAATAAAAATAAAATCCATCTGAAGGAAACCAACCTTGATTTATATTTTTAGGTGTTCCATCTGCTGCAAGCCAGCGGTGTCACTCTGATTCCCTGATGAGGACTGCTGGTGGGGCTTTATCGGTGTGTCATCATAAGACAACGAGACCCCAGAGGTTCCATTTCTTCTCCTAGAGGGGGTCTCCATCACACTCAGTGACTGATGAGTGTGTGATTGGTCTTGTTGCCAAGGAAAAATAGAGGAACCTGACTGTTGCCGTGCAATGTCTTTATGGCTCATTGAGGACTGATTCAAAAGCTTAAAGTGTTAAAAAAAAGAGAAAGTGGATTGTTATTACTATCTTGAAAATGAATATATAATTATCTATAAGGCATACTGCACCAGCAATGTGTTTGACTTACTTTAACATGCATGACTTTGATTTCTGCTTCCAACCTTTTCCTCTCCTCAACTTCTCGATTGTATTTTTCTTGCAAGTCACCTGTTCTTGAGTCTAAATATGCAGTGTTGCAGTGTTAAAGTGTATTGCATTGATCTTAAATTGCCAGCATTTCAATTTGTCATAAATGATATCTTACCCTGTTGCCAATGATTTGGTGTTACAGGGGTTGCAAATGTTTTCTGTGGTGTACTGTATGGTTGGATTTCTGCAGCATGTGATGTTTGGGACCGTTCCAATTCATTGTTGTACCTGAATAAGAAGAAATTCAGCCAAGATTTGGACAGTCTGTAATACTGTAAGATTATTTAAATGTTAATAACATAAATTTAGGTTATGCAATCAAAGAATAAATACACAACACAGCATATTACATTTTGACATCTTGTTCCACATACCTTTTGACATCTTGTTCTAGTCTCTCAATCTGCTTCCTGCACGAGTTGAGTTGACCCTCCAGATAATTCACCTGTTGCTCCTTCACTTGAAGGTCATGCGTAAGTTTCTGTCTAGTCTTTTCCAGGTTTTCACAGGACTCTACTAAAGACTGGTTCTCCCTTTTTAGGGAAGCTGCTTCACTTTTCTCACTGTCCATCTACAGGTAGATACAATACATACATGATACAGATATTTAACTACATTCATCAAGATGCCAAACCAGAAGTCATTGTTTCCATGTAACTGACCTTCTGTCTCTGTTTCTGTAAAGCAGCTTCAAGCGAATCCATCTGAAACTGCTTCTGTTGTCGTTCCTTCTTTAACTTGTCGAGCTGACCTTCAATCTCCTGGATCTTTTGTAAGGCTTTTGCTGGAAGGCCATCCTTCCACTCTTCTACAGCCCAGCTCATACTTACTGAAGATGCTGTTGCTACTACTCACAAATGCACTGGCATGCTCTGAAACACCATGCATGCATATTGAGCAAGCGTATAATGGGGAATGCACATAGTATATACATACATACATTTGGCAGATGCTTTTTTATCCAAGAGACTTGCAATGCATTTAGGCTATATATATATATATACACACACACACACACACACACACATATATATATATAGCCTAAATGCATTGCAAGTCTCTTGGATAAAAAAGCATCTGCCAAATGAGTAACATTCCCCAAAAACTGCAGTATTTTACAATGACTACTATTTATATAAGCGAGTTATACAACCCCAAATCAGAAAAAGTTGGGACAGTATGGAAAACACAAATAAAAAAAAGAAAGTAGTGATTTCTAAATTTATTTTGACTGTATTTCATTGCAGACAATACAACAGCACATTATTTAATGTGTTCATTTTTTCTTAAAAAAAACCCCCAAATTCCTACTTTGGTTCTTGCAACACATTTAAAAAAAAGTTGGAACAGGAGCAATTTAGGGCTAGTAATCAGGTAAATTGGTTAAATAATGATGTGATTTGAAATAGGTGATGTCAACAGGTGATGTAATTATGATTTGGTACAAAAGCAGCATCCAAGAACGGTCTAGTCCTTTAGGAGCAAAGATGGGCTGCGTGCTTCGGACCAAAGAAGAAAAGGATCATCCAGACTGTTACCAGCAACAAGTCCAAAAGCCAGGGTCTGTCATAGTATGAGGTTGTGTCAGTGCCCTTGGTAAAGGTAACTTGCACTTCTGTGATGGCACCATTAATGCTGAAAAGTACATGGAGATTTTGGAGCACAATATGCTGCCTTCAAGAAGACATCTTTTCCAGGGACGTCCATGCATATTTCAACAAGATAATGCAAAACCACATTCTGCACACATTACAAAGTCCTGGCTGCGGAGGAAGAGGATGCAGGTACTTGACTGGCCTGCCTGCAGTCCCGACCTGTCTCCAATAGAGAATGTGTGGCGCATTTTGAAGCGCAAAATGCGACAACGAAGACCCCGTACTGTTGCCCACCTTAAGACTTATTTGCAGCAAGAATGGGACAAAATTACACCTGAAACACTTCACTTGGTGTCTTCAGTCCCTAAACGTCTTTTAAGTGTTGTGAAAAGTGTTATGAGGAACACAAATGTGCTGTTGCATTGTCTGCAATAAAATGGTCTGCAAAGTCAGCTTTTTTTTTTCCTACTGTCCCAACTTTTTCTTATTTGGGGTTGTGTGTATATATACACATGTTAGATATATACATCTGATACAAAAACAATGAATGTTTTCTATGCAGGACAGGCTATTGTGTTATAAATCTACCCATCCATTAGATATCATATGAATAGCATTTTGTATAGCCTTCTGCAGTAGCATAAATGTGATTTAAGAAGCGATTAATTTTTGTAACAGTCATTTTTTTTTGATGTAGCAATGTCGATTACATAATACAACAACACTGTCTTATCATTGTATTATCTTACCTACAAATGAGTAAACGCCCCTCACGGGTTTACTGTCAGGCTTCTTCTATGCGCTCGTCTGTTACTGGAGCGGAAATTTCAAACAACGTTGAAAAGTGTCGTGCACTTGGATGCAGCGCCCTCATTGGTGCGTTTGTCGTATGACGTAGCCACAAAACAACCTCTGATTGAGTATTCCCGTCCTTTCGAATTAAACTCCGCCCATTCACTTTGTGTTTCAGTGTTTTTGAGCTGACGTGATGATTAATCGGGTGTGGATCTTTATGGTTACCTTTTACCACAACAGGTGAGATGAAAGAATGCATTAAAAATATTGCATCCTTTGTCTTTAATATGGTTAAAAATATTCTCTTTTTAATGCGTATTAATATTTTCGTAGCTCTCTGAAACTGGGCTTTGAGAGAATTGATTAGACTGAATGTATCAGTTATGATCTGATTATGATGTAATTATTTCTAATCCCCTGCTGTTGTCCTCTTCTGAATTGTTTTACTTCTGTTCCTGTTTGTCTTTCTGGAAGCCTACGTGATGATCTGCTGGGAGATGAATGGCACCATACTGCTGCTTCTGTAGGGACCTGCCAAACACGTGCTTTGGGTCATGGCAGATGGTACTAGAGCCATATATGGATTTCATCACCATGGTTACTGCCAGGGATAAGCAATGCAGCTTGTGAAGAGATTTATGACAACAACAATAGCAGATGATGATGATTACAAGCTGTTGGATGTATTCAGCGATACTATTTAAAGGTGAATGTGTTATTTTGATGCTGGTTAGCAGCTTGTATTTAGAATTAAGTGGTTTGTGTTCCACTTACAAGAGGATTCAGTTGAAAATAAAACGTTGAGTCAATGTTTGTCTTCAGGAATTTATTACTTTAGTGTTGTCGCATTAAATTTCAAGCATGTGGCAGTATGATTTTTTTGCCCATGCTACCTGCCAGCTGCACAATATCAAACAAACAAACAAGAAACATTTAACAAAGAATAGTTATGAAAGTAACATTATAAGAGAAATGTAATGAAAGACTGAAAGTTCAATATCTTAACAGTATCAACAAAATACTTCAGTCTGTGCAAAATGATATCCATGCAACTATCTATCAAACAGAACAGTAAAATAGGATGAGTGACTTTTCCCCTCATTGAGAATGTACAAATGATTTACATTCATTCATTATTTTAAACAGCAATATTGTTGCTACATGAGAGGGCAAAATATTGTTATAAACATGGCATATATGATATGATCTTTTAATCTTAGCCCTTCTTTACAGAAAACAGATCAGCATGTTTTTCCCCCAAAGTGCAGATAATAACAAAATATCTGAGCCATGTATTGACAAACCTAAATTTTGTTTAATGACATCAGATTAACAGACAATTTTGACATCACTTTTGTTTTTCTATTCCAGAGAGAGGTATAAGACATGCCAGCGTTTGATGCATATTCCTCATATTCCATTATTTCTGATCTTCAATTTCCTTCTGAACTTCTGTGATGTATGGGTGGTCTTTACCATAGGCAATGTTCATGATTGCAAGAGCCTGTGATAAAGTCATTCACAACACAATTATGAAGCCTGAAAACATTTACTTTCATTATTATTTAAAAAATTTCTAATGGCAAGATCCATATTTAAAATCTCACATCAAGTATCAATGTAATCAAAATAAATTAAAATAGACACTGTTGCTTCACACTTCAGACTTGCCCTGTTTTTGTTTCTGTGTGTGTATTTATGTACGTTCTGTATGTGTCATATGTTATATTAGGATTACTAACACCCTACCTTTTTTAAAGCTTTAACTCCTTGTGTCTTTTTCTCAAGTCCTAGACACAATCTTCCAAGTTTCAGATACATAGAGGCCACATTCAGTGAGTAAGGAGGGTAGTGCACACTAGAAAGATGTAAATTAATATCAATAAAGTGGACACATTGTGAATTCTTTATTTTCAAATTGGAATGCACTGAAACAGAATCCAGCATTACCTGTAGGGCTGGATAATTTTCTCGCCATATTTCATAGCTCCGTCCCAGTCCTGCATGTACAGACAGACACCCATTGCCTGGTACATCATGTGTAGCATATACACATTGGTGTCTGCAAAGATTGAACCCATTTTGTCCAGGCTTAGTTCACAAATCTCCAGCAGTTCACTGGGGGGTATTTTACAGTTAAGGAATAGTCAGTCAATACGCCTCATAAAACCACCTAATTAAAGGTGAAGTGTGTAATTTCTGCACCGCTAGCATCACCAAACAGAATTGCCCGAATTCCTTCCCCCGAGTTTGCAATGGGTCGGAGAAAAAGATAGTCCAGCCCCAAAGTCACATCATCGGTTGAGCTGGTAGAAATGCTAAAAAACAAGCAATATTTTAAAGCATCATATATAAATAGAAAGTTGGAAGAAAACAAAAAAAATTACAAATTTCACACTTAAAAATATTAGTACTTTATCTTGCCCTTTCTTTCTGTTTCTAATATATCATGCATGTAAAACACTTTAATTGTAAATAATATTTTTAAGCATAATAAATATAAAAAAACCAAACATTTGTGTAAAGTTGTAATTTCTGTGTATTGGATAAATTTAGGCTCGGAACATCAAGTTCCTATTTCCTCTCACCCCAAGCAAGCAACTGTAAGCTTTAGCAAACTACTTAACGTTTTGTGACATGATATATCTCAAAGGTTAATATGGCTCAGTGAGGTGAAGACTAAATATAACCCACTGCTTAAGGTTGCAGTCGCATAACGTATTGCCCAACAGCATATTAATAAAAATGTTTGTACACACACTAATGGCAGATTATTGAAGAGAAAAGGCCAGTGAAGGATATTTTTGTAGTGCTTAGCCCTTCTAAATTCCTCAATGACATTTCTGGCATATCCCACCATCTGTCTGATCTCATCAGCCTCTGGAGGTGTGCTGAGTTTCTGATGGATCTCCATTTTGGCCTTGTCCTAAAAACAAGAGGGTGTTATTCCACATACAGTGACTTTTATTGACTATTTTTTGAAGCTTCATAATTTTACAGCTCAAGTGTGTACTTTAATACAGAGACGACGATGAGTAAGCCTCTTGTAGGTTGAAAAAGTTTAAGAGTCCTATGAACATCGTGGCTCTGTTCTCTATTAAATCATTACTCTGAGCATCACTGCCAACCTGCTGCAGCAATGTTAGCTAATGACTCATACAGATTTCAGTTGGTGACACTAATTGCACAAATGACATGTTTCATCAATATTACTATGTAAGAACACACACACACACAGAAATAAATGGATAAATATATAACTAGCTAAAAATATGTTTTCCTCTACATCACAACAGTTTCAATAAATGCCATTTATTAGACTTTAAAAAAAACTTACCTTTGATTTAGAGGTGCATTCTTTACAATCACAGTTAAAGAAATAAGAATCGCTCAACCTTTCGATTCTATCCTCTGTTGGATATAGGAGGTCAATATAACTGTTGAAAATCTATTTTAAAGAAACAAAGAGAGCTGTTATTATGCAGTATCATATACATCATATACACTGATTTTTCAAGTATTTTACATAAACATTACAAATGAATGATAATGTAATTATAACAAATCTACTTGAGTGTGACACAACGACAAACAGTATTAGCTCTGATAAGTCAGCTCTCTAAAACATTCAGCATTTCATAGAACAGTTTTTTGTCCCTTTTTGAAGAATATATTGAAGAGCAATGTGATGTGTTCTAGTGTAAGCGGAACTGTTCCTTTAACATGACTCATCGTGAATGACTCATGGAGGAGCATGTTCACATGTGCTCCTGTATCTCACCTCTTCTCCAGGGTTGATCTCCTGCACGGCTCTCACGTCAGCCACTGTACCTTTATACGTCACAATCACATTTGGACTGCAGCTGTGATTCATCAGAGCGACGCTATTACAGATCAAGAGAAACTCTGTGAGCATCTCGTGTAGAAACACACAGGGGTCCAGATGTGTGAGACCACAGTGAAAATCTGGGATTTAATATCTAAATTAACCCTTTGAAAAATGAAGCATTTGTGAAGAAATATTTACAATTCTACACTATTTATAGGGTAATCTATTAAGAAAATGTGACATGCCGACCATATTAATTCTTTGTATAAAAGGTCAGATTTCCTTTAAAGCCCTCAAGCTGATATTGAGAACGTTCTCAAATCATGCTGGAATAACACGTTTTGCACATCCATACAAATTTAAATACATAAAATTCAAAATAGAAGCATTTTCACTTGTGTTCTTTGACTTTTGGACCTCACTGTACATTAAATAACAAGTAAATATATGTGTAATCGTTTTGATGTCACGGTTTTAATTTCTATGCGACTCACTCTGGAAATACAGCAGAACCCAGATGAGACAGTTCCTCATCTTCAATGGTGAAGCCATTACAGTTCACCTGTCAGACAGAAAGGGAGGAAACTGGAACTCTTATTACACAGCAAACATAACTCAGCAACAGTTCCTGGATCCTTTACAGTTGCACATGATAAAAGTAAAATCTGCAGTTCAGTTAAGTAAGATTCATTCTGTAACCTCAGATTCTGGCTGACTGATAAGCGTTTATAATTCACAATATGTATGAAAGCAAGAGAGAAACCCAATGACAAAATGACAGACCCAAGGCAGGTTTAAGTGAGAGTACAGAGATTGAAAACCTCACTCTTAGCTACCTTATCAAATGGTTGTGATGAAACATAAAGGAAAGAGTCAGAAAGAACAATAGTTCATTGTGGTAAACTGTGACAGAAGCATTAAATGCGGTTGACTGTACCTGGGCAAATAGCTCAGTAAGTGCTGCATTATCAGGAAAATCAAGGTGCCGAGTGTAAAAGTGGTGTAACGCAGCAATGTCTGTATCGTTCATCTCATTCTTCTCATTATCCAACTTGTCAAGATCTGACAACATGCACAAAATAGACAATTAGCTTTAATAAAAGCTAAAGGTTCTATGTTAATCTAGGCTACGTCGTCACAAAAGAATATTCTATGAAAACTCTAACTTAATTTTAGAACATTAGCAGAAACAACTGTCTTTTCATCAACGCGTTAAAATGTCTGATCATAACCTGCCACTTACAACCTAAAACACAGGCAAAGAGAAAACGCCACTGGCTTTTATTGCATTTGGATCTTAAAACTTCATGCCCTCATTTAAGCTATAGACACACCATTTGCCTATTCTAGCCTAAACTTTCTTCAAAGTTGTTGGAATTCACAGAGAGCCCCTGAACTTACGTGCTTCCAATTCTGTAAGAGCCAAAACTCTTTCTGATGGGGTCCTTTCTGTCTGGTACTTCTATAAAATAAGAAAACATTTAAACGTTAAAGTGGTAATTCACAAAAATTACAAACATGCCATTAAATTACAACTACAATTCTTTTGCATTGACCTGAGAGAAACAGCATGTTTGGAACAACATGAAAGCAAGTAAAATAAATATATAATTTTGTTTTTTATTTTTGGTTAAGCAATTTCTTTAAAAGATTGCAGTATGCAGAACAACATACAGAAATTGAACTGCAGTTGCTAGAACCTTGCTGCATTGTTTGATGCAACTGAAGCAGTTTTCTGGCCAACTGTCTCACAGTGCTCGCTGTGTGACACAAAGCTCCATGTGTCGGCTGAGTGAGTCACAGATAGAGCCACTGTGACTGACGCATTCGGGGGAAAAAGACATCCATGAAAAACACATGTCAGCACCATATGTGCCAGAGTAAAACTGCAAATCCTAGATCTACACCTAAACCTGGCCTACGTCTTCAGACCTGCTCTTAATACTTGTGCTATAGACGGTGCTATCGGGACAATCTGAATGTCCTAATGCTGCAGTTTAATTTTTTTGCTAGGCATGAAGATTACTATAAATGATAATTGTAAGTGTCCAAATAAAGAAAACGTCACATCTGTTTTCACACCTGTTAAAGCTGATTATCTGTAGAATGTAATAGGTGCAGTAGAACAGACCTGAAGACCTTTAGCTCAGAAGACCTAAAGACAGTCTAAGTTATGTTTACTGCAAATATCACGTTTGTCTCAGATGTTTCTCCTAAAATTCCCTATGATAAATAAAAAATGGACACAAATGAGACAATTGATGGCTTACAAAGCTCAGATAATTTGGTTTTAAAAACATCCCATGAGAATTTGAATGCTATTTTGATTGCGTACTTTTGCAAATCTGACCACAGTTGGTGACATTAAGATATTTTCCAAAACTCAAAAGGAGACACAAGTAAGATTACTATGGTGTTTTTCTCAGGAGAAAAATCTGAAGAGTATAATTCATGGCTTACATTTAATTTTAATGTCTAGGAGAAACAATTTAACGAGATGTTCATATACCAACTAGTACCAGCATATGTTCTAAATGTAGAATAAACACTCTTCCACTTTAGTCTTTTTAAACAAGAAGACTTTTCCCTGACCTTTGAATAATAAGTTACATTTACTGTTGCTAAGAGTCTCTTCTGGTTAGAGTTGCAAAACGTTTTTTGGCAAAAATAATCAATACCAATGTCTTTCATGCAGGGCGGCTGTATCTGAGGGCATTCAAGTGCTTCTAACTTAAAATGATATTTTAAATCGATTTTTTTAACCACTGCAAGTGTACAGTAAAAGAACTACAGCACTGTAGTGCTGCTTTAATGTGACTGCACTAGACCTCTCGCCTTCTCTGAACTACAGCACTTGTGAGTAAATTGGCTCTAGCTATAGACGTTATTACAGCAGAATAGCTAGAGAGCTAGAGCCAAAAATCCTTTTAAGTTCTATTAAGCAGTATATTACAGGAGACTCACTGAACTGGTTTTATTCTGGAGTAAATCTTCATTGCAAATGCCAAACTAGCAATAGTGTGAAAGAAAAAAACATTCTTAAAGGCACAGAACACCCAAAAGCCACGACATTCCCAACATTTCTGAGAACATCCTGGTCACTCTTTACAGTAGTATACTTTTGAGGTCTGCTTAAGCAGCATGCTGTAGTCTACGTAAAAAGCATAAAACTTCATCCATTATACCGAAAGCCTTCTGAAGCCATTCTGAACCCATTCAACAGATTTTTGTGTTACTCACTTAAAACTTTGACATAGTCAAAGCTTGTTGGCAAAACTAGTTCTCCTTCGTGTATTTATAAGAATGATAGTGACGTTCATTTTGTGAACAAACAAAACAGTCATGCCAAAAACACAGAGATCACCCTCACCTGTTTCAAAATTATTCTGGCAACCAGTCGCACTGTTTCTGATGGACACCAGTTCTCGCCATATGTACACATAGCCGAGCACTCCAGCTTGTGCATGGGCCAGTCTCCTTTCTGAGGGAAGAACAAGGCCATGGTTTATTTCACACCAAAACAAACATGCCTGACTTATGATTAGAATTGTACATAAATACATATTAAAAACAAACAGATGCATAGTCTATCAACAGCTCATGACATGTAGTCCAACAAACACCACAACACAATTATAGCTGAATTACAGCACAGCATGAAGGGTCACATTTCTCTTTTTGAGATTATATGCTTTTGATAAAGCCGAACAGAGGCTGGCACGCTCCTTTTGATGAGTCATGCTTTCAAACTGAAAGGAGCCTCGAGACAAATGTGAGAATTCCTGAGAGATGAGATTCTGAATTACTCTCAGGCTGCCTCATAGGCTACTGGGCAACAATAACCAAATCCTGTTCTGGCGAACAAACAGAATCTGATCCCTAATGCGTTTGAGATGGATTGTCATAGCAACAGTGAGGCCAAACCGCCTTCCAGCTCAATTTAGGAATCAAGCAACACCCAATTCCCTTAAAATAAACAGGCTACATAGACTTAGCGTTAAACACTAAACACACGCTATCTGTTTGAATTTCTGGCACAATGGTACGAGTTTGGGGTGGTGCCACCTGTAATAAGCCATTTAGCAGGGAAGACATTTGAGTGCAACAGTTGTAGAATGTAGTATATTATATATAAATTCCTGCAGAATAACTACTCTATCCACCAATCACTGACAACGTTGAAAAATAAACTGCTGCAAAAGAGCTCTGCAGACACCAACAATTCCCATGAAGCAATGCAAATAAATGAATCAAGTCTGTATAGATTCACTCCCAAACTATGTTAATAATTAACATGGACCCAGAAATATTATTTTATACAACAATCGATGGCTTTAAGTCTATACTTTTATATCATACTATCGATTTTATTAAACTATGCAATTTGCAAAGCTTTATGGGATGGAACGTTAATTTAATCATAGAATAATTTGGCTGAGTTTGATCAAATAAAAGTCAGTGATGCTAGGCTTCACATCAAACTGGTTGGTTTGGTTCACGGCTTTATTTAACTCCTCAATGAGAATTCTTTTTAAAAAATTGAGAAAATAAATGGGGAATGTACTTGTATAACCAAACAATTGGAGAAACAATAGTTTTTTTTTACAGCTGTCTCACGACACAAGTGGCACTAAAATTATTCTACTTAAAATATATTTAAATGGTTTAATTTAAGGTAATCAAAAGAAGTTGCTTTGTTTCAGATCAGATTTTCTTAGATAATTCTCACTTGAAAAATTGCAAATGTCAGTTGACAAATTAAATCTAGACGTAACTTTGCAATTAGTTCAAACATACAAGCAAAGATCCAAAGAGAAACAAGTTTAAATGGAGCGCTGCGCACATATGATGATGAATTGTCTGATTCTAAAGCCACAACTTGTACAATGTACAAAAACAGCAGGGACGTGACAGAAAGGCCTTGTGGTAGAGTGCAAATGGATTATTGATGATCTTTATTTTCTGTGCTGGATTTTCAACTGAGCTTGGCACTCACCAGCAAAGATCAAATACAAGGCTGACGCTCTGGCTGTAGTCTCCACAGAGCACTATCCCTGTTCCTCATCCTGGAGAATTTACTCATAAACGAGGAAATGAGTCAACTATGCTGTACTTGTCTTATATAAGTTTAGAACACAAAAACACATTGTTTTCAAATGCCATTTTAGACAAGTGTTCTTACATGATGTCACCCTTGTATGCACATCTAGGACTGATTTGTGTATGTCAAACCCACATTTTGTTATACATAACATTTATGTAAAATATTAATACTGGTCTCAGATCTGCAGCAAAGAGGTGCAGAAGCCCAGTGGTTAAGGTCCTGAGCTGCTCACACAATGGTTGCAGGTTTGATTCTAAGTAGAGGCTGTCCATTAACTATGAATTTGAGAAACCACTGAGATTGTGCTATTCTGGCCAATAACCATACAAAAGAAAAGCACTTAAAATCCAGTTGCTCCATTGGGACCATTCTTGCAATTAGAGTACTCTAGTGTAAGTACTGAGCTTTGGGGGGAAAGCTCTGTTAAATGCTGACAGAGGAAAAAATACATTTACTGAACACCTAACGGCATATTTAAAGTAACAGTTCACCCCAAAACTAAAATTCTGCTTATGGTTAACCTCACAGAGGCCAAAAAGACATTTGATTTCTTGAGTGCATTGTAATCACACATGATGCAGTCTTGGAAAGACATTAAAGTGTATTACCCTGAGCAAATAGTAACAGAATTTGCATTTTGGGGTGAACTGTTTCTTTAATAAGGACAATGAAACAGATCTACACAAAGACTATACCGATAGAACATACACAGGCTTACCTGACACTCTACATTGCAGTAATAGGCCTGTTTACATTTTCCACATTTTGACAGACCTTCTCTCCTGCAAATGAAGACCAAATATTTTTATTTGGAGCATAATCCTAAATTCTTTTGACCAACCTCTAATTTACATAGATATTCTGCCAGACTTCAACATTTTATTAAGCCAATACCGTCATGTATGTTAGCTGTTCATATGCTAAATTACTGAAAGTAATATGGTTGACATTCAATGCTAAACTTAAAGAAACCCAAATTCTTCCTAATTCTAAATAATCTAGGACAGCTAGTGCAAAGCATCGACAAACCAAAAAAATTACAGGTAAAAGCATAAAATAAATATGTGGTTAATGTTGTCATATTCTCAGAAGAAAGATCATCTTTATCTAGTTATCCAGACCACACCATCACCCTGAAAAAGCTTTTGAACTGTCTGGTAATATTAATGATAGAGCTCACTGCAGAGTACATACTGTAACATTTGAGACCTAGATCTGTTGGATCACCATATAAAGTGGGTCAGCCTTTATAGTGCGTGACCCAGCAGCATTTAAATACAATAAAATAGAAAGCAATTGCCAGACTAAGATTAATAGCAATCATCCCTATAGATAATGCTTATTACCTGATATCCTAACTAGTCCCTGTGCAGAACTGACACGGAGCAAATGCACGTATAACTGATTTTTAACTATTACAAACGTAAACATATAGTATTATAACTAACTGCATTTTAAGGTGCCTGACTAACGTCCGAGAACGTGTTTTCATCCATTTCTCAAGTAAACATGCAAGCACGACGTGTGACAACAAAGACATCAAGTGGAGCGCTGACCTGGTGAAGCAAAACTCGCAGTGTCCGCCTCTTTCGTTCACCGTCAGCACGTACGCATACGACGGACAGGCGAACACCAGATCACCAACTTTGAAATGCTTTGTGGCTCTGAGTCCCCGGCCTTTACCAGGGCTCAGAAATCTCTCTGCCCCCTCAATACCCTCGGTTTTCATCGCTCTTGACTCCCTGGCTTCCTTTGAACCTGTCAGAAAGCGACCCCAGACTTTGACTCTCTCAGGCCCACCCCAGTGGAAGCGATATGTTGGGCTCGCTTGATGTTGTTAGTGACTGCGGCAAGTGTGGACACCACCACTCCACATGTTCAGCAAACACTCCCAACAACTAGCTGCACCAGCAGCGGTCAGGCGACTTACAGGCCAGCCCGAGAGGTCCTAAAGCCCGTTTAGCGCATAATACAGAGCGGGTGCACATACCGACCTCATTATTTGGCGCCGTGGCGCCATCGTGTGGTTAACGTGCGAAAGTGTAAGTCATGATAAGGGTTAAATAAGCGTGGTAACTTTCAAACTGCCCCGAGATACAACTTCTGAGATTACTTGACCTTTGATTTGTTATGAAGTGCAAAACACAAGAAGCAAATACACATATAGATACGCTGACCGACAGACAGACAGATAGACAGATAGACAGATAGATAGATTTCATGACGCATTATCACCCTGTACATGCTAATCTTATATACAATTATATTACAATGTCCATTGTTTTTAAGGGGGCATATTTAGTTTCAATTAACTTTTATGTACTTGGTGGCTCGATTAGGTCTGCTGCCATCTTCTGGACATATTGTGCATTGTCAGATTTAACATTAGATTAATAACATCCAATATCTCCATCTGCTGGTAACAGAGAGTTACACTCAGCAAGAGGGACAATTTATTGTTCGGTCACTCGGGATTGTTGTTTTCATATGTCCTGGATATTGTGCTTAAGTATTAAAAATTCTGAAGCATGTTCATCACCTCAGAAGAAAATTAAAAGCCTGAACGGATTTGCCTACTGAGGAAGATGTCATTGTTCTAAAAAACACGGATGTTGTTTTCCATATCTGAATATATTTTGGCAAAGATTTGTGTGTGCAGAAATTATTCCAATAATAATGAGGAAAATGAGCCAAATGGTTAATACCTGCATGACAAACAAAAACTAACCACAACATCAATTAGGTATTTTAAATAAAAAGAAACCCTGAAAAACAAAGATGTTGGAGCTTTTCATTTCAGAAAGGTTCTAGCTATTCCTACATTAAAGGGTGGTAAATGTAGGACCAGTATTCACATGCAAATAATCAATTAGTCCAATTGGCAAAGTTACAGAATGGCTCTTTGTGTTAAGTTATCATCACAGTGGAATAGAAGAGTTGAATTATTCATCACAATTGTTCTTCTTTTTGTAACAAAAGCAGTAGCTTTTGGCTCCTAAATCAATATCTATATATTTATTTATATGGTCTGGAAGCTGCAACATCACAGAATATAAATGTTTTTTGTCCTTGTTTTTTTCCTTTACTTTTTAATTCATGTTCCTTTAACTGTTATTTAATGACAATTGTCATTGATTTTTCAACACAAATATCATTGGTTTTTTATCACATTTCACTGTAATATCTGACCGCACTCCTCTGGGACCCAGCTAGCTCATGAGCTGTTGGGAAGTGACAGTGAATGACAACTCATGAAGATATAAGGTTCATTTGTAAAATGATTTAAAAATTATTACAAAACTTTATTACACATGAAAATACATCTTGTCCATTTTTAAATGTATATTTTCTATAATCACCTTTTAGATAAATACAAAGATCTGATGAACATGCATTTAAAGGATTTATCCGACCCTGCTGCCCTGCTTGCCAAATCAAAATCTTTTTATTTGTTCGTAGTTGTAATCTAAAGACACAACCCTTTATAATACCATCACGGCAAAGAAAAATACACCTGTCTGTTTGTGAATAATCATTTTCATTTCTTGCCTTGATTAATGTGTGACCCAGTGTTTCTTGGAACACAACCTCCTCTGCTTGGCATTCCCCTAGTCTACATGTCCCAAATCCCAAATCATTTTTGATATTGGCAAGGCCAGAGCCTATGGGAATAATATTTTTTCTAATAAAAGGAAGATGGATTAGATAGTCGGGATTGTCATTTTGAATGAAAGAAAATGATAAGGAATGAAAAAAATATAAGTAGATTTAATTCTCAAGGAGACTCGGATATGATAAAAACGTTTCAATCTGTGCAGATCAAAGACAGCAGTCTGAACCCTTAAATCTCCCCATAACAAACATGTAGGGTTTATCGCTACACTATAACTCACTACACGAGTTCATTTAGCTCGGACACTGATGTGATATTCTGAAGGCAGGAATATTTGTTTCTTTTGTTCTCTGATCTTTCCTCTCTCACCTTCTCAACCTTTTACATTTAAGTACTTCAAAAACCCTGTATAGTGCAACAGGAAACATGCCCATGATTAAATAATATTAAATAATCTCACTATGCAGAATATGTTTGAAAACATGTATGGTATAATTAAAGATTAAATATGCAATATGTACTTATTTTCAATATGTTCTGTAAAGGGACCGCTGTTCACAACAAATCTTTCTTTCACACACTCTTCTGCCATCTTAGTTTCATAGAACTATAACAGCAGCTGTTGTAGACATGAGTAATGTGCAATTGTTGGCCCATAAAGTGCTTTAAGAAAATTCCCCACAGTTGTAAGCTCTGCTCTGTTATTAGAACCCGCTCAGATTGAGTGCCAAGTCGGTGGCCTTGTATCACCACACAGATCTTTGCTTTCACTGTAGAGCCCTGAATTCAACTGCCTGATTCCCTCAAGACAGGTGCAAAACTGACCTCAAACAAGCCGGTGATGGTCTCAGTTCCTAAATCTACTGATATAACTATGCTACGAGTGACAAAATGAATGCGATACCGTTAGCGCTTTCACACCTGTGCCATTTCTTCATTTTATAGTATAGTAGTTTTATATGACAGAGAATAATAATAATTCTACCTGACATCATTTGGTGTGAGAAACATACATTTGTGGCAACAGAGATGGAATAAAATTGATTTTAGTATAAGAAGTCAGAAATATTACAATTATCCCTGTTACACAGCAGTTAAGCCCACAATGTAATATGATTATTGCTTTGATATTTTTTAAAATCACACAGTTGCTGCCATCAGGTGGTTCTAAATCTTTTACTGTCAGGAATTGTGTGTTTAAAACACAGGTATATAATTACTGGACGTAATTACAAACAACACAAAAATAAAATTACACTTTCCTTTCACATACAGAGAAAGGACCATAATGAACATAAACTGAATATTATCACTGTAAATTGTTACAGTTTAGTGTTACACTTACCCATGTGCTTCCCTATGACACACAAAATAAAGGGTACTTTTCAAATGATAACAACTGACAAAGCCAACACATCTTAAGTTTTAACGTAGGGGTGATTCATAATCTTTTCTGATCTCCAATAAAGGAATTTAAGTTAAATTTTTGTAGAAGCCCTGCTGAGCATCTCACTGCTGAGCTGATGAGAGCAGTTTCCCTTAATTCTTCCACCAGAATCATTTTATTAATATGGGTAAAATAGGACATCTGGACATTTAAATGCGAGCCATTATGTGTGCTAAACAGATGCTGTTTTATAGCCATTTACAGCTGTTCCCGTGACCTGTTTCATATGGATGAGGACATTTCTTGTTTAACAAGATCAACATTGGAAATAAATAATTTCTAATGATTAAGACACCATATTTCTCTCACAGATATATTTTTTTACTAGACATTTTTCTTTCAAGCAATTTCTGCTGATTTTAATGTCACATCTTGTGTCTTCTGTCTCACGGGTGTTGGATTCAATAGATTCAAGCATGATTTGTTGTATTTGTCTTAAAGCACTTGGCTTGTTTCAAGAATCATCCCATCATGATATAGACGGACCTAATATTATTGAACTGGTCCAAGCGTACAGATTTGATGAATTGACCATGTTCTTGTGTGCTTATCTTTTGATTGAATGAAAAGGATGAGATTGTCTGAGGAGGGGGGGGTGCTTCTTTGTGGATTAAACACAAAGGCTGAAGCAGCCTCGTCAGAAAATATTACATTTTACCAAATGTCTTCATTGCGTCTGGGTTAGATTGCATTTAGTTTATTGCTGTTACATGATGAAATCCTTTCAAGTTCTTCAGGCAGAGGTGATGTTTATAAGGGAAGGTCATGTAACCCCTTACATACTGTTTATCAGACACTAAATTGCCGCTTTACTGTTTTGTGAGGTGAGCATCTAGCTAATAGTTTTTGTCCTTTATTGTTAGACAAAACAACTTAAAAATGCATGAAAAAATTATTAAATGTATTACCTTTGTTTAAAATTAGCTTGTGCTTCCATGTGTTTTCCATGAGAAAAAAAAAAAAATTGACAATAAAGTGCTTGAAAGTCAAAACAATTGGCAACAGTAAACAACAATAAGACTTAACACATCAGTTGATCAAGACAAAAACACTCAAGGAGTACCTTAAGCCGGCACATAGACCTCAACACTTGATACATGAAGCACAACAAGAATAACAATCAATTAACTGATCAACTTCTGACATCACAAGACAATAGGTTACTAAACATAACAAACTAAACAACAGTGTAAACAAAACTGGCAGACAATCAAACAATGAAAGCATGTTGACTTTTATGCCCCAATGCATGCTGGGAGGAGAGCATAAACCACAAAAATCATTTATTCACTGTAGGCCTATTTAAGCTAAATTAATAAATAAATCATGAATCTAAGTCATCTGCTATGTGTGCTGGTTCTTAAAACAACCTAAAAACAGTAAGACATTTAATATAGTCTTGTGTGTATGAAGCAGCTGACCACTTCTGTCCCTCAAATGAGGTATCACATCCACAACTACAATGGAAAGTATTATACTGCTTTGTTATGCCTCTTGACAATTTTCTGATAAGAGCTACTTGAGAAAGGCAAATGGGGGACATAAATAATTGACGTGTGTAAGGTTGCCAAGAATATGTAAGGTAATGTTACGGTTCAATGGTGTAATGTACACACATTTCAAGTGTGTACATTACAAGTTTCTTGCTCAGTTACAGGAAAAAATCATTCGCATGAAGAAGTCATGTGATGGCTAGGTTACTTCCTCTATAGTGGATTCTTGCGAACATATCTTGTCATGTCAACACGTAGAGAGTGACTGAGAATGTGCTTTGCTGTGGTGCCAGTTGGCATGCTCTTGTGTTTTTTCCATGTTGCTTATGCCTCCACAACAAGAGCTCTCCTTCGTCTGACCTTCTCATAGCACAGATGTTCGGGGTTTCAAGGAAACAATGTGTCATTGTCTTATTTATGGTGTGTGTGAGCGTGTGTAGCCGCGTGTGTTTGCGAGGCAACATCTTCCTGGCATCCCAAGAAGCAAGGAGGAAAAAAAAGAACAACATTGTCAATCTCCATCAATAGCCATCCTAAATTGAACTTTGATGGACATAGCACAAGCGACAACTGCACGCTGGGCTGACTAAATGCTACATGCTGTAACTTCTTCCACTGCTGCCTCTCCTCTTCCATTTATTGTTGGTGAACAGCTGCTGGATACCTGGGCTTGATCTGCATTGTCTCTTCTAGCTAGCTTGGCAACAGTTGTTGAGGAACACAAGCCTCGGCTGCCATTAGTGAGTCTCTTCTCAAAGATAACATTTATGTCCAACGTCCAGTGTCCTCTCTGCAGCTGATCCTTTCTCCTGTGGACACTTTGATCCAAGAAGCCCTAATTTACCCAAAGCATTAACATGTTACTGAGATCATTTGTGTTTATACAAATATTACCTCTGATGATCCTGTAAAATACGATAAAACATTGACAGATGGCACATCCATCACTTGTACCGTCACTATTCGCTTCTCAAATATCATTTATGAAATATCAAGCGGGTCGGAAGAGAGTTCCCTTCAAGCCAATTAGTACTTCGACACCCCCAGACCTCCTATTCTGACATCCTCTCTATACCTTTGTCTCTGGAATGGGGGAACAGTTTACTTCTGATAGGTTACATGCTGAATTTCTACTGCAGGGAAAAAGAAAGGTTATTTATAGTGAAGTACAGAGGAGGAGAGTTCTTGGAGGGGTGTCTGTTTCATGATAAATGAAATTCCTTGGCCATGCCCGCAACAATTGGGCTGAGAGAGCCAGGCAGCTTAAAGATGAGCATTTGCAGGCTGCAGCTGTCCGGTTTGTCATCCCTTGTCTTATGACACCTCAGCCTTCACACATTTATCCCACAAACAAAGGTTACAAAGAGCGCAGATAGGCGACGTCGGCCACCTCAAAGACCTTTTGTCAAACGTGGTGACGTGAGCTGGAAAAAGAGTTAAGTTTGTAGTTTCTTTGGCGACCACCTTCTATTTTACTCAGTCACGGGCAGCTATGCCATTAAATTGGAAAAATAATGGAGACTGGTATCCATATTTCACTCACCTAAGCTGAAAAAAGTACTTGCTGGGCTTTCTGAAGAATTTACTGTGTTAGGTCATCCAGTGATTGAATATTCTGTCATTATTAACTGACCCTTTTGTCATTTTTTTCTTGAAAACATGTTTTTTGGAATGCCATGAGGGTAAATAAATGATGACAGAATTTTCATTTTGGGTGAGCTGTTCCTTTAAGTTGGCCTGTTTGATAAACAGGTTCAGAAAACTAAGTTTGTATCTTACAAAGACAGTTGTAAATCACAGTATCAACAAAGACACAAGGGGAATTTGTGATGCCAAGTTTAACTTTCCCCTCTTTGGTCTATATTAGAATAATAATCATACCCAGAAATAGTTCCTGGGAAGAAGACAGATTTGCAATAATCCCTCCTCTGTAAGGTAAGTAATAACCTGCAAGGTTAAAAAGATATTAATCTTTTTAGCTTACTCATAAGAAGATTTCAAATAGATTTGATTGTGGTATTTTAAATGCAGAAGGAGATTGGCAAAGTCAGAGGTGAGGGTTCAAACTATCATGATGCCAGTGGTTACATACATCTTAGCTTACTGTATTTTACAGTATATAAAGTGTCATAATATATTATTGAGATTTGTCTGTAAATGTAGGTGAATTAATCTGGTTTCAAAGGGGAATAAGAACATGCACAGCAAGAAACTCTTGATATAGACTTGCTCTATAATAAACCTTATCTAAATTGATAGTGAATATCCACTTACTCTCTAAGTAGATTTAATCTGACTATCATAGACTCTAATGAAATTTCCCCACATTAATACTTTATGATCATTTAATCTTCAGTAGGTAAATTCTCAAATGATCTAGAGTTATTGAGGATGACTGGAGTGGATGAGTGTATATTATAATATTACTGTTCCTTGGGGTCTCCTATCCTTTTCAGACCTAATAACAATATTCCAATCTTCAGAAACCCCCCCCTCTTCAAAAAATAGAAGATATTGTCATGGGGGCTAATCACACTACATTCTCTTCATGAAAAAGACCACCCACTATCCCAGAGCTATTTGTTTTTTTACACCAGCCTGCAAAAAATGTATTACCTAATTTCTATCAATACCTAATTTTATGGTTATGTTACAATAAGTAAGTAAATAAATAATAATAAATTGACAATTTTATTGCCCTCTTGTGAAGTGTTTTTGCTCTGTGTCAGCAAATGAACCTGCTCTGTGTCAGCCTGTCATTGTCTAACATGTATAAATATCAGTCATATCAATCATGCAGGCTCAGATTCAGGGGCTGTAACCCAAGCAGTGAAAGAGTACCATGGAGTGTTTGTGGAATGGGAGGCCTCCTTTGTCAAGAGGAGATCTCCTTCTAAGGCATACCTTGCCTTGACACAAGCAGGGCAAGGTTATTCCTTAGAAGTACCAGAACAAGCTTGTAAAAGTTGAAAATAAAATGTGCATTCCTTAGGAGCACAGCAAGCATGCCGTTTTTTCTCACCTTCACTGCCTGCATCTTAGTTATCTATTGTTTGAGAATCTCAATGCCTGGCATGACAATTAGGAAGGATAACAGTTGATGGTTCTTTAAAATTTGCTTGGCATTCAATCCTTGGCCTTCTGCTACACAGTTTTCTCTCACCTTTAGAAACTGTTTAGTTTTCTTTCTTTAGTTCTCTTTTTTAAGATTTGCAGTTAAAAGTAATTTACAAATTAGATTTACTTAAAAGAAGAAAAGAAACTAATGAAATATGAAATATGAGGTACAAATCAATGTTTAGATTAAGTGGTTGAGGCTGAATTACATTTTTAAGGATTAAAAATCCCTAATTATTTTAAACACATTTTTGGCAATTTAGACATTTCTTTTATATGTGTTTAGGTTGACGTTTAAGTATACCTAAATGGGAACAATACACATAAATAGAAAAAAAGCACACAGATGTTTTGGAGAAATCTCTGCTCTATTACTTCACAAACTTATCTTTTAAGTGGCCTTACGTGCTGATACTTATCTTTGAGCAAGGTTATTCCTCTGTGCGAAGCACTTCAGCATAACTTCTGAACATACTTTGACTTTTAACACAAAGTAAATCTCTTTGATTTCAACAAAGCACACAACACAAAACGAAAAATAAAAGTAGTTTGTACAGATGTCTTTATATCAGAAGGCCTTACTCAAATGAAACAACACAGATAAGTAGCTATCCTATGCTCTGAGGGTGTGCACTGTGCACACACACATCATACAAATCAAGAAAAGAGATTCACCCTTAGAGAATACTGAGGCACATTATCAAATATGAGATGGTCTTTACATAAGATAACTGAACATGCTAATGGAGAAGCACTTGGATGTGAAACAGAAGCCAGTTGAAAGTGAAATGCTTGTGGCTATTCTCCCTCTCTGATTTAAAAGGTCCAGCTTTGAGTTGGCATGCTGCAAACGCTCACTGACTTGAAAGGCTCTATTGACTTTTTAATGATCTTATGTGGCTCTTAATTAATGGTGGGCTTGTGGTCTGTCCTCTTCA
Organism: Chromobotia macracanthus; assembly: GCA_036877525.1. Taxonomy (NCBI): domain Eukaryota; kingdom Metazoa; phylum Chordata; class Actinopteri; order Cypriniformes; family Botiidae; genus Chromobotia; species Chromobotia macracanthus. Next base: position 36,773 of record JAZGTH010000060.1, on the reverse strand, counting down.
CAACATTGTGGAACAGAAGGCATTAGCAGAGATCGGGGTAATGAATCTGCCAGCAGGTGTCAGTAAGTCATCTGAAACATTTTCTGAAGGTGGGAGACTGAAAAGATAAAAGATGTTTTTGCTCCTGTACAATGAAATACTCTCCAGCATCATCGGTGTATGCTTACATGCTCGAATGTGTCAGCAGCAAGACTAACTATGTGTCTGTGGCAAACCATGTTTGTATATGCAGAAAAAAACAGTTATGTATAGAAAAAAGTATTCATCTGAATAGCCTTGCTTAATATTATTTGAAAGATTATTTTAAGGTTAAGTGAAATAAGATGTTTGCTGGTAAAGCAAAAGAGACAAGAACTGGCCATGATGCTGATGTTTAGTTTTATCAGTCAAAACCAGTTCGCTCCACCTCTGACTCTAGGTTTTCCCATTTCTGCTTGCTTCCCACTCACTGGTAATAGAAACCCTGCTCTGAGTGATCCTGGAGATAGAGAACACACAGATGCTCCAGCTTTCAACAAACCTATGGTCCTGATGTTTCTAATTAAAATCTTCTTTATTTTGTATTGTTTCACAATATTATATTTATAATATTTATTATATATATATATATATAATATAACACCAGTACAAGTTCGACATTGCTGTTTTGTTCAGCTTTGTTCAACTGTAGCTGATATGAGACGTAGCAAATAGAAAATGCTGGCCCACCACATTTGGCTTTACTGAATGTAACATCATGATTTCTGGAACCCTCCCTGCTAACATCTGCTGGCGAATGGGTTTGAAGTTGTAGAAGACACTCAGCAGATTCCTCGGCATGTGTGAGGTGACAGACCCATCTGTCCTCGGAGGGACCTTTCACTTTTCCATTTACTCCGAACACACTTCCGCTCCACGCTCCTGATTCTCCCCTTGGTTGCCATTCGGCCTGCAGTACCATTTTCAGTAATATGGCTTCAAGCGCGATCAACTCCGTGCCTCCTCATCAGAGGGGCAAATGGACAAAACTTGTTTTGGCATAAAGGGTTGATTCTCTCATCAGGGCACATTTTAGCCAGTTTCACTCACTTCTCCCATCTCTCTTTCTCTCTCCACAGTATCTCTCGCTTTTTCCCATATTTTCCTCACTTTTTTACCTCTGTGCCTTGGTGTGTGGTGAATCTCTGCACTTGGCTGCTCATGGCAGGCCAGTTGGGTACTTGAGCAAGGCAGTATCACCCCACCAGCAGCTCTCCTAACAGCCCCCCAGCTGCGAGAGACCAGAGCCCTCGTAAAAGTAGCAGAAAGATGTATTAAAGGTAGTAAATATACACATCCAGCCCAGTGAGCTGTGAAAGTTGTGAATTGGTTTTTAAAGCTTTGTTAAGACCAGAAAGCACAGATGTTAAAAACAGGTTCAGATGTAGCGACAGATGGTATTTGATTATGAAGCAGACTGTTCGTGTAATGCAAGGATGCTGCTTCAGCCTTACTGCAAGGCGCCTGTCGGCTCCGAGCTGAGGCAGGAGGCCCCAGAGGTTCTTCCTCCACAGAAAGGAAGAGGAACAAATGGACATGGTAAAAAAAAGGAAAAAGAACCCTGAAGAAACGAGCTTGGCACATTTAACTGAATCTGTCCAGTGTTGTCGGGGGTTTAGTGAGGAGATCTGGATCCAGACAGATGCAGCTGCATCTAAAGCTGCATATGATGCCAGAAGGAATGATTGTCTTTTCGCATAAAGGCAAGGTCACACATGCCTGTTAGTCCCAGTTTTAAATAATCAAAACAATGTACCATGATCTGACAGAGGTCAGCCGGTGTGTTGGGACCACAGCATCAGTGTTCATTCGTGTTTGAACAACAAAAGTTTTATATCTTCTCATTTTATTATAATCTGACAGTTAATTAATCTTTGATCACAGACATATATTGTGTTATAAAGTATTAGCTCAACATATTGTTAGTAAGGTTATACAAATTCATTCTATCACAAGGATGGGTCATGTGAGAGTATCGAACAAAACCTTTATCCCCTCCACTTTAATAACAACCAATTAAAAACAGTGATCGTTCTTTTCTCTTTTCTGAGGGAACATCACGGTAGCGACATTATTCTCGTGTTATCTCTTTAGGGAGGGGAGAGAAGAGGGGATGGTGGTAAAATTTTCAACAATGAATGGGCCAACACAAACACAGCTGTTTTATTGTTGAGCTGTTAAGATGTGCTTTTCAAAGGCGCGATGATGAAATCAAACAGAAGGGAAGCGGCGAGCGGCTCCGATCGTCATTATGGCACGGAGGGTGGTGGTGGGGGGAGGCTGACCCCACCTCCTGTTCAGCGGGGCCGCTGGAGCAGTCCGGGCCCACTAAAGTGCCTCTTTGTATCGGCCTATAAATTACAGCACTACCACCCCGCTTCCCTCCACAGTGACAATAGCTCTCGCGCTGCTCTTTTCTCTCCCGCTCCCCACGCGCACCTTTTCCCGCCTCTTTTCTTTGCAATTAAGATCGGACATTGATGTGCGCATTTGAAACGTTTTTCTAAATCCCTGCTTCAGATTGTTGTTATTAAGCAAGTAGAAAATGACACCATTCCAGTCTTTTGTCAAAGACAACTTAATCGAGAAGAGACTGCAGTGATATTTGATGAAGTGAGCTGCGGGTCTATTAAAGCCTGAATCAAGGACTGAGTAAACATGCCAATAACAGACTTGATTAGGAATTTGATTTACATAGGGGAAAAGGCCTACATGCTTATGACACTTAATGTACAATTTAATATTCATACAATTAGCCAAAATGTTTATTAAAAAATCATTATATCACCAATGAGATAAATCACCCATGAGAATACCCGTGATTCCTTCTGGCACCATGGGCAACTTTATTTGGATCCAGACTGGAGCAATTTGTTTTGTGCAAATCTCCCCAAAACATCCTTGTTTTTCTGTACATCTGAACAACATGCTGATCTAAATGTAAATAAACAGCAAAAGAAAACACCTGATCTAGGACTTAGTTTTTATTTTGCACAAGCTTGCATATATACTGCACATACATTCAGTTTCCGAGGAGATGGAAGGCACACGAGGCACTTTGACTACTGTATTGTGTAGGTGGTCAAAAGCAAAAGGTGAAAGTCTGATTAAGTGATTACAAATAAAAACTTCAAAACACACATTTGTTCACCTTCCAAACAAGACAGATGAAAAGTTTTGTTTTACATTTTTCTTTTTCTCTCTTTTTTTTCTTTTTTCCCCAAAGTGTTTTGACTACAGTGTCTAAAATTTCAATGGCTACCTGGACATAAGTGTCTCTTTATGTCTACAGAGTTAAGGACCTTAGGAGGGCATTATGTTGCGTCATTCTATCAAATAATATTACAATACATTCCCAGAAATACCAAAATTGTACACCATCACCAAATAAATTATGATAAATTAAACCAATAAATTATGAAATGTCTGCATGACAAATTGACAACAAAATACACAATGCTATTCCGTTGACAATGTATGTGTACAGATCAAGTAATCATGAATATCCTTCAAAATGCATGAACTAAAATTGTAACAGTTTCAGCTGGAATTACCGTACTAGAATCAAAGAACTCTTTCATACAAAACAAGCATAACAATGCTATTTACATCATATTGCTAAATCATAGAAAGGCAGTGTTTTCTCATTTTCTGTTTGTATTTACATATGTTTAAGCCAGTGAAATCATGTTTAAAACCCTACAGGGAGCAAATACCTCATAAATACAGCATCAGATCTACAAAGAGTCAAGATTCTTGTACAACACATTGCATTCAGTACAAATAATTGTTCCCCTCCCAGAAATATAGTCATATACAAAGTTCCTCTCTCTTTGTAGCTTCTACTTTCTGTGTAGTAAAAAAACAGTCCAAACCATGTTTGGCAATTGATTCTGATCTTTACAGATTTGTGATCACTGCATGACAGATTTTTCATTTCATCAAAACAGCTAAAATATTTCTCATCATATGTAAATGTAGATGCCCAGTGGTGAGATGAATGGGTACTGCACTCTAATATGAAAAAATCAAGGTTATTTAGAGAATTGTCATTCTTTTTGAAACTGTAGGGTGTCCAGGACAATTGAGTGTGAAATTTACACTTAAACAGCTACATTTAGAGTAACACAAAGCAACATAGCAAATGACTCTGTGTTACAATGCAAACAGATTCACATTTCTATAACCAGATGAATGTATTGATGGGCAACCCAGATGAGACATAGAGATTTGGGGGAGCAAATTATAAAAAAATCAGACTGACAGTCAAACAAACTTCACCACTCAAAACATTCAGAGCATCCTAACACTTCTAAAAGAAAATAGTTGAGATGTTGTATGTAACCTGCCTCTGGTTTCCCTTATCAATGTAGTACAGTGATAAATACAAATAAAACAAAAACATTAAACAGAAACAATAAATAAGAAAGAAAAAATAAACTGATCTCCTTGTGGGAACTAAAACTAACATCCTCTCATGTGTGTATTCACACACTCAATGCAGACGTGCATTGACACAACTAAACACACACACAAACACGCACATGCCTATGCCCACATACTGTACTGCCTCTCTGCTAAAAGTCTTAAACTATTAAAATTCCAATTCATTGGGAACTATAGTGGGGCCATAAAAATCATTTTTATCTCTGTATGTACTTAATTATCAAGAAGCTATGGCTGAGTGCATTTTGTTTAAAGTAAGGAAAATATAACCCTATTTTTCAATTTGTGCTAAATGTTTCAGTTTATAATGGTTTATCTACAGTACATTATTATGCTACTATGTGGTATCTATATAGTCAAATTGTATTATTTCTGTTACATTTTATGTTTAATTTTAGTCTTTTATGACAAACCAAAACTGCTGGTGTTATCAACATTAGGCACAGGCAATCAAATTCATTGTGTGTAAAGTTTACAACGCCTGCTTGTGTAGAGGTTTACTCAGCAACAGCTGAATATGACTAAGCAACACTTAATGTGTAACTTTCAATATCTCATCAGGACACAACCTGCATTGTGTGGTTAAGAAATGTCACAGATTCAATGAAATAACAGTCTCTCTTACTTATCACAAACACAAAATTCCTCACAAGTTTAAAGAATTGTTTATTCATATCACAATGCACGTATGTGGGTCAACTCAGCCTTGCACCAGACTTGAGAACAGAACAGGCCAAACATTTCCTTTCATTACCTCCTAACTTTGTTTTGGATTCATGTTCCTCTTTACAATGCATAGTGAAAAGTGTGCCATTTTGTGCTGGTCTGGGGGCTATGGATGATGCCAGCCCTGGCGACAGTATGACAGCACCTCATGCTCTTTTGTGCCCATTAATCTAGAAGTCAGCAGGTTTTTAAGGCATTGTGCTGACAATAATTGCCGGCCTGCGTTTCAATTCATCAGCTGGATTTGCCCAATGCAAACGGCACAGGCTTCCAGAGCAGATCACATGTCCAGCTCTTGTCCTCTACAGTCAACTCTTATTTCTGAACTAGGAAAGGATATTTAAAATCTCCTAAAGCTTTTATTTAGTGGACACTGTTTTAACAAGCTTTGTTTTTCTCTTTGTCTGTGAGGTGGGCTAATTTTCACGGGACATGTAATTGGTCGCCCTTAGCAGGCTTAGCTGCAAAAAATTTTTTTTACTAGTGTAAATGCTTTTAGAAAAAGTAAGAAGACTTCAATTAAAGAACTTGTGATTCATATAAATGTACAATTTAACTTGTCAAACAAAATCTCTCTAGCATGAAACACATGAAACTTTTACTACTGATAAACTGTACACTGCCATAGCTTAATCAAATGATTGTAAATATAAAGCAAATCTGTACATTTCTAACAAATAAACTATGTACATTCCAGTATGTAAAAAAAAAGAAAAACGTGCTAATGCTCAAAATTAGTCTCAGCCAAAATCTGAATTGTGTAAATCAAACTTAAAGATAATCCAAATTTACAGTCCAATTATATAGGTGTTCCTAGCTAGCAGGTGAACAACATCAACATCCAATTCTGTCATCTTGATGCCGTTAAACACATGTTTGTCCAAGCAAATTTATTTTGTGAATTAGAGTGTTTGTGTGAGAGGGATGTGTATTTTGGTATTTGTTTGTATGCACATGTTTATGTTAACGATTTTGACAGTGTGCTTTTATGAGCAAGAATGGTTTCTCAGTGGGAAGGCGTCCATCTTTTTTGTGCCGCAGTGGCTTGCCCCAGTATGAAATGGCCATGTTGCTTAGTTACAGGAGAGGCTGTTCCGTCAAGGAAAAACCTACGAGTAGGCCTCCCTCCCTAGAGCCAGTGCTATCAATGTGGACACAAAACACAAGAACATTGGACCCTAGCCAACACAGAAGAATGGCTAAACCAGAAACAGTTAATGCTGTTCCTTTCAAGAATAACATAAAATATAATATATATTTATATTATATATATGAATTTCCCACATAGAAAATGTATACCCCTCTTTATTATTATTTTTTGTCCAAAGAATAATTTATGTCGCATTGCCATGAAACAAGAATACCACATGTAAATTTTTTGTTTATCTTTTCTTCCTTTTTTGCAGCAAGCATTAATAACATTAATGGTAATAATTATATTAATCATAAATAATAATTACATCTATACAAGCTACAAATGCAAGTCTTATTCAGCAATAGTAAAACCATCACACATTGCAAACATCCTGGGGTTAAACAAAGCTCTCAACAAAATGACCAATAAAAGAGAGAAAATTCAGGGTGTCAGTTCTATTTGTTAACCATCGTGTGGTAAACAGAATAATGCCCATTTCAAAGGCAAGGATTGGGGGGATTGAATACAGTCAAAACAATCAATTTTATAGACTGCCAAAAAGAAGCACAAAAAATTAACAGCTAAGGTATTCAAAAGTAGCTGGGATTTAAAAATAGGAATGCTACCTCTTACTTAATAAAGATTTGGGAAAGAAAGGATGATACTTGGTAAGCAATTGAAATCATTACTCATGCAGAAGCTCCTGCAGACAATTGGGAGATTTGAAAATCTCTGGGACCTCACTGTCCAGCTTGCAGATGACCTTGTATATGGCCTTCTTCCAGGAAGGATCAACATCTTTGCCTGCCACAATGGCATTGAAAAACTCTCGTAACGTGATCTGTGCCACTTCCAGGAATCGCTCCGGAACCTGCTGATACACAAGGAGACAATGTCATTAATAAACATATTATGTTTCAATCCCAAGTCTTTGATTAAGGAAAGAAAACTCAAGAAAAGGATGAAACAAGGTTTTGCACTGAGGATCAGGCAAGATGGGGGACGCTGTTGCTTTGAGGACCCAAAAGCCCTTCTGGCAGAAATCATGTAGAGTAGTGCCGTGCTGCCAAGTCCAAAGGGAGGACAGAAAAGCCCCAAACATCATCACTACAAGAATTCCTTTTTGTCTCAGTTGTTGAAACATTCTGGTGGAGCTGACCTGAATACTCATGTTGCAGAGGAATTCTTAACCATTTATTATAAAAAAATCTTCTTTTGTTTAATTGCTTTTGAATAAAAAATAGTTACAGTGGAAACAGCAGAAACAAAACTTTTTCACAGGAATTAGTCAGGCAAACCATCACACAACAATGACTCACAACGAACGGTGCGGTAGGATTTTAGAATATGGAAAAATTCATGAGGTTTTAACCAAGAGGAACTTGTTGGGTTAAACATTACTTGAGCTGTTCCTCTTTTAGAGATTACTTCCTAGATGGAACGAAACATAATTTGTTGACTTCCCCTTATTTGACAAGATTGTAAGCGAAGTCCCATAAAATGTCTTTTTTTCAATACACTTCTTCTTCTGTAAGGAGGAAGATGATGGTTTTGCCACTAACAGCGGCCAATAAAATACTAAATTCTGCTGTGCTGCTTATCATGTTTTATTGACACTACATTCTGTAACAATCACATTTTACTGCTTGGGCACCATCTAAAATATACAGTTTTAGCCACAACACTTAATGGTAGCAGAATTTCAAGGAAAAGTGATGAATGTACTCAGATATATAAAACACAGGATACAGGTTGGCTATATTGTTAAGAGCAAGTGCATAAGTGCTCTTAAACAAGGTCTGTACTTCTAAAGCCCACAGCAATGTTTTTTCTGAGGAAAGCAATCATAGCCAGAAGGACACAACCAAGGAGTTTGCTTTCTCCAACCAGAACACATCCTCTCCAGCGTGAACCACAGAGAGTCTGTTGTTCGTGAGAGAGGGCCAAGACCGGGGGCGTACTGTAGACTGGTCCTGTGATCTCTTTAGCACCAGTGACAGTCACTCTCTGCTAACACTATGGAGATGATTAGCCAGGCAAAGAACTAAGTCACCTCCCCTACAGCTAGACAAGACGCTTCCCAGACATGGTGCATACTGTGCCACACACACGCTCACTAACACCCACATGGTCAAACACAGATGGGGAAGTAGCGGGCAGGCACAACAGATACAAAAACAAACAAAAAAACCCAAAAAGATTTCATTAGGATCAAAAAATGTTATCATAGCGCTAAGGTTTTGATGGCATGTGTTCCTGCAGCTCAGCTGAAAGAACATGGCACTAGTGATGCCAAAGCAATGAGTTTGATTCCCAGGAAACACGCAGATTAATGAATGTTAACCTTGAAGACATTGTAAGTTGCCAGAATACGTGAATTAAAATGGAAAAATAAGAGTCGGGTCTACATCAGAATGCATCACAGCCAAACGTCACTTTTGCAACCCCTGCAATTTACCTCTACGCCCTTGCTAAGAGACATCGCCACTTTCCTCTAGAAAAGTGCATGGCACTGTATTATGTTACTATACATTGCAAGGTTAAATTCGTGTAGTCCTGTGGATGGGGATCAGTGCTTAGTTTGGCATCAGTACCATCAATCAGTTTCTGACTGCTCCTCAAAGACCCTGGCAGGTGAGCAGTTGTCTGGACAAAGAATCTCATCCATGCGACCCCCTCCATCCCCAGCTCCCATTTTTTCCATTAAGTGTGTTAAATATCCTGTCATCAAAGGCATACTCTTGTCTGGAAGGCCTTGACCGGTGAGTAAGCTTAAGATGTTTGACTGCCGCCACAATCATAAGTGCCCAACTCCTCTTTGTGATGCAGCATTAAATTATAGCATGGCTATAAATACTGTACTTAAAAATGGCAGTAAAGCTACATGGTACAATTTATCAGTGTAGATGATTGGGTTTATATGCTCTAACATGTAGCTTACACAGCCCCACCTCCCACTTCCCTTTGATGTTGTGCTCAAACTCACTCTGTCTCCAATGGGTAAGATTTTTACATACATTACAGTGTAATACAGTACAGTACCGTAATTCCCTCCCTCCACTTTTTCTCCCGAGGCAAGATCATAAGAGGGGAGGGGACGAGAAAAGGAGATACGAAAAAATATTGCCCAAGTGCTTTTGGGCAGAACTGTGTCTCCTTCTCTCTCTTCTCTCCCCGAGGGGCACAGCCTTCAGGGGTCATTTGTTTGATTGTGCTGACTGTCCCTAGCCTCGGCAGTACACAATAAAGGCCTGACATAGCAGCCTGTTTGCCTTCTGTGTCCTGCAGATACTCATCACAAGCGTCAGGACATACCAAGGTTAGTGGTCACTGGGACGGCGCACATAGGCGAAGGGCTTGCCAAACGCACTTGGCTGATGAATGAATGTCACATGGAATGGAGGGGGTGAGAAAGAAAAAGAGAAGAGAGGGTGGGGGGGATTACAAAGGTTATAGATATCCAACCTCCCCAGCACCCCGTCTCACAACATACCCTCTCCTTTGTTTTTTCACTCCTTTTTAAAAGCCCTTCTGCTTGGGGTCTGAGAAACCCTGAGGCTGTTTTAATAGCTCAAAAACATACTTGCACGGTAACATAAGGTTCTTGAAGACTTGTTTGTAATCATAAGAGAACTCATTGTACGTGAATGTTTAAGTTGTTTTACTTGCTTCAAACATCCTTTATAAAGAATGTTACTGTACTTATGATCAAGACCCTAAGTTTAAAATAAAAATACTTGCTGAGATTTTTGATTGGCTTGTGATATATGATATATATACAGCAGTGCATTCTTGACCTGGTATTATTAAAATAATTTTTTTCATTTTCTTATTTTGCTGGTATCCGAACATGAAAACTTTAGCTCAATCTCAACAGAACATGATTGTCTTCCATACTGTGTGCCCTGCCAATGACCAGCTCTCTGAAAATAAGAAACCAATTTCACAGAGAAAAATAACAAAGGTGACTTTCTCAACCTCTGGGTGGTCTCCAAAGGGGTCTGTCTCTTTCTGATACTCTGCTGTATGATGCAGGTGTGTGCACCTGTTTATTGAAAATGTGAAGATTTTATAGCTAACAGATCTCTATATCCTCTTTGGGGCCAGAGATATGTCTGCATCCAAATGTGATTCCTTTGCGTAGTCACTGACTTTAACATAGGGTAATGCCCAGGAGTGCTGCATAGCTAATAATATTCCTGTGAGGAATTTCTCCAACTCATTTTTTTTACCATAAAAGGGCAGCAAAATGCTGACTGGGGAAGAAGACAATGTCAAGGAGAAAAGGGTATTGGTATTTTGGATCCTCTTGACTGCTTGCCTTGGAAAGAGAGAGAGAAAGAGAGAGACAGAGGCAGAGAGAGAGAGAGAAAGAGAGCGAGAGGGTGAGTTATTCTTGTCACAAACCCTTTTGTCTACATTTGCTGACTGCTTGCCCATAGCCAGCAGCATGCTTTAACTGTTTTGTCACCTCCACGCCGTGCACGGATCAGCTGTTGTTCTTTTGTTACGGCTATTGTGTGGGCTAAGCCTCTAAGGCCGCTCTGCTGTGCGGTAAACACAGCTGAATCGCATGGCAGACAATTCCACATCAATATTTCATATTCTCTCTTTAGGACTCCTGATTCAGTTAAGTTGAGAGGAAAAATACGCCTAGGTTGGTGTAAATGGCCCACTGAGCCCTCAGAGAAAATTAATGCTAATAAAGGAAATGCTACATGTATCTGTGGTTGCCGTGTTTTGTGTGTACTGTCACATGGTGTTTTGGTACTTGGCTGTGGCTAATGTGAAAGTGTGAAAGCGTAAGTGATTACTCAATTACAACCAGCAGTTCTATGTTCTGAGTGTCACTTTGCTATCTGTGGTCATGTGTCATTTTAATATCTTAACATCCCTGCAACAACTTAAACAATTAAAGAAACAGTTCATGCGAAAATAATAATTCTGTTATCCATTACTCAGTTTTGTGTCATTCCAAGCCTGTATGATTTTTTTTGTCTGTGGAACACAAGAGAAATTTCAAAGAATGTTTATGCTTCTCTTTTCCATTCAACAAATGATGAACCAGAAGCTGTCAATGACAAGAAGTATTATAAAAGTAGTCCATATGACGCATGCACTACATTTCAGGATCCATACGATTTTGTTAGTGAGGAACAGACCAAAAGTTATTTACTAGCTCTTATATCTTATTCATGTAGACTTATCTTCAAATATGGTGAATCACAACGTTCCAAGTCTGATATCTATTATGTCAAATGTTGCTATATCTATGTTGGTTACCCTTTGTGGTGTATAGTAGAAAGACAATCATAAAATGTTAAAGGATGTGAGAACGTGGGTGAACCATCCCTTAAAGACTGATGGATCTAAAGGCTCAAAAACAAAATCTAATTAGGATTAGCTATGCTTTTGATTCTTCACTCGCTGGATAGCAAAAAAAAACAACAACTAAGAATGAGGTTTGCAATTATGATTTTTTTTTATATAAGTATCATTACAAACAATGGTAACTGGCAACTGGTTCCTGTCCCCCCACAGCTTGATCAGTTGTCTGGCAGCACTGCACCCTCAGCTCTGCTGTTGCCAAGGATGAGAGGACACAGAGACCGTCTTATGAAAAGAGGGAAATTATATCACCCCTCCAGTGAGAAACATAAGACAAGAGGTGAAAGAGGAGGGGCCGGAGCTCAGAGACGTGTAGAGAAACTACGATCAGCAGCCCCCGGTACTTCAACCAGCATTCATTCACCCCACTGAGCATGCACTTGGACCCTCTAAACAAACTGCCCCCAAATCTAATCTGTTTGTTGGGCAAATATTGATTGAGGAGAGACTTACCTCCTGATAACTGCCATACAAATCAAGGCCTGCACGGGTGGTGGGGGGAGCTAATGCTTGTGTGGGAAATGTCATGGATGAGCCTGGCAGATGAAGACATGATCTGTGAAACTTTTGTGTCTCAAAAGGCCACAGCGTGGGGAACTGAGAGCTCTGGCTCTCTCTCTGTCCCTGCTAGGAGTTTTTTTCTGACAGGAAAGTTCTGGTTTCCTTACCAGAGTTAATCATTATAAGGGAAGAGTGTACTTTCCTTTTCACTGCTTGCATGGGATATTGGCTCTGTTTGGAGCTAGTGTATCTGCTTGTATTTGCTTAGTCTAAGCCATCGAGTCAAAGGTGATAAATTCACCTGCTGGCCAGTAAGATTTTTCAGACATTGGATTTCACAAGTATATATTTAACATTTTTTAAAAATGTTTTGAAGATCTAAATTTTCGAGGTTTTAAATTTTGTATTTAATTTGTTTTTGATATTGAAATGTATTAAACATTCTAAATAATTCCAAAACATAATAAACAAAATTATTTTAATTAATTAATTAACTTAGTATTTTTTTATTTCAAGGAAAATACAAAGATAAACTAAGGATAAAGTGTGAGAGGGAGAAAGAATTATTTGGAAAGACAGCAGAGAAGAGCAGGAGGTTTAGTTTTTCAGGCGATAATGGATTGACAGAGAGCAAATAAGTCTCAAGGCCAGGGGGCTGAATGGATAAGAGTCCACCCCACTCACCAACCACCCACCCACTCCCTCCCTCTCAGTTTCTCCTTCTATCACTGCATGTCTAGAGTCTGAACTTCAAAAGACCAACATCCCGTCGAAAGAGAAACATTTAACTGAACGCTTGGCATTCGGCTCCAGCTAATCAATAGCGCACAGAAAGCAAAACCTTGCAGTTTGATAAACTCTTGGCTAGCGTGTCAATCAAGCAAACAGATTGCATGTTTCCCTCTCTGATAAAGATTCTTTCAAAACCCGCTGTGATGCAAGTGAGCCTCACAAACCGTCCTGGCAACCTTGAGGCACGGCGTAGGTTCTCACTGCAAATGCTGGACAAACATACGCATGCTGCTGCTGATTCTGCATTGGCCTTGATAAAATCTATTTTTCATACTTAAGAAAACTTTGAGCAAGCACCATATGCCCATTTCTCAAGGCACGCTGGCACATAGAGTGTGTGTGTGTGTGTGTGTGAGTGGTTATATTTGCTCTCACCTTTAAATAAGGTCATTTTGGAGTTTTGTTTTTTACAGAAGACAACTTCGAAATAATCGTAAATTAAACAAGAATATTGGTTAAGGTTAGTCTTATTAACCACATACAAGAGTGAATTTTTTTAAAGGAACAGTACCCAAAATTAAAATTCTGTCATCGGGCCACCCTCATGTCATCACAAAACCATACGATTTTTCTTCTTTGGAACACAAAACATTTTTACAAAACATATTTATGACTATGACTTTTCCATTTAATGAAAGTGAATGGCGACTATTGTCATACAACACTGTCAGATTTTAACTGGAACTGGTATACGAATCACATGGACCACTTTTACTATGCTTTCATTGTGTTTTTTGTCTTTTGGAGCTTATCAACCCCTGGTCACCATCCAATTTTATATTAAACATTCTTTTAAACAAATTTCTCCTTTTGTACTCCACAAAAGAAAGAAAGCTGCAAAGGTTTACAACAACATGAGGGGGAGTAAATGATGAAAAAAACTTTCATTTTTGGGTGAACTCACATTAACCCATCCCATAAATATAAATATGCTTACTAAAGCAAACAATGCCACGGCGACATGTGCTCTTCAAATTCAGGAGCAGCGGATCTCTGACCTAGAGGAGGGTCCGGGTTCAAGCCTGCTTGGGCTAAAGGTTATGAAGTCATTTGTCTCAAATTGCAGTTGAACCCCATGAAAGAAGAGAGTGTTTGAGGGAGAGCGAAAGAGAAAGAGGGACATCTGGAGGAGGAGGAGGAGGGAGAGGGAGGACAGAATGGCCTAAGGACTGGAGCAGGCAGGAGGAGGAGAAAAGGCAGCTTGGAGTTGGGTCTTTCTTGTCTGGATGAAGAAAGGATCTGGCACCGAGACTAATGAAGAGAAAAGGGAGGGAGAGACAGACAGGGTGGTGTGTGGGAGATGTGCCAGGGTTTGGAGAAAGCCATGCACAAGTGCTACAGATGTGTTCGAACCCCCTGGAGCAAAATAATGACATAATCACCAGTGGTGTCACTGAGCAGACTGCACACAAGGTGACATGGGAGAACATGGAAAGAGTCTGAACGCTCACTGAAAACATGAAAGCCTGTGTAGCTCGGCGAAGAACTTTCCATCAAAAGCTATTTGTAGCTATAAGGCCACGCTGGCAGGTATTTCTGCAGTTTGTGCCACACCAGGAACTTATCTGTTGAGAGAAGGAGTTCTAGCAGGCTTGTGAGCCCTTTAGAAACTACTTAAAGGCCTGTTTATGTTCTGTCACAGGTCCCTTCATGACAACAGAATTCCAGCCCATGGCAGCCAACACTTAACGCTGAGAGGCAATTAAAGAGAGTGGATATTCAGCGCCACAATGTCACACTTTAGGGCAGGAAGCATGTGATGCTTGTTGGTGAGACATGGTCAAGTTCATCCTGTGTACTTACTCTGAAAATACCCATTAGATGCTATTTTCTTACAAGGTGTGCCTGAGTAGATTTGATATGCAGTCAAGAAATACTCCTATTACAATAGACGCAACGCGATAAAGTGACAAGAGATAAGAGCTCCTCCACATAAATCTGTGCTTTTATTCAAACAAGCTGTGACTGAGACTGTCGATGAGTGACAGGTTAAGTCATAATTGTATCTCTGCCCTGTGAAATCTCATTGGTCCAAAATCTGGTTCTTCATAACTCTGATAAACATGTTAAACATCAAATATCTTCTGATTGGCCGATTATGATTATGGACAGATTGCTTATCATTGGAATCATATTGCAACATGTCTGTTTATGGCACATTTTATTTAAGATTTATACTTGAGGGGAATATTTAATCTTGTCCACTGCTCTCTCTAAATCTAGCTGGCTAGTACTAAAGACTGCAGGGCTTGGAAATCCCACTGTGACCAGTGGGGTAGGTCACACAACTTAGTGACCATTAATAAGTCATTTTGTCAGGACAAAACACAAACGCCTGAAAGCATTACACAGACTTATCTAATATCTGTCTCTTTCTCTCTGAGTAACATAGGATATTGTGTGCCTACAGCACTTTGGCTGTGACTCCCTCTTAACTGCCATCGCCAGACATTTAGGGTAAAAAAAAAACAAAAGAAAACTTGGTAACTGAAGCAGACTAAAGTAATAGATCTTTATATCAATGTACATTACTTTCATCCTCCATTATGAATGAATTGAATTCAGTTTATTTGAACCTGAGTGATTTTTTACTAAATACTTGTTTTTAAAGCATCATTACAAAGAATAATGGAAAAATATATTCCACAAGGTGTTCAAGCAGGTAGATAGGAATAAACTTTGCAATTTAATGAACAAAAACTCCTTGTTCACGTTGCTATTTTTGTTGTTAACAAACAGAAGGTTCCTCTCTTTTACAAGTTTGATGGCATGATAATTATACCGTCCCTTGGTAAGTACAGTCAAGGCCATCAGGCGTAATGTGTTATACTGTAGAGTTCTCCAGGTCACCTCCAGTAATGATTAACCGACCCACCGAGGAAGTTTAGTTCCCACAACAGCCTCATGAGAAGAAATCACACAGACCTTGCTAGTGATCTCGTCAACAGAGATACAGGAGTAGCGCTACAGATAACAAGAAATGGGTATTTCCTTAAACGGCAGATATCAGATATAGCTATTATTTCTAACATGATTACTGTAAGAAAAACAGCATCTGCCAGTCTAATTTTAAATTACTAGCCAAACGGGCATCACAGTTCATTTAATAAAACACATAAAAGTATGAAAGCTTATTCTGTCAGCGGGCGCGATGGGAACAGAAGCCAAGTGTCGTCCTATAACCAGATTACTGGAGCTCCTCTGACGTGAAGCCTGGTAATAACTGAGCTAATATGACGGGAGTTTGTTTTCATAGCGCTCTATTACCTTCGGCTGGGGACAGTTCAGTGTGACAGCGAGCTGCGGAGCGTGACATTTATAGTAAATCTGTAGTGAAGAAAAAGGAAACACATTATAGTCTCCTATCTATCAGCTCTCGAATGATGAATTGATTCAGCACTGAGGATATGCAATATAAGCCTGTTACAATTCACAGCACACTGCCAAACCAGTAAAAAGTATTGTAATTATGCTCAAATTATGGGCGTACTGTTATATATTAGTGTGTTATATACTATTACCATTTTTAAATATTTATTATTAATGACATTATTTGTAATTGTTCTGTTTTCTGTTTGTATGTTAATCATTTATTTATCCAAATATTTTAAAGTAAGACTTCTGAATGCAGAATACAGTGTTGTAATTGTAAGTGTTAGTCCATCAGACAGTATGATCTAATGAGAGAGAGGAAGAGAGAGGAAGATGATCGTGACCCAAGAGCCCTTGAAGACAATAGTCTACATCATCTGACCACATGACTCTTGATATCACATGACGGGCTCAGGGTTCACCACAAAACACTGATTGTGAAGGGGTGCCATCCCAGCTGCATGTGAGCTTGCCATACAATGGGCACCAAGTCAGACTTTGTCTTGAGATTTCTCTCTGGTTTCATTCAGCACTTCGATGCTTCATTTAAGAGGATAATTTTCTTTTGCTTCACACAGAATGCTGCTTAAAATGATCAGAAATGTGGTCTGTATGAAAAGAGTCCTTTGTTGGACATATACTTTTTTGTGGGAAATGAAAAAAAATTGAGATAAATAAAAAGGTCATGTAATTGAACGTAAACAATGTACCAATATATATGCATTTGTTTTAATAGATGACACCATGCTACTCATATAAAACTGGAAGGCTAAGCTAAACTAAACTATCCAGACGTGTCCCTACAATGTTATCTCAAAGCACTGTCCATAGCATTGAGTGGCGTTATAACAGGAGCGTGAGGTGAGCTGGCAGACCACAGAGAGGGTCAGTGATAGGTCAGAGAGAGGAAGAACTGAAACCAGAGCCCGTTTCTAAGATGTGCTACTGTAGCCCGGTGCAAGCTAGAGGCGCAAAGATAAACAACAGTAAACTAGCCCTCAGTGGGGGAGCTGTGTGTGGACATGGGAGGCCTGGACCTCCTGGCAGTCATGATGGCAGTTCTCTACGCACTTATTGATAACCTTCTTTTCTCATGAGGCAGGGAAGATAATACACTCCTGCAACAAGGGTAAAGGGAGATGAATGTTAGACAATAGATGGTCGCAGTAAAGGGACCATCCACACAGTCTTTGAACTTTTCCCTGTCTCCAAAGGACAATTAATAATGAAGGCCTTTGGGGTAGGTCACACCAGGCATGGACAAGAGGAGCACCAGACATGAATAAGAGAACGAGAGAGAAAACAAAAGGGGATGAGAAACCTGGAGAAAAGAGGGACGTGTTGGATGTTCAGTAATTGATCTTGTTTGAGGGGTGGAATGGTAGTGATCAGAGCGTCATTTATTTTCTGTGCTTGTCTTGTATACATTTTAAAGGTTTTTCTATGATTTATCTATGTTAAAATATTTTGTTCACAGGTCCACTGGTCATTTTACTAAAAATCCCTACCAGCCTGACATAGCAGTATGTGTCATGGGATTTTAAAACATTGTTTCATTATTTCTTCCATTCCGTTAGGTTAGCGGTGCAAACATTTTGCACTCTTACTAGTCATTTCTCAACTGTAACAATGTCTTTTTAAACAAAAACTAAATTACTGAGCAAGGAAATATATGCAAACAACAAACAAAAAGTCCCAGGGTTTTATTTATTCAACATGATAGTAGTCATGGACACCTGATAGCCCGAAGATACCAACACAAGAACTCTTGAAGTGAAAAGAAGGTCTGTTTAAGACTGCTGTGGGGATATGGCCACCAACACTTTATCAAAAAGGCTCAGAGATCACAGAGACCAAAGAAAGAGAAGGAGAGACTAAGCCTCTATGTTCTCCTTAGTCAGTTCATGGGAGGAGGCTACACAGACTGAAGACAAGGTGGATCTGGGGCAAGTTGTGGGGGGGGGGGGCACTGGGGGTTTGACAGAAAAGCCTTGAACTATTTTGTGGGCGAAAGATGAGACCTTCCCAGAGCTGTCATAAAAATGTCTCCTTATCCCAGTGGAGCCTGTGGACCCCACCCCTCTTACAACCCTTCAATGGTGCCTGTGATGTGATACAGTAAGTGTGAAGACGGCTCCTGAGAACCAGATGCCACAAATACAAGGCCAGGAAACGCCACTTTGGCTAACAATGCTCAACTGTGCAGCAAGATTTAACAGGTGTTCACTTTCTTTGTGCACTTCAATATTAAATGCTCTGCTACTTTTTGGACAAAGTAATACAACAGAACACCCAAACATGTAAAACTAAACAACTAAATTAACTAAACTAATCCCCTTATTGTTCCAAACCTATGCTTCTTTTCTGTGAAATACTTTATGGAGTAAACAATCTTTATGCAGTTCATACCTGCCAGTTTAAATATGCTGTGGAATATGATATTTAACATTATTTTCAGTCTTTCCTTACATAAACCTCTTGTATGGCTTCAGGGGTTTTATAATACACATTTAGATTATTTTTATGTTTTCTTTTAGGAGCATGACAATATGAACTTTTTTTGACAGAAAATAACAGCATGTAGGTTAGGAACAACATGGTTGTGAGAGAACAAAATTTTCATTTTTGGCTGCACTATTCCTTTAAGAAAATATCCTTCTCATGGGCTTATTAAGCCCAGCAGCATAATCAAATTATGCTCCCAGAGAGCAGTTAACCAGACCTGTTAGACGTGATCAAGTCTGCTTCGTACACACACAAACACCTTCAGCTAAGAGATAACACTTGCCATATTGCTGGCAGCTCTAACAGAGAGAACAGGAGGAAGAGGTGATTCTGTCTTTTCTGGGAACCTTTTAGGCTTTAGAAATCTCAGGCTGTCTATGCAAATGCCCTTGATTGTGTTCATTTGTCGCATTGTCCGGCTAAGAGAAACAGAGCGGTAATTAGGAGAAAAATGATGGCGTATTGAGACAGTGCGACGGAGGAGGAGTCAAACGAAGGATAAACAACTTGAAAGAAAACAGCAAGCTTGGTGAGCACAACACAAGTGCATTGAAGGCAATTAATGAAGCTTCTTTAATTACGGCCTCTGCTCGTTCCACCATGAGGAATGTGACAATTATGTCATTACCAAGTTTGTAATGGAAAAGAAAGGGGTGAGTAAATTCGAAGAGGATGAAAGACACAAGGCGGTTTGAAAGGAGAGAGAGAAAGAGGGAGAGAAAGAAATGACGGGGCCTAACAACAAAAAGAAGGGAGAAGGAAGCACATTGACAGACTAGATTAGCATCAAACGATCAGCACAACAGAGGGTATATTCATTCAGGAGGAGCAAGAAAGGTGGAACTTTGATGATGCTAAATTTGGCAGAAAGAGCGACTTGCTGAATCGGCGAGGGTTCCAATTTCATGCCTCGCAGTCTGACAGGTGGAGAAGAGAAAATTTAGTACAAAAAACCCTCAGCATGAAGTGTCCCTCTGCACCATGAAAGGTGAAAAAAAAAATGACCTCTCTCTGTGGCAAGTAGTTACTGTGGGATATTGTCACACGCTAGACGAGACTCCAGCCAACCCGGTATAAAAAAGGGAACCGACCAGGCTGTTGCTCTTGCTGAAATTTGCATTAAAGATCAAGTTTTCCTTGCATGAAAAATTAGCATTTGGGAAAGTCTTTCAGATAGTCCTGCTTGTACACCTGTGCAGCCTTTGTGGTTCTTGATATGCAAAACAATCTCTCCCTCGGTTCTACTTCTCCACCAACAACAGTCTTATTCATGGTGTCCTGCGTTTTCTTCCACAGCCATGCAAATTTTGCATTTATGTATGGAAATAGGGATCATGGTTCTAAACATGTTCCTGGTTGCAAAGGTGTGGTGTGCTGCCTTCTCCATACCTGTAATTTCAATAAACCTTGACTTCGACCTGATCTAAATTGGGGGGGGGGGGGGTATATTTTTGCTAATAGTCAGCTAAATGATGATGATGTTGTAAGGATAGTATCTGAATGACCAGAATCCCAGCGGGCAGATACTGATAGTGAGCTGAGCAATAAATGTAAGCTCCGCAGATTGTATTTGACAAGGACACTTGGACCTGAAGCGCTGCTCCGTTTGCCTCATCAAACAGACAGATGCATGACGGTGTTTTGCCAAAAAAAAAGATAAATTCCTTATTTATGTTACCCCAGGAGTATTGGAGTATGGGGGCAGGATTTACGGGACGAACATCTTGTCATTCATTGTCTAATCATATACAGAGATCATTTAGCTATGTTAATTGTAATGCTCTGATCTGTTGACATTCACACAACGGATACTGAATAATATGTTAAGCGTCGCTGCGTTAATCTCACCCTGTCGAACAATGTGGCAAGATAAGGTGAACGCAGTTGCTTAGAAGTGTAAAACACACAGACATCGGAGGAGGCCTCACCTCAAAGTCGTTGGCCTTGTTGTAGTGCATGTTAAGAGCACGGAAAAGCTCGCAGTCTCGGCTGACACTCAGCTCCTCCGCCCCTGTCACGCCATCGTTGATTGCTTGGCGGGCGAACTTTTCCATCTGGATGTAGTAGAACTCACGGAAGTTACTGAACCACTTGATCAGCTGAGATGTGATGCAGCGGTTGAACTGTAAGAGAGAAAAATGGAGAAACACTTGAGATTTGTTTCTGTACATTCATAGAATACTTCATTGTTGTATTTAGAAAGTATAGGGAAGTATGTATATGTGTGTGTGGTTTAATTTAAATTAAAGAATTTAAAAAAGGATTTTTTGATTTTGGCTTCTACCTGATCCTGAAATACATGTTAACACAAAATGTATTAGCTGTAGTGTGAAATATTACCAGTAGTTTAAATATTTTTTCAGAAAACTGGTACTAAAGCTTACACAAGATTGTCTTTAATAAACTAAAAAAAAACATTTTTAATTGTGCTTTTTCCTGAAATAAAAGCAAGTGTGACTAACCTCTGATCTAGTTAGCTAACGAGATCCTTAAATGTCAGAGCAACAGATAAGACATTTGTTTTAATAAACCTGTTTACTTCGCATTGTCCTTGAGGATGATGGGTAAGCAAACACAGCCGCAGCTGAGACAGATCGGTCAGGGTTTTTTCAACCAGGCTTACATAGTTGGTGTGGATATTTAATGTTGTGAACAAATGTAAACAGTTCAGGGTTGAATAGATGAAATTATAATTGTGTCAATTGCCCGTAATGCAGTGACAGCAAATTTACATATCAAGTAGCTGAGTGAATTCTGATATGCCTCAGGGATTTTTCCCACATTAATAATCGAGTCAAGTAAATGATCAAGTAAAGGGTGAAATTGAGTGAAAATAAAATATCAAAATTAAATAAAAATCTTGTCACAAGTTTCAAGTGCGGTTATTTTCACTCCATGCCTTTAGTTTAATAGCCCGGCTCTGTATCGTAGCTCAGGGCTGGCCTTCGTATGATGTTGTTGGAGCTATATTTGGAGCAGCTGATCCTGGATCAGTAAATACACAGGACTCAGAATGCCCTGTGTACTTGCCCCATAACCTCGGCAAATGACCTGTGTGACAGCCTTTGTGTGTGTGTATGCATGGTTACGTGTGTACGCGCATGTGTGTGTGAAAGCAACGGCTGCCAGGAGTGTGAATACACAGGACAGCTGAGTTGAATGTAGCCAAGTTAAAAGCTATAAATCCGCCAGGCTTTCGACTGGCTGTTCTGACATGTAGCCTCCTGCCTTTTGTCATTACGGGTGTTCATCAAGCCATCATTGCTTCTGCCTCCCCTTCCATACCCTCAAAGAGCATTAATCAAAAATCAACGGCGAGCAGTTATCTATCTGTGGCCATGAGAACATGCAGGCCCTTGTTTAGATGACAGCTGAGGAGTAAGAGAGAGAGCATGAGAAAGACAGAGAGGAAAAAGAACGAAGGACAAAGAGGAGGGAGGGCAACCGTGTTTTCTGAGGGTAGGTGTAATTATCATGTAGAAACTTGTCTCAGTGCTTGCAAATTTAAGATAATGACGTGAACGAGTTTTCGTAGCAGGGAACCCGAGTCATGGAGGTAGTCAGGAGGCACAGCGGGCTGATAGGTTTGCCTGAGAGGTTGGCCAGGAGCATAATTACTGTGCCACGGCGAGGGTTCTTCTCCCATAATTCACCAGAAAATGATTAAGCCATCATCCAAAGGCATCAGTCTGGAGAGGTTCAAACATGTACTTAACCTATCCAAGAATTATACATTTGGCCTTCTTTCAGCCTAACAACAAGTGAGAACAGAGGTTTGAAAAGAAAGAAAAAAATAACAACCAAAGAAGCAAGGCTATCTGATCTCTCGCTTACCCCTGTCTCAATAGAAGTTAAACCTATTAGGGTCTACTGAACTTGGCTCTTTTTCTGCTTTATCTGCAGAGCGAAATGCACTGTCCAAATTTCCAGACACTGGACCCCCAGCCCTCTGTGACGACTTATTTCAGCCCCCAACACCCCCTTAATTCTTTTAGAATAAGAAACAAAACATTACAAAATGATAGCAGCCTGCTCACTGGGGAATGAAAATTGCTTTGACATGGAGATTAGGCTCTTCCATTGTCACAAGACATTGTCTCATACGAGTGGGGCTTGCAGAAGGGTTTGATAAAAGGCAAAGGGGGGTTATTTTTTTCTAGAATGGCTAGTGGATGACATAATGGAGAGCGCAGAAAAGTAAGTCCGCATGACATCGTTTGGCAGCACTGTATAAAGGGAGATTTAAAAAGCATTGTTACCGAATAGAAATACCAGAGATTCGGGGGACAATGGAGCCGCGTTGCTGGAACGTGACAACTCAGCAATTAAGGATCATGTCATCTGCTTGTCAAACAAAAATAACCAGTCGAGCTCTATCAGCTCTCAGCCACCCCATGCACAGAACGAAACACTAAACGACAACACAAACAAATGTTTTTCTTAGTGTGATTGAGAGAAATAGTGACACAAGTCAATTTTAGAATGGAAGATCTGTTTTAAGAACTTTTCTGCATTCTGACAGTAGTTAATGAATTCTTTATAATAGTGACAAAAAATGTGGTTACAAAATATGAAAAATTTAAACACACACACAAAATCTATTACTATTGACATCATTTCCACTGCTGTTCTAAGCACACCAAACTCAATGTTTCCCGTGGGACACCTCATCCTGTTATTCTCAACCCCCACCAAAAAACCTCAAATATTCACTGAGCACGCTCAAAAGATTCATAAAACAAATCAGTCTGACGCCTGTAATGTGTCCGGCCAGCAGTTGACTCAGAGAACAAGGAGGTACGTACGTTTCACACACTCTTGCTCACGGGCCTGTGAAAGATTATTCCTCTGGTGACAGAGATCCCTCTTTTCAAGACACCGGGGGAAGACTTGACCCCTCACTCTGCACATTTCCAGTGTTAGCCGTGGACAATATGGGGTTTTATGGTGGGGACGCTACTTATACCGGGTCTATACATTCAAAGCCCCCCTGCACACAGCATGCACTTGGAATGTAAATCTGGAAAATGTTTAGCTCTATAGAGGGAATTAAATGCTTTGTAGGTTACTTGATATTTAGCTGTTAATGATACACGGTGTACTGTTTAAAGGGAGTCGGGCGGCCTGGTGACAAAGTCTGGGTGGCTAAAATAATTTCCCTGACCTACGGTTGACCTCACTGGAGCTGTCCTGCTGAAAAGTATATGCCTTGACCCTAACAGTGTGACGTGACCTCGACTCAAAATGCTTTGACTGCTCATAATCAGTGTCACACTACCTTCCTGTTAATGCTTTCCTTAACCTTTGACCTCTCTCTTATTTAGCTCAAAGGCTACTGTAGCCAGAGCAGTAGACCACCAAGTGATGTACATATGCCAGATCAGATTTATGCTAATTAAATTGTGAAGAAATACAGGGGATGAGGTAAAGGATGAACAAGGTAGTTCGGCAGTAAATCACATTAGGAAAATTATAACCCATCACAAGCACAGTCTCTGTGTTCTGCACTGTTCTGAGTGATAAATGTGACAACAGGTAGTGATTACTTTAGCAGTTCACAAAACGACTGTAAATGAGATATCAAGGAGAGACTAAGGTATTATGCGTTACATAAGGATACAAATCACTAAATTGTCAAACCTTCCTGTTGCTTTCCTGTGTAAGGAGGAATTAATCTCTTTATCACCACTGGCTCGCTCTGTGAAGCCAGAACTGGGAAATGTTCTGATACTACCTGTAAGAAGCAGCTTCCTCTTCCTGAATGAGTTATTAACTACCACAACATCATTATCATTTGAGATTTTGATTTGATCATTCAAATTCTTTTCGACTTACTATTTCACTATGTACCATCAAACTGTACTGCCTTGACTGTTACGTATAAACGTCCATAATATAAACATTTTAAAAAATGTTAAAATTACTTTATCATCTTATATTTAGGTATCATTTCATAATTTTAGCCCATACATAAATTTTATGAAAAACAATTTAAAGAAAATGGAAAGTCATTCTAAACTTTATTGTTACATTAGGCCAATAAATAGTTGCTGTGGTCAAATGGCATACATTTAATAATCATCCCATTACAGACAATTTTAATAAAACAGTTGTCAAAACAACCTATTTCCCACAATCATTATGTCTAATTTAGATCTCATTGCTATTGTGCCTAAACGTCTTTAATTACTAATTCCTGTAACTTTGGTAGGCTTATACAGCATAATTAGTCACTAATTTATGCCTAATTCCCTTACATACATACTAGCTGATCCAACAAACACATGCCACCCATTGTTAAGCAGCCTCTAAAACAACTCTCCCAACACACTGACCTTGTTTCACAAAATGTTAATTTAATGTGTTCAAATTTTCACAGCCTTGTCTAAAGGGAGATTGTAATTAGGGCGTCTTTAATTTAAAGCTCTGATTTTTTTATTGAAAAGCATCTCAAAATTTAGGTACGAGGAAAATGCACATTTGGAAATGTTCTTAGCTTTTTCTTTGAAATCTGAAGTTTTTTGAAATAGGAACTCAAAACTTTCAATGGAGAAATATCTCACTACAAAAAAACCTGCATTGTCGGAATACTAACTTTGTATTAATTTCTATATTTGAATACATTATATCAGTACTTATTAAGTGCTCAAAGCGCTTGCAGTGTATTGAATGACAGCACTAACAGTGAGTATGTTCTCATGAGTATTAAGCTGCTGGCAGATTTAGATGGATGCAACAGAAGCATGTGTGTGAGGATAAGGTGGTCACCCTGGATCCAGCACAGGGGCAGCTGGGAGTGAGAGGAGCCTGCTCTCCTCATTTAAATAATGTGGCCTGAATCTGTCACATTATTTCTCCTCCGTATGCTCACTGTATGACGCATCAACAACAAATTAAGTTGTAAATAAAAGACAATCGACACCATTGTTTTGTTTGTGTTGTTGTGCTTCATTTTGTTTGTTGCACCCCCACTCCCCCTCCCGTTTTCGTTTGTTCATTTCGTCCGACTCTCTAATTTTCTCAGCTGTTCTCAGCCCTCTGCCTCCTTCTCCCACAGATTAGCTAAAACAGTTTTAGTTAGGAACTTTTGGAAATGATCAACCCAACAAGTACAACACAAGTTAGTTGTCTACAGCCGCTAACTAGCAGTGACATCACAGACATAAAGGAAAACAAGCACAAATGAGGAAAAAATAATCTCATTGTCTCTAATTTAAATAAAGCGTAAGTGAGGAAAAGGGAAAGTGGGTCTTCCACTATGTAGTGTTGTTCTCTTCTAGAAGATTAAGGCCAGTTATTTTAATTGGGGGGTGGGGGGCATGTGTTTGCCGTCTGTTTGAGACCCATCTGGACTAGTGGGTTGGTGCTGCTTCACACGATATAGCTAACGGTCAACGGCAAGCTCACCTTCACATCTGAGAAGAACATCTTCAGCATGTTGGAGCTGGGGTAACGTGTGTAGAAGAACATCAGCTTGGCCTTCTTCAGATGGTTTGGAGAAAGTCCCTCTTGGATTTGGAAATTTGAAGGTCAAGGAAAATATATACATTTTTTACAAATGTTTTTGCCATTTTGAGTCATCATACAAGACATTCCAATATTAAATTATTAACAAAATCCACAACAATAATTACATATATATGATGTATATAATGATGACACTAAACACCTATAGTAATGCATTTTATAATAACCATATAGCTAATAATTACATCAAAACAAACAACAGACAAGATACTATCCTTAATAATTTACTTTTTTTCAGTGACTTCATATTAACACACGTAAAAGAGTCCCAGTCAATGTAGCATCACTAGTCAATAAACGTCTGCTTAGCCCAATAAAAAAGCTATTTATCTGGAGGTGGCATTGCCCTCTAGATTGGTAAACAGAGGGCAGCTGAGGGGAGTCCCAGGAGAGGCCGTGGCTAACCAGAGCCATCTACCCATTACAATTAGCCCCCCAACCCCCATCCCTGCACCCTGAGCCTCCTGGCACGGCCCCCGCTCTGCCAGTTAGGCCGGCTTTAGCCACATCTGCGCTCCAGACTGGCCCAGCCATTTCCTCTGCAAATTAACGGCTTTATAATTTATCAAAAATGAAGATGCATGTGGGGCTAAATCAATGGGCCCCCACAAGGTCAATTAAGAGGCTCACCCAGCACTCACCCCCCCCCCATCCACTATAAAGTATGGTACCATGGCAGCTCATAATTAAGGTACTACCCTGTCTGCATTACATACAAACACTACTTGCTTGCACAATTTGTTGTGTACATAAACAGACAACATGAAGAAACAACAAAAATGGTCCATCTACGGTATATTTGACATTTAGTCTTTGTAATAATGGTGTGTATGCAGATTGACATGATTCTCTTGCCAAGAGAGGAGGATAGGAGGAGAACCCTAGGTGACCTCCATTAGGCTGATAGGGAAGACCAAAAGAGCATTACTCTCCTTCCTACCATCTGTCATAATGCATACAGCAAATAACAACACTGTATGAGAGAGTGAGATAGAGAGAGCCAAGCTGTCTTTTCACAACAAGTCCAATTTTTCCTCATGGCTTATTTAAACACCTCAAAAGTGCTACTTTGTTAAATCAAGGGCTGGGTAAAGACTTGTAAACTTCTTCACAGTTTTTCTGAAAGAGTTTAATTACTTATATTTTTTATAGGCATCAAAAAACCTTTTTATTACATTAAAGGTGCTTTCTTTTAATTACAAAAAGAAAGCACCTTTTCTAAATAGCTTGGTCTAAAATCAGTGGTCAGCACACTGCAGTCTTCTTTCAGTATTTACAAAGTGGCAATCATATTGGTTCATTCTGTCTGCTCTTTGCTCTGTTAACAGCATTCATAAATCCCAGGTTTCTCATTACACTGGACTATTACTATTCAAGTCATTCACTTTTAAGGAAAACAAACAGATCTCAGATCTTGGGAACAATACGCGAGGATGACTCAACGCGCTTGACTCACCAACGCACGTTTCCTACAAGTAAACCTGGCTTCCTAGAAAAATACAGCTGTTTCTAGGATACGTAAATATGCGACATGGCAAAATAGACCGTGTAAACACTGGCCCACTCAGTGTAAAACAAGCCGCTCCACAGTCAACGTCAAAAACAGGCCATAATGCAAACATGAATATGAAGTATTTCAGGGGAGGAGAAAATGGGGCAGCTGTGGTTTATAGCCAAATGAGACACTACATAAACAACAGCACCGTAGATGCAGAGCATCATCAGGGCTTTTTTAAGGTTTGGTTTTGTATTAAGCGTGTTGCATGTAAGGGAGACAATAACTACTGAAATGCGATCCAACAGCCAGGTGTAAGGAAAGAAAGGAGGAAAAAGGACATAGGGACGATAAATCCATAAATTAATGCTAGACATCTGTTCAGCAATATGAAAGATTAGAGCAACAAATGTACTACAGCTGAGCTTTGAGCTCCTGTTAATAAAAAAAAACCACTTCAAAGCATTTTAAAAAAATATTTGTTTTAAGAATCATTTGATAATCTTTTGGCTGAAAAAAGTTTAAAACAGAATTACATTTTGTAGTACTAACAGCAAAGTGGTTTTGAAACTGAGAAAGTCTTTTACTAAACCACTTTGGCAACAAGGTTTGAAAAGTGATCTGAGCGATGTCCTTATAGAGGGTGTTTTTTGGGCTTTGGTTTTAATTGATGAAACCTGAATCTACGTGCAATAGCTGCTTCAGCACTTGAGCATGGAGTTGTCGCGCAACCCTGAACCTCTGTCCTCGTCAACTATATTAGACATGCAAACTGGCTTCACCTGCCGCCCACCCCCACCCCATTCTTACAACAGCCCTGTGCCAGAGCTGTTCGGTCTCTCTATATGCAAATGATGGGGGAAACAGAACAAGGCTATTTTTCTTGAGATGCAAAGAGAGCACGTGACAAGGAAGCTCATTCTGTCCATGGCTGAAGATAATTGGCTGCTTGTTTCTTCTAGAATTTGAATAGAAATTCATATTTGATTAAACACCCTATTTTGCAAATATTGAGATGTTGTTCAGGTCCCAACTGTGCAGGTGCACAAGTATACATACAGAAATAATAGACGCCCTCCGAAGTTAAGATGAAGAGTGCTGGCATGGGTGTCTTTGTAATATATGATAAAACTGATAAAACTGCACATAAAATATACATATTGGAAATGAAAATATACATATTATGTTAAATATTTTGTTCATTTTTGCTCCATTTAAATCTGATCAAACATAGCAACCTAGTAGCCATTGGGCAAAAGGTCAAAAAGATGAAAGAGAACAAAAAAGCAGCTGTCTTCAAACACCTGTTCACACCAGAGAACCAGAATGAAAAAGAAAAGATCTAGCTGCCTAACAATAGATAGTTAGAAAGTACCTTCACCTACAGCAAGCTGGTTATGGCCACAAGAAATTAGCTATTTTGTTTTCTCAGCTAATGCATTATGTGAACTAAAAGGTAATATAGGGCAAAAATTAGTTTATTACAAGCTTAACATAGGGATATTCTATCTTAGGGTAAAACCGTTGTTACCTTCATTTGACATTGAATAGAGACCAACCCTCCTAAACTAAGTGCTCCTCCACCAAGAGATCTTTTACCATAACAAATATTTTACCACAACTTTCTAAGGCCTCTAAGCAAAGGATCCCACTTGTCCTTTTACTTCCCGGCTTTGAAATATGATTTGCTTTGAGCATTTATGTACAAAGTCTTGTGTGCGCTGTGATGAAAGAGGAGGTTTTATTGTGAGTCTGCCTGTGATAGTGTTAGAACAGAGAAGATGGGAGGTATCTTAGCTGCGGCGGGGCCTTTTTAGTACTTCTCCATATAGCGCACACTTAAAAGCCTCCAATCACTGAGTTCTTTTTAATCTTCAGACTACTAGAGGAAAACAGGTTTTGAAATGTACCAGTTAATGGAGATTCATGAAATCTCACAAGATGTCCGCCAGTGTTTAAGCTGCACTGGCTGCACTTACTAGAACTGCTTATACATTCATGAGTTCATGCACATGGGTAGATTTTTTATCTAAACATATAAAAATATAACATCAACAATCAAAACATGGTATGTCTGTTTTGTAAAAGGATATTGTACTTCCTGAATATGGAGAAATATCAGCCATGTCCTGAAGGTCTCCACACTCTGACTTGATGAGGGACAAAGACAAGCTTTCATTTCCTGGATGTGCTGGTGAGATGGAACGATGGTGGCTAAGGTGGTTGGATGACATCTTGGTCCGTAGGCTGGTGGTCTCTCTGGACAAATCCAGAGATTCAGGAGAAGACCTGTCCTTTCCTGGATAAGGCCCTGCTGGGGCACCTAAGGGGCTCTGGAAAGGGTAGCCCATTAAAGGAAGGGGAAAAGGATGGCGGAAGGAGGGGGGACTAAAGCCCATTGCAGAAGATAAAGGAGAGGGGTGCAGTGAGGGATGATGGTGACCCCCAGGTGTGGGTAGAGACCCAGACTGATCTGTGCTCTTTCTCACTACTAAAGGCAGGGCCTCTGTTTGGTCATTTGAATTAGGCACCTGCATACTAGCAAAAGTGTCCAGGGGATTAGGAATGATGACATCACCAAAGCATTGTAAGCGCTGGTTGGCAGTATGGAAGTTTGGGTTTTCTCCATTCACTGCAAAACGATCGGGGGGCATTTGCAGGGGTGGGAAAACCTGAGGAACTGGGCGTGGAGGCTTAGCAAAGACCTTCACCACCGTATCCACCACCTGGGACATTGCTGTATTCAGCTCTTGTTTCAGTGTCTCCGCTAACTGTTTTCCCTCTGCATGCATGGAGGTTGGTCCCTGGCTCTTTCCTCGCGACCCATCACGCTTGAGTTTGTCCCCCTCCGACACCATGGTCTTCTCACGAATAAGTGCCCGTGCTCGATCCAAGAAGTGCCCCGGATCTATGTCAGACATCTCATTGTCAGAGCGATCTGGAACAGAGTCGTGGGCACGATTGTCCATTCCATCAGACCGCATACTGTCTTCAGAGATGTTTCCATCCTCATCGTTTTCAGAGTCGGTGCTGTCATAAATCTGATAGAACTTTTCTTGCAGCTGCCGAAGTTGTTTCTGCATGTCCTCCAGCTGCAGCTTCAGTTGTCGGCGTTCCTCATGTTTCTGCTCTTTGCGGGCAGAGACCAGCTGCTGGAAACTCTGCTGCTGCTGCTGCGGCAGCTTCTGCTTGCGCTTGTTCTCTCGGTAGTTCTCACGAGGACTGGGGGGCTGGGCCACCCCCTCTCGCTCGTTATCACCCGTGCGGAGCGTGACACTGGGAGAATGGCTCATCCCACGGATGATGTTCTCCACCCGGGCTCGTTTGGCCCTAAGATGCTCATCTGTTAGCCTCTCCATTTCAAATTGGGTCATGGAGGGCCTGCTGAATGGTGAAAGGCACTCCTGAGGGCTACCCCGTGAGGAGTTGCTGCATGCATCCTCCTGCTGGATCTCTGAACCTGTGCTGGATAGGCCACTCCCCTGAAAATTAGGCTCAGCGCCACCGTTTTTGGTCAAATTATTTTTCAAAAGCTGAGAGATGATTGTGGCACCCGGAAAGGGCATCATAGAGTCTTCGTAGGAGTTTGCCCTCTTCAGTAGCTTGCGAAGCACATTGGACTTCTCACCATCTGCATGCTGCACCACTGAACACTCAACATCTTGCTCTGAACTGTGGGGATTCATGGCACTAAGAAAGGTTGCTTTTGCTTGGGTAAAAACCACAGATGCTTGCCCAACAGTCCTCTTTACTCCTATGTCAACTCTTCTTCTCTTGGTTTGTCTGCTTAAGAGGGTTGTGCTGTCATGGTCAGGCATCACTGGAACAGTTATTGTGCCATCTTTGAAAGCTCATCAGCTGGGCACAGCTCGAGAACACTTGGAACCTATCCAAAAAAAGGACAGATAAATAATATTCTTTATATACGTTAAGTTTCTTGTGTCCAAAGCTAAATACAATTTAGAGAACAAACACAGTGTGTTCAATATTTTCTTTACCTTGGTCTATA
The DNA here is from genome assembly GCA_036877525.1 of Chromobotia macracanthus. Classification (NCBI taxonomy): domain Eukaryota; kingdom Metazoa; phylum Chordata; class Actinopteri; order Cypriniformes; family Botiidae; genus Chromobotia; species Chromobotia macracanthus. The sequence continues at coordinate 4,859 of JAZGTH010000060.1, read as the reverse complement.
GTATGTTAAACTGAAAGAGAGTATTGAAAGAAAAAATATTCAGATCCATGAAAAAAATAATTAAAAATATGTCAATAAATCTAAAATGGGGCTTCACCTTTTGTTCATAAACAAACACTATTATACTCAGGTCTATGTACAGCTGTCAGAAACTGTAATGTACAGTCATAAAACAGTAATCTAAATCCTGTAAAAAACAGTTAAATCATACTGCTATGTTTAGCCAGACATGTCTTGCCATTAGCCACATTGTGCTTACACAGACAACTTAGTCTTTGTTCACTTTGGTAACTTTGGAAGTATCCTTGATTCTCATCAGAGCAAAGCACAAAGCAGCCTTTATATTATATATCAATTTAAATATTTAAATACACATGCAGATTAATTTCATTTAAACACTGCATAAAACAAAACACAATCACAACAAAACAAAACAATAAAATACAAGTATTACACTCTGGGTTGACCATATTTTTTGCGTTAGATCAAATGAATTTAAGCCTTTTTGTGCATAATAAGGAGTGCGTTTAACATCTAATTGCACGTTTAACAAGTTTGTTGATTAGTGATTTAGGGGTACACTCAGCCAACATTAGTTTAACTGCCCATATCTGATAATGAAAAGCGTTGGGTTTATTAAAAATAAAAAAATATTTGTTCAGCATGAAGGTAACGCACTTCAGATAGACCATGTAATCTCGATCTCAGCATAACTACAGTGCACTATTTTTCTGAAAAGAGAATAACAATTACTCTCACAAAACAAATATACAAAAATCAGAGAAAAGAATATTATTAAGGTAATGTATGTGACGATGTCCTAACATCTAAAAAAAACCCACTAAGCAGTAAGGCCATATGGCAATTATATTGTTAATACCATTTGTAAAATTATGATGCATACACTATACAAGGCAGATAACTCCAATAAACGCACGGCATCACAAAGTCAGAAGCTGACATTTAAGATTTAAGAAATATATGATAAGTTATTGTTTTTACTGTCCCTGAAGAGACGTCTGACAAGTCAAGACAACACCGAAACAAAATCAATACATAAGTGTTTTGACCTTATACAGTCAACGCGTCTTACGCTCAACTCTGCTTTCAAAAAACTTCAGAAAACAACTTAAAACCAAAAGTTTGCCATGGGAAAAAACGTGAAACAATCTTCGCAACTTGAATGAAAGTTAAAGTCATTCAAGTTGCGAAGATCCCTTCAGCTAAAACACATCGCAACAGACCATTCGGAAAACGCAATTATTATTTAAATAGCCAAGAACATATAGGTGTTCACCAACATGTTTAACAGTTCAAAAGCGCTTTCCTGAGAGGAACCGAGTAATGCACAGACTCTCAAACGCAAAATATTTTGATGTACAAGCACGTGCGTGACATTGAAAACTTTGACACTATCTTCAACACACTTCACAGCACTACGTCGGCGACACTTTAAGCGTAAACCCTTCTGGGTAAGCAAAGCTTTGACACTCATCATAAAACGACGATGATGAAGTAACGCGTCAAACTGGACTGTCAGTAAAAAGAGTCTCAGTTTAAGTCTATGGTCAATGCAGCGAGCGAATCCATGCAAATGACAAGTAAATTTGTCATTGGCATAAAACAACAGGCGATTAACAAAAAGCAAATAAATACAATAAAGATAGGAAAAAACGTAAAACCAGCATAAACTTTAAAAAACATTTCAATTAAGAAGAATTAACGACAAGTCCAGAAACGTTGCGTTTTAACGTTGCGTCCCCAAAGTCTACAATGTTATAAAAGCGCGCAGTGTACTTACTTTACGATCAATTTGGGACAAACCTAGAGATGCAATTCCTCCAAAATGACACGAATTTATGATAAAGTTCGACTCGATGTCTGACTAACGATACAGACAGAGCAGCACGAAAGATAAAGCGATACAGCGCATCACATCAAAAGTCATCTGTAGTCACCAAAACTCAGAAGAGCGCATATGGAGCGACGTGAGGACAAGGTTACTTACTCTGAAGATGAGAGCGAATAGAGCTTCTTCGCGACAGTGTAACAGAGAGAATAGAGAGGGGTTGCTCGCCCCGTGATGAATATTGTAATTTCTCAGGACAAGCGAGAGCGGAGAGAGCGAGGCAGCGAAAGAGCTCTTGTGCGCCGCTCCTCTCTCTAGATGAAAACTGTGTGTCTCAGCGCACGCGGCCAGGAGGAGGCTGAGAGCGCGCGCTCGCTCGCACCCAACAAGATTCACTTTAAGACGCGGCTGAAGGAAGCAGGAAGACGGCGCGTCATAATCATTGTGATGTAACGCTCGCACCTACCAATAAGAGCAGTCCGCTGGATTTAGAGGAATACAAAACAAGTGAAGTTCCGCGCGGCGTGGCCGAAGACTCCGCTCGAGCACATACGAATGATACGGAAACCATTCCTGGCATCAGAAAAAAGATGTGGGATATCTGTAAGGATATGCACTTTTTAAGCGATATGTGTTCTCTGTGTGGATTTTGTTCATTCCTGTTATTCTGTGTATATCGTGTACAAAAGCACTTAGGCTTAACTGGCATCTGATACTGTTGTTTGCGCTGATTGAAATGTATGCAATTCTTGTCTGTCTAGCAGCTCAGCAAGATGCATTTGAAATATAAGTCGCACCCAATTGCACAGTTTTAAAACCCAGTGATATTTGATACGAACTCGCATTTTTCTTCCTTTTTAGAAAATTAAATCCAACACATTTTCCTAATGAGTTAATTATTAAAATACTTCCGAATATATTACTTCATAACGTGAACAATACATTTCACCACTCTGTTTAAAAATAAGAGAACTCACAACATGCATAACATGTGGTATGCGGGGCCCGAGAACTGACCGCAACCTAGACCTCTTGCGTGCCTGTATAAAATCTGGGTTCGTGAAAATAGTTTCGTTGCCAAGGTTGTTGTTAGTTTGTGGGCTTTTTTTCTACTTAAGACCTTGCTCTTACTTTTAGATCCCTCCTCCTACGAAACAGGGGACAACGCAGCCAACAGCTGACGAAAAATTATACCGAAGCTTTGGCATGTTCTTACTAATTTGACTTATTTATTTGAATACAGGTGATTCGAATTCTGTATTGTTCCTACAGAGAGAAACTGGAAAGGCATTCGAGGTTTTACAAACATGGCATATATCGCTGATGTATGCACAAAAGTAGTAATTCATGCAAGTTTATTATGAATATTTAAAGTAACCACATTAAATATATTATGTCCCTAACCTATAACAAAATAGGTTAAACAAACTCGATAATGCACAATCAACTTACCAATGCAGTGCTGAGACTGTTGCTGTGCAGCACGTGAACGTTATTAATTGACGTGCACGTAATGTATCTTGTCTTTTTCATAGATTTGAACTTTACCACGATAAAATAAAGACCCACTTTTTGTAAAGAAAAGGGAAAAAAATTAAACCTAAATTATTTGGACACATTATTTTGAGAGCCATTAGCCAATCAAATGTCGAATTCTCATCATCCTATGAAGTGCCTCGCGTGTAAGCAGATTTCTCAAAGCCTTAACCCACTTTTCTGTAGTCGCTCTGTGTGCTTGTTTGAAATTAAAAATTAATAATCGAAGCACCCCATATAACTTATTTTGAGCTGTAAATTTAAAAGTTTTTTCCCTTTTCATTCTGGGGCTAACTCCCACTGGTTCTGGTTTTCTAGCAGCTTATTTAAACAAAATGTGAGTCTGCACAGTTTCGTAAGCAATGCTTAAAACACCTTTATTGATTTAAAACACCATGGTACGGTACTATTTGTAAAACACACCAAGCAGTCCATGTGATACCAGACGTTTTTGTCTTGTAATATTCCAGAAAATTCCGCAATTTCAAAATCCTCTAAAGCACATTTTGGTGGTCTCATTCCAAAGCATGTTTGGACTATAAGTGCAAATGAAAGCATCGCAGCTGTCTGACCTATTAATGAGTATTAACTGTAACAGTGTTTTTAAAATTTGGGCTAGAAGAGCTATTTGCAAATAAATTAAAAATAAATATTTGTCAATCAAATACGTATTATTATTATTATTATTATTAATTTTATTTTTAATATTATTGCTGTTGTTTTCGATTATTCCATCAATTTTGTAACAAGGTTACTGTGCTTCACATTTTTAATAACATGCGTCTCCGAAATTGTTACCTGAGTGCGAGTATTTTCTCCGTGTTATACGACAGTGTTTCCTCTTAACATCCTCTGCAAGCTTTGGCTGAATTATGTATTTTTGTTTTATTTAACTTAAATAAAAACGACACACAAAAACTTTTCTTCAAGTTTAGAATACGGTTCAGGCACAGAGTAACCTGCCCTTTTCTTTTCCTTAAACGAGGACAAAAGGAAAGGCGTGTTGTTCAGTCAGTTTCCATGTCGCAAGCAAATGTTATTGTGACTGGGGAGGCAGGATTTTTGGTTGCAATTATTTTCTTTTCCAAAACAGGTGTTCCAACTTATTTTGTTACGTGAGCATCTTTCCCCAAAGGCACACTCGGAGTGCGAGCTTAGTGGAAAAATACATGCCAGCATTACAGCAGTAGTGTTTGGAGAAGGAAAACGCCTCTTAGGTGTAGAGGAAACCTGTTTATTAACATCGCCACCTCTGATCTGTTGTTCACCTTTTTGCTGGGCACTCACGTTCACTAAATGTCTTAGGCTCGCTTTTATTTCGTGACGGACAACCTTAAATATCACAGTGAATATGATACTAAATATGAAATGTCTTTTGAAAGTCTTGATTTGTTTTTACGCGACAATTTAGTATTTGTCACTGGCCACTAAGACTGAGCAATACGTAACCGGAACGAAGCACATCGATTTTTGC